>BSBM01000221.1:7636000-8980000 GCA_027924585.1 Larix kaempferi
AGCAAGGTAGTAGAAGCTATCAGGAACAATATGTGTTATGATAGCCTTTACAAAAACCCATTCAGCTCTTTCAGAGGGTTGGATGTTTGCAACTTCAAGAAGGGTTCTTTTCTTGATCATATGTTTAGGAACATCTGTATATCGTGTAGTCAAGGCTGGGGTGAAGTGTGGAAGCCTTATTTTTCAAACCATTGTGCGAGCCTATGCTTTTCAGGTATATCTGGGTTGATAAGAAGTATAGATTTGGAAGTAGTACCAACAATCTTACCGTCAAACTCAGCTACACGACATCCCTTCATTGCAAGCATAGGGTGGACATCTTCAAAGCAAAATTTAGCGAGGTCCTTTCCTTCAACTCAACAATGTTCTCCCCACAAAGTAATGTTCATGCTATAGCTTGACATGTCCTTTATATGGATTGTTTTCTTGATAGTTTTAAACCCATCTTTCCTATGTATAGCGGTGGTAGGGGATGTGTTTGTGGCAACACCAATGATGTCAACAATGGAGCCGACAGTGGATGATTTGATTTCTTTGATTGTTTTAAAGTTGAATTGCATTTGGGGAAGCAAAATGCTCTCTAGTGGGAGATGTTGAACAATGGAATTTGGTTGTAAGAAGATTTCCCAATCATTTTTCAAATGGATATGCAGTTGATCATAAAAAGCATCTGCAGAATCATTAAATCAAGTGACGTGTATTTTGGACCCGTCCACATCAACAAAGTCAACGTCGAACACCTTCCTAGGTCCTTTTTGGTTGTTGAAGTGGCAAACGGTAGATTTTTCCTGAACACGTCCCTTTATTGACCAGTTAGAGTTATAGGGGCTCAATGTGTTGATAGGAATCGAGGTTGAAACAATGGATGAAGAAGTACTTTCAAGAAGTGTTCACTGTTTCTTCTGAGGTGGTTCTTGTGTTGAAAAATATGGAACGGTCGTTTCAAAAACAGGAGGGTGGGAGAGAGTGGTTGGATGGCCAACCAATGCTGCAAAAGATTCGACGACTTCAAAGTCTTGTAGTATGATAGACCTGCGATAGGAAAAATGAAATAAGGAAACGAAGAAATAATGGTTTGTATGTAATGGAAAAGTAGTTACAAAATAGTAGTAGAATAACAATGAAGCTTACATGCGCTGGACAAGAGATACACATGTCCATGTCTTCAAGTGTATAATGGAGCCTTGTTGAAGTGTTCCTAAAGCAATGAGGGCAGTGAAATTTATCTGAAGCATGGTGTGGTGCATGTGTGTCCCATCAGAGATTGTCACACAAAAGTGCATGACGGAGCTATAAATATATTTGACTTTCTCAACACTAACAATTAGCAGGAATGGTTCCATGTCGGAGGACAAGTCAAACAAAAATTTAGTGGAATGTTCAGTTAGAGGGGTGGTAATTTTGTTGCTGACAAGATAGGAAATAGAAACGTGAAGGCCTGTAGGTGCAAGGGTAGAGTTAAGAAAAAGGGGGAACAAATGTAAACAATTACAAAGAGTAAAGTAAAGAGAAGTATTTAAAAGAAAGGATAGGAAGATAACTACTAATTAAAATGAAAACATAGAGGAAGGTGAAAGAGGAAAAGACTGAGAATTCAATATCATAAAAGGAAATAGAAGGACTGAGAAGTGCGCATAGAAGGTGAATTGATTTTGAAAAGGAAAGGGAAAAAGAAGATATTGAGCGCATTATTGAAAGGGGAAACGAAATCCCTAAAATCAACATGGAAGGGAAACAAGTAGAGATAGCTTGAAAAAAAATGTTTTTAAAAAACAACAACATTAGTTTTGTATAAAAATTCACATCAGACCGGAGCAAGCCAATTTTGGTATAGTTTGAATAGTGAAGAGAATGCAAGATTGTTGTGGACATACTAAATGATTTGATAGAAGCATATGATGACCAATACTGAGTGACATGAAAACATAGGAGAAGGTGAAAGAGGAAAAGAGAGAACACACAATAACATAGAAGGAAAAATACAAGGTTTGTGTTCTGTGTGTGGTAGTTGCAATGGACATAAAAAGGGAAAAGGAAGATGTTGAGAAAATTATTTATAGAACAACAAAGAATACATAAACTCAACATGAAAGGGAAACAAACATAGAAGGCATCTAATAATGTTTGAAAAAATGGTTAGTTTTATAAAAAAAAAGCCACATCAAACTGGAGCAAGCCAAGTAGGTATATCTCAAACAAAGAGAAATGTACAAGATTATATTGGAGAGCCAAAATGATTTGAAAGATGGAAAGGCATATCATGAATGAAGAAGGGTATTAAAAAACAAAATATAGAAAGCATGCAAGTTTTTATTATTTAGACGATGTTGATAAAAAGAAAAAACCAAGGAGCAATAAAAGGAGCGAGAACATGGGCATGGGAAACTATATATAAGATGTATCAATAAATAGATAATTTTAAGAAAAGGTTAACATAGAAAGATATAACATATTCTTGTTCAACATCATAAATGTAAATATGTGGCATTTTTGGAGCAGGGGTCATTTTATATATTCGCAGAAACCACTTCATAAAATTGCAGGTTGGCATTGGGGGTGGAGACAGATTAAAGGCAGAGCTGTTGGCATTGAGATGTTTGATGTGGTTTGCCCGTAGGAGGGGTTACTCATCTATGACCATCTATGGAGACTCGCAGGTGGTGATCAATTGGTTCAATGGAAAACATGCGATCAATGCTATTCTTCTTGAACCTTGGATGGAGGAGGTGAGACGTTTAAGTGCTTCTTTCGACTCGCTATGTTGCAAGCATATTTATCGTGAAGCGAATATGGAAACAGATCATCTCTCAAAGCTGGCGATGGGTCAAATGGATGGGCTTATGCACTTCATGAAAGCCTGGATAATGACTTAGTTGATCATGGAAACATTCCTACTTTTTGATTGGCAAAAGGTTGCATTGGATTCCTTGATATGGGTATTTGTCTTTTGTATGCATGTTACCTGAATGATGAACCCTATGTATTCCTGTATTTAGTATTTGGCTTGATTTTGAGTTTTCAGATAAGGACCGTCTACGGACATTAAATTATATAAGTTGAACTATCTGATGTTTTATGATTTACCGGATGTAACCTTGACTTATTACTTATATTATCAAGTTACAGATTTTTTTCTCTGAAAATAAACATGTAAATATTAAAACCAAAGCATATCCATGATATTCATTTAAATGTGTTGTACCTCATCTAAAAATTTTGGAGATTGAAATAATCCTAGAAGTCAATATATTTGAGTCTAATTATGCAACGATATTTGTATATAGATAAGTCAATATATTTGAGTCTAATTATGCAACGATATTTGTAAGAAAGTTTTTAAAAATACTGTGGTTGGTCAAGTCCATGTTTAGAAAAAAATCTCGTTTCAATTCAGAGGAGACAAAGATCATCTTCCCTACGTTGGAAATCTTGCAGTTCAACGAGACCTGAAGATCACAGAAATCAACGTTCCATGAACAGTCATGTAGAAGAACACCATTAATTTCCAAGTTTCGTCTGAATCCATAAATCGACAAACCAAAAGGGGGATCTTTAACCAGTAATAAAGCACACAACCAATATTAATGTAGCTTGTTTCTTTCTTAATGTAGTTTCTTTCTTTCTTTCGAAGCAGCTTTTGTATCAAGGATTTCGTGTATAATTGTTGCCTCAAAACTTCAATTCATCAGATTTGCAGGTCATGACATAAATAATTGTCTAATAAGCTCCAACACCGCCAGATTTAGTGTATAATTGTTGCCTCAAAATTTCAATTCATCAGATTTGCAAGTCATGACATAAATAGTTGTCTAATAAGCTCCAACACCGCCAGCTTTTGGCCAATGGCCACAGAGGCCTATTCATGGATGGATTCTCGGCAGAAATGGCCAATGTTGCCAAAATGACGGCTCAGGAAATTATTGATGCTAAGGCCCTAGTGGCCTCCAAGAGCCACAACGAAGCCGAACGCTGGCGACGCGTGAGGATGAATACTAATCTCTGCACCCTGCTCCCAAGAACTACTACCCAAGGTATAAGTATCCATTATAAATAAGATTTGGAGGCAAGTTAATGACTCACAAGAAGTCTCGTATGCTTAGGAGAGCATTCTGTGAGACATTTTGCAAGTGAGGTTACATAGAATCTTCTTCTGTAATTTGGTATTGTTGTATATTAGGATTCAATTTGCTCTGTTTTATTTGTGTACATGAGGACATAGTCTGCTCTCCAATTTTGTCTGGAAACCAGTGATAGAGAGTTTTAGTTTTCAATTTCGTTGCAGAATGAAGGGTCACCTAGGTCGCATAACCACTTATTTTTCAATGCTTATGCTCTCGTATTGTCTGCTCTGTTCCTTCTCGTTCACTGAAGCTCAAGGCTTCAGAGCTGTGGTGAACTTCCCAAAATGCAAATTGTTTGTTAAATTACTAATTTTGCAAGCGTTCCATATTTCTGATGGTGAACTTCTAGAGATATTGTAAATCTCTAACAGTTATATATCAAAAGGCAAATTAAGTTATTTCTAAATTGGAACTCCTAGAGCTAGAGCTGGTTGAAGCCATGCCTCTCGCGTCATCATAAGAAAAAACGGGGGCTGGTTACTCACTTTTACAACTATATGAAAATTGAAGAAGGGTTCAATAGACAATGACACATACCTGAAAAATGCAGCAGCCTAGATTTACAGAACCAGAAATCATGCAGTGCCAGGAACAGGAAGCTCGAAATTGTGTGCCAGGAACAAGAAACAGGTGGAAATGACAAATGCAATAGCTTAAAATTGTGCACTCGTAGGATAAAAGACAACCACAACGCCCTGCTTTTCCTGTGATTTTGGGATAAAAATTGGTTAAATTTCTTGCTGTAAATTGTTATTTTTGCAATTTTTTAATTTCTGCTATCGGGATTATCTGATGTAGACTAATTGTCCAATTTTTAAACTACTTAAATCGTCGAAATTGCGATCTAGACTGACTGTCCAATTTTCAAACTACCTAGATCGTTGAAATTGCGAGCTAAGCATTCCAAATTGCGATTTTGACAAAAATTGCTCTATCAGATTCCAACGAGTCGAGGCTTTTTGGTTAGCCCTTATACAGCTCCAATTGTGTGCCAAGAATAAGAAACAGGTGGAAATGACAAATGCACTGGCTTAAAATTGTGTGCCAGGAATAAGAAACGGGTGGAAATGACAAATGCACTGGCTTAAAATTGTGTGGTAAGGACATGAATTAGGTGGTGGAAATGACAATGCACTGCCTTAACATTGAAGGGATGTGATGGGAGCACTAGCATCACCCAATCTGCACTTAATTTGGGTGTGTGATAACTGGTACTCAAATCGTCTCTGTTGGTGATGGAAAATTTTCTGGCGAGGCACAGTTTCACTTCTTTTTGTTATTTTTTTGGAATTTCGACGATATGGGTCGTCTTAAAATGGGTCAAAACCCAAGGACACAATTCCATGATATAGTTCCGCAGTAATGGGGTGGAACTACGATTCCACCAATTTTTATAACCCGATCTAGAAAACAAATCGCCAGAAAAGCAAGGCCATTTGAGTGCCAGTTATCCCACGCCCTTAATTCGCAGCTGTTACATTCATTCCATCGCAATTGGTATGTGTCGCATTCATTTCGATGGGAAGGTGGCGCATTCAAGTCAACAAATCATTTATTTGCAATCGTTGGACAGCTAATCTAACAACTACAATTAAATATAAGAGGAAATCAGGGGAGTCGCTTCCCATTTGTGAAACATCTTATGGCGTAAATATGAGATTCCATTCTTACAACTATACCTTATGGCGTAAATATGAGATTCCATTCTTACAACTATACCTTATGGCGTAAATATGAGATTCCATTCTTACAACTATAAATAAGAAGACAAGAATAGTTCGTTCATACATTCTTTGTATATCTTACAACATTGTGAATATCTTCATCTCATCTGATGCATGATCATCATAAATGCAGCTGTTATATGCCTTATCAATAAATGTTCCCTATGATGATGCAAATTAGGTAAAGTTGGCACATCAATTTAGCTCCTGTTGTTTAATAAAATGAGGACTTACTATATATCTTCTCAAGGTCACAGCTTCAACAATGAATATAGCACCTGTTGTTTAATAAAATGAGGACTTACTATATATCTTCTCAAGGTCACAGCTTCAACAATGAATACAACTATAATAGGGAAGTTGTCACAAGTAAATGGATATTTTGTGGTAAGAAAAGTTAAAACCCTTTAAACTAGCTTATTGTGTCTAGGTTTGACATGTCTATACAACTTTGGTCAAATTTAATTTAGCCAAAGAGTGCAGCGCCTTATTGAACATCCAATTGTGTAGGTTAAACATGCCCGTGTAGATTTGGTTGAATTGGAACAAGCCAAAAAGCGCTAGCTTATTTCACATGCTTTGAGTTTTCAACTTTTTGCATAATAGTCTTAGTTCTTTACGTCGAAGAGGTGCATTCTACAGTCCAGTAGGGGATGTGTAACTCCTTCCGTGTTCATCCTAGAGTTGATACGTGTCATTTAAAATAATAATAAAATATTATAAAAAAACATATCTACTCAAATTAAATTTAAAACATTTTACGGTATATATAAAACTATACAATCTAGAGAAATTAAAACCATTCCTCAACATTTGCACTTTAAACAGAGGTTTGCACCTTAAGAGATTTGATCCCTCTCGACGCTTGGTAGATCCCCTTTTAAGATGAACCTACGCTGGTGTAACTCAAAAGCAAGTTGAGTATGGCAATAGTTTGATTTGTTTGACAACATTTAGTATGCGATTATAAATAGAATTTGATTTTTCTTTCGAGGAAAAAAACATTCAGTATGAGTTCTAAAAGAGATAAAAATATCGTTTATATATTGATAAGCTTAATGTGGATACTAGTTTAATAAAAGGATATTTGTCCAATGTATCATTTTTTTCATGAAACATAGATGGAACACCTGTTGGAATGTGTAATGATGTCTAGTGGCCTCATTTATTGCTGTACAAGCCTAGCTAAGACATTTTGTAGACATAATGAGTCCTGCTTAGAAGAGGAAGGCATAATATTCTTAAAAAAATCTCTAACTTATGAAAAATGAGTTATCCCACATTCATCATGGAGTAAGAATCTTCTATTACCATCTTTATATATGAGAGGTGGAAATCTATTTATCCCATATTTATTATGGGATATGAACATCCATCCCTCTAGCATATAAAATAGAGGTGAAGGAGACACATTGGGTACATTGGAAAGTCATGATGACATTTAGTCAAGATTGAATGTGATATGATGCTTATGTGGGGATCCAGGGTTTAACCACGTAAAATATGTCTTATCTTCTCTCTTTTTAATCTTGACCTTGTTATCAAGTAACCTCCGTTTGTATCAAAATATCCATTCAGTTTTTCTTCGTGTGGTTATAAATACGCAGGTTCCATATGTAGGTTTATGTCCAGATAATCAAAGGCATACACAGGTTGTCGTCTAGACAGTCGCGGACTTGCCATACACAATTTGTCATCTGGACAATCATGGACATACACAGGTTTTCGTACAACTAGTCATGTACATATGCAAGATTCTATCCATACAGTCACAGATTTATTTTTCCTAAGTAACACACATGTTGCAGTTGAAGAAAACAAGGAAATACGTGCTTTTCCCTTGAGGAAGTTGAATACATATGTGGTTTATCCTTCAGGAAATCGTGTATACCTTTTTCTACAATACAATTTTGCTATAAGTTGTTTCTTTTGTTGTTTAAAAGTTACTGAGGGTTTGCTTAACTAGTAAGTAGGTACATCAGGTTTTTCTCATTGGTGAATGTTTACTTAAATTTTTTTGAAGCGCTTGCCATTAGCTTCTTGTATTTTTTGTATTAGTTTTTAGTTTCTTAGTTTTAATCAACATGATTTAGAGGTTGTTTATGTTCTTGAGTTCCTTGCCACTAACTTTCTTGTTTGGAAGATGTTTGACATTTTTAGGAGCATGAATCTCTAAGCTTACGGTGACAAATAGATGCCAAAGACTTTGTTGTTTGGTGGCCTTATCTTTTTCATCTATATGTGATATAATTTTTTTGCATCCATAGTTTTGCTTGATATTTATATGTTCTTACAAACTAACCTTTTTGTGTAAAAACAATTTCATGTTTCTCTTTCATGTCTTGCTTTTCCTTTGACATTGTGGGCTTATCATGTTGATTCATGCTTTACTCTTGGAGGTTCTTTCATCTAGTTATCTCTTTGTTTACTTCAACTTTTCCACATGGGTATTTGTGAGGAGTTTGGAGACAGCTTGGTTCAATAGATTCCTATCTTGAGTTTCTTAGCACGTCATCATGAGCATATTGATGTTGTCATTTATGGTCGTTCGACATTGATTCTTGACAGTAGCAGGTATCTTCACCTTGAACTTTATTGAGGATTTAGTTGCATCTTATTGATGGCTTCATGCATTAATCAACTCTACAGCTTATCCTTGATAGCAATAGAGTTTTAATCTCTCTTTTGCCACTTTATCTAGGATGTTTGAAGTTTTCATTAAGGGTGAATGTAATGTATTGACATCTTCTTCCAGTTGAAATGTAATACCATTGTAATGCCATCTTCTTCGTGTAAAGTCATGATGATTGTCTACGTGCCACATTTTCCATTATATAGCCTATTTGAGGCATGTGCACACACAATGAGGTCTACTGCAAGGTGCATGTTTTGAGCTTGGCTGTGATTATTTTATGCTGGCCACATTTCTTGTTGTATAGCCTATCTAAAGCATTTATACACACCATGAGTTGTCTTGTTGAGTTCATTGTTTATCTTGGTTCAGGTGCAATTTCATGATCCAGTAAGAAGCGACCGATATCTTCATCAAATCCATGAGGCAAAGTTTGTTCATATTCACAACTTATTGGGAATTGTGGAAATTGTCATTAGGGGGGAATGTTAATCTAATGCCATCTTCTTCCATTTGTGTTCAATCACTCTAGTCATTATTAAGGGGGAATGTTGGAATGTGTAATGATGTCTAGTGGTCTCATTTGTTGTTGTACAATCCTAGCTAAGGCATTTTGTAGACACACTGAGTCCTACATAGAAGAAGAAGGCATAGTATTCTTCATAACTCTCTAACTTATGAAAAATGAGTTATCCCACATACATCATGGAGTAAAATTATTCTATTACCATTCTTTATATAAGAGAGGTGGAAAAATATTTATCCCACATGTATAATGGGATATGAACATCCATCCCTCTAGCACACATAATAGAGGTTAAGGAGACCAATTGGGTACATTGGAAAGTCATTGTGATAGATTCTAGTCATGATGGAATGTGATGTGATGCTTATGTAGGTGTGTGTCTAATTGTACTTTTTGGTACTTACTTTAATATTTTATCATTGTTAAATTATAAATGGATGGTTTATCCAAGCATGAAATCGGTGACTTCATAATCTACTCTATAATTCCATAATTTGCAAATTTATAATCTACTTCATTCTCAACTTATTTCTTGTTCAAGTATAAAAGATATAAAGTCCACCTCAATTTTTACCTATTTTATTAATCTGTGTTATTTCTTTTTTACTATCCTCTTTATTCAAAGTTTCATTACATCCTTAATTCCTTGTCTCTTTCTCCTCCCACTTTTTACGTTACAACACAATCTAATCTTTGTAATCTTTGTAGAATTTTGCATGCCCTTTATAAATGACTTTTTCATAGTATGTTATATTAGACAAAATGATCTGATTCACTAAACTAATGGTTCCTTGCAAAAGAAAGTAGAATATGGACAATGAGAGAAACTAGGTCTCCCAAAAGGATTTCGCCCTTGGAAGTTGTTTTAAAAAAAAAAGCATAATTTTATTATTAAAGAAAACAAAATTACATTCTTCATAAACCTGCATTTAGGCATGTATTCTTCTGAGCCCTGATGTTGAAGAAAGAGTCCTCCCATTTGTGGAAATTGACAAATAATGTGTCCTAACTCAAAAAGAGTACAAAAAACTGACAAAAAGAGACTCAACCGGAGTGAAATCTTAGGGCACATGATCATTGAAACATAATACAGATATTGAAGCAAAATAGTAATTCCATATAACTTCATGTACATCCAAAGACCAAGAAATCCAAAACTATCTATTGTCGATTCATCCATATATGAGTTGTGAAGATAAAAAAACTTAACACTTCATTCAATTGCAAGAAAAATAAACTAGTGTTGTTCATTTAGGGAAAGGCCTGTGATAATATTCAAATCCTTCTCTATCCTTTTTTTTCCCAAAAAAAAAAGAAAAAAAAAGCGTAATTTTATTTCAGCAGGGGTGAAAAAATTACATTCTGTATATGCATAAAGCATGCGGTTATCCATTGAAGGACAAAAAACAGTACAAAAAGGTCTTCAGTACATCAGTCCGGTATGTTCATCATCACCAAGTATATGGCCATATCAGTAAAACAAAACTATAAGAAAAACATAAATATGTCTGGTGGCTCCCTGAGCTTCCTGATTTCTCCAAAAAAAGTTCTTAAAAGATTATAATAGGTCCTCAACCTGTCATCACAACCAAAAAGTAATAACTGCTCCATAGCTTATAGTATCTTCACTACTGTTCATGTTACTGATCCTGTAAAGCCAGTTCATCAATAAAAGGTCTATGATAGTATTCATAGAGTGTCCCATTTCGGTGTTCCTTTATTTTCCACATCCCCATTTCCAAGTCCCTGCCAATCTTAGAAGCCTTGTCCGCCTCCTTGTTGTTCTCCCTGAATATATGTCTGCAAGAAAAATGTAAAAATGAAAGTTTTAGTTCCAGGATGTCCTGTAGTATGTTTGCAAGTCTAAGGTCCCTGCATTGTTGAGTGCCAGTTGTCCAGTTTGTGACATTCATTGAATCTCCATACACGTTTATCTGTTGACAATCAATCTCCCTGGCGAACATGAGAAGAAGCTTTAGGCTCATTAATTCAGCATAATTGTTCCCACCCTCCCCCAGTCCCCAGAAAAGGTGGTATGAGTGGGTTAAAGATAGATGTAGAACAGCCCCACCCCCATAGTTGTTTTCCAAAGCAGAACCATCGTAGAAACCCCAAGGTATAGAATCGTCGATTTCAAGAGCAAGGACATCTCTTTGTTTCGCGACTTTGATGTGATGTGGGTAGGCCTTTATGAATCCACAGATCTGTACAGCTGTGACCACCGGTGTACTGGTTTTTTCTTTGAAGATCATGCCATTCCGTGCCAACCAAATGCCCCATGCCACCAGTAATGGGAGATTTCTGTAGGATATGCCAATTGGGTCCCTAAACCACTGTGACCAAGCCGACAGCATCGTATCCCCTTCCCAATTAAACAGGGTATTTGAGATTCTGGAGCATTCCACCCATACCTGCACCGCGTATGGGCATTGGAGGAATAAGTGAAGACAAGTTTCCTCGTTTTCTTTGCACAAAATGCACCACCCTGGCTTGGCCATGTTCTTTCGCTGTAAAAAATCCCAGGTAGGGATGGTATTTTCGAGGACATTCCACATGAAGAGACGATGTTTCAATGGGCAGTTTATCTTCCAAATGGATTTCCACCACCACACCAACTCACGTGGATTAATGAAGTGACTCAAGCTGATGTATCCATTCTTTGGTGTGAACATTCCATTTGGAGCCCCTTCCCATACCAAACAGTCCTCCCTGTCACGAATGTGAATATGTGAGCGAATGAGTGCTCGGTAATAAGTTCTCAATTCCACCTGTTCATCCACAGATAGTGCCAATGTGTCTGCACCTATCCACGACTGATTCCATGGGTGGATCCTATCATGAATTGCAAGTTGGGATAAGTAAGTTATGCCAATTTCCCGCAGAGATGTAATCAATTCACCTGATAAGATGTGTCTACCTGCACTCCCAAACCAGGGATCTTCCCCGACACGAAGAGCCTGTCCATTCCCAATATTCCAAGCTAGAAGATCTCCAATCACAGAGAAAGATTTGATAACAGCTTTCCAGATAACAGAACAGCCATTATGTGACTTATTCGTAGATCGAACCCAGTCCATAACAGATACATGGGCAATATATTTCTGGATGACAACTCTTGTCCAAAGACTTTTGGATTTTAGCAGTCTCCAGACCCCTTTTGCTGCCAGGGCTTTTGAGAAGAGATAAATGTTTTTTAGACCCCATCCCCCTAAGGCTTTAGGGATAGCGATTTTCTGCCATCGGACCCATGGGGAAACAAAATCTCCTTTACCGCTCCAAAGAAAACGAAAGCATAATTTCCGAGCTTTTTCCAACGTCCCTTTGGGGATCCATGAGAGGGACATCCAGTACACCGGGATGGCCTCTAAGACTAATTTCACCAGGACCATCCTTCCAGCTCTCGATAGCCACCTGTGACTCCAGACCTTCAACCGCTTGTGAATTTTTTCAATAAGCCAGTGCCAATCCTGTTTAGTATATGCATTAGGTTTTAAGTGATACCCAAGGTAGTAGAAACCATCTTCAAGACATAAAAATGTATAGGGAAAGACCCTTCGAATAGCTGTAATCTCACATTCCCTAAGTAAGTGAGTCGTTATAGTGGATTTCCTGTCATTGATCTCCATACCCGTAGCTTGAGAGAAAAGTTGAAAGATGTCCTGGAGAGTTTCCATGTCCCTAGCCAAACCAGAGCAGAAAATGAGTATATCATCCACGAAAAGAAGGTGTGTGATAAATCAATCTGGAGCCACTTGTATACCCTGGAGAGTGCCATCCCTACAGGCCTTTTTCAGTGCTTTACTTAGCCCTTCAGCAACCAACAGGAACAATAAAGGTGATAGTGGGCAACCCTGTCGCAGGCCTCTTTCAGACCGAAAGAAGGGAGAGGCTGCACCATTGATGAGAACCGCAAAAGATACCGTAGAAATACAGCTCATAATCCACCTGATAAAATCCACAACAAAACCTAGATGTGTAAGGAGTAAATGAATATATAGCCAACTCACCTTGTCATATGCTTTTGACAGATCAATCTTGATTATAGCTCCTTTGATTTTCCTTGCTTTCATACTATGGGTGCCCTCTTGTGCTACTCCAATCGCCTCATGGATTTGTCGTCCTTCCAGGAAGCCAAATTGTTCCTCAGAAATATGTTTGGACAGAATAATTTTGACACCACCTTATATACACAGTTGCACAAAGAGATGGGTCTGAAATCACATAAAGAGGAAGAATTGTCAGTTTTAGGTATTAGGGCAAGAAAGGTGGAGTTTAGGGCAGCTGGGATCCGTGCAGAGATTCTAGTGTCTTCAACCATCTACAATAGATCATTCCCAATAAGCTCAAAAAGTGCCAAGAGGAATTCTACGGTCCATCCATCAGGTCCCGGACTTTTGTCTTTTTGGAAACTCTGTAAAACTCCCTTCAGCTCTTCTTCTGTGCCACTTGCCATCAAGGAGTGATTGTATTCCTCTTCCACAAACCGAGGAAAAAGTTGTGCCATTCTGACAATTTCCAAAATGTTAGCCCGTGCAGGGGCTTTAAAGAGTGTTTGGAAGTGATTTACCCCAACCCCAGCCATACTATCAAAAGAAGTCTGGGTATCCCCCAAAGAGTCTTCCAGGCTCCAAATGGTATTAGACGCCTTTCTTCCTTTTGCATATGCATGGAAAAATTTTGTGTTCTCATCCCTAGCCGTTAGCCATAATGCCCTGCTTTTCAGACGCCATGTTTCCTCTTTTTCCAATAATAGCAAATTTCTCCTACCTTCCAGTGATACCAAATGTGCTTTTTCTTCCGCTGTTCCGAGGCCCCCGGAGCCAGAATCATATATGGATTGCAGCTCCAGTTCAATCGACTTCAAATCTCTATCAGCTCTGCTGTTCTTTTCATAGGCCCAAACCTTCACTGGCCTTTTAATTCTTTTGATATTGGCAGAGAACTGATGAGAGGCAGAGAGGCCCTCCCTGGGGTTGTAGGGTACCCAAAGGGATCCAACAAGGTCAAAAAAAGTCTCATCTTTTAACCAGATCTTATTAAACTTCAGCGGCCCAGCTGGTTTAGAAGGTCCATCACAAATCTCCAGAAATATAGGGAAGTGGTCAGACGAGCCCCCCGATCCTACCCACTGCCTCAGTAGATAGTTTCTATCCACAAAAAGATCAGACACCAAAAAACGATCCAAACGTTTCTCAACTCTGTTTTCTCCAGTTCTGTTATTCCTCCAAGTAGGTTTTAGAAGAGTTGGCTCAATATCCAGCAAATTATTTGTGACCAACTTGTGAGTGAAAAAGTCAGCCAATGGGTTTGGCCGAGCTCTGCTACCCCAAACTTCTGCCAGACCTAGAGAAAAATTCAAATCCCCTCCGAGAATCAGGTTTCCTTCCTGTAACAAAGGATGCGAGAGAAGAGAATCCCAGAAAGGAGCCCAGTTCAAATATGGTCCATAAACATTTACCACCGTAAAAAGTTCACCAAAATCAAGAGACGAGCAGGTCATTCCCAAAGCCGCTTCCACTCCCCAGAGGTTATGGCACTGCACCGTACGAAAATCCTTCTCTATCCTTGTGTTCGAAGATGTGCCATTTCCCAAGAGCCAAAGGAGTGCTTGCTTTAGACAGGACACCTGCTGTAGAATTGCGTTCCATGTAGATGTGTTGTAGAATTGCGTTCCATGTAGACGTGACGACAAGAGAGCCAATCAAATTGTTGTTTAAAGCAAAGATCTCTTCAAGAATAGATAATAAAAGCAAGTTGTGATATCTTTGTGTTTCTCTAGCTTAGTCTATAATTAGCATGGAGTCACCAAAAACGTTTAAATTGTGAATGCATTTCTCTAAAGCATAATAGAGTAGGAGCTTTAAATCCATTATTTCTGCATAGTTGTTTGTTCATGGGTTGAGCCCCATCTTAATGTGAAAGAAATGAGTGTCATTCAAAAAGATGGCAACCCCTCCTCCACACATAACTGGATCGCCCTGGGTTGCCCCATCAAAATAATCCCAGGGCATAGATTTGTCGATATGCTCTTCGTGGATAATGCAAATTCGGGCTGCACCCTTTTCTTGCGGGAAGAAAGGAAAAATGTTCACTCCAACATAAGCTACAACCTTGGTAGTAGTCATCTTATCTTGATAAATAACTAAATTATGGGCAAGCGAGACTCCCCATATTTCAATTAAAGGAAGAGTTTTAAATGAACGAAAGGAAGGATTGGAGATCCAATCTTTGAGAGATTCTTCAATAGTGTTACCTTCCCATTTTAAATCAACTTGAAGCAAAATCAATAACTCCTTCCAACTGATTCTGCATCATTTTTGCACGGTAAACACCAGATATTGTCCCAAGTTGGGACCTTATTCTCCATAACACGCCACATGAAAAGGCGGGTTTTTGCTAGAAATTTCAACTTCCATAGTGTTTTCTACTATCTTTTCAACTCTCTTTGAATAGCCTCCAAATTGAGCTGAGTGTATCCGATTTTCGGAGTATAATTCCCCGCAGGACCTAAAATCCAAACTAACTCGTCTTCGTGATAACTCAACTGGATGTGTGAGTCTTTTAAATATTTAATATAAGCCTCCCTGGTTTCAGCATTTGCTTCAACGAAACCCAATTCCTCAGCTCTCCTCTAGCTTTGTGACCATATGGCTGTTGATATAAGATCTGAAACCCTACTTAGAACTGAGCAATCTCTTTCCCTCGGGTGGGCCATAATTCTAGCTGGTAAATGATATCTGCCTTCAGTGCCCGGCCATGGATCCATCCCAATAATAAACTCTTGACCATTTCCAATACACCACATCAAACTATTTCCAATAAGGGGAATGCATGGATCATGGCTTTCCAAATAATGGAAGAGTTTTTTTGTACCTTTACTAGATTCCAAAACCATCCCACCAAAGAATCCGGTACTTTGTATTTCTGCACAATTAGCTCTCTCCATATATTTTGAGACGATATCAGTCTCTAGACTGCCTTAGCACGTAGTGCTTTTGATAACGTAATTTTTTTTTCAATCCCCAACATCCAAGAAGTTTTGGACATGCAATTTGATACCATCTAACCCAAGGCAGAACAAAACGCTCTCACGGCCCTCTCCAAAGGAATTTGAAAGAGATTTCCTTACTTTCTCTAAAATACCTCTCAAAATCCAGGCCAGCGACATGTAGTAGACTAGAATTGCTTCCAGTATGGATTTTACTAATACCAATCTACTTGCACGAGAAATCCATCTATGGCTCGAAATTTGAATATGCGTTTGCATTTTTTTCAAGTAGCCAAAGCCAATCCGCTTTGAAGTATTTGTTTGGCTTGAGCATGAAACCCATGTATTTTAATCCTTCATCCATCTCTTTCAATGTAAAAGGGGAAATGTGAGCACCATATCTCTGATCCCCTTCCTCCAAATAAAAAAAGGAGATGGTAGATTTCCCAAAGTTTATTTGCATTCTTGTTGCTCTGCTAAAAAGATCAAGAATTCTATTTAGTTTGTCAAAGCTTTGATTCCTCTCATCATAGAATATTAGAATATCATCCACAAAGAGCAAGTGTGTGATACTCAACGTTCGAAAAATGGGGATATTGTTGAAATAGCTCTCCCTTTTTTTTGCACCTAAAGCCCAGCTTAGCTCTTCTGCCACTAATAGGAAAAGGATAGGAGATAACGAGCACCCTTGACATAGACCACGCTCAATATGGAAGAAAGGGGAGGCCAAACCATTGATTAATACCGCAAACAAGACATACATTATACATTCCATAACCCAGTTAGTGAAGGGCACTTCAAAACCCAAATGAGTCATTGACATTCGAATATAGAGCTAACTCACCTAGTCATAGGATTCAAATAGATCAATGTTTGGTACTACCCCTTTCAAATGTCTCGTTTTAAGGCTATGTAGTCCTTCTTGAGAAACCCCAAGGCTTCATGGATTTGGAGACCTTCCGGGATTCCAAATTGTTCACAAGAGATCATTTTTGAGAGGATTTCCTTGATACGCCTCGCAATGACCTTTTCCACCACCTTGTGTATATTGTTACACAACGGTATGGGGAAGAACTCGTCGAAGGATTGAGGATTATCAGTTTTAGGAATTAAAGCTATGAAAGTGGAATTGAAGGGACCATATAAGTGCCCCAATTCATGAGATTCCTCTACCACCATAAGCAAATAAAAACCAATCATCTCATATAGTTGTAGGAAAAATTCCACTAGAAGACCGTCTAGGCTTGGACTCTTGTCTCTCTAGAAGCTAGTTAAGACTTCTTTTAGCTCATCCTCCAAAAATTCTGCCATAAGATCCCTGTTATCCCCCTTGGAGACAAATCTCGGAATTAATTGGGTTGTGCAAACAATTTATGCCAAGGAGACACCAGCAACATTCTTAAATAGGTTTTTAAAATGGTCTTTTCCCAATCGTGCCATATCCTCGAACGAAAAAACCTCCCTTCCATTATTATCCTTCATGCTCCAAATCGTGTTGGACAGACACCTTCCTTTGGCATAGGCCTGAAAAAACTTTGTGTTCTCATCCCCACCCAAGCCAAATAGCTCAACTTTTTAATCTCCAAGTTTCCTCTTTTTCAACTAACAATTTATTCTTCCTACCTTCCAACCAATAGATGATTTATTTTTACTCGTGGGAAATATAACATGTTCCTTCAGAATCATACATTTGGATTAAGGCCTATTCCACCTTTTTGAGCTCAGCTTCCTTCTACTCCTTTTTCAGATGGGCCCACTTTATCGTCTTTTGTTAAACCTACTTAATATTTCTCGCAAATTGTTTAGCTACAAAAATGTCCAAATCCAAATTTAGGGGCTATGAGACCTCTCGAACTAGAGCGAGGAAATCCTCGCGAGAGAACTAGGAAGAGTTAAATTTAAATGGACTTGTCGGCTTGTGTTAAGAGTCCTTGATTTCTACAAAAATGGAGAAATGATCAGATTCTCCTCCTGATCCAATCCAATGCCTCATAATTAGTGAGCTCTCTATCAATTCCTTTGCCACCAGAAAACGATCCAACCTTTTTGCAATATGAGTTCCTCCCACTATATTATTTCTCCAAGTTGGATTCAGCTTTACTTGTTCAAGATCCACCAGGTGCAACTCCTCGAATTTTGTCTACAAATAATCTGACAAAGCATCCATCGATGCCCTTGGACCCCAAACTTCAGCTACACTTAGGGTGAGATTTAAATCCCCCCCTATTATGATATTCTTGGCATTCATGAAAAATTTCCTTGACAAATCATCCCAAAATACTATCCTATCCATATAAGGGTCGTAGATAAATCATCAAAGTGAAATGAAGATCCTTTCAATTTCAGGCCCATCCATAAATCAAACCCCAACCGTTTAGTACCTTGATTTGTCTAGTGTCTCATCCTACCGCTAGACCCCCAGACCTACCCCGTGCATCAATTGTCAAGAAAGACCATCCTCCGAGGAGAGATTCTATGTTCTAACAGAGTTGTAATTGTCTCCCCTTCCCTTAACGTTTCTTAAAGAAGCAAAATGGTTGGTCATAAAGAAGAAACCAACCATTTCAAGGATAATTTTTTGGACGAGTTATCCAAACCGCGACAATTGAAGGAGATAACTTTCATTTTGTAACCCTTCCTAAGGCTGACACTACTCTAAGCGCCTATCAATTGAGAATTGTCGGCTTGTAGCCTCATCATGCTTGGATTGAACGTGTGTGTTTAAAATGAATGATTTCTTGTCTCTACCTTTAACCACCCCCACTTGCCCCGAGACTGTCCCCAAACCCCCATCACCCTTGGAATTCTTAGGATAAAGGAGACCCTTCCTCAAATGTAGATTATAGGGGCAACAATCAGACTTTGAATCCTGGGAGGATTTTGATTGATAGGACACAGAATCTGGATCCATAATCGGACAAGAATGGGAGAGAGGACATATTTCAGACTGAACCCCTAGCCCTGACTAAGAAAGTTCCATAGGCGTTGGGAAACTAAGACCTTTTAGCGACCTAGACCATTCCCCACGTGAGAAATTCAATGTAGGAAATTGAAAAATTAGATGTGAGAGTGCCGGTAAGGAATTACTCAAGGAAAAATAAGGCAATCAAGGATGCATTAGAACCAATTGCTTGTCTTCAGTGAGATGCTTCGAACAAGCATAGGATACTGGAGCCATCCCTAAGGATCTCAAAGGAGAACTCATGATATTATACCTAGATGAGGTAGCCAAATATGAATCCTTGCCACAGCTGTTTGGAGACTATTGTGGAGACAATCTGCCTATTTTTGAAACTGGGACATCAATACCTTCGACTGTCCCATGGGTCGTTCTTTTCTTGAAACCTTAAGCTATATACTACCCTCTTCTTGACAAAAAATGGAGACTACATTTCTTTGCAATATGGATATACTGGTGGCAATGCCAATAACGAAAAGGGACCCCTTCATAGTCCAATTTCTGTGAATGGGTTCTTCCACCAGTGGATATGTTAATATTTTTGGCCAACCCTTCGCGCAAGCCCATGCTAACCAAAATGCGAGCCATAGATAGATTCCATGTCTCCAAATAAGACATATCTGCTTCAAGAAAAACCACCCGAGTATTTCCAACATGTTGAAACATTTCGGGAGTCCAAAAGTCCCACGGAAGGTTAGGTAATCTAACCCAAACCAACGTAGAGTCAAAGTATTCCTTACTAGTGTCTAACAACAACGCCTAGGGTTTTAGAAAAAACGGTGAGGAATCAATGCTCCAATTATGGGAAATAACCCAACAAGCATCCTCCCTTTTCCTGAACAAAAAGCTGAACCATCCTTTCACCATAGTGACAACAAAAGGGGAATACCCAAATTTCTGAAACCAATTTTCAGCCACCCAAACCTATAGGGTTTTATATATCCTCAAATCTACGTCCTCGAGCTTTGCGAATCACCGCCAGATCTGCCATCTCTACCACTCCATTGAACTAAACATCAATCCCCAACATAAGATTAACATCTTTGCTTGCCTTTACACATTTGTTTTTTCCTCAGTCATAGTGTGGTTTTAGATCCTCCTTTCCCAAAAACTTTGTCACTTCTATGCGGGAACCGCCTAGAGCCACTCTGTCCCACTCCTTCTGAGACACCCCCACTGCTAAACTCTTTTTAAGCCAAAAAAAGCTGATAAAACCTTGCTCCTCTAAATCCCCAAACACACCGAAAAAAACCCCTAACCTCTTGATTTAGGAAAACAAATATGATACCTTCCATTGCCCCCAACCCCAAATCTCTTGTAGGATAAGAGGGAAAATATTCATTCGAACCAGGCAACGAAAACCCTAAAGGATGCAAGGGTTCACCGACCACCTCTGAGTACAAAATCATAAAAACTTGCCCTGAGCCAAGTCCTGAGGGTTTTGAGCAAACGACCCTTGAATATTTGCTTGCCCTAGCTTTGGAGGGATTGAAGACCAAAACTGTGGGGGTGAGAAAACCTCGACCGCCGAAGAGGACACCTAACACTCTGACCGTTGATCTGGCGTCACCTCACACCCCATTTTGCAGATAGTTGTTACTACTGGCATTGAAAAAGTTGCATTCCCTTCGAACTCTGTCTCCATCTGTCACTTACTTGCTAGTGCCCCACTCTAGGTGTTGCCGTCTGACCTGCCCGAGCCTTGAGAATAACAATTATCTTCTTTTCTTACCGACGCCTATAATATTCTTTTTAGACATTGTTAAAATATTGACCATAACATATATGAAAAAAAAATATGAATTAATTTAATTATTAATAATTAAAACTCAGTTCAAAGTTTTAACACCAAAATTTTGCTCAAACCCTTCTACTACATAAAACAAAGTTCACCAAAATTTTGCTCAAACCCTTCTACTACATAAAACAAAGTTCAAATAATGCCCTATGTTTCTAGGGTTTCATTACTCTTAAAAAAAATACAATATTACCTCATATAACTTGTTATTTGATGGCACTTTTTTTCTTGACTTTTTACACTTAATAGTGTTTTTAGCCACGAGTTTAACTACCTATGCCATATAAATGATTAATAATTTAAAATTAGTCATCAAGGTAAAATATAAAAAAATGCCATATAAATGATTAATAATTTAAAATTAGTCATCAAGGTAAAATATAAAAAAAAAATGTCATGATAATAAACTATTTCAAATTGTTGTGATGCTCAAAATACTCATGGATGTAGTGTTTATTCATTTTGAAATTTTGTTAAGGTATATTCATAATTTATTTCTAAAATATTTAGAAATGGATACATGATAGGTAGGCTTTAATTTTCAAAAGTTTTCCAATAAAACCATAAAACCATGTTATGAATAATCTTTACTTCCTCTTTATTGCTTTGTTTGCTTTATTATTTATACATGGTTTAGATAATCTATTTTAAAAAAATTAGTGTGCTTTATTTACCCTCTCTTATTTATAATTTTATTGAACAAATGTGTCATTTAGTTTTATTTTATTTATTTGGCTTGCACATTATAGTATGAACTAATATTTTTAAGATAGTTTAAAAGAAAATAGTATACACCATATACAAAAATGTAAATTTAGAGTACAACTTCAATATAGATAAGAAATATAATTTATACAATAACTTTTTAAATAAGAGGAGATTCTTCTCCAATTATCCCAAAACATATTCGTATAATCATTTTACATCTTCCACAATGACTACATTATATATATATATATATATATATATATATATATATATATATATATCCACTTATTTCAAACAAGACCCGTTCATTAGGTTAACCCTATCACATATGTAATTAGCTTCATATAAACCCCCTTAGATCATATTATATACATTTAACCCCATATATAATTCTCTTGAATCATATCACTACAACCACATCTACTTCGATAATCCCCACCTCTTCTTTGAATTTGACCACTATATAAAACCTTAAAAACAAATGTTCATGCTTAAACCCACAAACTTTACAAAAACATACACTATATTCAAAACCAAACCAATTGATACATTATTCAACAAAATTGTGAAAAAATAGAAACTCCATATTTCATATTGTAAACTTACTTTCATTATTTATTTATACAAATTTTTGGACACATCGATGGAATTCCAAATCAACATTGGAGAGATTTGGCAGCTTCACACCTCTATCTTGTTTCTATAGAAAAAGTGTGGACATTGACTATAAATGGAATGTGTCCAAATATGGTTTATACAAGTGGGACATGCGGATGTGTTCAAATATGGTTTATATAAGCGGGACATGTGGATGACACCCAAATTAGAATATGACAATGTAAATATTTCTATATTGGGAAGGAACATCACATCCAACGAACAGATAATAATACGAAGTTCCAAAATTTGAAAAAAATATAATAGAACGACTCACCAAATTGGAAAAAGCATTATAGAATGACTTCACTGTGGGCCCATAGGAATATTTTGGAAGGCTTTACGTTATCAATTTTACAATATAATCACTGTGGTAAAAATACACTTTAAGTGTAGAATGGCCACCACCGACCAATATCCGAATGTTTATTACGACAATGTAGGATATGAAATTACGTTGTTACAGTGACAAATGGATTCTATTATTACAGGCGGTTAATGAGAGTTTAATTTTATTATTAAATATTAAGTTGTAAAGTAAAATATATTAAAAATATTAATATTAATATTGTTTGATATTTTCATTTTTCGATTTATGGGTTTTGACAAGTTTTATACCTCTTTCATCTGGTTTTATTTTATTTTAATACTTCTTCACATTTAGTACATTTTGGTTTTATTTTAGTACTTCTTTGTGTTTTTATTTTTAATAGAAACCGTTGAAGTTGTATTAGTTTGTAAAAAAGTGGTTTTTTTGGCGAATTAGAATTTGAAAGTTACAAAATTAAAGACGGTTGATGATCTCTAACAATACTGTCAGCGTTTTTGTGAATATCTTAGGAGATAAATCCCACTTGCTTGTAAATCTTTTTCGAGAAAATGACAAAAATTGTTTACAAGAGTAAACTCTCACGAACTGTGAGCAGAGAAGAATGCAGAAGCAGATCATTAATTAGAAGGGGAGGTGAAATGCCCCTTAATGAAGGGATCCAACCGCGACTGAGAGCCCAAAAAAATATTTGAGGTCGCTTCCTTTTCCCGTCGTTCTTTGTTAGACTTTCGCCCTCTGGTAAGGGGGGGAGAAGGAGCTGAGAAGTCTTCGGGATCAGAGTTTCCCTCTGACCTAGAGGAGGGGAGGGGACTAAGGCTACCAGTCCTGCAAGACCTGAAGTTTCGTGATCTAAGTTTCGAGCCTCTCTCTTGGAACCTGAAGGAGCAAGGCTTGGAGAAGCTGGTTTTGTGGAGGCGACTGTCACCAAGGGGTCAGAAGGACCTGGAAGGGTCTCGCCATGCACAAAATCTTCCGCTGCTTCAGATTCTTGAACTTCGTCTTCTTGCAAAACTTCGAAGTTGTTTTTGGTTTCCAACGGAATGGTTGTTGCTGAAGGAGGAAGAGATTCTTGTGGTGTTGGATCCTTTTGTTGAGGAGCTTGGGGCTCCTTTCGCCGGGGTCTCGACGCCGATTAGAGACAGTCTGGAACTCTGTTTCTTTAGTTGCAGGAGGTTTTGATGTTTGTTGAATTTCTAAAAGCTTAGGGAAACTTTCGGAAAAGTGACCATAAACATGGCAAGAGTTGCATTTGAAAGGGATCTGCTAATAATCCAGCTCTTGGATATGACTCCAATCTCCTAAATTTAGTTTTAGGGCTTCTGGGAGTCCTTTCTCCATATTTACTTCTACACAAACGCGAGCACAAGTAAACTGGCCCCCTTTTGGGTTTACACTATCCAGGTAGCACCCTAGCTTATTACCGATGTCCTCCAGAGAGCTTTTCCCCCAAAGATGAAGTGGGAGGTGAGGCAATCTTATCCAGACTGCGGCGACTGTAATCTCAGCATCTGGTTTAAAATCCAGAGTCCAAGGGGCTAAAAAAATTCCTCTCGAGCCCATGAAGAAGGGACCCGAGCGAAAAACTAAATCTTGTTCTTCTTTGCTCAGAAACAGAAAAACAAAGAATCCCCTACCAGTTGCAAAGAGAGAGACTTGTCCTTGCAAAATAGGGTTCCAGTGCTCTGCAATCCAGAGCTCCACCGCTTTTGGACTAGTCCACAAACTTGTAAACTTGCCGATGAGGGCTTTCTCCAAGAGAATGAGCGCTTTTTGGCACGGATCCGAGGGAGAGAGCTCCAAAGAAGGGATCTCGTCTACTTTTTTCACAAACTTGGAGGGAGACTGAGTCACAGCCTGAGGTTTGGAGGCCTAAACCAGGGCCTTGAAGGCCTGAAGCTGATTGTGGGTCTCCATGCAAACAGGAAAGGAGCCAGCCCACAGACGCTCGGTCACAGGGAGGAACCGCAACCTCTTGCAAAAGAACCCACCCCGCACGACAGCAAGGGCTCTCTGTAGCCTGCAGGTAGAGGCCTGATCACCACCGGAGGAAGGCGCAAGCAGAGTGCGGCGGCTAAGGGAACCCTCGCCGCGCTTCAGAGAGGCTACAGTACGACATTTTTCGCAATTTAGTACTTCTTCGTGTTAGTGCTTTTCATGTTAGTTAATTGGTTTTAATTTAGTTTTTTTTCATGTTAGTTAATAAGTTACTTGAATATTATTTGATTTGGATCTGTTTTGTTTTTTAATTATTATTTTTTTTTTTAATTTAGAATGGAATAGAGTTTGAATAATGAAAAGTTATGATATGGTCAAAGATTAGATTTGTGAATAGTGAGAAAACTAAAGTGGTACAATCTGTTTTTCATTGTCAAATCATAAAAAAAAAAATTCATTGAAAAATAAAAATAAAAATACATTCATGGATTTTAAAATTAATTTTTAAATATATGATTGGACAATTTGTAAAAAAAGTACATGCATAATAGAATTTAACTAATAAAACATTTAATAATAATAATAATTAAATACTACCCCGCAATGGGTGATGGATGCATGATTGGGGTCCCTTTGATGCCCAGTCTTATCACACCTAGGGCATGGACACCTAGTTCAAGGATTGGGACAGATGGTGGCGAGATAAGGATGAGTGGTAAGGAAGAGGACTTTCACTAACTCGCGGATTCGTAAACATTTGGACTGGAATGATGGATAATCATGGGAAAGATCGGTGGAACACTTGTGGGAGAGGACTGATCGATATCATTGATGGTAATAGAATGATGTCGACAACACCTTTGGTCATGTGCATCATGGTTTGGTTTCATACTGGTTTATGGATTCCTATAATGGAGGCTATTGAGGTCCTAGCATGTGCCCTCATATCAACGATTCTAAACTGTTCAATTCAAAGCAGGTAACCTTGCTAAGTTTAAATTTGAATTTGCTCATAACCCTTGTCTTTCTATAGTCTAGGAAAGAAAAGTGTTGGAGCCACGTCGCTTGGTCAGAGATCCTCATCATCAAGCAAGCTTAACTCTATCATTCTGGTATCTCTATGCTTACACTTGGATAGTGGGCTCTTGATGGATGCTTATCTTGGTGGCTCGATAGTGGCAGCATGGATAAAAGCCAATAGACTAAGTGTAGATAGGGAAACAAAATCCAACAAATGCGTATGCTGAGAATCATAATGTCACCTACCCAAATTTTGAGGATATTTATTTTAAATTTTGCAAAATACTTTATGTTAAATAATAATTACAGAGTTTTGTAAGTATGACCAAATTTGGTCAAACGTGACTGTAATGACTCGTTATTATTTTTTAATAAATTAAAATAGGAGATAGACACTCGAGAAAACTATTACAAGAGTGTTCACTGACCCACTAGGAGGAATGGAAGTTGCTAGAAGGCATGGGACAGATGGTAGTATTTGCACTCTACCACTAGCTGTTGGTTATGGGACAACTACCCCTAAATTTGTGGCATTCCCTCTCCAGGTGGAGGGAGGTGAGCAGACAGCTCACTAATGACCAATTAACTACTAAAAAGGCCTAGGCAACCTATATAAGGCAATTCGAATTGAGCAGGCAGCTCTTACATTATTTTTTCTGCAGAAAATATTTCCTCATGTACATCAGGTGATGACTAAGAGATTCGAATAGGGAGGTTGTGGAGAGTGCAATTGTAAGTCTGCAAATTATTTTTCTGAGATGGACAACCAGAGGTGTTGGTGCAGGTCTGTTTGACTGCTAAGTCTTTAAGACTAAACAAACTATTGCTACTGCAAGTGGATGACCTAAGCTTCTAAAAGTTTCTTCCTCCTGGTGGTTCAGTGAACATGCTCGGGGGTCCTAAGGCAGACATCTAGGCTGTCTTCAGGAGTAGGTTGGGAGGAACAAGCTTCTTGTGTGTTTGTCCACTTATCTACTGGTTCAGGTTTTACTTGTTCTTCTGTTAATTCTTGTTTTACTTTCTGAAAGGGAGTATGTTTCTTTTTTCTAAAGATTGAATGATTGAATAAAATGATAGAATGAAATCCTTCTCTATATTTTTCCCCATGCTGTTATTTGCATCGTACTCCAGTATAGAGAAGTAAGTTAAGGTAGATGAATAGATAGGATGAATGCCAGATTGAATGAACTGAAGAATGCTATGTTATTCTTTTAATTTTGTTGTTTCATTTCTAAGAAAAGATGCAGGAAGATAAAGATACAGTATTTTGTAACATATGTATATCGTTCATCTAATTCTTATCAATATAAGAAAACATACTCTATTTCGTTACAGATCTATAGTTTTCCATTTCGATTCCATCCATTTCAGATAGTAACAGAATGTATTGCCATAGTATTGATTCTATGCTTTCGAGTATTTATGTTACAGGAGAATATAGCAGCTGCAATAATTATTTCCATGCACAGAATTATTATAAGTGAATATGTATTATTTCTTCACTAACTATTACATTGGATTTCATCATTAAAATGCAATTACCTTCACAGTGTCATCAAGAAACCCTTTTATCACAAACCCTAGAATCTAAACGTTCTTTTAGTACACAATTCATAACATTTCATAAAAACATTCGTGGCAACAATAGACATTTATTGCTGAATTTACAGTAGCTTGATATCTAAACCCTAGACAACATTTCAACTATCTTTTATTCATGTAAAAAAAACTACTAGTGAGATATTATTTATCTTTTAACCGAAAGCACGATTTTGTATCAATGTCTAATTTCAGCTCACAACCCTAGCATTGAAACTTACACAGCTTCGAAACATTCACACATATAAGTTAAGGCCTATTTTTTTTCGTGGTTCAAATTTATTTGCACAAGTAAGGTTGCCAGGAAAAAATCCAGGTAAGGTTTCATTTCTTTAAACAAGATAGAACCCGGAGGCATTAACCATTTTGAAAGACTTATAGCCAAACCAAATTTCATTTCATCACAAATCCAAAACTTTTGTTATCTAAAAGCTGTATTTTTTTTAAACAAGCATTCTTTCTTCAAAGGAGCCTCTGACTTACAGAAAAATGTACACCCTCGGTTCACGGTCCATATTCGAAACTTTATTTTAAACTTAATCAGAGTTTACATTCAGACGGTTCACGATTCCAAAAACTACATAGGGTTTATCCCTTAAACAAAATAACAGTGCAAGACACATGTTCGAAGCTCATCTCAATCGACGTAACAAGACATCACAGGGCCGAAGAACATCATGAAACCGAGAGTGTATCTCCTATTTTCTACCTTGACCAAAATCAAACAGTAAAACTAAAACTCAACTATTACTCCGAACCAGGTTGAAATTCCAACTATCGTCACACCTTATTCACCAGCTAAACCATGCCATAGGCACCTACGAGGTTTCAAGAACCACCGATGCTTACCCGGAAGCAGTTGCAGCACTTCCATTTCAAACCCTCGGCATAGAAACCTTTCAACCAGATGGGTACCTGCCATATTACAAATTCGAAGGATTATAAGTATGCAGTCGCATTTATGAAGAGAGTTTACAGTATTGCAATGAGTATCAATTTACTTACCCTTTAGACGAAGTTTATGAGCTTGGCAGCTTCACTCCAAGCTAGGACGACGAAGCCAGAAGTCGGTTGCAGCATTCATACATGCAGAGACTTAGAAGTCGATACCATCCTTGGAAAAATCGAAAACCAATGCAAACCACTCTCAATAGTTGACAGAAGAAACACACTTTTTATAACTGTATCGTGGCTCTATGGCACGAAGCCTAAGCCTGTAACTCTTAAAATTTTTATGCAGGTCTCGGGTTCCAAACCGAGGAGTCCTCCTCCTCCCAGAAAATCAAACACTCCTACATTACAACAATTTCGGTCGGCTCCACTACCTTACTACTGAGCGTAACAATAGAAACAAGAAAACTATCTTCCATCACATTACCAACACAGTTTAGGGTTTTGACCACAGCCTTAGATCATAGGGAGATCAACGGTGGATCAACTGTCAGTAGGGCACGTTGATATTCGAACCTATAGTACAATCAATACCACTTAATAGCTGCATCTACCAACTGCCAGGTAAGTGGACCGAGAAGCTTGTGCATGGCACAACTCAATCCCTTGGCACTCTTTACAAACCCCAAGCATGTGAAGACCCTACACCGTGGCATCCACTTCACCCCTCTAGTGGATCGACATTATTAAAAATCCTGTCAACACCAGATTTGAAATCATGTCAAGTACCGAGTCTTTATAACCTGTCATCATTAGCATAGTTATTGCATTAGATCCTTGTGTGCAATTGTCATATGTTTTCGAAGGTTTGTATAGGTATTGTGATAATGCTATTATCACACATTTCTTTGATTAGCATGAATGCATGGTCAATACCAAATGTTCACATCGCATGTTTGTTTTGTATAGTTTCATAGGGTAATAGATATATATTATGTATAATTGTTACGTTGTGATAAGTCAACAAATAAAATAAGACTAGGGTATAGTTAATACAAACTACAACGCTAAGATCATAGCATAAGAACTATATACACTCTATATTCCTTATGTTAAGTCTTGTCATATGATTAAAGGATAATTGTAGACTTAGGATAGGCTATAGATTTTGCTGTTGCAATATTACAATAGTAGATTTCCTTCTAAATAATATAAACTCTATTATTTTCCAAGATTTCAAATAGAATTACCAATGGGCATTCGATCATTACATTGATATAGAAATAGATATTTTAGCTGACTTCTCAAATTAAACAGTAAATAGCATTATAATAAGCAAACTGAGGATGTGTTGAAGAGTTTGTATTCCAACACGTAAACTTGAATCGGAAACCGAACATCCATACCTCTCGTAACTTGTTCTTGCAGGGTAGCACTTAGTTTTGGTTCATTTTATATTAACGATGAATTGAAAAACTCATGTACTCTTAACTCTTGGTTGTGGTAGAATTTCTTACCTGCGTTCTGCACATAGAACCAGATTTCAAATGCCTTAGCTAATCGTAGCTAAGTAAACCTCAGGGTACCTCGTAGCACCCTTTCATCATCATCAAAGCAACTATAAGAACCTAGTCAATAAAATTCTATCGCATAATATCGAGAGTCACTGTTAACACAAATAAAAACAATGTCATAGGCATCTCAACAGGAGTAAGACGTGTCGCAGTCAATACTTTTGTCTTTAGTTAAGAGTCTCAATAATTAATTGTTTTCTGCATTAATGACTTCATTACTTAATGATGTCTGTATAGGCACTTATTATTTCTGCATTTACAATTATTTACATTTAATGTTGATTTAAAACTTTTAAATTTTTATGAATTATCGGGGTGTTACACATAAGAGAAAACAGAGCAACCAAAGCAACCTACAACAATATGGTTTTGGTTCCTGCTTAGTAGAGAATTAGTGAACTGGAGAAATGGGTTTCATAGAAGCAATAAGAGATGGACTCGGGTGACATTCAGACAAACATTTGGTAGATGGTCGAGGATGCTAGATTCTCACTAACCCATGACATGGAGCTCATGGAGCTCATGGGGACTCTTACACTATATTGGTAGGTTAAAACCCTTATGGGAAAAGCTCTGATGGACCAGGCAAAAGAGAAGCAGGGCACTCAACTTCAAAAGCAGGAGACACAAGCCAAGATCAAAGGACTAGAAGCCACCCTCAAATTGGTAGCCAAGGCTCAAATAGAGTTGGGGGCCAAAATGAATGTGCTTGTGAAAGCCACCACTAGCATGGTTTTCAGAGAACTCATCTAGTACGAGCATACCAACGCAATGAAGGAGAAGTCTAAGGTGCCCCTTGTGATAATCTTCGATGAATCTAAGAATTAGCACTCTGTTTCATGTATGGTTTTCCTCCACGATGTAAAACCTATTTGTTTTGTCCATAAGTATGATAGTTATCATAGGCTACTAGCTATTAGGATTGTCAGTTTCAAACTTTCTAAATCACGCTCTCCCTTTTGAGGATACTATAACACTTTTGACATTGAATCCATATGGAAAACATTGATTAAACTCTGGTTTTGTGGTTGGTCTAGTTTACCTAGTGGATGACTAACCACCCAAACTCTATATATTTTTATATATAAACACTATAATGTGTGTTGAGCTTTAAAAAAAAAAAATCAAATATGATTAAATTGATATGATCAAAATGATTATGAACAATAATTCAATATGAAAATTTCAATTTAGTATATAAATTTTCAAATTCAAAATATTAAAATTTTAAAATTTATTAATAACACTCAATCCCTGTGAACCAGGTTAAACTTAATCTACAATTTATAATGTTTAATTATTTGTTTTTATTTTTTCCAATAATATGATATACATTACTTTTAATATGATATATATAAATTGCATAACAATATTTTTATTTACAATTTAATTTATTTTATAAATGGATGTGTCAAAATTTTATTTAATGTTAATCGATGGTAATCATTATGTTTTATTATTTAAATGGAATAATTTTTTTGGTAAGCTTGACAAAATATTATATTACTAAAAAATAAATACATAGCTTTACGTGGTTGGTTTGCCACATGGGAAGCGAGACTATCCATATAAGCATAATTTGTCATTGGTTTTCCATAATAGACTAGAATACAAATAGTTAACTAGTGTACTATAACCATTGCCCAAGAATTTAAAGTATCGTTTAAGATGACTAATAACTTGATTAAAATACACAGAATGTTTGCTTATAGTTTTAACAACTTTTACATAAAGAAAGTAAGTTAGAGATCTATCTAAATAGCCAGTCATCTGAAATAGAAACAATTACAACCTCTGATGCTAGAAGAGTGATGTTGGGTTGACCAGGGGTTCTTTATGGAGCTAGAGGAGTTGGATTGGGTTGCCATGTGGCTCTCTCCTTGAAAACCATGCCTGCTGCATCTTTGGCCAAAACATTGAGTTTAGCCCCAACTCCAGTAATTACCTTGATCATCAGTATTGCATGTTCTCCATTTTACCAATGTGCTCTTGTAATTTATCCAAATGAAGCGTGATTTCTTGCCTTTCTTACTGACTGTCCTTTAAAACTTTCCCTAGCATGGTTTTTAAGTGCCAATAAATCATGACGATCTTCATGTATTTTATCGCCTGAGTGCGAGTGGCTCCAACATCAAGGATGATGTTTTGAAAAATGACCACAACGTCCCCAGGGTTAGTAAACTGTTGCTTCTGCGTAGCCCAAGATTCCCAACGACCTATCTTTTGTTAGAAAGGAGGCATAATGGTAGCCTGGAAGGATGCTTTGGCTTCCCCTGTTTCTTGGAGGGCCTGAGGCATATGGGTTTTCCTCGACCCTTTATGTTGTCTTTGTGAGTGCCTATAGGGAGACATGTCACCAAACCAAAGCTTCCTAATAGAGAGCAAGCTCGTCAATAAGCAGAGCCAAACTTCTCCTCTCCTCGTCTTGTCGACACGACTCGCTTTAATAGAGGAAGATGCCCTTTCCCTCACAAAATTTTCAAAGGTGGTCAACTGTTTCCTCTTGTCCATAAGAAGAATGGAGCAAGTGTGAGCCTCCCCTGAGTCGCCTCCTTATCACTTGAATTTTCCATCTCCCAAAGCCTCCAATTAATTTTTGAAATGAATATTGCTAGCGGTGGAGCAGGCTGAGCTTGCACGTTGCGCAGATCCAACTAAGGTGACAGATCAATATTAGATAGAGGGAGATCATTACGGTTGATGGTGGGTGGTTGCATTGGGCATGTGTCGCCTTGTACTACGACATCCCCTTCTCCTCCATGTTGCGGGTGAGTTGGGCCATGCATCATGGTGGCAAAGCACTCAGAACTAGACTTGTACTGAGCCACCTCTCGCGTCCCTATCACATGATTGCACCGAGAGAAACCAGGTGCTCTACAACCCAGTATGAGCGAGATGTTGTAACGTTTGTTACTAACAAAATAATTAAAAAAATTCATGTCGACTCATAAAATACAAAAATTATGGAAAGTATTTAAAAAAAATCCATGTTGGTTCATAAAATAATATATTATGAAAAGTAATTAAAAAATAAATGTTCGTTTATAAAATAAAAACTTAAAACTTAAACCCGGATCTATCAATCAAGAAAGATCAAATTTCTTGAGTTTAAATTTGAAAAAAAAAGTACACCTCAAAAAATTGGATCCCTCTCTATGTTTCATAGATACTGGTTTAAGATAGATCTACGCTAGTATAGGTGTAAATGAAATAATAATTTTATTTCAATACACTTTTACAAAATTATTTAATATTCATAATAAATACATCTTAATTTTATAGATAAATTCAAATATAATGAATGTTTACTATATTAGTATGATAGCATGTAAATTTTCGGATTTAGTGGAGGCTCCACTCATCTTCGAGCTCAAGAATAGATAGAAATATTTAAATAAATAAATACAAAAAGGGATTATGACAATTGAAAATAAGAAAGGCAAGAAATCAAAGTTCAAAAAAGTTTGAGTAATAAATTAAATAAAAATAAATTAAAATATAAGTGAGAATAATAAAATAAAGAAATAAAATTAATAGTTGATTAAATTAATTATTAGTAATAAATAATTCAACTTCATAAATGGATTATTCTTATCCTTATTTGAACTTTGACTTCTCGCTCTTCCTATTTTCAATAGTCATAGTCCACACAATTAATTCAAGAAATTGAATATGTCTATATTATTATGATTTAAATTAATAATTTTAATTTTTTTATAACATATTTAATTTATTCAATTATAAAATTAATCCGATTTCCCATTTTTAATCAACATCATATTTCCATATTTAATTAAAAACATCAAATGGATTATTCTTATCCTTATTTGAACTTTGACTTCTCGCTCTTCCTATTTTCAATAGTCATAGTCCACACAATTAATTCAAGAAATTGAATATGTCTATATTATTATGATTTAAATTAATAATCTTAATTTTTTCATAACATATTTAATTTATTCAATTGTAAAATTAATCCGATTTCCCATTTTTAATCAACATCATATTTCCATATTTAATTAAAAACATCTCTCTTTATTGTTGAGATATCACGTATGTGTTCTTTATGGAATGCCAATAGGTTTTTTTGCGGAAAGAAATAAAACTTTTTGGATTGACTTTTATGGTTTTCTTTTAAGTTAATTATATTTAAAATTATATTAATTCAATTAAATAAAATATTAATATTTTTTGTTTTTATTAAAATTATATTAATTTATAAAATAAATATTCAATCAATTTTAATTTAATATTAAAAATAATTTAGTGAAATAGTTTCACTAATGGAATGTTTTAAACTTTTTAAGAAGTCTCGGTTCTAAAAACAAAATAAACTCTGAGAATGATATTTTAAAAAGGAACATTTTATTTAGTTTAAGTTTTCAATTTTATTTTAAATTTTGGTGGTTATTTGAAGTTTTCAATTTTATTTTAAATTTTGGTGGTTATTGAAGTTTTCAATTTTATTTTAAATTTTGGTTGGAATCTTGTATTGTTTGATAAAATTAAATTTTTTTGTATTGTTTGATAAAATTAAAATTTTTTATATGTGTTAATAGTGTTTTTTATGTATAAATAAATTTAACGCTATTAAATATTTCATCACATTTAAATTATATAATTTTTATAATTTAATTTTTTTTTTAAATTTTCAACTATAATAAATAAAAAATAAATATTATAAAATAAGACGAAAAATATGATTGAGAAGATTTATTCTATACCTAAATAGAAAATATAACCTTAAACATAACCAACTTTTATAGAAAAATGATGTTGATATAAAAAATATTAATTTTTTTTTCTCATAAATCAGGAAAGCGTGCACATCTGTGATGCCTCACAGATGTCTTCTGACGGACGAATGCGACGATCCTTAAGGAGACTAGAGGATTCATTGCAGTATTATGACCATATCGGATTGGGAATTTCAGGCGGAGTACACCGGACCTGTATGCTCATAGAATATTGCAGAAGAGAGAGAACTGCACTGAGCTTCATTAAATATTCTCTTTGACAGGTGCCGAGTTTGATTATCTGTTGTTTTGTTTTCAAGTTTCTTCACCCACAAAGATTTTCTGACTCAGTACTTAGTACTTTAGGACTATGCTTCTACTCCAAGATATGGGCTCCATAACTAGTTTCAGATTTGTTTTCAGGGGATCAGTTTATACACATGAATTTGTTTTAGAAATTGGGTTGATGGGATTATTCTGTTTGCAGATTTATTAACTGAAAAATCCTTACAGAGAAATTTTGTTAGGAACAATGGAGGATTTTCAGAGATCCGGAGATCTTATATCAGTGAAAAAGAGAGAGAATGGGATAGCTTGCATAACCATAAGCAGACCCAAAGCAATGAATTCATTAACAAGGAGCATGATTACTGATTTGGCAAAAGCTTTTAAATCTCTGAGTGGGGATACCCTTGTCAAGGTTATCATCATTACAGGGGCTGGCAGGGCATTCTGTTCAGGAGTGGTATTTTTCTTTTCCCATTTCTGTGTTTGTTCAATTGGGTTTTATGTTTGATGCCCCTAACTAATATACAGACATATTCTATGTTTTTCACGTCTGGTTTACGGGATTTCTTTTCTTAGAATCAGAATTGAAAGTCAAACATTATTTTTTAAGATTTTATTTGTGAAAATTGCTGGTTCATTTTGGTTGTCATGGGTCAAGTTTACATCGGAGGAATTTATAACTACAAAATATTTCTAATGGGTTCATAGATCGGGCGGATATATATATATAGCAGATGAATTAAAATGAGATGCATGATTTACAGGATTTGACAGCTGCCCAAGACGTTTTCAAAGGTGACGTAAAGAATGTGGATGAAGATGCTGTTTATCAGATGGAACAATGTCGGAAGCCTATTATAGGGGCCATAAATGGATATGCTGTCACTGCTGGCTTTGAGATTGCATTGGCATGCGATATTTTGATTGCCAGCACAGAGGCTAAGTTCATTGATACGCATTCCAAGTACCGTTCATAACCTCTTTTCATAATTTTATATATCTCAGAAGAAATTGATTTGCTCTTTTCAGATCCCTTCATGGCCTTATTTTGTATAACATTTTTTTCTGCTGGTTGACTGGAGGAATTGCCTGAATGTCACAATTTTTGTCTCTAGGTTTGGAATATTTCCATCTTGGGGTCTCTCTCAGAAACTGCCTCGGATCATTGGAGTGAACCGAGCAAGGGAAGTCTCTCTTACTTCCATGCCATTAAATGCACAACTTGCAGAGAAGTGGGGTTTAGTGAGCCGACTTGTTCCACCAGCGGAGCTTATGAAAACTGCAGAGAGTATTGCTGAATCCATTATTGGGAATCATGAAGATATGGTCCTGAGGTACAAAGCAGTTATCAATGATGGGATGAAACTTGCTCTTGGGAATGCTCTTGAGCTGGAAAAGGTATGACAGCTTTGAAATCTTCAATCTTCTTGCTTTCAATAAATTTATCCATTCTCTGGGACAAAACACTTATTTTTACACTGAATCATCCCTAATGCACTTATTTTTTGTTTTTGTATCTCTTCTCAGAAGCAGGCACATAGCTATTATGAAGGAATGCATCCGGAGATGTTTGTCAAAATGCAGAAGTTTATATCAGGTCAGTCTTCACAGAAGACTAGACCACCTTCAAAACTCTGATAATTTGTTGTGCCCTTACTTCCTAAGAATGGGTTCTGGCTTATATCCTGTACTAGTTGTTTGTTTATATTTGAATAAGTGATTTAGTTATGTGAATACGACCACCTAAGAAAGTGGTGTCGTTGTCCACTTGGTGTGCATCTGTTTTGGCCAAATGTTGTAGATTGCAGTAAAAAACATTGTCTAGCTCCTTAGGACTTTGATTGCACAGGAAGTAGCAAGATATTGTCTTATACGATGGCGGGCAAGATGTCTTGCTAAAATGTTTATTGATTTTATGTGTATGCATCCCACATAGAGATAATTCATGCCTATTTAGGCACCTTGCTCCTTTTCTGTCTATGATCATGCATTTTTTATAACCTAAATATTGAACTACGATAATATTTTCAAAATTTAACCTATACAAATCCGTATTTCCTTTGTATTAATTGTTCTCAGGACGTCATTATGTATATGAAAGGTTTGGCAAGATCTGACTTCACCCTATACAAACACAATTATTTTAAACTCAATTCTTGGATCCAACTAGGGACTTTACTGAACTACAACTTGCTGTTACATAACATGGTCTGTTATTTACCTAATAGGTTACTCAATGTCAGGGGCCCATATATAATCAAGGTCTATGTTCTTTTTGTGTCTTTTGATTAGTTATCCTATTCTTTTGACATCTGCTTTGTTTTTAGTTGCTTATCTGTGCGTTTATTGCCTGTTTTGGTCCATTTCTTTCAATGAAAATTCTTTCCCTACAGTGCATCTAAACTTTGGTCTGGGTAGATTTCTTTGCTTGCAATGGTACAGTAATACAATTTTGTTGGCAGTTAACTTTCTTGGTTTCTTCTCTCTGTCCTTGGCTCTTTCTTTATGGACACCAAGCATGAGTACTATTTTATTCTATGTTGTTTGTGGCTGCTAAGAGCGTGTAATTGCACCGAGTGTAAACGAGGTGCTTACAACCCAGTATGGGGGAGATCCTGTAACGGATGTCACATGTCACATGTAACATTTTCAAAAGTAATAAAATGTAAAAAGTAATAGTATGGGGGAGATCCTGTAACGGATGTCACATGTGTGTCACATGTAATGGATGTCACATGTAACGTTTGTCACGTTACGTTACAACCCAGTATGGGGGAGATCATGTAACGGATGTCACATGTAACGTTTGTCACGTTACGTTATAACCCAGTATGGGGGAGATGTTGTAACGTTTGTCACATTTGTCACGTTACGTTACAACCCAGTATGGGGGAGATGTTGTAACATTTGTCACGTTTGTCACGTTTGTCACGTTACGTTTCCATGTTGGCTCATAACTTATAAAAAATCAAAAGTAATTAATAATTTCATGTTTGCTCATAACTTATCAAAAATAAAAAAAAAATAATTAAAAAATTAAAAGAGAGGGATCCAATTTCTTGAGGGGTAATTTTTTTCTTAATGTGTAAAAAATTTAAGATAAAACAAAAAAAATTACACCTCAAGAAATTGGATCTACGCTTGTATAAAATGTTTCTGCTAGACTAGTTGTTCCTTGCAACCTTGCTCTTGTGGCATAGGAACACATAACAAGCACCACCATGACAATCACAATATATAAAAAATGGGTCAACCGATTAGTGCGATGAAAATTGATAATTAATAATTGTCCATTCTGAGATTGCGGAACACCAAGTTTTGTGAGGAAGAAAAGAGGCATGTGTGAGATTCAAACAAAGTAGATCTGCATTTTTGGGGGTATGTAAAAAACAGTGATCTTCACTTAGAATTTTGAAGATAACTCATATTTGACCTTGCCCCTTCTCCATTGATTTTCTACTTTGGAAACCTTTGGCTTTATTCCATTGACATCAATTATTCTATTCAATAGCATGCAAGTACCAACCTATGATGAAATTTTGGAGCACTGAGCTTTTGGCATACATGAACCATGCTTAATAGCCACTTGATTCCTAAAGACAGTTGAATCTTCTGACATTCATATTTAACATACAGTGGACTCTTCATGATTCTCTGGTTTTATACATGGACCATGATATGCTCATCTAGTTTGTTGTTTCATATTTTATGGCCTTGAACAATATTTGGAGGAGCAATGTACAGATTCCTACTTTTCAGATTGATCATTGGATTAGTATTTTAAATTGCTATGCTGGGGTTTTCTTCCAGCTAACCTTTGTTTGAATAGTAATTATCTATCATATAAGTCTAGATGATGAGCAATCTAGTTTGGCCATACTTCCCTAAAAATACAACATTTATTCTATTCAAAACTATTCTTCTTTCAAGGAAATGCCTATGTATAACACATTGAACATGTCCTGGTTGCATGCTTTATAAATTTTATTTGTTTTTACTGATGACATATTTATACTTCTGCATAGGCACCATAGAATACTCCAGCAAAATTGTTGTATGACAACATGCTTATGTTTGTAATGCCTGAGATACTTTGATCTGTATCTAGCCTTTATAGCAGTGAACTTTAACATCATGTTTCCACTGCTAATTTTGCAAGTCACATCCGTATCATAGTTTGTTACAACTTTGTTATCAGCGAGCTATTAGACAGCAATAGCCTATAACTTACCAAGGCTTTGAAATCAAGGATTGACTTTGCATGGAAATGCTAAAGTTATGACAGCTTAAAGATGGTGGACTTTGGTGCAAATAAATATATTACTCTTTTATCCTTTTGGGGTTAGATACTAAGTGTTGCTGCTCAAATTAGCACCTTGATGAAAGTCCCGAACCGCAGTGCTACGAGGGTAAGCACAACAGGGATTGCACCCAATGTCAATACAACACAACTCCTCAGGCATTAGGTCAACTCCTAGAGACCAAGGGAGAGTCCCTAATATAAGTGAGGTAAACTGGCAAACTAGTCCAATAACACATGTACCTCATGAGGAATCTCTTAACAAAAATCAGTGCCTTGTGGAGTCAAAGCAATGAATTCAAAGATGCTTAAGAGGGTGGGAGTTTGGATCATAAATGCACACAATAGGGGCAGATGACAAAAGGTTTGCTGCTGTTATGAGAGGACAGCTGGCAAAATGTGCTCCAAAAATAGATTAAGACTACTTCGAAAAATGCCAACTTACCTAGGATTATGTGCCAATAGAGAGGGATAGAGACCATACCTTTAGGGCAGCCAATAGATGAATAAAACAATTCTGGAAATGACTTATCAGATCTGGTTGAGGGTTAATAACAGCCCTAGCAACATTGTTAAAGGTGCTAGAGAGACGCCGATAGTATCTTGGGACACTAGGCACCTTGGAGATGCTTTCCAACAGTTTGTGGACCTTGAAAAATGTATCAAAAGATGGCTGCAATTGGAACTGCAGACCTGGTTTATGTCCTAACCAGTCCCCAGAAATCACATGAACACCAAAACCAACTACTAGATAGAGTCCCAAGTGACCAGTGTTAATGGTAGACTTTGTCCTTGGTTTGTATGGCCCTTCAAACTTGAAACTGTGTGGTTGTACCTGTCAGAAGCAGATCTGAAAAATACATCAGCACTTGCACAAACAGTGAGATATCTCAAACTAACCACAAGAATAAGACGCCCTTCGAGATTAGCCACAAAATCAAGGGAGCACTTCACTTTTGATGGATTAGATTTTTCACAAACAAAATATTTTTTGGATTTTTTATATATTTGATTTTTAGGGCTTTTCTATATTTTTGATTTTTAGGGTTTTTGTATATTTGATTTTTTTGTATTTTTTCAAATATAGATATAGAATTTAGCAAATTTGAAGAAGAAAAGGGAATTAGACCTTAGTCTTATTCCTAGGACAATGAGAAAAATTGGGGTCAATGTCCTCTCAAGAATTGACAATTCAATGCTTGAATGAATTAGGGCAAGGCCTAAAAAGCCTAGGTTATATTAGTCCTTGACCTAATTAGGATAAACAAAGATGCCAACACCCAAAACAAGAGGGATTCTCCAAGAGAAATACCTCACCAAACAAGACTAAACTAACATGGACAAAACTCTAAAATACTCTTAGCTTGGACACACGAGTAATGCAAGACAAGAGGTTCAAGATCTTACCACATTTAATGGAGAAAAGGAGAAGAGAATCAAACCCTAGAATCCTTTTAAAAGGAGAAGAGAAGCACACCCTAGAATCCTTTCTCCTTGAATTAGCCTTGAAAGATTGCAAAGAAGCCTCAAAACATCATGTATTATCCTTAAAACCCTAGAACATGCCAAGAAGAGAGGTGCGCACCACTTCAAAGTCTCATATACCATAGAAAAAATAAAATTTCAATCATATTGATCCCATGATCTTGGTTACAAATGAGAGGAGAGCGCTTTATATAAAAAAAGTCCTAGCGTTTCCCTCCTCTAGGTCGACTTGTCTAATTTGAGTTTAAAATTCATTTTTAGGGTTTGTCACCAACAATCCAGGGACTAAACCTTATAAAACATAAAAAATAACAAATAAGTAATTACGGTTTCAACAAATGAAATGTTGAGCTTGGAAGGAGGATGACATGCCCCATCTAACCCCAACAAAGTGTCTTTTTCCCTCAACGACTCTTCTTGCTTGGTACAACCTTCAAAAATTGCTTTTAATGGTGGATGATTTGCATTTTTTGACTAGGATGACCAAAAAGGAGGGGTAGTACAACAGATTGAGGTCCAAGTGGGGATAACAGAGGTGTCCTAGAGCGGGTATGACAACCCTTACACGTGTAATCACCACCATAAAACCATAAGTGTCACTAGGGGCTCTAAAGCCATTTGTCCTAATGGAGTCACCCCAAAGTGCACCAGTACCTACCTAGGGCATCAATGCCTAACATTATGAGGATTTACCACCCATCAAGGGGTAGTCAACAGGGCCACAAGGCCAGTACACCTTGAAATGAGGACCTGCCATGACTGACCAAAGGGTTTGGATCACCGATAGACCAACACTTTTACATAAATCAAACCCAAATTGGCCTTTTACAATAACATGAAGTACCCCCTCTTTGGCACCTCTAGTAGAGTTCGCAACTAGAGAATTTGGGGCATAACAACTGGCTCCAACTACGGGACATGTGCTCCTCTTGGGAGTGCATTAGAACCTCCTGAATCTTCTGGTACCTGTAGATCTACACACACTTCAAACAAACAAGCTCGTCAAACGCATCAGAAGCAGACACATCCGTCCTGCCTTGCTCAAAGGTAAATCAAAATTTGAAATGAATAAAAATAACACAACAAGATTCAATGCAAAGGACACATCAAAATGCTCATGCAAGAGATTATTCATCCTACCTACCTACTCTAAACATATAACATAAACAAGTCAAGTAAAATCATACAACAATGAAGCCACCTTAACATAACATTCATGCTAGGGCTTCTTCCCTCGTCTTTGGCAATGCTCCAAGACAAAATCACATCAATAATGAGCCGAGTAGATGTCACTATCTTTATCAGAATGGAGCTGGAACAATAGAAGAGAACATGAACCTGGATACCTTCAAACCCTTGCTAAGGAAAAGGGACCCTTTCACAAGCCCCCTCTATCCAAGCTTAGATAGGGCTCAAGTACAAACCATCATTGTCATGGACTTGCTTACTGTACTCTGTTTGCTGTGCAAAACGACCTTCAAAACCAACAAGAAGACCTGAAAAATATGGCTGAATTTTTTTTGTATGGTACATCGGATGTATTGTGAAAGACCCAACCAATAAAAGATGAATTCCATCCCTCAAACCAAGTACCAATCTGCTGAGATGAAAGTGCAAGTATGGTTGGTAAAGAAATAACTCAAAATTCTGTTGCAAGGAGTCATTTCCAACCATCAAAATCCTTAAAAGATCTTCATAACAAGGCTGCAAATGATCTTGAGAAATGGTCATGTCAAATTGCTCATCAAACTCTTCCCAATCCACGCTTCCCTCATTAGAAGAATCATAAACGGGATCACCAACAAAATGCCAATAATCCATATCCCCACGAGGAAAATGTATATCATCATTACATCCATTTCAGGCAAAGAGGTCTTCAATCATATCATCACATGTGGATTTTTCCTTAATATCATCATCAAATACCAAATTAAGAGAGGGAGAGGAAGGTGCCAATCCCTCTTGTTGTCCAAAATCTACATTAATCCCTAAGAAACATGGTTGAAATCCACCCCAGAAGAAGGTAAACCTGGTTGTTCAACATCTGCAGTAGAAGTCTCTACATGTAACCCTATATCATCATCAATGGTGAGCAAGCAAGGCTGAACCAAATCATGAGAGATCTCATCAAAGGTTGGTTTTACAAGGTCTTCAAAATTTACACTTCCCTCATTCGAAGAATCATATATGGGCTTTCCGACAAATTTTCAATAATCCACATCCATATGATCATCATGAGAAGAATGCACATCATATCCATGGTAACCATTTCAATATCAAAAAGATCTTCAAACCCATCTTCTTCAAAATATTTGTCTTTAAGAGCGAAAGAGAGAGGAAGGCTCGCCAAACCTTCATCGCGAGGGGAACAAGGAGAAGCATCAACTATACCTTCATTAACTATGTCTTCAATATCCTTTTCAACGAGCAATGGCTCTTCAACAAGAGCTTCTTCCAACAAATTTTCTTCTTCTTGGACTTCTTTGACAAAATCCTCAACCGAAGGTTCTTCAACAATGGCTTCTTCAAGAGAGTTTTCTAGGGGTTGATCTTTACCATGGATTTCCTTGGCTTCACTTTATTGGGCATCTTTGTCTTCATCTTTAAGAGGACCTCCCTCTTCGAGCATTGGGCTGGAGGTGTCTTCTTCAATGAAGTGGCCCACAAGATCCTCCATGAGACTAGGATCCCATCTCTCACAAAAAGCCCTGAGAAATTATTTGAGTGAATGAATTCCTTTGTTAGGAAGCCCATCACAACAATTTTCTACATCAATGTTGCACAAATCAAGAGACAACTGGAACATCTTCATGGACCACATTTAATCTTGAAAGAGCTTCCATAAATGAAGCAATGTGCACGTCAACTGAATCGTTATGTCCATGGAATTTCAATATGCATTTCTCCCAACCATCACCATGGAATTGATTAGGGTATCCTGTGATCCCCAATAAATCCAATGGATCAAACCATTTGTGCATCCATGGTTCATTAAGAAACACCATATCATCTTTTTATTGATGCCAAAATGTGTGGAATCTCCAAAATGAGCTTTTCTTCTCAGTTGATGGATGTGCTCAACTTTACACCCAACAATTTCGTCAATAGTTGAGGGCTTTGTCTTGAAATGTACCTTTTTGTTGTATTTTCTTTAGTGGAGTCACCAAATAAGACCTACCAAGTTAGTGCTTAATAATACTCTTACCAAAGTACAAAAAAAAAGAACTTACTCAACTTTCATGTCTCCAAAAGTGTTATGCTTGCTGGGATCTTTAGAAATGAATGAATTCAACCAGGAAATGCCTCATGAATGGACTGTTGTTAAATTTCCTCGTGGACGCCAAAAATGTTATGTTCAAATTAGCACCTTGATGAAAGTCCCGAATCGTAGTGCTACGAGGGTAAGCACAAGAAGGATTGCACCCAATGTCACCGCAACACAACTCATGCTTTAGGTCAACTCCTAGAGACCAAGGGGGAGTCCCTAATATAAGTGAGGTAAACTTGCAAACCAGTCCAACAACACACATGTACCTCACGAGGAACCTCTTAACAAAGATCAGTTCCTTATGGAGTCAAAGTAGTGAACACAAAGACGTTTAAGAGGGTAGGAGTTTGGATCATAAATGCACACAACGAGGGCATATGACAAAAGGCTTGCTGCTGTTATGAGAGGACAAACAACAAAATGTGCTCCAAAAATAGATGAAAACTACTTAGAACAATGCCAACTTACCTAGGATTATGTGCCAAATAGAGAGAGATAGAAACCATACCTTTACGGAAACCAATACATGAATAAAGCAATTATGGAAATGACTTACCAGATCTGGTTGAGGGTTAATAACAGCCCTAGCAGTGTTGCTAAAGGCGCTAGAGAGATGCCAATAGTGTCTTGGGACACTAGGTACCTTGGAGATGCTTCCAACAACTTGTGGATTTTCAAATATGTGTCGAAAGATGGCTGCAATTGGAACTGCAGACCTGGTTTATGCCCTAACCAACCCCCATAAATCACAAGAACACCAAAACCAACCACCAGATGGAGTCCCAAGTGACCAGTGCTAATGGTAGGCTTTGTTCTTGGTTTGTATGGCTTTTTAAACTTGAAATTGTGTGGCTGTACCTGTCAAATTCAGATCTGAAAAATATACCAGCACTTGCACAAACAGTGAGATCTCTCAAACTAACCACAAGAAGAAGATGCTCTTGGAGATTAGCCACAAAATCAAGGGAACGCTTCACTTTCGATGGATTAGATTTTTCACAAACAAAATATTTTTTGGATTTTTTATATATTTGATTTTTGAGGCTTTTCTATATTTGATTTTTAGGGTTTTTGTATATTTGATTTTTATTTTATTTTTCAAATATAGATATAGAATTTGGTAAATTTTGAAGAAGAAAAGGGAATTAGACCTTAGTCTTATTCCTAGGGCAATGAGAAAAATCGAGGTCAACGTCTTCTCAAGAATTGACAATTCAATGCTTGAATAGGCCTAGAAACCCTAGGCTATATTAATCCTTGACCTAATTAGGACACACAAAGATGCAAAGGCCCAAAACAAGAGGGATTCTCCAAAAGAAATACCTCATCAAACAAGACTAAACTAACATGGATGAAACCCTAAAATACTCTTACCTTGGACACACGAGTAATGCAAGACAAGAGGTTCAAGATCTTACCACATTTAATGGAGAAAAGGAGAAGCCCTGAAAGATTTCAAAGAAGCATCAAAACATCATGTATTATCCTTAAAACCCTAGAACATGCCAAGAAGAGAGGTGTGCACCACTTTAAAGTCTCATATGCCATAGAATAAATAAAATTTCAGTCATATTGATCCCATGATATTGGTTACAAATGAGAGGAGGGAGCCTTATTTATATGAGAAAAGTCCTAGATTTTCCCTCCTCTAGGATGATTTGTCTAGTTTGAGTTTAAAATTCATTTTTAGGGTTTGTCACTCACAATCCAGGGACTAAACCTTATAAAACATAAAAATAATGACTTATAAGTAATTATGGCTTCAACAAATGAAATGTTGAGCTTGGAAGGAGGACGTCATGCCTCGACTAACCCCAATAAAGTGTCTTTTTCCCTCAATGACCTCCTTGCTTGGTATGTCCTTCAAAAATTGCTTGTAATGGTTGACGATTTGCATTTTTTGACTATGATGACCAAAAAGGAGGGGTAGTACAACGAATTGGGGTCTAAGTGGGGATAACAGAGGTGTGTTAGAGCGGGTATGACAACCCCTACACACGCAATCACCTTTACAAAGCATAAAACCATAAGTGTGGCTAGGGGCTTTGAAGCCATTTGCCCTAATGGAGTCACCCCAAAGTGCACCAATACCTACCCAGGGCATAAATGCCCAACATGATGAGGAGTACCCATCAAGGGATAGTCAACAGGGCCACAAGACCAGTACACCTTGAAATGAGGACCAAGAGGACTTGCCATGACTGACTAGAAGGTCTAGATCACTGATAGACCAACACTTCTACATAAAGCAAACCCAACTTGGCCTTTTACAATAATAATAAGAAGTACCCCCTCTTTGGCACCTCTAGTAGGGTACATAACTAGAGAATTTGGGGCGTAACACTAAGCAAGATATAACATACGAAGAAGCTATCTCCCAATCAAGAGCTCCACAAGGAAGCAATTAGGCATACCAATAGAAGTATGTTTGTTTTCATGGGATATATTTATAGATACTATTACATACATTTGTTTTCATGGGATATATTTATAGATACTATTACATACATGCATCAAATAATTTCTACATAATATTTCTTTGTTTATTAAGACTACTGTAATATTAAATTTGAATTGTTAGAAGGAGTTGAGGGCTTTGATGGTTAGGGTATGAGCAGGAGATTGAATGCACTTACTGATTTGTATTGTCCTGTGTGTTTGGTAGCCTCTTCTATTTATCCTATGATGGCCTCGACTGGCTGCTGGTTTTAGCCCCATCTTCACCTGATAGTGGATTTGTTGATCAGACTATTGCAAGACTTGGTAATGGTAACTTTGGTCATAGCAATGGTACCACCAAAGGCACCAAGGAAGTTTGTACCCAAGGTGTATCATGAGGTAATCCCCATTGATATTTATGTTCCTGAGTTTGATAATGTTTGTGTTGCTTTCAAGGAGTGAACCCTTGTAGGATATTTTGTGGGTAGAGTCCCTCTCAAGTTTTTCATTAGCACTTGGGTGAAAGAGGTATGGGAGCCTCATGGTGGCAGTGCCTGCATACTAGAAGCTTAACTGAAGTATTTTTTCTATTTGAGTTTGCTTTGCGGGTCTGTAAGACTACCCTATTAGTTCTTTCCCCATTGGAAAAGGGGTTTTTAGTAGAACGGATCATCCAACTATCTTGTTTGGTTCGGGTTGCATTCCTTGGCCTTCCAATGCAATTCTAGCCATTCTTGGAGCACATTTCTTTGCTTGTTAGTGGTTTTATCTGCCACGAGCCTACACATTTTTTTAATCCCAAAGCTTAGAAAAGGGTTTGCCTCCTTGTCAACCTTACAAAAGACCTCAAGGAATTTGTTCTTATTCGGGTCAAGGACAAGATGATGAAACATATGGTTAAGTATATAAACCTATCGAACACCTTTTTCTTTCCAAGTCCTAACCATAAAATCTTTGGTTGTCCACTAATGGTCCAACTGTCCAACATGATCCTTAGGTGACTCCTTAGGAAAATCTAGCTCAAAATGGAACCATGACAAACAATGACAATGATGGTGGTTGGATTCAAGTGGTTCAGAAGAATGCTCTAAATCAGGTCTACTGTTGCCCCAAAGGTTCTTATTGCTTAAGTTCTTACGACTAGTAGCTCTAGTTAGAGTCAACCTATGGCCCTTGCTAATGATAGGAATGTCACATACCCAACATTGGTATCCTCTTCTAGAGGGGAGGTTAAATAGTGCGGTCTTTTCCTTGCTCTTCTCTACCTCTACTTGAAGAAGAAATTGATGGCTTGTAGAAAATTCTGAAACCGATCACCTTGGATTGGTGATAATGTGGAGGAGATGAACTTCATCCTTGTGTTGGATCCTAGAATGTTCAAGGGTTGTTAGAGATCAACAAATAACATAACGTAGGGCAAGTTCATAATGTTTTGAAGGAACTTGATGTTGTTTTTCTACAAGAAGTAAAAGTTTTTTCTCTTAGAACAACCTTATAGGTATTCTAAACAAATGTTCTTATTTCTTTTCAAACCATGAGGAAGGGCATGGGTGGGGGTGTTGCCACTATAGTCTTATCACAAATCAACTATAGTCAATTGGGGAACAAAGCCCACAAAATGGTTGGTTTGGACATTATTGAACTTGGATGGTCAAATTCTTGGACTGGCCAATTTTTATGCATCTAATGATGTAGTGGAGCGAGCATCCTTTTGGAGACGATTGGCTGATCAACTACTAGAGGCTACCTATTTAGTTTGTGTTGATTTCAATATGGTAGAAAGCCTTGAAGATAAATAGGCCCTATTACATGTGTGAAGGTCCCAAGGGGAGAATGGTGCTTAGTTCGCAATCGTGCACTCGAAGCCAAACTAGGGTTGTATGGCTTGGACAAATTTCAGTACCATGACTAGGCCATGCTATGGTTTACTTAGAACATATTCTAAAATGGCCATGAGAGAATCTCAAAGAGGCTTGACAAGGCAATGCTATCTGAACAAAACTCCCTTTTTATTGCAAGGTGGTGGACTTGTCCAAGTCCTAGTACAGGCCATTCTATTAAATCAACCTACTAGTTTTCGATTTCTTGAGGGCATTGAGAAATGAGGATGCACAAGACAAGGTTTATTATCAATGTATCACACCTTCAAAGCCTCGATTGTATTGCTTCTATCAAAAGAGTTTGGAACCTTTTGCACAAGCCTAGGAGGGATGGCAGATAGATTGATTATGGGAAGGATGACAGTGCTCAAAACTTGGCCGTCCTTTGGGGTTATGATCGACAAGTAGCTTGTGTTAGAAGGAAACATAATCCAACAATCACAGAAGAATTGGAGTTTGTCTCCTAGTTTCTCTAGAATGATCCTTATAATGAAGAGAAGCAACATTTTGCAATGAAGGTAAGACATCTTCCCAAAATGGATGAGATCTTAGGGCCAGGGGAGCCTAGCTTTGAGCCTGACTACATTGGCTAAAAGCTAGTGATAGGTCTACTAAGACATTCATCAAGGATTTGGCCAAGTAGGTTGGGAGAAAATTACAGTGATCAAAACAGTGGCTAGCCACTTGATTGGCCAGGAAGATATTGAAAGGGAATTTGTAAATGATAATACCCTAGTTTTCACCCTGAATTAAATGTAATAAATCATGTATTATTTGCGTGATGTGGTTTATGCAATTGGAGTCAAGCTATGAAGGTTGAGTTATAATGACCCCATGTTGTAAATGATATGAAAGGCATTGTAAATATTTCTAGTGTAGCTCAAGGCCAAGGCTCAACTAGCAAATGTGTACGAGTCCCAGTGGTGGGCTAAGATTATGGTGTGCTTTCTATATTTTCCATGGTGTGCTTATGTTTATGTAAAATCATGTATAAAAAAAGGAAATGCATAAGAATATAATATCTACCAAAAAGATTGCTTGAGGAAGCAACAAAAGGACCATGATACCACAAGAGGGGAAGATGAAAGGAGGTGCATGGGTGAGTTGACCTTGCCATTTTCCCTGTGGAAAGTACTTCCCTTTTTGTTGATGTTTACTTACAAGCTTTCCCATCAATCTTTGACTTTGTCTGTGTGTACCAAGTACAAGTTGTCATATCCTTGGGAAGAGAGTAGATTTTGTGCAAGAAAAGGTCTCGCATTGTCCTCTCTTCTGGTTCTTCTTATTCATCCATTCGTGGGTGAGGGGAGGATACATGGTCTCCAATTAGTTTTCCTCTCCCATGTTATGCGGATCTTTTCCCATGGTTGTTATGGCTGTTATGATTGCAAAGGCAAGGGAATCCGATATACTTGTGCTTGGTAAGAGCCTGTAGAGTTGTGGAATTTACTGCTGAAAATATTAGAAGAAATGGGATGATTTGAGAGAGAAACCATGGCTGGAATATCGACAATAGCTAAAGCAAACAACTTTAAACCTGCAACCCAATTATTGCTTCTCATTGACTGTTTTGAGATTGTTACGTGGTACCAGTACCAGCGCACCTTCAGCTGTGCCCTAGGGAGAGAGGGTCATTTTTTTAACCAAGAAGGGTGTTTTCTAGCATTTTCTGAATGGAGGTTATGGCCATGTCCTTTTGGTTTCTCTCCTGAGAGTACTATGGCTTAGTGGCATTGTTGGCTGCCTAATGAAAGGGCTTGAAGCCCTGAGGTTGGTGTCCGGGGCTCCCATGGGTGGGTAACTGGGTCACATGACCCCCCACCTGTTTTATCATTCCGGTGGCATTTCTCTTAGCACCGACGCTTATGTCTCTCTTCCAGGTCACCGTCCACACCCTCTTGGTCCCTTTGCACTGTAATGCCCTCTCTCCTTGGACTCCTAATCATGATGACGTCATCCTTGTACTAGGCCTACATTGCTTGATATGGGGGGGCATTGAGGGATTTTCACCACTGTTGGGGTTAGATGGAGCATGACGCTCCCCCCCTCGCCACTCCAACCTTCAGTTCGGAGTGATTTGCTCTTTTTTAGCTATTTTAGTCATTTTTGTGTAAGCTCTAGCGAAAATGCCCCAAGTTACCCATAGATTTGATTATTTTATGTTATAATTTTAAGTTGACATGTTTTAATTTTAAATTGATATTTTAAAGCATGTAGGCTTTGTTATTTTTTAAAATGTGAGTGTGAGATCATATAAATACAATCTCCTCACTTCATTTTTACACACAACTTATGGGACAAAATTCATTATGTTACCTTTTTATCCAAGATTAGCTTTATGAAGTGATGCGCACCTCTTGGAGGGATGACTCTTTGCTATTTTGGATGAAAGTTGGATGCTTTCTTGTCTTGCTAATGCTTTGTGGATGCTATAATAGTTGGAATAACTCATGCTCAAGTAAGTCTTTTACCTTTTAAGCCTTGCTTGGTGAAAGGTAGGTATTTTTGCTTCTTGAATGAATGAATGGTAGCCCTAGGGCTGCATTCTTTTTTTGAATTGGGTCTTTATCTATTTTTCTATCCCCTTAGCATAGTAGAAACGCTCCCAAGAGGAGGTTTTTACGAAGTTTATCCTTGGAGCTCCAACTTTGCCCTAGTTTAAGCTCTTGAAACGAACCCTAGAGGTTGTTTCAAGAAGCCCTAATCTAGTAGACTAAGAGAAATACCTCCAAGAGGAATGCTGGTCACCTTCCTCTAAGGCTAGGGTTTAAGGGTAATATCCACAAAAACTTTAGTTGTCACTCTTTTACCAAATTTTCTTGCATATGCATGTGTAAATTTGCATTTTCATGGTAGAATTGGGTCATTTAATTAGGTTTGCAATTTTATGTTAAAAACCCTAGAAAATATTTTTTTTTTTTTCTTCGATTTTTTGGCCTTCCTAAAATTTTGGCCCTTTCTCCTACAATTTTGCCCTACCTCTCTTAACTCTAAGAAGCCTAGGGCAAAATTCTAAGAAGCCTAAAAAATTTTAAAATATCAAAAATTCCTGAAAACCCTAATTGTACATGTGTAAATATTAATTTTAGGTTAAATTTTTGCATTTTTTTGGTAATTAAGTTATATTTTTTTTGTATGTAATTTAAACCCTAAAAAACCTAAACTAAAAACCCTAATTCAGACCTAGGGCCTTCCTAAGACCCTCGCTCTACCTTCTTCCTTACTCGCTGCCCTATTTTCCATCCACTTTCTCTCTTCCCTTTCCTTTCTTTTCCCACTCAACCTGCTCTTCTTCACCTTCGTTGCCCTCTTTTTCTTCTCTCCTTCTCTATTTCTTCCTTTACCTTCTTTCCTTTCTTCTCTTCTTCTCCCTTCTCCTTCTTCTTCTTCCCTTCTCTTCTCCTTTTCTTTTCCCTCTCCTCTCTTCTCCTTCCCTCTGCTCCCTCTTTTCCAAGGCTGTAATAGCCTCTTTTCAAACTTCTTCTCTGCTGCCATAAGTTTGCTAGGGTAGCAGACTGTCCCCTTAACAAATCTTCTTTCCTTTGTCATCATACCTACAAAATAAAACACAAATAGAGTCAACTTCTACTTGCATCAAATTATTATCAAAGGTTGTTATAAAAGGTCTGGAATACACTTACAGGAGGTCTAAAACATATTTTCCATACATGATATATAAGTCTGAAATTTAGCACTTAAATGCATGAATAAAATGGTTACAATCTGAACTATCATCGTTTGCATCTTCTCATACATCACTGCTATTATAAATTGATACGTGGATGATGTTTTAAGAGTTGCTATACTACTGTTAATTTCCACCTATAAAGAAGTCTGAAACTTACTGTGGTTAGCTGCTATTTCAAATCTGATAAACTTTACGTTTGACCAATGTTACAAATATCGTGTCGGCGAATATATCGCCGAGGGTCCAAAAACAAAATATCGGATTTATCGGGGAAAATTTCGACAAACATCGGCAATATATCGACGAAATTAAAAAATACAAAAATATTAATTTTTTGACTCGGCCAATATTTTTCCGATATTTCCCAATTTTTCCGATATTTCCCGATTTTTTGCCGATATTTGCCATTTTTTTGCCGATATTTGCCGATGTTTGCCGATATTTTCAAAAAATCGCGATATTTTTGCCGATTTATACCGATATTATCGCCGAGCTGGAAACATCGCGATGTTGGCGATATATTGCCGATATTTGTAACACTGCGTTTGACACATGAATGATAATAAGGGAAATTGGTTGTTATTGGGATATCATTGATTCCTGACAGCTGTTACAGTTTTCCTTTTGAAGTGACTGGTACAGTGTTGTTGGTACTTTCACACATCTGAAAATTGCCAAATAAGAGGTGGTTGATTTGTTGGTGACATTGGATATTTAGAACACTTTTAATACACACTTTTTGCATGCTAACCTACTGCTGTCCAAATTTCAGTTGACACTAACATGTTGTATTGATTCTATCATAGACATCACTCTTTGCATATGTTGGTGATTATACTCTCATGTTATTAAATGTTGATTGATGCTAATTACTTATGAATAATATCGCTTATATACTAGATGTTGATTGATGCTAATTACTTATGAATAATATCACTTATATACTAGAATACCATTCACTGTTCTACTACTAATTTTGCACACATTCATTTGATATATCTGATATCTATAAGTGCATAGTTCGATAGTATGTCTTCTCCATTCATAGGATTTCATTGATCCAAGGCACTGATCTCTAATTTTGGGTTTCCCAAGAAGACATAGTTTTTGTTCTCCTAAGCAGATAACTGAAGGGCTCTCCCCTTGGAGGTTCCGACTCTCCGAAGTAAGTTGGGGAAGTGGCTAAGGTGATAGTAGTCACTTTCTCCTACATTTGTCTATCGGACACTAGCCCTGCTAGTTCATCCAGTAACAGAGCCCAAGTGTTTTCTATCCTAGGTTATTCCTAGAAGGCAACCAATAGTTGGACTCTTTTTGCATGCACTGAAGAGCATTAGAAGGGAAGAAGATCCCTGGAGACTATTGAGCAGAGACATGAAGGATTTTCCTTGTGTTGTGTAGGGCAATAAGAGAGTGCCATGGTTGTTTGATGGTTGAATGAGGGTCTCGAGTGCTATGCAGTGAGCAAATTGGCTAAGCATGAGAGTAATGGATTGGGTTGAGTGAGATTAGAGCCCCATAGGAGCTTCCTTCGCCCTTGTGGTATCTATTAATTTCTGAACAATACACATGACATAAACTAGTAACACGAATTTTATTAATGATGTAGTCATTGAATACATTGGTGTAAAAGAAGCATCAACCTTCTTTTATTCAGATAATAAGCAATTGCATAACCTAATTGTCTATTAAACTAATACCTATTAAGTCCATTTATGCCTTAATTACATTTTTATTATATAATGGAGTGTTATACTCCAATACCTCCTCTTAATGCTATAGTATTGAAAGCAAAATCAGTGTTACAAACATCCGCGATATATCGTGATGTTCCCAGCTCGCTAATAATATCGGCAAAAATCGGCAAATATCGCCATTTTTGAAAATATCGACAAAAATTGTCAAATATCGCCAAAAATCGGGAAATATTGGCAAAATATCGACAAAAATCGGAAAATATCGACAAAAATCGGAAAATATCGACAAAAATCGGGAAATATCGGTTGAGTAAAAAAATTAATATTTTTGTATCTTTTAATTTCGCCGATATATTGCCGACATTTTCCCCTATAAATCCTATATTTTCTTTTTGTATCCTTGGCGATATAATGGCCGACACGATATTTGTAACACTGAGCAAAACCACACAAAACACACTAATTGGAAAACTAAAACATCAAAACAAAACAAAAGCATTCTTCAGAAGCTTCTGCTTTGAAAACTATCCTTGGATCATGTAGTGCTCCATCACGCTGCCTCATATCCCTCGTGAAGGTGTAGCTCCCAAGTTGAACTCCCACGTTCTCGGATTCCACTTCCCTAAACTCCCAAATTAAGTCACTGAATAGCAATACACATGCATCTCTCCTGAATAATTCTCGACATCCACAGACTCTTGAACTAATTGGGCAACCATCCATGCTGAGTTGTATCTATATATGTTCCCATCATGTCTTCAAAGTGTAGACTTCTTAAAATGCATAGAAGACCCTTTCTTCAATAAGATTATCACCACTCTCAACATTTGGTGGTTTTTCCTTAATGGCAACATCTCCTTTGATAAACTCAAGATGGTGGGTTGTGTGAAATATCATCATAGATATCTGACTAAAACCCTCTTCAACGTTAGAACTTGCATTAGTACTAATTGCAATATTACAGGTTTTTTTCCTTCAGCAAGTTTTGCCCTGAAAAATTCCTTAGCTTGTCTATTAACAATGCTTTAGACACTGCATTCCATTGGTTCAATGCATCAACTAAAAAACTAAATCGTTGAATTGTATTCAGCTTGACAACCTTCCCAAAACGATTTAAATCTACAACAACGCCCTGCACAACCTCTATGCTCTGCCCAATTTCATCTATTCCATGCACCTCAAATAAATCATACCCAGAAAAGAAGATGAACATCATATAAAGCACCATCACAAAGTGAAAACTGCAACATCAATGAGAAGGGCTGTCCAACAAAAAAAGAAATATTGAAATAAGATGATCTTCACCAACGATTTTGCAATTTGCCAATCTTATCAATGCTATCATCTATGTGATCCATAATTAACCTTTTCCTTGGCAATTTGGAGGTTGGACCGATTCATCTAGAAACTACAGTTGTCACAATTGGCAAACTACAAAACATTAATTACAGTGGCTAGACGATGACTACATCTTCAAATGGTAATGGCCATGCTGCAGCTTCTCATCAGATACAACAACTTTCCTTGATGGATTCCACTATGTACACTCAGATTGTGGGTGTCCAATACGACAGTGGATCTATTTTCTTTCTTTCCTTGTGGTGGCTTCTTGTCTTTAATTTGTCGGCTCGCTCTGAGACGTGATATCTCTCTCCAAAGACTAGCGATTGGCAATGACGAATAGGTAACCTCAAAGGACAACTACTTTACCCAATCGATGGCTTCTATAAAACCGACTCCAATTTGAAATGGCGATGACTCCATTCTTAACTATCGCATCACATCAATCCTCATGGGCGGTTTGTATTCACCAAACAATGGTTACAACAAATAAACCACACTATGCAAACAAGAAATTGATGGTGGCTAAGAAGAAGAAAATGTACGATTGCTGCATTGCTAAATCTGTATGGATTGTGGCATCGGCTCAGTTGTGACTGTATGATTGTGGCATTGGCTCAATTGTGACTCACCATTTCTGCGAGCCAGGCTTGCTCCTGCTCTGAGACAATGTTAATTTCTGAACAATATACACAATAGCAACTAGAAAAATGAATTTTATTAATGTTGCAGTCTGTTGTCCGCCAGATTGCACACCAGCAGTAGAAATCTTTCGAAAGTTGTCTCCCTCACTGGAAAGTGGGGAGAGGTGTGGCCTTGGGGGCAAGCAATGAGCCAGGTACTGTCACCTGAATCCCAGCTCCTCCGTTTAGGCCAACTCCTAACGAAGCCAAGGGGGGTAGTCCCTACAAAGAGTTGTCTAAGGCTCTTGTGTTTTAAAATGTTTTTTAGTGTTGTGATGCGGATGGGTGTTGTTTAGGAGTTTTGAAGGTGAGAAACACAAAAATGCTTTAAATAAAACCAAGATAACGCAATCCACGTTGCAAGAGAAGATAAGAGATATACTGAATCAGATACAAATCACTCTTTACGAAAATTAACACAAGTACAACAGATTGATAATAAGCAAATAAAATATGTGATTAAGGACCAGTGCCTTATGGAGTCAAAAAATGTCTGAGTGATTTGAAAAGCTTGATGCAAGTGTTCGAGATAAATGTTTGTGCGATCGTTTTGCAGCTTATCTTGGTAAATTAAAGATTTTAGTGGTCTTGATTATTAGGCTAAAACCAAGGGTATCAAAAGAGTGTCCGGAAAGAAATTCCAAGCAGCTCCTTTAAGAGACATGTCGGACCTGTCTGGAATCACAGCGAAGCGCGCAATGCTAACCAGCCACTGTGTCGCAGATTGGGCAACCCGGCGCCTCCCCTGAGAGCTGCTTTGAATACCTTTTGAACAACGCCGGTTTGTTGGTTATGGGGGTGAAAGTTTTAATTAATTATCACTTATGAGCTTATCAAGCCTTTCACCTTTCTGAGTACTAGTCCAACCGTTTCTGGTTGGCAGAGCATACGGGTGTTGGACACCCAACCAAAGTAAATTAATTAAGGGGGAATGTGGATTGAAATGTTTTATTATTAAGAACACTTGTTCAACTCCAACAGAGAGCGCTCTTGACTTAGTCTTAAGACCACAGTTCAAGAGACTTCCTGCTTTAAAATGCCTAATGCAGGGAGAAAATGCAGATCTATATGCTCTCCGATAGAGAGTGCTCTTGACTTGGATTTGGCCAAGTTCAAGAGGCTTTGTTCGTTTTATTGCAAGAAATGAAGCGATTGTGAAACTTAAAGAAGTAAATGAAACTGAAAATGACTGAAAATATAAGGATAACCACAAAGAAAGACTTTGAAGATAACAAAAAACAAAATCTAGTGTTCTACCAAGCAGATTTATTCTAAAGTGGGATCAACCTCCGAACAAGGCTAATCGCTAGAACCGTCAGTCCTGGAAACCTTCCAGCTAGCTTGATGTCCACAAGATGCTAACAGGGGAACGAGAAGCTATCAGAAAACTATGTGGCCTTTGGGACACAATCCCAAAGTTAGCTTACTTTGGTCAAAACTTGAAAGAGAGGCGACAAGATGAAAATAAAATACTGATTTAAGGTATAAAATGAAAAATTAAACTAAGAACTTGGAAAGCTGAGATCTAAGCTAAGCAAACCCAACACTCTTCCCCAAATGGGGAAGAAACCCAAAAAATGGAGGACCTCTCCACTTAACTTCCTTATTGAATGATTGCAAATGCCTTTGGGATCTAGATCCTTAAAAGGTCTTTTGAGAAAAGTAAACTTTGAAAGTAATGAGAAAACTCTTATGAGTTTGTACAAAGGATAATAGTTTGTTTCAAAAGACATTCATGGTTTGGCTTTCCTCCTTGGTTCAAACTTCAAATGTTCTCTTCTTTGGTTTGTCTTTCCAACTTGGATTTGCTCTCTTTTCTTATGCTTCAAAGGTCTTTCCCAATAGTTCTCTTTTTCAAAAGAAGACCTGTCACAATGTAATACTTTAAATAACCATTAGCATTAGTAAATCAAAAAATTAAGACTTGAAACTACTCGAACCTAGAATTGGAAAAAGAGGCCCTAAATGCAATGTGCATGAGATTTTGAATTAAAAATGCAATTTTTATAAAACGAACCAGCAAGCTAAAATGCTCCAAATAATGATGGAAATGAGAATGCAACCACAAAACTTTACACTATTTTATATGCCAACTTATCTACCTTTGATACGAGACTAAGAAACTAGGAAAAAATATTGAGATGCAAGCTCTAAGTGACCTTCTAAGATGCCTAAACTTGACTCTTTCTAAAGCAAAATTAACCAACTTTGAATAAGACTAATTTTAACTTGTGTTTTTTGTTGATTTTGTGAAGATAGATGGTAGGAGGAAAAGGTGGAAGAGGAAGGGAGCGAAAGGGAAGGAAGAGGCTCACAAGGAAGGGGAGCGAATGAGGGAGAGAGAGACAAACATTGAAATGGATGGAAAATGGGAAGAGTGAAGTGGACAAAAGGAAAAAACGAAATGGATGAGAGATGGAAAAATCAAGTGAAACACTTGATGAGTAAAACACTATCCAAGAAATCCTTCCAGCTAGCTGGATGATACGCATGCGATAGTGTTGAAGAGAGTACAAGGGAACAAATCCCAAGTTATTCCCCAAGGTTGAAGGAACTTCAACCTTATGGCAAACTAATCCAGGCTTTAAAAGTAAAGAACTTCAACTTTGGATTTAGATCTAGAATGGGGTTTCCACAAGAAGAAAATGGGTCCAAGTAACAAGTAACCAAGAAGAGGGAAATTGTGTTGATGGAAGAGGAAACTCTCTCTGCTTTGATGCCAATTTTGAGATCTTGCTCCTTGGAAGTATCCTGCAAACACACTATTAGTAAAAGCTTTTTGTTGGTGGAGAAGAGGGAGATACAACCGAATTCATCTCATCTCAACCGTTTTGAATATCTGCAAATGCACAAAAAACTTACACAAACAAAGCTTGATCACATATAGAGAGTTAGACAAAAACGCATGAAGAGGCAAGGTAGTAAGACCGATTACAATTTGCACTCTTTATACTATTCAAGCCTAAGCCTAGCAAACAAATTGGGACCATCAAATGCTTGCCCTACGCTCTTAAGAAAGAGATCTAAGCATGTATTTAGATCAAACTTTGAAATTGCATAAATCAAGAACACATTATAGATATTACCTCAAAGTAAATTAGTAACTCATGAACCAATAGTAGTGTACACAAATTGCCTCCAAAGCCAACTTTATTTCCAATGATAGCCAATAGCTATTACAATCTCCGCAGATTAAGTTTACAATAATTCTCCATGAGAAGAGAGCTAGAATGCATCTCTTATATAACAAAACACTAAGCTAAAACCCTAAATCGAACTTGGCTTGAGAGAGAGCCAAAAACCAATAGACATGAAGTCAAATTCCAATCTAAACCAAGCTTGGAGAGCAAACTCAATGGACAACTCGAATTGTTGGTAGGTGTGAATGGGGAGGTGGCAAACTCGACTTTGGTAATGCATGGGAAGGTCCACCCATCCAATGGGCAAGCTCCAACTAGGACATATGTGAGCCATTAGGTAGAAAGTGTGAGCTTGAAGGAGGATGGTGTGAGCTTGAAGGAAGACAAGTGGAGTTTGTGGTAGGTGCTAACTCGAGTTGTAAAGGAGCCAAGTCACGGTGATTGCTAGATTAGGGGAGGCGCCTACCATTAGCTTTAATGCCAACCAACCATCCCATTCATCAATTGCCACATCACTAAAACGAATTCTCAAGGAGGGAGGGCGAATTTGCTTAAGTGGAAAGTCTTCTGGTGACTGGATAACTAACCGAAGCCACTTGGAGTTGATTGGAATCTTTATAAATGTCTATTGCCATGTCATTTAGCCTTTTATTTTATTCATTTCTGATTATTTTGGAGAGATTTGGATTTCTCCAAAATATTCAAATTTATTAATTTAATTAATAATTTCTCTGTAAATGGCTTTTTAGAGAAATTATTAATTATGAGGCTGAATTGACATCCGAAAGTTGGGTTTAGCTGGTCCATAGGTCATGTGTGATTTTTGGCTTATGAAACGAGCCATCAGTCACTGAATTCAGACCCCGGATGACTGACATATTACAAATTATTATTTCTCTATTTAAACTATAGAGAAATTTATTAAATTTAAAAAATAATTAAAAACCCAAATTCGACGAACCTGGTAAATTTTTTTCGAAGGGTCCTAGGGACTTGGGACATGACCAAAACCTACTCTAATAGTATCTAGTAGGCTTATATACATTAGTTGGACTCTAATAACCCCCCATGGCCAAAATTTTCAAAATCGAGCATTCCAGCTTTGGAGGAAGCGAGAGAAAACCTCATCGATTATAGCTTGGCTGTAGGCAAAGTATAATTGACAAGGGAAAAAACTCCCTGGAATACCTTAGTTGCTTAATTAGGTCATGGGGAACCGAGACACTCAGATCCTACTAGTGCACTTTATTACAAACCCCCATGGGGCCATGGTCATGTTGACTCAAAAAACAAAACTGGCTAGTCACAAATGCTGGATCATCTGATACAATGGAGTACGAACATTCATCATGCTTGTCAAATGGCGGCTCTTCAGATAATCCAACTATGGTACAAAAAGTTGGTAACATAGTCATTGAATACATTGACATCAACCTTGTTTTATTTGCTAATAAGCAGTTGCATGACCTTACTGTCTATTAAACTAATACCTATTAAGGCCATTTATGCCTTAATTAGATATTTATTATATAATGGAGCGTTATACTCCAATAGTATCATAGTTTGGCTTGGGTGTGGAATCCATTGATTCCTATGGTTGGGTGTGTAAATTGCTCTTCATCAACTAATTTGGTGGACATGGGCTTAATTATAGATAAGTATTCCAGACAATGTCTTTGTAGAATGCTTTTTGGTTTTGCAAATGCATTGAATTAAATGCCCTAGTGGTATGATGGTTTGGCTTGGGTGTGGAATCCACTGATTCCTATGGTTGGGTGTGTAAATTGCTCCTGATCAACCAATCTTGTGGACATGGCCTTAATTATAGATAAGTATTCCTAACAATGTCTTTATACAATGCTTTTTGTTTTGCAAATGCCTTGAATTAAATGGGTAATGAATGGATTCAAAATATGCAATGTTATTTTTTATGTTATTTTATATTTGCATATGAATTATATATTATACTATCGTTAGAGGTTAAATTTGGCCTTGTAGATGATTAATGGGGTAAAGAAACCTTGCTAGCAGTGCTCGATGGCCAAGGAAGGAATCTAGGGATGCTACATAAACCACAACAAGATGGCGTTTTGAGCTCAATAATGTATCTATGAGCGCAAGTTGGCCACGCAAGCATGGTTGGATGTTGTATCACATCACCTTTTAGAAGAAAACACGAGGGATTGCGATTAGGCATTGATTCTTAATGAGGTGACACCAACCTTGGAATAAATGGTAGATGTGAAGGCTCTTGGGCTATATATGTTCTTGTGTGAGTTTTGTAAAGCAATGTGGGACTTTGTTAGTCCTGAACTCCTTTGCATGTACAAAAAGGCACCCCTAAAACAATGTTTGGGAGTTGGTATCAACCAAGTGCTCATCAGGTTCATCCCCAAGCCAGATGACCTTGGGCTTATCACAAGTTGGAGGCCCATTACCTTGCTAAATGTCTCATAGAAAATCTTGGCCAAAGCACTAGCCTTGTGCATCAAATATTTTTTTGCCTAAAATTGTGTGATCCGAGCAAACATGGTTCATTGGAGGTTGGCATATGCTAGACAATGTTATTGTAGTCAGGGAAGGCATGGAGTGGGTTCACTCATAAGACCTTGATGCCCTCTTTAATATAATAGCCTTTGAGAAGGCTTATGATTGGGTTGAACAACCCTTCAACTTGGATGTTCTTAAAGGTTTAGACTTTGGCCCCTTATTCTTTAAAGTGGTTGAAACTATATTTGTGGAAGCCTTAGCCCGTCTCTCCATTAATAAGAGCAAAGATGATGAAGTTGGCCTTTTTCAAGACTATTCAATAGAGCTGTCCACTTGCTTCCGCCTTATACAACCTTGCTATGGAAGCCTTGGGCATTTGTTATGCAATAAAGTGAGCTATGGCCTCATTAGAAGTATTTCACATCTTAAGCCAAGTTTGGGTAGTTTGTTTATGGGCATTTTGTTGATGATTCCTTTGTTACTAGCTCAAGAGATCAAATCTCGAGGGACAGCACAATGTTATGCCTACAAACATTTTATACTGAATTTGGATCCAATAGTTAGTGGGCTAAAACACAATGTTACAAATAGATTCAACACTCAATCCTTGAATGGCTTGAGAACTATCTCCAACATTTAGTGGGCTAAAACACAATGTTATAGATAGATTTAATATTTGATCCCTGAATGGCTCGAGAACTAGCAATGGTCATGGATCTAGCCTAGGCAAATCATCAATTTTCCCAGGATTCCATTTTCCTTTTAGGCCTCTCCTAAAGATTCTACTATGTCATTGTGTAAAGACTTGAGAAAAAGGTTAAAAATGCTGGGCTATTGGCCAAATTCCAAATTTGTAGCAAGGTGTTTGTAGTCACCCATGTTCCTTATTTTCATGTTAAGTCTTGTTGCCGCCTGATACACACTTGGGTAACGTGGCAGAAATCTTCAAGCCCCTCTTGGTGTGTCTTTGGGGGCAAGTCTCGAGTCAAGTATTGTCACTTGATCTTGACTCCTCCGTTTTGGCTAACTCCTAATGAAGCCAAGGGGGGTAGACCCTAAGAAAAGTTACTAAGGCTTTGGTTCTTAGATGTTAAAATGGGAGTGAGTTTTTAGGAGTTTTGAGATATAATACTGAAACAAGATAAATGCAAAATATAAATTAACTAACAACATGTAAAGATAAGTCACAAAAATAAATAATATTGTTGCAAATAGATCAGTGCCAATGGAGTCAAAATAGTGCTGTTGAAAATAATAAATGTTTTGCAAGTGTATCTTGGTTAGTTTTAAATTATTATGATGAGTGGATTACGGGAAGGGAGTTCCAATATACCGTAAGGTACGTGGAACAAGGTCTGGATTTTGCTAAATGTGGTTCCACATAAGAGGAAAGGCTAGATCAGAGTCACAGAGGTATGTCCAACACCACACCAATCGAGGGTGTAGCCTGATAGGTCCCCGCTGTCACTACCTAGTAGTTCCTTTCTTTTTGTAAAATTTGCCCACATGAAACAAAGGCGGGACGTCGGATTTCTGTCCTTTTAGGGAGGGTAATTTTATTGTGGAGTGAATTATGAAGTGCTAAGAGTCTCTTTCTGATTGTCCCACCGTTCCAGCCCAGAGCCCTGCAGTGTTCACAAGAGCATACGGAGACTAGTAGCTAAACGATTTGTTTTATTTACAAAATAAAATAACTTGAAAGGAAAGCTAACTAAACAAGGAAACTGAAATTACTCTAAGGTTGGTAAATCCAAACGAAAAGGGAGAAAGCAAAAAAATGGAAAAAACAATCATGCCATGAAAATGATGCAAGAACTCCCAGGGGGGAAAGGGTGTGGGCGTTGGGCAGCCCACTTGCTTTCTTTATTTACGGTTTTTACAATGATTAAAGAAGGCCTCTTTATCCTTATAAGTTCAGATGAAAGAGGTTACAATGTTTGGAAGAAAAGAAGAAGAGAAGATAGAAGAGGTTTTATGGAGCTTTGGCTTATTCGAATTTGTCCCAAAATTGGCACATAATTCTCTCTACCTATATGTAAGAAAACATAAACCAGCAAACTAAAAAGGTTAAGAGTTAGCGGGTTAAACATATCTGAAATAAAACTTTACTCCTACTTAGCACTTGGAAAATTATTGGAAAAAATGCAGCTACAAGTACTAAACTAAACTAGATCTAAGCTTATGATATTAACTTTAAAATGTAACCCTTTAGATCTAATTAAACATATAACAAGTATGATTTTATAAATAAGACTTCAAATATGATGTATACTTGTTATCTTTAAAAAAAAAGTAACTAGAAAGAAATTTTGATTTTAGAGAAGGAGACTTGTTATCTTTTAAAAAAAAGTAACTAGAAAGAAATTTTGATTTTAGAGAAGGAAGCTAAAGTAGCCAAGAAAGTATAAAGAAGAGGCTATGAAGTTTGCTTTGGTGGAATACTGAGGGACTATGTCCTTGATAGATCTTGAATATGAGAGGGATGCAAGCAAACTCCAAACCTTCTCCAAGTGAGGCTACCTGAAACTTGAAAACCCTTGCACAAACAAATGGTTGAAAGGAGGTGTTGCCCAAAAGCATAAAACTAGAAAGCATGCAAATCAAACTAGAATGTATACATCTCCGATAGATCTACTATAAGCAATCACTAAGAGCATAAATCAAGCAAGAATAGACTCTTACCCTACTGAGAGGTACCTCTCCTAGTAGGCCCATAGATAACCAATGAAAAGCAAGGAAAAACGAGAAAGATTATACCTCCGAAAACTTTGACAATTAACATCCACACATGAAGAGCATTACACCATAGATTTGCCTCCAAAGCATTCTCTATTCACAATAATTCAACAAAGATCATACAAATTTTGGCATAGCTTCAATCCATCCCATTAAACAAGAGGAGAAGCTTGCTTTTATAGCAATAAAAGGCCTTCAAACTGTTGGAGGGTGCAATTCCCAATGTAGGAGGTGGATTGGGGGTTGGAAATGGTGGCAAACGGCTTTCATGAAGCAAGAGAAGTTGCCACATCTCATGAGGTGTCCCAACCACTCTTGGGAGCCCTCCACCTTAGTTAACCATCTCAAACCAAGCAGCCACATGGAGGAATGCACTCTCCCTTGGAGAGAATGCCCCCCCCTCAATGGTGAAAAGTCAAATCCCCTTCATCTTGTGAGATTAGATGCCTAGACAACTCACTTATTGATCCAAACAAGATGCCAACCAACCTGGACACCTCAAAGACAAGCTCCCTTTGATTTAGGAATTGGATTTTCTCCACATTTCCCAATTTTTTGACACTTTTGTCATTTTCAAGAGAAAATCAAAATTAGTAATTGAAAATTACAAATTTGACTCTCAAAAGTGGGTTTAGGGGTTAAGTGGGGGCTCTGGGTCCAAAAACGAGCATCCCCTTGACAAATTTTCCTCCTAGATCCACTTTTATGACTTTTTGAAGTTTTACAATTAAAATACACCCTATCGATGATTTTATTAAAAAAATGAAAAATTAAAAAATCCTAGGGGGGACTTAGCGCATGTTCACGAAACTTTGGGATTATGACTAGCGTGGTAATATACATAGACTCTAGGATTTAATAACCCTCCAAAGGCATAATCATCAACTTAACCACCCCATCTTTGGAGGATTTGAGTGAAAATCTAAAAAATTGTGTCGCTAAAAAGCGTCACATGATTAACAAGGGAAAAAACACTCTAGGATGATTAGTTTGATGACTAATTCCTAAGAAGGGCAAGCCTTTTACATAAGGTCATCATGCTACATCATTTATTATAATTCCCCCAAGGGGGTGCGAAAATGTGAAAAAACATAAAAAAAAGGGCAAGAATGGCCTGCATGGACTTCTGATCTTGAGTTATGAACAACTAACTTGTTCATTCTTTATAGGCTCACTTGAAATCCAACTAAGTACAACTTAGTAGGCAACAGGTCCCCTTTGTGACGACCTATTAAAGGCTCAAAAAATTGTTAAGAAGTTTTCTCTATGCTAAAGATTATAATGGTAAAGGTTTCCACATAATTGATTGGTCCTTGTGCCGCACCTTGAGAGAGTGGGGAGGCATAGGAATCATTAATACCCTGTGTGCCAAATGGCTGATGGTAATGAAGCTTGGAAGTCTTGGTGAAAACAATATCTCTTTAGGTGTCTTCTTGGGGAAACATTCTTAGCAAAAGCTAAATCGTCAACCCCTTATAACTACTCCTATACATGTAAATATTAAAGGGTCTTTTGTTGTATAGAGCTATGTTTTAAAAATTGGTGAAATTGGAATCAGAATCGGCCGATTTATCGATTTAAGGCCAGACCGGTTCAAACCGGTCTCCAAATCGGATCGGAGGACCGGTTCGGTACCGAACCGGTCCGGTCCACCGATTTGGAGACCGGTCTGATCGACAAAAATCGGCCGGTTTTTTGGTGTAGGCCCATGGGCCCTTAAAAAATGGTTTTTTAATTTTTAACCTATATCCCCATGGTGCAGTAGTACTTGGTGATATTAATGGTAAGTAAAAGTGACATTCTCCTTATTTTTTATTTTCCATCCTTTTACTTAAATTTTTAACATTACCATTAATTGTTTCAGGATGTTTGAGAGTGGTTCCAACCTCATTGGACTTCATATGCAAAAAGTAGATTTTTAGATCCCATTCAAAATTTAGCAGACTTAATAGTTTTCAGGATTTTAGGATTGCAAGGTTTCCACCAGATTCTATCATGTATGAGGGTATGGAATTGGCATTTAATCAAGCACATCAACCCCTATATGTACCTTGATGTTGGTGGTGTTGATTGTTGAATTCCTCTGTCATGACCTTAATAAAAATGTACTCTTCACTCATGCAAAATCACTTATCAAGCATGGGAAGCTTTTTCTACGTTATTTTAGCGATTGGATTAGGAAGTTTCATCAAAATTGTAGTGTGTTGAGTCGTTGAGTAATGTCCTTAGAGGATCAACTTTGAAATTCGAGTTAGAGGCAAGGGCTAAAGCCTAGAGGAGGGAAGCATAGGGTGCTATTGATGAATAGGATCCCAATATAGGCAATGATTCGTTGACATGTATGATTGATGATTTATATTTCACATTCATTTTTGTAAATGTCTTTGCTAATTTATTAATTTAATATATATATATATATATATATATTGCATTTCCTCATTTCCACAATTTTGGGGGTTCACATTTCCCCTGTTTCGAAGTTTCTCCGTTTCGTCCTCATTTCCCCGTTTCATGCAACTTAGGTTGAAGCTGTTTAAACTCTCGTACAACAATTTTGAAGCAAACATGTGTCTGTTATGACCTTTTGCGCCAATAAAAAGTCATGAAAATCAACTTAAAGGCTAAAAATAAATTGTGGGCAGCACTGTGGATGAAAGCAGCCCTAAACAACAAGTATAGGTGCTCTTTGGCCTTCAAACAACAGGTCTGGGTCATAACAACAGTCCTAAAATCTTGAAAATGTTGTTTTTCTTTAAAATTTAAATATTTTATGTATTTTTGAGTAAACCGATTCATTAAATTCAAATCGGCCGATTTATGATCGATTCATTACCGATTCCGATTCCGATTCCGAGTTAACCCTCGATCGATTCCGAGTCCGATTTCGATTTTTCAAACATTAGAGCATTTGGAAATTTGTCAATTGGGTCTAGCTCGAGTGGTTGTGGGATGGAGTGTTATCCTCCAAACCAAGGTTCTATTCCCATGAGTGACATGTTGAGCTTATAATGAGTATATTGTTGTAATGATTTCGAGCCCTGTTGTTGACTTGGTCTTGTGCCTTGAAGAATCTAGGCTTTACCCTAGGTACCATCCTCGAAATGAGGGGAAGTGTCTGGGGTATTCCTTGGGATATTTACTCGGAGAAAAAAATCGAGCATTTGTGAAGCATGGGAAATTGTTAAGCCTTTTCTTCTTTGGAAAAGTAGTCCTTGAGATGTGGCTTGTCTTCTAATGGTCATTGTCTTTGGTAGTTGCTGCCTCTCTTGAAACACAAAGGAAAAGATTTAGTTGAGGACCCTTGGTTTGTGGCGAGATTTAATAGAAAAGGCATTGTTTCTGCCAGTGACCTCTAAGCAAACAAGGAAATTCAAGGCCATATATATAAGTTTGTTAATTCAAACAAGATCATTCTAAACAATGTTCAAACCCTAGTCCTTGACTTGCTCTTCATCAGGCTGGACCTGCAAGGTCCTAAATCTTGGTGGGGGGATGGACCTAAAGAATTCAGTAAGCACAAGCCATTGGATGACTACAAGAGGCTGTGCGGTAGGCTGGCCTTGACCGGCTGCTTGAACAAACTGTGGAGGCTTAAATGATAAATCTAAGCAAGAGACTTGGCCTTTCAGGGTGAGAAGCCTATGGAAGCCCACGTTGGAGCCTGAGAAATCTATTTTTGTTTGGTCCTTACTCATGGGTGGTTTGCATGTAGTTAGGAGATTAACTCACTTGGGAGTCTAGAGACCTCACTATCCTCACTGTGGATAGGCTGAAATCCTTAAACACCTCTTCTGGTTTTGTCATCTTGCTTGGTTTGCATGAGGTTGGGTAGAGTTGTTTTGTGGTCAATTTCTTTTTGCTTTCTATCCTGGAAGGCAACCTCTCTAGGGGAGAATTTATTGCAGAAGTTTTAATGTTTCTGCCTTCTTCTCCTAGAATGTGTATTCTCTGGTAAAAATGGGCATTTAAGCACTTGGGGAATAAGCAATAATATTGACCAAGGTCATATGAGCAGTCTTTGTTCAACCATAGAAAAATAATGGAAAGCCCATATCCATTGCAACAGGGTTTTACATTCTCCAGGAATCTCTCAAGAAGACTCCGTTCTTTTAAAGCAGGGTGGTTCTCAACTTGTTATACTTGGGGCCCATATATCCTCTCAGTTCATCATTGAGCCCAAATCATGTTGTTCCAATATAGTGAGTGGGGGACATCAAATGGGATCCACATGCATAGATGCACCTTGCAACCTATTATCAACTTCTCCCCCAACATCCCACATGGAGTCCAATCTCCCATTTGACCTCCTTGCCTTGCTTTCTTTTGCGTCCTTTTCAAGGAGGCATGCTCCTTGCCTTGCTTTCTTTTGCGATTTTAACAGTCTTTCCTCTCTTATATTAGTCATTCCCTCTGGCATGTTCAATGCTTTTGGGCAACCTTCAACCCCAGTTACCACCTCATGCCAAAAGTGGTCCCTCACATGAGCATAAGACCCTCGGTAACTCTCCCCACAGTGGTTACACCTCGATTCACATGTTCCCCGTCCTATCATGACAACCATTTTGGTGACGTGGTGCCAAAAAGGATACTCACTTCAAAGAAAAGAGTTTTGAGCTCCTCCATTGTGAAAAATCACGAAAATTAACTGTCGATAGTTCCAAACTCGTTGTTGCACTCACAAGCTTGTCGAAATATTCAGTTGCACTCCCAAACTCACTGATACAGTCACTGTGAGAAACAAATGATGTCCATAGGTTACTTATAAAAACATTGCTTGGAAAGCCCTTTCTAAAAGTAATTCGGTTTTAGATTTTTTTGTCCCAAAATCACCAGTTTAGGCTTTTTTTTTTTTTTTTTTTAAGTATTTTATCGGCAAGGGCTATGACCCCCCCTTCCATGGTGAAATAATAAAAAATAAAATGGTGTCTTTTGGCTGCTTCTAGGCCAAAAATCCCAATACAACATGGGGTATGGTCTGGAAATGTTTCCTAGCTGTGCCTCGTGCAGTGGGCACGATAATATGTAGTTTCTTGACATGCCCTCCCTGTGTCTGGGCCATTTCTTATTTCATGGACGTTTCTTAACAGGGACCGCACCTGCCCAGGCCCCACAAAAGTTTCCTGCAACAAGAAATTTGAGGAACATTTTCTTTTGGAATGTGAAGTTGAAACGTTGCTAGTAGAACAATACAATGGACAGTAGCAACAATTGGACAAGAGATAACCAGTTGACTATTGAACAAAAAGGACACTTATTTCACAGAGGAGATGGAAGGAAGGCAAAAGTTCCAAGAAATGCCAATCCATGAATATGCTTTCCCCTTGGCTATCATTATCAATCTAGATCATACTAAGAATTGTAATGATAAAATAAGGGAAGTTCATTTGGTACCTGTAGGATTACTCTGTTGATGCATCCAAATTTTTGGAAACTTCTGGGAACCTGGGGGATACGCGGTTCCCCATTTGGGATTGAGATACGAAGGGGATATGACTCGGAAATGACAACAGAATGTTTCCATGCCATCTCCAAAACCTTGAAACGACATTTCTGAAGTCTGATACGGTAAACTGACATTTTGGCATGATCTAGAAACATATCCCATTTTTTGTGAAACGCTTTGGGGTTTGCATTTCGTGTTTTGGGTCGGAAAAGCAATTTTTGAGATTAAAAAATACAAATGAAAACCCATAAAAGCTAATACTGAAACCCTAAAAAATTTAGATTTACAAAAGGCTGTATTATTAATACACCAGGTTGCCCTCAATCTAGAAAAGAATAAAACAACTCCCTGAAAAACCAGATGGCATAGATAAAAAGGGAGGTTCTTAAATTTGGGATCAGTGGAAAAAGTTTTGATGGCATTTGAAAAGAAATGATTAATATCAGTTCTGCGTCTTCTTTTACGAGAGTGTGTTGTACATAAGTAATCATATATGAGACTCCTCTTAAATAAAGTCTTCATGCCTTTACCAAGGATATTTGCATGAAGATGGTTCCCAATGATGTTCTACCATAGAGGGAATGTTGCAAATGGTGGTTAGGTCATGGCAATATTTGATTGTTTTAAGCTCATGCGCCCTTTGGGATGGATGTTTTAATGTTCAAACCTACGAAAACACTAATCCTTCAACCCATGTTACAGACTAAATCTAATTGATGATGATTTACAATGATAAGTTTTAGGCTTGTATCTACTTGATAAATGGAAATCTGAATTTTTTTGCCTCATTTTTTTAATAATTCAATCGAACTAAAAATATTACATCGTACGATCGTACCATATTCTACCTTTCATAACATTTTGAGAATTTATTGCACGCCACATTGAGCGACTTAAGTATGGTAATATATTGGCCAATTATCCCAGATTTAGAGCATTCTTCGATCTTCGTAAATTTTCCTCTTCTAAATCATATTTTAGATGGTGTGCAGCATGTTATTAATGCCATGCTGTCTGGTAACTTTGGAGATGGGAGATATGACTGTAACGACTCAATAATCTGATATTCTTTGTTAAATAAAAACGATGCAACAACTTGTATACTAATATATGCAAATGAAATACGGTCATGCTGAATGTTATGATAGCTTGTAAATATTGAGCATAAATAGTTCAAGCAGTGTGAACTGTACAGACAAACGCACTGTTCTCTCATGGTTTTGATTGATGTTGGTGTTGTGTTTGAGAATGGCATGGTATAGTACATAGATAGAAAGAAAAAGCCTTATACTAATGGATGGTTGGACTACCAGCAAGGGAATACTTTGTAAGCGATGGCACAAGGGATTGCCATTATCAAAACTTTGAAGCTCAAGTTAATAGCAGGCTTCTCCAACCTCGTAGAAATATTTTTCTTTCATCTGGCAGGTCACTGATACGATGTCAAATATAGGCATATATTGACAAAGAAAATCCACGAAAGCTAGCATGTGTATAATAAAGCTTGACAAGGGGTATCAAAATGATAATACCTGTTAGCTTTGTGGTGACAATAGGGATCTAATTTGCTGTGATAACTTCCTCTGTACTTTCCATGATATCCCTTGTTTTAAAGGCACACTTATTTCAAATTCATTGGTTGGCAGTTAGGTTTTCTGTACATTGTAGAGCGCTGTTTTCCTTGTGACACTAACGAAAGGGCTAAACGAGTAGTATCTTTGATACATAAAATATAAAAAAATGGATAGGAAAAACTGATCTGCTTGTTTATCTAGCTTTTTACTTAAATAATTAATGAAAATCTTACATTGTGTTTGATTATTTGAATCTTGGTTATCTTTGGGCCATTTCTAGAGGACATAGTGGTAAGTTACGAGGAGATTGTTATCTCAATTTTGTAGGCAGTTATAAATATGAATTTGGAGCTTTATTAGAAGAAATCAAATCTTTACATCATTGAAAGGAGTTACAAAATGAAACATTATATTATGGAATCAGTTTAGGGGTTCTAAATGTTGCTGTGACGGCATCACAAATACATGTGTCATTTTTGTTCTTGTAATGATGAATTGGTAATAGCTCAGTAATGGTGTCACAAATACATGTGTCATTTTTGTTCTTGTAATGGTAATAACTCGGTAGGGAATGCCCATGTTATTACCATCTGAGCTTTTTCCTATGTTATCTTGTATGCAATTTTTCAGTCTTTCAATGTTTTTATCAATTGCATAAGAATTATTTACTCAACAAGAAAAGCAGCAAAAGCATTGGAGTACGCACAGGGCTGCAAGAATGTAAACACAGAAAATGTGAAATTGGATAAATGAATTGAATACTAACATTGCCATGATATAGTCAAATTGCAGCAAAAGCATTGGAGTACCCACAGGGCTGCAAGAATATAAACACAGAAAATGTGAAATTGGATAAATGAATTGAATACTAACATTGCCATGATATAGTCAGGTTGGTGGGCATGAACCATATCTGATATTATTTTGGAAAACCTCGTGGGGAAGCTCCAAAAGCATTGGAGTACGTACAGAGCTGCAAGAATTTAAACACAGAAAATGTGACATCGGATAAATGAATTGAATGCTAACATTGCCACAGGTTAGGTATGAAGTTATGAACCATATCAAATATTATTTTTCCAAAGAAAATTTCATGGGGAAACCCAATGAATGCTTCCCCATATTCGAACTAGAGAACATTTTTAAGCACAGCACTAGCAAGAAGCCCAACAATATTAGCAAGACCACTTGAGCTAACGTAAACAGTCTAAACAGTCATGAGCATACATGAAATCTCTCCCTCAGGAGGTAAGAGGTTTAACTCCTGACCTCATTGAGACGAGGTTTAACTCTTGACCTCATTGAGATGAGGTGCTTGGAACTTCATTGATGATTTGCTTTGGTTAGCACCTATTGATTACCATGAAGACAAACATTCAAGGTAACATTAAAACTCAATTTAATAAAATACTTTTTTTTTCTTTTTATTTTTTTATAAAAGATCAAACTAATTAATTTGAATAATAAAGATCTTTTCAAAAATCTCTTTACACTTTGAAATAAATGTAACTTTTATTGATAAAAAGGGTAAGAACATTATTAGATTCTATTGATCTTAATGTAAACTTTACTTGCAAAATCAAGCAAATGTCACCTTCAACGTGTCCTCTATATATTGCCTAAATTTAAACCAATGATGAAGCTAAAATAAAGGTTAATCAAATCAAACAATTCTTCTTTATGGACACACCTAAAGATGATAAAAAATGCAAACTCCTAACGTGTCCTCTTTATATTGCCTAAATTTAAACCAATACTGAAGCTAAAATAAAGGTTAATCAAATCAAACCATTCTTCTTTATGGACACACCTAAAGATGATAAAAAATGCAAACTCCTTTGTTATGGGTGAATCAACTCAAACAATACTTCTTTATGGACATACCTAAACATGATAAAAAATACGTTATTATTGTTTCATACTTCTTTATGGACATACCTAAACATGATAAAAAATACGTTATCATTGTTTCATTTTATGTCGAAAGTATATTCTATGATTAGTATACATTATACTTTACAAGTATTAAATGACCCGTTATTATTGTTTCATTTTATGTTGAAAATATATTTTATGATTAGTATATACATTATACTTTACAAATATAAAATGACCTTTAATAATTTGGTATAATAAATTTGATTACAAGTATAAAATGACCTTTAATAAATTGGTATAATAAATTTGATAATTTGATTAGTATATGTGATAGTTTATTAGTATAAAATGAAATTTAATAAATTGGTAAATATTTTCAGACATGGAATAGTCTTCTTTGTCATGTTTACTCATTTCTAAAAAAAAGGTGAGTAAAATATATTTTTTATAATGTAAAATCCTAACCATTAAGATCGTTGATATCTCAATATGAAGATAAAAGAATAATATATATAGCGTAAAACAAAAACTTAAAAATCGAAAAAACTCGCACAATATTATTAACATGAAAAACATACAAAAACTAGAATCTAATACATATGCATGTTTAATTCTACCAATAATGTGTTATAACAATCATGCTTACCTTCCATTAACTTAAAAATCGAAAAAACTCTTGCAATATTACTGACATAAAAAACATACAAAAACTAGAATCTAATACATATGCATGTTTAATTCTACCAATAATGTGTTATAACAGTCATGCTTACCTTCCATTCTCAAACTTAATAAATTATATTATTGTGAAAATCGACATGATAAGGTAAATGCCAAAGTTAATGAGGATAATGAGATCTATGCATTATGTACTAATATTGTAGATGGTAATGTTGAACAATGAAAGATGATGATGCACTTTTTAATAGGTCAACTTTATAACATTATTAACAAGCCTATATAACTCCACAATGCTTGAATGAATATTATTTACCGTGAACTTCATATATATATATATACAATTTACGAGCTCTGGTTTCATTTTTCAAAAGGTACGTTGTTCTCATATGACTCTTTAGATTACCTTACGACTCATTAAATAATAATAATATTTACAATTAAACCACAATCTCTGAGATTAGTTTTCTAACATATCTCCCCTTAGTCTGAAGAGGTGTTTGTGTGTCCAATCATTTTTATAAGTTTCTCAAGTTTTTCTCTTCCAAAAGATTTGATCAAAATGTTTGCAATTTGCTCATTTGTGGAACAATGTCTCAAATGGATAGGCTTGGCCTTTACTTGATATGAAATCAGACGATACTTTGTGATGATGTACTTTGTTCGATCATGGAACTTGGGTTCTTAGCCAATTTGATTGCTGAAGTATTATTAGCCAAAAGAGTAGAATTCACTTGTTTCTCCTTCAAATCTTCTAGTATCTTCTTGGGGCACTCAATCTCCTTTGTTGCTTTTGGAACTATCACATATTCTGCCTTTAGAGTGGAGTTCGTTGGAACAAACTGTTTGTGTGGAGTTCGTTGGAACAAATTGTTTATGTGATCTTGAAGAGATAGCCATTGATCCAAGACTCATGAGGCATTCTGAAGTAGACACTCAATTCTCTATATCGCTGTCAAATTTTGATTATGGCACTTAAGTCTTCCACTCAAGGTGGTAGACACTCAAGTCTTCCACCTTAGGGTATTTGAGTCCAATGTCTTCAGTCCCCTTCAAGTAGCCTACAACTCTCTTTGTAGCACACCAATGCCCTTCACAAAGTTTTTGCATAAACCTGGAAAATATCCCAACTGCAAATGAAATATCAGGTCTAGTAATGGGAAGGTAGATAAGACTCCCCACAAGTTGCTTGTATTTGGTTGCATCCACGAATTCATTTATTTCTTTTGATGTGAGCTTCAAATTCTATTCCATTGGATTAGAGATAAGGTTACACTTTGTAGTGCCAAACCTATTCAACAACTCTCTAAATTTCTTCTTTGGGGAGATGAATATATACTTTGGATTATGAGTCACTTCAATACCCAAGTAGTAGCGGATTTGTCATCTCAAAGCCTTTCTTTAGTTCTTTCTTCATGGATGCAATATAGTTTTTATTATTCCCTACATCAATAGACTATCTACATATAGTACAAGATATACAACAATTTTGCCAACTTTCTTGACAAACATAGTTCCATTATCAAGATGAAAGTGTTTGAAATTCAATTTCAAAAGATGCTCGGTTATCTTTTCATAACATGTGCGAGGTGCTTGTTTTAGGCCATACAAAGACTTGATGAGCTTGCATACCTTCTATTCTTGTACCTTAACAACAAAACTTTTTGATGACATGAAGACATTCTCTTTCAAGTCTCCATTCAAGAAATTAGTATTCACATCTATTTGATGAACTCTCCACCGACTCTGTGCAACTAAAGCCCATAAAGTACAAATGATATCCCATGTTGCTGTGGGGGCAAAAGTCTCAAAGTATATGCCTTATTTTTGTGCAAATTATTTTTCCACAAGCCTTACCTTATTCTTGGCAAGTGAGCAATCTAGTTTGTACTTATTCTTCTAGACCCACTTGCAACCAAATGGTTTGATTTCATATGAAGGGTCTACCAATTTCCATGGCCCATTCTTGATGAGAGCATCATATTCCTTCCGCATAGCTTCTTTCCACATCATAAGAAGCAACTTCTTCGAAGGAAGCTGATTGAAGGTTAGTTGATAAATTCAATTTACAATCTCATGAAACATCCATATCATTTACATCACCTAATTTTGAATCATATATATCACCTCCAAACTTCTTGTTGTCAAAATTTTGGTTCCTATATTTCCAACCTCATTAACATGAACACTTTCAAGTGTCTTCATAACTCACTTTGGAAAATTTTGTTCCTGTTCAGGTTGCTCAGCTGGTGGTGTTTCACTATCTTCGAGATTCAATCCTCCAATCCTCTCAATCACATCATCCAATTGAATCTCTCGTTGTAGTGAAGTGGCGAGGGCTTCTTCATGAGGGGGTGATGGTGTTGCAAAAGGAGATTCTAAAGACTGATCTAAGATAGGGATCCCCCCTGCAAGATGTGGAATCTCATTATCAAATTCATGATATGTCTTTACATGAATAAATTTATCTAGATGATCAAGTTGTCGTTCCACATAGTTGTCATTTTTATTCATTTCAAAAAAAATCACATCTCTAAAATGAAAAAAGTTTTTATTTTTCTCATTGTAAAGACGATGTGCCTTGGTGGCGTTTGAGTACCCAAAGAAGATGAACTTTTAGCCCCTTGCACCAAGTTTTTTTCTGCGTTCCTTATGAATTAAGGAAAAACAGGTGGAACCCAAAACCCTGAGATGCCTTATTGAATAAATGTGGTCATACCAGATTTCATATGGAGTCTTGTTGTCATGAGCATGAGATGGATTTATGTATCTTAAATAGATTACACATAGAACTGCATAACCCCAAAAGCAACAATTTCACATTCTTGAAAAATAACATGGAACGTACCATATTCAAGAGTGTTATGTTCATTCTTTTTGCTATACCATTCCGCTAAGGATTATATGGAATAGTAATTTGATACATAATTCCATGCCGACGAAGATAATTTTCAAATTCATTAGAAGTATATTCTTTTCCATTATCACTACAAGGAGTGCCTCTATGAGATTGTGCTTCATTTTCACTCCATGGAAAAATTAAAATGTTACAAATGCTTCAATAAATAAACCCAACACATCCTGGTGTGATCATCAATAAAAGTCATGAGATATTGATTATCATTTGTAGAAGCAACCTGTTAGGGGCCAGATAAGTTAGAGAGTATCAACATTACTTGTCTACATGCTTTGGAATTCGAATCATGAAAACATTGCTTTTGATGTTTGCTAAGGATACATGCATCACACTGCTTCAATTCCTTGGAATTGTGGGTAGAACGAAAACAACATTCTTCAACAAATGAAGACTATCATAATTGATGTGCCCATATCTGGCATGCCATAAAAGACTAGATGACAATGTGCCTTCATCATGGTGAAAGAGGTGTGCATAATTATGTGCCCTTGCAAATGTATTTTTCAGCTTCAACAATCTCTCATTTTCCCTTCTTGTCATGATGACCTAGTTGTACAAAGATCTACTTATCTCAACTTTTCCATCAATCACGTGAATGGAATGGATTTGCTATCAAATGTTAGAATATTAAAAATATGCATGAACACACAACAATATGTTTATTAACATGCAAATCAATAGGAAGAATCTATTAGTTGAACATTCTATCCATACAAACAACAAATAATCATGTAAAAAACAAGAGACAAGGGAAAATAAATAATACACCAAATATACATGGTAAAACCCCAAATTGGCAAACATCCACATGAAGGTGTTGTTTTCTTATTTTTCAGAAATTTCCAATCTTACATTTGAGCTCCTCTCCACATGATTCACAACTTTGCAATAACATTACAATGCAATCCACAATGATGTCTGAATGTATGCCCAAAGGCTTGCATTCACCTCTATTATATACCAAGAGGTGTGGAAGAATTACATCCCATACTACACGTGGGATAAATTATTTTTCACCTATTTATATAATGAATGATAATAGGAGAATATCACTCCATGATGTTGTTGGAGCAAAATATCTTCTACATAGCATATTTCGACAGTGGGGCCACCAAGCATATGATTGGATACAAAAGGGCTCTTGTGCATTACAAGGACAAGAAGTTTAATAAGAAAGTAGAGATGGGAAACATAAGTACCTTTGAAATAAAAGGAGTTGGTTCAACTTCCTTAAAGCTTGATTCAGGTACATTAATTCATGTTGAAGAAATTTTATATGTTCCTGGTTTAAAGAGGAATGTTCTTTCAGTGGCAATTTTAGAAGACAAGGGGTTCTTTGTAGCTTTCTCAGAAGGAAAGGCTTTAGTATGGACTAAAGGTGGAAATTTGAGCTCAGCTATTGAGATTGGTGTCTGTGAGGGGGACCTTTTTAAGGTCTCAGGACATGTTGTTAAAGCTTTAATGAATAACCCCTGTCAAGTTTCAGAGATCAAGAGGGAGTCCTACAGTGACTCAGATACAGAAGTCCATAAGACTTCTCGTTCAAAGAAACTGAGGGAGAAGGCCAAGAAGCCTTCAATTGATCTCACTAAGCAGCCTATTGTGGGGTTCCAAGGTTGCTCCAGTGGGAGCCATGTCACTGATTCAAGTTCAACCACTGATGTGGAGTTAGCCAAAATTCAGGTTTGGAACGATGCTTTTCAGTTAAAATTTGATAATGATATATGGAAAGTGTTTCTTAGACAACAAGGGAACTCAGGTGTAACTTCCAAATGGATCTATAAGATCAAGGTGTTTGTTGACATTCAGAGCTCTTTGAAGCCCTCAGAAAATCCTGTATTCTATGACAGGTTGTTTCACCATGACAAGGACATGGTGCAGTTGTCAGTTGTGTTGACTAAGCCTCTGTCTTCGACAAGCTCAGTGTTGCTGAGAATGCCTCTCTTGCTGAGAGGGAGTGTTAATTTTTAGTGCAGCTGCGAGACCCATTCTCAAAGAGAATGGTACCTTAGTCAGTTAACTAGGGTTCCTGGTCAAGTTAACCAGGCAGAGTAATGAGTAAGACCCTAGAAGGTACCCTAGGGCCCCCAGCTGTCTCTTGGGTTCTTGGTCAAGGACCAAGGAGGTTGATACCATGGCAAAGTCCCTAACATGTGGCTAGGGCCCCTATTTGTCTCTACGGTATTTTGTTCTAGGACCAGGTAGTTTCTTGGTCAGAGGACCAAGCAGATCTTGTAGGTCGAGATAGAGACATCCTGGTCTAGGACCAGGCAGATTCTTGGTCAAGAACCAAGTAGGTCCTGCAGATGGTTGATCGACATTTACTCTGGGATTGAAAGCTCAGCTTGAGGCTGAGGACCATTCTTTGGGAGAATGGAGGACCTGGTCATGGATTAGAGGTTGATCAACATGACTCAGTCTGGGATTGAAGCTCAGCCTTGGGATGACAACCGTTCCTTGAGAATGGAGGCACTTGGTCAGTTACCAAGATTATGATGTGTGATGTCCTCTTCTCCTAGGGCTTCGAGATGGTTGAGTTAGATGGTCTTCTCAAGGGACTGGCCACTTCTTGATGAAGCCACTGACATTTGACCTTAGGAGCAGTATAGAGGACCACATGATCACATCATCCGTGTGAACCCTTCCTTATACAGTGATGATGAACTTTCAGATTATATGGAACATTTGTACATTTGAGAGAGATGATTGGTTGTACCTTCTCCACCTTGGTTGATTAACTTTTGGTCCTTGCACTTGGTTGTTTATTAGTCTTGTGGTACCCTGTTTTTTTTATGTGGTAAATATGGTCATTGACCCACCTTTTATTTATACCACCCTTGTTATCTTGATCTTATGGATGTTTGTCCACTTTATTAAGTTCTTTTATTTCTTTTATTTACTTTATTTTTTATTCCTTACTTTTACATTTAATTTTTTAATTTTTATTTCTTTATTTTGAGACTTCTTTATTGTCAAGAAGTTGGTTCACAACCATTTCACTTTATTTTTTTTATCTTATTCTTAAATTAAAAAATATATTATAATAATAATAATTGTTTTGATTTTTTTTAACGTAAGACTTGGACCATTTTATTTTCTATTTAATATGAAGACTAAACTTCATCTCACCTTCACCTCAATGCTTCACGTGTATTTGATTTTTTCTAGGATCTCTGATAAGCTCAGGCTCACTTTCACGGGTTTAATTTTTTTTTCTTTTTGACGGGTCTGCCTGTTAACGTGTCCGCTCCTTCACGAGTTCGGATTTGTCTGCTCCCTCTCATTTGCGGATCTGTCTGCTCCACGCAGCCTTTTCTCTTCAGGTGTGCTCCGCAGAGCCTCTCTTTACAAATCTGCTCCACGCAGCTCCTTTCACGTGCTTTGTCTTTCACATTCTGCTCCTCACCACCTCACAGGTCACTCTCCTCATAGGCTTACTCTCTCACGAGTCTGCTCTTCCACAAATCAATTTTATCTCGGGTCTACTCTCTCACGGATCTGCTTCTTGTGTGTTTTACTAAGGCCTGACTTGCTGCTTTGTGGACTCGATCCGCTGTTTGTGATCTGAGTTGTTTTTAAGAGACTCGATCTGCCTTGTTGAGAAGGTCGCGAGGCCTGGGGATCAGACTTGCCTGTTGTGTTGTTTGATTTACTTGCTGCGAGTTGTGTTTCTGATCACTTGTGTTACAATCTGAGTGCTTATTTCAGATCTATACTAAACCTTTTCTATTGAGACTTGCCTTGACTTTTTTTTTTTAATCTTTGAGACTTGATTGAGGTCATATTCTGTCATCACCTGGGGTTTAGACCCCTTCTGCTTACATCTATTGGATATAAATTCTACTGGGTCTGTACTGTGACTTTCAATGTGTTTTTTTTTACCGTCATTGACCTTCTTTTGTTTGACAGTACTACAGTCCTCTCATCTGTCTCTCTGGTTTGTACTACCCTCTTGTAGGGTCTGCTAGTTCCTAGAATTGACTGGCCTCTTTGAGGCACAGTCTCTTCTGAAAGTAACTCTTCCGAGTATTTTTATAGGAAGGGTTTCACATCCAGGTAAGTATCTTCAACTATATCTCTTTTATTATTATGTGATCAATTTGTTTATTTTATATTACATGTTACTGGAGATTAATTTAGCACAGTGATCTAACTGGTAGTGTTAAAGGACTGAAAATGACTTTAACATAGTGACCGATCTGATAGTGCTAAAGGTGTGAAGTTGAAAGAGATGAAAATTATGTTGTGTTAGAGATTACTACTGCACTATTTCATATTCAATGTTTGTAATTGTTTATTAAATGTATTTTTTGCATTAAAGTATATTGAATTGTTATTCTTCTGCATTTAACCCTAACTTGATGAAAAATTAACAAATAAGGGGTTAAAGGATCTTCGGTTTCATTCGACCAAAATAAGGGGTCAGGGAAAATGTTTTCAAAGTCATTTGTTTGGGTAGAATCTTGAGAACCATCAAGAGGAAACTCATCATAAATATCAAGGCTTGACTTCTTGTTAATGGATTTGGCATGAAACATCCATCATCAAGGTAAGGAAAGGGGAAAGTATCAGTTTCTATAAGAGATGATTCAATAAATAGTACATTTTCATGATCTCGGCATGCAAACAACATAGTTACCACCCTTTCTTCAAACCGAAAAAAGGTGTGAGGAAGGGGCTACCTTTCGTTTCTCCTTGATATACCTCATCAATTTTACCCACCACTATTGGAAATGCACCTTCATTAAGAAGTTGCCAAGTCACAATAGCATCGCTTTCTATTGGTGAAGTCACTTTGGCACTCCAAATGTGACTTCACTAAGTTTAAGATCTGGAATTAACTTGCTCGAGGTGTGACTTCACTAAGTTTAAGATCTGGAATTACCTTTTGTTTCTCCTTGATATACCTCATCAATTTTACCCACCACTATTGGAAATGCACCTTCAGTAAGAAGTTTCCAAGTCACAATAGCATCGGTTTCTATTGGTGAAGTCACCTTGGCACTCCAAATGTGACTTCACTAAGTTTAAGATCTGGAATTAACTTGCTCGAGGTGTGAGCCCTAGTTTCTGCTATAAACAAGGATATCATCAAAGAAGACAAGTACAAATTTCCTTAGGTACGAACGAAATAAGTCATTCATCATATCTTGGAGTGTTGCAGGAGCATTGGATAGTTCAAAAGGCATGACCTGAAATTCATAAAAGCCTTCATGGGTGCAAAAAGCAGTTTTGGTTTTATCTTCTTCTCGAAGTTTGATTTGGTAATATCTCGATTTTAGGCCCAACTTAGAGAAATACTTTGCACCATGGAGCTCGTCCAATAATTCGTCGAAAAATGGGATGGGGAATTTATCTTTTATGGTAATTTTGTTTAATGCTCAATAATTGATACAAAGTCTATACGTGGGTGAGTGCATGAGGGCGTTAGACTACGAATGAGTAGTCATCGACTGAAAACCAAGAGAAATCGAAGTAACTCAAAGGTGTGAGCTCCACTTTTTGTTGTAAACAAGGATATCATCAAAGAAGACAAGTACAAACTTCCTCAGGTACAAAGAAATAAGTCATCCATCATAGCTTGGAATGTTGTAGGAGCATTGGATAGTCAAACAAGTACAAACTTCCTCAGGTACAAAGGAATAAGTCATCCATCATAGCTTGGAGTGTTGAAGGAGCATTGGATAGTCCAAAAGGCATGACCCAAAATTCATACAAGCTTTCATGGGCGCAAAAAACATTTTTGGGAACGCCTTCTTCTTGAATTACGATTGGTAATATCTTGATTTCAGGTCCAACTTAGATAAATACTTTGCACCATGGAGCTCCTCCAATAATTCGTCAACAAATGGGATGGGGAATTTTTTTTTATGGTAATTTTGTTTAATGCTCAATAATTGATACAAATTCTATATGTGGGTGAGTGCGTGAGGGTGTTGGATTGCGAATGAGTAGCCATCGACCAACAACCAAGAGAAATTGAAGTCACTTCACATTGAAAACTAGATTCTATATGTGGATGAGTGCGTGAGGGCGTTGGATTGCGAATGAGTAGCCACTAACCAACAACCATGAGAAATCGAAGTCACTTCACATCGAAAACCAACTCTGATACCACTTGGAAGATAGCTTCTTCACATTGAAAACTAGATTCTATATGTGGATGAGTGCGTGAGGGCGTTGGATTGCGAATGAGTAGCCACTAACCAACAACCATGAGAAATCGAAGTCACTTCACATCGAAAACCAACTCTGATACCACTTGGAAGATAGCTTCTCAAATAATAAATATACTTTATAAATATTTCGATGATGAAGAGGTTTACAATAATGTGTATAATACACATGAATGGAATAAGTCACGTCTTTGGACAATGATCGTGACTTATAGGTTTACAATAATGTGTATAATACACATGAATGGAATAAGTCACGTCTTTGGACAATGATCGTGACTTATTAATTATAATGGCGAAAATACATTAAGTATAATTAATATAAATATTATTGATTGTAATATACATTTAAGTATATTACAATCACTCTGAAGAATACTCATCCCAAGATGAAATTAATCTACAGGATTTGAAACTAGAAGCAAGATACACTTGGTCTGCCACACCAAGTGTTAGTCTTACATGCAACCAATTACGGGATTCCTCTAAATCCATCTTTCCACAAAAACCAAACCGAGTTATATGCTCATTACTTAGTGCAAAAATCTCAATTTCCGCAACAAGTCAAACATTTCACCACTTTCCAAAAAGAGCAATCATAGCTTTAGTGAATCATCCGCAACATGGCATAGTCACATCGCTACCATCTTCCACAACTTGTTATGGTGATTTTGCAACTCTACAAAGCTCTGCAACCATAACCATTCCACAACCAAGTCACGCCACCATATCTCCATCAAATCCAGAATGCAGACTTCCGCAAATTGCTACCATCTTCCACAACTTGTTATGGTGATTTTGCAACTCTACAAAGCTCTACAACCATAACCATTCCACAACCAAGTAACGCCACCATATCTCCATCATATATAGAATGCAGACTTCCGCAACATGCTATGCCAGAATGGGGTCACATAAAGAAAATTAAATTGTCCGACAACTAATTAACACATGCTAAAATTAAAGGTCAAATGGGCACTCCGCAACAATACATCACAGAGAATGAAGCTTACGCAGGTTTGCAGGTCGCCTCTCTCCAATACAAACATGTCTGCCGTTTGAGCGAGCCTAGACTTTACATTTGGAACAACCATACTGTCTGCAACTACTCTTGATATTTTTGCAACTGTGCTTGTCCCATCTTCTCTGCTCAAACTTGATGGCCATAAACTCTATATGCAACCTACCAAAAAAAAACCAACCACTGAAAATATAGCGCAACCACCAAGGTGATCAGGTCTGATAATCACACTAAAGAATATTCATCTCAAGCTTTAATAAATCTATAGGATCTGCAACTAGAAGCAAGATCCACTTGGTCTGCCACACCAAGTGTTAGTCTGCCATGCCACTTCCGACCAATTACAGGATTCCACATAATCCATCTCTCCACAAACATTTAACCGAATTATATGCTCATTACTTCAGGTGCAAAAATCCCAATTTTCGCAATAGGTCATAAACATTTTGCCAGTGTGAGCAAGAACATTCATAACTTCGAAGAGTCATCTGCAACATGGCATGGTCACATCATGATCATTACCACCTTCCACAACTTGTTATGGTGATTTTGCAACTCTACAAAGCTCTACAACCATAGTCATTCCGCAAGCAAGTCATGCCACCACATCTCCATCAAATCTATAATGCAATTTTTCGCAACATGCTACATTGGAAGGAAGTCACATAAAGAAAATTGCCGAGGACATTTCACAACCTATCGGTCCTTTGTCAAAATCGTCCATGCTAAATCAAAGGTCTTTGCTCCCCTACAGAGACAACACCAGCTGGTGGGACCAACAATATTTCTTTTCCTCAAACTGTCCCATGTCCTCAGGATCTTCCCTTCCAAAATTAGCCACATAAAGATCTTATTAATTCAATATACAAAATATTCATAGCTCAATTGATTGTTTTCATAAAATGAAAGCAAAAACTAGGTTATCAAAACTACGATTTTAATCTTCATAAATGGATCTAAAAATGAAACTAAAATCTCAACTTTTTTGTTATTATCGACCCAGGAGTTTATCCATAAGAAAAGGTAATAGCAGTTCCAGCCTCCAGGTGGTCCAATAGTATATTTAGCCATTGATTATTCAGTCGGTGTACCAAAAGTTAGAACATCATAGGCTCCAGTAGCAATTTAATATAGAACTTAGTATTTAATATTTTAGTAATCGAAATAAATATTTTAATAAAATAAGCACTTAGTATCTAATAATTTAGTAACCAAAATGAATATTTTAATAAAAATATTATATTTAATAATTAAAATGAATATTTTAATAAACAAGACTATGCTAAATAGTGGAGAGTGTAGTTAAATGTTAATATTAGTTAAATTTGATATTTTAATAATTTAATATACAAATATTTCATACCTTAATTTACAAATGTTAACATTTACAAATATACAAAATCTGTGGCATGGTATGCCCTAAGAATGAAGAATCACCTAGACTGTTTGAAGACATGTTGGGACAGGATTTGCCGGTTGAAGACATGTTGGGACAGGATTTGAGGATGACAATTTGACTCATGACTTGAAAAATGGAATCTTTCTCATTGCGTGATTTATTCCTAGCAGGAGGCATGAAGTTGAACATGCAAACCCCTTGGATCATGACAACTTGCACAACTGCAATTACAAATAGATGAAAGGGACGCATCTTCTTGGTAGGCCACGAAGGGAAATCAGATCGACACGTAGTGGTCATAGGTAAAGGGTCAAGTGATTTTCTAAGTCATTTGTTATGTGGACTCAAGCGGATCTCCATTTCCTTGACCATGGAGGAGTTATCCATGTAAACTTACCTGCAACGTGTCATATGGGTTGAAGTGCAGAGCCATTAATTTACGGATCGAGTTTTGTAACGCCCCGTTTTGACATTTCTACCTAAACTATTATTATATGTTGTATATGCTTGATTACGAGACTTCGTTGGATTGACGATGCTGTGGACATGTTTTTCCGATGTAAATATGTGTGTGTGTGTGTGTGTGTGTGTGTGATGTTGGTATTAGGATACGTAGTCATGTTAGATATGTATCATGTGTTAATTATATATGCAAGTTACTGAATGATGGGTACGTGGATACCGTTATAGTTATATTTTGGATAAATGAATGTTATGCTAGGTGCATGGCGAATAATGAATTGATTATTGTTGTTATGATTATGACATAATGTGTGTGTACATATTGAGGATTTGTGCACGATATTCGAGATTGTATGTCGAGGACTGACTTACAGGTTAAAATGGCTAAGTGATAGCTGTATCCTACGAGGTGGGAGAGCCTCGAGGACATGGAATCCGAAAGATAAACGGTATGTAGGTGATGCATTATTTACTTTCGCGTGATTATTAAGATGTTTATTATGATGTATGGGTGGGGTAGGGTTTTAGGAAACTCAACCGCCCAGATTGGTTATACAATGACAAACCGAGTACAAGTGCAACGCGGTTATTATGTCGGGTAGACATAGTCCCTTGTTCCATTAGCGGGGTGGAGGCTTTACCCACCGTTTATCCTCGAAACCCAGAGTCATGGGAGGGCTGTGCTATGGCGCGCTCCCCAAGGTGTGTGATGATGACTGGTGGTTGCCTGCTGGGGAAGCTTGGTCGATGTAGTCGACGCTTCCGCCTACGGGTTCTAACTGGAATCGGTCATGACTTGACATTTCAGGGTAGTCCAGCAGAGGACAGGATAGGATGTGGAAGTTAGTGATGATGTAGGTAAATAGTGTAGCTTGAAGTAGGGGTGAAAACAAGATCTAACTATATGTGTGTAAAATCCTTGATTAAGTATGTGTCGTAACTTAGTAATGTATGAATTGTTGTAATTTAATAAAATGTCAGTTAGTAAAAGAATGTACCTCGCTAACTATGTTTAAACCTGTCTCAGCAAACAATAAGTTTCGTGATTTTGATTGATGTGTGTGCGATTTATTACTGTTAGTGTACTTACGCGAGGTATGTAAGCAGTAGCTACGCTTACATAACTCACCTACATATTTATAAGTTGCGTGAAATAAAAGTGAACTATAATGTTTAGGCATTAATTACGTTGTTACTACTTACCTAAATAGGAGATTAAGTTAATACGTCGAGTTAGTAAATTTTGGATTAATAACTGAATAAGGTAATAGAGGAATTAGGTGGTAATAAAAGACGGTTTAGTAATAGTGTTAATTATTGTCGATTAAATGTTAGTAACATTGATTAAGGTTAGTCATTGTGGATTAATGATTATTATTGTTGATTAATGTTAAATATTGTCGATTAACGTTAAGAATATCGATTAATGCAATTGCCGTTGATTAATGTTAATAATACTGAATAAAAATGTTAAATATTGTCGATTAAGGTTAGTAATGTTGATTAATGTTAATCGTTATGAGTTAATGATTAATAGTATTGATTAATGAACGAACTATGGATTAACCTAAGTAACAACTAATGTAATTGATTAGTAATGCTTGATTGATTATTTATGAATTTAATTAGTCAAGGGTAAAGGTTAAAATGTTTAATGGTTATTGTAATATTAATTTAAGTAATAATAATCTCATAGGTTAGTATTAATTACAAGGTTAGTTAATTAATTAAAACATATGGATAAGAATTAATTTATAACTATTAATTTAATTATGATCATGTCTAAGTTAATTAGAACGTAGGGTAAATTGCAAATAGATATATTATGCAATCTATAAACAAGTGTCGGAATGCACATTTGTAGTTGTTTAATAAAAATGATGAATTTATTTATAAATTTATTATGAAACCTTTAATTATGAGGTCACCGAGAGTGGACTAGTAATTATTGGGGTAAAACGTGTAAGTGTAAAGCATTTGTGATTGGTGTAAAACTTTAAATTATAATATAACATTTTATTAATTATTAATTAATTATTAATTATTATTTTGAAAAAATGGAAAGAATGTTAGGATATTGCCGAGAGGTTGTCGGTTGAGTGGAAAACACTTAAGGTTCAAAGATGAACCAACCCAAACTTAAATTAAATAATAAAATAATACAATCTTGGTTTATGAGTCAAATGTTGGGGGTCGAGGAGAAATGGGGGTTGGATAAAATTAATGATGAGGATAGGGGTAGTTATGATAGGAGGAGTCGGTGGAAGGAGAAAGGGGGGAATAAGGTCGAGAGGAGAAGGAGGAGAAGGGGCCTTCTTCACCTTGCATATTTTTTGATAGGAGATGGAGTAGAGATGGAGGAGAAAGCAGCAAAGAAAGGGGGTTCTTGTTGGGGAGTTTGCAGAAGGGAAATACGGGTTGGCTTGTACTCGGTTTGGGCTCGGGGGTCCAAAGGGGTACCTTTGGAACTGGGTGGTCGGCGAGACCTCGCCAGTTGGCAGGGTGGAAAAACTGTTTGGGCAGGTTGAGTTTCAAGGGTTTGGGAAGATATTGGTTGCAGGGCAGCAAGTAGGGGAATCAGCAAGGCATTCAGCAAACGGGGACAGCAACAAGGGTGGATCTACTAGCTATCTACAGGTATTTCTCTTAAAGGTATACTAAGCAATTTCTAACCCTGTAAATCGTTTTATCAAGTTATTAATAAATGATAATTTCGTGAATGAATACACATGTATGGTTGTTACACCTGCACAAACATAAATGGTTAGAAGTAGGAAAAACAGTAAATACATCTATTTCAAAACCTGCAAATGTAATTGTTATTGTTTTTACAGACCTGAAATTGAACACAAACCCACAAAACAGAAACAGAAATTGACACAAATGTAAAGAGAAATGAATGAATAGTTTATTGATAAACTGAGATTATCAAGGACCGGGGTCCTACATATGGTATCAGAGCCATGGTTCCAAATCTGGAACCAGAGGGCTCACTACAGTGAAAAGACGTGTAAAAAAAAAAACTAGGTTCTATGGCAAGGAGGAATGAAATTGGGTGCCATTAACCACTAGGTACCAATGACCATATTATTTTACCGCTTGTGTGCTGGAACTTCATTCTCCTTACCTGCAATAAGGATAAAACAAAAAAAAATCATCTTTAGAAGTCCATAAAAAGGGAGCATGAAATTTACAAGTTGAAAACATAATATATAGAATGGAGGTAAGCATTATATAACAGAATTTTATTTTGGCAATAACAATTTTTATATAAAATATATATATATTAAGGGCAACTTATACTTCTCCTATTGCTAAAGGTACACATAACACAATAAGCATTACAGAAAGATAGCATTCATTGTTATACCCACGATATTCGGTCGGAATTGTTCATGCCACTTACGGTGACATTGGAATTCAACTAAAAGGAAAATTTCTATATACTATGAACATATAAATAAATAAAAGGGGTTAATTTTAGTTAAATTTAAATTTTAAATTTCAAAATAAACAAAAAATATATATATATATATATATATAAACATATAAAGATAAACAAATTTAATTTAAGAAAAAGGGATACAAGGAAACTTATTAAACGAGTATGCATTTATTTCTTTTGAAAAACAAAAATAAAATTTATATGATATAGTTTAAAAAAAAAAAAATTTACAAAAAAAAATATGATAACAAAAAAAAAAATTAGGGTGGAATTTTGGCTTGCAGCCAGCGGCGGCCATGGCAGCGGGCCGTGGGTATCCTTCCCTACGAGAGCCGATATCTTCTTGACTTAAAGGATTTCAATGAGTCTTCTAATCTCATCATTTCTATTGCTGGGAGTGGCAACCAAGCTAGTTGCTAGCAAGGGCTGCCAAAACGACCAACCACTTCCGGCAATTAGCATTTGCTGCACTGCACTGTGCTTACTTTAAAAATAAAAAAATAAAAACAAGATTAATAAATTATTAAGTTGTGAACACTAAACTTCAACCTCACCAATTTTTTTTTTGTTGATCTCTGTTTTTAACACTGCCTTAGGCAATGTCTTGTCAAGGTTGTCTTCTAAAACAACCATTAACTGTTGACGCAATTGAAGAATCACTGCTAATGATAGATAATCTTCGGTCCATCTTCAAAAATTGCATCTTCAATGAACTTGAAAGACAGTCACCTCTTTTATTCAGCATTAGCTTCATTTATTTGGGCGGTCATGCCAAAATAGTATTAGTGGATCCATTCTCTATTATTTGAGACAATTATAGTACTAGAATTTGGTTTTCCAATGCATTTCATGACCTCTTTTATTCAGCATTAGCTTCATTTATTTGGGCGGTCATGCCAAAATAGTAATTAGTGGCGATTAGCAAATATGAAAATATTTTAACATAGAAAAAAAAAATGGAAAAAAAAAAAAAAACGTAAGTATAAATTTTTAATTGAAAACAACAACAGCAAAAAAAAAACATGCTTGCGGCATGTAGCCGGCGAGCAGCAGCACGACCTGAGCGCGGCCTTGGCTAGCTGCTCGGCCGGTGCGGCCTGGGCGCAGCCCAGCCGGCCAGCACGGCCTGAGCGCGGCCTTGGCCAGCTGCTCGGCCGGTGCGGCCTGGGCGCAGCCCAGCCGGCCAGCACGGCCTGAGCTCGGCCTTGGCCAGCTGCTCGGCCGGTGCGGCCTGGGTGCAGCCCAGCCGGCCAGCACGGCCTGAGCGCGGCCTTGGCCAGCTGCTCGGCCGGTGCGGCCTGGGTGCAGCCCAGCCGAGCAGCGCTGCCTTGGCCAGCTGCTCGGACAATGCGGCCATGGTCGGGGCATTGTACATACTCACAGAGTATAAAAAAAAAATACATACTGTACAAAAAAAATTGAATTTCATGGCAAAAAAAAAAAAACCCTTCTTAATAAGTAAATCAATCTTCCGAAGCTGTCTCTAAATCTCTTTCAACTAAGCAAAATAAATTTTTCAAACAAGCTTCGCCTGCCATTAAATTTAACTCGTGCTGCCATTGACAAGGCCGGCTAGCAGCCACAGGGCTGCGGCCTGGCACGACCGGCTACAAGGAAAAGCCCATCTAAATGGGTGCAGCCCTAAACAAAATATATAATGAGAAACATGAATGTGCAGAGAAAGCAAGGGGGACATAGGAGAGCCATACCTGCTAGCCGCGATGGAGCAAAGCTCTCCCTAGCTATGGCCGCCTGGGAGGAGCTTCTCCTTGGAGCCGAGCTCGGGGTACGGAGCAGAGGTTCTCGCCGCGCCCAGCAAAAATGAACCTAGAAAAATGACCACAGCTAGGGTTTTTCCGTATAAATAGAAAAATATTTAATATTTTAAATGCATGGCCCAGATGACCAGGGAAGGCCGCGTGGGGCTAGGTAGGTGAGGTTAGATTAGGGTTCAATTAGATATTAATCATGGCTTAAGGTAAGATTAATTATAATAGTTGATTAATGTTAGTGTTAGTATTAATAATTATTATAATATTTAATGTTTAAATTATATTAATAATTAATTAGTGTAATGTTGGAATAATATTAATATAAAATATGCTAAATAATTAATTACACTAAGTAATAATTAAAATTTTATACTAATTAATTTAAGATTAAGTAGTGAAATAATCTAATTTAAGATTAATACAATTTTGAAAATTATGGTTAAGGGATGTTCAATGAAAATTAAAAATTTATAGTTGTGAAACATTAGATGTTAGATGCAAGGTTCTAAATCCCAAGACAAGGGAGATATGTTACCGCTTTTGGTTGGTGGAGCCGAACCCTGTCGGAGAGGAAGAGGTTGGTCTGGTGGTTTGAGGAAAGCGCCACACATGCATGTGTGTGTACTTGTCCTGTCTCTAAATAAAATAACTCAACTCAAGGAGCATAGCGTAAGCGTATTATATTTTACCACTCAGTTATCACTCCAAGTAATGAGTCATGAGATTAAGGTTACCATGTCATGATAACAAGAGAAGCGTAGCGCTAACTAAGTGGAAGAGCGTCAACAACAATGAGTAGCATCATTTTGTCAGTTAAATCTTCTCATGAACTTGAATAATTTGCTGAAGCCAATGTTGGCAGGAAGAAGGAAATGCCAATAGTAAAGTTAGGGTTAAAAATTTAAAAAAAAAAAATAAGAATAATAATTTTGTTAATTAATGCTTAACTATAATTTCAAGTAATAAAGACACGAAAATGTCCTTCTGCTGAGACTTCGACTGACAGTCGAAGGGGCGAGACGGACATAGAATCTCAAAAACGATACACCGATGGGATTAGCATGATGAGCTGAATGATATGACACAATTAACTATTTAAATTCATAAATACAATAATGGAGGGGCATAAAACATGATTAAAATTGTAAAATTAGATGATATGATGTTTAATGTTAGGTAATATGAAAGGATAGTAGAAATCACCAAAATGTCGAAGGAGAATTTGGTAGGATTGATAAGATGAAATGTTACATTAATGCTTTAGAAAATGACATTTCGTTTGGTGCTGTCATGACATTTAGTCATTCAATGAAGCATTATGGTGTTGAAAACAAAAAATTAATATTAACATGTATTCGATAGGGACATGTTATATTAAGTTATTTGAAATTTAATCGTTTTAGATTAAGAAAGTATAATTCATGTGATATTTATTAATCTACTAAATGATATTATTTGGAGGAGTTATAAAAAAAAAGAAGAAGAAGATAATATCGATGTTTTGTAACATTTATATGTTAGATGAAATGATAAATAAATAAATAAGACAATTACATAATGTAAGGTACATCTATATAATGATTGTTACCTCCTTATGAATAGACGAGAGTATGGTTAAGCTAAATAGTTAATGGAATCAATCTATGCATTTATTAGAGTGATCCCCAAGAGAAAGTTCATTTATAATTAAGCTTAAGGAAGTCGTTTCTAATAACTTAAGTTAGATTTAAATCTTGTGGCGAGAAGGGGGCATGGTCACCCCATTGTTAAAATTTCTTTTGTGGAAAGAAGGATTAGTAGGGGCAATGAATCTCAAGGGATTTTCCTGGTATGTTAAGGGCTAGAAGCCATTATGGTTAGTATGACAATAGCATAAGGCATAACTAAATCATTACAAGGCATAGTATCACAAGAGTGAGAGCAGGGTATTGATGTGTAACATTAGGATAACTCAAGGTGATTGAATAACACGTATAATGCAAAAATGAATGAGAATATGTGATGTTGATAAGGATGGGGAAGATAAGGGAATACTTGTTCAGGAACACAGTTATGAAGTATCAAATATGATACAAACGATAAGATTGTAGGAAATAAATATTAAGGAAGAATTTCAAGTAATTGGTGCAATTTAAAACTTATGGTGCGGATGTAGTAAATGCTAATGTTAACATAGTAGGTGTAGGTCGATGATAATAAGTGTATAAAGTAAGATGAGCGCCATTAGGATAGTTATTCAGATAATAAGAGGGGAATAATGATTAGCTTCAATAAAGACAAAGGTAGAGAGGGAACTATCGCCACATAGGTGGATAGGGTTATACGAAGAGAGTAAACATATGGTGAAGGCAAAAGTTAGTAACTATACTATAATTATGGGATAAAGTAATACAAAATTTGGTAAAGGGTACATATAGACAATGAAATATAAGCGGTTGATTGAAGATAAATCATGGAATGCACTATCCGTAGTGGTATCAAGGAAGCAAAGGATTAAGGTGACGTAAACGCAAATAGGACATTTAACTTAGTCCCTAGCTAGAAGAGTATAATGACATATGATAGTTTAGTGAACGCTGTGACAACTAAGGTAGTTGGCAGTAATAGTAAGAGAAGACCATAATAGAAGAAATGTGCATGTATCATCAAGTCCTAGTAGGACATAAAATTAAGTTGGTACGTCGAATAAATACATGATCTTCATCTTCACTCTATAAGGATAACTTAAAAGTTGATCAACAATAGATGAGGTTGTAAAATCGTCAAATTTTATGAGGAACCTAGATAGGCATGCGGGGATGAGATTTGAGAGGGTGTGATGCTATCATGTGAGGGAATGACCTTATGTCATAATTTAATATGTAAACAAAAAATGATATATCGCAAGAAGCATAAGCCAGATTTCTTGAAAGTGGTTCATAATGTAATACATTGATGGGAAAATGGTGTGTGATGTATGCCTTAGAAGTAGTTGATTACTTAATGGAAAATTTGGATTTTGGAATGAATTCGACTTGATTTTTAACCTAATTATTAGCCTTAAGTATGGCTATATAGTGTTTTTTTTAGGACATTGTTGAGTGTGCCTAGTTTAGAATTACCTAAAGTACCTCACATTAACATATGTTGTAAAGTACTTCACATTAACATATGTTGTTGATGATGAGCTAGTTTCGAGCCTTCTCATATTCATGCATGAGTAATAGAGGGTATCGCACAACAAATAATGTTGGACATTGAATGAATTTATGTGTGTTTAAAAAAAAAAAAAAAAAAAACAACAACAACACAATTGCAACATATCAATTATAGGCGTGTCAATGACTAGTGACCATTAAGATGAGTGAGAGGGTTAAACAACATGAGCATCAACCATAGTATTTGGTATGGTGTGATAGAACAAATGATCTCATTAGCATATTCTGATGAGTTTTTGTTAATGCAATGTAAGTAATGATGAGTAATGACTATAATGTTAGTGTGCACAAATAAGTAAGAGTCATCATCTTGTGTAATTAAGGGATTATAACCAAAAAAAAAAAAACTAATAAGTGTAACTTAGATACTAAAAGTAATATAATAGATAGGATTAGAAGATCAACATAAGGATGTGAATGAAGGAAATGGGTATATCGAGGTAGGGATAGTTAGCGAAATAGTATCAAACATAGGACAATGAGGTAAGGATTACAAGCTGAATGGAAAAGCAGTCGAAGATAAGTTCTAGTTGAACTTGGAAAGATGCCAATGATGATATGGAAGTTCTCCTTAATGTTTAAACTGTAGTCTCAATGGGTGTATCATTTAAACCAACTACCTCTAAATAAAGAGCATGATGGCTTCATAACTTATCACTAATAATAAATCTTGATATAGAGAAAGAGCATAAGTCAAAGTAAAATTAATTAAAGATGAGATCTGATTAAAGAGTCATGACAATGACTAAGAATTAAATTAAAAGTTATATGTAAGACAAGGTATTCTTATGAATCGCATTATGGAATGTGCAAATTAATTTAATTTAACAAGGATGTTGACTATTCTATGGATTAAGCATGGTAATGAACCTTGAGTAGTCAAACCAACAACCTATGCAAACGTTAAACAAAATGTAAGAACACCTCCATTAAGATTAAATGAGTAAATTTTGCAGATGACGTTATGCAAAAGTAGGAGGTGACCGAGTAGGGAAAGTATACCCTAGGTTCTACCACCTGGCAGGACGCACAGATCATGCGTCGTGATTATCCCACACTATTTTGACCATAACTTCGGGACGAAGTTTCCTGAAGGGTGGGTGTATGTAACGCCCCGTTTTGACATTTCTACCTAAACTATTATTATATGTTGTATATGCTTGATTACGAGACTTCGTTGGATTGACGATGCTGTGGACATGTTTTTCCGATGTAAATATGTGCGTGTGTGTGTGTGTGTGTGTGATGTTGGTATTAGGATACGTAGTCATGTTAGATATGTATCATGTGTTAATTATATATGCAAGTTACTGAATGATGGGTACGTGGATACCGTTATAGTTATATTTTGGATAAATGAATGTTATGCTAGGTGCATGGCGAATAATGAATTGATTATTGTTGTTATGATTATGACATAATGTGTGTGTACATATTGAGGATTTGTGCACGATATTCGAGATTGTATGTCGAGGACTGACTTACAGGTTAAAATGGCTAAGTGATAGCTGTATCCTACGAGGTGGGAGAGCCTCGAGGACATGGAATCCGAAAGATAAACGGTATGTAGGTGATGCATTATTTACTTTCGTGTGATTATTAAGATGTTTATTATGATGTATGGGTGGGGTAGGGTTTTAGGAAACTCAACCGCCCAGATTGGTTATACGATGACAAACCGAGTACAAGTGCAACGCGGTTATTATGTCGGGTAGACATAGTCCCTTGTTCCATTAGGGGGGTGGAGGCTTTACCCACCGTTTATCCCCGAAACCCAGAGTCATGGGAGGGCTGTGCTATGGCGCGCTCCCCAAGGTGTGTGATGATGACTGGTGGTTGCCTGCTGGGGAAGCTTGGTCGATGTAGTCGACGCTTCCGCCTACGGGTTTTAACTGGAATCGGTCATGACTTGACATTTCAGGGTAGTCCAGCAGAGAACAGGATAGGATGTGGAAGTTAGTGATGATGTAGGTAAATAGTGTAGCTTGAAGTAGGGGTGAAAACAAGATCTAACTATATGTGTGTAAAATCCTTGATTAAGTATGTGTCGTAACTTAGTAATGTATGAATTGTTGTAATTTAATAAAATGTCAGTTAGTAAAAGAATGTACCTCGCTAACTATGTTTAAACTTGTCTCAGTAAACAATAAGTTTCGTGATTTTGATTGATGTGTGTGCGATTTATTACTGTTAGTGTACTTACGCGAGGTATGTAAGCAGTAGCTACGCTTACATAACTCACCTACATATTTATAAGTTGCGTGAAATAAAAGTGAACTATAATGTTTAGGCATTAATTACGTTGTTACTACTTACCTAAATAGGAGATTAAGTTAATACGTCGAGTTAGTAAATTTTGGATTAATAACTGAATAAGGTAATAGAGGAATTAGGTGGTAATAAAAGACGGTTTAGTAATAGTGTTAATTATTGTCGATTAAATGTTAGTAACATTGATTAAGGTTAGTCATTGTGGATTAATGATTAATATTGTTGATTAATGTTAAATATTGTCGATTAACATTAAGAATATCGATTAATGCAATTGCCGTTGATTAATGTTAATAATACTGAATAATAATGTTAAATATTGTCGATTAAGGTTAGTAATGTTGATTAATGTTAATCGTTATGAGTTAATGATTAATAGTATTGATTAATGAACGAACTATGGATTAACCTAAGTAACAACTAATGTAATTGATTAGTAATGCTTGATTGATTATTTATGAATTTAATTAGTCAAGGGTAAAGGTTAAAATGTTTAATGGTTATTGTAATATTAATTTAAGTAATAATAATCTCATAGGTTAGTATTAATTACAAGGTTAGTTAATTAATTAAAACATATGGATAAGAATTAATTTATAACTATTAATTTAATTATGATCATGTCTAAGTTAATTAGAATGTAGGGTAAATTGCAAATAGATATATTATGCAATCTATAAACAAGTGTCGGAATGCACATTTGTAGTTGTTTAATAAAAATGATGAATTTATTTATAAATTTATTATGAAACCTTTAATTATGAGGTCACTGAGAGTGGACTAGTAATTATTGGGGTAAAACGTGTAAGTGTAAAGCATTTGTGATTGGTGTAAAACTTTAAATTATAATATAACATTTTATTAATTATTAATTAATTATTAATTAATTATTAATTATTATTTTGAAAAAATGGAAAGAATGTTAGGATATTGCCGAGAGGTTGTCGGTTGAGTGGAAAACACTTAAGGTTCAAAGATGAACCAACCCAAACTTAAATTAAATAATAAAATAATACAATCTTGGTTTATGAGTCAAATGTTGGGGGCTCGAGGAGAAATGGGGGTTGGATAAAATTAATGATGAGGATAGGGGTAGTTATGATAGGAGGAGTCGGTGGAAGGAGAAAGGGGGGAATAAGGTCGAGAGGAGAAGGAGGAGAAGGGGCCTTCTTCACCTTGCATATTTTTTGATAGGAGATGGAGTAGAGATGGAGGAGAAAGCAGCAAAGAAAGGGGGTTCTTGTTGGGGAGTTTGCAGAAGGGAAATACGGGTTGGCTTGTACTCGGTTTGGGCTCGGGGGTCCAAAGGGGTACCTTTGGAACTGGGTGGTCGGCGAGACCTCGCCAGTTGGCAGGGTGGAAAAACTGTTTGGGCAGGTTGAGTTTCAAGGGTTTGGGAAGATATTGGTTGCAGGGCAGCAAGTAGGGGAATCAGCAAGGCATTCAGCAAACGGGGACAGCAACAAGGGTGGATCTACTAGCTATATACAGGTATTTCTCTTAAAGGTATACTAAGCAATTTCTAACCCTGTAAATCGTTTTATCAAGTTATTAATAAATGATAATTTCGTGAATGAATACACATGTATGGTTGTTACACCTGCACAAACATAAATGGTTAGAAGTAGGAAAAACAGTAAATACATCTATTTCAAAACCCGCAAATGTAATTGTTATTGTTTTTACAGACCTGAAATTGAACACAAACCCACAAAACAGAAACAGAAATTGACACAAATGTAAAGAGAAATGAATGAATAGTTTATTGATAAACTGAGATTATCAAGGACCGGGGTCCTACAAGTTTCATTTTTTACAGTGTCGATCAATCATTGTGAAATCGAGGCATAACATTGAGCCCTATTTTGACAATGCCATAAGATGGGATCAATACCCAGTGACTTGTAGAGAGTACTTTTTACGGGGAATTTGACAAGGCTCTATAAGCAAACCCTAGTGGGTATAAGGAATACTATAAGCAACTTTGTCAAAACCTTAGAAATCACTAGAATTGGTAAATACATAACATGTTCTTGAATGTGTGTTTATATGAATGTTTCAAGTACTCTTTCTTCCAAATTCTATTGTACAATTTTTCAAGAATTTGAATTGAACTAAATGTTGTATTATGAGCATATTTCTTTTAGATGTGGAAAATTCCAGGAGCATGGCCATCTTTCTAGAGACAACCTCATTAACATCATTAAGGTAAATAAGAAGCAATAATATAACATTAGTAGGAAAGTCTTTGTTAAAGTCCAAGACAAAGTGAAAAACAACAAGAAACAGACTTCTCAAGGTGCCTCCTCAACTTCCCACACTAACAACAACTTCTAAGAGTTGAGTACTATGGAGGATAGACATGGTTCCAAAGATCAAAGAAAAATGAGGAATATAAAGGTCAAACATTTACTTAGTAGGAATAGCAAAGGAGAAGGAAGAAGGTTGAATCCCATCTAGAAAAGAGCAACGAAAAGTTGGCCAAGAATAAGGAAATCATAGAAACAAAGGACCTAGAAATGGATTCAGAGGTACATGAGCACTCAATATTCGTGGAAGATGCAACAGATCGTAACAAATACATGATAACGATTGAAATCAATATGCTAGCTCTCATTAAAATTTATGGAGAAAAACGATTAATGGACATCTCAGAGGAAGAGCTACATATGCCACAAATGGAATTCATTAATTCCAAATATAAGTTAGCCTACCTGTTGATAAATTTAGGGAAATCTTCAAGCTTGAGCATCAGAATGATTCCTACGAAACCACCCAAGAAAGTAATAACTGAGGAAATAAAAAGGGGTGGCAAAACCAAAAAACGAAAGATTCAAGAGAAAGGGGAAGGTGCCCAATTAAGGGACTCGAGTTAAATAGTTTCTTTAAGAGGCACATGTATTCTTAGTCCCCCACGAGTTGATGGTCCTTATCAAAATAATCTTGTAAAATATCAGAGGTCCAAATGAAAAAGGAAAGCAAAGAATAATGAGAAACCACATACTAAAGGAGAAGCCATCCATTGTAATGTTACAAGAAACAAAGTGCAACAAAGAAAGCATGATTAAGATCATAGAGAAGTGTAGGAAACAATGTGACTCTATAGCTATAGTAACAACAAGATTCATGGTAGGGTTACCCATTTTATAGGTTCCCACTTGGATCCTCCTAGATAATTTCTTTGAAATGGGTAATATAATTACAACTCAGAACACACAATGAAGATTTCATAACAAACTTATATGGACCTAACCATCTATATTATAAGCTTATCTTTCTATAGCACCTTTGAGACATAGGGAAAGTCCTACATCATAGTCCCTGGATTGTTGGAGGGGATTTGAACATGATATCCTCTCTCTCTAAAAGAAGAGGTATCCTTTGCTTGAATTAGACAATGATAGTTTTAAATAGACCATCATAGAGTTGAAGATGGTTGACATGACTACTATCAATGGATGACATAGTTGGAACAATAAGAGTGGGATCACCAATCAAATAGTGGAGAAACTAGATCGTTCCCTAATCTTTAAAGCTTTGATTCACTTAGGTACTCCTCTGATAGCATAAATCCTTTCGTGATCCAGATCTAACTAGTGGATTATTAGCCTCTCATTGGGTGCTTGTTGCCCCTTTAAGCCAAAGCCCTTTCGATTTGAAAAATTATGGCTTGAACACCTAGAGTTCAAAACAACATTGAGAATTGGTGGACAAAAAGTGAGCCTCAATAAGGAACATTGATGTTTAATTTCTAGTAGAGGCTCAAGAATTTGAAAATGAAAATAAAAAATGGAAAAAATAAGTCTTTGGTAATATCTTCCAAGCTAAGAAGGAATTGGAAATCCAAATGGAAGAGGTGTTATCCATTATCATCAATTAGAGTAGAGATCCTAACTTAGCCAAAAAAGAGAAGGGACTTTAGCTTAAACTAGGCTTAAGAGACGACTAGGAAGAAAGGATCAAATGGCTCAAAGAGGGAGACTGTAACTCTTCATAAATACATGATCAATATAAGAAATTCAAACATAATCTCTACCCTTTAATTTTCACAGGGTATCATCTTGGCCAAGCATGAGGACATTGAGGAGGAACTGAGAGCATATTATCATATCATCCTCACGGATCCAAGAAATAATAGATAGAAAACCTCATATATTGTCCTCCATCATATTTTGAAATTGATTACTCCCAACAAAAATCTCAGTCTCACGAGGACAATTTCTAGGAAAGCGGTCGAATCCAAAGTTAAGGACATGGCTCTAGAGAAATACCTAGGACTTTATAGCCTCATAGTGGACTTCCTCAAGGCTTTTTGGTCTATGGGTAAGGATGTTTGGCAATTGGTTGGATATTTAAGGGTGTCAAGCAGTATCATGTATGCTCTAAATTATACATTCTTGATGCTCATTCCTAAGGTAGAAAGAACTAATATATGGCTCTAGGGAAATACCCAGGGCTTTATAGCTTCACAGTGGACTTCCTCAAGGCTTGTTGGTCTATGGGTAAGGATGTTTGGCAATTGGTTGGATATTTAAGGATGTCAAGCAGTATCGTGTATGCTCTAAATTATACATTCTTGATGCTCATTCCTAAGGTAGAAAGAACTAATACCCCTTATAAGTTTGGGTTAGTGTCTGTCTACAATGTAATTTACAAGATTATCTCTAAAATCATCACCAAATATATCAAGTTGATCATGAACCTAATCACTCTAAGTGGGCAAGGTGGTTACCTAGAACTTGATGACTTCACAGTTGACTTCCTCAAGGCTCGTTGGTCTATTGTGGGTAAGGATGTTTGGCAATTGGTTGGATATTTAAGGGCCTCAAGCGTTATTATGTATGCTCTAAATTATACATTCTCGATGATCATTCCTATGGTAGAAAGAACTAATACCCCTAATAAGTTTGGGCTAGTGTCTCTCTACAATGTAATATACAAGATTATCTAAATTATACATTCTCGATGCCCATTCCTAAGGTAGAAAGAACCAATACCCCTAATAAGTTTGGGCTAGTGTCTCTCTACAATGTAATATACAAGATTATCATTAAAATCATCACCAAATATATCAAGCTAATCATGAACCTAATCACCCCAAGTGCGCAAGGTGGTTACATTAAGCAGACATATACTAGATGGGATAATTATTGTGCATGAGGTATGTTCATCAAGTTTGATCTTTCAAAATATTTTGATAGGCTCAGCTAAGATTTTATAATGCAAATGCTATCATACTTTGGGTTCTATCCCTATTGGATCTAATAGTGGGTACAAAACCTCATCTCCTTGGCTTTTTTGCAATCCTCATCAACGACTTCCTTTCCAAGATGTTCAACGCATGCAACCTCTCTCTCCCTTCCTCTTTATTCTTATGGTAGAAGGTCTAGGAAGATGTGTGAACTATGTTATTTCTGAAGACCAACTTAGGAGTCTTCACATTCACAACAAGATTGACCTTCTCTCTTATCTTGAGTTTAAGGATGACACCCTTCTTATGTTTTCTTCATCTACAATTGAAGCATCAACCCTAAAATCTATCTTTGAATCCTTCCTTTTAGCTTATGGGACTCTAGTCAATCACCAAAAATCTAAGATTTTCTTCTTCAATACACTTCCCACTGCACAATGCAACATAGCAAGAATTCTTGGCTTCCATATAAAGGAGTTAACAAAATACCTTAGAGCTCCCCTCTTCCTCAAATCTTCCAGAAACTTATCTTGGGAAAGGAAAATAGAATTTAATCTCAATTCTTGGACCTTTTGAGCTCTTAGCCTTCTTGGTAGAATGACCCTTCTAAAATATGTTCTTCAATTGATGCCTATGTACCTCTTTTCTCTACTATAAGACCCCATCAATATTCTTAAATTCATTCAAGGTCTACAAAGAGATTTCCTATGTGGAGGGTCAAACAAGAAGAGAAAATGGGCCCTGGTTAAGGCTTGTTGACACATGTGAGAGGTTTGGGGAGGTTAATAACACCTTTCTCATTTGGCTATAAAATCGAGTTCTTTCCTCACTCTTCCTCATGGTCAGAGGGTGGAACCTCTGCTCAAGCTCTGAGCTTGTTTGTAATATTTTTAATGAATAAGAAGGCTTTGGAGGTCCATGGTGTGTTGCAATTGTGTGGATGATCATTCTCAAGCAGTGTATGAGGTAACTTTGTATTGCTTCAATTTTGCATCTTGTGGTGATTGATCTAGCCTTGCTGAAAGTTGGTATCAACTCATAGGGTAAATAATTCTTGTTTGATTTTATTTGTTATTGTTCTATGCTTAGAGATTTAGGATTTGCATGTATAACTTGTTTATTTGCATGCTCTTCTAACCTCTTGTGTAGGAGGTATCGGATTTAATCCCCTTGTTGCAAGTATTGTGAACTATGCAGGTTTCCTAGCTTGAACGTGCAGATGATTTTGTTTGACTCTACTGCTTTTCGAGCAATTAAGGACATAGTCCCTTTGCCTCCCACCGTTGGATTCCATAGATCTGGACATTTGGCTTGAGAAGTTTTCTTCCTCTCTTTGTCCCGTAAAATTTATTCAAAATTTATTCAAAACTCTTTCTTTGGTTAGGTTTATGCATTCTCATTGCAAGTTCTTTTATCTTAAAGAAAATCAATAGCTATTTCAATAAGTTTGCATTCATCTTAACTAGATCTGATTTTTTCAAAGCATTATTTTTTGAGTGGATCTAGTTTTCTAATCGGTACTTGTGTTTATTAAATTTCCTTTAGTTTTTGGTATTTAAGATTAGTAAATTTTTTTATGCGTTTAAATGCCATATCTAGCAAATTAGAAGTGCTCTATTGGTTTCCCTAAAAATCAAGCCAAGATCCTCAAAAGGACTTGTCCTTTTGAGTTATTTTAGTAATTTTTATAACTAGTTTTAACTTATAATTTTTCCAATAATTTTTCTATCTCACTGTAATGTCCCCATTCAAATAAGTGCATAGTAAGACAATCCCATCAATCCTACTACTTTCCTAGGTTGGATGGGCCCATGTGGGATGGTAATAAGGAAGCTAGTAAATGATATTTAGACATTAGAAGGGTTCAAGCATCTAATAAATATGGTGAATAAATAAATTCAAGAGAAATTCTAGGTGGCAAGTGGTTTTGGAGACATATGGAGGTGGTGGGACCCACACTAGCTTGATTTTTCAATGACACATGGCAGCTCTCTCTTGCCAATTCGAATTCATGGGAAGGTGAACACTCTTGGGTGAGTTGGTAAGTCATAACACATGGCATTGAGCATCTTAGGTCAAAATGGGATGGAATAGTAACCTCCATGGGAGAGGAAGAGTCAAATTGGAGACTAGTGGACACTTGGGCTATATTCCCTAGTTTTATGACAACAATAATGAAGCATCTATGACATTTATGACAAAATTCAGACCTGACTTCTTACACCTGACCGTTATGACATGTCAGCCCCAAAAATAGGCTCAAGGAAGGCACTCATGGAGTTGGGGGAATCTAAAGAGACTCAAATTCGAATTTGGGAGAAGATGGAAGGTTGGAACTAGGAGACAAGTGGCAAATGAGGAATATTTTCTAAATGGAAAATTATTGAATCTATTGAGAGGATTTCGACCCCTTGAAGGCTAATGTTGGTTATAAAATGTAGAAATCAAGTATGAGAATGGCTTTTTAATGATTTGAGAAAAATTGCATTTGTGAAGAGAGAACTAGTGGATGACTAGTTTCTTGCCTTAGCCAATTTCGAGGGTGAAAGATTCCCATCCAAGTTGGTCTTTGGAGAGGCCACTCAGGTTTTTCATGGTGCTTTAATGGAGTTTTATTTGTAGGTAGCAGCTACAGGAAGTTTCATGGTTTGGTTTAGTGTAGCACTTTCTCTCCACCATTTCCAATTTTGAAGGCATATTCGGGCTCCTTGAGGGATTGCGCTTTGGGTGAGATCTTGCACTCATTGGGAGAGCTTCATATGACATTTTTCTGATTGTAATAGCTTAATATCCTCTGTTCTTCATGTTCAGAAACTCTCAGGTCGAAATACCCATTGAATGTATGCAAAATTATTGATTAATGAGCAAACAATGTCCATTTCTCCAATGCTTTGATGTATGACACTATAAGGTTGACTATTTTGAATGGATGGATGATTCTCTGATATATTTAAGATTCATATACTGCCATGGATATATTCTACAAGTTTCATGTACTTTACTTGAGCATTTGAAGCATTTTTACTCAGTTTGTTTGTATTGAGAGGTGAAATAGTGCCATTTCCCCAAGGGTCAAATTGGGGGTTTTTGCTGTTGAGTGTGAGAGAGTTAGAACAGTAGTAAAAATCAATTAATGGTGCATATGAGACCTTAATCACATATTTAACACATTACATACCTCTGTTCATAAATTCGTGTGGGTTTGGAGGCATTTGGAAGGCCATTTGCAGTGTTACCCCGGGGGGATTTGATGCACAAATTACTAGTCAAAATTACATATATTGATCAGAATACAAATCAAGTTTGCAGCAGTATTTGGAGGGACATAAAACATCCCTGAACCTAATATTCAAGTCTAAATACCATTCATACACTCCTACAGAAGATTTGGGAGCATTTGGGTTGATTTGGAGGTCAAAACAGTAAAACTAGTCAAAGGTCGAAATTGGGGAAAAAGTGGAAAAATTGGCATTTTAAATAAATTTTGAAAAAGGGTCATTACACTCACCCAATCACTTTTAAAGTGATTTTGAGAATTTTTAAGCACTAATTTGTTCTCTGTAATTTTTAAATTTTTAGTAGGTTTTGGAACTTTCTTGGCGAAAAATCAAATTTTAGGCCATTTTGTCATTTGTATAACTAGTTTTAACTTATAATTTTTCCAATAATTTTTTCTATCTCACCCAATCACTTTTAAAGTGATTTTGAGAATTTTTAAGCACTAATTTGTTCGCTATAATTTTAAAATTTTTAGTAGGTTTTGGAACTTTTTTTGGTGAAAAATCAAATTTTAGGCCATTTTGGGGCTTCTAGGAGCATCCTAGCTTAATCCAACAGCTTGTGTTAGCATTTTTGTAAGCCTTTGGATCTATATCTTAAATATTTAAGGCATTTCTTTCAAGAGGATATTGTAAACCCATAAATAAAAAAAGAATAGCGAGTGGGCTACCCAGCGCCCACACCCCATCCCCCTGGGGGGATTCACATTTTTTTTGTGGTTTGTTTTTTTCTAACTTTCCTTGCTTTAATTTATCAGCACATGCACACAATTCGTCCTAACGAGCTGTATAGTTAGTGTTAATTTTTCCTTTTGCAAAATAATCAATCTTGTACTTTATTTCACATTTTGACAATTTAGTATTTACTTATTGCAATTTATGTACATTGTTAACAAATAATTTAGGTTGTGTATTCCCGAAGTAAACTGAAAAGGTTTATCCCTGGTAGGAGAAAAGAGATTCTCAACCTTTTAAATAATAAAACTTCATTTTACCTTAATAAAATTTACCAAGGCTTAAGTTCCTGTATGCTCTTGACCGCTGCAACTCAGTCTGAATAGTTGGCCAACTAGAAATGGACTTGAGTGATTAGCTTAATATGGAAATCCGACAAAAACTTAATCACTAGAACTCAGGAGGTCGTGTGAAACTAACTACAGAGTCAATGGACTACTTTTAACATGTTATGCCTCGCCCAATTGGACCCTTGGTATAGTTGTCACTACGCTCAGTTCGAAGGACTAAGTTGGAGTTGGACCAAACCAAGAACTAACCCATTCCCTAATCCACACTTCATGATAAATCAATTAAAACTGACCAACGAGACTCTTGCAATACTTTCATGACACAACAACATTGTATACTTATGTGACTCCATTTGGCACTGGTACAATCTACAACGATCACACTTATTCAATCAAATGATATTGATGTGTTAGATGGGTTTATCTTTTTTCATGCCTTTGATTTAATTCATGTTGCAATCCCTGGTTCAGTATTAATTCATATTCAAACTCCTAGAATCATTTTCTAACTTAGCTTAAAAGCCATAGTTTTCTTTTCATAGGGACCACCCCCCTTGGCTTCGCTAGGAGTTGGCCTAGATGTAGGAATTGAGTGTTGAGTGACATTATCTTGACTCTTTGCTTACTCCCAAGGACGCAGCCAGTGGCTTGAAGATTTTTCCACGCTAACCTCTTCTCCCCTAGGTGCGTATATCAGGGAAACAGGACAAAGTCTCTATCCATAAAGCTCTAGGGTGGCTAGGAGTGGGCTAGGAGTTAAAGATCGATACCACCTTAGTGAGAATATTGCTATAAAAATACAATGGCGTTGGATTATCAACTCCTCTAAACTAGAGCCCAATATGGAAAACGAAATATGTCAAACACATACCTACTCAAGAGTTAATTTGAATGGATGGCATGCTAGTTTTTTTTCTCGGCAATTTGGAACAATGCTTGGAGAAGCATAGGTCTAGTTCAATCAAACTCCTTTGAGGAGGTAAGAAATGGACAATTTGTGCTATTTTGGAATGATTCATGGTGATAATCACCTAGGATATAGGAGAATCCCTCTCTTTGAAACATCCAAGGGCATCGCCATCAACTAAATTTGACCACTGTTTTTGACTGTTGGTAGGAGGAAGCAAGGTCAACCCCACATAATTGGAGAATCTGGAAACCATTTTCCAACATAGGAACTCCATCACTTGTGGAACCCACAATACTCATTGATTATTTAAAATAGGAGAATTATATGTTAGCGTGGACATGACATCCTTGGATGGGTCCAAAAAGGAGAAGGCACTTACCAGGCTATGGAATCCTATAAATTATAGGTTGGTCACTAGTACATGGAAAAGGATAAGATTTGGGATATAAATCAATGGCTCAAGATCTCTCTAGATATTGGTGCAAAACAAGGTGTTAAATTGGGAGAAAATATGGTGTAGGGGCTTTGCAAGACCCTCCAGGATATGGAGGATTCAAATGCTCCTTTGTCTCCAAGAATCCTGACACCCTTCAATTATCTTGATTAGAGGGATGATATACAGATGGTATTGCGCAACAAGAGTCTGTATAGGGTCACAATGGGCAAGGAGGTTTAACCTCAAGTAGCTATTGAGAAGGAAAAGTACTTGAACATATTAGATGAGTGTTTTGGTTTTATGTGTATTCACATCTCTAGATATTTGCTCTTCCATCTTGATGGATTGAAGACACCAAGAGAGGTTTGGTTGAAGCTTGAAGCTCTCTTTGGCAAACAAGATGAGTTGAGTGGCCACATTTTGGAGAATGAATTAATTGCTCTTCAACCCCACAGTTTCGAAACCATTCAGCATTTCTTTTCAAAGTTCAAGTCCTTGGTTATACAATGCAAACAATGTGGCATTGGCAGAAAGGATGAGCAGCTTGTGTTATCCATCCTAAGCAAGCTTGGTTGTTTCTACTTTTCATTCAGGGAGATTGTCAATCCCGAATTGGAAAATTCCATCTTTAGATGGATTCACTGAATCCCTCATCCAAGAACAAGGCAAACTGATTCAGATGGGTGCCTTGCAAGCCTAAAAAATCAAGCTCTTATGGTAGGGGAGTCAAAAAGTCCGAATGCTAAAGGAAAGAAGAAAGGAAGGGACAAGAAGCAATTTGAATCCAAACCATATAAAAAGCCTAATCCATCACAAATAGAGCCTAAGAATACCTCACAGTGATAGGATTAGCAAGGGGAAAGAATTACAGTGAATTGAGCACTAGACTTGCTTAGTCAAGGTCACACTAGACTTGCTCATGTTAAAATGGATTAGACCCTGCTCTTTCTTATTGGTATGATGCAGAGGCATTGGGACTGTCTCCTGATGTGGCAGATGAATGGAATTGTTTTGTGTAGGGTCTTCTTCACTCTGGTTTAAGGCTCTGTGATTTGAATGATTCTCTGGTTTGGAAAAGGAACAGGGTTAGTGGACATATAACTGCAAAGTGTGCTTCTGAAGTTATGGTGGATGAACTAGGGGCTCCTACTGAACACTGGTGGCATAAAAAGCTGTGGACTTGCAATATCCCAAAAAAAATCGAGTGCTTCATATGACTCTTGTCTCAATAGCATAATTCTCACTTGGAATAATCTAGTTACTAGAGGTTTTGTGGGATCAAATTGCTGCTCTCTTTGTAAAAAGGGATTTGAATTTGTTGATCACCTCTTTGGCATTTGCATTTTTTCTAAGTTGTTTAGGCAGTAGTAAGATCAGTTCTGCATATTGCTCATGAGTGGAAATTGCCTTCTTTTAAGAATTTTCTGTTGGATTGGACTTTGCATTGTCCATCTCATAAGGAACTTCCTTGTTTTGTCAATTGGGTCATAAGGAATTTGCATTGTCCATCTCATAAGCTGATTTTTGATGGGTCAGAGGTAATCTACAGGTACTTTGTCTCAATTTTTTGAAGCTTTATAAATTATTTTATAAACCTTTGTCTTTGAAGCAGCATAAAACTGTTTCGACACCTGTGTATCCCTCTGAAGGGGTTTTGGGCTTCTTTGATGGAGCATCTTGTCGTTCACAAGGGGGCTATGGTATGGTCAATAGGTTGGCCTTGTTCAACAGTTTATGTTTTGGATGGGCTATGGCCAGGGCAATAATACGCGAGTTGAATTGCTGGCTTTCTGGGCCTTTCTTTGGTTTGCACATCATAAGTGGATCGCTTCTCTTTATGTGTTTGGAGACTCAAAGGTTGTGTTGGATTGGGCATGGGGCGAAGTTGGCCTTCAAGTGGCCATTCTGGATAATTGGTGCTGTAGGATTATGCAATTGAAGTCTCATTTCTCTTTCCTTTCTTGTGGGCTCCCCTATGAGAGTTCTCTTTTACAAGGAGTTCCTTGACTTCCATAAAGTTGATAAGGCTCCCTTAACATTTTCTAGATTTTGCTTCGGCTTTCAAGGTGATGATTAGTCCAAGGATTCTTTTTGTTCCTTTGGTCTTGTTTTAGATCTTTTGAACTCGCTGGGTGTTCAGTTTTTTGGACTTTTTTTTTTGGACTTTTGTGACATTGTCTCTATAGGATTGTGGTCTAAGTCTGCTTTTGTATTTTTTGTATAGCTGGATCAATTGTGTAGATTCTTGGTTTTTGTCTTGATGTTTTGATGGTGTGGGTCCTTTATGGATTAATGATGTGGAACAAATTCTAGATTATGTAAAATAACTTTGATTTAACCTTGAGCTATTGATCTTTTTCTATGTCAAAAAAAAGATCCAAATTTAAAATCAAATATCTTACTTGAAATTGGGCATCTCTTGCACAAGGTATTTATATTAGAAAAGGACATGTTTCTTATGTATGTAAATTGCCATTCTAATGATGCTTGGCCCCTCGTCGTTGATTCTCAAGGCATCTATGGATTGTGCCTAGTCATTGACATGTATTTTTAATCAAAACTATTTAACATTTAATAGTTTTTTTAAATCAAGATTTTAATATATTTTATTGTCCATTTAAATTTACGTGATGCTTACTTTATAACTTCATCATATAACACTTCGGGACGTAGGTGGTTTGGGGGTGGGATTTTCTACTTCGATGGAAATGTAGTAACAACCTTTACTTGTGGCCTAGGGAATAACACTAATAATCAAGTGGAACTCTATGCTCTGTACCTGGGATTGGAACAATCAATCTTGGAATTTGATCACTAGTGGTGATAGGAGATTCTTTTCTAATAGTAGGAAGACTTCATATATTGGAACAATCAATCTTGGAATTTTGATTGCTAATGGTGATAGGAGATTCTTTTCTAATAGTAAGAAGACTTCATATATGGATTATTTGTCTTCTCCTTCAAATTTTGACCTTTCAGTTCGATCATGTTCGACGAGAGCATAATGCTACAACGGATAAATTTTCAAATGAGACTTCACGTATATCGTGAGGGGTTATAAAAAGAACGAGGGTAAAATTCTATCACGTTGGCTCCCCTAGTGTTTTATGTAAATCTTGATCTTCTCTCTTATCAAGAAACAATGTCGTCATGCATTAAGTACTACAACCATGGCAGGATGGTTTAATGCCTACATTATTACAACTGACCATGTGGAGGTTCCAAGGTGCCTAGGTTAATGAAACTTCTTGAGCAATCTAGATTCACACATATGGGATTTTCTTATGGAGTGTGGAGGTATCGCCAGGAAGCTTTGTAGGGAAGTCTTTTTGTGTTTAGGGGATAGCCTCTATTAGTTTTGCCATTCAATGAACAACATTGGAGGGAGGAGGTGTGGCAATTTTGGAATGGTGGTGTGGAACTTTGTAGACTCCACTGGCAGAGCGTATTCCTATTCTAATCAATGCTAGTTGTGAAGAACTTCATTTGCAGATAATTTTTTGTTGGCTTCGTTTGTATTCTGATCACTCACTTGTCTAGAACGTGTGGGATACATGGGCGTTTGAGGAAACAATAATTATGCCTTCGGTGTTATTTAAGGGGTTGGCTCCTCTCCCGCCATCGTCGTCTGTCGATGGCCACCTGGATGTTTCACATCAGCAGCATGAAGAGGTATACGGCAAAACGGTCCAGAAAGCTCGGAAAATCCTCAAAATTTCTGCCAAGAGCACTACCACGGCGGCCATCGCCTCTGTCGCCTGGATGCATTCGGCCATCGCCTCTGTCGTCTGGATGCATTCATTTACTTCGTATTGGAGCTCCTTTTTATATAACTTGTGAATCCGCCAGGGTTTCAGAGCTCACTGGATGATGACATAGAGTTTGATTGACAGTAATTGGGAGCAATTTTCGGATTTTGAGGAAAGATCGAGAGCCGAATCATGAAAATGCACCCACTGCATTGAAGTGTCTGACATAGGAGTATGCGGAGGCCAGAACCAGAGCAAAAGCTCTTGACATAATTATTATTACTGGGAATTGGACCTGTAAAGAGGCCGGGATTGAGCGTTATTACCTCCTGCCCGAGAATCGTTCATCTGTTGTCCGGTGCAAGCGAATGGTGGAAGAAAGTGACGCAGAATCACCACGCAGTGATCAAAGAAGTGTTCCGAATGCATTAGACAATATATTGTAAGCATTCAAGTTTGAGATATACAGCACGAGTAATCTGGTTATCTAATCTCTTAAGTGTTGCTAAATTTGAAACAGTGCATCGAACCAGCATCTTCTCTCTATTCTGGTATTGGAGTGCTTCCTGGAGTATCTTTAGCCACTTATGACGTGACACTAAGAGTTAGGTACTTGTGAGTCGTAACTACTCGGCTTCTCTCTTTGAATTAAGTTGGGGTGGCAATTTATTTCCATTTGCTCAGATTCAATTCATCCTCTTATCCAAATCGTTGATGCAAATCATTGTTTTAAAGAAATTTTAAAAGGATGATTTGATTTAATGATATGATATTACTTTGATCGGTCCGGATTCAATTCAAAACAATTCATCATATTGTTGTTTAAATTATTGATGTAAATCAATTTTTAAACGTAACTTTTTTGTTGTTGTAAATAAGGTTTAAAGGGACGTTTTGCTCCAAAGATATGTGACTATGATAAACACGAAAGTCTCTTAAGTTTGAAGTCCACGCTCCTTATGAGGTGATTCAAAGATACCACGGGCAGTAGTAAGTACATCTAAACAAGGCAAATTTGCTAAGCATCTAAATTGTTAAATATCTTGGTATAGAAAATAGTAAAGAAATCAATACATATCCACTAAATTTATATACATGTTAAAACATAGATGGGTTGCAAGTCAATCATCATTTCTTCTTTGGTCTTTGGCTTAAAATATTGAATTAGAGTAGACGAGAAAAAAAAGCTTCATAAACTACTCAGCTAGGTGTAAACAATGATGATAATATATTCTTGACTTTTCGATCCCTCAAAGGAACATCTCCACGAGATCAGAGTGCTCAAGGAGATTATAAGGAAAAAATCTACCCGTATCAAAAATGGGTGTTGAGGTCGACTTAATATGTTTCTTTGGTTTATAACCCATAGAGTTTTCCAAAGAAGCAGATCAAGCAAACCTCAATACCCATTTTTGGTACCTTAACGCATATTTATGGGTAAATGTTGCCTTACTCATGCTAATTTTGGAAATCAATCAACCAGAATCTCTCAAGTTCCCAAAGCAACTCTATTTAACAAAGGAACCCCAAAGGGACCGAAGACAACTCCAATTTTCAAAGATAAAGATGTTGTAATTGAAGAAATATTCCAGAAGCTATACACTAGCACAACCACTTAACGTGGAGTCGGTGAACACCAATAAGCCACAAACCAATTCTATCCAATTGAGAAGAGATTGTGTATAGTACCATCGCTTCCATCGCTTCCATCGCCATCTGGACTACCATACCAGGTAGGGTTCCATTCCAGCGCTTCTTTTTCCATGGCCAAAGTCAGATCCGCACATACTAACACACTCACAGCTCCTATCACAAGCCAATCACTGGACTTGCAATGAGACTTACACCTGAATCTCTTCATCATCTTCTCTATAGAAAGTGATAACCAGAAATTGGTGAAATACCAAAAGAAGGAAAGCGGATTATTTAACTGTTGGGAAATTTGACATAGATATAATGATCAGACCAGGAGCAACAACTTTGGTTATCGTAATGATAATATATTCTTGACTTTTCGATCCCTCAAAGGAATCATCTCCACGAGATCAGAGTGCTCAAGGAGATTGTGAGGAAAAAATCTACTCGTACCAAAAATGGGTGTTGAGGTCGACTTAATATGTTTCTTTGGTTTATAACCATAGATTTTTCCAAAGAAACAGATCAAGCCAACCTCAATACCCATTTTTGGTACCTTAACGCATATTTATGGGTAGATGTTGCCTTACAATTTCTTATATAGACTCATGCTAATGTTGGAAATCAATCAACCATAATCTCTCAAGCTCCCAAAGCAACTCTATTTAACAAAGGAACCCCAAAGGGACCTAAAACAACTCCAATTGACAAAGATAAAGATGTTGTAATTGAAGAAATATTCCAGAAGCTATACACTAGCACAACCACTTAACGTGTGGTCAGTGAACACCAATAAGCCAAAAACCAATTCTATCCAATCGAGAAGAGATTGTGTATAGTACCATTGCTTCCATCGCCATTTGGACTACCATACCAGGTAGGATTCCATTTCAGCTCTTCTTTTTCCATGGCCAAAGTCACATCCGCACATACTAACACACTCATAGCTCCTATCACAAGCCAATCACTGGACTTGCACTGAGACTTACACCTGAATCTCTTCATCATCTTCTCTATAGAAAGTAATAATAAAAAACTGGTGAAATACCAAAAGAAGGAAAGCGGATTATTTAACCTTTGGGAAATTTGACATAGATATAATGATCAGACTAGGAGCAACAACTTTGGTTATCGTGTTTGTATAAAATATTTAGTTTTCACTTTTAAAAAACAATATGGATCTGGGTTTTATTTTCAATTGGAGTTAATTATATTTTCTTATTGGAATTGAGAAATTTTTTTACAAGTTTGGGTGCTTTGAATCAGGTAGAATTACGTCCACTGTAAGAAAAAATCTATCCATGGACTTTAGTATGTGAAAACCCACTTTGAAAAATATTAAAAGAAAATATTCATAAGTAGATCGAAGAATAAAAATAATGGAAGATGCATAATTTATTAACATTATGAATATGTTTCTATTGTCTCCACGACCTTCAAGGTAAGGGCCCTTCTCTTGAGATGAAGCCTCGTTTCTCATCACCATGAACTCGCATGCATGCATAGCTTTGTAAACAACATTTAGAGAACATAGATTCTTCACATCCAACGAATCATCCTCATATATTTATCTACTAGTGAGTGAGGGAGTGATTCTATAACAAATTCTACTCATTGCTACCATAACAAACACTCTCAAAAATCAATCCTCAATTTCTTCTTAAGGTATGGTCAAAGAGGAAAGAAAGTCGTTGATTATTTATTTGAAATATGTTGATTTCATGCACATTGTTGTTGGTATGAAATGTGTGTTAAGAACAATACAGTTAGACCACGGGGAAATCAAGTCTTTATGTGTTTTCTTTTGCCTTCACAATAAGGTAATGAATTCAAAGTCTTATTAAGAAGTGAGTATTAAATTTATTATATTTTATTAATATTTCATAAGCATGGTATAAATACATAAGGAAGCATTCCATTTTTAAATAGTTTTTTATTTTTTAACTTTGTTTATTTTAACATAGTATGCAATATATCAAATTTCTTTTCCGTGTATCCTCGAAGCGGGGAAATGAAACGTTGAAATGAATATCGATATGTTGTAAAATAAAAGAAAGTTATGTGCAAATTGAATAAATAGATGAGGCATGTAATATGTATCTTACTACCTTCAATGTCAATAACATCAAAGCTAAAGACATGGTATCTCACTACCTTCAATGTCAATAACATCAAAGCTAAAGACATGGCCAAGCATGGCATTGTTGAAAGTGCAAATGTTAGATCTTGAAAGGACTCTAATTTTCAATGTCCATTCTAATATGTATGGATGCAAAGATTTAATAGAAGTAAATTTTGGGGGTGTTTTAGTTGTTTCTAATGATTTTTTCTAGAAGGGACTTACATCTCCTTTTTCACATCATCTCAAGTCGAAATTGGATCCTTGGTTCAAATAAACAACTTCACCTATAAATCTATCTAAAATAACAAGTATGTATTCAAATTGAAATGGAAGACTTTTAAATATTTTGATAATTCTAATTATAATGTATTTTTTGATAATTATAATTGTAACGTATTTTTGATTGGTATAAAGAGTTTGGGTTCTTTTATTAGTCTCCTCCACTTCATCCTTTTGATTAAGGTTTCTAAAAACTTAGCCTACTCCTTATTCATCATTAGGTATCTCAATATTAATGTATGCCCCTCTTACCCAAGCTTCTAAAAACTCAATCCTTTTGAATAAGGTTTCTAAAAACTTAGCCTACTCCTTATTCATCATTAGGTATCTCAATATTAATGTATGCCCCTCTTACCCAAGCTTCTAAAAATTCAACATACTCAACCATTAGTTATCTCAGTATTAATGTATACCCCTCCTACCTTAGTTGATGAGACATGATATATTACTAAAGTTCAAGATATGATTTATTCCTTCTACAAAATAGGTTTACTATTTGTTTGTTGTTTAGGCATTTATTTTTGGCAAGAAGTTGCTATTTACACATATTAGTAAGTTCCTTGCAACAAAATGATATGTTGAATATTTTTCATAAACCTTTATTTTTCATAGAATCATAGCTACATCATGTCCACAGGACCAAGCCTCATATGCCTATCGTCGTTTTCACTTAGAAGTAATTGTTGACTGAGACATCATCGCTCAAGAAACTTGCCATATGTTGCAAAAATTGTACCCCTTGTCATGCAGTTGGTCATTCACCAAACTAAATGTTGGTTGCCAAATATTCCGTCACGTATCTCTCGCCTCAATCGATTGCTTATATGGTTCCAGTTTCATAGATGCCTTGTTGCAATGGCCTCCAAAATTGGACTCTTTATGTCTTATTGACCTTGCACAACAATGGTCATATAACTAGGGATGCAAAACTGAAAAAGTGGAATAAGAGCACTTCCCTTGCAATCCTCCTTGTCTGGCCACGCTTTACTTCAAGTCTAGCCAAAGATTCCGATGTCTTTCATGAATTCTGCTAAAGTGAGCTTCTTTTGTATAAGCCCTTTCGTTCCTTCACTAAAGACATAGGCCTTACATAACATGACATTCTGTCAAACTGGGAAGACATAATAAATACCTACTATGCATGCCATGTTGATCACATCCTTGCACCCACTACTGATGAGACAACATTTGGAGATGAGGATACCAATCATAACATACATCACGATGAGATGAATGAATGCCAATTTTTTTCAATATTAGTCCCTACAGGCAATATTCACATTAGAAGGAATGTGAATTGCACCATCGTTCTCCTTCAACCACTATGAAAAGATGAAACACACTTCATATGTCACACTTTGAAAAAAGGAAGAGCCATGCCTTCATCCTCTGTCCCTTTCACACTTAAATTGGAATCCTCAATCCATGCACGCCCCTACCAAACAAAAATACCAATGTTGATTTCCAATATATTTAGATCCAAACTTGATCACTACCTAGTGCTTTATTGTTTTACTCACATATGTATAATTTTCATATGACAAAATCAATGTACAATTCATTTTACTCGCCATTGATTACATGGGTTTCTATTTATTGCTTATTAGTACTTGCAACAGAGTTTTCCTTTCACTTTCATCGACTATTGTCCCTACTATAAATTAGCTAGACTTGCTTTCAAACACATAAAATTACATCGTCTACATAGACACAACTTTCTCTCATTTTACAACATATTGAAGTTCTTCTCGGCGTTTCATTTCCCCGCTTTGGGGGTATGCTAGTTTATTTATATGCCTTGGGGATTAATCTCCTGGTGCGGACTAGGTAGAGCGTATAGTGGATTTCCTTTTGGTTATTGGTAGTGAGTTGGACGTAGGGTCCACCTTGCATATTATTAATTGGGTTGATCGAGTTGTAGATTTTTCAGAGGAGGTTTGGGATTGTGGACCTTTGACAGAATTTGAGATAGTCAAGATGATATTCATGATATTCATTGTCAATTGAGATGGATGAAAAGACAAATGGATGGATGGAAATACAAATGGAAGGTTTGATTGCAGCAGTTCAACAAATAACTGTCCATCTGCCTATTTTGGACACTCGACTGGATGTAATAGAGCAAACCACTCAACATATTTCAACTTATACTTGTCAATTGAGATGGATGAAAAGACAAATGGATGGATGGAAATACAAATGGAAGGTTTGATTGCAGCAGTTCAACAAATAACTGCCCATCTGCCTATTTTGGACACTCGACTAGATGTAATAGAGCAAACCACTCAACATATTTCAACTTATACTTTTGGTTTAGACGTCCAACTTGACAATGCTGAAGGGATTGTTCCTTCTTGTGAAGCACAAGAAGAAATTTTGAAAACCACGACAAAGCATGAAGAACTTATGACAGGAAAGAACTCTAGAATTGATGATAATTCAGAAAGCAAGAATATTGATGGTCATTCTGTTCTACAACCCACCCGCGTTGATGTGAATATTTCAAGTTCAAGTGAGCTTGCTGAAGAAGATCCTGGTGAAGATGTGAATACTTCCAGTTCAGATGGTGTGAGAATGAAGAATCAACTGATCAGGTCATGGAAAGTGGAAACAATTTCATTTAATTTTCAGTTTTATGTTTAATTTTGGCCAAAAATTGTGAGAACAGTTCGTGAAAATATATAGTATAGTGTTCGTGAAAATATATAGTATAGTAATAGCTAATCATTTTGAAATCATTTTTAGATTCTGAATGACTGTATATGGTATTTATAGCTCTGTTTTCAACATTGTTAAATATGTTTTGAACTATTACATTGTATCTTTTGAAGCTGATTTTTTCTACGATTTATAACTATGTTTTAGACTCCGAATGACTGTATATGATATTTATAGCTATGTTTCCAACACTGTTAAATATGTTTTGAACTATTAGATTGTATATCTTGAAGCTAATTTGTTCTACGGTTTATAATACAATCTATCCATTTTAATTTGAAAAAACTTCATCATACAACACATAGTAGCGCTATGATACTTCGGTAGATTGAATTTTTTAAAAATTAAATCCATCATAAATATGCCTAATATAATAAGTATATTAACATGAAGACTGATGCTATTCCTCAACATTTAATTCTCTTAAAAAGTAGTGAAGATTACTAATTTCGACTATTTGATCAATACATACTTTTGGTGAAAATCCAGTTTCCTATTTTTTCATAATTTCACTTAATTGCTACGACTATTTGATCAATACATACTTTTGGTGAAAATCCAGTCTGCCCGTAGGTGCAGCAGGGACTCTATAAATCGTTTGAGTGAAATTACATTAGTTTTGCACTTTTTCTTAAGCATTTTAGCCTAAGCTTTTAGGGTTATTTTCGGTTATAACCAATCAATGGATTGAGAGCCTTATTTGGTCTCGTCTGGAGGCCAGGGCTGCAGGTGGCAAGGCTGCAGGGAGCGTGGCAAGCAGGGATAGCAAGGTTGCAGACCACCTGCAGGGAGCGTGGCAAGCAGGGATAGCAAGGTTGCAGAGAGCGTGGCAAGCAGGAGGGACAACAAGGTTGCAGAGAGCGTGGCAAGCAGGAGGGACAACGACTGCATGAGACTGCATGAGACCAGAGCGTGGCAAGCGGGAGGCATGCAGATGATGCAAAAACATATCTCCTTCCCTTGGTTCATATCGTCACATCTGCTCAGCGTGGAAGCTTGAACGCGTACCGGTAATGCCTTGGCTTCCTGTCGCATAGCCTGTGCTTCGGGTGATGACGATGTGCATTGATCAGACCACCGACTGAAGAAGAGGCTTCCAACGTTATATACAAAATTTGCTTTCAGATTTGACTTCAACTGTTTGGCATCCTACATTCACTTTTGCTGAAGTATTTTGTCTGTCTGAATTTGTAGAGTTAGCAAGCCAGAAAGCTAAAATGTTGGACTTATTATTGGATTGCGCAGGAGTGATCGTCTTTATTCACGGGGCCAATTTCTTCTTCAATTTTTTTTTGCAATTGCGGAATTATTTTGTCTGTCTAAGTTTGTAGAGTTTGCAAGCGAGAAAGCTAAAATGTTGGACTTATTATTGGGTTGCGCAGGAGTGATTGTCTTTATTCACGGAGCCAATTTCTTCTTCAATTTTTTTTGCAAACATGTTGCAGTGAGGGCTTTAAGGTGAGCTCTTATTTGTTCCTGGTTCACATATATTTTATATTCAATGTTGTTATTATGTTACTAGGGATGTATATTCATCAATGAATTTGGTTTTATGTTGCCTGTATGTGTGTTTTTTGATTATAGGAGTGTTTGAGGACACTCGAGTATATACACATGAATAACTTGGCCCTCCTGATAAACCCCTGTCACCAATCATTATTTCAACATTTGGTTCTAACAAATCCTCTGTGAGAGAGACCCTTTGCTGAAATCTGATGTCAAATACTTCCCTGCTTCTCATTGGATGTTAAGATTATATTTGGATGTGGAATAATTTGCTTTACGGAGTGATAAATTCTTTGTCTGGTAAGTTTGCTTGCGTAGGCGTTTAAGAAATTTTGAATGCAATGTTTTATCAGAAAATAAATAACTCTCTGGCCTTCAGTATAATTTAGTCGACCGACCAACGCTACAAATGGTCCTTGAACATATCCATACGCATAGCCTACAAAGGCATAGGCAACACCAATGGAGAAGGTAACAAAGGAGGTTGCTCTAGTGGTTGACTAAGCAGCAGGAAATCACAGAAGGCGGTGTTGGATTCTAACTCTGGCTATATCATCCATCGATGTATTTTTATTAGCTCCCTCTCTTGTTATTGTTTTCCAACGAGGTAATGGTCACAATATAGTCTTTTTCTAATTGTTTATAACCCATGTTAAAGGTATTTTTCTTGGTTCAGTTGAACCATACTCACATGGTATCAACCTTTACTAATGTATTCATTGCCTCCAGAGTTTTTGCACTGATGGCTTTCATGGCATATAAAGTGAGCCACAGTTGAGTTTTTCTTTTTCACTGTCATAGTAATCTTCTCGTCAATATTATGTGCTATTTAACTCCTTATTTCTTGTATATTAACAGGTATGAGGGTTCAACATAAAGGGTTTGGGTCGTACTATTTCGAAGCACAGGTAAACCCTATGGCATTTCTTGTGCATTTAGTTACTGCTCCCGAATTTGATAATTGCTTTTCAAAGTGTATTTGATAAGCACTACCAATATAGTTGAAGACCCTTCATAATGGCTCCTATTTCTTTACTTTTGGTTTTTAAGAAGAGGAAGAATAGATGTGGCTTCCAAACTATGAGGTGGAAGCACAATCGGAAAGATACTTATTTTTCTCATGCAAATGATTAGAACAGTCACACTTTAAGTATTTGGGACTAGGAATTGGTTTTCTCCTTTAAGTATGAAGAATAAGAATCAGGACAATTCATTTTTGGTCTTCACGTGCTTGTCTAAGATTTATAATTGCTTGATTTGCTTCTTTTACCATTTCTATTATCTTGTATTTCAAGACTGGAAAAGAAGAGCAAGGGGGTTATTTCTATTCTGTTCTTAATTTTCATGCTGACAGTTTCTTTCAATCTCTAATTTTGATCCTAATGATGTTGCTAGAACTTGGATGCTAAGAAAATATTGGGTTTGATGTTATAATTATCACCAGAACTGCTTCGGTGTAGCAAAAGTTGCAGGCTGAGATGGATAAATTATCTTCGCCCTGATCTGAAACGAGGGCACTTTTCTGAAGACGAAGACGATCTTATTCTCAAACTGCACGCCCTCCTTGGAAATAAGTACGTTTCAAGAATATAGTTGTCTGCCTTGTCTGCCTTGGAAATAAGTACGTTTCAAGAATATAGTTTCAAGAAATAAGTACGTTTCTTTTTTTGTTAATACATTGTAACTGAAGATAGTCACTGTTTCTTTTTGTATTCCGGTTTCATTTTCAGGTGGTCTTTAATAGCTGGGCGTTTCCAGGACGAACGGATAACGAGATAACGAACTACTGGAATTCGCATCTGAAGAGAAAACTTATCAGCATGGGGTCGATCCCCTGACCCATCGTCCATTTCAAAATAATTCTGGCCATCATCCTTCGCCTCCAGGGAATGTTAGAGCGGGCCTCAAACAGAACGTTTGCAAGTTATTGTACAAGATTTCTTTCGTTGCCCGTCGGAAAGAAGCTCAAATACGATCAAATTTCAGATGCGGCAAGCGCCGAATGAACATCCCCACCTGAATTTGAACCTTAACCTGAAGTTGTTGATAAATCGCTGTCAATTCTCGCACCTGGGAAGGACGTTGGTTTATAATTCCGAGCGATCTCAGTGAAAGGGGGAAGGATTATTTATGTCATTGTGGAGACTTCCGCCGTCCTCCAATGCTACCGTTGAGATGACATAAATGTCAGTTTTGCCTTCACCAAAACCCTACGGGGCAATAACAAATAGCTTCAATCTTCTTATCATTAAATTTTATGTGCTTTGCACTCATGGATGCTTAGAATTATTAGTTTTATTCCCGGAGCCTCTTCTCTACGTTTGAATTGTATATGGAATCTTCAAAATCCATTTTCATGCTCAAGCCCAAAAACTGCTCCAATAACATAAACCATATTCTAAACTAATTGATAGTAAAAGCTCTTATTTGACATTGTATATTTTTGTGCTCAAGCCTAAAAACTGCTCCAATAACATAAACCATATTCTAAACTAATTGATGGTAAAAGCTCTTATTTGACATTGTATATTTTTGTGCTCAAGCCTAAAAACTGCTCCAATAACATAAACCATATTCTAAACTAATTGATAGTAAAAGCTCTTATTTGACATTGTAGATTTACTTTCAGTATATAAACACATTTCAGTAAATATATTAATTTATTTACTTCATTCCCTTAATGGACTTAGCTGCTTTACAGCTTTATCTTATTTTTAAAGTAAAAAGACTATAAAACATACAAACCATTTTTACAAGTGAAATGAGAACTTCAACAACTTTTTCGTGGAGAAGTAGCTGTCGAAGAAAATAGCAAACTCGTGCCATATCTTAGTTATAAAAATATGCTATTAGAACCCCAAAAGTTCTATATAAAGCTCGAGGATGGAGTGGTAATCATAACATCTCAAACAAAAATCCAATCTCGTTATCTTTCAAACAAAAAAAATCCAATGTCTAATAACATTTTTGAAATGGAAATTCAAGAAATTTTAAGCTGAACATAGCCTCAATAACAAAATAATAGACGGATTAGGTTCAGATCTCTTCCGAAGTCTTTCTTTATTTTTTTTTGCTTGACTGCAAAAGGTTTAAAAAGCCACTATTAAAAAATTTTGACTGCATAAATTGCAGCAAGCCTTGATGGCCATTAACTTTCTAATCTACAACTCTGATCTATGTAGCAATATACAGTTACATTTTCATGATAATCAAGGAATAAATAATATTATACCTACATAAGGAAGATCAACTGCATGGAGTAGCCTTTGCCATCTATTGTCAATTTACAAACAACATTCTTATTTCCTTTGAGCCATTATAAAAGGAGATGATATGCATATTTACATTTACAAATTTACTCAAGCCAGTTACTGAAATGGTGTAGTTGGAATTAGTACGAAAGTAAAGAGGGAGAGGCCTGGAACTTGCCTCGGGCACTTCTTGTTTAAGTGGTTGTTTTCAGTTGGAACCTTGTAATGCATGGAGAAGTCGTTGTTAGGGTAATTGGTGCACCTCACAACACTGGGGACTACATAATCCGTGTGCCCTCCATCATACCGGCCAACATCATCAGCAATAGCATTACCAGAAGCTTCTTTTTGTTGTTTCCTTTTCAAGATATAAGCATAACATGATATACCACCCATTGTATAGAACTAGATGATCATTCTCCTGGTTTCAATTTTGATTGATACCTCCACTTGCTCCATGCAAGTATACTACTAGGGGTAGGGGATATGGCTTTCAATGTGGTTCTTCATTAGAGACTAATACTTCTTCTTCAGGGTAGTATTCAAATATGGATTTCTAGCTTCTTTTGAAAAAGATTGTAAATGTCCAGTTCTGACCATCCATGTACGAGAGGATATGTTAAAATGGATAAAGGTGGGAACCAAAAATATCACAAGAAATTGAGAGAGAAAAAAATAAAAAAAGTGATTGAGAGAACTGATCAGTCAACAGGAAGAGATGACTGCGGGAGGTAAGGACTCAGGTTGACATATTTCCAATTTAATCTCTGGTTGCTTATTGTCTAGCCTCTCATTTCTTTCACCACCATTCCTCTCACCAGTGAAACTGGAAAATGATTGCAGAATCCTTGCACTTATTTAGCTTAAGGAACGACCTGAACTATGTTTGGAATCCTCAGTAGATATGTCAGCATAACGAGTGAACATGCAAATCATGCGACAGAAAAAGGCTATAAAACAAACAATTCCAAGCACTAAAACAGTGCCAAGCACTAAGTTAAGGCTATTTTTAAAATTTAATTTTATATTATTTATTTATTTTTAATATTTTTATTCGCATCCGTTTTTGAGGTTATTGTTTTTCTTTTTAAATGTTTAATGGATCGCCTTCGGAGTGCGAAGGTCGTCACCATACACTCGACTGAGCACCTAGATACAATGACATGGGGCCGTTTAGCGTTTAGCACTTCCCGAAGGCATGAGCTTAGTAGCAGGCTACTGGGACACCCATGGTATATCCACTAGCGCACTTTCAGACTCTTTATACAGAGGTGAACATGCAGTTGTTCTGTTGCCATGTTATACCACAAGGGCAACTAGCAGAGCATAGAACTACAGTTCTCACACACCTAAGACTCAGAGCTTCCAACTACTGGATCAGCTCGACACCTAACTTATTTGCAGAGCTCTTAACCAGCTCTATGCACTAGACTCGAATGACAAGAATGAGCTCGGGCTCTTCCTTATATAGATTGCTAGCCAGTCATCCGGTCACTTGAAACTTACACCAACCAGTCAAAAGGAAAGGAATCCGAGGACATGGTGAGACAGCACCATGTTTATCTCGTCCCTATGAGGCAGCGCCATGAGGGGACTCGGAAACCGACAACCAAAAGTAGATTCGATGGCCGACAACCTACTGGCCCATCTTATTATTCCTACGGAAAGCAAAACATGGCCGACAAGCTTGGCCGACATTACAAAGTGGAGCTACTATTACCGGCCCACTACGGCTTCCACTAAAAGATGCTTACAAATTATTGCAATTTCAATCGGACCATGGGCTCCATTCCTATTATGAAGATTCTTCATTAATCACTTCCGGAACGGCAGACACAAAATACATCAGGATCATCCGGCGGTCCGACACCTTGGCCTCCACACCAGCATTCCTGTTCATCATCATATAGTGCTTCTTCTATTTCTCTTCGAACAAGCTCATCTTCCCAATGATATGGCGGTTGGGAATCATAGATGTACTGTTCGTCTTCAGGATATTCAACTTCTGGATATAGAAGTTCTCCGAAACAGCGCTCTACATCAGAACCAAACATAGCTTCATGTCCTTCTTCATAAAGATACTCACTCTGAAATTGAGATTCAACACGATAGTTCAAAGGGAGAGTTCGCCTATGAACCTTGGTGTCAATCCTGTTACCATTTTCGTCTCTTTTAATATACTTCTGTATAATATTTACACAGTGTTCAAGTTCAGAGTATCTTCCACCATGATGTCGAAGCAGAAACTTAAACCAAAGATTTGCCTGGTCTGCAGCCTGCATATCTGCTTCAAGGTGAAGGATAAAATTAGCTCTGTGTATAGTCCAATCTTTCCTTGGACAGAACTTATCTAACAAGATTTCAGTCCACCCGGACCACTTCTTGTTGCGCATGTTTCCTGGGTCAGCACATATGACAACTGATGTCTCTTCCCTGCAAAATTGCAAAATCAAATTATAAGAAGTCCATGTGAGGTCACCCTCACCAATATCCACATACCATCTAGGACCTTCTTTTTCTTCATTACAATCGATCCACAACTCGTTACATTTCCTGAGCTGTTCTCTGGCATTTTGCAATCCTCTGAATGCTTTCTTTTCCCATCGCTCCATGATGTGGAGTTTACAGGGACTCATTTGAATTTGTTTTATTAAAGTCAGACTGAGATATTTTTCTGCATCTTGTCGATTAGCATAATCGAGCAATTCTCTTCTTTCCTCCTCAGTAAGACTGTTATCCCATGGCTTCATGAATAGAGCTTCTTTTGGAAGCTTCTCTGGCTGGTTTCCAATTATGCGATTTCCATGGAACATTGGTTCCTTATCATAATCTGATATTGGCTTTTTTCCTTTAGGATCATCATCACGATCCTTTCTGGAACTGGAGCTAGAACCTGCAGAAAACATCTTTAAACTTGGAACTTTGCTGTCTTCAATCTGCAAGTTTTCCCGAGTGAGCATATCAGCTAAACAGTTCATATATCCAGGCTTGTACACAATATCAAAATCAAAGTTATTCAACCAGATGAACCATTTTAATATTCTACTTGAATTCTCAGCCATCAAGTTTTCATTTCTAAATATTCCAGGCATTATCTTCAGATCTGTTCTGACTATAAACCTGACTGGCCTGAGATATAAAATAAAGTGTTTGACTATCTTTTTGACAGCCAGAATTTCCTTGTGGCTGCTTGGAAAATTTAATTCTGCTCCTCTGAACGAACCAGAAGCATAACCACAAACATTTTCTTTTCCCTCAATTTCTTCAAGAAGAACTCCACCCCAGGTAGAGTTTGAAGCATCTGTTTCAATAATCAGCTTACCAGTACCCAGAGGGAGATGAAGTGCTGGAAGCTCTTTTACTCTGGCTTTTATTGCTTTGACTGCCATAGTCATCTCTTCTGACCATGCAACAGGGTTTTTCTTAAGACGTTGCTGCAAACATTTGATGTCAGAAGCTTGGCCTTTATAGAATGGCCGAATATAATTGAGGCTGCCAAGGAACCTCTGCAACTGTGTTTTATCTAAAATCTTATCTGGAAACTTTTCAAAATTCTTCAATACATGTTCTTGCAGAATGACAGTTCCAACTTTAATATGAAAACCTAGGAAATCCATTTCTGTCTTTCCTATTTCCATTTTTGAAGCAGACAATACCAATCCATGCTTAAAAACCAAGTCATAAAATTTTTGTAAATGTTTTAGATGATCTTGTACATTCTTGGAACAAATTAATATGTCATCTATAAACACAAGCAACGATGGTATGTCTCTAAAGATATCTTCCATTCTTTTCTGGAATTCTGATGGAGCATTATTTATTCCGAATGGCAAGACTTTCCGCTGGTACTGACCATGTGGAACAACAAAAGCTGTTTTGTATCTGTCTTCTGGTTTGATCCCTATCTGATAGAATCCAGATTTCAAGTCAAACTTACTGAATATAGTGCAACCATTGATTTTCTGCAACAAGCTTGACTTATCAGGAAGCGGATACCCGATTTTCTTCAACACAGCATTTAGTGGCTTAAAGTTCACCACTAATCTTGGCTTTCCTCGCTTTTTCTCTGAATGTTTATTTACCACAAAGGCTCTACATGCCCAAGGGCTCTTTGATGGTTCAATTAGACCTTTGGATAATAATTCTTGAATTTCTTTGGAGCAAAAGTCTCTCTCAGACGGACTCATGACTCTTGCCGATGCCTTCATTGGTTTTATTTTCTGGAGAGGATCTAACTCAATGGAAACAAAGTATTTTTCCCTCTTCCAGAAGGCATTTGGATTCTCAGAGCAACAGTCTCTGATAATCTTTTCCTTGATGTCTGCAAGAATCTTTTCACCATGAACCTCTGCATAGGAGATGCAGCGTTCCATTTTATTCAAACTTTATTGGACTGACCAGACACCCTTGACTCATGACTATTTACAATTGGTTTACAACGAGGACTAAACTTATTACTCAAAGATACTGACACGGACTGACCATTGACTGTACACATGAAAACCATCTTTTGGGTATCAATAGAAAATGGACTGACTTTGACAAGGAATTCTGATCCCAAAACACAATCTTATTTTATTTGGTCTAATCTAAACAAAGATAAAGAACTAGGATGGCCTGACAAATTTACTGAAAAACCTTTGACTTTACCTGTTAGAAACATAGGTGAACCTTGAATTGCAGAACCTAACTCTTTACTCTTTTCCCAGTAAAAAGATGGAAGGGCATTCCCTTTTGCTAAATTAAACTGACAACCTGAATCTATTAAACACTGTACAGGGTAAGGTTGAAATTCAGCTGGACAAAAATTTACAGTTATAAACAACTTTGGACCTGATACTGCACCAAGCAAACTTATGGATTGGGACTTAGGAGATGGCGATCTTTCAGGAGTAGATCTAGGAGATGGAGACTTTTCTTTAGTACCACAGACCCTTTCAATTTCATGAGAGAGCTCTTCTTCTGAAGATTGATCTCTTTTTGCTGATAAGACTGAAATGGATTGTTTCAAGTTCTCTATTTCTTTTAGCAGTGCCTTTATTTGCTCATGTTTTTGTTTGATCTAGTTTTGGAGCAAATTCATTCTATCTTGTCTATGGCTTTGTCTGTCAATGTGACTCTCAGGATATCTCTGATATAGCTCAATAGGGTTATATCTATGGTCTGTTTGCTTTGCTTTACCTTTCTCTTTCTTTAAGGTTTCTATTTTTTCTAGAATTTGTTTCTTTTCTTCCCTTAGCTCAGTTCTCTCAGTGTGCCTATAAATAGGGATAATAGACAACTGCAGGTCAATGTTAGCTACCTGTTTTTCTAACTGATGGATGGAAACTCTGGAAGAAAACATATAAAGAGAAAAGTCAAACTCTGGCTGGCTACACCCCCCTAAATGTGGATCATATAAATCAGAATCGGATGAAGAGGATGAATTTGGAGGATCACATTTAGCAATAAGCGGGATCTCAGAACTAGAGTCAGAAGCAGAATCACTATCGGAATCAAGGAGTTCAATTATTTCTCCAGGAGGGAGAGGGGAATCCAAAGTAACTTCAAATAAATCCCACCAATCGGGATCTAGTGCTGTACAAAGTGCTGCAAGCCTTGGCTTAGATTTTCTCTTAGGACATTTGCTTGCCCAATGTCCTTTTTGTCCACAGATAAAACATTTGTCTCCAGAACCTTTATCTGTGCGACGCTTGACAAATCTTTTATACTTATGCCATTTTTTAGATTTGTAATCTTTGTAGCGATGCTTCGGCTTATGTCTATAGGAGCCTTCAGGATGATACCTTTTTTCAGAGGTATAGAAATGCTTTTTCTTCTTTTTACATTTACATTCTTTAAGATGACCTCTGTTGTGTGCTCCACACCCCCAATCTGGCATACCTGCAACTTCTTTACAAAAAGAAGCAGAAAACATTTGCTGATGTCTTTTAAAATCTTTGCTTACTCTTTTATCTAAGCAATGTTCTTGCCAGCATTCTAATATATGACCATGTAGTTGAGCTAAGGATAAGCTTCTCAATTCAATATTCAAATCTTTTAACCTTTTTTCAACCGCATCTGGAACATGGCCAGGGTAACTCCTTAGATCTCCCCATTCACCAAGATCTCCCCAAACAAGCTTTCTGCAAATTTATTATCGCCTCAATGCGGAATTGCATACATACAGACTCCAATGGATCGCCTTCGGACTGCGAAGGTCGTCACCATACACTCGACTGAGCACCTAGATACAATGACATGGGGCCGTTTAGCGTTCAGCACTTCCCGAAGGCATGATCTTAGTAGCAGGCTCCTGGGACACCCATGGTATATCCACTAGCGCACTTTCAGACTCTTTATACAAAGGCGAACATGCAGTTGTTCTGTTGCTATGTTATACCACAAGGGCAACTAATAGAGCATAGAACTACAGTTCTCACACACCTAAGACTCAGAGCTTCCAACTACTGGATCAACTCGACACCTAACTTATTTGCAGAGCTCTTAACCAGCTCTATGCAGTAGACTCGAATGACAAGAATGAGCTTTATGTTTTATGCTTTTTTTTAAATTAATTAATAACTTGTAATATATATATATATGATAAAAAAACTCAGAAAAGTCGTAAAAATAACTCTTAAAGGTGTCATAACATATTACACACCCAAATATAAGAAGAACAAAATCAAATTATAGCTAAAACTTAATAAGACTCTATGAAATTACAGCTGAAACTTAGTAAGAAGTAAACTAAACTAAATCTGTTATAATCACATGTATAAAGAAAACTTCATATGTTTCATATGTTCTTAATATAAATAGGGATGTGTTGAATTTTTTTCAAAGTTGTGTCATTATGTCTTACTTTGAAAGGAAATATTCATTGAATTGCAAATATTTAGACAAATCCAGGAAAACAAACACAAAATATTATGCTTCGATCAAATGTGTAGATCTCCATATCTTCTGCAATATCAATATCTACATGCCCACTTCCGTGGCCGCTCTTATGTGTTTTGGTGCAAGTTCTTGTTTTGTTGTGCAATCCTGTAGGGAGTGTATGCGAGTTATGTGTGTTCATTCCAGTCCAACTTACATTGCCACTTATCTATTCATTTGTTGGCCTCTTGTCTACATGTTTTCTGTACAAAATCCTCTGAGCAGATCTGGGATATGATTTGGCATTTCTATAATATGAATTTTATGACTTGGTAGGGACTTGAAGCTCTGCTTCAATCTCCCTTGATTTTTCATAATTTCACTTAATTGCTACGACTATTTGATCAATACATTCTTTTGATGAAAATCCAATTTCCTATTTTCTCATGTAATAACATATTTTCTAATTATTATAGTATCCAATAACAACTAAAGTATTGAAAGATTTTTTAAAACTTTTGGAATTATATCTTTAATATTTGATAATATAAACATAACTATTATATTAAGACATTTAAAAAGAAATTAGAAATTAAGTGCTAATTTATTTCACATTATTTTTTATATAATATATAATAGGTAGGTATTAAGTGGTGTGCATAAGTGTTTTTTATGGCATGCGTTACAGGGAACTTTGAAAACTTGGGATAATCTCTCAAAGCGTGGTTGGAGAGGTCCAAATTGGTGTATCTTATGCAAGGAAAATTCAGAATCTATCGATCATTTGTTTATATTTTGCTCTTTTGGTAAAAAAGTTTGGGATTATTGTTGCACAAAGCTGGCAATTACAAAGGTATGGGAAAATGTTGATTTTGGTAAGGCTATGCTGAATTGGTCTCGTTCTTCCAATGATACATTACAGGTTCCTATTTTCATTTCTTGGGCACTGTGGTATTTCCGGAATTTGATTACCTTTCAGGATATAGTGCCGGATGTTGTGACTTGTGGACTTATTGCCATAAAATTAACACAACTATATTTTGCTAAACATAATTTAGTAGAGGAGAGAAGGATTGGACAGTTTAATTTTGTTGTAAATCAACCCATACTGTTCTTTGATGGGGCTGCTCAGAATGGTATTTGTGCTGCTGGTGGTGTGATATATCTGAATGAGGGACATTATTATACTCTTCGTCTCAATTGTGGAAATGGCAGTAATATGAAAGCGGAACTCTTAGCTCTGTGGTGTGTTCTGAAATGTGCCAACCTTTTTGGGCTGGTTAATATTAAGGTTTATGGTGCTTCGCGAGTCACCATCAAATGGGCTGCTAAAGAATTTGAATTAAATGTTATTGCACTTTCCCACAGGTGTAGGCGTGTTAGAATGGAGATCGATCTGCAGGAACATATTTCTTTTCAACACATCTTTCAGGAACACAATGGACAGGCGGATGATTTATCAAAGCAAGCTTTACTAGGCACAGAAGGATTATTATTTTGGGAGGAATGGATGGATTCCAGCATGCTGGAAAGTGGCGAAGCTTATTTCTTCTAGTTTGTTGTTTCATGGATTTTGTTATGGAATAGAATACCATTGTAAGGTCTATGTCTTATCTGATATGTATAGTTTGGCATGGATAATGATTTTTTTGGAGGCGGTTTGCGGGACCAATATCATGATTTTGTAGTATATACCTTTTTTACAAAAAAAGTGAAAATCTTTGTACTATTTGATTCAATGGAATAGCAATAGTACGTTTTTTTTTTCGGTTGAAAAAAAAAAGGTAGATATTAAGCGACTAAGTTATGTCATTTATTTTATAATATTATAAAATATTGAATATTATTCTTAAATAAAATTTTATTTTACAACATTTAAAAATATAAATTTATATAAATGATTTAATATTTATTTTATTTATATAATATTACGTTTAAATATACATATTTTAAACTCATATTTATTGTTATAATAATTATTTAATATTAATTATAAATAAAACTTATATTATTTTGTATTAATAAAAGTAACATAAAACAACATTTAAAAATATAAATTTATAAAAATGGTTAATATTTATTTTATTTATATAATATTAATAAAAGTAACATAAAACGTTCTTTACAAACAAAATGCTTCCAAATATTTTGATGTCATAAAAGAACTGGTATCCCAAAATGGCACCAATGTTGAGAGAGAGCCAAAAGAACGTTTAGACATAGCCCAAAGGAAACATAATCTCAAAATCAAACCAAAAAGGTTGTAAAGCCTATAAAATGCAAGAATCACATGATTTAGAATTTACATAAGTTAAGAAACCGATCACAAGGGATGAAACTCGCATCTTGGAGCAATATCATATATTCATAGACATAAAAGTGAGAACACGATCTTTTGATTAATACTGGAAAACACAGTCCAAACGAAAGAAGTTGAACAAAGATCCCTGACAAGGGAGAGGGAGCTTCAACCTGCAAGTAAGATTTGAAAGCCTCAATCTAGCTCCTTATGTTTGAGAGCTAGAAAGAGGAAATTTGAGTGGACTAAATTTAACCTTTCTTCAAGGACACTTTTCAATGGAACCACATAGATGTTTGTTGAAGTTTTTTAAACTTCATTGCCACTAAAGTTGGATCACAATTGGGAATGGGGGATGGGAAATATGCATGAAAAGTTGGAGTTGAAAGAACTTCCATATCGTTAGAATAGATTGGGTTGATCAGACTTGCATTCATATAAAGAGACCAATAATATGATTGTTAAAATAAAATAAAGCCTTTGCAACACCACTGGCACATGTGACCCATTCAAAACTCTCAAATGAGAGGAAGAGGACACCTAAGAAGAAGTAAAGGAATCCACCTCTTCATTGACCATTTCAAACCACATAGGAGAAGAGCCTAATTTCTTCTCAATGATCTTCATTATCTGAGGCCACCGCATGTTCCCTTCCATTGGTACCAACCCCCACAAGCTTCAAATTAGGCCCTATATCTTTGGGAGAAGTGAATTCATAGGAGATGGAAATAACTTAGCAATCCCCTTTAAACCCTTGGAATTCATTCCAAAGAATCCAATATACAAACGTGGTTGCACTGGAAATCAATGAATATTGGCAATTCTCTAAGATAAATATGCTAAACAATTAACATTGGCAGAGTCAACCTTACTTTACTATCTATAAATCAACGATACTCTTTTTTCTCTTGGAACTCTCCCTAGTTGTTAACAACTATGACTTTGTCTACCCATGAACTTCTAATGGTATCACCACTTAACCTCCCTCAACTAGAAGTGGACCCCCTAGGCCTGTGGCATATATGGCTCCTTCTATCTACCTCTTGTACATTATTTCCTTATGAGGGAAATCTTATAAAATATGTCCAACATTATAATAAAACCTACATCGAAATGAGGGTTTCATAACTTAGCTCCTAGATCCACTATATCTGTCCCACATTATAGTGATATCCTATTAGGAATACCTCCATTTATACCGTTCAATACCAGTATTCAAGAACACCTTCCATTAGATATATGATAGTTGCACAAACCCAAAGATCATCATTGCATTTCAAGAACACCTGCCATGTTGATATACTTTAGATCTATGATAGTGGCATGAACCAAAAAATCACCAATGAATTTCAATACTTTTTTCTGCCACAAGTGAAAATGCGAGCCTTGAGACACACACCCATAGATAGTGAAGATCTCTCCTTATCATGGAGGAGTTGAAATAATCATCCCAAGGGAGTAAAACCAAGCTCACATCTCTAAACATCAACGGACCCCTATCAAGCATCACCTCTCTCTCTCTCCTAAGAAATAAAAAAGGGAGAGGAAAAAACCCTTTTAAGAGGTGATATTTTTATTATGTCCTCGACATATATTTTTCGGTCGAGGGTATTAGTTGTGACTATTGTGATGATGGGCGTCGAAGGCAAAGGTTGGGCAATGGTTGAGAAAAATACAAATTAAATATTTGATATATTCGTGGATTTTTCTGAGTGTGGATTGGTTCTGTGCGCGGTGACGCATGCCTGGGTTGGTGCCCCAGGGGCCGACCACGCGATGGCGTCACCGTGCTTTAAAACCTTGTAAGTGCTCCTGTTGTGCCTTTTGCGGAGGTTTCATGTTCGTCCTGACACGGGGTTTTACTGCGCCTGAGTTTCATTCATTTTTTATTATGGGAGAGGATTTTCAATATCTTTGTCTCTTCGAGGTGGAGGGGCCATTCGTCGATGGCTTTATTGTTGACGGGACTGCCTTCAGTCCGATGTTCGATTTGTTACGATGAATGGCAGGTGGATGGACAGAGGTTTTAATGGGAGTCTTGGTTCTTGAACCAGCGCATAGATTAAGGCTTGTGTGTCACTACATGAAAGAAGGGAAGAGCGTTGCTGTGCCGATTCTCTCTGGTCTGAATTCGAACCTGAACTTGCGTCAAATTGCTGAAGGAAAAAAAATCATGGCGAGGCACGCTAGAAGATCACACATTTCGATACTCACACAGATAATTCATAATGCCCTCGTCATCTCGCCCAAGAAGCTCGGCCACAAGCAGACCAATAATCATGGTCATTGTAGCTTCGTCAAAGATGTCGCGAGTTTCTGGGAGTCCCTGTTGGTTCTTTGCACCTTGGTCACCATGATGTGCTTGTTTCTGACATGGCGTCCCACACTTGGGCCCATCCATAGACTCCCTTGCTCCACACCCAATTCCCTCGCCCCCCACGAACAGTAGTAATAGGCCTCCTCCACCCTTGCCTTCGTGCCGCCTATTCCTGCACATTCTCTACCTTGGAGCCTAACGGTCAATGAGAAACATTTCTAGGCCCAGCCCGATAATTTGGGGTATAAACCGTGTGTTGAGTTCAACATGGAGTACAGGAAGTTGTAATTTGGGAGAACAACAAGTGATTCATCAATTCCGCCTCTACATAAACATATTCCATGCCATGTCATTGCCTTGATTTAGGCCTACTGTGCTAAATGCGATTTGTGTTGTTTTGATGCAATGACTTCTCGGATATCTTTGAGATCGGGCATTTCAAGAAAACTCTCAAGGACGTTGTTTGAATCGTCTCTTTGCTTCCCTCTACTCATTTGATGTCGAGGCCCGTGGAGGAAAAGAGAATTCCTCTCCATGTTAGTCCCGTTGGGTTCGATCTCACTACCTTAGACAGGTAAGTGAATATTCATTCATTTCACTGTTTCTTCCACTCTTTTCAAATATTTAGTCTAATAGTATTTTTATGATAACCACAGTTGAATAGAGAAGGTGTTCTTCTTCTCCGTTGACTGGACTCTAGGTTTTCCAAGGATTTTCCCTTCGATCTTCAGAAACTTCGCTGCAAGGTATGTCTGTTAATTCACTTACTATGTTTTTCAATTTGTTTATGAATACCTTTGCAAAATTTGTTAGCTGGAAGGAATGTTATTCCATTTTTTGTTCTTCCAGGTTGCATTTCATGCATTGAGATTTGCAGCACCTATACAAGCTGTGGGGGATAAGCTGGTGCAGAGAATGTAGAAGTAGGGCCCTTACATGGCTCTGCATTTACGACTGGAGAAAGATGTATGGGCTCTAACTAGATGGACAGAGGTTTTAATGGGAGCCTTGGTTCTTGAACCAACGCATAGATTAAGGCTTTCCACTTGTATATTATGGTACTGGATGTCATAAAGGCCCTTGTCCTTGGTGTTAACAATCTATGTCAGCTTGCATTTTTTTTCTTCAAGTTGTTGTTTATTTATGGTTCAAATATTATACCATTAAGTTAACTCAGATGTGTTTATTGATAAGAAGAGTAATTTGGACTGAAACTGGCCATGGCCGTATCCATGGATTCCTTCATAGACCAACGCCAATCCATTCCTATCAGCGCTTGGTCATGTCCATGGTTTCCGTAGATGGCCAACTCAAAGCCAATACAACAAGTTCTTGGTGCATAAAATATGACTAAGGTTGATTGTAAAGGAATTGCAGTTATATTTATATTTGGATTTCAACTTGTATTAACTCTTTTCCTGTTTGGATGCAACATAAAATCTCAAAATCTCTACCTGGGCGCTCTTGGATTATCTCACATTAATGGAATTCTCTTCGTTCTTTGCATTCTGGGATAATCCGGTCATAAGTTTTAGTGCCTCGGGTTTTGGGTATCTAAGCTGACTCAAATGCTTAAAAAAAGTAAAGCATATTGGATCAAGACAGAATTTAAATTTTTTCGTGAATTACTTTTGGATAATCCTTATAATGTTTTTCTTCTCCTTTATTGTGATTAAAAGCTACATAAAATTTGATATTTCTTTGATTGTCGTGACTTTAATGATGACATATCTGGTAGAATAATGGACCATAAGTTCGTTAGCTACATGACGCATCTTGGTACTGATTTAAGTCTCATTCATGGCAGTAATCAACCTATTATTCTTTGATGGGTTCAAGTATATTATATTTGCATTACAACCTCATTTTTCATGGTATATAAAGGTTATCTTAAACTTTCCTTTCCTTCACCTATGTTGCTATACAAATTAGTGGAAATAGAGTGGAAGATTTTTTTTGTATTAATCCATATGTTAAAAGCAATCAAGAATTTTTAACACTATTCAAATGTAAATTGCTTTTTTGAAAAATAATGTAATCAAGAATTTTTAACACTATTCAAAAGTAAATTACTTTTTTGAAAAATAATGTGATAAATAAAATGAAAAGCAAGAATAATGTGGATGTCAGTTACAAAATAAAATAAAATAATGTGAGTTTGTCACCTACTATGTGGAATATTGTGCTGGAAATAAGTTTATGATATTAGTATAATAAATAGAGATAAATACCAAAAGTTAGAATGGGTAATCTAATACATTAAGATGGGTAAAATTTTATGATATTATTATTATTATTATTTATATTTAGTAGAGATAAATACTAAGAGAGTGACTTCAAAAGATTTTTCTAAAAATTAATCAAAAGATAATATATTGATAGATTTATATGAAACAATCAATTTTATTTATAATGTTTTATATATATTTGTATTAAAATAAATTTAAAAGGTATATAAAATTGTTTTAAAAATTTTGAAAATTAGATTTGATAAATTTTATGTAGTGTGAGAACATAATAAATAAATAATAATTAATATAGAATTTGAAAATTAGTTAAAAATTTAAAAATCAGTTAAAAATTTAATGGTATAGCTTAACAAAAGTTTAAAAACATAGTACAAAATTTAAGCGAATATAACAATTAATAACAATTAAAAAATGTGAGAATGCATTTTGTTTTAGACAATTATAGATTCAAATCAAAACATAAGCAAGCACACACAATTTTCAAATCAAAACATGAACAAGCCGACATATCAAGAGCATTTTATCCACCAACTGGTTGCTTTGTCATTTCATGGATGCCACACTACCGACAATATTTTGAGAGTGGATATCATATGTAGATATGTCTAGATTCTTTCAAATATCGGACAACTGCATCAAGCTATTCAAAGAAGTCCTAGGACTAGGGCGTGGAATTTCACAAATCAATGACAACTTTGTTCAACTTCTTGCAACAACAAATGGCAACATCGGGGACATTGCCACCTTGTGGCTCTTGTTCTAATTATTTTCACAATACTCTAATCCTTCCTAACCCAATAAATTATATTATATATTGAAGGGTTCCTCCCCAAAAATGATTGATCTAAACTCTCTCGTAGCTTCACAATCCCTTCCAATGTCCATTCATGGGACAGGATATCTTCCTTTCTCCATCCCACATTTGGATACATCTCTTTTTACTCCTTGTGCAAATTCCTCCTTTACAACACCTTTTTGAGAAGATGTTTTCTTCCTCATTACGTTATCCCATTGAAATGCCTGCAAACCCCAAAACCCCCTTCCTCCTATTCAACCTCCAATTTTCCCCAACTTATATCCTATACATTAAATCATGTCTAGATCTTCATTTATTAGCATGGGCCTAAAACAAATTTGGAGGGAGTCACACAATAATATTGGGTATAAATATGTGTTTCTTTAGATCAGTAAGACTCAATTTCGTGGTGAGATAAAGTATGGAAAAGCTAAAGGTGCCAAGGAAATTTAATCATTTATGTGGTTGTCTTTTAGAAATAAGGGTTTTAACTTGGGAGAATATGCAAAATTTAGTTAAAAAAGGCTCATATATTTTTATGTTAGTGTAATGAAATAGAAAAAAAATACATCATATGTTAATATCTTTCCCATCTTGATGCCACTATGGAGGGAGGTTGAATTAATGACATGTGTGAAAAATGTATGCAAAGGATCTAGAGTAAAATAATGTTTGGAAAGATGGTTTGACAAGAAGGAACTAAAATAACCGAAGGCACTTTGATGCCTTGTGTGTGGGGGCATATGGTTGGCTACAAAAACTATTTTATTTGAAGTTCCATCTTTTCAAGTTATAGCAAGACTGGGTGCTTTGGTTTCAAATATAAAAACTATAGTAGTATTTAGGTTTGTTAGGTAGGTTGGTGAATTGCAACTTGACATATCTATTCTATAGAGTAGAATTTAGGTTTGTTAGGTAGGTTGATGAGTTGCAACATGACATATCTATTTTATGGAGATTTTTTACAATGCCTAGAAGGGTGATGCAAATTTCAATAGTGTTGGCGTGATGTTTCTTTCCAACCTACACTTCATTATATTCAAAGATGAAATTATTTTTAGATAAAATAATTACGTAGAATTTCAAGATATTCAACTTTTTATTAAAGTGGGTAATTGAGAGATAAATAGGTTACATGTATATGGTGATTCCTCACTAATTATAAATTGGAAGCAAGGGATTGGCTTTCTACATAATGTACATCGTAGACATGTGGGTGAAGTCTTGTTAGAAGTTGCTATAACTTTTGAATCAAGAACTAAATGAAGAAGTATACATGCCATCGAAGGAAGGTTAATAGCTAGGTATTGGAGTTATCTTTTGTGAAAAAAAATTAAAGAATGTATTTATATTGTTAATGCAACCTATTTTTAGAAAAATCCAATTGTTTATTTAAAGTTTGTGTAGTAGCATATATTTGATTTTTTTTAATTGAAAAATATGCGAAAATAAATAAGATGGATAAATTAATGGTCTTGTACTTAAATCTTTTCATATTTAAATTAGTATATAATCGATATATGGTCTCTTAAAATCACATCAACTATGTTAATGTATTGTCTTTTGAAGACCATTAATAGAAAAGTATTTTATCATCACAAGACACTTAAAGAGAATTATGATTGTGTGCATGCATGCCACAATTTTAAATTAGATAATTGAAAGTTTTTCTTACAAAATAAACTTTGAAAATTTTATTTTATTTATCAATTATGTTTATAATTTTTAAATATAAAATTAAATTAATTAAATTGTATTATCTAATCGCATATTTATATTTCTTAAAATTAATATTAAATTAAATTATATATATATTATAACATTTTTTTTATATCTAATATTATTTGTATAATAGATAAAGAATAATTAATATTATTGTAAAGAATATTTAATATTGTGTATTATATTTATGTTTAGCAAAAAATAGTTAATATTATAACAATAAATTTGAATATATATATATATATATATTTGACAATCTTCATTAATTATTAATAACAAAAATATAATATATCAATCCATTCAACTTTTAATAATCTAGAATTTATAACTTAAAAAATTAAGAATCAAAATCCATATATATCTAATATTTTTATAACATCATAAAAATAATTAATTATCAATAACACATAAAAATATCAATTAATTCATCTTTTAATAATTTAAAAAACTAAAAAAATCAAAATCTATAAATACATCTAATATGCATATAAGGGAAGAATTTCATTTCTAATGTTAATAAAGTTATATAGATTATATCACTGATATAGATTATATAGGTTCATAACTTCTTTCTTTTAAAACAATATCAGTGATATAGATTATATATATATATTTTTTATTTTTGAAGAATCTATTTTATTAGTTTTATTATGCAACTTATGTGAGATAGTTATTATATGCGTTATCATCATTTTTTTCACGAGCATCGCAATCTTATTAGGGTAGGATGGATAATAGAGCCTTAAATTAATGGTGATTTTATACACAATTTTTCTTTGCATTTGATATTTTCAATCTTATGTGAGTACAAAGATTACATATTCTTTTATTCGAATAGATTTTTAAGACTTTATTTGTCAACGGATATAAGTAAAGCTTTTAGGTTAGCAATCATTTTTTCTCTTTAGAGTTGTAACTTTATTAAGGTAGGAAGGATGATTAAACTTGGGATTAATGGTGTATTTATAATTATGAAGTTTTATTTTGCTTTTGATATTTTCATCACTATATAATAATTTTTAGCCACTTCATTTTCAATTTTTAATTAAGCTGAAACTATTTTATCTCTAGGATTTTCCTTCTCTTGAATCATTGACATCTCGTATATTGATTTCATCATGCAGTTTCTGGGTGATGGGATTTAAAGCCGACAGAAGTTAATGCAAGTTTTGAGAAGGATGATATGCGAACAGTGGTTGTGCCGAAGGATAAACTAGGGTTTGAGGCGGTCCACTCACCAAAAGATGGGTTTGTTGCAGAGGATGTTTGGGGATAGAATGAAAAACCTGTGAATGATGCTGGGGTGTTAAAAAGGAAAGAAGGTGGCGTCAAAGTCGAAGCAGGGGTGCCTAAGTTTGTTCTGTGTGGAGGTCCAGGTTTCAAGGGTGATTGTGTGCCTTTGAAGAATTACTTGGATGCCCAATAGTTTGGAGAGATTGGAATTGGAACTCCACCTCAGGCTTTTACCGTCATATTTGGTATTGACAACTCAAATATTTGGGTTCAGTCGTCTAAATGTTACTTCTCGGTAACCATTCGATTTAATCTTAGTTGGAGTGTTTTGTATTGTCTGTTTGGGTTAGTTAGGGTTTAAATTTAGTGATTTCATCAATTTAGAAGCACTTCAATGATCTTCGATGAGCTTAAGACTTCAAATATTTTCTTTTTGGCATGTACTATTAATTTGGGTGTAGTATTGCCTATATATTGTGTATTTTCATTAGGGTTTTCTCAAATAGTGGGTTGCATTGCTTGCTATTTTAATTCAAAGTACAAGTCATCTGAGTCAAGCACATACAAAAATAATGGTACTTTATTCAAGCCCTTGTCTCCATATTTATCAGTAATCTAAGTCACCTAGTTTGTATTTTTTCTTGAGTTTGGTCATCTGAGACTTGCAATGAAATATGTAAAAAATTGTCTAATGCAAAAAAGAGTAAGAAAAGTTGCCTTATGTTTTGCAAACATCTCAATATTTACTAATAACCAACAAGGAATACTCCTAGAGATCAAGGATGTTAAGAAAAAGGGATGTCTGATCCACCCAGCAGTTGGCATTATTCTCGGATGCAAACATTGACTTCGACAAGTTCAGTGATTGCAACAAGTACATCGACTTCGACCAGTTCATCAACTTCAACAAGCACCGACTTCGACATGCATCGTCGACATTTGCGACTGACAAACTACGACATATTGTCTCTTTGTCTTCTAGTCGACCGTAACAGTTGAAATTCTGAAACCATTCTAACTTCTCTTGTAACTGAACGTAACAGACAAATAACCCAAGCGTTCTCAACACTCTATTTAAGCATGCAAAATATTGTAATATACCAACAGAGAAGAAGTAACAAGAGATTAGTTCGCATTCTTGCATATTGTCTGTGTGTGTATGTTTATGTGCGTAGTGTATTTCCTGCTTTGCTTATTATTATGCTTCCGCCATAACAATATCGATTCATTCAATCAAACTGTTGTCCCCGTCGTGCACCTGGGTGCGTATGGATCATCGGTATCAGAGCTTATCAGAGCTCAGAGCTTCATTCATTCAGAGCTTCATTCAGAGCTTTGTTTGTGCTTAAGTTGTGCGTAGACACTTCCATCGAAGTTACCTGACTTATGCCTGTTCACACACGCTCTCAAACTCAACAATCCAAGTAGACACTACCTTTGAAGATGGCAGGAGAAACAACCAATAGACATGAAATTGATGAGACATAGAAATTCATAGAGCAAGCGTTGGCTCGACAACGAACTAAAATTTTCACCCAGTTCAATGAGATTATCATGCGATTTTCTTCGACATCAGGAGGATTTCCGACAAAATCAGTCCATTCAAGGTGCAAATGAATTTGGACATACCGAATCTAGAAAGCAAGATTGACGTGGAATCCATCGACAATTGGGTACAACAACTGGAATCCTATCACTATGTGAATCAACTCTTAGAAACTGAAAAGATAACCATTGCATCCTTAAAGATGTCAACATCTGTGCACTGCTAGTGGGAGAACCTATTGACAAAGATGGAGAGAAATGGAGACCCCATAGAGACATGGGAGAAATTTGTCGAATATGTCTGAAAGGAGTTCTACCCGTCCAAGTACATTCAAAAATAGTATAAGAAGTGGCAGTAACTAAGGTAATGGAAATACTAGTCCGTACAGAGTTACACCGACGAGTTTTACCGACCAACGGCTAGACTTGGCATTCAAGAAGAAGAGAAATTGCTTGTTCTGAAGTACATCAATGGATTGTCCCTATACATTCAGTAGGAGATGGAGTTTCTGATTGTCGATACGCTTGTGGATGCATTCCACTATGCCAATAAGCTTGAAGCAAAACAAAAAGGAAAAGCACACTTCACGACCAAGCCGACAGGACGACCACCCGACAAGAAGACACCAGCCAACTTCGACAAGTCAATATCTTCTCAGCCAACCCCGCCAAGCAAGATCATGGCAAAAATAATTCTCATAAATTCAGAAGGGAACGTAGCAAACAACCCCATGCTGGGAAATGGTGTGATTACCACAATTCATCATGGCATGATACATCTGAATGCAAAGCTCATAAGACATTTTTGGAAAAAGTTTTGACATCCGGCTTGTTCGACAGAAATCTGGTAGAACCTGACCCAGAAGCAATGACCCTTTTGACATCGACATCGACCACTCCAGCAGCCTAGACTATCGTCGACGAGGAGGAATGGGAGCGCCTATTCCATACACAGATATGGGTTCAAAAAAATCCATTGCATCGGATTGTGGATAATGGTAGCCAGAAGAACTTTGTTTATGAAGAACTTGTGAAGAAACTAGGTCTTGTTACCACCCCACATCTTCAACCTTATAACATCGTTTGGATGAAGGATGGACATGAACTAAGGATCACTTGACAATGTAAACTCACCTACTTCATTAAGACTTTTGAAGATAAAGTACTCTGTGACGTGGCACCACTCTCCGTAGCTGATGCCTTGTTTGGGAAACCTTACTTATGGGATCGACATGGAAGTTACTAGTCATGACCTCAGAAGGTGATTGTCAGAATTCAGAACCAATGGTACGACATACCAGAGCGACGAACTACACCAACGGTTGCAATGATATCTTCTAAACAGACGAAGAAGCTCATCAATCATGCTCAGAAGTTCGCATTGATCATGATTAAGCCGCAAAATTCCAGGAAGACTGCAACAACCAGTTGACTCACTGACCAATGCAGCTCTCGACAGAAGCAACAGATCGATAATATTCTTGATGAGTACTAGAACCTATTCCAAGAGCCATATATAGTACCTCTACATTGCTAGGTAAAATAATCTATTGAACTTGCTCCTGGTTCTTCATTACCTAACACATATGTTTACATAAGATCCATTATCGAAAATGAAGAGATTCGCAGACAAATTCAAGATTTGATCAACAAAGGTCATATCCGACCCAACTCCTCTCCTTGTGGAAGTCTAGTCATCCTCGTTCCAAAGAAATATGGGACTTGGCACATGTGCATTGATTACCGAGCCCTCAACAAAATTTTGGTAAAGAATAGATACCCTCTACCACAGATAGACGAGCTCATCAATTTTCTGAAAGGTGCTAAATTATTTAGTAATCTTGACCTCAAGTCGGGATATCATCGGATTCCAATCGATCTTGTAGATGTATGGAAAACTGCTTTCAAGACCAAGGAAAGATTGTTTGAATGGTTTGTCATGCCTTTCGGCTTAACCAATGCACCTGCGACCTTCATGCGGTATATGGATGACATTCTTTGACATTTCATTGGCAAATGTGTCATTGTCTACCTCGACGATATATTGATTTTCATTCGATCATGGGAAGAACATGTCAGACAACTTTGACACTCTCTGATAACATCGACTCTACTTGAACATGAACAAATGTTCCTTTGTGATGAACAACATCAAATATTTGGGGTGTGTAATTGACTCTGTAGGAATTCACGTCGATCCAGACAAAGTGCAAATCCTTAAAGAGTGTCCCATTCCTCAAAGCATTCATGAACTAAGAAGTTTTCTTGGTTTGGAGAATTTTTATCGACGATTCATACTCGGCTTCAATCACATAGCTTGGCCTTTGAATTAGTTGACCAAGGGAAATGGGAAAACTGTCTTCAAATGGACATCGACACAACAAGAAGCTTTCAAGCAGATCAAACACAAGCTTTGTAATGCACTAGTACTTGTGTTACCTGATTTTCATAAGCCCTTTGAGATTGAGACAGACATATCGGACTACGCCTTGGGCGCAGTGATCACTCAGTCAGGTCACCCATTCGCTTTTCATTCTGAAACTTTTAACGACACTGTTAGAAGATATTCGATGTATGAAAAAGAACTGTACGCCATTTTTCAAGCTCTTAAGCAATGGAGCCATTATATCCTTGGCAAGGAGATGGTCATTGTCCCTGACCACAAGCCTTTACAGTTCGCCCTGTCCCAGTTGAAGTTACAAACAACTCGACAACTCAAGTGGATTAATTACATGCAACAATTTCAATTGGTAATTAAGTATCAGAAAATTAAAGCCAATGCCATCGCCAATTTCCTGAGTCAACCACCCATTATTATCCTTCTTACAGTGATGAGTATGCAGGGTTATGACACCACCACTTGGCCTCAGTTGTATCAAGAAGACAATTAATTTTCATCAGTCTATTGACAACTTCAGACCGACAAGTCGTCGACCTCCGACTATTTCTTGAAATACACCTTGCTATACAAGCTTGGACAATTTTGTGTACCAAAAGGTGAGCATCGACAACAGCTCATTTGGGACGCGCACTACAACAAAACTGCAAGAAACTTTGGAGTAGAAAAGACCCTTTATATTCTCCCGAAGTATTTCTTTTGGCCTTCACTTAAAACTGACGTCAAAAAGTACATTCGATCATGCTTGGTTTGGGCCATTGCTAAACCGCCTAATCGACAATGGGGATTGTACACAACTTTTCCAGTTCCTAGTCGACCATGGAAATCTATTTCTATGGACTACTTGACCTACTACTAAACATCGATATGGTGCAATCTTAGTAGTAGTCGATAGATTTTCCAAGGTGGCCATTCTCATTCCATGCAAGAAGACTACGACAGTGCAATAGACTGCTCAACTCTTCTTTGAACATGTCTGGAAACATTATGGTTTACCGACAACCATTATTTCCAACCGAGATGCCATATTTGTCAGCATCTTTTGAAAGACTCTCTGGCAACAACTTGATACAAGACTATTCTTATCAACAACTTTCCATCCTCATACAGAAGGATAAATGGAATTTGTGAATCTCTTGGTAATACAACTGCTTCGTATGTACAACCGCAAGCATTGACGAACATGGGATGAAAGTCTTCCATATATGCAACACAGCTACAATCGTGCTCAACACAACTCTATGGGAAAGATTCCATTTGAGATCTGTTATGGATTTCTACCCTTAGCGCCTATTGACTTGATTAGTTCCTCGACACAGTCGAATGATACCAACTTTAACTAGCAAGAAGTTGACAAAGTATTGAAGTTTCGAGATCAAATATGCGACATCCAGAAACAAGCACATGAAATGTTGCAACGAGCTAATGCGAAATCTAAGGCCCGACACGATAAGCATCGTATCCCTCATTCATTTCAAATTGGGGATCAGGTCTGGTTGCATCTCAAGAAGGAATGCTTCACTGGTTCATATAAGAAGCTGAAGCCTTTGCGATATGGTCCGTATCGTATTCTTGAACATATTGGAGAAAATTCTTTCCAGCTCGACATTCCTTCATGCTTGGGTCTGCATCCAGTATTTAATGTGGATATACTTCGACCATACCATGCACCACTATTGGAACATAACGACTTACAGAGAAAAGAACCCGAAGAAATCCATCCAGATGTTGAGGAGCCTCTTCCTTGCGACACCATTGTGGGATGACGAGTACGCCATACAAGGACGCACACAATTCCCTTGTTTTAGATGGCCAAAGCCGGATAGATCCCAACACAAGGAAAATGGTACTCTGCTACTGAAATGTTCGACAAGTTTCCTCATATGTACAAGCAAACAATGGGGACCATTATTTCTTAAGGAAGGAGGTATGAGCCACCCAATAGTTGGCATTATTGTTGGATGCCAACATGGAATTCGACAAGTTCATCAACTTTGACAAGTTTAGTGACTGCGACAAGTACATCGACTTCGACTAGTTCATCAACTTCGACAAGCACCGACTTCGACATGCATCGTTGACATTTGCGACTGACGAACTATGATAGATTGTCTCTCTGTCTTCCAGTCGACCATAATGGTTGAACTTCTGAAACTGTTCTAACTTCTCTTGTAACTGAATGTAATGGGAATACAACCCAAGCATTCTCAACAATCTATTTAAGCATGTAAAATATTGTAATAGACAAGAAGAGAAGAAGTAACAAAGTTTAGTTCGCATTCCTACATATTATCTGTGTGTGTATGTTTATGTGCATAGTGTATTTCCTGCTTTGCTTATTATTATGCTTCCTCCATAATAGTACCGATTCATTCAATCGAACTGTTGTCCCTGTCGTGCACTTGGGAACGCACAGATCAATGTCTTCCAATTCTCCTCTTAAGAACATCCTCATGGACTTGGTTTTCTATCTCAGGTATAGCGGTGTTCACCCTATCACGATTTCATTTTCCATAAACATGCTCACAAGTTAGGTTATCATTTTGATCCATCATCTCTACAACTTTTATTTTAATCATAGAACATAAGGAGAGATCTCCTTTGACTCTTTGAGTGCACATATTTCAAATTTTTCCATAATATCCCATGATTCGCTTGTCCCACGATAGAAGGCATCCCAAATGAACTAGATTAACGTCAAATAGGTTCTAAAAACATTTTGGTGCTTCCTAAATGTTGGTATTTATAGCTTCATGAGGTATTCTCACAAGTTGGCTGAACAAAAGAAATAATATTTAAATATATTAAAGACATCAATAATAATATTATTAATATTTAATAATAATAGTTATTATGAATGACATTTTGGCCAACAATAAAGAGATGCGTCCTTTCACTTCATTCACTATAAATTAAAAGTCATGAACTTGCCATTTATTGAATCATTCATCTATCACTCTACTACAATGAAGTAATAAGAAGGATGCAGCTCCGATCTCAATATAAAACTATTTGTTTTGTGCATGGTTTATCTTCGAGTGATCCTATTTATTTCCATTGCATATAATTGAAATATATTGCTGCTATCTTAAAATCTAACATGGTATCAGAGCAGTACTGAAGGAGACCATTGTTAGAAACTAGGGTTTTCAAGCAATCCTGTCCACAAGACTTGGCTGAAAACCAGAACTTAGTTTTCCAGTCTTCAATCAAAATGAAAAACATCAAGGTTGAAGATAGGCTTGATGGGGCTTCAAACTTTCATTCATGGAAGTATAGGGTGCTCATTGTCCTAGAAGAAAATGATCTTCTAAATTTCATTGTAAAAGGAGTATCAGAACCAGAGGAGGAAGGAGAAAAGTCTCAATGGAAGAAGAGTGATGCCAAAACAAGGATGATCTTAATAGATTCAATCAGGGATCATTTGATCCCTCAAATCTCTCAAAAGAAGACATTTAAAGCCATGTTTGATACCTTGAAGGAGTTATTTTAGGATACAAATGTCAATAGGGATATTGCCTTAAGACAACGACTCTCAAATGTGAAGATGACCAGATCAAATTCTGTGGCATCCTAATTCATGAAGATTTCAGAACTCAAGGATCAATTAGGAAACATTGGAGAAATAATTGCAGATAGGGAAGTTGTCATGATGACTCTAAACGGTCTTCCTTAGTCTTGGGAACCATTCATTCAAAGTGTGAGTGGACGATCCAAGCTACCCAGGTTTGATCATCTGTGGGAAGACTGCACACAAGACGAGTCTAGACTTGCAGTCAGAAAAATACTTTTTGCTTCTCATCATGAAGAAATCCAAGCTCTTGTTGCACATGCCAAGAAGAGAAAAGGAAAAGGAAAGAAGAATTTTGGTAGAAGAGACAAAGGTGAAATATCAATTTCCGTTCTAGAGCAAAAGAAGAAGAAGGATATTTCACACATTCAATGTTACAGCTGCATAAAGTATGGCCACTATGCAAGACAATGTACCTCAAAAAGAAAGCAACATGCCTCTATTGATGATGTTGATGAAAATACTCCAGCAAAGAAGTCAAGAATTACAGAAGAGTTCTTCATCTCATCTCTCTCAGGTGCCATTCCTTCTAGTAGTAATACTTTGTTATTAGATAGTGGTGCTTCAAAACATATGATAGGTTATAAAAAGTTCCTCTCAAATCTAGATGAGAGAGAATCACACCTAGGAGTTGTACTTGGAGATGATGCTAGACATACTGTAAAGGGAACTGGGACCACTTCTTTCCAGTTAGAATTTGGTGATTCTCTTCATTTGGGTGAAGTGCTTTATGCACCAAGAATGAAAAGGAACCTTGTTTTCATTTCTGCTCTAGAAGCCAAGGGTTAAAAGGTCACCTTCTCAAATGGAAAGGTTCTTACATGGAACAAGAACTCCACCATTGATTCATCTTGTGTGATTGGTGTTCGTGAAGAAAGATTATATTGATTGACGACACGACCAATTCAAGCTCTAGTTCATGATTCTATCAGTTTGAGTGAGCGATGGCATAGAAGACTTGCTCAATTACACTATAGAGCTCTTACAATTCTAATAAAGATGGTTACAGGTCTTCCCGAACTCCAAGTTGCGCATGATGGCATTTGTAGAGGGTGTGCACTTGGCAAGAATGCCAAGGGTTTCTTTCAAAATAGTGATAGCAGGTCCAAGGGAATATTGGAGTGAGTCCAAGGGAATATTGGAGTTAGTACACTCTAATTTGTGTGGACCTATGTCAGTTGCTTCCTTGGGAGGATTTTGGTATTATGTGACCGTCATCGATGGCTACTCCCGAAATACTTGGATTTACTTCTTAAAGTCCAAGGAATTTGAAGAAGTTCTGGACAAATTCAAGGAATTCAAGGCACAAATTAAGAACCTATCTAGGAAAAGGATTAAGGTTCTAAGGTCCGATAATGGAAGAGAGTACGCTTCCTCAGATTTCAGTGATTTCTGTAAGGAAACATGAATCAAGGGGGAGTACACGGTTCCTTACAATCCTCAACAGAATGGGGTTGCAGAAAGGAAGAACATCTCAATTGTAGAAGAAGTCAAGGTGATGATTCATGATCAAAACCTGCCTATGTTCCTATGGGAAGAAGCTTCTAGTACCACTGTCTATGTTCAGAACATAGGTCCTCATAACATATTGAGGAATATTACTCCAAAAGATGCCTTCACAGGTGTGAAGCCAAAAGTTTGACACTTGCATATTTTCGGCTTCCCAGTATACATTCATGTACCCGAAGAAAAGAGGACGAAGCTAGAACATTCAAGAAAAAAAGGTATATTTGTGGGGTATACTGAGCCTTCAAAGGCTTATAGGATATACATCCCATGACATAGAAAAATTGAGGTCAGTAGGGATGTCTCCTTTGAGGAGGAGGTAGCCTTTAGAAGATCTAGAGGATCTCCCATGGAGAATGACAGTGAGGAACAAGAAGCTCCAAAGGAGATGGTATCATCTCCCCCTCCCTCTTCAAAAATTTACTGTCATGTCCCTTCAACAGTGAACATTGGATCAAGATCCTAACCCAACCAATCCCTTGGGTTGAGGAGACAACTTCAGTATCACGGGGGTAAATTTTGTATTCCAGGCATTTAATTAATTAGGAGTGTGCATTTAATTTTATCCAAAGTTTGTTATGCACTTGGAATATTTATTTATGAAGCATTTAATATTTTTATGTTGAATAGATGAAGATAATGCTCCACTAGGGCGCATTAGTGGATAAGGTTGACTGAGAAGAGACTTGAGGAAGAAGTTAAGGAGAAAACACATAAATCTAGAAAATCAGGAAAAATGAAAGAAAGGTGGAGCAACTCAGGAAAAGCAGCATAAAGCAGAAAGCAACACAAAAGCATAAATCATGAAAGTTAGAAAAGAAGGAAAGTTCAAAAAAGAAAGAAAGTTCAAAAAAGAAAGAAAGTTCAAGAAAAACAAAAAAATCTAAAGCAAAAAGTGGAAAAGCATTCGGAAAAGGAAAAATGAGGAAAGCAAAGCAAAAAAGGAAAAGGTAGGAAAAATAGCTTTCCTTATCCACTCAAGGAGGGTACATTAGCTAAGGATACTTTCTCCTCAAGTCACCCACTCTCTATAAATTATCCAGTGTGCATCACATTCACATCTTTTGTCAGTTTAATGTTTGGATTGAGAGCAATTGTGCCTTAGAGACTTGGGAGATGTGCCCCTAGTCCAAGCTGGGTGATGTTCCCCTACTTTCTATGAGAGGATGATGGTATTCAACCATTTTCATTGAGTTTATTTGCAGGTCCCGTAGCTGAACCAAGGCTGGGTCAAATTTTAGAAAGCTTCAACAAGTTTGTGGTTCGAATCTTAGAGCTTCTTAGTGATTTCTAGTGCTATATTGTTGAGTAGGAGAGGAGATGAGTTTTTGTAATTTTATGAGCAGCCTCATGGCTCTGATATGATGTAATAACAATCAATATTAATCTATTATACCAGTCATTACATTTCATATTACAGAAGTCTGATATTTTCTTCAATTTCTCCACCCCCTCTAGAATTGCCTAGATTTTGACTAGTTTTTATAATGCTTATTGTAGATGAATGAGAATAGATCCAAATGAGCTCATTTATATTCCTGATGTTAGATAACATGTTTTATGATCCAATACATCTCCGAGAAGAGGAATTAGTGAGCCTTCCTTTCCTGTTTGGAAGCTCCTAAATTTTACTAGCTAGGCAATCCTAGAATGCTAATTTACTCATCTTTTTGTAAATATTTCTCAAATATTTCTGAAACTTGATGGAGTTATATGTGACTTTATATTGACTTTTAATTTATGTTTATTAGCCTCTCTGAGCCAAAACAACTCATCCTTATATTCCATTCAAAGTTTAGATCCATACTAGTCTGCATATGCTGGGAGGACCATAAGCATTGGAGTAGATTTCAGCCGAGCTGATCTTGAAACATAAATGGTCCAGTACTTTGTTCATAGGTATCAACATATATCAGAGCCTTCCTTCCATCCAAAGCTTCTGATCTTGTCCACCCCAGTCAAACTAGCTTCCATAAACATTATTTTTAATTGATTTTGTGTAGAAGAGAGTTTTTGTATCACTAATCCTAGTTGGTACATTATAGTGGTATTAGAGCATGGTCCTATGAACCTTCTCTTAACATATTTATATGAGTCCAAGAAGATACATAGATTTAAAGAAGAAGGATCCTCTGTTAGAGGAAGAAGAGGGAGAAGAGATAAATTCTACTGAAGGAAAGTTGCAAGTAGAATCAGACATGTCTCACAAGGAAGACAAAGAGGAGTTCAAATTTTTTTTTAAGGAATTATGAAGGGTTTGCAATACATCTCCCTCAATATTTTTCAGTATGGAAAAGAGACCAGAGACTTCTTAGCTCAGCAACTAGGAAGCAATAATGGAGAGGGGATCAACAATGGTACCCCACATGGTGAAAGGAGGGTGAGTGGTGGCCATATTTTCTCAAAGACTGGGCCTCACAATCGCCTTGATGAATTCAAGATGGAATCTCAAGCTCACTCTAGGCCTACTATGCCCAAGTTTACTGAAGATCCAAGAGAGGAACCTGAGGTTTGAAATGGAGGTCTTGCTTCATGGGATGACAAATATGTTGAGTACCTTACATTGAATTAAGAATGCAGAAGTGATTTACCATTCAAAGACTTTTGTGACCTACAGTACAAGACCAAGCCAAGAGGATGCTTCCAGATGCAAAATAAAAACTATGAGCTCGGAAATGCTATTGGTAAGATTTCTTTACCTTGTTTTGATGGTTCACAAAAATGTACTGCTAACTCTTGGATTCAAAAGCTTGACAAATATTTTCAGTTGAATCCTATGGCTAAAAGAGATGCCATCAAGATGGACACTCTACACTTATATGGAGAAGCAAATTATTGGTGGTTTCATGGCCTAAAAAATCTTGGGCATGATCAAGTGACCACTTTTGAAGAGCTCACAAGAAGGTTAGCTGAAAGATTCGAAAGAAAAGATCCTGAGATCAAGTTCAGAGAGCTAGCACATGTGAAGCAAACTGTAACTCCTGAAGCTTACATATTTGAGTTTCAAAAACTAGCTGTGATGGTTTTTGATATTTCATAAGCTAGATTGATACTGTTGTTCATTGAAGGGTTATCATAACCTTTGAAAGGTTTGGTGAAGGCTTACAAACCTTCTACCTTGCAAGATGTACTAAGTCCAACTAGAGACTTGCAAGACTCTATTCCAAGGACCAAATTTCCTCCTAAAACTATTTATCCTACTCAGTTCAAGAATCAAAGGCCACCCATGAAGATTCCTTCTGGAAATTTTAGAAAGGATAACTATGCTAAGGATCGAGATGAATTGAAAAGAAGGAAGTTGTGCTTCACCTGCCAGGAGCCATGGTTTCCAGGACATAGATGTGCCAAAGGAAAGGCACACTACATTGAATTTTATTCAGAGAGAGAAGATGAGGAAGAAGAAGAAGAGGCCCCAGTAGATGCAGAAGTGGCCTATGATACCACAGAAGAAGAACCTAATTCTGAGGTGAGCAAGATTGCAGTACTCTCAGGAGTGCCTCACTTCCCATTAAAGAAATTTTGAGGTTAAAAATGGGCCTCAAAACAAAGAAAATGTACTATAAAAATAAACCAATCACATTCTAGTAGATGACATCATCCCTCATGGTTGAGGTGGCATTGCGTGAATTAAGAATGCTTATTTGTCAAATTTTCTATGGTGGATGAAAATCCATAGTTAACCAAGGTAGTGGTATAAGTACTTTTAAGTTATAAAGTAAAGTACTCATAATGAATGTCTTTTCACACTTTTTTTCCTTTCACACTTTCTCATAAAATAATATTATTGTCATTTTCAAGTAAAGTATTCATAATTCATAAAGAAGGTCCTTTCACATTTTTTTTATAAAATAATATATTGTCATTTTCATGTTTTTAATTTTAAATTATATATTCACTCCATTTTATTTAATATCATAATGCCAAACTAATATATATATATATATATTCTTTTCACATTTTGTCATAAAATAATATTTTTATCATTTTCATATTTTTTATTTTTAATTTTATATTCACTCCATTTTATTTAATATTATAATGCCAAACTAATATATATATATGAAAAATGTATGCTAGTTATGAAAAATTTGATTTAATGAATTTTAAAATAAATTAAATTCATGAATGATATTAATATGAAAAATGTATGTTAGTTATGCATATAAATTAAATTCATGAGTGATAGTAAATTAAATTATATATTTTTACAACTCAATTTTTAAGAATAAACCAGCCTAGATCCAAATCCTAGGCTCTATCAAGCGTCGAGAGGGATCAAATCTCTCAAGGTGCAAACCTCTCCTCGAAAAGCTCCTTGAGTGCAATACTTGAGAAGAGGTTTACACCTCGGGAGATTTGATCCCTCTCGTGTTAGGATATTCCTATACTCCATCCTAGTCCTACTAGTATTTTCATTCTTTGCATTTTCAGTCTTGCATGCATTCCTGCATGCAGCATGCGTTCTGCATGCATTGCATAAATCCGCATGCCGCCCAGTCATCAGGTTGACACCTCCAGCACCCAGTCCTTAGTATCCCAGCACTCGGGAGCTACTTTCCACTCAGATTAAGCCCTCTTAGCCTGTCATGTGCCCAATTCTCACCTTCCACTGAAGAAGGGTGCCTTTCTCACCTACCAGTCCAGTTTACTTCAGTTAGCCACCAGTCTTTCCTTGATTTGAAGCCAGATTGACTCCTCACTACTGTTATCACTCCGATTGACCTCCGATGAGACATGAATACCTATTCTGACTCCAGTTAGCTCCTCATGCGCCCTCCACTGATCCTCTTTCATTTAGTTAGTTCCAATTACACTCAGTTACACCTACCACACTCAGTTACACTCAGTTTGATTGATGGTTGACAGTTACTTGAGCATTGCTGACTCCAATGATGATGATGAAGACTTACAGTTGTGCTCCGATGACACTCCGGTGATCTTTTGATCACTCCATGAAGGCTAATTTGAATTGCCACCTTAGGCATTCGAATTCCTCATGCATTGTATTATTTATTTGTCCATTTGTGATTAATGAATTAGTGTGTGTGAAGTATTTGTGCTTCTATCTGAGTTCTATTGTATTATTATTTTGTTGCTCATTATACTGCATTGACCACTCTTCTTCTATTTTCTTGCTTAATCAATTACTTTCTTGTGAGGTATACATCATCTCTTAGATCTGCTGTGAGGATTTTCACATGGTATCAGAGCATGTTGAGAGTATTGTTTATCTCCATTCCTGAGAGTTTTTTGCAGGTTATTATCAAGATTTCGAGTGCAGCAGTTGTAGCAGTTTCTGCATTTTTGCAGTAGTAGCAGTTGCAGATATTCTCTATTGTTTTTGCAGGTCTTCTACAACTTCAATGTATTGATAATAAATCTATCCTCTTTCTCCATTTAACTATGATCCTCGTTTTCCATTCAACTATGATAAATGGAAACCACTGATGATAGCACATTTGAAGAAAAATTGTCTCTTTGATCATTGTTTTGAAAGAGAGTTCAAATCCTATGATGAAGAGAGTGGCTGGTTAGATAAAGGTGAAGCAGCTTGTGCAACCATGATGTATGCTATGCCTAAATGGATATTATATGACCTCCCTGATATTTCATCACCAAAAGAGCTATGGGCTCACCTGGATGTAATATTTGGCAAACAGAATGAAGGAATTGGTCCAAACCCCTTCGAGAGCAAGCAAAGTGATGCATTCGCCCTCCTTGATGATCTCATTGATCATGAACTAGTATCAAACACATCTCATATTGAAGTTGTCCACAAAGAAGAAGAACTTGCACATTCTACACTCATACTCCAAATCTCTTATATTTCGAATTCTGTGCTAGCCTACACTCTAGATAGCAGAAGGTCCTAAATCCTCTCTTGCACCAGAGTCTGCTGGTTTGCATCATGATCTATTGAATGTTTCGGAGGTCAAATCAGCTATTGGAGGTAATGCATTCGCTCTCCTCAAGCAATCACCTCTTATTTACTGATATATGATCATTATTCCATGCTTTTAGAAGGTTATTGAAGAATATGGCCATTTCCATCTGCTTGGGATAATTTCTCATGCACATCATGGTTTTGATCTCACCCCTGCTGGTTCAAAGGATATCTCAAGAAACCATGATTCAAGTCTTGGATCTAATTTGGATTCTAAGCAATCACTACTTGGGATAATTTCTCATGCATATGATGGTTTTGATCTCACCCCTGCTGGTTCAAAGGAGATATCAAGAAACCATTCTTTAAATCTTGGATCTGATTTGGATTCAAAACATTTACTATTATTTGATGGTTGTTTTTGGCATAATCTCACCCATGATGGTTCGAAGGAGAAGACAAAAGGCTATCTGCACATTCATAAATTTGATCCTACCTCAACTGATTCAAATCACAGGTTCAAGGATCATCCTCATACTATTGGATTTGTTCTCAACACATTCGATCTGAAGAGCAAGTACAAGCACATGCTTTCTGAGAATGATCCACTTCTTCCTAAGAAGAAGATATCTCCAGACATATGACCAAGCATCACACCTGCTTGAGTTTGGAGCATTTATTTTTGTGTGTGCCTTATAGTCTATTTTGAGGGGGGTTATTTTTCCCATGAAATTTTCCCCATTTCCTCGGTTTATTGACTGTTATTATTCATTGTATTGGGTGACCTTTGGTCTTAGTTACCAGGGCCCAGGATGGATTAAGGGGGGGTGTTAGGATATTCCTATACTCCATCCTAGTCCTGCTAGCATTTTCATCCTTTGCATTTTCAGTCTTGCATGCATTGCATGTATCCGCATGCTGCCCAGTCATCAGGTTGACACCTCCAGCACCCAGTCCTTAGTCTCCTAGCATTCGGGAGCTACTTTCCACTTAGATTAAGCCCTCCTAGCCTGTTATGCGCCCAGTTCTCACCTTCCACTGAAGAAGGGTGCCTTTCTCACCTACCAGTCCAGTTTACTTCAGTTAGCCACCAGTCTTTCCTTGATTTGAGACCAGACTGACTCCTCACTGCTGTTATCACTCCGATTGACCTCCTATGAGACATGACTACCTATTCTGACTCCAGTTAACTCCTCATGCATCCTCCACTGAGCTTCCTTCATTTAGTTAGTTCCAGTTACACTCAGTTACACCTACCACACTCAGTTAGACTCAATTTGACTGATGGTTGACAGTTACTTAAGCATTGATGACTCCACTGATGATGACGAAGACTTCCAGTTGTGCTTCGATGACACTCCAGTGATATTTTGATCACTCCATGAAGGCTAATTCGAATTGCCACCTTATGCATTCAAATTCCTCATGCATTATATTATTTATTTGTCCATTTGTGATTAATGAATTAGTGTGTGTGAAGTATTTTTTCTTCTATCCGAGTTCTATTGTATTATTATTCTGTTGCTCATTATACTGCATTGACCACTCTTCTTCTATTTTCTTGCTTAATCAATTTTTTTTTGGGAGGTATACATCATCTCTTAGATCTGCTGTGAGGATTTTCACATCTCGACGCTTGATAGAGCCTAGTATTTGGATCTAGGCTAGTTTCAGTCGTGGGCAGTGACACAAAACTGGAGTTTGATTAGCATTGTAAGGAATAGTTTAAGTTGAAAACACAGATACATTTACGAGGATTATCATAATGTAAGTAATAAGTATTAAGGATAGAGTAAATTGTTAAATTGGAAAATAGAGACAATTCGCCTAATTTTTATTTTCGATTCTCTTTTTGTTGATCTGCATTTTGTTTTGTTTGTTATTCTCCTTCTTCTGTCGTCATTTCGTACATTTTGATTTATTTGTTGTTCTGCAAACTGATTTTTTTGTTCTTCCAATTGCTTCAACTTTCTCTCTCGATATGCTCTTTGTCAATCAATGTTTCGTTTTCTTTGTTCGTCTCATTCTTTTGCTTTCAATTCGCCTCACTTTTTTCGATTCTCTTTTTGTTGATCTGCGTTCTTTTTTGTTCGTTCTTCTCCTTCTTCTGCCGTCATTTCGTCATTTCATACATTTTGATTTATTTGTTGTTCTGCACCTTGATTTCTTTGTTATTCCAACTACTTCAACTTTCTCTTTCGATACAGTCTTTGTCGATCAACGTTTTGTTTTCTTTGTTCCTCTCGTTCTTCTGCTGTCAATTCGTCTAACTTTCTTTTTCGATATTCTTTTTGTCGATCTGCGTTCTTCTCATTCTTCTGCTGTCATTTCATCTAACTTACTTTTTCGAAATTCTTTTTGTTCTTCTGCTTTTCGTTTCAAGTCTTCTTCTCGTTCTTTTGTTGTCATTTCGTAAGATTTTCTTCCTTGATATGTTTTATGACGTTCGATGTTCTGTATTTTTGGTTCTTTGCCAGTTTGTCTCATAGCATCTTCTGCATGCGAATCTTCCATTTTTAGTTTAGACTCTATATAAAAAAGTCAAACATTAACATATACACTGAAATTTATGCATCGATGAAATAGACACTAAAATTTATGCATCGAGGAAATATACACTGAAAGCAATGCGTCCATGGTATAACAGCTACACTGAAAATTATGCAATAAAATACCCCATACACTGAAATCTATGCATCCATACACTGAAATCAATGCGTCCACAGAATAACATCTACATTGAAATCTATGCGTCCATACACTGAAATCAATGCATAGTGAGCATAGTGGATGGAGCAACGTAGTGAAATCAATGCGTCCACATAATAATTGTGTGTTTAGAAATGTGATATCATTGTGAGCGTAGTGGAAGGAGCAGTGTTCGGTTAGTTTTCATCTGTGCACCTTTCATGTAGAGGAAGAGTTAATTATTTATCCAAGGATGACCTGCCTACAACTTGTTATTCAGTATGTGCTAGTTATGGCGTTATTGATTTTAGGTTCTGGGCAAGTTGTCCTCGACTAAATATTTATCTTTGCGTCTAATTCTAGACCTCAAATGAGGAAACAATCTAGTTGGTCAGAATGTATGTATTAGCTATATTCTTCTAATGAAATTGGGGTTTATTCTGTTATTGAAATTGAAGAACCAAAGATAGTTGTAGATACTTCAGGTTTGTATTTTGTATTTTGAGTTGCAGTGAAGGAAATGTGAATACTTTGAATCTTCCGAAGAATAGATGTGTTTAGTAGAGTTTTAGTATAACTTATATACGATATTATTTTGATATATTTTTTAATTACGCATTTTGAATTTTGAATAAGGTTTTCATATTACAATTGCAATTTTTTATAATTTATAATTTGTAATCTTCGAAGAAAACTCTTCCCTTCCTTTGTAATTATAATGTTTTATTTATTTGATTTTTACATATTGTTTTACAGAATAGAAACCTTGAGTAAAAAGACCCCATACACTGAAATCTATGCAAGTCTAAAACTCACTTTACATGAAAGTGAATATATTTATGAAATTCCAGATTTTAAAAAAAAATTCATTATATTTATGAAATTCCGGATTTTTTTTTAAAAAGTAGGTAACATGGGAGGATTGAACCTTGAAATCTATGCAAGTCTAAAACTCACTTTACATGAAAGTGAATATATTTATGAAATTCCAGATTTTAAAAAAAAAATCAATATATTTACGAAATTCGGATTTTTTTTTAAAAAGTAGGTAACATGGGAGGATTGAACCTTGGACCTCACACCTATTATCCCAACACCCTTACCACTATACCACATGTAGTTATTATTATACAATGTAAAGAACTTATATATTTATTTGTAAAAATTAATATATATTTAAATATAAATATAAATTGAAATTAAATATTAATTTAAATTAAATGTTAATTTAAATTTAATTATAAATTTAAATTCAATATAAATATTACAATATATTTTAATTTTAATTGAAATATAAATATAAATTAAATGTTAATATATAAATTTTAATATATATTTAAATTTAAATTAAATGGAGGGCTGCGTGGACTGCGCAGAGGAAGGACTACGCTTGAGGGATGACTGTGCAAGAGGGAGTGGAGGAGAAGGACGGGAGGGAGGAGGTGGAAGGGGCTATGGTGGAGGAGGTGGATGGGAGGGAGGACTACGCTTGAGGGAGGACTACGTAGGAGGGAGTGGAGGAGGTGGACGGGAGGGAGGACTGCGCTTGAGGGAGGACTGCATAGGAGGGAGTGGAGGAGGTGGACGAGAGGGAGGACTGTGCTTGAGGGAGGACTGTGTAGGAGGGAGTGGAGGAGGTGGACGGGAGGAAGGAGGACGAAGGGAGGGAGGAGGATGGAGGGGTTGCGGTGGAGGTGGATGGGAGGGAGGATGACGACGAGAGTAAGGAGGACAGAGGGACTGCGGTGGAGGTGGACGGGAGGGATGGCTGCATGGAAGAGGGGAGGAGGGAGGGATGGTTAGAGGGAGGGAGGACTGCGCAGGAGGTAGTGGAGGGTTGCGTGGAAGAGGGGAGGAGGGAGGGATGGATACATGGAGGAGGGGAGGAGGGAGGGAGGACTGCGCAGGAGGTAGTGGAGTGATGCGTAAAGGAGGGGAGGAGGGAGGGATGACTGGAGGGAGGGAGGACTACGTAGGAGGGAGGGATGGCTGCGTGGAGGAGGGGAGGAGGGAGGGATGGCTGGAGGGAGGAAGGACTGTGTAGGAGGGAGTGGAGGACTGTGTAATTATATATAACCCTAGAGAGAGTGGAATTACCTGGAGATCAGATTCTATCTTTGTTGTTTCTCTACTGCCGCATAACACACACCAAATTAATTTTTATTTTATTTTTTTATGTTGTTTTGATTTCCATTATATAGCCATTGATTTCGAAGGTGTTTTTCAAACATTTATTTTATTAAAGACCGACATAATATATATTAAGTTTATTTTACATTTTATTACTTTCGCCAAACGTTACATGTTACACGCGTTAGAAGATCTCCCTCATATTATCACTTTTTACTATTAGATGTAACGCTACATCACACATGTAACGCTACATCATACATGTTACAAGATCTCCCTCATATTATCACTTTTTACTATTAGATGTAACACTACATCATACACGTTACAAGATCTCCCTCATATTATCACTTTTTAATATTAGATGTAACACTACATCACACATGTAACACTACATCATACATGTTACAAGATCTCCCTCATACTGGGTTGTAGAGCGCATCTCGACGCAATTAAGTCTTATATTATTTTCTATGAGAGAATTAATTATAACATTAATTTACAATAAAATAAATATCCCAACTTTTTTATGATTTTGATATTAATTTACCAATATTGATTTAATGAATAAAGAATAATAATAATGCAATGTGAATTATAATAATACTATTAACATTTTAGATGTAAATAAATTTTCAATTAAATCACATTATATTAAATTGATAAGAAAAATACTAAATATAAAAAGTCAACATAAATTAAAAAAAATAGCTCTTAAAAAATGTTTTTTATTATTTAATTCCATTTGCAAGTTCAAGATAAATAAATGCTAAAGGACAATAAAGTTTTGAGAATTTACAATGAATCTTAGTCATATCAATGTAGAGTTATTTTATTAATTTTATTTCTAGTGAATTTTTAAAAGTAACTCAAGCATGGTTATTTATATTGTGCATAGAAAATAGTGTAGGAGGTGACTTGTCATATATACCTACCCCATAAAACCCTTAACTCATAATATTTTAATATATCTCATACTTTTTAGTACATCTCTTAGGAGGCCATTTGTTGACCTCAAAATCTCTCTAATATACACTCATATTCAAAGGAGTGGTATGAGGACAATCAATCATTGTGTTAGTGGATGGAGGAGCAACACATAACTTCATTGATTCAACTCTGGTTGAAAAGAGAAAGATACATACTGAAAAATTTGGAGGCTTCACTGTTATCATTCTAGGTAACAGGGTACCTACTTGGGACTTTCTGCAGAAGAGGAATAAACACGGACCAGGTTGGTGCATATTATGTAAATTCAGTGGGGAATCGGTTTGTCACCTTTTTCTCCATTGTCCTTATATTCGTGTGGTTTGGGAGGTTTGTTCGAGGGTGCTGAAGACTCCATTTAATTGGGAGGGGGACACTATGGATATCACTTGGCGAAACTGGTATCATAACCCGATTCTACACGCCTTCAGAGCCTTGCCTCTGTTGGTGGTGTGGGGGGTATGGATTGCCCAAAACCATTATATCTTCAATGATAAGCTTTGCTTTCCTGCACAAACTGCTATATACTGTTGTGGGCTCTTTCTCTCATGTAAAAGGAGTGGGTAGCTTGGAAAATTGCGGGACATTTAGCTTGTGGATACTGATCGAACCCAGCCTTGGGTTTTCTTAGATGGAGCCTGTCAAAACAATTCCTGCGGGGGAGGGGCCTTATTGTTTCTTTCGCTAGAACACTTCTTCGAAATGTCCTTGGGTCTGGGGGAAGGAAGCAACAATTTTGCTGAGATTGTGAGCCTCAAATTTGTAATCATTTATGCGCATGAGAGGGGCTGCCGTAATTTAACTGTTTATGGGGACTCTTTGAATATGGTCAAATGGATTTCTGGAACTCAACATTTCCAAAACCTTAGACTCTCAAACATTTTGACAGCTATCAGGGACACTACCATTGCATTTGAATCCTTTGAATGCATACATGTTTATAGGGAAAACAACACAGAGGTGGACCGAGCTTTGAAAGCGAGCCTCCTGTTGGGGCTGGGGAAATGGAAAATCAAAGAGTATACAGGTGGACTGGCACAGGAGTTTTATCATTGGCCCTTCATAGACTGAAGGGCACTACAAGGTTATTACGTATCTGTTTCCTTTTTTGCATTTCCGTGGTTTTTTTTGGCCTGTTATGAAGCTGACCTCTCGGCATTTTCGGGATGTTTTTCATATGACTGACAACACTTTTTTGTAGCATGAACTCAGCATCATACTTTCCAACATATATATTGTATTATTTTGTAAAGTTTAATGGTTCCATACCTTTTCATAGACACAGGCATAGAGATGTTACTAGTTTTGCTTATCAGCAAAAATACTCTTCTAGAGTGAAGATGATCAAAAGTAATTTTGTACTCGAAAGATGAAATAAAATTATGCTTTTTTTTGAAGGAAAAAAAGATCATTCCAGGTAATCATTCCATGAACTACTGTAGATGTATTCCTAAATTGCAGATTTGTGTAGGAGAAAATACCATTACAGATAGCTTTTAGGTTGTTGATGTGGCTGATACTAACATGGTTTTGGGAGTACAATGGTTGTATTCCATTGGGAAGCATTTAATAGACTACCAAGTTCCTGAAATGATCTTCAAAGGAGAAAATGGAAAAGAGGTAGTGTAGAAGGGGATCAACACCTATCCAAAATGAGTGGTAAGTGCACACAATATTAGATCCATACTAAGGCATGGAGATGTTGAATGGGATGTATAATGCCTAATCATCACAAAGGGAAATTCATTTGAAGTAGCCTACTATCCTAAAGACATTCAGAAGTTGCTCCAAAATCATAAGAAGGTGGTTGGGGACCTTCCTCGTGGTAGGCCTCCAGATAGAGGAGTGGAGCATAGGATTGACTTGGAGATAGGAACCTCACCTATCAAGGTGCACCCCTACAAGCACCCAAAAGATTCAAGGATGAGATAGAGTGAACCATCAATGAACTGCTTGACTTGGGGTTCATAAGACCAAGTTCAAGTCCTTTTGCCTCATCGGTAGTCCTTGTGAAGAAGAAATATGGGACCATGAGGATGCGCATAGATTACAAAGATCTCAACAAGAAGACTATCAAGAACATATATCCTATTCCAAGGATTGATGAGCTTATGGATGAGCTCCATGGGGCCAAGTACTTTTCAAAGATTGATCTTCGATCTGGTTACCATCAAATCAACATGAAAGAAGAAGACATACAGAAGACAACCTTCCGGTGTCACCATGGGAAATTTGAGTTTCTGGTTATGCCTTTTGGCATAACAAATGCAGCTGCAACTTTTCAATATTGCATGAATAGAGTGTTCAGCATGCAGCTCCATAAGTTTGTACTTGTTTTCGTTGATGATATTCTGATCTATAGTAGGACTTGGGAAGAGCATTTGCATCATTTGGATATTGTACTAACAATCTTGGCAGATCAATATTTTTATGCAAAGCTAACCAAGTGTGAGTTTGGGATGATTGAGATTTTGTATCTTGGTCATGTGATTGGTCAAGATGGAGTCAAGGTTCACATGGAAAATATTCAAGCCATTCTAGATTGGCCTAGTCCTAAAAATATCACTGAACTAAGAGGGTTCATTGGGATATGTACCTACTACCAGAAGTTTGTCAAAGGATTTTCCAAATTGACATCTCCTTTGACAGACCTCACTAAGAAAGGAGCTTTCCATTGGTCAAAAGAATCTGAACAAGTGTTCAACCGAATGAAGGAGGTAATGAGCAGTTGTTATGTTCTTGCACTTCCATATTTTTCTCGACCTTTTGTTCTTGAGTGTAATGCTTCAGGGAATAGGATTGGAGCAGTCTTGATGCAAAATAAGCATCCCTTAGCCTTTCAGGGCAGAAAATTGCAGCACCATGAAAGGTTGTATTCAATTTATTACAAAGAGATGCTAGCCATCATGCATGCGCTAGTCAAGTTCAGGCAGTATTTGGTAGGAGGAAAGTTCATTATCAAGATTGATCACAATAGTTTGAGACACTTCTTAACCCAAAAGGAGATGAATGATAGGAACCGAAGTGGGTAAGAAAGGTCCAAGCATTTAACTTTGATATTGAATATAAGAAGGGTAAGATGAACACTATAGCTGATGCACTTTCTAGAAAACCCACTCTTGCATTGCTCAAATTTCATGATGATTGGAAAGTACAACTTGGGGTAGACTACACAAAGAATCAGTTTGCTTGTGATTTATTTGATGGATTAATTCATGATGATGCTTATAATATTCTCAATGATATTATTTATTATAAGGATAGGATCTTTGTAGTTCCAGAATCCATACTAAAGAAGAAGATCCTTGAAGTTGCCCATGATGTGCCTTTAGCAGGTCATCCAGGGTTTGTGAAGACTTATAGGAATGTTAGGGAAAGGTTCACATGGGAAGGGATGAAGAAGGAGGTGATGGAGTATGTCAGGTCATGTGTGGCATGTCAACAAAATAAAGTAGAGCATACTCATCCAGCATGGCTCTTACAACCACTCCCCATTCCCGAGCAGAAATGGGAAAGTGTATCAATGGATTTCATCACTGGGCTTCCAAAAAGCCAAGGTAAAGACAATATTTTTGTTGTGATTGATAGATTGAATAAATATGCATATTTATTTTTTGTCACAAATAATATTGCAGCCAGCCAAGTGGCTAAAATTTTCATCAAAGAAGTCTTCAAACTTCATGGCATACCCAAGTCCATCATCAGTGACAGGGATATCAAGTTTACTAGCAATTTTTCGCAAGAACTGTTCAAGTTAGTGGGGACAATTTTGGAGATGAGAAACAAATACCATCCATAGAATGATGGCCAAAAATAGAGAGTGAACCAATGGCTGGAAGGGTACTTAAGAAACTATGCCACCTGGCAACAAAAGTCATGGACTACTTCGCTCCATTTGGGAGAGTTTTGTTACAACACTACTTTTCATCTCTCAATTGGTATGTCTCCCTCTAAAGCTCTTTATGGATATGATGCACTTACTTTTGCTGATCTGATATTTGGTGATTGTAAGACATAGAAGGAAAGTGATTGTCTCCAAGAGAGTCAAGACATACTTAGGACTCTCAAGGACAACTTGCAAGTAGCAAAGAACCAACAAAAAGTGCATGCAAACAAACATAGAGTTGAGCGAGCTTTCCAAATTGAAGATTTGGTATATTTGAGGTCGCAACCCTATAGATAGTCATCATTGAAGTCTAAGGGGGTTGAGAAGTTGCAGCCAAGATTCTATGGCCCCTACCAAGTTCTGAGAAAAAATGGGGAAGTGGCTTATGAGCTAGAGTTGCCTCCAGGCAGCCAGATTCACAATGTTTTCCATGTATCCTTTTGTAAGAAAGCAGCAGGGAAGCAAGTCAAAGTTTCACAAGACTTGCTACCCCTTGATGATGAAGGAAATTTGGTGTTGATTCCCGAGAGGATTTTGGAGGTCCAAGAGAATAATCTAAGGAGCAAAATCCTTAAAGAATTTTTGGTGCAATGGGAAGGACTACCTAGTGAGGATGCTACTTGGGAATGAGAACATATCTTACATCATCCCAGTTTGAAATTTCTTTAGTACAAGCAATATTGGTTGGGGATGAATGTCATGTCCCTTCAACATTGAACATTGGATCAATATCCTAACCCAACCAATCCCTTGGGTTGAGGAGGCAACTTCAGTATCATGGGATTAGATTTTGTATTCCAGGCATTTAATTTTATCCAAAGTTTGTTATGCACTTGGAATATTTATTTATGATGCATTTAATACTTTTATGTTAAATAAATGAAGATAATGCTCCATTAGGGAGAATTAGTGGATAAGGTTGGCTGAGAAGAGACTTGAGGAAGAAGTCTAGGAGAAAGCACATAAATCTAGAAAATCAGGAAAAATCAAAGAAAGGTGGAGCAACTAAGGAAAACAACATAAAGAAGAAAGCAACATAAAAGCAGAAATAAGGAAATTTAGAAAAGAAGGAAAGTTTAGAAAAGTTAGAAAAAGAAGAAAAATCTAAAGCAGAAAGAGGAAAAGCAATCAGTAAAGGAAAAAAGAGGAAAGCAAAGCAAAAAAGGAAAAGGAGGAAAGCAAAGCAAAAAAGGAAAAGGTAGGAAAACTAGCTTTCCTTATCCACCCAAGGAGGGAGCATTAGCTAACAAGACTTGCTCCTCAAGTCACCCACTCTTTATAAATGAATCAGTGCGCACCACATTCACATATTTTGTTAGTTAAATGTTTGGATTGAGAGAAATTGTGCCTGAGAGACTTGGGAGATGTGCCCCTAGTCCAAACTGGGTGATGTTCCCATGCTTTCTGTGAGAGGATGATGTTATTTAGCCATTGTCATTGAGTTTATTTGTAGGTATTGTAGCTGAACCAAGGATGGGTCGAATTTAATAAATCTTCAATAATTATGTGGTTCGAATCTCAGAGCTTCTTAGTGATTTCTAGTGCTGTATTGTTGAGTAGGAGAGGAGAGGAGTTTTTGTAATGTTCTGAGTAGCCTCATGGATATGATATGATGTAATAAAAGTCAATATTAATATCTTATATCATTCATTACATTTCATATTGCAGGAGTCTGATATTTTCTTCAATTTCTCCACCCCCTCTAGAATTGCCTAGATTTTGATTAGTTCTCAGAATGCTTATGGTAGATGAATGAGAATAGATCCAAATGAGCTCATTTCTATTCCTGATGTTAGATAAGATGTTTTATGATCCATTCCATGTCCGAGAATAAGAGTTCGTGAGCCTTCCTTTCCTGTTTGGAAGCTCCTCAATTTTACTAGCTATGCAATCCTAGAATGCTAATTTACTCATCTTTTTGTAAATATTTCTCAGAGCTTTCTGAAACTTGATGGAGTTATATATGATTGTATGTTACTGTTAATTTATGTTTATTAGCCTCTCTAAGCTAGAAATACTCATCCTTAGATTCCAGTCAAATTTTAGATCCATACTAGTTTGCATATGTTGGGAGGCCCAGAAGCATTGGAGTAGATTTCAGTCAGTCTGATTGTAATGTCCCCAATTTGCAACTTTTCCCAATTTGGTCAATTTTTGAAACTTGGACTAGTGAAGCCCCAAGCTGTCCCAAATGATCCTAAATGGTTTTGAACTGTGTCTAGAGTGGATTGAGGTGTAACGGGACACATTAATGCAGCTATTATAGGATTGGACACTTTATAAATACTTCAGCCACTTTCATTTACAATTAGAATATGAAATGCAAAATTACTAGGAAAATCTATGTTGAAACCCCCAAGGGTAGATGGCTCCAAAAGACTCCTTAGGATTTCGAATTGGGTCTGAAGGTATATGAATGGTATTAAGAAATAAAAATGAACCTCATGGGTGCTTAGACACTATAATAAGACTTCTGCAACATTCATTTAACTTCAGGAGAAGTTGGGGAATTTTACTAGTAAATTCGAGGTTCAAAACCCCCATGGGTAGGGGACAAGATGGCTTTCCAAATGCTATAATACCTTCCAAAATTTAAGAGCATAGGAATGGTACTAATAAAGGAGTTTAATGGGATTGTCAATGCATCATCAATTAGTTTCTATAGGCTTCTGCAACTCCCATAAATCAGAGATTTGTATTCATGTCTTCACATAGGGGGAAATGCTAGTAAACTTCACCACTTGTTATGAAATTCGAAATTTAGGTTCCAAGGACTTGTGAAATGTTAATGAAACTTATTCAGAACATTAATGACACTCCATACATCAACAAAATCACAGATATGGACTGATACAAGTCAAAATAAAGCATCTTCAAGCTCCAACAACAAGATATAGGGAAAATGGCACCATTTATGCATTGTTTGGTATTTTTACATAGTTTCACTTGGTATTTCGACCTGAGAGTCTTGTGATCATCAAACACAGAGTATATATATCAGAATACAAATAAATGGATATTCTTGGACTCTCACAAAGAGATCAACATCTCACCAAAGGCGCAATTCCTCCAAGAGCCAAAATATGCAAAGAAATGTGAGATAGAGGTGAGAACAAGTTGTAGAAGAAAGAACCATGAGCTTCCCTGTAGCTTAAACCTACAAATAATAAATCCATTGTAGCTCCAAATGAAAGGTCCGAATGGACTCTCCAATTTCCAATTAGGATGGGAATCTTTCACCCTCGAAATTGGTACTAAGGCAAGTAGAGTAAACACTCCACTAGCATGGACAAGCTAGAAGCTCTCCAAATTACAAAGATGCAAATAAAAAATGATCAAAAGCTACCTTCATTCTTTGTTCTTGTCTTTTATAAACTTCTCAAGTCCTCCATGGGTCGAATTCCTTCCAAAAGACTCATGCCAACTCAAGTTGGGAAGAGATTCCAATGTGTGCCACTTGTCCAACAATTCCTAGTCTCCATCTTCCCTCATTTCGAATGGGTGTCTCTTTGGATGCCCTAATTCCCTTGTGCAAATTATTGGAGGATATTTTTAGTACTGACATGCCATACATGTCAGATGTCAGCCTTCATGTCTGATTTGTGTCATAGGTGTCATAGCATCTTCATCATTGTTGTCATAGAAGCTAGGGAATCTAGCCCAAGTGTCACAATTCTTCTAAGATGCCTCTTCCTATTCTATGGGAGTTATTCTTCCACTCCAATTCGACCTTACATGAATCATGCCATGAATAGTACCTCTTAAAATCCCCCAAGTATGTTACCCTTCATCTTGAACTCGAATTGGTGAGAGAATCACGCCAAGTGTAGTGGGGAATCTAGCCACAAATGGGTCCCACAACCTCTTATGTGTCCTCATGGTCCCATGCCACATTATTTTCTTTGTATTATTATTTAATTGATCCATTTAATGTGAATTTGTAAGTCTAAGGTCACTTTGGGTCTTGTAGCTCTCTTATTCCAACTTTTAATGCTTCCACCCCCAACCTAGGGAACTAGTATTTTTCCTCCATGACAGTTCATTTGGATGGGTATAGTACAAACTTTGAATTGGGAATTTCTCTTAGTGTGACCCACCTTGTCCATTTGGATCTAATTTCACATTATTACTAACTTGGACATCATTCTTGGCAATTATTTGACCCTTAGCATCAATTTGACAAACTATGATGAGTATGGCCAAGGGGCTTAGGCCATTGTGACCCAATGCAAAATTTTGGGACATGACAATGATATTGAAACATAAATGGTCCTAGTAATTTGTGCAGAGGTATCGACATATATCCGAGCCTTCCTTCCATCCAAATATTTTTATCTTGTCCACCCTCAGTCAAACTAGCTTCCATAAACATTGTTTTTAATTGATTTTGTGTAGAAGAGAGTTTTTGTATCACTAATCCTAGTTGGTACATTAAATTTACATGGAGCTTGTTGATCCAGTCGATCCTATATATTTGACTAATCATGTTGATACTGTTGATCCAGTAGAGCCGACATATGTTCCTAGAGATATTTCTGTAAGCCGAAAGAGGCCTATTTGGGCTCGTTGGACTTTATAGTATGTAGAGGAGTATGTAGCTCCTCATTGTACCCTTAGGGAAAGGAAGAGACCTTAGAAGTTCTCGTATTATGTTGTATTAATGGGACACATCATTGATACTGAGCCCTCTAGTTATGAGGAGGAAGCCATCTGACAGGTTTGGAAAGATGTCATGATGGAAGAATATTAGTCCATCATGAAGAATGATGTGTGGGAGATTATTCTGAGACCTGAAGGGAATTCAGTGGTGACTTCCAAGTGGATCTACAAGATCAAACATCCATCCGATGGGAGAATTGATAAGCACAAATATATATTTGTGGCTAATGTATTCTCTTAGAAAAAGGGAGTCGATTATGATGAGACTTTTGCTTCGGTTGCATGATACAAGACTATTAGGTCAATCACAACTGTGGATTTATCTATGGTATGCAAGTTGCATCAGATGGATGTGAAAATTTCCTTCCTCAACGATATGATTGAGGAAGAAGTCTACATTGAGTAGCGAGAGAGTTTCGTGATTCATGGGAAGAAATCCCATGTGTTCAGATTGAAGAAGGCCTTGTATGGATTCAAGTAGGAACCACGTGCATGGTATGCTAGGAGTGATAGTTACTTGATGAAGTTGGGATTCACCAAGAGTGAGACAGACTCCAACCTTTACTACAAGTTTGTGGATGGTAAGTCATTAATCCTAGTAATGTATGTTGATTATTTGTTTCTCACTAGAGACGAGAAACTTATTGAGTGGTGTAAGAAGATGCTAGCCTCTGAGTTCGAGATGAAGGAACTTGGTTTGATGCACTATTTCTTGGGTTTAGAGGTGTGGCAGAAACATGATAATATCTTCTTGAGTCAACGGAAGTATACCATTGATATCTCGAAGATATTTGGTATCATGGATTGTAGGTCCATAACCACACCCATGGAGGAAAACCTGAAGAAGTTGAGTGACTCAGCTTATGAGTCAGACCTGATAGATCCCACCATGTACATACAACTGCCGGTTCATTGTTGTCTCTAGTTAACACTAGACCAAACATCGGTTTTGCAGTAAGTTCTCTTAGTCAATTTATGTGTGAACCGAGATAGGTACATTGGGTTGTTGTGAAGCATGTGATGAGATACTTGCATGGAACTGTGGGATACAGGTTGAGATATGCATCCAGTAGTAATATGAGATTGCATGGATACTCGGATTTTGATTGGAAATGGAGTGTTATGGATAGGAAGAGCACCTCTAGGTGTTGCTTCAGTTTGGGTTATGTCGTGATTTCCTAGTGCAACAGGAAGCAAACCTCAATATTAGTGAGTACAATCGAGGCTGAGTATATTGCAGTGAGTGTTGCAAATCGGGAAGCAGTATGGATTCGAAAACTCCTTGCAGGATTATTTGGTCAGATACCTGAGCCGATTGTGATTCACTGTGATAATCAAAGCTCCGTTAATATTTCAGTGAATCCTGTATCTCATGACAAATTGAAGCATGTGGAAATCAAGTACCATTATATTAGAGACATGGTACAGAGAGGAGCAGTCCAACTCTTGTATATTCCGACTGATGATAAGCTTGCCGACATTCTCACCAAGATTCTCTCTATATTGAAGTTTGTATACTTCTGTGAACAACTTGGATTGGTGGAGACTCGTTCCGGGTGATTCCATGAAGATGGGTAACTCTTTATGGCCAAATATGACAGTGAAAAATAGAAATTTTAACCATGTATTAAATTGAATCCCTCGAAACTCATACTGGCCACATGAATTTTGACATGCGGTTGAAAAACGAAATGTAGAGAATTATGTTGGCTTTCCAATGATATTTTTTTCGAAATATACCAATGTCATATATTATGTCGAATTTTCATTTAAAGAAACGTGTGTACTTAAAAATTTGAAGAGCAATTAACAAGTAGTTTGTGTGCGTGCACAATAATTTAATGTTAAAGTAATAATTTTAAAAAATGAAATATGTCAACATGATCTAGACAGAATGCACTAGGGCTTACATATTTTTTTTTTAATTTTTCTCGAAAAAATATATTTATTATTATTTTTTGAAAATGACCAATGAATATTTAAGTCGCATTTTGCACACATGTGTGTGTGTGCACAAAATCTTTTGATTTTTTACATAATTTGCAAAACTAAAAATACCATTTTAAAGAGGATGTGTTTATCTAGGGCTTGTGTATTTTTTCAAATTTTTTGGATGTGTATTTTGAATTTTGTAGATTTATCTTTGAGCTCAATTGAAGTTGTCGACAGGGTTTTTTAGGGCAAGTTTTAGTAGAAATTTAAAAAGAAAAGACATATGAAGATAAAAATTCGTAAATTTTATATATCTGGATAGAGGATTCGTTGATGAATCCAATGGTATCAAGCCTGCTCATTAATGAGAATTTAATGACATGGTTTAACTCTGTGGAAGGCAGACAAAACTTTCATTCTGCAGTAAAAAAGGCTCTTGGCCTGTTTTTTAATCCCTTGATCGAGCTAAATACCTTGATCGAGGTTTAACAAGACCTCGATCAAGGTATTTTAAAACCCTCGATCGAGGGCCTAAAATGAGCCTTTTTATGTTTTTCAAAAGCTAGATCGAGCTTTTGCGAGCTTTTCAAAAGCTCGATCGAGCTTTTGCGAGCTTTTCAAAATCTTGATCAAGGTTTTGCGAGCTTTTCAAAAGCTCGATCGAGGGTTTTAAAAGCTAGATTGAGATCTTGTTTCAACCCTCGATCGAGGTCTTTAAAACCCTCGATCGAGGTATTCTAAAACCCTCGATCGAGATTTTAAAACCCTTGATCGAGCTTTTAAAACCTTGATCGAGGGCTTGAAAATACCTCGATCCAGGGTTCGAAAAACAATTTTTTTAGCTTCCATCTGCCAAAAATGGTGAACCACCTTCGTGGAATCACCCTTCCCTCAGTGAGAGGGAGTGTTGATGGTTCTGTGTGGATCAAGATGAGTTCTGTGTGGACCAAGATGAGTTATGTGTGGACTCCTAGTCCTGTGTGGACTGATGTGAGTTGATTTGATCATACTTCTCGAGGTTCTGTGTGAACCGACAAGATTGGACTCCTTGTCTTGTGTGGACTATTGTTATGTGTGAACTCGTCATTGTTCTGTATGGACTATATTGATCACACTTCTCGACGAACTGAGTTGTGTGGATGTCATGTTGGTCGTAGCCACATGAACATAAATAGATATTTCTTATGATGATGAGATGTTCAAGATAATCCATGATGCTCAGATAACATCCAGATGTGTTTTGACATGATGATAACTCTCTAGTTAAGAGGGATTGTTGGTGTTTATATCTTCGTGAGGTATCCTCACAAGTAAGCCCAATAAAATAAAAAATATTTAAATATATTTAAATACATTAATAATAATATTATTAATATTTAATAATAATATTTATTATGAAATGACATTTCGGCCAACAATAAAGAGATGCATCCTTTCACTTCATTCACTATAAAGTAAAAGTCATGAACTTTCCATTTATTCAATCATTCATCTATCTCTCTACTACAATGAAGTGATAAGAGGATGCAACTCTGATCTCAATATAAAACTGTTTGTTTTTGTGCATGGTTTATCTTCCAGTGATCCTATTTATTTTCATTCCATATAATTCAAAATATATTGTTGCAATCTTAAAATCTAACACTGGATAAGATGTGGACTCACTTAGTAAATAAGCTATCTAACTCATACAAGGTACATGTTCGGACCTTGAACTCTCCAATTCGAGTATTCTATGTTGAATCTCTTTCTATTTCCTTTTCTATGATTTTTTTGCTAGTGTAAGTTCAACAATATAATCCGTCATCTTCTTTTGATTTTATCCAAGGAGTACAAAGAAAGATCTAGTTTGTCAAGTTCATGGATTCCAACTATTTCCATAATTCCCTTGGGATAACTGAATAAGCTGACTATTCGTTGGCCAATTTTGACTTACTAACTTCTGTCTCATGTAGTTGTTTGAATTTGAATATCTAATTCTAGCATCCTATGATCATTTTCAATTTTCTTCCTTTCTCCTTTTTGAAAATTTTGAATTTTCCTTAGAGCCATCCCTCTTCACAATCTTGGTTTTATCTATCCAATATTATGAAATATCTTTAATTATCTATTTATTATGAATATCTTTAATTATCTCTTAATGGACAAATTTCAACTATTTAGATAATGCCCATCTAATGTGCATGTTCCATAATGGGAAACAACCAAAATACCTAAATAAAACTCTGAATTGATTTCTTGGGATTTGGCTATCCATTCTATCTCTGTATCCATTTCAACATCACGATTTGCTTCATATTCAGATGTGCCGATATGTAAGAAAGGCTTATACCAACATTATGTAATTTAATGAGGTTTCTCTTGTAACATCTGGCTAGTAAAATTTCATGAACCTTTCAAAACAAATAATGAATACTTTGATGATTTTAGTTTCATGCTTGATGAAGATGGACACTAAAATATTTGAAAAATGGTTGGATACAGTTCTCATGATTTTCATTATCGTAGTCTACAGAAGATTCCCATGTATAGCTTAACTAGAAAAGGGCCAGAGAATAGGATGTTAGGTATAGGAATCAAGTTGAAATGGGAAAACAACCAACTTCATTTATTTCCATGATTGAGAAATAAGAGAAAGAAAACCAAGTTAGAAGAGATACATGTGTGATTCAAGTCTGAACTCCCCATGTTGGGTGCCTTTAGACATTGGCAGCGGGGGCTAGATAGTGGGTCCATGTAACAACTTTGTGGTAACTAAAATGGTTAAATATTGGGAGCATATGTACTCAATCCAAGGTAATGCAAAGTTAGGACCCCTTAGTTGGATATTAATCACAAGAGGAACCAATAAATAAGCAAATAATGGATTCAATTGCACAAACATAAATTTCATTTTTGTTGACTGAACTAGATGTATATTTAGCAACCAATTAAGTTAATGAAAGACATGAAAATGAGATTAAAAAAGATAAATATGAGTGCTGCATCAAGGCCACAATGCAGAAGGCGTTAAAGATAGGGTTAATACCTTCACCAATATGAATGGTAATGTCACACCTCCATACCCATATACTCTTTCATTCCGAGGCACCAGATTTTGAAGGCTTGTTATCTTTAACCAAAAATAACCAATCATCGATAAACAAGCAATATAGATGAAATATTATTTTTTACTCAACTGATATCTTAAAGAAATGATTGACAAAGAAATACTACATTGGACAAATGTATTACTTGTCTAAAAAAATTATGATAGCTCATCACAAAAACAACGAATACACCTTTTTACACGCTCTTTGAGTTCCTATAGATATGTCCTTTTCTTGTCTATCCTACTTGTCAATCTCTTTTGTTTAGTCTATAAACATCTTCAAATAACATTGTTAAACTTTGATTCTCAACTTCAAAATACGCTAACGATACATGAGCCAATAATTTATCTATTATGTATGGTGCTCAATAATTATTGTATTTTCTTTAATCACCTTTTGTTTAATGCACATTTTTATGAGTACACTCAATGCATTATGTGCAATAGAATCCAAAATAAATTAAGAAAATAAAAGGAAACCTTTAGCTGTTCAATATCACTTATATTTGTTGTAGGTAGTCATATCCATTGTATCTCCATTTTCTCCTTTGATATTATGTCCATCGCCATCAATACATTCAGTGCATCATACACCCTCCTCCTGATGTTCTCATCGAATTGTTGTTGTACAAATTTCATTTTTCTATCTGTAAGCCTTATCTAACTTATATAAGCTAAGCCATATATTTATATTACTAATAAGATTAACTGCAATAGTAGTGAAAAACCATTGGAAATGAAAGTATGTGCAAGAATACATATATATACAACTTGATCTTGTGAAAAATGTGTGCTATTTGGATTAACAAATTCAACATCTAATTCAGATACAACCTCGATAACTAAAAACAAATTGTCAAGTATGAGTGTCATAAACCTCTGTTTATGTAGTCCAATGAAAATAGCTATAACTAAGCCATATATTCTTGCCATCTGTACTAATACTAGTTTTCTGAGTTCACTCCTATTTGAAATTCTACTAGAAAGTAGTTTTATATTTAGCATCCATAGACATTGCCATGAGGGGTTCACTCAGTGAACTTGTTACATAGCACGATCATTCACATGATATTAAATAATTATATCCCTAATTTCACTAAATATTGGAAAATTCCTCCTAAAATTTTATTGTTGAACCCCCCTCCCAATATGCCTTTCCAATGAACAAAACCCCTATTTTCACCAGACATTGTATGTATCCATTTTTATCAACCCATTTTTAATAGCCCCTTTATATTATATTATCAATTTGTAACAAACAAGATCCCTAACACAACTTAGTATAAGCAAACACGATGTTAAATAAAATAATAGTATAATGTTAATAATGATCCCACCAGGATTGCAGGGGTGATTGATCAATTTGTAGCATTGGATGGTGGAAGACCCCAAAAAATAGTATTGGGGAGGAAAAATGCATAAAAAGAAACCTAGTCAAGATATCAACATAACAACAAATGTAAAAGGCTGATAGTCCAATAGTTAGTGCAATGCTTAGAAAATATGAGAATTGCAAATGTTTCACATCACAACCTACCAATCCACCAATTTTATATCATGTCAATATAATTATAACCATAGAGAGCTCATGTTTTCTATAAGCTTAATAAGTTAAAATCCATAAAAATGCAAAATTGAAACCCTTTTGTGGATGGACTCCCCTACCTCCTTATCAAAATAATAATCATTGATGTTTGGACCCAAATGAACATGGAAAAATTCCTCTTACTTTCCAATAACACCATATGATCATGTGCATAGCTTGGATTTGGGTCATTCACAAGATGTATTAATGAATTTCCTCCACTTCCTCTACATTCATTCTTGCAATCAAGGGAATTAACAAAATTTAGTTACCTTTTCTTAGGCTATATCTAGTTTTTAATCTTTATAGGAGAGGGAAAAATCTCCATTGTTAGGATTCAAGCATGCAATAGTTATAAAGATACACATATGGTGAAACACATATGATACCATTTCATGGTAATGATAACACATAGGGTATGTAAATAAGGATTTAGATTTTCGCCTATGTTCATGTTAGTTCCAATACAATACTAATATGGATGCCTTGCATATAAGAATTGAAATTACAATTAGGAATGTGCCAAATATAACTCAATCTAACAACTATTCCTAACTGGCAATGTGAAAATGTTAAAGAAAAATACAAAAAGTTGAAAGAAATAATTAGTCAAGAAAGATTGATCTAACTTTTCTTGGTTCCAGTGAGACAAGAAAAATTGATCTCACTTTTCTTGGTTTTCATGGAGCAATGTTTGATTGAATCTCGATACCCATCTAAACCCCAACCTAAAAAATGAAGAGTTATATCTTTACTCAAATGCCTACAAAAAATACAATACAATTGTTCAACTCTGAAACTCCCAATTAGCTACATTTCTTAACTTAAAGATGAAAAACAATATAACATCAATTCAAACCAAGCCTAAATAAGCTATTAAATGAGTATTTCTCAAGGCCAGTAATCCAAAGAGACTTACATCGATATTATCATTGGTACACTATTATCATATTTATGCAAAACTTAGGATCATAAGCAATATCAAATAAAAATTGAGGGTCCTTAAGTTTTAGATGGATATGAATTGAGCACCAGGAATCTCCCCAATCAACTTCAAGCAACTTTATTATTGCCTCAGAGCATTAAAACATTACAGACTCCAGACGGATCGCCTTCAGACTGCGAAGGTCGTCACCATACACTTGACTGAGCACCTGGATACAATGACTTGGGGCCGTTTAGCTTTCAGAATTTCTCGAAGGCATAAACTTACTTGCAGGCTTCTGGGACACCCAAGGTATATCCACTAGCACACCTTACAGACTCTTTTATACAGAGGCGAACATGGGGTTTTTCTGTTGCTATGTTATACCACGAAGGCAACTAGCAGAGCATAGAACCACAGTTCTCAGACTTCTAAGACTCAGAGCTTCCAACTACTGGAACAGCTCGACACCTACCTTATTTGCAGAGCTCTTAACTAGCTCAATGCACTAGACTCCAATTTCCTTGAATGAACTCGGACTCTTCCTTATATAGCTTGTTAGACGGTCATCCGGTAACCACATACCTACACCATTCGGTTAAAAGCAAAGGAATCCAAGGACATGGTGGGACAGCACCACGTTTATCTCGTCCCTATGAGGCAGCACCATGAGGGGACTCAGAAACCGACAACCAACAAAGAGATTCGATGGCCGACAACATAATGGCCCATCCAACTAATCTACGGAAAAGTAAAATAAGCATGGCCGACAAAGCTGGCCGACATTACACAGTGGAGCTATTATACCGGCCCACTACGGCTTCCATTAAAATATGCTTATGTACAATACAAAAGGAGATTCGGACCATGGGCTCTATTCCCATAAGAATCTGACATCAATCACTTCCTGAATGGCATACACAAAACAAATCTGGATCTTCAGGAGGTCCGACACCTTGGCCACCGCACCAACATGTGCTGTTGTCATCATGCAAATTCTCTTCAAATTCTTTACGAGCTAGATCATCATCCCAATAATAAGGTTGGGAGTCATAAATATACTGCTCATCTTCTGGATATTCGATCTCTGGATACAGGAGAACACCAAAACAACGCTCAACATTAGAACCAAAAACTGCTTCATGACCTTCATACAAAAATTCACTCTGAAACTGAGATTCAACACGATAATTCAAAGGGAGAGTTGGCCTATGAATTTTAGTGTCAATTCTGTTACCATCATTGTCTCTTTTAATATATTTTTGGGTAACATTTACATTATGCTCTAATTCAGAGTATCTTCCACCATGATGCCTTAACAAAAATTTAAACCATAAATTTGCCTGGTCGGCTGCCTGCATATCTGCTTCAAGGTGAAGTATGAAGTTGGCTCTGCGCACAGTCCAATCTTTTCTTGGACAGAATTTATCAAGAAGAATTTCAGTCCATCCGGACCACTTTTTATTGCGCATGTTTTCTGGATCTGCACAAATGACTATAGATGTTTCTTCCCTGCAAAACTGCAAAATCAAATTATATGAGGTCCATGTGAGGTTTCCCTCACCAATATCAACATACCAAATTGGTCCTTCTTTTTCATCATTACAGTCAATCCACAATTCTTTACATTTCCTGAGTTTCTCCCGAGCATTCTTCAAGCCTCGGAATGCTTTCTTTTCCCATCTTTCCATAATGTGGAGTTTGCAAGGACTCATCTGGATTTGCTTTATCAATGTTAAGCTAAGAAACTTCTCAGCTTCTACCCGATCAGCATAATCGAGCAATTCTTTTCTTTCTTCTTCAGAAAGACAATTGTCCCATGGTTTCAAAAATAAATATTCTTTTGGAATCCTTTCTGGTTCATTCTCTAGCATAGGACTCTTATTTTTCCCATGGTATTCTGGCATAGGAATTTTACCTTTATCATCCCTGGAGCTGGAACTGGAACCTGCAGTAAACATATTCAAGCTTGGCTCTTTGCTATCTTTCTGCTGCACATTTTCCCGAGTGAGCATATCAGCCAAACAGTTCAAATATCCATGCTTGTAAACAATATCAAAATCAAAGTTACTCAGCCAGATAAACCATTTTAATATCCTGCTTGAATTTTCAGCCATTAAATTTTCATTTCTAAAGATGCCAGGCATAATTTTTAGATCTGTCCTGATTATAAATCTATCTGGCTTAAGATACAGGATAAAGTGATTGACTGTCTTTTTTACAGCCAAAATTTCTTTGTGGCTACTTGGGTAATTTAATTCAGCTCCTCTAAATGCACCAGAAGCATAACCACAAATATTTTCTTTTCCCTCAACTTCCTCAAGCAGAACACCACCCCAGGTAGTGTTTGAAGCATTTGTTTCAATTATCATCTTACCAGTACCTTGAGGGAGATACAGTGCTGGTAGACTCTTTACTCTGGCTTTGATTGATCTGACTGCCAGAGTCATCTCTTCTGACCATACATCAGGCTTCTTTTTGAGACGTTGTTGCAGACATCTGATATCTGCAGCTTGGCCTTTATAAAATGGTCGAATTTAATTGAGACAACCGAGAAATCTCTGCAACTGCGTTTTATCAAGTATTTTGTCTGGAAATTGGTCAAAGCTTTTCAAAACATGCTCTTGAAGGATAACAGTACCAGCTTTAATATGGAACCCTAGGAAATCCATTTTTGTTTTTCCCATTTCCATCTTTGTAGCAGATAATACCAAACCATGCTTATAAACCATATCATAAAATTTCTGAAGATGTTTAAGATGATCCTGAACATTTTTTGAACATATAAGAATATCATCTATAAACACAAGCAACCATGGTATATCTCTAAAAATGCATTCCATTCTCTTTTGGAATTCTGAAGGAGCATTGTTAATTCCAAAAGGTAATACCTTCCACTGGTATTGACCATGTGGGACTACAAAAGCTGTTTTAAAACCTATCTTCAGGTTTAATTCCTATTTGATAAAATCCAGACTTCAAGTAAAATTTGCTGAATATTGTGCAGTCTTTGATTTTCTGCAACAGACTTGACTTATCAGGCAGAGGATACCTAATTTTCTGTAACACAGCATTTAGTGGTTTGAAATTCACCACTAACCTCGGTTTTCCTCTCTTCTGCTCTGAATGCTTGTTTACCACAAAAGCTCTACATGCCCATGGGCTTTTTGATGGTTCTATTAAGCCTTTGGATAGTAGATCTTGTATTTCTTATGAGCAGAACTCTCTTTCAGATGGACTCATTAACCTTGCTGATGCCTTCATTGGTTTGATCTTTTGGAGAGGATCAAAGTCAATTGAAACAAAGAATTTTTCTCTCTTCCAAAAGGCATTTGGATTCTCAGAGCAACAATCTCTGATGATTTTCTCTTTGATACCTGCAAGGATCTTATCAGCATGAACTTCTGCATAGGAGATGCAGCGCTCCATCTTATTCAAGGACTTTTTGGACTGACTTGACTCAGACATATTTACAATTGGTTTACAACGGGGACTAAACTTATTACTCAGAGGAATAGACACAGACAGACCATTGACTCTACAAGTGAAAACCATCTTTTGGGTATCAATAGCAAACGGACTAACCTTAACTAAAAACTCAGACCCTAATACACAATCTTCTCTAATTTGATCCATTCTAAATAAAGATAATGAACTTTCTTGACCTGATATTTGGATAGGGAAATTTTTAACTTTTCCTGTTAGGTGAACAGGAGAACCTTGAATCGCAGACCCAAACTCAGTGGTTTTCTCCCAATGGAATACTGGGATAGCATTACTTTTTGCTAAATTAAACTGACAACCAGAATCTATTAAACACTGTACAGGGTAAGACTTAAACTCACCAGGGAAAAAAACTAAAGTTATAAACAATTTGGGACCTAAAACAACACCAAGCAGACTTATTGATTGAGACTTTGGAGACGGAGATATTTCAGGAGTAGTGCTGGGTGTTTCTTCTTTTGTTTCACAAACTCTCTCAATTTCTTTCGAGAGTTCTTCTTCTGAAGATTGATCTCTTTCTAAGGTAAGAACTGAGATGGAATTTCTCAGTGCTTCTATTTCTTTCAACAATTCTTTGACCTGTGCTTGCTTTTGTTTCAACTAATTTCTCAAAAGTCTTTCTCTATCCTGCCTATGGTTTTGCCTATCAGTGTGGCTACCAGGATAGTCTCTGTAAATCTCAACAGGGTTGTAGGTTGTTCTAGGGACTTTTGACTTTCCTTTTTCTCTGGTCATGGTCTCAATTCTAGCTAGGAGTTGTTTCTTTTCTTCTCTCAATTCTGTCTTCTCATTGTGTTTGTAGATAGGAATAGTGGATAACTGGAGATCAATGTTGGCTATTTGTTTTTCCAGTTGATGGATGGAGGTACGAGAAGAAAACATATAAAGAGAAAAGTCAAATTCAGGTTTATTATAGCGACTACACCCCCCTAAATGTGCATCATCAGAGTCAGACTCTGTGGAAGAGGAGGAACTATGAGGATCACATTTAGCAACTAAAGGATAGGGAGAGTCAGAATCAGACTCAAAAGCAGAATCACTGTCAAAAGTAGGTAATTGAAGTATTTCTCCGGAAGGGAGAGGAGAATCAGCAGATATTTCAAACAAATCCCACCATTCGGGATCCAGTGCTGTACATAGTGTTGCAAGCTTTGGTCTTGTTTTTCTCTTAGGACATTTACTTGCCCAATGCCCTTTTTCTCCACAGATAAAGCATCTGTCGGGAGATCCTTTCTCTTTTCGCCGCTTTACAAATCTTTTAAACTTATGTCTCTTTTTAGATTTGTATTCTTTGTAGCGGTGCTTCGGCTTATGCTTATAGGAGCCGTCTGGATGATATCTTTTTTCAGAGGAATAGAAACCTTTCTTTTTCTTCTTGCACTTGCATTCTATTAGGTGACCTCTGTTATGCGCTCCACACCCCCAGTCTGGCATTCCTGCAACATCTTTATAGAAAGAAGTAGAGAACATTTTTTGATGATGCTTAAAATCTTTGCTTACTCTTTTTTCTAAACAATGTTCTTGCCAGCATTCTAATATATGACCATGTAGTTGTGCCAAAGATAAACTTCTTAATTCAATATTTTTATCTTTTAATCTTTGTTCAACAGCATCTGGCACATGGCCGGGGTAACTCCTCAAATAATGCTTGAGGTAAGCCGGATTTCCTGATTTTCCAGAAGTAATTAACAATTTCTGCATATAGCAGAAATACTCCTCAGTCTTGCTGAGATCACACAATCTTGCAGACATGAATAAGGATGCAAGATGATCATAATCCTCAGCATCTTCTGGTCCATAAAACTCTCTTACCAATGCAGAGAGAAGTTTCTCATCAGCATCATTTGCAGCAAGTATCTCATGTCTTGATTCTTGTGGAAACCATCGCCACCATTCATATGCTAATCCTGACAGTCCTGCAACTAACTGAGTTGCTATCATCTGACCTGTCAGATTATGATCTTGCTGTTTTCTATACAGCGTCTAATGACTTAATAGCTGTATAGCATTTTTAACTTCTTCTCTTCTTTGACATTGAATATTGAGCACAGGCTGCTCAGGCATTTGGGAGATAAGATTACTCAGATTATTTATTCCAAAGTTAAAAACTTTGGGTAGAGAAGGTGCAATATCTACTGCATCATGCATATGTTCATCATAGTGTTCTCTTGGAACTGTTATCATTCTTCTATTAGAAGATTCCTCTGCCATCATATTTAATGCTATTTCATGCTTTGGATCTAGAACAGGATTAAAACCTTTAAATTCAGAGATCCAATCTTCAACATAATCTTTGATGGCATCACTTTCTCCGAAATCCCATTCAGGTTTTTCATCATCAGGGATCAGACTGAATTGTCCTAATGATTTACTCTTATGATGACCTTTTGCGGCTAGTCTGTAAACATGATCTGGAAGAAAATATTTTTTCTTTTTCAGCTGTTCTGTTTTGTCTGCAAGTTCTACCAAAACAGAAATTCTTCGTTCCAACTTATCAGAAGCTACATTTATAGTTGATTGGATTTCAGTGGTGTCATGCAATAAATGATCCAATAGTCCTAACTTGGTTATGACCTTTTCAAGCTGGACTTTCTGTTCAGAACACTGGTGTTTTAGCAGTAGAATATCATTAGCCATGTCATCTATATTTCTTGCAGTATGCATTTCCTGCAAGTTTCCCCAGTTCGCTAACTTTATTTCCTATGACACAGATTGGTCAGCGGCTGAAGACTTGTCGGTAGAAATTCTCGTCTGGTGGTACCATCTTGAGAATATTGACGGAAAGCTGTTTCTGGGAGGTTTCTACCAGGGTAGTAAGACTTTTGGCCTTGAGGATTGGTTGCTTCTACACTGGCTCTAGAACGAGGTAAAGAGAACATCCCTAAACTTGGATATTCATGTGGAACTTCAGATTTTTTGATTTTTTGTTTTTGTATTAATTTTTGTTTAATTTTCTTACATGCAGGGCAGTCTGCATGTTGACCTTTATGTTCAAAATCAGACACTCCAGAAAAAGAAATATTATTTACAGAAGCAGATGGGGTAAGCTTGGAAGCATCTTTGGCTTTTTTTTCTTTACTCAACTGATCAGACATAGCTTGTATTTTGGCATTATTGTACGAAGCTAGGGAAGTAGATCGGATGAGCGGAGGATTAGGTCTGGGGATTTGGACATATTGGGCTGGTCTAAAAGAACAAGAAGCTTCATCAAAGATAAGAGGCTTAGGGTTATAAGAAGCTATCATTATCTCTTGATTTCTCAACTCTGAATATTTCATTTCCCAAGAAGAAGGATAATTGATCCCAGTCCAGTTAAAAGTTATCCGTGTAGCATTTTTGGATTTGGATGATGGGTGTTCCACCACGCTGCAGTCTGCAGAACTCTGATGGACAGCAGTTCGCAACTGTGGAAGGGTATCGTTACCAAAACGCACACAAACTCCTCCTTTGAGCTGGATAATGCGAGATCCAGTCTCCATATCAAAGCCTTTGGGTAGGATGTAAGCTTTTAGGATATTGTAGATGTGGGGATCATCTAAGCTTACTGAAAATTTAGGATAGATTGTGCCAAAAGCAGGGCCATCGTGCAAAGGTGCAGTGAATCCACCGATGACTGCATCAGAAAATCTTCTATGCCTAGTATCAACTATACAACATAAAGAGGAAATGGCAAGCCATGGACGAACCAAGGATCCAAGCCCTAGTTTTACTGCTCCAAAATGAGCATACTTATATTTTTTCTCCTTAGCCCAGTCAATTTGTGCTCTGTCTAACAGATTAATATGTATTGGTTCATCTTTATCTGTGAAAACAACATCAATACTGGAAACACGGATGTGTGTGGCTGAAGTAAGATTCCACCAATGGAGTTTATAGACATCACGAGGCAAGATCTGGGGTAATTGCCAATTTTCGCTAGGATTCTGGTCTCTGATAGTAATATAGGATGCATCTTCAGAAGTAGAAGGATTAAAGGATGAGCTTCTTCGTTCTGCTAAGGATATTTTAGTGTCATTCTGAGATTCGCTCTCTAAATGGTTGGTCAGCTCAATAGTATCCATAGATGGGTCCATTTTAAATAAGAGGGTGAGTGCTGACTCTTTCTAGACTCCGGCAACTATGTAGACTTACTCCCCTTCACTCAACGGGCCTTACTACTACTCTGACATCAGACATCTCTTACACCCTTCTAAACCCAACTATTCGCTCAGCGGTCATTTCCACCGCCTACAGAACACTATTGTAGAGTTGTGGGTATCACAGACTGACTCTGAGTAGATTGAGATTATAGCAGATTTATGACAAATAGTTTCTAATTTCCTTCAACAATAATTTAGACAAGCATCCCAACAACACAATGTTTGGAGGTATGAATCCATCCCATGATTTGGAGGTTATTCCTCAGCCCACCCAAATAAAATAACCCCCACTATTTATATTACTATGTCAAATTAAAAAACCCCTTGACCCCTTAATACATGACAATATATTTTTGAGGTTTTTAAGAGTATTCAAATCCCCAATATGAATGGACGTGATATGGTATTGCCTCTCTAGTGAACCCCCTGTGGACATAGCATGATATAAGAAATTAATCTTTCTTGAATATTCACTCCTATTTTAAATTCTAATAGAAAGGAGTTTTATAGTTAGCATCCACAAACATAGCATGATATAAGAAATTAATCCTTCTTGAATAATCTACACATTTAAAACAAAATAGAGCATATGGTATACTTCAACCATAGAGTATCCATCTATATAAGGTGAACATGTGTATTTGACTTGAGTCGATGGGGGTTCAGCACGCTGTTGGCTATTATAAATGTTCTAGAGGTTTCCAATATAGACCTAGGTTCTTCGTGGTTCAATGAACCAACAAAACCCCTTTTCACCGGCCCTTTCAGCAACAATCTGAGAAAAGATTGAGGTCTCACCCGAGGCGAAGTTAATGGGGTGGCTGCGGAATCAGGTTTCCATAGCTTGGTGATGCCTGTTTCAACAAACTGGTGGGAAACATGCTACAGGGCTTGCGCTGCGGACTGGGACTGCGCAAAGTTCACCTTCTTCGCGGCTGATACTTCTACAAGCTAGGACGCTTGCACAACTAGCGCATCCAAGGACTGCGCAGTTCAGAGGGTATTCGACGACAGGAGAAAGAAACTGATAATTGCGCTTCCTCTTTAGACTTAAACACTTCAATGAATTTACTTAGTGTTTTCTATCCATTCATCAATCGCCTTAGGTTATTTATCTTATGAATTATGCTATGAGATGAACCACAGGGTACTGTGCACTTCTGGTGCTACGCTTCGAGGGAATCGCATGGCGCGACTCCACTTACTTAAGTGTTTACTCAATCCACTTATGCATTCATTCTAACTTAGAAATACTTGTGCATCTAACATTCATCCACATATGCGATACTTAACATATTATTCCCATATTCATCCTTTATGGCAAATACATATAAAAGTAAGAACATATAAATTGATAAACGAGATCTTAAGCATTCATTGTAAGCAAATATACAGATTCAATCACATAAACAGTCACACAATACATAATTTAATGTGGCTCACCCCCAAGATGGGAGCTACATCCATAGGAATTGTTGTTATATTATCTTGGGAAGGGTACAACAACTCCAGTCTGCGCACTCAATTGCAGACTCGCTTCTTTCTCAGTAGGTCTCTGTGCACGCAGCTGCAGAGCCTTTTACAATAGAAAACACAAAATAGGTCTTGCTCAATATTATACAATGAAGAACAACCCAATGATTAACCCTTTTCCTTAAAAAATGTTCCCCTTTTATAGATCATGCCCGCAGGTCATGTCTTTACAATGCATGGGAAAAACCCTAAGGTTTTCCAAAAGCTGTCGCGGTTACCCACTAACCGGATTGTTAGGCTCTGATAGTGACTCCTCCGTTGTTCCTATCCTCTGCGCATAGTCACGTCGCTTTCATCCCCCTTGCCGAGCGCATGCGGACAAGTCGCTTTCACCTTGCCATTCTTTTCTAACGGCTTTATGCGGCTGGTTCATGTAGTGCTGCCTTTGCTTGTGCGACCGGTCGCTTTCCTTCCACATCACTCCTTACTCGCCTTCTGGTAATCATGGAGTATCTTAACCAAAAATAGACCACCAATGGTCTTACCGGAATGTATACCGTTTTCCTTCCGAAACTCTGTCTTGCTGGATCCCCGCGGATCAAGCTCTTCGCAACGCTGTAACATCACAGTACTGTATCTTCGCAGCGCTGGCTTCCTTACTTTGCCAATGTTGTGCTGCACTGTAACCTTGCAGCTCCCAAAAACTATCTTGCACAAAACTCTTCATCTGAACTGCGCTCAACTTCGTAGCTCCAAAACTGTCTTTCACAAAATTGCCTTACTTGGGCTAGGCCCAACAGGCCCCTAACACTTACATGTGGCTTGTCCCTGAGCCACTTTCAACTTCTGGTTCAATAAGCTGCTCTTCCTCTTGCGGAGCTAGCTTAGTAGCGAACTCTTGATAGGTTGCACTCAGCTTTGCAACTGTTTCCTTAGTATCCTGCTCAATCTGCCTTACACTCTCTAACACATCTGGTGTTATATCATCCTCCGTCTATGCTTGCACTGATTCTTGTCCTTCACGCATCTCCCTCAACTTTTCCTCAATATCCTACAAGCTTGCATGACCTTGAACTTGCGGGGGTTGCGATTTCTCTCCGGATTCAGTCTCCCTGTCTCGTAACGCTTGCAGTGTTCTTTTCAATTCTCGTACTTCTCGAAATCTGCTGATTCTGTCTCTTGGTTGCAGGGCCTTCACCTCTGCATCCAGGGCTTCTAATGCTCCCTGCTTACCCTTCAAAGTAGTTTGGATTTCCAGAAAATCAGCGTCCTCTTCCAGCGCAGTATATGTTCTTGTCGCCTCGTCCAGTAAGCTTTGGCTGTCACCTACCCAAATTCTGAAAATAATATTTTATTTGTAAAAATACTTTATGTTAAATTTTAATTTCAAGTTTTGAAATTATGACCAAGTTTGGTCAAGGATGAATGTAATTACTGAATTATTATTATTTAATAAATTAAAGTAGGAGACAAACACCCAAGGGATCTGTTAAATCAGTGTTCACTGACCCACTAGGAGGAATGGAAGCTGTTAGAAGGCATGAGACAAATGGAAGCAATTGCACTTCACCACTAGCTGTTGGTTATGGGACAACTACCCCTCAAAATGTGGCATTATACCCCAAGTGGTGGGAGTGGGCAAGCAGCTCATTTAATGACCCAGTAACAACTGAAAAGGCCTAGGCAGCCTGCATAAGGCAAATTCGAATTAAGCAGGAAGCTCTTAGACAATATTTTGTGCAGAAATATTCCTCATGTGCATCAGGTGATCACTGAGAGATTCGAATAGGGAGGCTAGTTGTGAGTGCAATCATAAGTCTGCATACTATTTTGATAAGAGAACCAGAGGTGCTGGTGCAGGTCCTCTGGACTGCTAGTTTTAGAGATTTGACAACTATTGCTACTGCAAGTGGAGATCCTAAAATTCTAAGTTTCTTCCTCCTGGTGGTTCAGTGAACAGGCAAGTAACTTGGCTGTCTTCAGGAATTGGTTGGGTGGAACAAACTCCTTGGGATGTTTTTTTCCCTACAGTTAATCAGGTTTTGTTGTTTCCTATTTTGTTGATAGTTTAATAAATTATGTTTACAGAAATCCTCAAACTTTGCTTTATAAATGAATTTATTTATGATCTTTGTTTAAGTCTGAATGATATACTTGTTTAAAATCTGATTAGAAAATCAACTCTATATTTTTCCACATGTTGTTATATGCATCGTACTCCAGTATAGAGAAGCAAATTAAATAAGAGATTAGAGATAGGTATATTGCCATTTGATTGGATAAATAATTGTAGTAAGTGATTTGTTTGCCATTCCGATCTGTATCTAAACAGAGTAAGAAATTATTGTATAACTATAGATAATGTTATAGGATTCTTTTGTTATCTCAAAAATATAAATCTAGTTAAATTTCTGTACAGTCATGTATTCTCCTCATATCTCTATTCTATTGAAATAGCAAATAAATGCATTTAGTAATAAACATTTCAAATTTTCATAGTACAGGTATTTTGCAAAAATATAACAGCTGTAAATTCATTCCATACCATTTGTTTATAAGTAAATACTTTTCATTTTGTCATAGAGCATTTCCATTGTAACTAGAATTGTTTTAATAATTAGTTTCATACCAGTCTATTACAAGCATTCATGCTTTATTTCTGCTTCATAAATATTTATTCTAATAGTAGTCAAATACACATTTTACATACTCTTGTATAAACTGTAGCTCATACCTTAAACATTTAAGCAAATACACTATCAAGATTTCTTTTCTCCACAACGCGTAAGTCTGGGTTATAAACCCTAGCTTCAAAACTCATTCATATCTGGATTTTTAAGTTATAGTGTTCATCTTCAAAACTAGAACGCGGATGTCAAACCCTATCAACGTTTTGTTAAATTGATCAAACAACAACAGTAAAATTTTAAACATTTGTACCAATAACGAAAACAAAACACAAGCTTACAGTCTGGCTTCTGTAAACCCTCGGGTAGAAGGCAACCATTATGGCTCGGAAAACTCAACAATCTTTTATTAAAAGAAAAACGACTATAGTTCGTGGTTACAGAAGTGAGTCCTCAAAATCTCGACTCATATTCATAACTAGAAATAAAACTTTCACCATGTTTTGGTCACGGTTTCGCAACATTCAAGAGTTGTCATCATCAACTGTAAACATAATTCAGAATCAATAAAAATTGAATACGATACCGGGTTTTGCACACTTAACATTATAGTCATTAATGAAAGTCTGAAGTCTCCATTGCTGAGCACAACCAGGCATCAAATAGCCTTTAATAACCCATTTGACCGAGAAAGTTAACCCTTGGTTTAAGCCAAGAGAAAACAAAACAAGACAAGCTTAAGACTACGTTTGTGGCCATTACTTCTATAGGAAGATGAAATCCACCCATTGGCACATTTAGAGACACATCAAGGAACCTACGAGGCATGTAAGAATCTCCGGAGCTTACCAGGAAGCCGTTGATGCATTCCTTTTAGTTTGTAATATAGGAACCCTCCAACGAAGAGAAGACCTGCCAAAACAACAAGTAGGTTGTTAAATGGGTGAAACGTTAATGAATGCCAATCAACGTCTTTAACTTGCAGTGAATACTTAATACATTACCTGGAGAGTGTTTTTCCAACTGTTGAAGATGAAAAGCAGCAGTCGGTCGAAATCCCTTTTACTTGTAGGAGAAATCAAACAGGCGTTATCACTTTTCGAAAGAGCCAAAGAACTAACGTTGGAGTACTCTCAACAGTTGATATTAACCTATCCTTCATACTACAACCTTACGGCCTTCTGGCTTGAGGCCAGTGCCTGCAACACTCAAATTGTTGGCTCGCATAAGTCACAGGTTCGAAACCCTGGAAGAAAAACCCTCCTATCACCCTAAAATTTGGCAGCTTATTGGCCTCATTACAACGAAACATTGAAAGACCAAAACACTTGCCATCATTACAAACAACCCGGTTTAGGGTTACTCAAACCGATGATCGAGATCTAGAGTGATCAACGGTAGGGAAGAACCAACAGTACATAGTGGGAAGCCGAGCAAGACTCAAATTAATATCTCATTAATTCCAACATCTACCAAGTTGCCAACCTTGCAGTTCAAAGAACAATACAGTGTACAGCGTGGAAGAAGAGACAACGGAGTTCCTTGTCAGCTATAACTCTCTACTTCTTTATCACCCAAGATTCATAAGGTTAGACTACGTGGATTTGTTGTCACCCTTTCCACGTTGAATGCATTTATTTTCATACAACCGTAACTCTGTCAACCTGCAAGCACACATTATTAACCGTCATATCATCACTCTATCATCGAGATGTGGATAATTACTTTTTAAACATTATTACTTAGGTATTAATTCATACTTATGACATAGTTTCAAACTATAACTCAAGCCACGACCTCGTTAAGTCGTTATAATCCTTTAGTGGATGTTATAGGATGATATTCTATGGTGTCAACGATATATATGAATTCATTTGCATTACATATTAATACTTATGTTTTAATATAATGTTTGTATTATCATATTGCATCGTATCCAATGGTTTGACATATGTCAAAGCCCGACAATGCCAACGTGTAGATAGAATCATATTATTCAATCTAGCATATGATCATATGTAGTTAGGATTGCAATTTTGTTTAAGCTTATAGATGTAATTTGTAGTGTAAGTCTTATATAGTTTCAAGCCTAAGGTTTAGACATTGTAATAATTAAATTACATAGTAGTATGTAAAGGCATAGTAACAATAAGAAATGTATCGATTTCGTTTCTACCTTTTATATAGGCTTTAAAATGAAGTGATGTTTTTTCTGAAGAGATTCCAGCATTACCTCCTAAGAGAGATCTAGATTTTACCATCGATTTAATACCAGGAGCAGTATTGAATTGTAAAGCTCCATATAGGATGAATATACTGGAATTAAATGAGTTGAAATCACAGTTGAAGGAACTGATTGATAAAAACTATATAAGACCCAGCGTGTCTCCTTGGGGAGCACCTGTTATCTTTGTTAAGAAGAAAGATGGCACTCTAAGGCTTTGTATAGATTATCACCAACTGAATAAGATGACAATCAAGAATCGATATACGTTGCCCCGCATAGACGATCTATTTGATCAGCTACGTTGAGCAATGATATTTTCAAAGATTGATTTAAGGTCAGGATATCATCAAGTTCGTGTGAAGGATGAGGATATTTATAAAACAGCTTTTAGAACTCGATATGGACATTATGAGTTCATAGTCATGCCATTTGGATTGACTAATGCCCCTGCTGTATTTATGTGTTTAATGAACAATATTCTGCACAAATACTTGGATATTTGCTATTGTGTTCATAGATAACATTTTAGTGTATTCTAAAAGTAAAGAAGAACATGACGAACATCTGCATATTATTTTACAAGTTCTAAGAGATTATCAGTTATATGCTAAGTTTAGTAAATGTGACTTTGACAAGGATAAGATTCAGTATTTAGGACACATAATTTCTAAGGAAGGAATCTCGGTTGACCCTGATAAGATAAAATCCACTAATGAATGGCCGGTTCCTAAGGATGTGTCGATCGTACGATCATTTATGGGTATTACTGGATATTATAGAAAATTTATAGAAGGTTTTTTAAAAATTGCAAACCCCATAACCTCCTCACAAAAGAAGGGGAAGAAGTTTATATGGGATCAAAAATGTTCAAATAATTTTAATAAGTTAAAATAATTACTAACTATAGCACCTATTCTCAGGATTGCAAATCTTAATAAGGATTTTATAGTATGCACCGATGCATGTAATGATGGACTCGGTGGAGTCCTAACACAAGAGGGACATGCTGTTGCATACGAGTCTAAAAAGCTGAAAATACATGAGAAGAACTACTCTACTTATGATTTGGAGTTATTAATAGTAATTCACGCTTTAAAAATGTGGCGTCACCATCTTATTGGCATAAAATTTACCTTGATGACAGATAACATGGGACTGAAGTATTTATTAGATCAGACAAATTTGAATGCTAGACAAGCTAGATGACTAACTTTTCTAAGTGAATATGATTTTGAAATTCAACACATAAAGGGTAAAGAGAATAAGGTTGTTGATGCTTTAAGTCGTAATGCAAGGATAAATTTTATTTTAGCCGTTAGTATATACACAACAGATTTGGAAAATCAGATTTTTGAAGGGATTAAAACTGATCAAGAATACATAAATTTACATGAAAAGACAGTAGAAAGCAATTCTGAAAATTCTATGGCAGATTACAGTTTGAAGGAAAATGGATTGCTTCTATACAAAAACAGATTGTATGTACCCAACATACCAGCAGTAAAAATTTTGATTTTAGATGAGATGCACAAAAGACATTATTCTGGTCATCCAGGTTATCAGAAAACCATCACTATGTTACGGAAAGAGTACTATTGGCCCAGAATGAAAGATGAAGTAACAGAATATATAGCTAAGTGTTTAAACCGTCAAAAAGTGAAGGTTGAACATCAGCATCCAGCTGGACTATTACAACCATTGCCTGTACCTAGCTAGAAATGGAAGATTATAAGTATATATTTTATTACCGTATTACCAAAGAATTAGAAACAGAATGACTCCATCATGGTGGTAGTGGATAAACTCAGCAAGGCAACACATTTTATACCTGTAAGGACTACTCATAAGGCTCCAGATATTGCAGAAATATTTATGAAACAGATTTTTCGATTACATGGGATACCAAAAGTGATAGTTTCAGACCATGATTCTAAGTTTATTGGAAACTTTTGGAGATCTTGGTTTAAAGGGTTGAATACAACCTTAAACTTCAGCACGGCATTTCATCCACAAACGGATGGACATACAGAAAGAGTGAATCAGGTATTGGAAGACATGCTAAGAATGTATGTTAAGGATCAGCCTAGTGGGAGGACTACTTACATTTAGCAGAATTTGCTTATAACAATCATTACCATGCATCAGCCAGGCTTAGCCCTTTTGAAATTCTTTATGGTAGGAAATGTAATACACCTGTTTCTTGGAATGATCCAGTTAATAGAGTTATTCTAGTACCAGAATTGTTGTAGGAACTAGAACTAATTGTGAAACAGGTACAAAGAAATCTTAAAGCTGCCCAAGATAGGAAAAAGAGTCAAGCAGACCTTAGAAGGACTCATAAAGAGTTCTAGGTTGGTGAACATGTTTTTCATAAACTAAGACCAAAAAAATTTCCTTGAAATTGGGAAGTTGTGCCAAGTTGGCACCCAGGTATTGTGGTCATTTTGCAATTTTGTCAAGGGTTGGATCCGTGGCATACCAACTGGCTTTGCCACCAAATCTAAAGATACATAATGTTTTTCATATTTCATTTTTAAAGAAGTATGTACACGATGCTACTCATGTTGTAAATTGGAATGATGTACAGGTGGGACAAGACAGAGATTTTCAGGTGGAACCAGATTGTATCCTTGAAAGGAGGGAAACTCTACTCTGGAATCGCATCATTGGGAAGGTAAAGGTGCAATGGAAGCACCTTAGCCCAGAAGAGGCAACCTGGGAGTTGGAGAGTAGTATGCGGGAAGCATACCCAACTCTGTTTCAGGAACACTCAGAGAGTGAATAAACAACATCGAGGACGATGTTGAGACTTAAGGGGGGGTGTATGTCACCTACACATATTTTGAGAATATTTATTTTTACTTGCAAAATACTTTATGTTAAAAATTATTTAAAACATTTTGTAATTATGACCAAATCTGGTCAAGGATGAATGTAATGACTTATTATTATTCTTTAATAAATTAAAACAGGAGACAAACACTCAAGGAAGCTGTTAAATGAGTGTTCACTGACTCACTAGGAGGAATGGAAGCTGTTAGAAGGCATGGGACAGATGGCAACATTTGCACTGCACCACTAGCTATTGGTTATCGAACAAATACCCCTAAATTTGTGGCATTATTCCCTGGGTGGGTGGAAGAGAGTAGGAAGCTCATTAATGACCAGTTAACCACTAAAAGGCCTAGGCAGCCTAGATAAGGCAATTAGAATTGAGCAGGAAGCTCCTACAATATTTTCTGCATAAATATTTCCTCAAGTGTATTAGGTGATCACTGAGAGATTCAAATAGGGAGGCTATGTGAGAGTGCAATTGTGAGACTGCTAGTTATTCTGAGAAGGAAAACCAGAGGTGCTGGTGTAGGTCTCTTTGACTACTGAGTCTTTATGACTGAATGATCTACATTGTTGCTGCAATTTGATGTTCTAAAGCTTCAACAGACTTTTCCTCCTGGTGGTTCAGTGAACAGGTTCGGGGGTCCTAAGGAGAGTAATTTGGATGTCTTCAGGAGTAGGTTGGGTGGAACAGGCTCCTTGGGTGTTTGTTTCTCCTACGAATTATCAGGTTCTATTTTTCTGTTGTTATTTTCAGTCAAATAAATTCTGCATTTATCATTAAGTAGTGTAGTTGAATGAATACAGAAGAAATTGTTTATTTTTTGATCTAAGTATGATTCTGAATGAAAATGATTTATGAAATGATTGATTCAATAACCATCTCTATATTTTTCCCCATGCTGGTTTTGCATCGTACTCTAGTATAGAGAAGTAAATTAAGAAAGATGATTGATAGGGAGATTTCCAAATGATTGGATAGAATAATCCTGTAATGTTTTCTATTAATTTTGATTTATTAATTCTTCATGTTTAAACTAATATACATAATAGTTTATCACAAAAATCAGACTTATAGTAGATTCCCTTAGTAATAAAAATAAAATAATACATCTCTGCATCAGTCTAGGACTTCAAACCTTTAGTAAATGTTCTTTCTAGTTTGCAATCAAATGTTCGACATAAAAATGTCATGTTTTCATTTAATACTCAGAGTACAGAACAACATCTCAGAAAATAGATTTATGTTCTTCATTGTAATAGAAGTAAAGCATTATATTATTTCTGCCTATGGCTAGGTTTCAAGCCTTTACAGTCAACCTTTGAAAAACAAACCCTTTTCCAGCAATTTCAAGTATTTATTAAATTCTAGGGTTTTCAACAGCTGCATTATACTTTATCGAAGGAGTAGATACACATCAAACAAAAAAAAATATATAGATACTTTCTTTCGAAACAGTATAAGCTTCATACTTTCATTTTAATTCATCTTCAAACATTTAAGAAATTTATAGAAACTACAAAGTACATGGAATATCGTTTACTACTTTTACTGACATTTCTACTTTTGACAGTAATAGACTAATTAAAGATGTGTAATTGCTCTTGTTTTTCCTAAAAATTGTGCAAAACTTCTATTCATTCCTGTATGATAGTTTATTTCAATGTTAAAACCATTATCGACTTAGACTTGGTAGAAATCCCTACACCATCGTATTTTACAGTCACTATAATTTTTTTTTACATGTTTTGCTTAGACTAAAAACGATGTATTAACTCGACAATAACATCTGACAATAGTATCTTTATCCTAGTTTAAACAAAGTTGCTATTACCTACAAGGTAGAGTTTTTATTCAAAACGAAAGATAAAAAACTGTAGCCATACGTATAGCTTCTAATATTCTACCATAAACATAACACAGTTTTTCATTCAAAACCCTACGCACCATGAAATTCCTACTTTTCACAGTTATGAGCCAACCAACAATACAAAAATGGTTACCAAAATAGTTACTATTCATTCTACATCAACAAATTGGATTACACACATTACCTAGTAAATAACTATAGTTTTAAAAACTGTATGTTCCATTCAAAAGAACGAGGGTTTATCCCTTATCATTTACATCTTAAATAGGGTACTTCCAACCAAACTTTACAGAAAAAGTTGCAATAAACTAGGCTAGCTAAGAACCTTAGCAATTGGGTTTTCCACATTGTTTCCAAAAGTTACATAATGGACGAAAACCATGCCAGGAAACAAATTTCCAAAACCTTGTCAAAACTTTCAATCGTCGACCACAACCAAATCCAGAAGGACCAATGAGGTAGGGGACCACCGAGGCTTACCAGTGGAAAAGTAGAGCTCCTCCAACAAGTTCCAAGTAAATAATCTCTAGACGAAATCAAACCTGACAAGCAACATTTAAATGGTTAAATAAAGAATTTAGAAATGTCGCTTGATGATTTAAAATAACTAGTGATTGTCTAGAAAATACTCTACCTGCGTTTTACGAGACCCTGTTGCAAATTGTGAACGACGAAGCTATCCATCCAACATTTGAAAGAGAGAGACCCAGTTTGCAGGGCAGTATTTTACCACTGCATGCAAATCGAAAACTGATTCATTTTACTCCCACAAGAACCCTGTACTAATACTCTCTCAAAGTTTACACAGAGATTCGATCTTTCAAACTATTAAGCTACTGTAAAACTCCACCGAAGGCTCAGCTCCTTAAACATGATTGTCACTTGCAGGTTTAACGCTCACAGGTCTCGGGTTCGAGCCTAGGGAAAACTCTAATGCATCAAAACCCTAGAACCTCTCGGCCTGTTGGCCTCACACTAAACCATTACCAACGAAATGAATGCCCTGAATGTGTATCAACGCCATTGTAGGGTGCGGTTACGGTTCACTACAATCTCAAGAATCCATAGATCGACGATGAAGAATTGCTACCATCGAGACACGTTGGAAAGTGGGCAACCACTGCTTTAAATTCTCATTTAATTTTCTCTTACCTCCAATCTGCGCAAGAGGGACAGGAACAAATGATTTAGCTAAACATAGCTAAGTAAGCCTCAGGGACCTCATAGAACCCCTTTCATCATCATCAAGAAACAAACTATCAGTACCTTGTATGATATTTCGATTTGCAGTTAACACAAGCAAAACTAATATAGTAAGCGTGTTAAAAGAAGTGTGATGTGTCACTGTCATAAAATGTTTTTTTAGTTATGAAACTAAGTAATTAATTTGTTTTCTGCATTAATAAATTTTATTAGTCAATGCTGCCTTGTTAAGCATATATTATATCCACTTTCGCAATTTATTTTACATTTAATGTTGTTTTAAAAATTTTAAATTTTTATGAAAATATCAGGATGTTACAAATTGATGACCCCATACATGATGATCCATGCTATGTTGAGTTTGCTTCAGATATAGGAGAAGAATATGATCAAGATGATGATAGTGATGATGGTAATGAGGTTGAACTATATGGAGAGGATGATGATCATGATGAGGATCATGACGATGAACTCAATGATGTTGTTGGTGGTGATACCTAGCTATTGATGATATGCATTAGCATGTGTTACGTTATTGATTGTATTGACATGTATTGTTGTTGATATATAACTATGATATCTTTATCATTTTGATTTTTATATTTGTATATGGAGATCATACAACTTATTTCTTATCAAATTGGTATTCAAATCATGTATATGTTTGATTTCTTTTTACTTTACTATAATGATATCCATGAAAGGTTTTGATCTATTGATCAAGCATTTGAATTTTAGTTGATTTGATTAAAGATGATGATGATATTATCAATATTTCCCTATTACTTTATATATATTGGAAATGGTCAATGTTCTTTTGATCGAGAATTACTATGTATGATGATATTATTACTTTTGGATGGATGTTGTGAATTTCCCTTAAACTTCTTCACAAATTTTATGCTATAAATTTGATTTCTTAAAGAAATTTGAAAATTTTAATATGTTTCACTATTTAATTGAAATTCATAAAATAAACCCATAAATGGGGTTATAAATTGGAACAAAACTGGATGCAAAAAGGGATGCAACACTAGACACAAAAAAGTCGCAAAACTCAGCACAAAACTAGCCAACTAGGTCCTCCTACCGACCGTGGTCAGGTCGGTCCAGTCGGCCAATTGTCTGAACGAATTGACAGTTATAACTAAAAACTACTTGTAAACAATATATATAGGTTTTTGAACCATGAATCTAGCGACAATGTACAATATTTTATCTCTGTTAATACAAAGGCTTGTTGTTGTTGTCCCACTTACTCTTTTATCGTGTTCTTGTATTTTATATGCTCATGTGATATTGTGTGTATATATATATATATATGATGTAATACTGGTAACCTAAACGATTTTTTATTCTAGAACATTGGTTTCGTTGTCGGTAGTACGTAATCATGAAGAAATAACGATCACGTTTAGATGTTAACTGAAAGAGAGATTCGAGAGTGGTGGGACAAAAAAATAGCGAATTACATCTATAATTATGCAAGGAAGAACAAGCTAACAATTGCACAAGCAAGGGAAAAGTTCTTCACTGAGTCCCATGAAAATTTCATTGAGGTTATGCCCTGTGAAATAAATAAATTCTTAGACACCATTCATGACCAAATTGAATGTTCGGAATGAAATATTGCTAATGCAAAAGATTTGCAACGGAGTGAGAATGAATTTATATGAGTGGATCGAGAAGATACGTGAATATTTTTGTGAAGAACAAGCCATAGAAGAGAGATCATCTGCCGATGAAGTCCGACAAAAATTCTAAACCCACCTTCACGAAGGATTTCTATGTTTTGTATAGAGCTTTCTATATAAATTTTTGATTGAAAACGGAGCTAGACATATATTCAAGGCACAACCACCGTTAGTTGAACCTGCTTCATCAAATTGGAAGAAGCAACAAAAAGAGTGGGAGCATTTTGTTAACGAACGATAGTGGGAATATTTCTTATGTAAATGAAGACCGTTGTTGAACCACCTCCGTCCAACAATAAGGGTCGGTTCGGAAAAGGGCACGTCTCCAACCATGTGTTCTGAATAAAATAGCAAGGCTATGCGATGAAAGAAGAAAATAATGAAGGCTTGTAAAAAGTCAAGTTTGCTTCAACACGATAAGTGCCTAGTTTCTCACAAGAAAAAAAAAATACATAAAATAGAACAAAAAAAGGTGCAGACAATGAGAGCATCTAAGAGATATTGCTAGTCCATTATGTATGAAAATAAGTATAAAGAATCCAGGTGAGATGATCAAGCATCCAAAATTCCTTCCTAAGTCGAGGTAAAGTCGACCAAATGAGAAAGAAGGTGAGGTGTTGATACTCGAAGACCAGTCACATTCGATGGTGTTGATCCCACAAAATGTTGTGTATTACAATCCTAGATTCCTTGACCCCCATCGAATTTGTACCCATGATAATGATGACTAGGCCGACCATTAAACAAATAATTGAGCGCAACATGGGACTCGGACTAGGTGATAGTAGCATATGGAATTGACTAGACCAATGTGGACGAATTACAGATAGGTTGATGATTAAACATCCATAACATGGTAACTGGATTACCCTCACACCTAAATTCGGAAGACATTATTTTAGCTTACTTTATTCATAACAGATGGAGGTACCTTCCAACAACATTATTGATTGAAGCGACCAATTCATCAGAGAGACGACCTAGTGACAAGGAGTCTGTAGAAGACGTACTCTTGTCATGGAATCAGTCGCAATTACAAGAATATAGCAGTAAGTGTCAAACAATAAGCTAGTTAGTTATTCAGTTTGCCTTGGTAGGTATTAAAAATTGTCAATCTAGCAATATGGCTTATCGTCTTCCAATTAATACTCCTATTTTTTAGGGGGATGGTGACCCTAAGAAGCACATGTTTGTATGTGAATCACTTTGGAAAGCTAGCATTATTGATGATGAGAAAAAACATATTGCACAGTTTGTAGGAGGACTTAGAAATAGATCACTTACATGGTATATGAAATTTCTTGAAGAAGGTCCAAAGACAAAGCAACAAAGAAAATATAAATTTCTATAATTCTTCAAAACTGGAGACGCTAAGCACCTGGTTGGACTTAAATTAAATCAGATCAAGAAAAGAATAGAATAGTATGTACGAGAATACGACAGAAGATTCAAATATCTCCTCATTCAGATGCCATCTAAGATAGACCCTACGCCCGCACGGGTGTGGCTCATTGGTTATTCACTTGATATGAAGTCACATGTTGTAAAAGAGGTCACGAGTTCAAATCACACCCAGGCTTACCCATGTCCCATGCTTGCGAGCGGTTGTGGGGCACCTAGGGGTATAGTGGTAGTGGGATTGGATCCCTGGACCCCGTGTCACACGAGTACCAGCCCAGTCTCTAGTTTCTAATTCCCCTAGTTACAAAAAAAGAAGAAAAAAAGATGGACCCTACGCTAGTGTCCAATTTTTTGTCTAAGGACTCCAACAGAGAATCAAGACACCACTTCTAATGCATGAATATATAGTTTAAGATGATGTATTGAAGAAATCTTTGAGAGTCAAATTGAATTTAGGTTATTCTACTGGACCTATCGACAAACGAACTGAAGAAAAAATTGAAACTATAGAGAAATCACTGTAGCATATTACATTGAAGTGCAATGACCTATGATGTACCACATTCTCTCAAGAAGCACATACCAAAGATACTTGCCCCTATGATGAAATAAAAAGGTACCACAATTATTGCAATGCATACCAATGGGAAATGAAACAACTCGAAGAAATCCCAAGTATATTTCCAGGAGAACAAAATCCAGAAAACTTCCAGATTATGCAAACGACATATTTTTGTGATGTCTATGAAATATTCGAGCCTCACTCGACTACAGACTACCCCTACAATGCCGACAATGTAAATCCAAAATGGTGTGGAATTTTTCGAACAACACAACATTCGACTACATAATGCATAAATAATTTAAATACTAAAGAAAACTACAACACGGTATATCAGACACAAACGATCAAGCATAAAGGTCAAGATGGTCATAAAAACGACCAACGCAACAATGGAAACAATCAATGAGGAGGATACAACGGTCGCGGAAGAAATAACAACTGAGGATACCGACCACTAGGTTGAAGCAAACCACATTTTTTTGTGTGTTACAGTGAAGACCATTTAATCCCTAACTATCCATGGAAAGACAAGACAAACTTAAAATTTTGTACAAAATGTGGCATTGGGGAGCATAATTTAGAAGAGTTCCCCATAATGCTAACTGCACTTAACAAAAGGAAAAATGTTAACATCTTGTCTTTTGTCCCTAAAAATGAAGCATTCAATACTAAGAATTTGCAAATCATTACTAGACAAGGCACAAAAACTGGTGGGGATAATCCCCAGGTTAGAAGGATACAAAGAAAACAAGATGATTATCCCAATCCACTAAAGTAGAAGGAAATATTAATAATGCAACAAAAATATTTACACAAATTTCTTCTAAATAAAGTAATGAAGAGAATAGAAATAAAACACTTAACGATTTGCTACAAATATTTAAAAAAAAAAAGTTGCTGCACGACTGATTGACTTATTGTATCTTACAAGAAATAGTTCAGAAAATGAGAGGATTACTAAAAATATTTGTAGCCTTAATAAAAAAGATAAAACTAATAGTGATCCCGTGACCTCGAAGTCGAAGGATTCTAGATTGCACAAGTCATCCTCGACTTTGGGTCACAAGCTAATATAATGATGAGATAGACTTGGGAAAACATGGGTCGACCACGACTAGTGGAGTCGGGAATCTATCTTAAGCTTTCTAACCAAGGGTTAATCGAACCCATTGGAGTGTGGAAAAACATTAAAACTACAATCATGGGAATCAACACATACATCGAATTTGAAATCATCAACCCACGAGAAGGATCTAAATCCTTCCCAGCAATAGTTGGTCAACTATGGGGATGCAAAATGAAAGAATCCATATCACTAGAAAAGAATAGAATTAAACTCAAAGGAGAGGGAAAGAAAGTAATTGTACCTTTTAATCCATCTCAAGGGAAACCTTGGTCCAAACCAGAAAATAACGACGATGACATCCGAAAAATATACCAAATGGTTCAGAATAACGAAGATACCATCGAACCAAACAACTATGGAGAAATTTACTTAGGAAATACTATGTCTGTCGGATACAATTCCGACTTGGAACTATATGACTAGTAAATGAAAAATTATGAAGCACAAGCTCGTGAATGTCGGTCGATTGAGATCATCCCTAGAAAAAGAGTGCAAAAATGCTTTACTATATCCATCATCCCAAAGGTCTTTGAGAAGAAAATAACAGAATATATGATGATCATACCAATAAAAAAGGAACTGACAAGTATTCCACCACTACGATACAAAGAACGAGAATATCCAATTGCATATATTGAGGGAGTCTCTAAAAATCTCAGTGAACAAGGCTGACTTCAAAGTTTGGTCAAAACTTTTAGTAAACAAGAATAAAGATGGTGGGATACACATCAATATTGCCTCCATACTTGTAGTACCGCATCAACATATTTCGCCAAACGTTTTGGAGGAAAGAAACTCATTGCACATATAGAAATATCGAAATTTATACAAGATCAAGACCCATCCAAACACATTAATATATGTGAAACGGAATGAAAGCGATTGGGATACAAACACGAAATATTATATCCCAATCTGTTCTTGGATACACTTGAAGACTTACGAAACAAATGGTATAATACGGAATAAGCTAGAGGAGAAACATTTAATTTTCAAGAATTGAAAGAAAACTTTATAAAAGATATCTCCTTTACTCAATAAAAATAATCCATCATAGAAGTAGTCGAAGAAATTCAAAATTTTATACAACCAACGAACAATAGTAGGTCAACATCGAATGAACATTTGTAGTTGACATGTAATAATATCACAACCAAACCAACCTATTGATCGACAAGAATTGAAAGAAAACTTTATAAAAGATATTTCCTTTACTCAAGAAAAAAAATGCATCAGAGAAGCAGTCAAAGAAATTCAAAATTTTATACAATCGACGAACAATAGTAGGTCAACATCCACAATCGACATGAAATAATATCACAACCATACCAACCTATCGATCGACTCGGATAGAACATGAAAATGATAAAACTATAGGAAAAAGTTTCATGTGGAAAAGAAATCACCCTGGCGTAGTAAAACCTGTAAAATCTCTAATGAAAGTCAGCACATAAGAAAAGGTATAATAGGAGATATTTACTGAAAAATAATCTCCCCATGTGTTCACAGAATTTAAGGAAGGAGACTGACCAGTTAATGAAACAAGAGCACTAGAATGGATGAATGCACAAATAAAAACAAAAGAAGTTGACATTTCAAATGATGACTGACCAAAGACGGAAAAAATAGGAAATTATTTGTTTAACCAGCAAACAACAGAGATATCCAACTTACTAAAAGAATACCAAGATGCCTTTGCAAGAGATTATAAATATTTAAATGGATTAGTACAATAAATGAGTGAAATTAAAATCGACATAAAACCAGACACCATACCTGCCAAGTAACGACCATACAAATTGGAAAATAAGTATAAAGACATAGTAAAGAAATAAATTGAGAATATGCTAGCTGCTGGAATAATATATCTAGTAAAATAGTCAAAATGGTCCAACCCCATGGTCATTCAACCAAAGAATCATGACCGAACAAAATCACAAATCTATGTTGACTTCAAAGGACTAAACAAAGTAACTTTATTTGACCCCTTCCCCACACATTTCATCGATGAAATAATTAATTAAGTTGCAGGTCATGAATGTTATTCCTTTTCCGAATGTTTTTTTGTATACAACCAAGTTCCTATTGCTAAAGAAGATCAACATAAAGCAACATTTGTTTGTGAGTTTGGTTCATTTTCTTATAAAGTCATGCCATTTGGTATAAATAATGCACTAGGAGTATTTTCCAGGATACTAGTAAAAGGATTTCAAGAATCTTTATATAAAACCATGGTTGTCTACTTCGACAATTGGACAATATACTCACTACTAAGAGACCATGTCCAATACCTTCGACTTATGTTAGAAGGGCGCAGAAAAATATAGTTTTCTTTGAATATTAAAAAGTGCATATTTGCAACACCAATTGGAATCCTACTAGGACATGTTGTTTTCGAGGGAATCAAGGTCGACTACACCAAAATTAAATTTATTCTCGACTTAAAGCCACCTGTAAATCCAAAACATGTAAGAATACTTCTTGGGCATATAGGCTACTATCAAAAATTTATCTGATATTACTTTGATGTGACATATCCATTAAAAGAACTACTCAAAGAAAATCAAGAATTTAGGTGGTCACAAGAATGTGCAGAGTCATTTGAATTACTTAAAAGAAAGCTTGTCAAAGCTCCAACACTAAGGTTTCCAAACTAGTCGATCAAGTTCCACGTCCATATCGACACTTTTGGTATTGTAGTCGGTGCAATACTTACTCAACTTGGAGATGATGGAATGGATTACCCTATGCTAGTAGAAAGCAAAAGAAGGAAGAAATAAATTATTCTACAACAGAACGGGAAGCTCTAGGCATGATTTTTGCATTACAAAAATATCGACATTATTTGTTGGCTAACGCTTTTGTATTTTACACAGATCATCAAGCACTCAAATATTTAGTAAACAACCCCCTCCACCATGGTCAATTGTGCAGATGGTTACTCTTATTCCAAGAATTTGAATTTGAAATAATAGTCTGACCTGGAAAAACTATTGTCGGACCATACCATTTATCAAGAATAGAAACGAGAGAAGATCATGTCAGGATCAAAAATGAATTCCTCGACACTCACCTATTTAGAGTAGAATTTGTATCAATGGAATTGGAAGATAAATCACAATATATAGAGGAAGGTCAAGCTCTGGAAGCAATGATAGAAAAGAAAAATAAAATACTTGCAATAAAGGATACACCATACATTCTAATAAATGGATTCCTATATAAATTAGGACTAGATGAAGTAATTCAATGATGTGTCCTAGAGCATGAATGACGAGCTATCATCGACAAAGCACATAGAGAACCTGTCGGTGGACACTATAAGGATGATACAAGTGCTAGAAAAATATTACAATCTTGACTATGGTGGATGACGTTACATAAAGATTGCACAGCTTAGATAAATAAATGTGACAAATGCCAAAGAATAGGTATACCACTACCAAGAAATGATATTCCCTTAATATTTGTTAATCCAAGATTAACATTTGAAATATGGGCTATCGAATTCATCGTTCCTTTCCTAATTCCTGGCAAACGAACTGGAGCTCGATATATTATTAAAACAAGTCTAATATATCACCAAATGGGAAAAAGTCAAACCTATCAAAGCATGTTCCAATGAAGTAGCCACAAAATTTATTTATGAAAATATCATTACAATATTTGGATTCCCCCTTACTCTCATCAGCGATAGAGGAACACACTTCATCAACAAAACTATATCTATTCTATTGGATGAATTTATGATTGACCATTGACCACCATAAGTGTTCAGCATATCACCCACAATCAAACAGAGCTATTGAAGCATTTAATAAAATTTTAACTAAAGGAATAACAAAGCTTTGTAGTATTGATAAAGATGATTGGGAAGACAAGATACCTACTATTTTATGGGCTTGTCGAACAAATTATAAACGGTTGACGAGGATAATTCCCTTCAAGCTAGTCTATGGAGAGGAAGCAGTCATCCCACAACACTTCAAACGGTAGGAACCAATCATTACAGATATATTTCACTTAGATATTGTCAAAGCCACTAAAGATATAAATTTTGATCTAACAAAACTAGAAGAGCAATGCCAAATAGCAATCCACCATCAAGAAGTTCAAAAACAACAACAACAAAAAGCTTGGCATGATTGTAATATAAGAAAGAAAAATATATCAGTCGGTAACCTAGCGTTATTATATGACAGTGGAATAAAATGAAAACCGAAAAATTTGCATACAACATGGGTTGGACTATACATAGACGACGATCTAAATAGCAATGGGTCGTTCGGACTAAACACATTACAAGGAAACGTTTTTACAAAATTCGTCAATGGTGTAAGACTAAAGAGATAAAAAGCATAGAATTGGAACAACACCGACCAAATGGTTGTATCACCATTTGGTCGACCGTCGTGCCCCATTTTTGTAATTAATTTGTATATTAAGTAGCCTAATTACATTAACTAAAATAAGTATAAAAAAGTAGTTATGGAAAAACTAACTTACACCAAAACTTATATAAGAAGGATCTAAGACATGGATTGTGGCAGGAATAATTGCAATGCAATGATGGTAGATTGGAATATGGAGAACTAGGGAACTCAAGTAGGATGATGAACTAGAAAACCCTATCAATAATTGATCGATGAATGGAATCTGACCACCGACGTCCAAAGGAGTATTCAAGCCAACATAGAACACGTCGATCACCGCGTAGTGTATTTTATCATGATCGACCATGATGAAGAAGTTATGATGATTGTCGACCAAATATTACATCGAAAGACTCACCACACAAGTGAAATAGTGTAGTGCCCCTAGACTACTGTAGACATTGTGGGCACCTGCCGGGTCACCCTACTGTTTGAAACATTAATAAAATAAACCCTATGATTTTATTTTGAGTATATTTATGATTACGATTGATTGATATATGTGCATTTGGGTAGTTATTATGAATGGACGATTTCATGTTGTTTAACGATTAACTTTGATATGAAAACTGTACATATGAATGATGCTTAATGACTAGCTGTGCAATTGATTATATGATTAGATGAATGAGTAATGATTGAGTAAATTATAGATGCTTAATGAAGCAACAGATTTATAAATGAAATTGTGATTATTGAGAACAATGCTACTAATTTACGTTTGTGAGAAATGCATGTAGCGACAGGTGAAACGGTTCAGCAACAGACAAACAAAGGAATATGAAGGGTCGTAGAGTACGGGTAAATCACACACAGGGAGAGCGACGACGATGTCGAATTCCAATGGAATACCACGCTTGAGTAGATAATCATTGATCCGCTTGCTCAAGAGGAAAGCGTGAAGGCGTACGAGGTGGGCCACTACGGAGCTGGTCACGTACGAGTTGAGGGGCACGTAGTGAGAACGGACTCACTCCTCAGCGCCATTAATCCCTAATAGCATGTAGACGGAGGATGGAAGGTAACGGCTCCTAAAATCCCTACATGAAGTTCCCGTAAGTCAAAACGAAAGGATGCCGACAGAAGGGCCCGATGGTGCGGTACCCTGTTAAGAACAGAAAGAGTGGACGCAAGGACCCAACGATGTGGTACCTTGCCGAAGAATGGAAACTACGAATGACTAGACCCGATGGAGTGGTTCCATGTCGGGGAAATGAAATTAAGGAACGGGGAAGCCCAGCGACGCGACACCGGGGTCCTAGTGAAAATGATTGTTAAACTTAACTGCATAAAAACATATAAGTTTGCACCTAGAACATTACTTAGAAATGCATTTGAGTACTTTAGGCATTTGTACATAAATTATTACTTTGGAATTTAAATAATATTAAGTTTTATTTAGGCATTTGCACATAAAAGAATATTTTGAGCATTTAAAATAATATAAATCCTTATTTAAGGAGCAAAGTAGAATCCTAAGCATGGACACCTAGTCAACTCCACTTACACCTCAAAACTAGGAGTTAAGTAAAATATCTAGGGGACAAACATGAGCAATCTTAGGAATGATGGTGCAACTTTTAGAAAAACTGATACATGGATGGGTGAGTATTACTAAATTGGAAATTTAATAAAATATGTATTTATGCATGAAGCGACATGTGTCACATGGAATGTTCCTTTAAAAGGAAGGCTTTGGGAATGGGTAAAGGACCCAGACCCTCGATGACTATCGTAATTTTGAGTTACCTCACGACTTGCTGCTATTGAGGGTTTGGCTGGAAACTTTGGTGGGGGGAATCCCAAGCTAAGTTTCCCAAGTGAGTGTGTGAGCTCTACGACCCGAAGCTCGGGGGAGGCCATGCGACTGAAAGCATGAGCCTATGGTTGGGTGGCGAAGTTAACGGTTGCTTCGCCAATGGTTCAACGAGTTTCTGCTGGAAGGGCACAACAAGCGAAGTGGACGTCGAGGGCAAGCGGGATCGGATGGACGACAACGACTACTCCTCCAGCAATAGATTCAGGTATTTTGTTTTTGTTAGTTCTCGAATTTGATAAGTTTTATTATTAATTATGCATCATAATGGTTATATTGTGTTTTAAGTTTCTAATAATTTTTAAGTAAGTAAGTCCAAAAAGGGGGGTCCCTACATTTGGTATTAGAGCTAGGTTGAACCTTGAGGGCACCAGACTCACATTATTCATGGGTCATCGGTAAATTCTTGGGAGATTGGAATCAAACAACAACCAGGGTTCTTCGCCAATTTCGGGAACAACCATCTCACGAGGTTAGTTTGCACTTGATTTATATATATTGAATGAATAATCAGTAAATTTAATTCTGTCTGGTTATATCTATAGTGAGAAATATGAAGGTGAAGGTTCATAAATATGTCCATTTATGTATGCATCTAGAAAATAATCTGTAGGTTCGTTTTGCTTAAGGATAACACACGAATGGTGGTATTGGGTTGCTTATACAATTATATTATAAACACTGTGTATCTACGATTGTGCAGTGTGCTATATATTTATATTCTGAACTCTGTACACACGAACTATCTTATTTAAAATTGGATATAATCACAGCTTGACGGATTTGATGTAATACATGTATGTGTTGGAAAACGTCTGCCGATAAGCAAAGGAGTTACAGGAAGATCAACCTGTAGTTAAAAGATTTCTTGTAATTGATATATCTATGTAATCGCTGTACGTTTTGGTTGGAAAACTCGATTTACTATCTGTTCAGAATTTTTGGTTTGAACAAATCATTCTATACTCCTTACGTTCTGAAGATAGATCTGCCGATTTCATACTACTGTTAAAAATATTGTTTTGGGGATAGAGATATCACCTGTTGCGATGAGTATTGGGGAAAATAACGGATTGACAGAGCCTGATCCCATGACAGTATTTATAGCTGTGTTTTAGTCTTGTTTTATTGATAGATGTATCATGCTGCGTTTTGTCCTTTATTTAGGGATATATTTACCTATCATTTGTTGAGATGAATACTGGGGGAAGAGAAAACGAGATCTGGGTATTGTCCATACTCTGCTATAGGGTTTCCGATCCTTTGAAAATGGAATCACTTGCTCTGTTTATTCCGGGATGAAAACGATGGATCAGTATGTGCTGAAGTGAAATCGCAGTATGCTGAATAGATTACCATTGTAGGATTCCTTTTATAATCCGCCATCAATTTGGTGAAATCTCTGTAGGCTGAATGTCTTCCGCCGTAGGGTATGTTTGAATGTTGCACCGACTTTGGATGAATGTCTGTATCATGAGAAGGTGTCATAGATCTGCTGCTTAAAGTTAAGATTCGTCCTGAAATTAGTTTCTTATATCTTTAACTAAGTGAGATATGGTCTTTAGATGTCAAACGGCGTGAATGCATGATTGCTGCAACCATATTTTATTTTGCTGCTGAGCTGTTTGGGTTGGGACATGCTTGGAATAGTAAGCATCTGACTTTGCTCTATTTTTATATGATATAAATATACATGCTGCTTGGAAGATGCAGAGATCGAGAATGCTAGCGCCCAGCTGTGGCGAGATGTTCATATACATAAAATCAAATCGTAATCTGAGGTTTCATAAGAAAAGTTGAATAAGTTCACCGTATATATTTTTAGATTATTATAAATACATCTTATTTCCAAAAACGTTATAGATTAAAGAAAGTTGCAGATCTTAAAATACATGTGATGAACTGAATATGTTCGACGTACATGGAAACTTCATAATCATTTTCGTTATGGTGTTGTTCTATAGAGAAGTCGAATTTATAGGGGATCTTAGATCTCTGCGTTGTTATATGTTTATTATTTTGAAACTTAATTATTTACCTGTTGAAAAACGCAGTGTGTATTTATTAGGATCTTGCGATTCTGAAGCGCAATACAAACTCTCCTTCATGGATCCCTATCTATTCTGAAACTGTAATTCATGTTTCTTACTGACCTCCGTTTGAGTTGGAAAGGATATTAAAACGCATTACGAATCTCTCTCTTTTATGGATCTTTGTCTGTTTTAAATCTGCAATTTGTGCCTCTTATTGACCACAGTTTAATTTAGAAAAGATATTAAATTGTGTTTTGATCTCTGAGTAAGTTGGAGACGCCGTTTTACATCCCTTACAGTTTACAGTTTTTGGTTGAAAACGCAGTTTGTAATTATGGAATCTCTGCGAATTTGAAAACGTTGTAGTGATGTATATTTTCGGGTGAGTGATATGTCTATTGTTTCGCCCTCCATTGCAGACCCAATAGAACTTTATGCTGGAACTATCCCTAGGGCTTGGTATTTTGTTTTACTGCAAACTCATGTTTAGTTTAAACCTGGATCTCTGTTTTACGCCTCCATTTATCCCTCTGACATGTGTCCCTTATGTTGGAGATGACGCCGTGAAGTTTGAGCCGAGCTATTGTTACATTTCACTCCTGTTGTTGTTCTGCCCTTTGATTGAGTGTACAACTTCAGTTTTGCCTTGGACGCACTCATAAACTTTATACAATCCCCTTGAATTCTGCAAGAGTAGTGTTCCTTCACTAGCCACTTGGCGAACTAGCAACAGTTGTTCCCTACTCGTTGCCTTTACTTTACTATGTTTACTTCACTAACTTATAGTAATTGTGTTCACTGCTGATGCGATTTTGCTAAATACATTTATAGTCATGGAGAGGTGGTGAGAAGAAGGGTAATGGCATTGAGTGATGGTGTAACCCCGTGCCTCTGTTGATCCCATGAAAACCTTTTACTTTAGTCTCGGTTAACGTCACTGCTTTTATTCATATTTTTAATGTATGAAGATGGTCTACCAAGTCTAGTAGCTAATAACTTCGACTAAGTGTCCGATGATAATTTGGTTGTTTAAATTATTCACCTTTTGAAACGATCTTGTGCCATATTCATGGTATCATATAGGTTAGGCCCCTTGTGGATGGCTTATATCGTGAGCTTATTTCATAGAAAATTTATATATATATATTTTTTCTTGGTATTTATTATTTTTAAAACGCTTGTGTCGAAACTTTTGCATCCTATCTCTATCCAAGTAAGACATAATAGTATCTAGTCTTTTTGTTTATTAAAAGTGTTTAGAGGTCTTAGGAAGTATCATATGTAGATAGCTTTGTTAGCATAATGTGGGTTACATCTTATAAGAAAATTTTTAAAAAAAGAGAGAGATTATCCTATTGAAATGTATTGAAAAATTGGTTTGACTTTTAGAAAAGAATTATATTTTGTGTATAGCACTCCTTTTAACCCTCTCTAGATTAAATAGATCGTATTGTGTTGAATGTGTTAGAACATATAACATTTATATATATTGCAGATTATATTTATAAGTTATGTCGATTAAGACAAAGTTATGGAAGTGAATAAATATTAAAGAATCATATGGAAAAGTTTCTTAAAAATGCATTTTGAGGATAAGCGCTAGATGTAAGACACTGGTGAAATTTACATGATTATATGATGTAATCTAAGTATAGGAAAGCTATTTATAAATGCACATTTGGAAACTAATGTTAGGATTTAAAATAGTTGGGAAATTTAAAGGATTATATGCTATTCATTATGATTGCAACATGTTCATAAGAATTTATATATTTATAATATTGAAGTATTGTATATTTGTATTTTGCACATATCCATCTTCTGCAAGTAGTGCAAGTAGAGTAAATGTTATAAAGTAAATTTCATAGTATTTTATATGTTTCTCGCAAGGAACGATGTAAAGTAAAGTAAGGTAAAAGGAATTATATATGTATGATGTTTAAATTATATAATATTAGTGTTTTATATGTTCCTCGGGAAAGAATGATGTGAATCAGAAGCTAAAAATATATAGATATAAATCACATTTAATTTATTATGTAAAGTGTTAATTATGTCCTCAAGCCAAATTGTAAGGATTTTATGGTATGACTATATGTGCTTCATTTTGTTAGAAAAGAGAGGTACAATAAATCTAACAAATTATATACTTATGTGACACTTCAATTATGGAGGGATAGTATGTGTCTAGTATGTTGGAATTTTAGGACATATGTATATTCAAGAGTAAGTGGTATTTAATATTATAGAAGTGGGTAATATATTTAGTTAGTCTTATCATAGTTATACGAAGTATAGTGGAATAGAAGGATGTTTTCATATAACTATTCCTACAAATTAGGCGGGAGATTGAAATGAACACTTAGGTAATTAAGTACTAGAAAGACCCTCTTATACATGCATTCGAATTATGAATTTCCTAGATTATACTTAGAAAAAGGGTTTAAAGCCTCAATGAATGTGTAGGAATGTTGGATTATTTAAATTGGTACATAGTTAGAATTTTAAGTCCCAGCTTTTATAAACTATGACAATGCAAAATATTGGGTCACATGTTTATTAAATTAATAGTGGTTGATTTTAGGATTTATAATAAATTACAGTGATTATGTTTTGTAGCAAATTATATGATGATGAAATCATGTTAGAAGTAGTCAACGTTTGAATTGTATGCATCTATATAGACACGATTATAGTCACAACTATAAGGGACTATGTGATAGTGCAACCCACTAGGAACTTTTGATCATTGAAGTTAGTATACACAACGGAATTAATAACATCTTGGGTTTCTATTGATGAAATGAGGTAAGGATGTGATAATCTCGTTAACCTCGAGTAATGATACTAATGATTAGAACCACGAGTTCTATGGCCATGACTGTTGGATAAAAATAGAATAGAATGACCTCGAGATGAGAATAGAAATTAAGTAAAGCCTAGCGTCGGAAGCACGAGAACAAAAATTAACTTCGGGACGAAGTTCTATTTAAGGGGGGGTGTATGTAATGCCCCTAGAATGACTGTGGACCTTAAGGGAACCTGTCAAGGAACCCGACTGAACAACTTTGATATAGTGGTCTCTTGAGCCTTGTTATGTCTTAATGATTGAGAAAAACCTGAAGATGTGAATAACGACAATAATTGATAAATGAATTAAGGAATTAAATTATATGTGTGGAGTGGTATAATTGATTGATTACATCTTGCTTAATGATTAGCCTTGATTGATCAAGTCAAAGTGCAGTAGGATAGTTACAGTCCTAGCTCTGCAACTTGGGAGGACGCAACTGAGATGCGTCATACCTTTCCATTTTTATTTTGAACTTTGGGATGAATTTCTAAATAAGTAGGGGTGTATTTAGTGCCCCTAGACTACTGTAGACATTGTGGGCACCCGCTGGGTCACCCTACTGTTTGAAACATTAATAAAATAAACCCTATGATTTTATTTTGAGTATATTTATGATTACGATTGATTGATATATGTGCATTTGGGTAGTTATTATGAATGGACGATTTCATGTTGTTTAACGATTAACTTTGATATGAAAACTATACATATGAATGATGCTTAACGACTAGCTGTGCAATTGATTATGTGATTAGACGAATGAGTAATGATTGAGTAAATTATAGATGCGTAATGAAGCAACAGATTTATAAATCAAATTGTGATTATTAAGAACAATGCTACTAATTTACATTTGTGAGAAATGCGTGTAGCGACAGGTGAAACGATTCAGCAACGGACAGACAAAGGAATATGAAGGGTCGTAGAGTACGGGTAAATCACACACAGGGAGAGTGACGATGATGTCGACTTCCAATGGAATACCACGCTTGAGTAGATAAGCATTGATCCGCTTGCTCAAGAGGAAAGCATGAGGGCGTACGAGGTGGGCCACGATGGAGCTAGTCACGTACGAGTTGAGGGGCACGCAGTGAGAACGGAATCACTCCTCAATGCCATTAGTCCCTAATAGCGTGTAGACTGAGGATGGAAGGTAACGGCTCCTAAAATCCCTACATGAAGTTCCCGCAAGTCAAAACGAAAGGATGCCTACAGAAGGGCCCGACGATGCGGTACCCTGTCAAGAACAGAAAGAGTGGACGCAAGGACCCAATGATGTGGTACCTTGCCGAAGAATGGAAACTACGAATGATTGGACCCGATGGAGTGGTTCCGTGTCAGGGAAATGAAATTAAGGAATGGGGAAGCCCAACAGCGCGGCACCGGGGTCCTAGTGAAAATGATTGTTAAACTTAACTGCATAAAAACATATAAGTTTGCACCTAGAACATGACTTAGAAATGCATTTGAGTACTTTAGGCATTTGCACATAAATGATTACTTTGGAATTTCAATAATATTAAGTTTTATCTAGGCATTTGCACATAAAAGAATATTTTGAGCATTTAAAATAATATAAATCCTTATTTTAGGAGCAAAGTAGAATCCTAAGCATGGACACCTAGTCAAGTCCACTTACACCTCAAAACTAGGAGTTAAGTAAAATATATACGGGACAAACATGAGCAATCTTAGGAATGGTGGTGCAACTTTTAGAAAAACTGACACATGGATGGGTGAGTATTATTAAATTGGAAATTTAATAAAATATGTATTTATGCATGAAGCGACATGTGTCGCATGGAATGTTCCTTTAAAAGGAAGGCTTTGGGAATGGGTAAAGGACCCAGACCCTAGATGACTATCGTAATTTTGAGTTACCTCACGACTTGCTGCTATTGAGGGTTTGGATGGAAACTTTGGTGGGGGGGAATCCCAAGCTGAGTTTCCCAAGTGAGTGTGTGAGCTCTATGACCCGAAGCTCGGGGGAGGCCATGCGACTGAAAGCATGAGCCTATGGTTGGGTGGCGAAGCTAATGGTTGCTTCGCCAATGGTTAAACGAGCTTCTGCTTGAAGGGCACAACAAGCGAAGCGGACGTCGAGGGCAAGCGGGATCGGACTGTCGACGACAACTACTCCTCCAGCAATAGATTCAGGTATTGTGTTTTTGTTAGTTCTCGAATTTGATAAGTTTTATTATTAATTATGCATCATAATGGTTATATTGTGTTTTAAGTTTCTAATAATTTTTAAGTAAGTAAGTCCAAAAGGGGGGGTCCCTACAAATAGCTATCAATCACCACCACCGTAGTTAAAACCAACATCATATGCATTGCCATCATTAAAAAAATTGCCTCCATAATGGCATGCGTCCGAGTTCCAAGGCATCACTTTGCTAGCACGTGTTTGATTCCCAAGGAAAATATATGGCACATATAAGAAATATTCACGATGACCTTCACACCTTACCTATAAATATGTCGTATCTCCATCAGTCTAATCAACATCATATCAAATTCCCACTCCTTCTCTTTTCCCCCAGCTATAAAAAGAATTATAAACATCGTATACCTCTAGACCGAAAATCCTATGGAAACCATGGAAATTCCTTCTCCAAACCCTGTGCCTTCCCCTTACTATTATATGAGAATTGTTTGAGCCTAGCAAATCCCTTCTGTTACACCTCATTGATCGTTCCCTATCGCCTCTCATGATATATGAACATTTTGACAACCAAAAAACAATGGAAGCATCACAACTCATGATATATGAACATTTTGAGAGACCTCGATGTTCTATAGTCAAGAGTTGTTCTTCAGTTCCTTGCCACCATTCACTTGTCGGAGCCCCCAACTTTCATTGTTGATTGATTTGTAAGATTGAGCAAGTGTGGAGCTTCAAGTATACCAAGTATTTATTTTCTTGGATGCTTTTATTCTCTAAAACAACGGGTTGAAGTCTCGTTGGTTCCCTATAGGACCAAATGGTTGGTCGATGTTGTTCAGTACTAGACATAGTACGCAGATGTTGTTCAGTACCAGATCCATTATACAAAAACACTTAGCTCTATATGGTCCTCTTCCAACACTATTGTTGAATCATGCATCAAATATAACCAATCAATTGTTACATCTAGTCTGTCACAGTCATAACAAAATATGAACAGGCACTTGTATTAACAGTCCTTCATTTTTTCATCTTCGTGTTCTCTTCAGGACGAAGAAAAATTTTGTTGGTGGGGGAGATGTTGGAGGAGCCTAGTCTACTGGCCGAATAGGTCCTCCGACCAACCGTAGTCGGGTTGCTCTAGTAGGTCGGTTATCTAACTAAACTAATAGTTATAACTAAATAACTACTTGTAAAATGTATATATAGGCTATTGAGCCATGAATCTAGAGACATTGTATTTATTTTATCTATGTTAATACAAACGCTTGTTGTTGCTGTCCCACTTACTCTTTTATCGTGTTCTTGTATGTTATATGCTCATGTGATATTATATATATATATATATATATTATGTACTACTGGTAACCAATACGATTCTTGAGACTACAACAATGGTGCTAGCTAGCTATTGATGATATGCATTAGCATGTGTTACATTATAGATTGTATTGACATGTGTTGTTGTTGATATATAACTATGATATCTTTATCATTTTGAGTGTTATATTTATATATGGAGATCATACATCTTATTTCTTACCAAATTGGTATTCAAATCATATATATGTTTGATTTATTTTTACTTTACTGTAATGATACAGATGAAAGGTTTTGATCTGTTTATCATGCATTTGAATTTTAGTTGATTTGATTAAAGATAATGATGATATTATCAATATTTCCTTGTTACTTTATATATATTGGAAATGGTCAATGTTCTTTTGATGGAGAATTACTATGTATGATGATATTACTACTTTTGGATGGATGTTGTGAATTTCCCTTAAACTTCTTCACAGATGTTATGCTATAAATTTTATTTCTTAAATATATTTGAAAACTTTGATATATTTCACTATCTAATTGAAATTCATAAAATAAACCCATAAAGGGGGTCATAAATTGAAAGAAAACTGGATGCGAAAAGGGATGCAACACTAGACAGAAAACTAGTCGCAAAACTCAGCGCAAAATTGTTCAGGAAACTAGACACAAAATTGGATACAAAACTAGGTCTGTAACTAAATGCAAAATTAGATTTATAACTAGATGCAAAATTGGGCACAAAAATGGATGCAAAACTGGGCATAAAACCGGACGCAAAATTGGGCATAATACTTGATGCACCAATGGACACAATATTGGAAGCAAAACTAGGCACAAAAATTGGTGCAAAGAAGGGTGCAAAAAAAGACATAAAAAGGATGCAAAAAATTGGGCGCAAAATTGGTTACAAAAATGGACATAAAAAGATGCAAAATTCGGCACTTTACGAAAATGGACAATAACGCTAGGTTTAGTGCCAGATTGTTCACCACAATTGGAAAAAAAATTACACTAAAATATGGCTCTATATCCGATGCAAATTCCAATTTTTGTTGTAGTGTTAGAAAGTCCACTGGAGCCAACATAAGAGAATTCCCACCCCTTATACATTTTCCTCAAATAATTTAATATTGCTTTACCTCTACACATGGTCTCTTGAAGTAATAATATATCGGTCTTCTATGTCTCCATAGACCTAGATAATGAAACTTTTTGGAGATTAGTGCCTAAATCCATGATATTGGTTGGAATAAGTTTCATGTATCGCCAACTTTTAGGTGTCAAATTGCTATAAGAACCTCGGTTATAGGTAGTTAATGACCCTTATTTATATATGTTAAAGTCTTTTCTTGGGAATGTAAAAGGAGGTATTTTCTCCTTACCTAAGAACATCACCACTATTCGTCTTGCATTTTTGAGTGAAGATCATATCTACCTCTACCATGATCTTACCAAAAATAGGAAGAGTCCATGGATCAATCATTAGAAATATCAAATGGTAAATTCCCTCCTATATTTTCCCTGGGATGAGAGGCCTTAGGAGTACTTAGGTCCATGCATTCTCATAAATGTTAGGAGTTGAATTCAATGTCCATATCTCTGACATTTTCTTGTATAGTGGTATACAACTATCTCCTTGGGCAAATCATATGCATTGGGGGGTTGTGGAGTGGGTGCGGTTGGGGGGGGTTCTAGTTAATTCCCCCTTCTCAAGGGAGTGGGGGAAAATACCCCAAGGTGAAAATTTCTAGAGCCTTATACTATACTTCGGTTCCTTCAAGAACCCTCATATGTATTGTATAAAAGGGAAGTGATTAATGGAATTATATCACAAGACAAGACAACATTGTAGGATTTTGTTGTGTAATAATAAAAGATTGAAACTACCATTTCCCTATCATTTATTTGTGCATAGAAGGGTTTCCATGTAAATATCGTGTTCTATTTTTATTGTTGTTTTCTTCTATTTTTATATTTTTCTAATATTTGGTATCAAACCCTGATAAACTCATAAACATAGGGTTTTTTGCAATGGAAGTTGCAATAATGATAGGAGGTTTAACCGAGTTTGATATTGAGAAGTTTGATGGAAATAATTTTCCCTATGGAAGTTGAAGGTGGAGGATTTTCTAGTTCACAATGATCAAGCCCTAGCCATGAATGGGGTTGAGAAAAAAAACTAAGTGACATGATGGATGAGGAGTGGATAAAGATGGAAATGAAGGTGCTTTCTACTACTCGTATTTTCCTAGCAATATTTGTCTCATTCAATGTTGTTGAAGAAAAGACCGTGGAATCCATTTGGGAGAAGCTTTGAAAGTTGTATGAGACTAAATTGAAAACAAATAAGGTTTTCCTAAAAAGGTAGCTTTATCATTTGAGGATGAAGGAGGGTTAAACTGTGGTATATCGTTTGAATGAGTTTAATTCCCTTATTATTAAATTGATCTCGGTTGGTGAAAATGTAGAGGATGAGGGTAGAGAAATCATTTTACTCAGTTTTTGTAATACCTTTACTTTTAAGCCCTGGACATATGTAATTGTTATTTGTTTATTATTGTGGCACTAGGTGTTGGGACAATGGTCTTTAAGGACTGTGACACTATTATGTAATTAATAAAATGACTGGCTCAACATGGACAATAAATGAGAATTGAGCGACATGGATTTCACTAGGTGAGGGGGAATGGGGACTAGGGGTTGTGGGTCACTAAAAAATTATACATTGAACTCTATTCTTGATTATTTTGGACCTTGGAGTTACTATTGCACCTTATTCATGGTTTAGTCGATCCCCCTTGCACTATTTCACCCTCATGAAGGTTTTGTGGGTCCCACTTGGTGAATGCGCCCTCCTTGAATGAAAGATTCTCTTTTGTGGGCCCCACTTGCACTAAGGAACCCTCTCCCTAGATCCTAGGAGATGGAAGCATGATTTTAGCTCCCACCTCCTTGATTTCAACTCCACCTCCACAAGTGCACCCCACTCCTCTATTCATGGAATGTGCTCCCTATTTTCGTGCTTCAGGCCATTTATGACTCCAATTGGATCGTCTCTCTCACCTCCCTTAACTAGTGCACCCTCCTTGAGATATTCTTGGCCTCCACTCCTTGATTTGTGACAAGCCCTCATTATGGTGCTATTCTATGTAAGGAATCTCCTCATTTTAGCCTCCACTTCATGAATTTGATAGTGAGCCTAACCACACTCTATCTCTCTCTAAACAATTCAAGTTGGTATATTTGGGTTAAAATTGGAATCTTTGTGATATTAATACATGTGCTACCTTATTGTGAACTAGAGTGTGAAGAAGATGAATCCTTGTGAGAGTCTTGGCTAGACTTGTGATGTGAGAGATTATCTCATCTCATTATGCCATGTGTGTTGGGTGTGAGGCTATTTGTTGAGATATTGTGATTGTCTTGTGATACCAGAGGGTTTTTGGTTTCTCATATACAAAAAGATTTCCTCATATCCATTTATTATCTCTATCCAATCCTGCACGTGAATCCTGAAGGTGGATGGTGATGTCATGAGGGACTTGTGTAGTGAAGGGAGTCTCATCACATCGGGTAGTGTGGATGGAAGGGAAAGTATATGGGGAGGGAATGAGTTGTGTTTTCTTAGGTTGTGTGGCATGATTTTTTCCTATTGCTTAGAGATGAGAGTACCTCTAGCTATGGATTCCATGGCCTCATCTCAAGGGTGACTATCATGATGAGAGATTGATGAGCATGACATGTCTATGGCTGGGTGGAACATTGTCTTGTTGCAGCCAATTGCACTTCATTGAGATAGGTGTTTTATTTTATGTCTATTCATTATATTTTTCTTATGCTAATGTGCCCTTGGAGGCTAACTTCATCTATGTTTATGTTTATGGATTGTTATGTTGAATGTAGGATGGATGACCTTCCTTTCGAAATCTTGAAATCTGATTTTATTCAAGTCTCTATGGAAACTTTATTCTCTCTCTCTCTCTCTCTCTCTCTCTCTCTCTCTCTCGTATTTTTGATGATTGTAGTGGTAGCCATATCTAATATCTCTCTCATGGATCTTCTGGTTCTAGATGACAATATTTTGTTTTGTTTCTTTATGGTTTTAATGGCTATAGGTGGCAGCCATGTATTCTGATTTTATTATTGCTTAGATGGATGTAGGTGGTGACCATGCATTCTGATTTTAGTATTGCTTAGATGGTTGTAGGTGGCATCTTGTAGATTTTCTTTCGTATGGTTTATGTTGTGCTTTTGAAGCTTAGAAATGCAGTATGTTAATGTGAACTAATAATACATTGCACATGCTTAATGGACACAACTTTCGAAAAAGATAAACCACTACATTATCTAAACCATGTTTGCATAACAAGTTGAAGATTGTAAACGGGAACAATTGAGAATGATGCAGATGTAGTGAGATTGATGACGAAAGACTCACAACTTGTATCAAATCCTCAATTTAAATATATGCTCAATTATTATGTTCAAATGTGCATTACCTTAGCATGTGCATTGGGGAAATGTTATGCATTCGAATACTTTCATTTCATTTTAAAGGTATGGATGATTAATTTGATGGATTTTTGCATGTTGGTCTAGCCTTAGTTACCTTTATTTCCATTGTGCATTACCTCTAATCAAACTTCCCCTTGGGTGTTTTGGTGTCTTTGGCTTCAGTTTCGGGGTCAGGTACACTACAGTTCCCTCCTATATACTTGGTATAATTTGGTGATGACCATCACCAACTCATCATCTAGAACTCTTAAATTTGATTATGTGGTAGTTTCTTTGTTGGGAGAAGAGTTGAGGAAAAAAATGTCTCCGGGGCTCTTTACTAGTGAAGCCCTATTTGTGAGAGGCAAATATAGTAAAAGGGATCAAGAATGTAGATCACATTCCAAATCTAAGTCCAAAGGACACAAGCTAAAAATCAAGTGTTAGGAATGTGGAAAACGAGGGCACTTGAGGAAGGATTGTTTCCTTGTAGAGAAGGAAAAGAAGGATGAAAATCCAAATTAGCCATAATCTGAGGCCATGTAATACCCTAACCGTTAAGCCCCATAAATATGTTATTATTGGGAACTAGGTGCTAGGACTATGGAATTTGGACTTTATTATTATTTTTGTTGTTGTTTAATTAAATAACTAGCTCAACATGGACAACTAACAAGAATGAGGGAGCATGGATTCCACTTGTTAGGGGGTTGGGGACTAGGAATCGTTTCTCTCCCTAACATTACTTGTTGGACCCTATTTTTTATTATTTTGGTTTATGGAGGTACTATTACACCCTCCTTGATGTTTGATGGGACCCTCTTGGCTAGTGCACCCTCCTTGGCTATTCCAAGCCTCTTGTGATTCCCCGCATGTGCTAGTGCACCCTCACTAACTATTTTTAGCTTGCACTCCTTGAAAAAGTTTATCTCCCCTCTCTGTTTCACCTTTTTCTATTTTGTGAAAGGGAATCTCTAATTGTAACCTCCCTCTCCTGAGTTGAATAACCCCCAATAAATTTGAGTTTCCTCTCTTGGAATTGGAGTTAATTCCTTGGGAATTTAAATGAATATAGAAGGATTGGAAAGGGGCTCTCTTTCATTCTTCTTCTCTCTTTGAGATCTCCAATGGAGTGGAATTATCTCTTGGTTTGGCAAATACATGCTCTCGAGTAGGATATGTATTGTATTGTAGAATATTGAAGGCCTTGTAATGAGGTTTGAAGACCCTGTAATGGGGATTGAAGATTGACTGTGCATAACACAACATGAGTCCTTGTCCTATTTCTTGTCCTTGCATTAATATATGCACGTGAATCCTGGTGGTGGATGGTGATGTCCCGAGGGACCTGTGTGGTCAAGGGAATCCCATTTCACCAAGTAGTGTAGATGGAAGGGAAAGTTTAGATGGAGAAACATGTGGTTGCGATTTCTGACAATGTGGAAAGGGTGCAACAATATGTCCTGGTTCATCTATTTCTGATAATTTTTTGGTTGTGAGACATATTCCATTGTGTCTGGAGCAATGTTTCCAGTAATGAATACTTTTTTTTTCATTTAAAAAGGGTTTTGTATGACTAAGATATGGTAATTTTGGTCTGGCAGGGTTTTCCCATTGTGTTGAGAAGGGCACAACCATACCTTATAGTTCATATGTTTTTGAGAATTTATGGGTTTTGAGACCTATTCCATTGCGTCTGCATCAATGTTTTCAGTAAGGATTACTTTTTGTTTCATGGAAAAATATTTTTGTATGACTAAGATATAGTTGTTTTTGTATGGCGGTGTTCCTAGTGTTGAGATGAGCGCACCATACCTTTTGGTTTGAGAGTACCTCTCCTATGGATCTATGGCCTCAACTTGGGGGGGTGACTGTCATGTTGAAAGATGCATGAGCATGGCATGTCTATGGTAGAGTGGAACGTTGTCTTGTTGAAGCTATTTTCCCATGATTCAGATGAGTATTTCATTATATGATTGTTTACTGCATTTTCGAAAATATAGTACTTATAGATCTGATTGCTTGTGAGTCGTATGGATGTACGTGATAGACATGAGATCTAATGTTATATGGATATAGATGACATATCTCATATCTGAATTTTTTATTTTGATATGGATATGGTTGGTAGTCAGTGATGAATATTTTATTATATGTTTATTTACTGTATTTCTTATGTATATGTGCTCTTGGACCCAATTTGCATATGGTTTGAATCGTTGTAGGTGACAGCCATGAGATCTGATGTTATTATTGTTTATATGGAATCCCTCATATATGTATTTTTTAATGTTATTATGGTTGTAGGTGGCAGTCAGTAGATCTGGTTTTTAACACTATTAAGATGATTGATTGTGGTAGCCTGTAGATCTATTTATTTACATTGTTTATGGTGGCTTACAGACCTAGTTATTTTAAAGTTAAATGGCTTTAATAAATATGATATATCATTCTTAAATCATGTTAATAGCTTTCTCAAATTTGGTTTCATTTCATGCATGCATTTACCTTGCATAACATGTGAATTGGGTAATGATCTGCATTGTATTGGTGCATTTTATTTTAAAAAGGTTGATTGTTTTATTTATTGGATTTTGGCATGTTGGCCTAGCCTTAGATAACCTTATTCCACTGTGAATTACCTTGATTCATCCTTCCCCTTTTGCTTCCAGGTGTCCTTGGCCTCGGTTTAGGGGTTGGGGACATCACATGCTAGCACAATAGACATAATAAACAACAACATGTAGGTGTTAATGTATCAATAATAGAATATCTCTTTGATATGCTTGGGTTTTGGACTTAGGTGTATCTTTCCACATGTCTCCACATAGAGACTGGTTTGAAAAATATCATCCCTATAGTGGTAGGATGGTCTACTTGGGTAATGATCATCCTTTATAAATTATGGAAAGAGGGTATATTAGGATCAATCTAGACAATAAGAGAGAAACGAATTTGTGTGACATACAATATGTACCATATCTACAAAAGAATTTTCTCTCAATCACGGTGATGGGAAAATTGGGGTATTATACTACCTTTGGTGATAATCATTGCAAGATTACCACAAGATCCCTAGTGGTAGAAAAAGGATAATCTTATGGGACCCTGCATCATTTTTGTGGTGATACCGTTACAAATCATGCAGTATCAACAAACTTGGGGAATGTTCTAGATGCGATGGTGTTGTGGCATCAATGACTTGGACATATGAGTTAAAAAGGTTTGAAAATTTTGCATGAACAAGGTATTCTTTCTAGGATTAAGTCTTGTAATTTAAACTTGTGTGAGCACTTTATTTTTTGTAAAAATAAGAGAGTTTGGTTTATTGCAAGCTCTTGTGAAATTTCATATCTTTTGTATCTTATTTTTTCTAATATCTTTGGACTAGTCCCCACTCTTTCTATAAATAGTGTTAGATATTTTATAACTTTCATAGATTATTATTTTAGAAGAGTGTGGGTGTATTTTCTGAAAAATAAATTAGTATCCTTTGAGATATTTAAGGAGTTCAAGGCATGAGCAGATAAAAGCTTGGGAAATTATGTTTTATTCCTTAAATTGGATAAGGTAGGAGACTATTTCTCCAAGGAATTTGATAATTTTTATATGCAAGAAGGAATTAAGCACCAAAACACTACTCCTTATATTCCACAACAAAAAGGTGTGGCTGAGCTGATGAATCACACAATCATGGAATGTGCAAGAATCATGCTCAAAACATTTGGGTTGGATAATGGATTATAGGTAGAGGTTGTTAACACAAATGTGTATCTTATAAACAGATCACCTTTAACTGCATTGGATGGACATATTACAGAGGAGGCTTGGTTTGATAAGCTAGTTGATTATTCTAATTTGTGTATCTTTGGTTGTGATGCATTTTCCCATGTACCTAAAGAAAAGAGGTACAATATTGACCCAAAAATAAGGAGGGTTTTTTTCTTGGTTATGATAATAGAGTAAATGGGTATAAATAGTGGGCTTCTACTGACCACGAGTTAATGGTTAGACAGGATGTTTTTCTAATGAAAAATCCATGCAAAGGAAGGAGGTACAACAACCACCTGAGGTTGTACCTCTTGTAGTAGAAATGAGTGAAGATGAAAATGAAATGAAGTTTTTAATCAGCATGAAGATCAAAAAGTTCAACAACCATAAATTAGAAGATCCACACATCTGAGGAGATTTCCATAAAGGTATTCTCTTGGTTTCTAGACTTATTTTGCTTTATTAATTGATTGTGATGAACCTAGTTCATTTTAGCAAGCTAGAGAATCTAAGAATAAAGATAAATTGAGGAAAGCCATGGATGAAGAAATGAAATCACTGCACAAGAATGAAACATGATAACTTGGTTTTTGAAAACAAGTGAGTGTATAAAGTAAAGAAGAATAATGATAGGTTCACTACAAGGATAACACCTTTGTGTAGTGGAGGTTTTTATGAAACTCCCTAAAAAAATTATCCTTTCTCTATTTATCGAGGAGGTTGCTAACACAGGTGAACGACCATAGTTTTTTTTGGAGGTTTTTACATTGGTGTTCCTAAATCATCATGATACACCAAACAATCACAGCCATAATGCACCAGTTTTGTACTAATAAGGTGCACCAATAACCATTATTATTATAAAATGCTAAAATATCATTTTTATTTAAAAAAAAATAGAAGGCATATCAGTGCTCCACACTAAATTAAGAGCACCAATGCATGTGTAAAGGATGCACCAGATTATATTAGAATGTTTGGTTATTCAATAAAAAGGAAAAATTAAAAATCTAAAAAACTTTATCGGTGCACTTAAAAAACCTACCCACATTGATATATATACAATATTAGTGCACCCGTGTGTATACAATATTGGTGCACCATTGTCTATATGATATTGGCATACCAAAAACATTAATGAAGTGCTTAATAATACTAAATATAGAATTTGATATTTAAAAAAATAAAATAGCGGATCTGTGCTTTCCATTACCCCATAATGCACCAATGCATCTTACTGCCATAGGGTGCACCTTGGTAGGGTGAAATACAAAAAAAAATACCAAACTAAATTTCATTATTACATTTCCTTCCATGCTTCCAACCACTCCTACAAGCACCAAATATCATCCTCATTGTATCATTTTCATTTTTTCTTACGAACAAGCCATGCATCCTCAAGCAAGAAGAGTCTAGGTAAATTTATTGTTATCTATTTATTTTCACTTTCACTAGATTAAAATTTACAAATAGGATTAAATTTGGTCCATTTTACATTTTTTTTAAAATTGGGTAGTGCACTTCAAGGGTCCAACTCACACTAGACTCGATGGTGCCTCCTATTAATTTATAGGAAGCACCATGAGAGGTGCATCTAGTGGGATGCCCTATTATCATTTCATTATAAAACACAACACACCATACTAAAAAAAACATGCATCGCATGTTTCTCTAATATTATATTGGCATATCGGTAAGTTTCATGACTATATTTACATCGATGTGTCTAGTTAGATGCCTCATTACTGGGGCATTATAAAACACAATGCACCATACCTAGTGCACATTAGCTATTAAGGAAAACATGCACCACATTTTGTTAATATTAGATTAGAATAGTACCAGTGTGTTTCATGACTAAATTAGCATTGGTGCATCTGGTGGGGCGCCCTATTACCGATATGCTATAAATCACAACATGCCATACCTAGTGCGCATTATCTATTACAGAAAACACACACCACATGTTTTTTAACATTATATCAGCGTAGTGGTATGTTTCATGACTAAATTAGCACTAGTGCACCACATAACATGGAGCACCATTCAAAATGAGGTGTTTTTTTTTCTGATATAATGCATCGGACATGGTGCGCATCATATTTAAAAGGAGCATTGATTAATTTACCAATTTATTTTTACAAACAAAAATTAATTTCATTTTTGATAAATACAAAATGGTTGTATATGTGTGTATTTTATAATTTCAATTTTTTTTTGTCTGTGTGTGTGTGTTGGTGCCTAGAAAGAATTTTATGTGAATAAAAAATGTTGATGACAAGCGCAACAACAACAATAGGTCGACACACACAACTTTGCATGTGAGTGGGAGGCCAAAAAGAGGGAGAGGAATATGCTCCCTCACCCTATTACACCTCAGACTCATTCCCTTTTCATGAATGTTTCCCGCCTCAAGTTTTATGAGGATGCTATATCCCTCAAGGGGGACTCGTTCATTTTGTAGTAGTTGATCCATCATTGGAACATGCCAAGTAGGAATTCAAGTGTCCCAATTTGTGGTATCATCCCACAAAGGAGGATATTTATTTTATCACTATGATGTCTAGGAGGGGGTGGTTTGGCCACAGTTCTTTGATCCACTACACAACATTGCAAGAGAGAGACAACTGGAACATCTGTAGATATATCTCACCAAGGACATTCTTGACATTATGGACTTTCTAAGTTGTTGGTGTTTAGTTGTGGATACATGCATTTGGTGTAGAGGAGGTTAGGTGCTTGTCACTTATTGTCACGACACTAACACGCTTTACCTCTGATGGGAAGAACATTAGTTTTCGATTGACATACTATGTAGATAGCTTAGTTCAGAGACCACGAATGATTAGGTGGTCAGAGATATTTTTGTGACAATTGTGTTTTGCTTTGGATCATTTTCACTATATTTTTTATGGGAGTTTATGCTTCCCAATTGTGTCAGAGATATTTAATTTATTTTTTCAAAGGTTTCATGCCACTCACCCAACAATACCCCACCTCCCTCCTAAGCCTACGATTGATTCACATATGCATATGTGAGCATAGTTATTGGCTAAGAGGGTCCAATTGAAGTGGCCATGTACTCCATTTAGTAGATATATTTGCGATTTGTTGGCTAGAGAGGAAATCATATCCTCTATCAAATACAGTACTCATCCAAGGGATGGATTTCCAGGATGTCCAAACATCCTGTTTACTCAAGATGATCCACCAGATGATAGAGGTAATATTATCATTATGTTTTGATAAATCTAGCTGCACACTTTTTTCTCTTATTTAATGCACATGTAATTTATTGTATCATTTTATTTCAATTATCTGATTATTATTATTGTCTATTTTCTCACATATATCAACACATGTGTTGGAGATGCACCTCCCCAATGGGATGAGAAAATGGATGAGGTAGTTTAGAAACCTCCAATACTAAGATCCGGTGTTCCACAAAGGACAAATCACAAATTATGAACTAAGGTGGCAAATCAAATATGTGGAATGTTTTGTAGTTAGGGAGTGGTATTCGTACATGTTCGGGATATCTTAGGGGTACTAGATTTTTCTGATCATATATGGGAGGCCCTTCTCAATGACATGACGACATTGATGATTCATGTTGTCAGTGACCTCAACCTCATCCATAGATTTAGGGATGATGCTTAGTCTACTTCATTTGGGTCTTCTCTTGAGGATCATTCTCAAATTCCCCCATCACATGATTCTCCAGCACCTAGTCCTCCACCAAATCAATTGTCATCCCGTCATCCTCCTCCACACGAGTCACTAGCTACACCATCCACCTATCCACCTCCTCCACATGCATCACCATATACACAAACTCCTCCTCCTCGACATGCATTACCAACCAAACCATCCATCAATCCTTCTCCTCCTCCTCCTCCACATGTGTCACTAGGTGCACCATCCATCGATCCTCCTCTTCCTCCTCCTCCTCCTCCACATGTGTCACCAGGTGCACCATATTCCACTGATCTACCCATTTATCTCCCTCCCCCTCCACATATGTCACCAAATACTGATCCACATGCACCCCTAGCTATAGTGACACCATCTGCTACACCTATTGCACTTGTTATTATGTTGTGCATCCGAATGGTCACATCAAGTGATATACTTCCTAGTGGAGAGATATAGCACACTCTACTTTCAGAATTGTTATCTGACATGGGTACTAATAGACCCTCTACCTCTAGTAATGGAGGCACTAATTCCTCTAGATCTCGTGGTCGACCTAGCTAGAAATGTTACTTGGCATGTATATTGATTGTTGTATATTTGACATGAGATGTATATATGACATGTTTATTCATTTTGATGAGATGTATATTTGATATGTATATTGGTACGTATATTTAATATGTATATCGCTCATGTATATTATGTTTTTTCATATCATCTTGATGTTGTTGTTGTTTGATTTATTAAATGTATTGTGAGTATGCTAATGATTAACATTATTAATTATTTCTTCATTTTTAAATTAAAATTTGAGATGTAACACTTATTTAAATTTAGAAATGCCATATAATGTTTAACTCTTTTTCAAGGTGAATTCTTTGTTGTCCAAGAAGATACAATATGTTGATTAAACATGTTTACAAATTTGATTAAATGATTCAATCAATGATTGCACGATTTAATTATTTTTTAAATCAAATTCTTCTATTAAATGATATTTCATAAATTTGTTCTTAAATATGTTAAACTTTTTATTAATATCAATAAAAATAAATTTTATAACAATTAAATATAAGAAATAAATTATTACTTCAATTTTGTATAAAATCATGAAAATAATCCCAAATCATATTTGATTAATATTTTAAATCAATTTGTTTTATTAAATATTTGTGTTATAATTATATATTTTTATATTTAAAAAATGATAAAAAAAATACATTAAACTAAAGTGACCATGATGATAATAGTTCATATTATTAATATTGCTAAAGGTGATAACATCTTGCTTATTAAAACACTAAAATAATTATAAATCAAATTTCATTGGTTTTTTAAATTAATTTGTCGATTAAATCTTTTCATATTAATTCTTGAAAATAATTGTAAATTCTTTGTATCAAATATAAATGAATATTTATAAATTAAAAAAAAAAAAAAAAAAACATTGACATTGACATAAGTTTCAATTATTTTCTCATGTACTTTAAATATAGTTAAATTAGATGACAAAATTCCTTATGCATTCATTGATGGGATCTCGTCAGTGTTAAAGCAGGTATCGCATGAGAATGAAAGCATAATAATCACTCTAATGTATCCTATCGAGAAATGTAATTTCAGGCTATCAATATTGATCAACTACAAAATGGTATGGTTCATAAATAAACATCAATTATGAATATTTGTGTAGTATGATTGAAAATCTAAACACTTAATAAAAATTTCATGAAAGCAAGTATATATTTATTTTGATTATGATTTTTTCAATGAATAAAAAATTCAAATTTAATTTTTAAAAATAAAATTTATTTTAAAATACATCATTACTACTCTATTATATAAATATGTCGTCAACTTTGTAATATATCAATTAATGTTGAGTAATTCAAAGGTTAACATAAACGCATGTTAATATAATACAACATAAATTTGTTATAATAAACACTAAAGGTTTAATTTTTTAATATTATCATTTATTTTAAAATAAATCATTACTATTGTATTATATAAATATGTCATCACATTTGTGATATCTCAATTAATGTTGAGCAATTCAAAAGTTAACATAAACACATGTTAATATAATACAACATAAATGTGTTATAATAAACAATAAATATGACAATAAAAATATATCAAAACCACATTTATGCTTGTACTATTTAATGAATTTTCAATATGATGATTGTAAATGGTTGTGAACTTTTCATATCCAACATTATAAAATAAAGAAAAAAAATCATAATTGGCCATTATAGATACCGATAATAAAATGACACATCCACAATTGAATGTCAAAATAAACCATTTACATATCATTCTTCATTGTCATCAACCTGGTTATCTTCATCGCTTGGCATTATAACATTGTTGTTCTAAAAAAAAAAAAATTGATCTTAGATCATGTCTTAAGTACGAACTACCAATCCCCATCCAATGCGTTTGGGTAAAAAAGCATTGGTTGCAGTGTTTTGGGAAAAAATAAGGCTCCTTATTTTCAACCCACATTTTTTTAGAGTTGATACTTGTTAGTGCATTATCAAAATCTTCCTTTACATTACTTTGATTGAAGGTACCCCACCAATTTCACCTAAAAATAACACATTGATAAGATAAGAAGTCCACTTGCATGATCTCTTGTATATTTCCAATGTAATCTATCTTCCCCTTTATTAGGTTTTGATAATAGTGGCTAGCACGACTAGATTGGTTTAACTTGACCTCCACTCCACAATCTTGTGTGATGTTTCCATCATTGACATCCTTCGTTCAAAAATGATGTCCATATGCCACATAGATGGGAAAAAATGAACCTATAAAAAGGAAAACAAAGGACAGTGTCATATGTCTAATAACCCGAGCATTAATAAAAGCATAATACATGTTACAATTCAAATCACATTATAAATTGAACATGGTACTCAAAGAAATTATTATCAATTTGTTCCAACCAATCCCTATGCTTAGTGCATCATCTTCTCCATGTGGGTAAAACTAGATGTGCCATGTTTCTCTATGATCTTGTCAACCACCCAACTTTTGGGACAGATATTTGGTGTATTTTCTTTTAAATGGTCAAGGTAAGTCATGCTTATACCATTCAACCATCTAAATTATTTCGTGTCACTATTTGGTTTCCTTATTTTCTCTTCATACAACACGACACATGGTTGAGTTTCCTTCACATTGTAAAGAATGAATGTATTAATGGAATCAATTTTTGAATTCATTGATGTATATAAGAATTCAAAATGAATAGTATGAGATCAAATATATATTACCAACTTCAATGTAAACAATTTCTTTTTACAAATTTGACAAAAGATAAGTGACTTACTCCTTATCATGCACCTTTTTCTGTTCATTTGGAGTAGCTTTCATTCCCTTTTGTCCTCATCCCATTGGTTGTCTCAAACCATTTCCCCTTGTGTGTAATTTAATTTGCATGGCGTATCCATTGGCATAATAGAATGACTTGTATACTATGTACCCCTCCGCCATAAAGCCTTCTATTTTTTCCCTTTGTCAAACAAAACCCTTCATTTTTTTCATGTACCTCTCTAAGAAAAACATCCAATGACATGAGAGCACCCAAACTAATTCAAACTCATTATGTAAGTGAATTATAAATGGACCTGCAAGTCCATAAAAGTCGTGGACAACTCCTTAAACATACAAACAATCTGAGATATCTCTTGACGCCACCATAGAATGCTAGCCATATGAATCCCCTTTGATGTGATCCAATGTACAAATGCAGATAATTTCAATATGGCATGTCGTAGGTCCTAGTGGAATTCATGGTTCACATAACAACGCACAAGCAAAGGATAATGACACTACAATATAGACCACACATAATTAATTTCCATAAAACTTTAAGTGTATAGTATATTTTAACCTGCGTTGTAGAAAAAGAATAAGGTATTCAACATACATACGCTTAGAAGGTTTATATAGAAATGTGATTTCAACCCCAACAAATGTCCTTCTATAGTGAAGCAACATTATAGAGACAACTCATATAAACAAGGTTCCTTCACACCCAATATAGAATCCTTCGCCATAGAGATATCATCTTTTCATAATAGAGTCAAACTAGACTGACCAAAACAAATTGTTTGCATAATACAAGAACTCAATTGCAAATAAGAAATTAGTATAACTGTAAGTGTTGAAATTGGAGTGCAATAAGATCAATTGATTGTGAACTTATCTTAGTGATGTAACTATGTTGAAAAAGTAGAGTGGATAAATAATATCAACCTATGTATAAAAAGTACACGTGCCTAATGGTTAAGAACATGTGCTTTCTCCTAGGAGGTCATAGGTTCAAATCTAGAGGGAGTAGGGTATATACACCTTTGTAGACTTTAGCAATTACATTGTTATGTAGAGGGAGGTCCCTTGTCCCACAAACAAGGGGGTATCATACACCAAATTGGTGTCTAGCTTGGTTGTGACCTTAAAAATAATTTTTTTATTTTTTTATTTGTATAATTATGTTTAGATTATTAATTATTTATGCATATCCAATAAATCTGTTATGATTGATTATGTAGTGTGACTTGTTGACATCTCCATCTCTTATGATATGAATTTTATTATTCAAACTCTTGATACAATGTAGGAAGCATGGCCCAAATTTGTGTGTATCTTTGGGAAAATTGATTCAAATTATGCTTGAATTGTTTGGAAAATTGGATCCTCTCTTTTGATTTAGTAGAATTTGAAAAAATAGATTTTATTTTGATTTAGTAGAATTTCTGAAAATTTACCAAAATTGGAGATTACATCATTAAATTCAAGAGCTGGAATTCAACTTAGTGATTGTGGAATTATCAAGTCAGTTATTAAGAATCATGGTTATTTTTTAGAAAGCTCAAAACTCTTTTTTGATATTGTGTCTCTACTTTTTGTCATCATATTCTAAATGTTTTACAAATGGGCTCTTTTTCAATAGCCCAAAATAATGGGAAAGAAAATTTGCATCTTTTCCTTAAATTTTTGTAAAAATAGTTTTGGCTTAATGGAATTGCATTGATTAATTGTTAACATTGCAAAATCGAATTACATTTTGGGTGTTAAGAGTATGAATTCCATTTTTTCATTAAAAAAAAATTATAATAAATCTTCAAGCTTTTTCATTCTGTTAGGAACCCATGTCTTTATTTTATTAGTATATTGTTGTTGGACGTATATGCTCTATAAATCGTCCCATAGTATTTGTTGATCCACAGTTTGTGTTATTGTTGTTTAGCGCATATGCTTTGTAAGTCGCCCGTAGTATTGTTGATCCATAGTTTGTATTGGCCCATGGTTTTGACCCATAGTATTGGCGCCTAGACTTAGTATATAAGTGTGTGTTGAGGCCTATGAAGACACCGTGAAGTTATTTGTATTGAGCTTGCTCAAAGGAGGTTGCCCCCTCGAAGTGGCCTGCGATCAATAAAAGTGATTCTGAGTTCTGTCATTTCTGCTATTTCGCATATTCTTATAAATTAATTGTTGCAGGTTCTCCACATCTGGTATCAGAGCACTTTCTTGGGCACGTTGGGTGGAATTTCTGCCAAATTTTTTTTTCGCATCTGTTGCAAGTTCGGATATGGGAATAATCCCTATTCGCTTAACTGTGGGAAGTGCTTGGGCATAAGCCCTAAAACTCATTGTGAGGAGTACCACAGGAACCCCAAAGTAGCTGGCCCATTGAAAAGACCTGCCAGCGAAAAGGGCAACGACTCCTACCTGATTGACTAGTTCCCACCCGTGAGGTAAACCAAGAGCTGTCGTTTGTGGCAAAGCGGTTATCAGTTTTACCTGAGCCGTGGAGTGAGGGTTACTACCCCAATATGCAAGCCGTCAGACAACATTGGTGGCCGAGTGAAACCCCTGAACTGTTAACAAGCTGCACATACCTAGGGTCCATATCTATTTTCAGTTGAACTGTTGCCGATCATTGCTACGTCGTTTCATATCTAGTCGTTCAGATCCATTTTGAAAGTCGTTCCAAATCCATCAGTTTCAGATCTATTTCAGATCTAGCCATTTTCGATCCATTTGGCACCGTTTCAAATCCCTTTGTTTCTGATCACTTCCGCGACGTTGCAGATCTATCTGTTTCAGATCCCTTCCGCACCGTAGCTGCTCCATTCTGGAAAAAAAAAAATCTGTTTTCTGCCATATCTCCCTTGTTTTAACTCTGTTTCCCTTGAAACTTCTCTGGCACCCCTATAATCCCATTTTGCATATTTCATTCCTAAGGACCCTATCCCAAATTTCACTTCCCAACACTCGAAATCTCACATTTGCCTATTTTTAGGGTTTGCCATAACTTCTTCAATTTTCACCCGATCGCCTTCAAATTTTACCACAGAGTTCCTTTCCTAATTCTGCTTCTTTGTCCCTCTCTGTCAAATTTTCTCATTCTTTCACCCTGCTTCTAAAATCCTCCTTTTCTGCTTCCCTTCCTCCTTTTTTGTTTCCCTGTCCTTTCGACAGTGTCCAAAACCTAGTCAAACCCCAATTACCCATCTGAGTTTTTCCCAAATCTAAATTTCCCTTTACTAAATAAGCTTATGTTTGTGTTTTTCTACCCATTCCCCCCCCCCAAAAAAAAAACCCTAGTTATGGTTGTCACCCGCGCAGGAGCACACACCATGGAGGAAGCACTTGCAGCCATCCAAACCAAACTCCAGGATTTGGATAAAACATTTCTTGGCCTTCATCTTGAGCATTCAGCCATGAACAACAAACGACAGTCTGCTTCTTCATCAGACAATGGGTTCTCTTCTTCCAGCAATTTCTGTGGTCCGAAGATTGATTTTCCTCGCTTCAATGGTATTGATCCGACAGGATGGATCTATCGCGCAGAATAGTATTTCAGTCTGCATAATACTTTTGATGTCACTAAAGTTCAACTTGCATCCTTTCATTTGGAACATGAAGCTCTTCAATGGTATTGTTGGTACATCGAGGTTCATGAAGAGCCAAAATGGCCAGACTTTTGTCAGCTCCTTTTGCAACGATTTGGTCCTAGTGCTTTTAATGACTTCACCGGATCCCTCACTAAACTTCGCCAAATTGGCACTGTGAGAGAGTATCAGACAAAATTTGAGAAACTAGCCAACAACACAAAAGGATTTTCTGAGGAATTCTACAGGAGTTGTTTTATTAGTGGTCTTAAGGATGAAATCCGCTCAGAGGTTAAAATGTTCTGTCCCAACACAATCATGGAAGCTCTGGGGTTGGCTAAATTGGAAGAAGACAAGATTGCAGCCCAACAGCGCTCCAAACCCACTTTTGTTCCCTTCCAAAATATGGGTTCTCAACGACCTCCCGTTCCGCCAGCTCCTCGACCAACTCCTATCACGCATTTGTCCAAAACAGAGATGCAGGCACGTAGAGAAAAAGGGATCTGTTATAATTGTGATGAGAAATTCACTTGAGGACATAAATGTGTTCAGCAAAAGCTCTATCTCTTGGATATGGATTCTCCGCCTGCCTCTAAAATTGGTGAAGAAGATGATTAGGTCGACATTTAAGAGCCACCTATTGACCCCCCCTCTCAGGACGACCAACCAGAGATATCTCTCAATGTTTTATCTGGCGTCACCACCCCCCAAACAATGTGGGTCAGGGGTTACTTCAAGAAGCTTCCTCTTACAATACTCATTGATTCTAGTAGCACACATAACTTCATTGACCCTCAGATCACCAAACAGGCTGATTGTTTTATCCATCCTTACTCCAACTTTGAAGTCATGGTTGTCAATGGGGGCACCTTACCTTGCAAGGGAAAGTGTCACAATGTGTGTATCTCTCTGGAAGATTATAGCCTACGCTCTGACATGTTTGCCTTGTCCTTAAGCGGATGTGATGTGGTTTTGGGCGTTCAATGGTTACGCACACTTGGCCCCATCTTATGGGATTTTGCTGAACTTTGGATGTAGTTTTTTGTCAATGGGACACAACACAAAATTATGGGCTCACAACCAAGGTCTCTCCGCATCATCAGTTCACATCGCCTAGAAAAGATCCTTAAGAGGAATTCACATGGTGTCATCGCTCAGCTCCATTTCATTCAGATGCACCCACCAACGGCCTCCATTACTTCCTTGGATAGATATGTAGGTGTCTTTGCTGCACCAGTGGGATTGTCGCCTTCACGAGACCTTTCCGGTCAACATTTAGCCACATCTACATCTCAGCAGGACATGATGGCTATTTTTCATGCAATACCGAAGTGGCAGCCATCCCTATTAGGGAATTATTTCTGCCTCAAGACTGATCTCTCGAGTTTGGAAAATTTCCTGGAACAACGGGTCTCCTCCCCAGCACACCTGAAATTGGTTATCCACCTCATGAGTTATGACTATGCGATCACTTACTAGCAGGGTAAGGACAATATGGTGGCAGATGCTCCTTCTCGCACATTTGATGACCCAGTTTCTCTTACAGCTATTTCTCTACTTGTTCCAAATTGGTTGCAATCTGTTCAATGGGGCTATCTCTTCTATGAAATCCATGCTTCTTCATCGGCAGGGCACTCTGGGTTCCTCCAAACGTATGACCGGGAACAATGTAACTTCTTTTGGCAGGGACTGAAAATGACAATTCAACGGATGGTGGTTGACTGTGATACTTCCCAGGTCAACAAGGGTGAAACGACACTCCTTTCGGAACTGCTCGAACCCTTGCCCATCTCTACACAGATTTGGACAACTATTTCTATGGATTTCCTAGAAGCACTCCAGTGGTACAGTACCACATCTAAAAGGACACCATATCAAGCAATCTCTAGACAGGCACCGCCAGTTCTTCTTCCATACACCTTCAACAACTCCCCTGTTCATGAAATTGACTCGATTCTTCGAAACCGTGATCAGATTCTTCTCATTTTGTAGGAAAATCTTCACATGGCAAGAATTCGACTGAAACAACAAGCCGATCAGCACCGTTCTGAGCGCACTTTTCACGTAGTTGATATGGTTCTTCTTCGTCTACAGCCTTCCACGCAATCCTCCCTGAAATGCAAAAGGCGTCAGTTTCCCGGCATGCAACTTGAGGATGCTACAGCGGAACCACTCCTTCAGATTCTGCATCAATTTCCACATCTCAAGCCTTGAGGACAAAGCTTTTTCTAAGGGGGCGGGGATGTTAGGAACCCATGTATTTACTTTATTAGTATATTGTTGTTGGACGCATATGCTTTGTAAGTCGTCCTGTAGTATTTGTTGATCCACAGTTTGTGTTATTGTTGTTTGGCACATATGCTTTGTACATCGCCCGTAGTATTGTTGATCCACAGTTTGTATTTGCCCATGGTTTTGACCCATAGTATTGGCACCTGGACTTAGTATATAAGTGTGTGTTGAGGCCTATGAAGACACCGTGATGTTATTTGTATTGAGCTTGCTCAAAGGAGGTTGCCCCCTCGAAGTGGCCTGCGATCAATAAAAGTGACTCTGAGTTCTGTCATTTTTGTTATTTCGCATATTCTTATTAATTAATTGTTGCAGGTTCTCCACACATTCTCATATGCATATTCATGGAAGCATTGCCATTCATTTAAACCTAGGTCTTTGTGTTTTTTTTCGATGAGTGGAGTATCTTGGTCGAGTCAATCTTAATCCTTGATGTCTCAGAAGAGCATCATGAGTGATATAACTCGGTATGAATAGCAAGATGTATTAAGATCAGTAAGTACAACTAAACCTCTAATTCTTCTCACTAGCATGGATCTTTGAGTAAACATAGGAACTTGGATTTGAATCTTTGAATGGACAAGTAAAGTTAAAGGAATAAATATCAATATAAATTTGAGTGTCGCAATAATAAAATTAATCTTTTGTGTTGCTTTCTTGACTTTAGAATATAAGCATTTGACACATTTCCCAAAACTAACCTCTATAATAGATTAGAATAGCTAAAAGTTTCTTTTGAGTTGAGAGCCATTATGATAAGGTTGTACGAGAAGGTTATTGCCAAGTTTAAGAACTCTAAGGGCTGGTCAGAAGAAAATAATTGTAATATAGGGTTCTAGCAAGGTTGTCCCTTATCCCCTACCCCTTTTGGTATTTACATTGACAAGCTAGAGTGTTGTTTGGAAGAGGGAGGTTGTGCTGACATGACTTTGGATGGTATAGTCATCATCCTTCTTCTCTATGTTGATGATGACGATAATAAAAATATAGATTTAAGGTCACAAACAAGCCAGACGCCAATTTTGTGTATGATACCCCCTTGTTTGTGGGACAAGTGACCCCTTCTGTGTAATCATGTAACTTTTAAAGTCCACAAAGGTGTACATATGCTACCCCCTTCAGATTGGACCTTATGACCTCATAGGAGGAAACACATATTCTTAATCGTTAGGCCCATTGAGGTTCTACAAGGAGTCCCTATGATCTCAACAAGGAACTAAAAATTATCATGGATTTTTGGTTTAGTATGGGTGTGGTTGTTAACACTGACAAAACAAAGGTTGTGATAATTAAATCCCAAAATATCACTTATGATAATTTCATGTATGAAAAAAAAAACATGGAGAAAGTGTCTTCATATGAATATCTCAAAATTGATCTTCATCATAAGCTTAATTGGAACTATAGCATTGAGAAAATGATTAATTGATGGTGGAAAGCTTATTATGGACTTGAAAATGGTTGTGAATCAGTAGACCTCTAGTTTTGGGATAGGAACAAACTTCTCTTTGAGACTCTCGTCACTCATGTTATATTATATGGTTATGAAGTTTGGGGCTATAGCATCTCTAAAGAATCATGAAGAAGGATAGAGCAAATCCAAAATCACTTTATAACATATAATCTCAAAATTAAAGGCAATACATCCTATCCTACCCTCCTCATAGAAGCAAGTCTCTCCTCAATTGAAAGTGTGGTTATGAGTAGGTACCTAATGTACAAGAATAATATAAACAACAACAAAGACAAAGATGCTTCCTAAGATTGCTTCTTACTTTAGTCAAAATTGCCTACGACTCAAGCATGGTTGGAATAAAGATGCAAGTCATGGCTGAATCATTGAGGAGTCATGGAAGAGGTCACTCTGTAGAATAGTGATAATATTATAAGTATTATTACATCTAAATTTAAGGAGATGTGGTGCGATAAAGAGTTAGAGGATAAGATAAAATTAATATATTATAAGAAGATGATCAACCATAATCTAGAAGATCAAAAGTATATCTCTATTTTAACTAGCATAAAGAAGAAAATCAGCATTTTTAAAATAAGAACAAACTCTCACAAGCTCCATAATGAAACAAGGCGCTTGAGAACTCCTAAAACACCATGAGATGAAAGAATTTGTCATGTTTATAACACAAAGAGGGTTGAAAATGAAAACAACTTTTTCATAAAATGCCCTTTGTACACCTACATTAGAGCACAATTTCAAAATATTTGTTACAACACTGAACTTCCTAACCTTTTAACTCATCACAATTATGGGGATTTAGGAATGCTTCTCTTAAATATTTTCGAGTATAAAAATAAAATTCTAAAGAAAACCAAGTGACTCCTTACCTTTTTAAGATCCGTTTTTCTAAAGCCTGATGATTATAGGATTAAAGACTGGACTTGGATTCTGACAAAGTTTGAACGCGGAATTAATCAGTAGACTTATAGACTTCTATCGGTGGGAGGAAGACTCACATTATTAAAAACTATTCTGACAGGGATTCCTGTGTACTGGCTGTCACTTTTAAAAGTCCCAAGTTCGATCATAAACTCGCTAAGGAGAATATTCTTCAACTTTCTCTGGACTGGAGGTATGGATAGAAGTAGTTTGATCATGGCCGGTTGAGAACAGTTATCTGTGTCGGAAAGCTGTGGAGGCTGGGGTATCAAAAATTTATATACTTTCAGTTGTGCCTTAAGACTTAAAAGTTTTTGGAGGGGACTTTTTGGCTCTACTCTTTGGTCCAAATTTTTTTTGTTAAGTATGTTAAAGAAATACTCTAAATTGGATAAGGGACCCAAAAAAAAGAATTAGAGGAACTTCTTCTATTTGGGGAGGTTTCATTAAGGTATATAACTGGATGGCAAAAGACCTTATATGGCAAGTTGGTAATGGAGAAACGATTTCAGTTGGTATTGACCCTATCTTGTGTCTGGAAGAAAACTACAAATTGTCCGAGGATATCCTTGGCTACCTGAAAGATTGTGGTCTGTATACACTCAATAATATCAAGAAGACGAGGAATAGGAATGCGCATAGTGCCTACTAGTTTTCTGCAAAAGATTTGGGTTTAGTTGGGCAAGTGGCTTATGAATGGAATCAGTACATATGCAATCTGAATTCAGCAGGCTATCGTCTCTCTAATGTCAAAGATAGTCTGTTCTGGAATGGCAATCCTACTACCAGTATTATCATGGAAAAATCTGCTTATAACGCCATCATTAGAAGCAAGTGTATTTTCCCACATAATTGGTGGTACAAAAGGCTTTGGAGTTGGAAGATTCCGTTAATGAATAAAGTGTTTTATGTGGTATGCTTTGTCAAATTGTCTTAAAACCTAGAAAAAACTTCTCATTAAAGGTTGGAGTGGCCCTAGTTTTTTTTGCTATGCAGATCTAATTTTGAATCCACAAAGCACTTACTTGTAGAATGTGTGTTTACTAGGTTGATTTGGAATAAGATTCTAACGACTTTGAAGATTGATCAACACTGGGTTTTTGAAAATTTTGATCTATGCTACCTGGATTGGATCAGAAAGTGTAAGTCACATCCTACTCTATCTGCCATGATTTCTTGGGTCATCTAGTATACTCGCAACAAAGCTGTTTTTGAGAAAAAAACTCCGGTAGTGCATCTTATATGTATTCAAATTTTAAATTTGGTTAAGGATTATAGCATAGAAGAAAATCATCAAAGGACTCAAAGAGTGAGTACGTTCAGTTTTTAGTTAAATGGTGCGGTAGCCTTCTTCGATGGAGTTGCAAAAGATGGTGTTTGTGCTGCTGGGGGAGCTATTATTCTGAGTGAAGATCATTATTTCACTCTCAAGCTTGACTGTGGTAGAGGTACAAACATGAAAGTTGAAATGTTGGCACTTTGGTGCATTCTCAAAGTGGCCAATATTTTTGGTATTGGTGTTCTCAAAATTTTTGGGGACTCCTGGGTTACAATCAAATGGGCGTGTGGTGAATATAAGCCGAAGGTTACTTCACTTCAACATTGGTGCTACAAGATCAAGACTAAAATGCGTCTCTTCAAAAACCTCTCTTTTGAGCATATCTATAGACAACACAACTCACTGGCGGATAAATTATCTAAACAAGCTATGGAAGGAGATGAAGAAGTTATATTTTGGGAAGAATTCTAGGAAAAGCACAAATGCAATGATGGATCTTTGAATATATTTGAATTTTGAGTTGTTCTTTGGTTTTGGTTTTGGTAGATATATTTTTCGATATGTTTTGTATGTAAAAAGTTTTTTGTGATAAGTCTCTAGAAGACTAGAAGAGTCATGTACTATTTGATTCATAATGAATATCAATAATATATTTTGTTCTGCACAAAAAAAACTGAGACATACCAAAATTGATCTCATAACCATTATTATCATCATCATTATTTTAATTTTAAATTTAATATCAATATGACCTCATTTTAATTTTGAATTTTTTCACTTTTCAACTTTATCATATGTTCATAGTTTTGGCTTAGGAGATCCGGGACAATCAAATAGTGAAATTACGATTCCGATTATGTTTAAAAAAAAAGAGGGGAGTTTTTTTATTCCACGTGTTAAATTTTTATTTTGATTTATTTGAAAGTTATATTTATAAAAATAAGAATTAAAGTGCGGAATATTGCTTCCACGTGTTAAACTTTTATTTTGATTTATTTGAAGGTAATATTAATAAAATGAAATATATAAAATAGGTTTTACGGTCTCATTAAAATAACTTAAATAAAGAAAATACCGTGATAAGCATGAAGGAATAACTTATGACTTAAATAACTTAAATAAAGAAAATACCGTGATAAGTATGAAGGTGGCTAACGCGCCACGCCATCATTTGGCCTTTCTGGATCTGGAATTCCCAAAATTCATTCGGGAAAAAAATGGTGGCGAAAACGTCGTCTACTTAGACTACTCTCCACTTAATAACTTAATTTTTCAAATTTGCAGCTGTCGCACGAAATCCGAGTTCTGCAGAAATCAAAGTAAACATCTGCAATTCGTGGAGTTTGGTTAGAATTTATCAAATTCATGGCTGTCACATTGAATCCGAGTTATGCAGAAATGAATGTAAACATCTGTCGTTCGAAACAGTTATTTTAATGAAGTTGAACCAATTACGAGAGCATTTTGCAATGGGAAGAAGCTCATCTGTCATAGGTACTTAACTCATCTGTCATGGATGTCATGGATGTCATGGACTTCATGTCTGATGTGGCAAGTGATCATTCCAATGAACAGTATAGTGCATCTTTATCCTGACACGTATAACTTGCGTAGGATGAGGGGCAACAAGTTCTGTATAAGGATTATGGATCCGACGTTAACACCATGAGTAGTCTGTGTTGCTTGTTGATCATGCCTAATGGCAAGGGTGGAAAAGTAGCATAAATTTCATTAAAAAATATTAATGCTAGAACAATGCTAACAAATCTGATCTGCTTTATTGGATTTGGATTAGGATTCTTTCATGGTGGTTGGATTAGGATGCTGAATGGCAAAATTGTACCTTGTCAACTTGGACTCACAGATTCCCATAATATCTATATAAGCCAGTTTAGAATTGTAGATCACAAAGCACACAGAGAGTTCATTAGTTTTAGTCTATCAGGAAAATATGAAGATGGTATCTGTTTTGCTTGTGGATCTTTTTGTAATTGTCTTGTGGGATCAGTCCAATGCAGCTCCTTCAATTCATAGGCATTTATCTTCTAATGGGCTTGGCACAAGGCCTCAAATGGGGTAAAGATCTTTGTTTCTCTCTTATTGGCATTGATAATAATGATATATAATTGTGAATATTGACGTGGCTGTGCCCTGATACTCAGATGGAACAGTTGGAATCATTTCAGCTGCAACATTGACGATAATATTATTCGTGGAACAGGTAGCTTGCTTATCTCGCTTGTAAATAGTCAGCTTTAGAATAGGTTTTGGCTTGTAAATATAAATAATTAATCCACTCAGAATATTTCTTATGAATTTGCATGATACAGCTGATGCAATGATCTCCACTGGATTATCCAAGGTCGGATATCAGTATGTGAATATAGGTAAGGTAACATATTTTCTATCTCATGTGTTTATGTATTATCAACTCATAATCCAATAGCTAATTCTATATTGTTAAACTGCTTCAGATGACTGTTGGGCTGAGCAAAACCGAGATGCTCAGGTATTGCAATAGATTCAAAAAACCAGATGGAATAAAATTATAGCCTTTCTTGAGTTGTTTTTAGACCAAGTTGTTTCGTTGGAGTCCATAATTGTTGCTGAACTTACACCAGAGCTTACATATTGTCAGGGTAATCTGGTTGCTAAATCCTCAACATTTCATTTGGGCATGAAGGCTCTGGCAGACTACGTACACTCTAAGGGACTAAAGCTTGGAATATATTCTGATGCTGGGTCAGTTTACAATGCTAAATCAATCGAAAGTATCCCTTACTAGATCAAGAATCTTATCTTGGTTTTCACCTTTGCATTCAATTGATTTGGTGTTTGGTATATTTTGCCAGATCCAATACATGCAGTAAAACCATGCCAGGTTCACTTGGAAACGAGGAACAAGATGCAAGAACATTTGCTTCATGGGTAACTTCTTGTCAATACATTTTCCTGTCTCTTTGATAGATTTGTTGAAGCATGGCATCATTGCAATACTGATAAAAAAATGGTTGGCTATTTTGTGGATGAATGTTCAGGGGATAGACTACTTGAAATATGATAACTGTTTTAATGGTGGCATAAATTCTCAGGACAGGTACAAACTATTTGTACTATGTTTGATCAACGAGCTTTTCTTGCATGGATTTAGACTTCTTTAGTATTGAACTTGTCTGGAAAATATACAGGTACCCAAAAATGAGTGAAGCTCTTAGTAAGGCAGGCCGCCCGATATTCTATTCAATGTGTCAATGGTAAGACGCATTTGTAAACAATAATCTGTGCGTTAATTATCAAAGAAGCAATGTCACCCAAAACCTTGGTTTCTATTTTGATTCTGCAGGGGTGAGCAGAATCCTGCAACTTGGGCACCCAAGATAGCAAACAGTTGGAGAACTACAGGAGACATTGAAGACAAATGGGAAAGGTGATAGAATGCATATATTCATAGGCATAGTGTCTTCTAAATGTTTGAAATTGAGCAATATACATTCCTGTGTATAATATATAATTTATCCTTATAATACTCTGACTTTAAATTGTTTCTCTCAGTATCACATCTAGAGCTGACCAGAATAACCAGTGGGCAGCTTATGCAGGGCCTGGTGGATGGAATGGTAAACTAAAAACTCCACTGATGTCATGTAAATGGTCAGAAAGCTGCTGCTAATATTTCTATGAGGAATTCCAATCTCTAATTCCAATTTGCACTTTGTATTTGGTCATTTCCTGAATCAGATCCTGATATGTTGGAGGTGGGAAATGGCAAATTGAGCACCGAGGAATACCGGTCACACTTCAGCATATGGGCTTTAATGAAGGTTAGAAAAGGGGTTGACTGTAAGATGTGACAGTCTCTGTTAGAAACTGAATAAGCAACGCAGAAATTATCAATATATTACTATAAATCTCTTTGATAATAGCTAAATACAAAAGAAGGCTAAAACAAATGAAACAGAATGGTTAAAAGGACAGAGTAGAACAGAACAAACCAGAGCATACATAGCCGAATTGATGGAGAGTCAATGACTTCATTTCTATTTCTACTATCTATTTCTAGTTTTCTTTACTTAAATTGTCACATGCTGGATGATAATCAAATCTGATATCCTCCAGGCACCCCTGCTGATTGGATGTGATATAAGGTCTGCAACTCCACAAACTATAGAGATTCTAGGCAACGAAGAAGTTATTAATGTCAACCAAGGTCAGAGTTATAAAATTGCAAGAAGATTTTTTAAGTACATGTTTCAAGGTTGACTTTGTTAATTGACATCTACGAACTCTGTTCAATTTGTGCAGATCCACTAGGAATTCAAGGAAAGAAAGTCAGCAAGCAGGGGGACATTGAGGTATGAACTTTTTTGTAGGTTAAATATTTATTTTTTATGAAAATTACTTCAATATCCAAATTCTGTAAATTTCGTACTCTTTGTACTGTATGTTGTACTCATGTGTAACATGTATGTACAGTTTCAAAGTTTGTATGATGTCTCTTGTGCCTTCTATTTTCAATATATGTATCATAAGTCTGGCATATTTTCTTTTTATATACATTTGAACATATAAATAATTGCAGGTTTGGGCTGGGCCACTGTCCAACCGCAGAGTTGCGGTAATCCTATGGAACAGAAGTGGTTCACAAGCATCTATAACTGCCAAATGGTCTGACATTGGCCTTCCTTCTAATGCTGTTGTTCAAGCTAGAGACTTATGGGCTGTATGACTACTTCCTCTTCTTCTGTATTATATTTCTCTTTTCACATTATTATCATAATTACCACAAACAAATCTGTGTTTTAGGCATTACTCAAATATTTTTCTGTGGGGTTTCACATAATCTTCTGTATACTGCCTGAGACAAGTGGTTACATACACCTTCTTGGATGCACTGCAGAGAACAAACCTTCATCTGCCATGACACAGAATACTCTAATCAGTAGCTCAGCTTGGTTATGAGCTTCCTAAAGCTTGAACCCAGCAATTGCCAGAGTGTCTAAGGCAAATATGTGAAACAGTGATAAGTCAGAGCTACTGATGGGAGACTTGTGTGTCAGAGCAACTGAAGGCTTAATCTGTGGATCAAGTTAGTATATCCTAGAAGGTGTTTTTGAGGGTAGACCGCAGATGTATGGCTAGGGAGTGGCCTGATACTGACTTCTTCCCATTTTGACATTGCAGCACTCATACCTTCAATCAAGTTTAAAGGGCAGCCTCACATCAACAGTTGCTTCACATGCTTGCAAAATGTACATTCTCAACCCTACTTCAGGCTAAACCCTCAGCAAAACGACCTATTCTTCTGAGTATGAAGCAGAATGGAATCCTAATTTAAGCTGTTACTTATGCAAACAAAGATATAGGTTCTGTAATTTTTCTAGGCCATAATTTCATGTACAACCAAGATGAGATGCATGAGGCTTTCTTATTCCTAAAGGAATATTGTAGTTGAAATGATGTGAAATAATTCCTATAAAAGAGGAATATGATAGCTGAATGATCTGAAATTACATGAGAATAAATAATAAAGGGCTATGCTTAATTACCCGACTTCATTTCCCATAAGGCTCAATCAAGTGAAGGATGATGCTCAATTTTTATTTCATATAAGCAGTGGCAAGTCTATTTAAGCAAGATATTGGAAGACAAGATTAGTGATGATGGATACTAAGTCAAAGATTTTGATTTGAGATTTTTGTTAAATATATTTGTAACAATTATGGCGTTCCCTGCAATCTATATATTTATAATTATTTGAAATCAGTGGCTGACATCTCTTGTATGTCATTCAATTCTTAAAACTGTTGAGATTTCAACATCTATATATTTAAAATTATTTGAAATCAGTGGCTCACATCTCTTGTATGTCATTCAATTCATAAAACTGTTGAGATTTCAACATCTCAGCTGATATGTCATTCAATTATGAAAACTGTTGAGATTTCAACATCTCAGCTGATATGTCATTCAATTATGAAAACTGTTGAGATTTCAACATCTCCTCTAATATGTCATTCAATTCTGAAAACTGCTAAAGATTTCAACAACTTTGAAAACTGATTTCAACAATGGACAATATTGACCTATGTTAAGATTTCTAAGGGACAATATTGACCTCTAATATTTCATTCAGCTGTGAAAACTGTTAAGATTTCATCAATGTACAGTATTGGGAAGGCTGATGTCCAAAGTTTCAAGCAAAGCGTTGTTGGAGAACCTTGGAGATGACTCACCTTAACACGTTATCTTTTGTAAGGTCCAATCATCTATTAATATGTGACTCATCTACCCTTATCATGAATAGTGTCACCATTTTGGTAATTTTGTGCGCCACTGATTCACTGTCAATATGGGTCACGAGGACACCATTGGAAAAGATAGTGTCCAGAGTTTCAAACTAACTTCCAAGTTGTCAGTGAAGATGTGAGAGAATTAACTTGACTATATTATTATTTTTGAGAGTGTATTTATGATATAAATGCCAATTAAATCATTAATATGTAATTAATCTTCCTTTATCATGAATGCTTGGCAAGTTAGATTTGAGCCTGGGTGGGAGTATGAGAACGAATGCTCCCAATTACCCAATTTAGGTTCTGTTGATTATTTGATTACTTTTTATTATAAATACATACATATCATTTTTTACATAAATATATAAATATGAAAACAAAATTATATTGTTAAGTTCATAAATTTATGTAAATATACAACAAATTATCTTTCAAATATACATAAAATATATACACATTTTTTTCAGCCGAAAAATCACCTTCTTGCTATTCTGAAGGAATCAAAGAAAGCTAATACCCACTGGAAATTTCAACAAACATCCTCATATATCGTGGATGATAGGTCAAGCAAACAGCCAAAAAATATCTCAAACCTAAATTTCTCTTGATCTCTTCAATCTCCAACCGCAAATGTCACATTCAACGAAAGAACTCCCCATTGGAGGTCGATGCCATGTTCAATCACGCAACTTGGAGGTACTCCACAATATTCCTGGAACAACTTAGAATAGCGCTGCTTCCGCTCTTCATACTTATCCTGTTGAATTTGTGCACAAAGAGGCCTTGGGATTTTGGTACGGATTGGAAAGTACCAATTTATCTTCAAACTCTGGAATTAAATGATAGAAAGATAAACTATTATCATTGAAGTTGGCATATATAACAAAAACTAAACTAATTGTTTGTATAATATAAGATGTGAGCACTAAAGAGATGACGTTGTAATTAAATGATAGAAAAAAAAACTCTTATATTGATTTGGCATATAAAGTAAAAGTTATAATTGGATTGCTGGTTGGTGGGGGAGGATGGAGTGTTCTGGGTCGATTGCTAGGGTTTCTCAGTTTTTTGCAGATTTTCCTGAGCTTGATGGTTGAGGGGTTGAATGTGTAACCTGCAGCGACTTGGAGTCAAGCCGTTTTTCGCAAACGGCCTAGTACCAGCCAAGGTTAAAAAAAGTGGGAACCTTTTAAATTTTGTTGGCCGTAGGTTAACATTCCTCTCCTTAACTGGATTTTTCGGTATTTTCTGCAAAATTACTATTTTCAGCATCTAGCGCTTTCTCCTGGTGGTTTTGACTCTTCTCCATCTTGGGTGATTTTTCTATAGTGTCTCCATGTCTCTTTTTGTTTTTGTTTCTGGGGTGGTTTTGGCCCCTTGCTAATTCTGGAAGGCCCTATATCTTTTTGGCTATTGTAGAGCCCATTAGGGCTTTCTGGGGTCTGCATTTAGACAGTTGTGTCCCGGCAGCTGTCCCTCCAACCCTGACATTGACTGACAGCTGGGAGTCCCCTTACCTTTTTCTGGAGTGTTCTTTCATATGGCGGTCACTTCCCCGACAGTAAACCCTCTTCCGCCGTCTCTTTCGTCTGCTCTGGTTTTCCTCCATGATGTGCCTGGGGGTACCAAGTCTCTTCGCAGTAGTCTTAGGGGGTCGAAGGAAAAATCCAGAAGACTGCTAAATTTTTTTAAAGCTAGAGCTGATATTGTTCGGTTCGACATCGACGAAGATTATAACCTTGATCGCATTAGGGTTCTGGCTGAACGTGCGCTGGTGGGAAGAATGGAGTTTGCTTCTGGTAGCAAGCTTGAAATCTCAGATTGGGTCAATAAATTTTGGGTTCCCCTCACTGGCATGGCCCCCCGTATTAATCTCCTTATGAACAGGTGGATTTTATTTACATTTTCAGAAGCTTCACACCTAGAATTGATTTTGTCCAGATTCTGGGAGTTCAAACAGGGGTCTTTGTTTCTTAAACGTTGGCACATTAATTTTAACCCCCTCCACGAATTCCAATCTCTTCGCCACCTCTGTATGCTCATCCCAGGCCTCCCCATTGAGCTCTGGATAGAGGAGATCATTCGGGGTCTGGCAAATGCTGTAGGACGATTCGTGCGGTTTGATAAACAGAATTTCTACGGTATGGATCGTCGATATGCAAAAGTCATGGTAGAAATTGACACGAAGGGTGGCTTTCCTGCAGAGATTGAAATTGCGTGGGGGTCCAGGGTATGGAAGCAGACTCTTGATTTTTTCAAAGTGCGTTTTCGTTGTTTCATATGTAAATGTATTGGACATGTCCGGGCATCTTGTCCTTTCGTCAATAAGGTAGCTTCGGACTCTCCAACACCTGTTCTGCATTCTTCCAGGGCTGGAGCCCCTCTCTCATCACCAGAACTTTCAGGTAAGTCTTATTGCAAATCTACTCTAAAATTCCCTGATTTAACTCCGGAAGAGATTAGATTTATTGAAAATTCTGAAAAACAATTATCAAATCGTATTTCCAAGGGGGAAATACATATGCGACATGACCTCGTGTCTGGGCTGCCAATTGCTAAACGTTTGGATTTTCTCCCTGGGCCAAATGTCGGCCATAAACCCTCTAGTAGCTTGGACCCCGAGTCATCTGTTCCTGGTAATTCTCTGTCTCGTCCTATTGATATTGATAAACCAAATCCTTCTTTTGATAAGTCCCCCCTTCATGGTCAGGAGCCCCAGACACCTCAATCTGGGGGTTCGGGTTTGGGCATCCCTGTCATTGATGGTTCTTCTGATGCCCTCTCTTTGCATTTTGAGGGAGATTCCGGACAGGTCTTGGATGTCCGCAAGAACATTGATGATCCCAGTGCTATTCCCTCGATTGGTGATTCTGATATTTTAACAGAATGTGGTTACCTTATTTCGAATGGTGTGGAATTTCCCCCCCTTCCTTCCTACTCTAAGAACCCGGGGGAAGGGTCGCTTGCTAAACCTGTTCATTCATTAAATTTCCAAAATGTCACAATTAGACGAGGCAGGAAGAATAAGAATGTAGCCATTCAAGAGCCGATACTTTCTGATTCCTACAAGTCAATCTCTCAGAGATTAGAAGAGGTAGACAAACTTGATAGGGTTGCTTCCTTGGGGCTTAGAGATTCGTCCCCCAGCCAGATTAGTTCCTAATGTCTATTCTGTCTCTGAATGTTCGAGGATTGGCTAAAGTGTCTAGGGTACAGGCTTTAGCCAATCTTATTAAGACTACTGTCCCTGCTGTTATCTGTTTCCAGGAAACCATGTGTGATGAAAAACTTGCTATTTTTAAACTGTGTAAGCTTCTTCCGCTTTGGGAAGTGGCTGCTGTCAGCTCTTGCGGCCTGTTAGGGGGTTCAGCTGTGGCTTGGGACCCTAATGTCTTTGACGTCAAGGTCTTCTCTACTCCTTGGGGTATGTTGTTAAAGGGATCTTTCTGTGGCAACAAACATTCCATTTCCATCCTCAACTGCTATGCGCCATATAGGGAGAGACCGATCTTTTGGCAATCTCTCAGAGATTCTGGGCTTTTGAATTTGGATGACTTGATTATTGCAGGCGATTTAAACTTCACATGTCATGCATCTGAAATTTGGGGTCCCTCTGCCAGATTGGATGAGCTTGCAGAATTTTTTGTCCAGTTATTCGTGGATTTTGATTTGGTGGATGTCCAACCTCACAAATTGGTCCCTACTTGGACCAATGGACGTTTTGGCATTGATGGGGTTCACAAGAGATTGGATAGATTCCTCGTCAAATCGACATTATTGAAATACTTTCAGAAGAACAGGTCTTGGGTTTTTTAGCATAAATTGTCAGACCACTGGCCCATTATCCTTCAGCTAGAGGAAATGAATCTCAAACATGGTTTCCCTTTCAAGTTCAATGCTTCCTGGCTTGAAGATGACTCCTTCCGCTGCATGGTTCGAGAATTTTGGCTTGGTTGTGCTTTTGTGGATCAAAATCCATTACAAAATTTTTGTTATAAGTTAAAAGGTTTAAAAGAAGCTGCAACTAGATGGATTCATGACAAAAAAGAGACTGAAAAAAGGGAACTTTCTCTGCTAGAAAGTAGTCTTCAGGCTTCTATATCTGCCAATGTGCTTGGCACTTTATCATCTGCTGATTTTGAGAATATGCGCCTGATTGAAAAGAAGAAAGAAGATCTCCTCATCCAGACTGAGAAAGAGTGGCGCCTTAAAAGTCGTGCCACATGGGTTTCACTTGGTGACAAGAATACTAAATTCTTTCATTCCTATGCATCTGCAAGAAGAAATGCTAAATACTTATGGGAAATTGAGGACGACAGAGGTCTTCAACATTCTGGTCTTGATAGCATTAAAGCAGAAGCTGCAACTTTTTTTGGGCAGAATTTCAGTGATCCTGGTGATTGTGTTTTGTCTGAGCAAATTAAAGTTGCCTCATTATATCCATGTTTTTTCAATGAGCAAGATGCGAGCAACATACTTGATGAAGTCTCTTTACAAGAAATTGAACAGACTTTGAAATATTTCGCCAAAGAAAAAAGCCCCGGGCCCGATGGATGGTCGGTTGAGCTTTATCTGCATTTTTTTGATCTTATGGGTAGTGAACTTAAAGAATTAGTGAACTACTCCAGAATTAATGGCTATATATCATGTGGGCTCAATTCTATGTTTGTCACGCTCATTCCCAAAAGAGACAAGCCCAAGACTTTTAATGATTATCGCCCAATCGCGCTCTGTAATCTTCTCTACAAACTTATCTCAAAAATCATTGCCGATCGGTTAAAGACTGTTCTGTCACAACACATCTCTTGTGAGCAATTTGGCTTCCTGGTTGGAAGACAGATACACGATGCTATTGGTATTTCTCAGGAATTAATTCATAGCATTAAAATTTATAAGAAGCCTGCTCATCTGCTCAAAATGGATCTAGAAAAAGCGTATGACAGGGTGAGTTGGTCTTTCCTCATATTGATTCTCATAAGAATAGGTGTGCCTCCATCCTTCATTAAATGGATTATGTCCTGCCTATCATCTTCGTGCATCTCAATTTTGATAAATGGTAGCCCATCTGAATTCTTCAGTTGCTCCAGGGGGGTCAGACAAGGTTGTCCCCTATCTCCCCTGCTTTTTATTTTGGTTATGGATGGGTTAAGTAGATTGATTAAACAAGCATTGATGAGGGGACAGATTAAAGGTATTAAAATATCCAAGGACTGTGTGATCACACACATTCTATTTGCTGATGATGTGCTAATGGCCGGCGAGGATTCTATTGAGGAATGGAATATTTTCAATGATATCATCCAGACATTCTGTCGTGCAACTGGGATGAAAGTCAGTTCAAATAAGTCTAACTTTTATCATCTTACACCAGATGCTGGGCATATTAATGTCATACATTCACTTCTTCCTTTTAAGTGTTGTACGTTGGAATTAGGGCTTAAATATTTGGGATTCTATCTTAAGCCGAATAATTATCAGGTGAAGGACTGGTACTGGCTCTTGAGAAAAGTTGAGAAAAGAATAGCTCATTGGTCATACAGGTTCTTATCTATTGGTGGTAAGCTCATTCTATTGAAGTCTGTTTTATCAAGTATTCTTGTCTACTGGTTCTCTCTGTTGGAAGTCCCATCTACCATTCTCAAGACTTTAAAAAGATATTTCTTCAACTTTCTCTGGTCCGGATCTATCAGCAGTGGTAAGATCATTATGGTTGCTGCGGATGCTGTATCTAGACCTTATAGGTTTGGAGGATGGGGGATTAAAGATTTGGGTTCCTTCAACACAGCTCTTCGACTCAAAAGTCTATGGAGATGTTTATTTGATAGCACACTCTGGTCCTCAATCATTCACAGCAAATATATCAAAATGGAGGTCGCCAGCTGGATTCGTAGTCCTAAACTAACAGGTTGGAATTTTTCCCCCATGTGGCGGGGTTTTATGAAGATTTTTCATTGGATATATGTCACATACCCCAATTTTATTAAAATAATGTAATTATTTTTAATATTCCTGAGAACATTATGTTAAATTTAATGCTAAGTAGGAATGGATGACTCAGCAGAGTCTCCAGAAATGGAATGTAAATTCTGAATAATTATTATTAATAAATAAATTATGGAGACAACAGCATGGGAGAGCTGTTAAAAGAGGTTACTGGTCTAACTGGTGGATGGAATTAGGTGGAAGGACAAAAGACAAGTGGCAGCATCCTCAAACACTTCCTGAGTTGCAGGTGGCAACTTCCCTATATTTTGGGGTCATGATTCCCCAAGAAAGTGGAATCTGAGCAGGTGGCTCATTAATGACAGTTAGCCCAACTAAGACCTAGGCAATCTTTTAAATACTACTCAATGAACTGAGCTGGGGGTTTAGCATTTGTTCTAGAGGGAGAATACATTCAGGTGAATGCTATTCAGGAGTCCCATTGAGGAAGTGGGAAAACAGTAAGGAAGTGTTTTTGAGCAGGAAGTTGCAGTAACTTGGTTCCAGTATAGCTGTTTTGGCTGAGGGAATTATTGTCCGTACTTAGATTCCAGCCAGTTAGACCAGAGCAAGCTCGGGGGTCCTGAGAAGTGCTGTCTGGGCACTCTCCAGGAATTGGTAGGGAGGAACAGCCTCCCATTGCTGTTATTGTCTACCATAGCTACAGGTTCTGCCACTCTTCCTGTTGTTGGTTATTTAATGAGATAGACTAGTATAACTATGTTTTGATTATATTCAATTTCAGTAAATCATTCTCTGTACTTTTCTTTCGTATAAAATTCAGAATGCAGATATTTTAGAAGTTCTCCTATTTTTATTTAAATAGAGTATTTATTTTATATAGAACCTATTTGTTACAGCTATAGTTAACAAATACCATGCTTATGCACCTGCTAGAATTTCTGTTAATAGTTTAAATAATAGACAGAATTAATAGACAATAGATAATTCAGAATTATAGCTATTAAACAATCATAAGAACAAATCTAGACAAACCTTAGTGTCTACCTAGAGATAATTCCTACCAGAATAAGCTATCTGTATATATAAATGTATTGTATATTTTAGTAAACTTTAAAGTTACAGGTCTTTCTTATATCAAGTTAACAGATGAACAAAGCTCATCTCAATAAATATTATTTAAACTCAGAACATGTTTGGCAGTTATCGATCAAATAAAGAAGTGACTCTAACAATATTTTATTATTACAAGCTTTTACATAAATCTTAATCTTCTACACAGTAGTCAAGAACAAGCATATAGAAACTATAGATTATTATTTTCTTTCTTCCTAGTATTGAATACAGTAGCCATGACATGGTATTAGAATTAACAGAGTTGTTTTTCTTTGCAAAACAAACATATTAATACAACAGAGAAAACTGTCGACGAACACAGTCATCATTGGCTGTTACAACCATCTTAAATTATACGCAGTAATTTTAATTACTCAGAATAAATGTCTCCCTTAAAGTATTTCCAAAACCATACACGGCCGTAGCCTTACATTATCCCTTTCGACAGACTGAAAAAACAAATGAAAGGAATGCCTTATATGGCAGCCATAACTTACATTATCCTTATACTTAGTTCTAAGTATATTTTATTCTACATACAGTTTCATTTAACAACAGTACAAGAAACAAAATAAATATCATTAAAATTCTTTCCCAGTCGCTATCGAGTAACAATACCATATTTATGCTTTGAACATAAAACAAAACCCCATATTCGCCAGAATAACCCCAAGTTTTCCACTATTACAGTCACAGTCGAGGAACAGTCATCATCTTTCATTTAACGTTTCAAATTGAAGAAAAACACATAGAGACAAGTTAGGGTTTCATTTATAAACCGAGTTATCCTCCATTACAGGCACCGAAGCACCCTTTTTATCTTCATTTTCAAATACATTCTATATTTTAACAAAACATGAAAACGAAACACGGTCATAACAGACCCAGTAATATATATATTAAAAATATAAATCTTATACAGCGAGGTTTAAATCCTATGCTTAGCCATTATAGAAACCATAGCCGAAACCCTGGCCTCATATGGTCGTGGCCGTGAATGGCTCTCCATACACTTAACAGGGTTTCAAAACCCCTTTCTTTTCAAACCAAAATAACTCCATAAATATGACTGCAACTATGAACTGCAAGTCGTCAAACGACTTCACTATACAGGAGATTTCCTCCTTGACACAACCCTAGCCACAAAACCAGCAAAGGAAGAGACAGCCGTGGATAACCAGGCTTACCCGGAGGAGCCTGCGTGAGTGATAAAGCCATGTACACCTTCAAGAGCCGCGTGACCTGCACATTGACGAATGCCGAGGATTTTAGTCACCATTTTAAATGCAGAGAATAGAAACAAAAACGTAAATCTAATTAATGATTATAAAACTTAAAAACTGTAAAAATGTGGTTCATCTTACCGAGACATGGAGGAAAGTAACAGTGGACAACCGGTAGCCACAGGCTGAATAAATATAGAAACCCCATCATCTTCATCAGATAGGTGAGTAAGCAAAACCTACATAACATTCCTTGACAGCTGAGACAAGGTAATAGTTCCTGACGAAACCCTCACGCTGGCATGGAACCAGACATGAAGCACACCCAAAACCCAAATGCATCACCTCTCACATAATTTAAAGACAATAGCAAAACCCTGTCTCATATCCACACCAGCGAAGTGAAGGACTGTAAGTAGCTGGTTTTGAACAATGACGGAGCAACGAGACCACGAAATAAGGAAACCGTAGCCAAATCTATCAGCAGAGCCGAGGATGTATTCTACTACAGAATGAAAACCACGAGACCAGACCCAAACACGTTGCACTCAGTTACAGTGCTCTCATTACAAAAACTCAGACAGGGAGGGTTTCATTCTTAGGACCCGAGCCCGAAGGCAGATACAACAACCTGGTAGGGTTTCGATCAACTTTTTATATATTGCCAACCGCATGGAGGAGAATCAACCACGTAGCCCCCAAATATATCAACGTAGTATGGGTCGAGACTATATAGTTCAAACTGCAACCCAAATCATTACACATCGATTCCAAAAATCATTACATAAGTAAGTCAAATGTAAAAGAAAACATATGATATACAATCATTTTAGCATATAGTGTATGCTTGCAATCGAACCTTCATGAAATACCAAGGTACGTGCTATGTATAATCCCTACAACAATATAAAGGAGGTATGGTCAACTTCAACCATAAAGTTTTCGTGACCTAGTATGATAAATACAACCTATACACTATATGTAATATAAAGCTTGCCATCGTATGGGAACAACATGATGTGGCAAAAACATTAGGTTACATGATATTTATATATTAAAATCAATCCTAGATTTATGCCATGAGCATAATACATTCCATGATCATGTAAGCAGTAAGGTAGTCAACCTCAAATGAAAATACCGTGATACTTAACACCTGGAAATGTTACCAAATCTATTTGACAATTATACACAATTGCTATCATACACACTCATCGTGCTTGCTACCAATACTATTGTAACAGTAAACAATTTTTGAATAATAAATCTCTATTATTAAGATGATTGAAATAGAGTTTCATCTACAGGTTCACATCGTGAAGGTAGTTAAAATCCATGCACAGTCATGTAACAGAATGTAAACTTTAAAGTAGACATTGAACATTGCAGTATAGTCGAATATAATGGAATAATGCTAGAGGCGTCACCCTTTTACTTACGATTATTATTACGTGAACAAAACAGTAAATCATAGGTATTAAAATGACAACAAGTCACTTGATGCTATGTCGCCTTACGTAGATGATAAATTTTGATACAAACAATTGTACCATTGATAGTTACAGTAATAACATAGCATAATATTCATAAAACAATAATTATAACGGAAAAATGTAATCTATCGCAAAATCTGTTGATACTATCTGAATAAGAAATATCATGATGATCTTTTAAGATTTAAAGTACAGGGAGTAATGATGCTCACCAACCTTAACCTACAGTGATCCTTACTTCACTGGCGCACCTGAGAAACAAAAGACGACATATGCATTAGCTCGTAAGCTAAGTAAGCAAGGCAACTACTACTAGCTCTTCCCTTGCGGTTCGAAAACAAAACAGTCATTAATTACAATCACAGCAATCGAAATTTTTATTAAGACAGAGTCTTGTATCAGATTATGTTAGTTACTGAATTTAAAACAGGACCAAAAATATCATCTAGTTAACCTTTATTGTACAACATAAAAATTTTAAAATTTTCAGAAATTTCGGGTTTTGACATGTGGTATCAGAGCCAGGTTCAGACACTAGGCCTGGATGTGACTCCACTAAACTTCCGCAAACAGCGATCATAAAAGAAGATTTTGTTTTATTTATAAAATACTAACATATATTTCGGTTTCATGTACAGAACAGAAAAATTCTCTTTTCTGAATTTTACAGACAGATATGGAAAAACTGGGAGAATATACTGAGGAGGAATCTCCCAAAGCTGTGACAAGACAGATGTCAAAAGAACTGGAGACAGAAGAAGAAATTGCTCACACCACTGAACTGATGCAGACTATAAGAGGATTAAAGACAGAAATGGAAACAGTTAAGAAGGATAATGAAAGAATTCTAAAGACTCAGGAACAGCTAAATCAGCTATTGATGGAAAAATTTCAGACTGACGGAAGGAGCAAACCCGCTGACTCAGAAGAAGTTAATTATCCCAGAGGGTCAAAAAGGACAAAACCAACTAAATCTGATAGCAGTTCCTCATCTGAAGAAAGAAAAGGACAACCCAGTTATCACACTAGCAGTGACAGCAGTGAAGCTGAGATGCACAACCGAAGGAAAAAGTACAGGCCTTATGAAGAGATTTCCGGGGAGTTTAAGAAGATAAAGCCCCCAACTTTCAATGGAGAAACTGAAACTGGAGAAGAGGCAGAATCCTGGTTATCCGGGATGAGAAAATATTTTCAGATCTATAACTACTCAAATCAGCTAAAGGCAAGAATGGCCATCTACAACCACTCGGGAAAGGCGGACATATGGTGGCAAGACCTGAAAAGGGTCAAAGGGATCAAAGAAAGAGAAGTTAATTGGAGTACCTTTAAAAGGTATTTCAAGAAGAAATTCCTGTCCGAGCAGTATTATGAAGAAAGGGCTAAAGAATTTTATGAACTAAAACTCGGATCTATGACGATGAAGGACTTAAACAGTAAATTCTTAAGTTTGTTGCGGTATGTACCGTATTTTGTCGAAGAGAAACCAAAAATACAGCGGTTTCTTAGTTTCCTGCCCTATCATATCAAGGACAGAATTGAATATGACAACCCCAAAACACTGGAAGAAGCTATGCGCAAGGCAAATTTATGTTACGAACAGAATAAAAAGAAAGAGGGAATAGCCAGCTGGAAAGCCAAAAAGAACAGCAATCTGATCGAGTACAAGAAAAAGGAATTTGTTCCCCATAAAAGTTTCAAGAATGGCAAAAACGGGAACCACTTTAACAGTAAAAGTTTCCAAGGAAACAAAAATGGAGCTGTCAGCCATTCAAACAATTACAAAAACAGCAAAGAGACTCCTAATAACCATGGAAACTACACCAAAAATTTTGAGCGAAAAGAACCTGTCAAGTGCTGGGAGTGTAATGGGCCACATTATGCTTCAGTCTGCCCAAACAGAAAGAAACAAGTCAGCAATATTCATACTGTTCAAGACGAAATGACGGTTGGAGATTTTGCAGGAACTATGCCCAGAATAAATGCAGCGTTGGAAAATCGTCAGGCTGACTATCAAACTTCCATGGTGGAAGTAGGAGGTATGATTAACAAAACCCCAGTTACTATATTAATAGATCCAGGTGCTAGTCTTAGTTATATTTCACCTCAACTGGTAGAAAAATGTAATTTGACTGTTGAAAGGTTTGATAATTCTTGGTCTGTACAATTAGCTACTGGGGCTAAGAAGAAAGTAAACTGCTATGTAAAAGAATGCATCTTAAACATGACTGATTTTAGAACTACAGTTAAACTGAACATTTTACCACTTGGCTCTTATGACATACTTATCGGAATGGACTGGTTGGAACAACATAGGGTCGTTTTAAACTGTTTTGACAAAACGTTTAGGTGTATAAACAGTAGTGGACAGCCAGTAACTGTTAGAGGTATCCCTAGGAAAACAGTAGTTAGGCAGATTTCTGCCTTACAACTTAAAAGAGCAGTCAGGAAAGGGTGCAAGACCTATGCTGTAACTATTACAGACGAGACCGATAAATCTGAAAACAACCAGAAAACAGTAGAGAACATTCCTGTCGTCAATGATTTTATTGACGTTTTTCCTGAGGAAATCCCAGAATTGCCTCCCAAGAGAGAGCTTGACTTTACCATTGAGCTGGTACCAGGTGCTGTTCCTAGTTCAAAAGCCCCGTACCGTATGAATATTTTGGAGCTTAACGAGTTGAAAACTCAGTTGAAGGAGTTAATAGATAAGAACTATATCCAACCCAGCGTATCCCCTTGGGGAGCACCAGTAATTTTCGTTAAAAAGAAGGACGGAACTATGCGACTTTGCATAGATTATCGTCAACTAAACAAGATGACGATCAAAAACAGGTATCCGTTACCTCGTATTGATGATCTGTTTGATCAACTACGTGGCGCTACGGTATTCTCTAAGATCGATCTGAGATCGGGTTATCATCAGGTAAGAATTAAAGAAGAAGACATTTTCAAAACAGCTTTTAGAACAAGGTACGGACATTACGAATTTGTCGTAATGCCATTTGGACTTACTAATGCCCCAGCTGTTTTCATGTGCTTAATGAACAACATAATGCACAAGTACTTAGATAAATTTGTTGTTGTATTTATCGACGACATTTTAGTCTATTCTAAGAGCGAGGAGGAGCATAAGGAACACTTACGTATCGTTTTACAAGAACTAAGAGAACAACAACTTTTTGCGAAATTTAGTAAATGTGACTTCTTCAAAGATGAAATCCAGTACTTAGGACATGTAGTCACTAAGGAAGGGATTTCAGTGGATCCCGAAAAGATTCGGGCGATTGAAGAGTGGCCAGTACCTAAAGACGTGACGGATGTTAGATCTTTCATGGGAATTACCGGTTACTACCGGAGGTTTATTGAAGGCTTTTAAAAAATAGCCAATCCAATCACTTCTTTGCAAAAGAAAGGTAAGAAGTTTGATTGGAATGCGAAATGTGAAGAAAGTTTCAAGAAACTTAAGACCTTATTGACAACTGCACCTATTCTTAGAATAGCGGACCCAAATAAAGACTTCATAGTTTGCACCGACGCTTGTAATGATGGTTTAGGCGGAGTGCTGACTCAAGAAGGACATGTCATTGCCTACGAATCTAGAAAGCTGAAAATCCATGAAAAGAATTATGCCACTTATGACCTAGAATTAGCTGCTGTAATTCATGCTTTAAAGATGTGGCGACACCACCTAATAGGCAGAAAATTTACCTTACTAACAGATAATAAAGGTCTGAAATACCTTTTAGACCAGCCAAATTTAAATACAAGACAAGCCAGATGGCTGGCATTCCTAAGTGAATACGATTTTGAAATCCAACACATAAAAGGGAAGGAAAATAAGGTGGCTGATGCCTTGAGCAGGAATGCAAAACTGAATTTTATATCAGTTAGCAGCACTTATACCTCTGATTTAAATGAACAGCTGGCTGAAGGGATAAAGTTAGATGAAGACTATCAACATTTACAGATTACAGCCAAAGAACAGCCCACAGAAAGTTTGATAAAAGGGTATAGTTTAAACGAAAACGGATTTTTGTTGTTTAAGGACAGGTTGTATATCCCTAATGCACCTACAGTTAAGCTGTTAATTTTAGACGAAATACATAAAACCCCTTATTCCGGGCATCCTGGCTATCAAAAGACTATCACTATGTTGAGAAAAGAATATTTTTGGCCTAACATGAAATCTGAAACTGCTGAATATTTAGCTAAGTGTTTGGACTGCCAACAAGTAAAAACAGAACACCAACATCCAGCTGGATTGCTGCAACCTTTACCTATTCCTAGCTGGAAATGGGAAATAATCAGCCTGGATTTCATTACGGGATTACCCAAAAATCAACATCAGAATGATTCAATTATGGTAGTGGTAGACAAATTAAGTAAATCAGCACATTTTATTCCTGTTAAAACCACATACAAGGCTGCAAACATAGCAGATATCTTTCTAAAAACAGATTTTTCGGTTACACGGTATTCCAAAAGTCATTATATCAGACAGGGATCCTAAATTCACAGGAAAATTTTGGAGATCCTTGTTCAAAGGATTAAACACCACTTTGAATTTCAGAACCTCTTTCCATCCTCAGACGGACGGACAAACAGAAAGAGTTAATCAAATATTAGAAGATCTGTTAAGGATGTATGTTAAAGATCAACCAGGTAAGTGGGAGGATTATTTACACTTAGCTGAATTTGCATACAATAACAGCTATCAATCATCAGCTAAGTTTAGTCCTTTTGAGGTTTTGTATGGACGAAAATGCAACACTCCTATCTCTTGGAGTAATCCAGTAGATAGATTAGTGTTAGGACCTGATTTATTGAAAGAAATGGAACAGATTATGAAACAAGTGCAGGAAAACTTGAGGATTGCCCAGGATCGGCAAAAGAGTCAAGCAGATTTGAAAAGAACTCCTAAAGAGTTCCAGGTAGGTGAACATGTGTTCATCAAGGTAAGACCAAAGAAAAGCTCCCTAAGATTAGGAAGTTGTGCAAAATTAGCACCACGTTACTGTGGTCCATTTGAAATTTTAGCTAGAATTGGTCAAGTTGCTTATCAGTTAGCACTACCGCCAAATTTAAAAGTACACAATGTTTTTCATATCTCTGTTTTGAAAAAGTATGTTCATGATGCTACTCATGTTATTGATTGGAACATTGTACAGGTAGAACCAGAAGGGGAAGTTCTGGTAGAACCGGATTGTATCCTCGGGAGGAGGGAAATTACTCTACGGAACCGGATAATTGGACAAGTGAAGGTGCAATGGAAGCACCTTAGTCCTGAAGAATCTACCTGGGAGCTGGAAAGTAAGATGCGGGAAGCATATCCCCATCTATTCCAGCAGGTAGCTGAAGAAGAAGAATAAGTAACATCGAGGACGATGTTACATTTTAAGGGGGTGTGTATGTCACATACCCCAATTTTATTAAAATAATGTAATTATTTTTAATATTCCTGAGAACATTATGTTAAATTTAATGCTAAGTAGGAATGGATGACTCAGCAGAGTCTCCAGAAATGGAATGTAAATTCTGAATAATTATTATTAATAAATAAATTATGGAGACAACAGCATGGGAGAGCTGTTAAAAGAGGTTACTGGTCTAACTGGTGGATGGAATTAGGTGGAAGGACAAAAGACAAGTGGCAGCATCCTCAAACACTTCCTGAGTTGCAGGTGGCAACTTCCCTATATTTTGGGGTCATGATTCCCCAAGAAAGTGGAATCTGAGCAAGTGGCTCATTAATGACAGTTAGCCCAACTAAGACCTAGGCAATCTTTTAAATACTACTCAATGAACTGAGCTGGGGGTTCAGCATTTGTTCTAGAGGGAGAATACATTCAGGTGAATGCTATTCAGGAGTCCCATTGAGGAAGTGGGAAAACAGTAAGGAAGTGTTTTTGAGCAGGAAGTTGCAGTAACTTGGTTCCAGTATAGCTGTTTTGGCTGAGGGAATTATTGGCCGTACTTAGATTCCAGCCAGTTAGACCAGAGCAAGCTCGGGGGTCCTGAGAAGTGCTGTCTGGGCACTCTCCAGGAATTGGTAGGGAGGAACAGCCTCCCATTGCTGTTATTGTCTACCATAGCTACAGGTTCTGCCACTCTTCCTGTTGTTGGTTATTTAATGAGATAGACTAGTATAACTATGTTTTGATTATATTCAATTTCAGTAAATCATTCTCTGTACTTTTCTTTCGTATAAAATTCAGAATGCAGATATTTTAGAAGTTCTCCTATTTTTATTTAAATAGAGTATTTATTTTATATAGAACCTATTTGTTACAGCTATAGTTAACAAATACCATGCTTATGCACCTGCTAGAATTTCTGTTAATAGTTTAAATAATAGACAGAATTAATAGACAATAGATAATTCAGAATTATATCTATTAAACAATCATAAGAACAAATCTAGACAAACCTTAGTGTTTACCTAGAGATAATTCCTACCAGAATAAACTATCTGTATATATAAATGTATTGTATATTTTAGTAAACTTTAAAGTTACAGGTCTTTCTTATATCAAGTTAACAGATGAACAAAGCTCATCTCAATAAATATTATTTAAACTCAGAACATGTTTGGCAGTTATCGATCAAATAAAGAAGTGACTGTAACAATATTTTATTATTACAAGCTTTTACATAAATCTTAATCTTCTACACAGTAGTCAAGAACAAGCATATAGAAACTATAGATTATTATTTTCTTTCTTCCTAGTATTGAATACAGTAGCCATGACATGGTATTAGAATTAACAGAGTTGTTTTTCTTTGCAAAACAAACATATTAATACAACAGAGAAAACTGTCGACGAACACAGTCATCATTGGCTGTTACAACCATCTTAAATTATACGCAGTAATTTTAATTACTCAGAATAAATGTCTCCCTTAAAGTATTTCCAAAACCATACACGGCCGTAGCCTTACATTATCCCTTTCGACAGACTGAAAAAACAAATGAAAGGAATGCCTTATATGGCAGCCATAACTTACAGTATCCTTATACTTAGTTCTAAGTATATTTTATTCTACATACAGTTTCATTTAACAACAGTACAAGAAACAAAATAAATATCATTAAAATTCATTCCCAGTCGCTATCGAGTAACAATACCATATTTATGCTTTGAACATAAAACAAAACCCCATATTCGCCAGAATAACCCCAAGTTTTCCACTATTACAGTCACAGTCGAGGAACAGTCATCATCTTTCATTTAACGTTTCAAATTGAAGAAAAACACATAGAGACAAGTTAGGGTTTCATTTATAAACCGAGTTATCCTCCATTACAGGCACCGAAGCACCCTTTTTATCTTCATTTTCAAATACATTCTATATTTTAACAAAACATGAAAACGAAACACGGTCATAACAGACCCAGTAATATATATATTAAAAATATAAATCTTATACAGCGAGGTTTAAATCCTATGCTTAGCCATTATAGAAACCATAGCCGAAACCCTGGCCTCATATGGTTGTGGCCGTGAATGGCTCTCCATACACTTAACAGGGTTTCAAAACCCCTTTCTTTTCAAACCAAAATAACTCCATAAATATGACTGCAACTATGAACTGCAAGTCGTCAAACGACTTCACTATACAGGAGATTTCCTCCTTGACACAACCCTAGCCACAAAACCAGCAAAGGAAGAGACAGCCGTGGATAACCAGGCTTACCCGGAGGAGCCTGCGTGAGTGATAAAGCCATGTACACCTTCAAGAGCCGCGTGACCTGCACATTGACGAATGCCGAGGATTTTAGTCACCATTTTAAATGCAGAGAATAGAAACAAAAACGTAAATCTAATTAATGATTATAAAACTTAAAAACTGTAAAAATGTGGTTCATCTTACCGAGACATGGAGGAAAGTAACAGTGGACAACCGGTAGCCACAGGCTGAATAAATATAGAAACCCCATCATCTTCATCAGATAGGTGAGTAAGCAAAACCTACATAACATTCCTTGACAGTTGAGACAAGGTAATAGTTCCTGACGAAACCCTCACGCTGGCATGGAACCAGACATGAAGCACACCCAAAACCCAAATGCATCACCTCTCACATAATTTAAAGACAATAGCAAAACCCTGTCTCATATCCACACCAGCGAAGTGAAGGACTGTAAGTAGCTGGTTTTGAACAATGACGGAGCAACGAGACCACGAAATAAGGAAACCGTAGCCAAATCTATCAGCAGAGCCGAGGATGTATTCTACTACAGAATGAAAACCACGAGACCAGACCCAAACACGTTGCACTCAGTTACAGTGCTCTCATTACAAAAACTCAGACAGGGAGGGTTTCATTCTTAGGACCCGAGCCCGAAGGCAGATACAACAACCTGGTAGGGTTTCGATCAACTTTTTATATATTGCCAACCGCATGGAGGAGAATCAACCACGTAGCCCCCAAATATATCAACGTAGTATGGGTCGAGACTATATAGTTCAAACTGCAACCCAAATCATTACACATCGATTCCAAAAATCATTACATAAGTAAGTCAAATGTAAAAGACAACATATGATATACAATCATTTTAGCATATAGTGTATGCTTGCAATCGAACCTTCATGAAATACCAAGGTACGTGCTATGTATAATCCCTACAACAATATAAAGGAGGTATGGTCAACTTCAACCATAAAGTTTTCGTGACCTAGTATGATAAATACAACCTATACACTATATGTAATATAAAGCTTGCCATCGTATGGGAACAACATGATGTGGCAAAAACATTAGGTTACATGATATTTATATATTAAAATCAATCCTAGATTTATGCCATGAGCATAATACATTCCATGATCATGTAAGCAGTAAGGTAGTCAACCTCAAATGAAAATACCGTGATACTTAACACCTGGAAATGTTACCAAATCTATTTGACAATTATACACAATTGCTATCATACACACTCATCGTGCTTGCTACCAATACTATTGTAACAGTAAACAATTTTTGAATAATAAATCTCTATTATTAAGATGATTGAAATAGAGTTTCATCTACAGGTTCACATCGTGAAGGTAGTTAAAATCCATGCACAGTCATGTAACAGAATGTAAACTTTAAAGTAGACATTGAACATTGCAGTATAGTCGAATATAATGGAATAATGCTAGAGGCGTCACCCTTTTACTTACGATTATTATTACGTGAACAAAACAGTAAATCATAGGTATTAAAATGACAACAAGTCACTTGATGCTATGTCGCCTTACGTAGATGATAAATTTTGATACAAACAATTGTACCATTGATAGTTACAGTAATAACATAGCATAATATTCATAAAACAATAATTATAACGGAAAAATGTAATCTATCGCAAAATCTGTTGATACTATCTGAATAAGAAATATCATGATGATCTTTTAAGATTTAAAGTACAGGGAGTAATGATGCTCACCAACCTTAACCTACAGTGATCCTTACTTCACTGGCGCACCTGAGAAACAAAAGACGACATATGCATTAGCTCGTAAGCTAAGTAAGCAAGGCAACTACTACTAGCTCTTCCCTTGCGGTTCGAAAACAAAACAGTCATTAATTACAATCACAGCAATCGAAATTTTTATTAAGACAGAGTCTTGTATCAGATTATGTTAGTTACTGAATTTAAAACAGGACCAAAAATATCATCTAGTTAACCTTTATTGTACAACATAAAAATTTTAAAATTTTCAGAAATTTCGGGTTTTGACAATAAAGAAGGATCTATCTTGGCAGGTAGGGTCAAGAACTTTGATCTGTATTGGGTTTGATCCCATCATCGGCATGGAAGAGAATTATATATTGCCACCAGAAATTGTGCGATATCTTCAGATTTTGGGATTGAATACTTTGGATAAGATTTATCTGCACAATAATGTGAGGGGGAATAACGCTAAATGGTTGTCTGCAATGGACATTGGTCTCTTGGGTTTCCTTGCAGATACTTGGGATAATTATATCAGGAATCTTAACGCTGCAGGTGTCAGTTTATGCCACGATTCTGATCAATTTATCTGGTGTGGTAATCCTACTACTGGAGCTGTCACGGCTCGTTCAGCTTATTCTAGAATCATGCAGGACAGATACATACTCCCTCAGGATTGGTGGTATAAAAGGTTATGGCATTGGTCGATCCCTTTAAAACTCAAGTGTTTTTGTTGGCTTTTATTGCAAGATAAACTAAAGACCTGGGACAACTTGTGTAAAAGGGGTTGGAATGGCCCCAGTATATGTGTTCTCTGCAACAGGAATGCTGAATCTAAACAACACCTTTGTGGTATCAGCTAGTTTGAATATTACTCAGTGCTGGAATGTTGGTGATTACAACAAGTGCCTGCTCAATTGGTTCAGAAAATGCAAGCAACATTTTTATGTTGCTATATGTATCCCCTGGGCAATTTGGTTCTCTAGAAACCGTGCCATTTTTCACAACATAACTCCTAATACATTTCAGTGTAGCATGGTTGTTTTAAATATGTACTCCTCATGCAAGAGTGATGAACATAAATCAAAGATTGAGAGAATCAGTTCATTTGAGCTTAAAGTGAGTTAGCCTATTCTATTCTTTGATGGTGCCTCACAATTTGGCATATGTGCTGTTGGGGGTGTGATATATCTAAATGAGGAGCATTATTTTTCTATTAGATTCAACTGTGGCTCAGGAACAAATATGAAAGCGGAACTAATGGCACTTTGGTGTGTACTTAGAGTTGCTAACATATTTGGATTGGTTAACATCAAGGTTTTCGGTGATTCCAGGGTCACCATTAAATGGGCTGCGGGTAAATTCAATCTTAATGTTGTGAATTTGCGACATTGGATCCTTCGGACACAATATGAAATCTCAATGCTCCATGGGATACAATTTGAGCATATCTACAGAAAACAGAATCTTCTTGCAGACAAACTATCTAAGCAAGCTTTATCTGGCATTGAGGGTCAGCTGATTTGGGAGGAATGGATCGAAAACTGCCTCCAGGATGGTGGCACCACATATTTTTTTGACTAAGAATTGCAGTGATTGTTATGTACAGGTTTCGTCCTGCTGAAAGCATAATTTATGTATCTTGTTTTTTTGATATTTTGTATCATGTTATTGGACCTGATAGTTATCAAGGCACTATGTTTATGAGAACATTGTAAGAGATCTGGATCATTTAGCCTAGCTGATCAAAATGATCTTGATATGTCAATAGAGACTGGATCTACTTTGTACTATTTGATTCATATAATGAATATCAATAGTAGTTTTTTTTCGCTGGAAAAAGTAAAAGTTATAATTAATTGTTTGCATAATATAAGAATTTATTTTCAAAGAAGAAATGCATGTGAAATATATTTAAATTAATTTAACATGTGAAAGTTGGTATAAAATAAGAGTCTAGGTCTTCAGTACAGAAACAGCTGAATACTCTTAGTTTTTATATTTTAGGAATGGTATTATAATACAGTAAATCTAAACTCAAGTTATGGCCAATCTTATAATCATGCATAATTTAGAAACTGGTCAATTAAACACTAAAGTTGGTTAGTAAACAAACTAAATAACCAACTTTACAAATGGTCAAGTAAACACTTTTTATACGAAGTAATTGTTCTCCTTTGAGAGAAAATTGAATTTTGAAAGATCAAGATGTACACATTGTCTCAATTACTAGTTTTGTAAATTGAAGGAGTCTAAATGTGTGACGATATCTACTGGTGATTTTTTATTAGAATTTGGTGATTTTTTTTTTTTTAAATTTTGGATTTTGTGTTATTCAAATCGCTGTTTTGGGTTTGGTAATCATGAATATCCCCTTCGCATCCATATTAAACAATTTAACATTGATTTTTGAGAATTTAAAAAATTCTGCACAAATTCTAGCAAAATTTTGCCAGAAAAAGCTATTGAAAAGAGGCTAAATCACTGCTCATTTAAACTATATCTTATCAATTTGGCTTTTCCCAAAGGATGTTCCCCTTTACCAACTACCTTCCTCCCATTTTTGGAGATTGTGTCTAAGCACCCAACTATAGAGCATTTAATGCTCTATAACTAGGGGTGTGGATTTCAATAACTTTAAATCAACCCAAAATGTATTTGACATTCAATATGCAATGCCAAATGTACACCAAAATTAATAGAACATTAAATGCTCTACAATCATGTGCTTAGCATTTTACAATTTGGCAGTAATTTTTCAAACTCTAGGTTACAGCTATTAAATTCTAAAATTTTCCATGCACCAAGGGTTTTGGGTTTGATGAATCCATTCCTACCATCAAAATCCGGATAAAACCCTAAATCCCGCTAAAAACCCCGATAAATCCCCATAAAACCCCACTAAATTTCAATTTTACAAAATCCCACCAAATTTCAATTTTACAAAATAAAAAATACCAAATTCCTACTAAAAAATGTCTCATTTTCAAATCGTCGAATTTTTATACAACTTCTTATTCTATACCCTCTCCACACTCCCTACTGATCGACTCGTATCCTCCAATTTTCCTCGTGGATTCTACCTCGGGGCACTTATCGAGGACCGACACCTCCTCCCGGCTACCTGCCACTTTACCTCTTCGCCGACGCTTTCCTTCGGGCACCGACGCACCTACCTTCCTGTTGTCGACCTACCAGGCTACCACCTCGTCGCCAGACCGCCTCCCTGATTTGTGTTCTCTCTGTGTTACGTATACCACTTTTATACTCCACCCTCACGCGCCGTCCTTTCTTTGAATCCATGCCCTCCTTTGATTTGTTTTTGGGCTACGATCCTACCCAGTCCCACCGCCCCTCCTTAAATCACACGGCATTCAATACCTCCAACGGATGCACCCCCTCCATGGTGGCCTCACCCGTGACCCCATCCCCATGGAATTAACGCATCATCCATGTGGACACAGCCACCCATGTGACCTTCATGCGGTGCCACCTCTACCAGGTTTGCCAAGTAGCACTACAAACCATATTTTTCCACGTCAACATTGCACACTCAACAATTTAGTGATCAACCAAGTCAGCAGGCCCTCTCATATCGTGCTACATCGCATTTCAATTCTGCCGTGGGGTGTGGGGATTTACACTGATTTTGACGGCCATTTTCAAATTGAAATAACTAAGACTCGGATTTCGGTGTTGTTTTTTTTCAAATTTTGTCTTTTTAGGACTTCACATTGAGAAGTGGTTTTAGCTTTTTTAAGGAGTTGTCTAAAATTGCTACGATTTTGTCTGGCTAAATAGTATTTTCAGACACGAATTTGTCGGAATTTGGGATAGAATTTTAAGAATCACAAATAATAATATTAATCCTGTATAATTTGGATGTCTTGGGGGCTTTCCAGGGTGTTGAAGTCATCTAGATTCATCTAAATGTTTAGAAAAACTATTTATTCAACACAAATTGTCAAATTTTTAGATTTCATATGACCGAATTCCAACCAAGTTTTGATAGGACTCACGAAATCGTCTACTTTTAAACCGTTTTGAAGTTGTTTTTTCCAAATCCAAAATCTTTATTCTTGTTTTGTATTTTTATAAAGTAACTTTCTTATGACTTGAGATTAAGTCATTTTTTTAATTTAATCAAATTTTCATTTTTTTTAATTTCAAAGATCATTTTGATATTATATTTGTAGATTTTATTGTAATAGTTTAATGTTTTAGAAAATATTTGTTTTTTAGAAAGAAAATTTTAAGGATTTATATTTTTCTTAAAATGTAAGAAATCTTGGCGAATTTTATTGATTTTTGTTGCAACCATAAAATGATGGGCAATACTTTTCTAAAACGATTCAAATTTTTAAGGATTTTACATAGTTTGTGGTTAATTTTGGTGATTTTTAGAGTAAAATTTTTTTATCCCGTGGATTTTGGGTGAATCAATTTATAAGAAAATAGAAATTGGCACATCTTTTTCAAAAAATAAATAAATAAATAAATAAAATAAAAAACAAAAAATAAATAAAATAAAATAAAATTAGCCCATGGACCAAATTTCACCCCTAAAATTTTCCATGTTTTTAGTAGTTCAAAATAATGAGAAGAGAACCTCTCATTTGTTTGCTTAAAATTGGACAAGAATCATTTTGGTTTGATGGAATCACAATCATCAATTGTTAACATTGCATAATCAAGTTGCATTATGGGTATTTAAAGGTGTCGAATCCATTTTTGCATTAAAAACAACAATTTCAACAATCCAAAATTATAATTTTAACAAAGATTTTATGGTTAGATTTTCATGGTGGCAAACCATAAATTAAGTCAAAATCATAGCATGTATATATTTCTTCCTTCTTATTCCACTAGAGATTCATTAGGTGCAAATTATAAAATGTCTTCTTTTGAGTTTTTTCTAATAATTAACACTTGAGCAAGACAAGCAGTTGCATATGTGTGTTTGATATATAGGTTCCAAACATAAAGCTTTGTTTGTTCACAACAACAAGGGCACCAAACCCTCCAAGAAGAAGTCCAAAGAACCCACACCACCAAACACTACTAAGGCTCACAGTGTAACTCAACATTGCTAAAGGTAGCTCTGCAATTGGCGCGGCTCGAAGCTTTTTGACGATTAGGGTTTAATTTTTTCGCTTTGGTCGGCTCTCCCGGAAGCTGCATTCTTGGTGAGCCCAACCTGTCGGCCTAAGTCACGGCGCGATGGCCCCGTGGGGGGGGGGACTCCCCCTCCGTAGTCGGTCCTCTCAGGCTCCCAACTTAAATGGAGCAGCAAAGGCGAAGGCGACGGATTGTAGGGAGGAAGTTGGCAAGGGCTCTGGCTCCAAGGACCCTTAGGGGTAGAAACAGAAGCCTAGAGGATGTATTCCCAAATCTATAGAGATCCCTTCCCTCCAGATCAAATCTGAGAAGCTACGAGAATGAGTTGAACTTTGGAAGGAAAAAGCCCTAATTGGTAAGTTTATTGGAATTTGGCCAAAGGAGAAAGACCTTCTGAAATGGATCAAAACCTCATGGAACCCTAAAGGGAATTATGATCTTCAGCTGGGCTCGAAGGGATTCTTTACTATCATCTTCTTTAACCAAGAGGATAGGGATAGGGTTTTGGAAGGTGGACCTTATTTCCTGTTTTCTTCAGGATTGTATCTCATCCCTTGGAAGGAAATATTTAATCCGGATACGGAAGATATGAGCATTGCCCCTATTTGGATCCGACTCTATTCTCTTTTCTGTGAGTATTGGGATCTAGATATCCAGAGGGATATAAGAAACACTCTGGGTGAATTCGTGAAAGTTGCAGAACTCACCAAACAACAACACTACACTTCTTATGCCCAGATTGTTGTCTATATGAATCTATAGCGGGAACTTTCGGAAGCAATTAACCTCTCATGGGAGGATGAGGAATGGATCCAGCCACTGGACTACGAGAATGTCCCATTTCAATGTCTCTGATGTCATGCTCATGGCCATTTCAGTAGGAATTGCCCACAAAATGTTGAAGGACCTGGCCCTAAAGCAGTGTCGGTGAAAGGTCGCAACCCCGATGGATTCACACAAGTTAAGAGCAAGAAAAAGACGGCCCACAATTCTCATCCAGATCAGCCTTCCCGTCGCTCGATTGCTACCCCCAATCAGTTTCAAACCCTTGTTGCTGCTGAAGAAGATCTGGCTTCCCTGGACAAGATCCCGGGAAAGGAAACCATCCATGTTGAGGCTACCCTTGTTGACATTGCCAAATACCGGGTAGACTCGGTTGACTAATTTGTCTGCATGGAGGGAGATCAAGTCGAAGAAACGGAGGACATGGACCTCAGGGAACTAGACCTTGATGAAATTGAATGAGAATGTAGCAAAAAAAGGAAGGGTTATGTCTCATGTAGACAGCTTAAACTTCTTAAGTATGCCATCCTAAAAAATGGTGCCTCTCCTCAGCTTGGGATAGCCAAGGAACTTCTAAAAAGCACCAAAAGAAAGCAACCGGAAGACGATGAAAAGAGAGGTAGGAAAACAAACAAAGGATAGCCGAGATTGGCAGTAAGTTGATAGAATATGGCCAATACCACACAATTTGGGTGGCCTTCTCTAAAGTAAATCAGGTTACCCAATGAAGATCATCTCCTGGAATATCCACAAGGTGAATCATCCTCGCAAAATCAAGACTCTGAAAAATAAGGTGCAGAAGGAGAACCCTTGGATTCTTTGCTTGCAGGAACTAAATGTGGCATTGAAACAATGAAGGCTGTTGGGAAAAAAGTCTAGAAGAGATGTGAAACAATGACCATTGATGCCCAAGGTATGGCCGGTGGCCTAGATTTTGTTTGGAACCCAGAAGTTGTGTCTCTCTCAAACTTTTGGGCTGCGAAAGGAATCCTCTCGACAAATTTCCATATTCTTTAGACTCAAATCAAAGGTACCATCTCCAATGTCTATGGGCCTAGCATTTACCCCCTGAAGCAAGCCTTCCTGAACTCACTTGCTTGGGCCGGGAGTTGGGTGGATGGAAACCCCTGGATCATTGGTGGAGATTTCAATTTAATCACCACGTTGGACGAAAAAAAAGGAGGCAGATGAATCTTAGGAGCAGTAAATGAAGCATTTAGGGACTTCATTGCAACACATAATCTCATAGATATTGAGACTACCAATTGTTGGTTCACGTGGAACAATAAACGTGGAGGTGAGCACCATGTCACCTCCTGTCTTGACAGATTCTTGGTCTCAGACGGTATTCTCAATAGCAGTGGAGATCTCCACTCATTAGTTCTCCTGTCTGCTGGTTCTGATCATTGGCCTGTCAATTTGCAATGGGGAGGTGTGGGTCTTCCTACCAAGCGACCTTTTCGCTTTGAACGGTTCCGGTTGGAGCACAATGATTTCAAAACCCTAGTCTCCCAATGGTGGCTCGGATCCCCACCCACTGAAGGTACAAAGATGTACCAGTTCCAAAGGAAATTAAAATATCTCAAAGCCAAGATCTGTACTTGGAATAGGGAGGAATTTGGAAATATTTTCGAGGACAAAAAGGCCCTGATCAGACAACTGGAGGAAATCCAATGGTAGGTCATGACTGCAGGGTATGATACTGAGCTAAGAGGCTTAGAGGATCCTACCACCCTCAAACTTAATGCTCATGAATGGCAGGAGGGAATCTAATGGCAACAAAATTCTAGAAACCAATGGCTCAAGGAAGGTGAACACAATACCAAATTTTTTCACCGTTCGGTTATTTAGAATAGACCAGGGAACAAAATTCACCGCCTGAAGACTGCCAACGGATACTATATCGAAGATAGGGAGGCCATGGAAGAAGAACTGGTGGACTACTTTGGAACCATCATGAAGGAAGACAAGGTTAATCGAGCAGCCAATATTGCGAAGATCACCCAACATGTTCTCTCTTTGGTTTTGGTTGATCAAAATACTCTCCTAACATAACCCATCCTGATGCTAGAGGTAGAGGAGGTAGTAAACCCAATGGCGGGAGGCAAAGCTCCTGGCCCAGATGGGTTCACTACCAACCTTTTTCACTATTTTTGGGACCTAATCAAGCACGAAGTCTAGTCGATTGTGGAAGACTCGAGAAAAACCAGAAAGGTGCTTAGATCTTTCAATGCAACTTTCCTCACACTCATTCCCAAAGTCGATGGGCCGGATTCTCCTGGTAAGTTCCGACCCATTGCCCTGTGTAATGTTGTCTACAAAATTATCACAAAAGTAATGGCGAATCAGCTGAAGCCCATTCTTCCTATCCTGATCTCTCCGAAACAATCTGGGTTTGTAGAAGGAAGACAAATTTTAGACAGTGTCATTTTGGTCCATGAGGTTTTACACTCATTAAAAGTCACCAAAAATCTAGGCATGCTTTTAAAGCTCGATATATGAAAAGCTTATGATAAACTAAGCTGGCAATTCATACGCGAAATGTTGATAGATTTTGGTTTCTGCCATGAATGGATTGAAGGGATCATGAATCTCAGCTCATCTTCCTTCTTCTCCATTCTTCTCAATGGGGCTCCTACAAGCATTTTCAGTCCTTCTCGCAGAATTCGGCAAGGCGGCCCCCTCTCCCTTTCCTCTTTATCCTTATGGCGTAAGGCTTAGGGAGAACGGTTAAAGCCAAATCCCAGCAGGGAGAAATCAAGGGGTTGTCACTTCACCCGAGGGAAGAAGTGAAAACTCACCAACAATTCGTTAATAACACAATGTTAATGGGACACCCCTCGGTCCAGAAATCAACCTCTTTGAAGACTATTCTTTCTACCTTTGCTAATGCCTCTGGTTTGGAGGTCAATCGAGAAAAATCTCAAATATTCTACTTCAATACCCCAAAGGTTAACCAAAGGAATATTAATCACATTCTTGGCTTCTGAGGGAGCTCCCTTCCATCCAAATACCTCGGCGCGTCACTCGCTTCCAATGTCATTAAGAAATTTTTGTGGGAGGATCTTCTGGATCGCATTCAATGCAGACTCTCAAGATGGACTCTGCGACCTCTCAACTTAACTAGTCGAGTTACCTTGATCAAATCTGTGATCTAGGCTATGCCGATTTATCTCTTTTCGGTTATGGCCACGCCTAAATCTATTATCAAGGAACCCATAACTATTCAGCAAAACTTCATTTGGGGCGGGAAGGTTGATCAATACAAGTGGCCCTTAGTTAGCTGGGAAAATATATGTCAACCAAAGTCCAACGAGGGCCTTGGCCTGAGAGATCTGGAAAAAAAACAGTAATGTTCTTGCTGCTAAAATTTGGTGGAATTGGGTCTCCTCTACAATGGTACCTTGCGCTAAGATGTGGCATGTGAAGTATGCTCCCAATTGTTTGCAGAGAGACCTAATTCGTTTCAGCGCGGAATATCTAGGATATGTTATTTGGAAAACTACCCGTCAAAATCGAAGCATTATTCAGGACCATAGTTTTTGGGAGGTCAGGAATGGGGAGTCTACAAATTTTTGGGAGTATTCATGGCAACAACTCCCGAAATTAGCCAGTCTGGACAATATGGCTATTAGTCAGGCCCATTGCAGAGCTGAGGGATTCACCAAGATCAACCAATACTGGAAACCAGATCCCAACACCAGTGCTTATAAAGAGTGGCATGACCACAATTGGTGGGCCCAGAGAGTCTCCAAGGAAGACTGGCTGCGAATTCGGGACACCATTCAGGGATGATGTATCAAATCTCAGAAAGGTCTGGAGAAAATTCGATGGGGTTACTCCACCAGGGGAATTTTCAATACCAAAGAAGCTTATATCCTTTGGACCACCAGTCCTGACACTCCACAAGATGAGACTTGGACAAATATCTAGACATCCAATCCTTGGCCCAAAGTTGCCACCTTCATTTGGCTGGTTTCCTATTGAATAATTCTGACAGGGGAAAATCTCAGGAAACGTGGTATTATAGGCCTTTCTCAATGCCTTGTGCCAGCAAAGCGAGGAGACTCTAGCTCACTTACTAGATAGTTTCCCATTCATCACCCCCTTATGGGATAAAGGAGCATAGATTTTCAGACAATCCAATCGCTACAGAGGAGACCCTCCTTAGACTATCAAAAATTGGGATCCTCAAGCGTTCTCGAATCCCATTGTCAACTCTCTTTGGACTTCATTCCCTGGTTTTTTGATGATGGAAGTGTGGAAAGAAAGAAACAAGAGGATTTTTCAGGATGAAATTTCTTCCCAGGATCATGTTTGGGCTAAGATTGAGAAGTATATCCAGGAAACCACCCGTGTTACCCTTTGGGATGACAAATAATGGGAGTTCAATGAGACGGAGCGCCGAACCCTTGTTGCTTGGGGTATCAGTAAGGAAACTCAGAGATGCAGCCGAAAGGATAAAAGGAATATCACTCTGAAAAAGTCCTGATTACTAGACGGCCCCTCATACTGGGACTTTCAAGTTGAACTTTGATGGGGCGTCGCAGGGAAACCCAGACCTAGTGGGATTTGGTGGAGTCATTCGTAATTGGCATGGCGAAATCCTACAGGTGTACATGGGCAACATTAGGGAGGACACGAACAACGCAACAGAAATAGAGGGTCTCCTTGCTGGCTTTTAGTTGGCTATCCAACTCAACCTGAATCCTATCACCTTCGAAGGGGACTCCCATCTTATCATCCAACTTGCTTGTAATATCCAGAGTGGGAAACCGCCCGTAAAAGTAACGGACAGTTGGTGTCTCGCCTACATAGTGGAACAACTGGCCACGATTATCAATTCTTCCTGTGCTTGGTCTGTTGGAAAAATGTTGTCATTGATGTCATAAGTATTTGGAAGAATGTATAGCTTGAGATGGACCAATGAAGACAAGCAAGAAAGACCAAATGACCCATTCTGTGGTCATTTGGAATTGATCCAAATACCCTAGACAAGGATAATGAAAATAGAAAAGAAACAAATGACAAGGTGAAGAAAGCAAGCTTGAACACAGTGGATGGCTTAGGTAAATAAATGAAGAAGACATGCCAAGCAAGCATGAGCTTGTGGGCATGCTTCATAAGGCATACACGAGCATACTTTGATGAAACATGCGGGAAACTGTGTGGGAGCTGCGGAAATTCCTAAACACCATCTGCGGGAATGGTTTGAGGAGGAATGAGGAGCTACGGGCATCTCCTTGCACTCCTGCTGGCACCCTCTATGGCATGTTAGCTGCGGGCACCATCTCGAAGGACATACTGGCTTTGGACAAGGAAAGAAATGCGTCCCTAATTGATGAAGCTGTGCGTGAACACAAAAACCCTCCTACGGACATTTGCTAAGGCCAAGTGCGGGCATATTGAACGAGATACTCCAGGTTGTGTAATGACCACTGTGGGCACACCATTGGAGTGTTAAACTGGTCCTTGCGGGCATGATGAGACCATCATACTGGGAGTTTGAAGATCAAATAAACATCTGTTTGTTAAATTCCATGTGGAAGCAAATATCACTTGATTAAATGAAGACAAGTCGGCCTCCACAAATCCAGGGAATAAAATGAAATAAAAATATATATTATTTTCTCTATCTTAGACATGTCGACCTCCTTAAGATATAAACAAACTCCAGTATAAATGAAAGGCCAGATTCATTGTTTTGGGTGTGAGCAAGAAGTGAATTCAGTGGAGCTGGAAGGTAAGTCTGAGTTCGGTAGGCATAAGAGAGGAGACCAGGATTGTTGAGGATGATCTGTTTTGGGGACAGTCAGGAGAATTACATGAATGTATGGTTGATTTCATTAAATCTTAAAGGAGAAACTATAGAGGCATAAAAGAGGATATTTCGGGTGTTGAAGATGAGGAAGACAGGAGTAGGGTTCAATACCAGTTTATTTTTTGGGCTACAGTTTGGTGAAGTCATAAACAGAAATGCAATGATAGCATGAGATGCCTTTTTTTTGGGTAACAACAGTTGAACCAGAATGATACATGAAGACTTAGTTTCATAAATCTTGCAATGTGTAATCTGAAATTCATAATTGGGAGGTAGGGCGGATCTGGGGAAAGACTGTGTAGTCTTTGTGACAAGTTGTAAGCTTGTATGGATGTTGTAGCATCCCATTTTTTAAAACTTGAGGTTGTAACCTCCTGAGGTGTTGAATCATCTCATGATTACAAATCAAAATTATATTTATATTAAATTGAAAATCATTCTGAGTTGTAATGGTATGATTTTGTGAGTGTTATGTTTGCTACTTGAAGTTATTTAAATAGATGCACTAAGACTACTTTGTTTTGGCAAATACTAAAGGAGAAAAATAAATCAAGTGGCCAATACTGATTCACCCCCCCTCTCAATATTGGGTGTGTGTTCTTCAATTGGTATCAGAGCAAGGTTTCTTCAAAAGGTTTGACAGCTGAAGAAGATCCTTGAGAACACACAATGGGAGGAGCAAAATTCAGAGATGTTCCTAGATTTGATGGAAGCAACTATGTTTATTGGAGCAAGAGAATGACTACTTATCTCGTCTCTCTGGGGTATAATATTTGGAAAATTGTAAAGGATAGATACAAGGAACCAACAAATGGTCCAATTTCCGATGAAGAAATAGAAGACTATGAGAATAATGGTAGACTTGTAAATGCAATTCTAGCAGGCCTAAGTGAGTCAGAATTCTATAAGGTTATGAACTATACCTCAGCTAAGGAGACGTGGGACAATTTAGCCACCATATATCAAGGAGACTCTAAAGTTAAACAAGCAAAGCTTCAAACATATAGAAGTCAATTTGAGGATCTCAAAATGACAGAGGAAGAAAATATAGAATCCTACTTTCAAAGGGTTGAGGAAGTTGTGAACACCATGAAGGGTCTTGGAGAAACAATGGACCCAATACTGGTGGTACAAAAGAATCTTAGAACCTTGACATCCAAATACAATCCCAAGGTTTAAGCTATTGAAGACAAGGATAAATTGGATGAGATGAAAATAGAGGAACTTCAAGGAATTCTAACAGCATATGAGATGAGAATTCAAGAACTAGGGCCAAGTGAAGCAGTCTTCAAAGAAACAAAGAACAAACATCAGCATAATGAATCCTATCCACCTGATTATGAAATATCTGATGAAGAAATGGTTAACTTCGTCAATAGACTTCCAACGGGAACTTGAAGGTATAAAGGGAAGATTCCACTGAAATGCGTCAGCTGCGGAAAAATTGGACACTACGCTGCCAAGTGTCCCCTCAAGAAATATCAAAGAGAAATGTTTCCACAAAGAAACTTCAAGGATCGAAGAACAACAGAGAAGCAAACGTTGTTTACTAAAACTGAAGAGGAGAGTGTCTCAGACTTTGAAGAAGAAGAGGAAGATATTTTTGGAAACAACATAAATGAAATTATGTTCCTAGCACATGATAACAGCGAAGATCAACTTGAATCAGAAGAAGGGGTTGTAGACCTTGAAGTTGAGCTATCTGCAGCATTAGAAGAGATTGAAAATATGAAGAACTTGAATGAAAAACAAGAACAACAACATCAACTTGCAAAGACTATTTTGGTCAAAAGATTCAAAGAAGTAATTCAAAAAAGGGAGATAGAATCAATTCTCTCACGAAAGATCTTCAAAAGTCAAGAGTGATGAAAGGTTACACCGAACATGACAACCTGCTCTTACATTAGAGAAAATATGGAGCTTCAGGTGGCCTGTGCTATACCTCAGGATCAAGTGAAAGCAAACCTGAATATTCCCTAAATCAAGAAGTTCAAACTATCAGCAGAACTATGAGTAAATTGAAGGAGAATCTAGCCAAAATTCATGACCCCATGAATGAAGCTCAAAGACAGCTAAGTCTAAGAGAGAAAGAGGTTGAATAACTCCAAAGGGAAGTAATCAGCTTGAAGAAGCCAAACAATTTGCAGACAAACAAAAGGATTGAATATGAAAGTAGAAAAATCACAAACAACTTCTAGCCTACAAAAAGACAAGGATTTCCTAGGTATCAAAGTTTCTTTCTTGGTCATTGTTATAATTGTTACAAGTTTGGTCACAAGGCAATTGCTTGTAGAGGCCCTACCACCCAAAATGTGAAGAGGTACCCACCCACATTTTTTATCAAGTTTGGGGACTTATATTTTTGTAATTTCTCGTGAATGACGTGATATGTTTCCATTTCTTTTTCCTATGAACATGTGAAGAGGTACCCACACAATTAACATTGTCCATACTATTTTCATAATTTGATTTTTATCACCGCACATGTGATGAGATACCCCCGCACTTAAAATTGTCCAGTACTTTCATTTTCATCATTTTAATTCTTATCATTGCCCAATATGTGAAGAGGTACCCACCCACTTAACATCATCCATTACTTTCATTTTCATAATTTTATTTTTTATCACCACCCAAAATGTGAAGAGGTACCCACCCACTTAACATCATCCAATACTTTCATTTTCATAATTTGTTTTTTATCACCACACAACATGTGAAGAGAGAATACTCCAATCAAACACCATAGGACACTCTATGAAATCTAGACTCGGATGTAATTGTGGAAGGTGATGGTTACATTACAACATTAACATAATAAACTAGCAATTGTACCCAAAGGTGACATTGACATAAACAACAAAGATACAGTGCTAGGTAAGTATGCACATTCCCTTTTAAATGTAAGTGTTAGGCAAGTATAGACTGCTCATTAAAAACCGAGTTTGAATTCCTAACCTTGTGCATTGCATAACCTTTAACACATCTTAATTATATTGAAGCTATACTTGCAATGTAAAAAGCATATCCACCATGGTTTATACTTGTCCTTATAAGAAAAAGAGACATGACATTCAAGAAAATGAAACATGAACTAGGTTTTTTTCACTGAAAAAAATACTCTATACCATTAAAGTATATAAAATTGGCAAGATATACATCCTCTTCAGCATCCTGAAGATATCCCATGGAGTATACCATCATACACATGATTCCTCAAATTACATAGATATACCCATACATTCGGCAGCTTCTTCCTTTGGTATCCCGAAAACCAACCATCCAACCGAATTACACTATGGATGCCAATATAGAGATAATAAAAAAGAAAAAATAGATAATACTATAGCCGAATTATTCCACCTATAGCGAAGACACAACAATGGGTAACATAATAAATATAGCCACCCAAGAAGCAGCTAACCCAGAAAAATAGGAGGGGATCCAGAATCCCGCAATAATTGATCTTCTCTGAGTTCAAAGTAAATATTGCCCTCCCGAGCCAATAGACCCCTCCTGGACATTAGATCCGCCTTTGCATTGTCAGCACGAAATATATGGTGAAAGCAGATCTCTTGCATATCTAGAAGAAGCCCAAGAATTTGGGACATCCAGGTTTATAGAACGATAGCCTGAATGTCCTCCTTGTGACTAACCCAATCAATGATGATCATAGAATCCCCAGAGACATGCACCAGTTCGATCTTTAATTGCTTGGCAAAGTAAAGCACCATACAAAGTGCAACCAATTCCGCCCTGGTGTTGGACCCAATGCCACAATTCATCTACAGATAATAGCTACTATGATGATCCAATTTAATGACAGCTCCTACTCTGTATTTGGTGCCCAAAGACTGAGATGCACCATCGAAACATGCAGTAACACCTAGAAAGGATAAAAGTGATGGCGATATTGGAAATTTCTGAATTGAATTATTTAAATTTCCTGTAGATTCACAATACCCTGCCATAGCATTAACATCACATTTGTAGGGGAAGATAAACTTATTTTCCAAAATAAGGAGGTTCCTAGAATTCCATGTTTCCTAGAGTATGAATACATCTAGTTCTCCCAACCGTCCATTTGAAGTGAACCAGTTTTGCAGGCATTCCTATGGAGAGGTTCCATTCCAAACCATGATAGTAAGAAAATAAATTCCAACAAATTCCCATACCTGTAATATATATTGAAAATCCATAAATAGATGAGATACCGAGTCTCCAACAAGTTTACAAAGTAAGCATATATTTGCACCATTATATACGCGTCTCTGCAGGTTTTGCGAAGTAAGGAGTCTGTCTTCAAGGGTCAGCCAAATAAAAACTTTTAACTTGAGCGGAAGTCTCCACTTCCAGCATGCTTTGTGCCACCACTCCATGTTGATAGGAAATGCGTGGAATATTACCTCATATGCCAATTTTGTTGCCAGGACACCCGAGTGTGAGTTCCACGACCAAACAAGGCTATCATCAATCTCAGATAGCCTTACATTACCACAGTGAATACCATGCGTATATTCATTCCATTCCATATCCATATCTCCCCGGAGACCTATCTGTTTAGCAGTCAACCAGTTTTACCTGCGGAAAATAGTTGGGATCGCCGAGATGGCATGTTGGAGAGTGTAAATACCATGAATGTGCAGCAGATAAATTAAGTCACTTGAAATTATGTAGCGACCTGGGCCTCCAACAATTGGATCTTCTCCAACCATGATGAACCTTCCATTACTCGGACACCATGCAATCCATTCTTCCAGAACAATGAAAGCCGAAATCAAGCCGACCCAGATGTTGGAAGCTTTCTTGACATATGTAACAGGGCATTAGAGCCACTGTGTAACCGAGATATCCCTTAGCTATTTATCCTTGATGATATCTCCCCATATTCCTTTTACCATAAGTTCCCTCCAGAGACTTTTTGCCAGAAGGGTCTTGGAGAATGCAAATATGTTCTTTGCAGACCATCCACCATTTATAAAAGGATTAGCTACCTTATGCCATTCCACTAGATGGAATTTATGGATGAACTAGTTAAATGTTGAGGGATTCAAACAATTATTATGGACATTCAAATGAACATCATATGTACAATGAAATATTGCAAAGCAACTTTGATGAGTATAAGAAGAGAGTACACGTTTTTCATATATACAAGTTAATCTACGACGTCATGCCATTTAAGATGCAACTTTGGAAGCATATGTTTATTTCGGTGTAGTCAATCTTCTCTTATCCGTGTTAATGTTCTTTCACATACATGAATAATGTGTTTTAGAAGTACCTTTAATTTACAAAGCAACTCAACACTTGGTTGCATGTGATACATACGATTGGTGGGAGAAGGTAAAAATCTAGTTTCTATGTCTCACATAGTTTCTTATGCTCTTGCATTTTTCAACAATAGTTATACAATGTGGAAATATATTGCATATACATCTTTGTTGGTTAAAAGAAATTAATGAATGATGTGACACGTAACCATCACTCCATATGGTTATGATAGATACTTTTTAATTTTCTACTGACAGAGCCATGACGAGGTACACTCCAGTCTATACGATCCATTCTTTTTTCGCAATTAATATTCATGATATTTTCCTTCTTATGGCCGACCAACATGGTAGGAAGAGTTCATGAGTCACGAGGCTCGCAACTACACTCAACACAGTTAAGTGCATAGTTAAGAACTTTTATTATACTTGAATGAAGTTTTCTTTCACATTCATATTTAAAATTATAGTTTCATTTGATTAGTGAATGTTTTTATGATAGAATTGTATTTCACATTATAATTTCATTTTGAAATTTTTATGAATTGTTTTTAATTTTTAATTTATTTTTAAAAAATTATATAATCAAAAAATTTGAAACAAAAATTGTATATCAAAATTAAATTTTATTTTTTTAATATTTTTATTAAAATATATTTAACTATAACACTTAAGTGATAAACTTATAAATGATATAATATAATATTTCAAATTAACTATCTAATATATAAGCTTTGCCATCACATTTTTTTGCTGCCATATGTCAAAGTCTTCTTTTTTTCTACATCAAAGCCTTATTTTTATCTAAAGCGGGGAATTAGATATTTTGTCCATCCAACTCTAATTAGTGATGTGATGTTTTGCTACACATATCAAATATCAAAGTCTTATTCTTTTATTCTTTTCTAAAGTTTGGGGGTTGATATTTTGATAATTTCTAATGAATGTTGTGATATCTTTACATTTTCTTGCATGTGAAGAGGTACCCACCCACTTAGCATTGTCTAGTACTTTCCTTTTTATAATTTTGATTTTTATCACTGCCCAACATGTGAAGAGGTACCTACCCACTTAACATTTTCTATTACTTCCATTTTCATAATTTTGATTTTTATCACCGCCCAGCATGTGAAGATAAAATACTCCAATCAAACACCATAGGACACTCTGTCAAATCTAGACTTAGATGTAGTTCTAGAAGGTGATGGTTACAATATAACATTAACATAATAAACTAGTAATTATCCCCAAAGATGCAAAGGAACGTTTACATAAACAACAAAGATAAAGTGCTAGGTAAGTATGTACATTCCCTTTTAAATGAAAGTGTTAGGCAAGTCTGAATAGTTTGCCCATTAAAAACCTAGTTTGAACTCATAAACTTGTGCATTGCGTGACCTTTAACACCCAAGAAAGATTAATCTATGCAACAAGCGTACGGATAGATATTCAACCTATACTTGCAATGTAGAAAGCATTTCTATCATGGTTCTACTTGTTCCTATATGAGAACGGGACGCAACTTTTAAGAGAACGAAACATGACCTTGTTGACTATTGAGGGATTTAAACAATTATTATGGACATGGAAATGAACATCATATGTACAATGAAATTTTGCAAATCAACTTTGATGAGTATAACAAGAGAGTACAAGTTTTTCATATATGCAAGTTGATCTATGGCATCACCCCAATTAAGATCCAACTTTTGATTCTTGAAGCATATGTTTATTCTTGTGTAGCCAATCTTCTCTTATTAGTGTAAATGTGTCACTTTCATGTATATGAACACATCTATGTCCCCGAGTGAATTTCTCATCACAATTATAGCAAAGCCCCTTTTCTCTACGTGCTTGCATCTCTGTTTCAGACAAACACTTGATAGGAGTCGGTCGAGGAGCCTGCGATATAGGTGGTCGTTGAGAACCCATATTTCGGAAGGGAACAAAGGTGGGCTTGGAGCATTGTTGGGATGCAATCTTGTCTTCTGCCAACTTAGCCAACCCTAGTGCTTCCATCATTGTGTTGGGACAGAACATTTTGACCTCAGAGCGGATGGCATCCTTTAGACCACTGATAAAACAACTCCGGTAAAATTCATCAGACAATACTTCATATACACCATCGTATTCAGCTCCTTCCTGGCAGCGTTCCTCCCAACATCAGGCCCTATCGCTACCCATTTCACCAAAAAACGGAGATTGAAATGCTCGTTCGGGACTTATTGAAGCAAGGTATTATTCGCCCAAGCACTAGTTCCTTTTCTTCTCCAGTTATTCTTGTCCGCAAAAAAGATGGGTCATGGCGCCTCTGCATTGACTTCCGAGCACTTAATCACCTCACCATCAAGGATAAGTTTCCAATTCCTGTTGTTGATGAGCTTCTTGATGATCTTCATGGGGCTCACTTTTTCTCCAAGTTGGATCTTCGTTCTGGGTATCATCAAATTCCGGTTCATGAGGATGATATCCCTAAAACAGCTTTCCGCACACATGATGGCCATTATGAGTTTTTGGTCATGCCCTTTGGCCTCACTAATGCTCCTTCCACATTCCAGGCCTTAATGAATAAAATATTTCGACCCTACTTGCGGAAATTCATTCTGGTATTCTTTGATGATATCCTCATCTACAGTAAAACATGGGATGAACATCTCCAACATTTGGATCTTGTCATGCAACTTTTCTCTGACCATCATCTCCATGCCAAGCAGTCTAAATGTGTTTTTGGACAGAAGGAAGTTAAGTATCTCGGGCACATTATCTCAGCACAAGGGGTTCGCGTGGATCCTGCCAAAATCGATGCCATGAACAATTGGCCGCATCCTCAGACACTCAAGAGCCTTCGTGGTTTTTTGGGGTTGACTGGCTACTACCGCAAGTTTGTCAAGGATTATGGGAAGATTGCAGCTCCATTAACTGCTCTATTGAAAAAGGACGCCTTCACATGGACACCTGTTGCTCAGTGTGCATTTGACAAACTAAAACAAGCTATGTGTACTACACCTGTGCTAGCTATGCCCGATTTTTCCAAGCCCTTCACTATTGAGAGTGATGCTTGCGGCAATGGACTTGGTGTTGTTCTCCTTCAATATGAACACCCCATTGCGTTCACCAGCAAAGCCCTTTCAGGTAAGAATCTAGCTGCCTCTACCTATAAGAAGGAAATGATGGCTATTTTTCATGCAGTATAGAAGTGGCGCCCATACCTATTAGGGAATCATTTCTGCATCAAGACTGATCACCAAAGTCTGAAATATTTCTTGGACCAGCGTGTCTCCTCCCCGGCACAACAGAAATGGGTTAGCAAACTCATGGGTTATGCCTATGAGATCACTTACAAGAAGGGTAAAGACAATATTGTGGCATATGCTCTTTCTCGCAAATTTGAGGCCCAAGGTTCTCTTTCAGCTATTTCTATGCCTGTTCCAAATTGGTTGCAATCTGTTCAACAGGGTTATGTCAATGACTCCTCTTTATCTCAAATCATCCAACGCTTGACCAACAACCCTTTTGTTGTACCACATTACTCTTGGGATGGTGCTTCTCTGCGATACAAGGGGCGTTTGGTGCTTCCTCAGAGCACAGATCTTCAACATGCTGTCGTCTATGAACTCCATGCTTCTCCATCGGCAGGGCACTCTGGGTTCCTCAAAACGTATGAACGAGCACGGCGTAACTTCTTTTGGCAGGGCATGAAAAGGACAATTCAACAGATGGTGGCCGAATGTGATACCTGCCAGCGTAATAAGGGTGAAACAACACTCCTTCCAAGATTGCTTGAACCCTTGCCCATACCTACACGGATTTGGACAAATATTTCTATGGATTTCATTGAAGGGCTCCCTAAATCTGGCGGGAAGACAGTGATTCTCGTTGTCGTTGATCGCCTCTCCAAATATAGTCATTTTTTTGCTCTCAGCCATCCTTATACAACCTCCTCCGTCGCTCAAATTTTTCTGGACCAGATCTTTCATCTTCATGGCATCCCTTCTTCCATTGTCTCGGATCGTGATGCGACTTTCACCAGTCATTTTTGGACAGAACTATTTCGCCACACTGGCACCAAACTGAAGATGAGTTCAGGGTATCACCCACAAATAGATGGTCAGACTGAAATTGTCAATAAATGCTTGGAAACTTATCTTCGTTGCTTCACCTCGGAACAACAACATCAGTGGGAAAAATAGCTCCCTCTCGCTGAATGGTGGTACAATACCTCTTACCACACTGCCTCTAAAATGACCCCATATGAAGCAGTCTATGGTCAGGCACCTCCAGCTCTTCTTCCATACACCCCCACCAGTTCACCAGTTCAGGAAGTTGACACGGTCCTTAGAAACCGCGATCAGATTCTTCGCATTTTGCGGGACAATCTTCACATGGCAAGAAATCGCATGAAGCAACAAGCTGATCAGCACCGTTCTGAGTGCACTTTTCAAGTCAGCGATATGGTTTTTCTTCGTCTCCAGCCATACAAACAATCATCCTTGAAACTCAAAGGGCGTCATAAGCTCACTCCAAAGTTCTATGGGCCATATCGGATTCTTCAAAATATTGGGTCCGTTGCTTATAAATTGGAACTTCCTCCTTCTTCCTGCATTCATCCAGTCTTTCATGTCTCTTGTCTGAAGAAAGTTCTTGGCACCAACATCAGTGGACAAACGATTTTACCCGAACTGGATAATGAAGGATCCATCCTTTTGGAGCCAGAGGCCATCCTCAATCGGCGCACGCGTCAGCTTTGCTCTCGCTCTATCACAGAGGTCTTAATTCAGTGGCATGGCATGCAACCAGAGGATGCTACATGGGAACCACTCCTTCATATTCAACAACAATTTCCACATCTAAAGCTTTGAGGACAAAGATTTTTTTAAGGGGGAGGGGATGTTAGGAACCCATGTCTTTACTTTGTTAGTATGTTGTTGTTGGATGCATATGCTTTGTAATTCGTCCCGTAGTATTTGTTGATCAATAGTTTATGTTATTGTTGTTGGCGCATATGCTTTGTAAGTCGCCCGTAGTATTGTTGATCCATAGTTTGTAACGGCCCATGGTTTTGACCCATAGTATTGGCACCCATAATTAGTATATAAGTGTGTGTTGAGACCTATGAAGGCACCGTGAAGTTAATTGTATTGAGCTTGCTCAAAGGAGGTTGCTCCCTCGAAGTGGCCTGTGATCAATATAAAAGTGATTATGAGTTCTGTCATTTCTGCTATTTCGCATATTCTTGTTAATTAATTGTTGCAGGTGCATCACATTCCATGACCAAACAGGTCTATCATCAATCTCAGATAGTCTTACATTACCACAATGAATACCATGCATATATTCATTCCATTCCATAGCCATATCTCCCCGGAGACCTATCTGTTCAATAGTCAACTAGGTTTACCTGCGGAAAATAGTTGGGATTGCCGAGATGGCATGTTGGAGAGTGTATATACCGCGAGTGTGTAGCAAATAAATTAAGTCACTTGAAATTCTATAGCGACCTGGGCCTCCAACAATTGGATCTTCTCCAACCATGATGAACCTTCCATTACCCAGACACCATGCAATCCATTCTACCAGAATAGTGAAAGCCGAAATTAGGTCGACCCAGATGTTGGAAGCTTTCTTGACATGTGTAACAAGCATCGGAGCCACTGTGTAACCGAGATATCCCTTAGATATTTATCCTTGATGATATCTCCCCATATTCCTTTTACCATAAGTTCCAGTCTAAGCAGGACAGAGTGGTAAGAACCCGTGAGAAAAACTGCAAGCTTGAACAATGCAGAGAAACCGTGAGAACCTGGGATTGGACATAGAGAGTAGATTGCAGAACAGAGCCCTATCTGCAAGTCTGAAAGGACTCAGCTTGTTGAACTGTGGAATAAGGTTGGGTTGCTTGATAAACCCAGTGAAGGCTGTAATCTCATAGAACTAGTGACTGGACCTTTCTATGCCCATGCTGAATAGCACTGGAGGGGAAGAGGCCTTGAGGGACTGTGCAACAGAGAAGAGGGTCTTCCTTGTGTTGTATGTGGTAGGTAATGTGGGTGCTAGGTCGGCTGAGTGTTGAGATACCTGCAGCTCTGTGGTTGAGCTCACTGGCTTAGCAATGCCTTCCTTGTTATCCCTGTATGCCTGATAAACCCGCTACAGGTTGGCAATGCTACGAATATAAATAGGATAATAATAAAAAATAATTGTTAATTATTATAATAGTTAATTATTAATGTGAAGAGACATAACCTTTCATTATGAATGCTCAAGCCATATAAAGGGCGAGCTATGTTGCAATATTCAATCATCATCTTATCTATTAAAATATCAATATATATTTGCCTATTAATGGCTTATCTAATATTCCAGGTGTTCTGGTAATATTTATTGTATGAACGAATAAATATTCGCTTCATTTGGTATCAGAGCCCCTTCTTGGGCCGATCCCAGCTTTTGGCTATTAGTGGGAGTTTCTCCCATCAATTGGTATTTTACCATAGAGTGGCCCTTGGCCAAAGTCCATTCTGCAACTCCCAAAAAGAAAATAAAAAGGAAGTAAAAAATAGAGAAGAAGAAGAAGAAAGAAGACCCCATAATAAGGGGGAAACACAACATAGGTTTTATTTAACCAACCCTTGGTTTTATAAAACCACTCCTTCCTGTGGTTTTTTAAAACCACTCTACCCTTGGTTTTATAAAGAAACCAACACACCTTAATTAAGTTATTTATTTATTGAAAGGTTATTGGATATTAATTAATAACTCATACTTTAATTAGGTTGAGTTTAGTATTTAATTATCTTTTAACATAAAAGCTAAAAGTCAAGTGAGAATTGAACTTGGGTGGGGAGGGTAGCAATCATTCTTCCAAACCACCTAATCTACACACAATCCACAAAGAAATTAATCTAAAGCAAAAGGTTAACCAACGTGGAGATCCAAGTTCCTTTTGAACTCAAAAAAATAAAGAGGAAGTCTCATCAAAAATTCAAAGACCCTCTATCGTCGAAAAAGTCGAAGACTATCTATCTCTGAAGAAATCAAAGAAACACCATCCATCACCGCAGAAGTCGAAGACCATGGAAGCCAGTTTACGATTACAAATAGAGAAATTAGAAGCCAAGTTAAAACGTTATCGAAAAGACAATGAAGAATTGCGCGACATAAATAACAGTTCAGAAATAAGAATTGAATTACACGAAAGGTACAATGAAATAACAATCTCTGACCAGGAAAAGGCGTATGGAAAAATTGTATGCGCAAATTGATGAATTAAAAGCCGAAAATGAATTCAATCAGAGGTTAGGAAAACAAGATATAAAGAAGGAAATAAATAATTACGAAGTAGAAATAATACGCTTGAACAAAATTGTTAGCGACAAAGATGAAGAACTAACGCAGATACGACATAAATTAGAAAGTCAAGAATCAGAGGTTGGCCAATGTCGACAACAGATAAAAGTTCTTCAACAAAAAGTTGACGACTTTAAAAAGACACATAAGTCAGAGATCGCAAAGAGTAATAAAGCATTATCCAACAATGCTAAAGAAATTGTCAGACTAAGAAATCATAACAAGATACTAGTCACAAAAATTAAGAAGTTGAAAAATAGCCGGAAGATAAAACAATCTATGGAGGACATTGAAGGGAAACTTCTAGAGAAGCAAGAAGAAAATAGTTGCATCAGAAGTCATAATGAAGATCTCAAGGAACAACGTAAGAAGTCTGAAAATGACATAAAATCGCAAATAGAAGTGATTAAGAAGTTTCAAAATGATAACATGTAGTTAGAAAACAAGTTGGAAAAAATACAGAACGAAACCTTAAAACCTCAAGGGACGAAAATACAACTTCCAACTCAGATCAATACTCAAAAGACGACACTCGTAAAAGAAAATGACATTGTGAAAATTCTGTATCGACACCCCAACCATAAAAACCGATATTCTGAAAAGTGGGAAATGTCGAAAGACGATGGTACTATTGTGATCAAAGCTCTTGACGACAGATCAGTGGGGAATCCCAACAGTCAACAGCAAATCAATCTGGGATGGATTGACCCATCCACATATCGGAAGTTATGCTCTACACTTAGAAGTTCGTATCGACAGGTTTCGTCAGCATTGACATCGCAAAGAACAATGCGACAAAATTATAAGGCTTTGAGGACAAAGCCTTTCTAAGAGAGTGGCAATGCTATGAATATAAATAGGATAATAATAAAAAATAATTGTTAATTATTATAATAGTTATTTATTAATGTGAAGGGACATAACCTTTCATTATGAATGCTCAGGCCATATAAAAGGCGAGCTATGTTGTAATATTCAATCATCATCTTATCTATTAAAATATCAATATATATTTGCCTATTAATGGCTTATCTAATATTCCAGGTGTTCTGGTAATATTTATTGTGTGAACGAATAAATATTCGCTTCATAGCATGATCAGCTTGTCTGGTATTCTTGATAAACCCAACTGTATGATGGCTTGGCATGATTGCGATTGCTTGGTATGCCTGATAAACCCACTGCAGGTTGGTTTAGCATGTTCATCTAATATGGTATGCTTGATAAACCCAACTGTAGGCTGGCTTGGAATGACCTTGTTGTTTGGTATGCTTGATAAATGCAACTGGAATTTGGCTTAGCATGACCAATATGTCCTTGAATGCTTGATAAACCCACTTTAGGTTGTCTTAGCATGGGTAGGTGCCCTAGAATGCTTGATAAACCCAACTACATATTGGCTTAGCATTGGGATGGAACCTTGATTGTGAGAGAACCTGATAGCCCTCCTTAATGGATACACAGCCCAGCTTGGGGGTGATCTCTCAGCTGAAAGAGTACAGGATGGACAGAGATCTAAGGTTGGGTGGAACGTTGCTCTCACTTAGCCAGTTTCTTGGCAGCTTCAGAAAGTTGAAAGATAAGTACTTCTTGTTATGTTAAATGATGATGTTTCATTGCTATGAAATTGTTTCTTATGTTCAATTATGGAATGCATGTTTATATGAATTTGATTAACCAAAATTTCATGTGCAGGCCTGAGTAGGAGACTGAGTTATTGTTATGTATATCATTGTATTGCATGAGTTTAATGCATTATAAGTCTTGCATGTGATAGATGTATTTGTTAGATCCAACTTTATGCATTTTACATGTTATGATATGTTTGATCAACCATGTGTATGAGTTATATGTTTACATCTGATCCTTGGGAAGGAAGGGAATACCTTGATGTGTTTCAAAACCCCTCTGTGGGTCAGGTGGAAGGGAAGATCATGGCAGGAAGAAGGATTAAGTCTTTTAAGTGGAGTTATGGACATAACTTCAGTGAGAAATTTAACATGGTATGATTGCTTAGATGGGGTAGGGATCTCACCATTGGATAGAGCTCACCAAGAGCTTTCCAATGGTACCACCCTTATCTCATTTGGACCAAGGATGAGGAAGTTATGCCCCTCAGAAGTTGTGTGGAAAGTTACCATTTGACGTCCCGCACGTCCACACCCGCAATTGCAGATTGCGGATCCGCGGTTGTGAATTGCGGATTGCGGAAGGTAAGTTTTTGGTTGTAAAGTTTTGCACTTCCACATCTGTTGTTGCGGATTACGGATTGCGGAAAGGTGAGTTTCCGAAGGTGAAGATTCGCATGCTCGCATCCGCAATTGCGGATTGCGGATCCGAGCTATTTCAACTGTGTGAGTGTACTCAGTTGGATTTGGGAAGAAAAAAAAATGTATCAGAGTGTCCCGTGGCCTAAGGAGGTCAGTGGGGATGTGACAAATGCATTGCCACAAAGATGTAACGAATACTAGAATCTTTGTTAGATGAGAATAATCAGACATGTTCAGTTGTTTCACCCAAAGATACTTTTCTTGCAGACATCGTGGAAATGCCAGATTTGATATTTGATGTAAGGAAGATCATACAATAATGCATGCCAAAGAGCCTTCTCAGCGGGATCATTTACCAACCAAAATGAAAGGAGTGCTAGACCAATTAGTAGATGGGGAGAAATAGTGTCCCTCTGTAGGCTTCCTTAATAATATGGATGCAAGTGATAACATATAAGGTAAAATGTGTGAGTTTTCAATAAACAAGGATAGGTCAATTGAGGAGGCAAAAGAGAATAAAACTGTGCATGGATCTTCTCGTGAAGTGATAGATGTTTTGAGACAGATGGAAAGGAATTGGGTGTCAAGCTCTGTAGTGAAGCATGCCAAAGAGTATGTTCAAAAGGCATAAATGAGAGGAGGTTTAGATAACCTACTCGATGAAAGAAGTGAGTATGCTAGAGTAATTGCACCTGAAGATATTGCATCTGTAAATGTTCACAGGATGTTGGAGTTGGTGATTGATGTAAATGATGAAACTGATGGAGAGATGCATGCGACACAACTTGACTGCAAGAATCCAATAACTAAGGCAGTTTGTTCATGGTCGGATTTTGTGTTGGATGAGAAAAAAGAAGTGAAAGGCATACATGATTTATGTGAGCCAGAGGATGAAGAGAAGGAGAAGATTACTAAGTATCCAATAACTGGGGATTTTCTGAAGGTGGAAGCATGGATTTGTAACATGGGTAGATCCTCTCAAGAAAAAGATGTTGGTTTTGGATGTGCATAAATTTAGGGGACACTAAAGTCATTAGTTGGTGGCACTGACATGGATAATCCGGGGAAGCATAGTAGAGAAGCATTACAAGAAATTGTTGCTTTGGTGGGAAATCGTGATTCTGTGCAGGGATGCGATTTGCAGAGCCGAATAGACTTAGAAAACCCTACGTTGGTGGCCGAGAACCCAACTGTGGGATAGATTTGTTTGGCTAGAGAAAGTGGGGAATAAAATCCGAGTGGGAAGGAGCCAAGAGATTTTAGATTTCAAGCTAAAGCATGAGAGGGCTTATGTACCTTGATTTTAGTAGTTAAGGCCAACCACACTTATCCAGACCAGTGCTAGGGGAAGGGGCGCCCTAGGGACTGTGCAACAGTGAAGGGGACCTTACCTAGGCTAAGAGTGGGGTGATGGGGGTGCTTGAACCTGTCTGAGATCATTGGAATATGCCCATAGCTCTGTGGAGGAACTTATTGAGCTATAAAACCCTTACCTGCTTTCCCCATTTGCTTAACAAAGTTAACTATGTGTTGGATGTCTTGATTGACTATGAACTAATGCTGTGAGTGAGCCTGAGTGACACTCCTTAGTGGATACATAGCCCCATCATGGGGTTGATCTCTGATTTCTGAAATAATAGAGGCTAGGTAGAGATATATGGTTGGGTTGGAAAGTTGCAGTCCATAGCCAGTTGCTTGGAGACTTCCATGACAAGATGAGTGTTCCTTGTGGTGTTTAAACGATGTTATTCCATGTGTTATGTTATGATTCTTATGTTTTAATTTATTGATTGAATGGTTGCATAGAATGGATCATTAGGGAGCTAGGTATGAGCCCGCGTATGAGGATGAATTCATGTCTAAATGCTTCACCATTTCCTTGAGTGAATATGTTGCTAACCTTGAAGGTTATATATGCATTGAATAGCTTTAGTTTCATAGTATGTGTTTAGTCATGCATGCATCAATTTTCTTATGGGAATGGTCCATTGATGAATAGGTCTGTATGCCTATGCATGGTGCTAAGTCTGTTGTGTATGGTGTGCATCTTGTTGTTGCATTGTTTAACTAGTATTGTCTGTTATGGTTGGAAGATGTGTGTGTTAATTGCATTGCTCTTGCACCTTTAAATGCTCATCCTTAGGTTGATATTTGTATGTAATTGTGCTTGAAGAACAGGTCTAAGTCCTGTATGCACTCCTCACTCTGCCTAGGAGAAATCTGTGCATAAACTCCAATCTATGTGTGGTCCATGTTTCATCTCTGGCATTCATGTAGTATGCTTATGATAGTTGTAATTCCCTTTGATAATGCCTTGAACTGTCCTTGGAAGAATTGTGGCTAAGTCTGGTAAATGTGCAGGACCACTCCTGCTAGGATTTGGATAAAGAATGGACACCCTGTGGATCAGATGAAGGAGAGAAGACTTGGCAGAAGTGGAATTGAGCCTTGCAAAAGATCAATAGGTGCATAAGGGAGTTATAGGCCATAATTTTAAGTTGGAAAAATGACTGGGTTAGAGTGCTCATATTGGATGGAGGATCATACCAGTGGATAGAGCTCTCCAAGATCTTTCCAACGGTACCGACCTTGCCCAATTTGTCCCAAGGATGGAGGAGTTATCACCCTTAGAAATTTCCTTAGAAGCTTGCTGGAGCAGGAGTTTTTGATCCTGACATTTCCGCATCTGCAATGTGGATTGCAGATTGCGAAAGTCAGGGACAAACCATTGGAGTTGTGCGGTGAAACTTCCGCATTTCTGTATTCGCAAGCGGATTGCAGATTGCAGATGTCAGGTGATCAATTTTTGCGGAGTTGGCGTTTTGGATTTCCGCATTTCCGCATCTGCAAGCAGGTTGCGGGAGGTCGGATTCCATGGGGTTGCTGCATTTGGTTTCGTCATTTCCGCATCTGCAAGCGAGTTGCAGATTGCGTATTATGGAGGGTGTTTTCCCGGATTGGCGTTCCGATTCCTGAGTTCCGCAAGGCGGAACTGTGGATTACGAAAATCGGAAATGCGATTTGTCGGAGCTGCGTAATTGGGCTTTCGGATTTCTGAATCCTGCATGTGGATTGTGAAAGGGAAATTTTCCGGGGAAACGATTTGACTTCCGAGTTCCGACTTCCGTATTGCAGATTGTGGAAGTCGGGAAGGCGATTTCTGCGGAAGGTTTATTTTGGCAATTTGACTTCCGATTTCTGATTGCGGGTTGCAGATCAAAGTTCATTGTGGAACTGTGGATTGTGGATCGATGATAATTGCGGGCCTAGAGTTGTGGAGCCTTTGAATTGTTGCTAAGAAGAAGAAGAAAAAGTTAGCAGGTGATTCAAGGGATCTCTCCCATTTCCTCTAAAGGGTATCGAGGTGACTGGGGACATGACAAATGGTATCAGAGCCTCAGTTACAGCACTAGGGCTACTTGGGCCAATGCGTGAGCTCGCAGGAAGATTAACAGAGCGTTTAAATGAGGTGCAAAGACGCAGGAACAAAGTGTAGTGAGGACTGTTGTGAGGATCAAAGTATGCTACATAAGGATGATAGATGACTGTGACAGAATTGGAGAATGACCTCCACGAGACAACATTGATAAACAGGGAAATTTCCCACCTTAAAATTATTTATGTTTGCAGCATAAGGATTGCATGCTTGGAAAGTAGTAATTTGGAATTTTACACATGAGTTTATGTATTGAACTATTGCTTAATGAGAAAATCATAGCTAACAATTCCTTTTATGCATGTTAGAGGCCATGGAATTGGATCAGCTATGATGAGGAAGAGGGAATCCATGCTATGAAGAGGAATTGGAAAGGGAGCACTCCTTAACCCTTCTCTTGCTAATATAAATTATATTTTCTGAGTCTTATATACAGAAAATTATGCAAGGGGAATGCTGAAAATGCAATAGACTAGATGGGTGAAGTGATATGCATTAGTAGGCATACTGTTAGATAATGCATAGTGCATGAATGTGAGGCTGCATGTTGGTAAAACTAGTGAAGATTTACATATGTGATGAGCCACTTAAGTTAAGTATTGTGGTTGTTAACCACTATTAACGTTGGTATTGGTTGTAGGACCAAAGACAACAGAATCATGGCTAAAATATACATGATGCTATTGCATGTGACCAGCAACCCTATGAGAAGGGTTGGTGCAACAGATCTGTGATCATGGGATTGGTGGAAGGACTGTGTAGTCCTTGGTAAGAAACCAAGTTGACCAGGTAACATCCAAGAAATTAATGAGAACCATGCACGTAATGTTCACTCATAATTGTGCAAGCGTTGAAAGGGGATTGGGTAAGAATCCCTTGAACCATATTTTGTAATCATAGAACAGTATGCATGTATGCTTGAACATATTTTATGTGAATGCCATACCACCATGGCATGTTGAGGTATGGGGTAGTAAGGGCAAAGAACCTTCTACCATGTGACTATTAAATGTTAGAATGCATTCATATGAAGTTACATCATGCCATTTGCACAGGTTGGTTATGAGTTTAATAACCAAGCAAGTAAGGACTTATAGCCCTGTTATGGTAGTGTTATAGTAGTACATGCTAGGTGAGATGGTCATGGTTAGGGCCATAGGAGTTTGAATGATAGAATGCATGACATGATAGCATAATTATGCAGGGATCGATATTCATTAAAATATATTGTAAAAAAAATGTGGTTGCATTGAGTGAATGCACAGTAACAGATAATGTAAATGTTGTAAATGTGCACGCATGAGTGTGGATGCACATGTTGTGATACATTGCATGAATGCATGGTTATGGTGTATGTTTAATTGAAAATTAAATAGTGGATGAAATGATGGAATCAATTAAAATTATTAAAATCCTTTCATGAGATCTTATGAATGTAGGAGAAAGATTGCATGAAGGTAATCATGATCGAGGGGCTGCCAGAATGCTCCGTGGAAGGGCAGAGTTGTATAAATGATATGGCTGTGAAGTAATGAGTATTTAAAGTTTCATTTAAATTGCACAAATGATGTGACTGTACCTTAAAATTTTAGTAAGGCAATGATTCACATGACGTAAATGTGTTTTGGTGATATTGAGATGCTAACAGTTGGAAGTGTTGGCTGATTTAAAATTTCAGACTTGTAAAATTTCAAATTTGAAAATTACTAATGGTTATTAGGCTAATTTTGAATTGTGTCAAAGGGACATGATATAGGTGGATTCATATTCTATGGAATCAAGCCTAAACCCTAATGGACAGGGTGGTGCCACTTATAAGAGCCAAATGACAAGAGGGTGTCTCATTTGCACTGCAAGATTGGTAAACAATGAGTAAGATGGTAAAGATTATGCCAGAACGAAATATGTGGGATATGGAAAGTGAAAGAGATTGGGATGGAAAACCGATGGACTGTTGACTCATAAAAGGGAGCCCCCATTCCTCGCAAATACATAAAAGATGCATCTGCAAAACGGATAAGTGCTTCGAAACCCTAGCCAAGGATATGCATGTCTAATTACTAGAGTTAATATGCAGGGCATGTTTTATTATTTCATTATTATTCTAGATTGATTGAAGTGTAACTAGGGACTACATAGCTCACATCAGAAAGGGATGCATACCTTCCAGGTGCTGAGTTATGTTAGGGATTGTCAATATTGACTACACCCGAAAGGAATGGACGCATTCTTGATGTTTCAATATTTGATAGTGAATGTATGAAATATGTTTACAATTTTAAAACAACGGTACTGATGATCTTGCGTATCTATCTTGTGTTGACAGCTTGAACATATGCAATTTGGGGTTGCGCGCTAAAGAAGCAATAGAATAAATAAGCTCTTAATAGCACTAGAGTATTGAGCATGAGCTCTGAATAACACTAGAGTATTGAGCATGAGATCTGAATAACACTAGAGTGTTGAGCATAAGCTCTGAAAGCACTAGAACTAATTTTATTACTAATGTTGAGTTGGAGGCTCTGAAGCATCAATAATCAGTTCATTATTGATTATTAGGTACCTTTGTAAAACTTGGAATGATAAGCCTTATTCAGTGTAGAGATGACTCACCCAGAGTTATTTTCTACTATGCATATGCTATGCACGAGATGTGCAGGTACAGGAAATTTTCAAGGTAAAAGGAAGCAAGAACTATGAAGGCATCCTAAGGATGCATATGGGCATGCGACTGTCCTAGAAGGCTCAACATGAGCAACAATTTAGAATGGTGCTAGTCGACTTGTGTGGGTCCTAGTAGCCAAAGGTTCTGTAGGAAATCATGGGAAGGGTTCCCTGGATGAGAGGCCTTGGACAGACCTTAGACACTAAGTGTCATAGCCAAGAAAGGGCAAGTCAAGCATTCACATTGAAGTGAAAGAGGCTAGGAGCATGGAACCACAGTGGTGGTGTGGCTCCGGATTGGAGCAAGACTAAACCTCTTACTCTTGTCTTTCCTTTTTGACTGATGCATTTTAGAAAAACAGAAAATTGTTTAATGCATGATGTGACTGAAAATTGATCGTGTTTAATTGCTTGAAATAAAAGTGTGAATGTTGAGATAATAAATTCTCTATGAAATGATGAACATGAATGAGTTCATGTGTATGTTGGGCAAGCATGAAAAGTGTGTACGTCTCATGAGCAAATCATGAACTCTCCATGTCAATTGGGTGATTAATTGACTGATTCTAATGTTTATACTATGCTTGGCCTAACAAGAATTACAATGATGAATTTCACAGGTGAGGAATCGAAATCAAATTAGTTGCAGCAGTTACAAGGCAAGTGGTGCTAGCAAGAAAAGTGTGGGCATCGGTACATATTGACAATGGAAGTAGACCAAAGGCCGTTAGAGTTGACCGAAAACCTTCCTCAAACAACTTGCCAAGGTAGCAGGGAGCTAGCAGCCATGAATATTTCAGGCTTTTGGATCAGATGAAAGGCAAGGAAAAAGAAAGGACTGTTGTGGAAAATGTAATGTCCCCATTTTGACCCTTAGGATTTGTGGCTTCAATGTAAATATTGTATAAATGTAATGTGTGCTTGCCCTAGTGTGGAGCTGAAGGCCAAGGACCCACTAGCGGATGCTTAAGTTTAATTGCATAGGAAAGTATTTGATATTCTGATAACCCATGTGTTGGAAAGCCATGGAAGATTGTAAATGATGTAAACAATGCCATGTAAATAAAATACCAAGGAACTATGGCTGCAACAAAATGAGGGGGAACTATGGATCCACTAGGGAGGGGTGAGAGGTTTATGGGATTGGAACCATGCTTCGACTTGTCCACTTATGAACCCATTTGACTCCCCATGCTGACATTTAATTCGGTTACAGAAGGTGATTGAGAAATTGGATCATGAAGTCGATGGAGTATGGAGCAGCCCTGCGATCTGTATGGTAGGGTATGGCTCTGTTTTGCTTGCTCCCTGGGACACTGTACCACCTGAGAATTCGCTCATCCGGTTGGCTAGCCCATTGTGGACCACGAAACATGGGGGGGGGTGGATTCATTCATTCATTAATCACACAGGGAGGGAGCTGAGCAAGGGGGAGGAAGGGAAACCACGATTCTATGCAGGGCCGCGATTTGCAGAGTCGAATACACTTAGAAAACCCTGCGTTGGTGGCCGAAAATCCAACTGTGGGATAGAGTTGTCTAGCCAGGGAAAGTTGGGAAGAAAACCCAAGTGGGAAGGAGCCAAGAGATTTTAGATTGCAAGCTAAAGCCTGAGCGGGATTATGTACCTTGATTTTAGTAGTCAAGGCCAGCCACACTTACCCATATCAGTGCTAGGGGAAGGGGTGCCCTAGGGACTGTGCAGCAGTGAAGGGGACCTTACCTAGGCTGAGAGTGGGGTGATGGGGGTGCTTGAACTTGTCTGAGATCATTCGAATATGCCCATAGCTCTGTGGAGGAACTTATTGAGCTATAAAACCCTTACCTGCCTTCCCCATTTGCTTAACAAAGTGAACTGTGTGTTGGATGCCTTGATTTACTATTAGCTAATGTTGTGAGTGAGCTCGAGTGACACTCCTTAGTGGATACATAGCCCCAGTTTGGGGGTGATCTCTGATTGCTGAAATAATAGAGGCTAGGCAGAGATCTATGATTGGGTTGGAAAGTTGCAGTCCATAGCCAGTTGATTGGAGACTTCCATGAGAAGATGAGTGTTCCTTGTGGTGTCTAAACGATGCAATTGCATGTGTTATGTTATGCTTCTTAAGTTTTAAGTTATTGATTGAATGGTTGCATAGAATGGATCATTAGGGAGCTAGGTATGAGCCTGAGTATGAGGATGAATTCATGTCTAAATGCTTCATGATTTCCTTGAGTGAATATGTTGCTAACCCTGCAGGTTATATATGCATTGAATAGCTTTGGTTTCATAGTATGTGTTTAGTCATGAATGCATCTATTTACTTATGGGAATGGTACATTGATGAGTAGGTTTGTATGCCTATGCATGGTGCTAAGTTTGTTGTGTATGTTGTGCATCTTGTTGTTGCATTGTTTAACTAGTATTGTCTTTTATGGTTGGCAGATGTGTGTGTTAATTGCATTGCTCTTGCACCTTTGCATGCTCATCCTTAGGTTGATATTTGTATGTAATTATGCTTGAAGTATAGGGCTAAGCCCTGCATGCACTCCTCACTCTGCCTAGGATAAACCTGTGCATAAACTCCAATCTATGTGTGGTCCATGTTTCATCTCTGGCATTCATGTAGTATGCTTATGATAGTTGTAATTCCCTTTGATAATGCCTTGAACTGTTCTTGGAAGAATTGTGGTAAGTCTGGTAAATGTGCAAGACCACTCCAACTAGGATTTGGATAAAGAATGGACACCCCGTGGATCAGATGAAGGGGAGAAGATTTGGCAGAAGTGGAACAAAGCCTTGCAGAAGATCAATAGGTGCATAAGGGAGTTATAGGCCAGAGTTTTTGGTTGAAAAAATGACTAGGTTAGAGTGCTCATATTGGGTGGAGGATCATACCAGTGGATAGAGCTCTCCAAGAGCTTTCCAACGGTACCGACCTTGCCTAATTGGCCCAAGGATGGAGGAGTTATCACCCTTAGAAGTTGCCTTAGAAGCTTGTTGGAGCAGGGGTCTTTGATCCTGACCCTTCTGCATCCGCAAGGACCTTTCCGCATCCGAAATGCGGATTGCAGAGGTTGGGGACAGAACGTTGGGGTTGTGCGGCGAAACTTCCGCATTTACACATGCACAAGCGGATTGCGGATGTCGAGTGATCAATTTCTGTGGAGTTGGTGTTTTGGATTTCCGCATTTCCGCATTCGCAAGCGGGTTGCGGGAGGTCGGATTCCATGGGGTTGGGGCATTTGGTTTCCGCATTTTCGCATCCACAAGTTTGTTGCGGATTGCAGATTGCAGAGGGTGTTTTCTCGGATTGGCGAAGATTGGCATTCTAATTTCAAAGTTCCGCAAGGCAGAACTGCGGATTGCGGAAATTAGAAAGGGGATTTGTCGGAGCTGCATAATTGGGCTTCCGCATTTCCGAATTCCGCATGCGGATTGCGGATTGCGGATTACGGGATGGCGGAAGGGAAATTCTCCGGGACAATGATTTGAATTTCGACTTCCGACTTCGACATAGCGGATTGCGGAAATCGGGAAGGCGATTTCTGCGGAAGGTTTATTTGGGCAATACGACTTCCGATTTCGATTGTAGGTTGTGGATCAGAGGTCATTGCAGAACTACGGATTGCGGATCGATGATAATTGCGGGTTTAGAGTTGTGGAGCATTTGAATTGCTGCTAAGAAGAAGAAGAAAAAAGTTGGTAGGTGATTCAAGGGATCTCTCCCATTGCCTATAAAGGGTACCGAGGTGACTGGGGACATGACAGTATGCATGTCATGACAAAAATTTAGTGAAACATTTAGAAGGTTTCGAGGAGGAAATGGAAGAAATGCCTAATTGATTGGTAGAGAAATATGAAGCACTGGAGAATTTTATAGGTGCTTGCCAGGATGCTATCTTAGAGAGTCAAATGCAAGGAATGTTCAGTTCAATTTTGGATGAAAATAGTGAATCACAAATAGTGGATCACAAATCATGAAAGCACTTGGCACTGATTTTGTTGCCCTCCAAAATGTCCAGGATCTAAATGTTTCATTATTAACAAAATCAAAGATATTTGACAAATCTATCATTGCCAACTTGAATGAAAGTGGTGTCGTGAACAACTTAGAGATTGAAAAAAAATTCTACTTCAATAGAATCTTTACCTTTCCACAAGGTGAGCAGTCATGAGTCTGAGAATTTGATCACTGGATAGCTAATGCCTCAAGATAGTAAAACTCTCTCGGAAATGAATTTTTGTTCTACAATGTCTTTAGTCTCGCGATCAAGTCTGAAAATACAATGAGGGAAAGCATGCCTCTTTCTTCTTTTGTTGGGCACTCAACAAATCACTGCAGATTAGAACAAAGCCCCAAGACCATTGCCATTATCTTCATGACGTCCAGATTTTCTTCGAACAAAAACACAACCATAATTTTCATTTCACGGAGAGGATTTAAATCGACACGTCATTCAAATTTGGCGTTCTCCTTCTTAATTGCATGGTTGTTGACAAATTTAATGGCCACTCTGCATGGAGCTCCCTTCCAGTACGTAGGCCAGAGAGGCTGGGTGACACCGTCGCCGAAGCATTCCTGGATCGCCGGTGCCGGAGGGAAGCCGATCACGAGCGCCATCAACGGAGAGGCACCATGCCAATCGCCAGTGGGGTCACATCGGCAATTCCCAACGACCGGCAAAAGTGCAAAATGTTGTGCTTTTAGACAATGTCTAAATAAATAGAGGACAATGAAACGTTGATTCTGCATATAAAACATTGATTCTGCATAATTAATTGATAAATAAACAATTTGGATGGTTAACTGCAAGCTACAATGAAGGCAAAGTGATAACATTGAGTACAACTCGTCATATCAAAATGGTTTATTTAAAAAATAAAATAAATTAAAAATTAATTTTAAATATTAAAATTAAGCTTTTAAAAAAATTAAAATTTTATGCATTAATATAAAGTCAAAAGAATTTGACAATTAATATTTTTTAACACGAGGCGGACAAATAAAGTCAAAAGAATTTGACAATTAATACTTCTACACTAGGCGTTCAAAGATATATCAATTGAACGTGGAGAATCGAAAGCTCTGTAACGAGGGGCTAGCACTATCGAGTACCAGAATCATAAAAACATTCAACACTCTCGACACAATCATGGAAATTGCAGAAATTACATACAACTGCATCTTTTTCTGTGTCTTTCATTTAGTTGCCTAATTTGTATAAGCTGCCCCAGTCCTGGGATGCTCTGCAGCTTCTTGCATCCCCCAACATTCAACAACTCCAAAGAAGTCAAATGTTCCACACCTGGCAGCTCTCGTATCTCACGGCATCCATGAACATCCAGATGTGTAAGCTTCGTGAACTGCCCCAATCCTGGGATAAACTGCAGCTTCTCGCATCCCCCAAGATACAATCTCTCCAATGAAGTCAAATGTTCCACACCTAGCAGCTCTCGTATCTCACGGCATCCATGAACATCTAGCTCTTGTATCTCACGGCATCCATGAACATCTAGATGTGTAAGCTTTGTGAGCTGCCCCAATCCTCGGATAAACTGCAGCTTTTCGCATCCCCCAACATCCAACTTCTCCAATGAAGTCAAATGCTCCACACCTGGCAGCTCTCGTATCTCACGGCATCCATGAACATCTAGATGTGTAAGCTTTGTGAGCTGCCCCAATCCTGGGATGCTCTGGAACTTCTCGCATCCGCCAATATCCAATCTCTCCAAAGAAGTCATATGTTCTTCACCTGGCAACTCTAGTATCTCAGAGCATCCTTTGATATTTAGGTGTGTAAGCTCTGTGATATATAGGTGTGTAAGCTCTGTGAACTGCCCCAACCATGGGATGCTCTGGAGCTTCTGGCATTCCCCAACATCCAACAACTCCAAAGAAGTCAAATGTTCCACACCTGGCAGCTCTCGTATCTCACAGCATCCATGAACATCTAGATGTGTAAGGTTCGTAAGCTGCCCCAATCCTGGGATGCTCTGGAGCTTCTCGCATTTCCCAACATCCAACCACTCCAAAGAAGTCAAATGTTCCACACCTGGCAGCTCTCGTATCTCACAGCATCCATGAACATCTAGATGTGTAAGGTTCGTAAGCTGCCCCAATCCTGGGATGCTCTGGAGCTTCTCGCATTTCCCAACATCCAACCACTCCAAAGAAGTCAAATGTTCCACACCTGGCAGCTCTCTTATCTCACGGCATCGATGAATATCTAGATGTGTAAGGTTCGAAAGCTGCCCCAATTCTGGGATGCTCTGGAGCTTCTCGCATTCCCCAACATCCAACCACTCCAAAGAAGTCAAATGTTCCATACCTGGCAGCTCTCGTTTCTCACGGCATCCATGAACATTTAGATGTGTAAGCTTCGTGAACTGCCCCAATCCTGGTATAAACTGCAGCCTATCGCATCCCCCAATATCCAATCTCTCCAATGAAGTTAAATGTTCCACACCTGTCAGCTCTCGTATCTCACGGCATCCATGAACATCTAGCTTTCGTATCTCACAGCATCCATGAACATCTAGCTCTCGTATCTCACGGCATCCATGAACATCTAGCTCTCGTATCTCACAGCATCCATGAACATCTAGATGTGTAAGCTTCGTGAGCTGCCCCAATCCTGGGATAAACTGCAGCTTCTCGCATCCCCCAATATCCAATCTCTCCAATGAAGTCAAATGTTCCACACCTAGCAGCTCTCGTATCTCACGGTATCCATGAACATTTAGATGTGTAAGGTTCGTGAGCTGCCCCAATCCTGGGATGCTCTGGAGCTTCTGGCATTCCCCAACATCCAACGACTCCAAAGAAGTCAAATGTTCCACACCTGGCAGCTCTCGTATCTCACGGCATCCATGAACATTTAGATGTGTAAGGTTCGTGAGCTGCCCCAATCCTGGGATGCTCTGGAGCTTCTGGCATTCCCCAACATCCAACGACTCCAAAGAAGTCAAATGTTCCACACCTGGCAGCTCTCGTATCTCACGGCATCCATGAACATTTAGATGTGTAAGGTTCGTGAGCTGCCCCAATCCTGGGATGCTCTGGAGCTTCTGGCATTCCCCAACATCCAACGACTCCAAAGAAGTCAAATGTTCCACACCTGGCAGCTCTCGTATCTCACGGCATCCATGAACATTTAGATGTGTAAGGTTCGTGAGCTGCCCCAATCCTGGGATGCTCTGGAGCTTCTGGCATTCCCCAACATCCAACAACTCCAAAGAAGTCAAATGTTCCACACCTGGCAGCTCTCGTATCTCACGGCATCCATGAACATCCAGATGTGTAAGCTTCGTGAACTGCCCCAATCCTGGGATAAACTGCAGCTTCTCGCATCCCCCAATATCCAATCTCTCCAATGAAGTCAAATGTTCCACACCTAGCAGCTCTAGTAGCTCACGGCATCCATGAACATCTAGCTCTCGTATCTCACGGCATCCATGAACATCTAGATGTGTAAGCTTCGTGACCTGCCCCAATCCTCGGATAAACTGCAGCTTCTCGCATCCCCCAACATCCAACTTCTCCAATGAAATCAAGTGCTCCACACCTGGCAGCTCTAGTATCTCACGGCATCCATGAACATCTAGCTCTCGTAGCTTACGGCATCCATGAACATCTAGATGTGTAAGGTTCGTGAGCTGCCCCAATCCTCTGATAAACTGCAGCTTCTCGCATCCCCTAATATCCAATCTCTTCAATGAAGTCAAATGTTCCACACCTGACAGCTCTAGTATCTCACGGCACCCATGAACATCAAGTTGTGTAAGCTTTGTGAGCTGCCCCAATCCTGGGATGCTCTGGAGCTTCTCGCATTTCCCAACATCCAACCACTCCATAGAAGTCAAATGTTCCACACCTGGCAGCTCTTTTATCTCACGGCATCGATGAATATCTAGATGTGTAAGGTTCGAGAGCTGCCCCAATTCTGGGATGCTCTGGAGCTTCTCGCATTCCCCAACATCCAACCACTCCAAAGAAGTCAAATGTTCCATACCTGGCAGCTCTCGTATCTCACGGCATCCATGAACATTTAGATGTGTAAGCTTCGTGAACTGCCCCACTCCTGGTATAAGCTGCAGCCTATCGCATCCCCCAATATCCAATCTCTCCAATGAAGTTAAATGTTCCACACCTGTCAGCTCTCGTATCTCACGGCATCCATGAACATCTAGCTCTCGTATCTCACGGCATCCATGAACATCTAGATGTGTAAGCTTCGTGAGCTGCCCCAATCCTGGGATAAACTGCAGCTTCTCGCATCCCCCAATATCCAATCTCTCCAAGTTGGCGAGGTTTCCAAATGAATATGGAAGCCTCTGCAAGCTGGACGCACCATTCAAAGATATATGTTTGAGTTGCTGTAAATTCCCAAAGGAATTTGGGAGCATCTGCAATGAGGCAGCCCCATCCAAGTCGATGTGCTGGAGGTTTGTTAGCTCTCCGAAGCGATCAGGCAGCAACAGCATTCCTGAGAACTCATCGAAAACTAAGTATTTCAAGGATAGCAGATTGCAAAATTCGTCTGGCAAACTTTTGAGTGTGGATTTTGGGGATGGACAGCGTATGACAATTCTTTCGAGCAACTTTAGCTGCCCTATAGACTTTGGAATCGCTGAAAGGGGAGCATTGATATTTAATTCTCGGAGCTGAAAAGGCACCGCCTGCATTGTTGACGTCTCAACATGATAAGAGATCTATGATTGAGTCTACAAAACGAACTTAAATGAAAATATTAAACGCAAACAAATATATTTGCCTACTTGAGATTGATGTGCCCACAGTGTGTTCAATGTGCTCCCCTCCACTTCTAAAACTCTCAAATTTTCCATCGGAATCCAGTCAGGCAGTGAAGAATAGTTACATCCATACCAACGGAGCCATATCAGATGCGGTAATTGCACCCTCCTCGGTATGTCTTCTAAATAACCTTCTGTGACTGCAAGAAGTCTCAAATGTCTAAGCCTCATCTGTAAGCCTTTGGAAAATGATAGATGCCCCATTTCTCTTCTTAATTCCTTTGGAATATCCATCTTAATTCCGCGAACTTCGTTTATTACCTGTCCATTGATAAGTATAACATAATGAACATATGTTTCTTTTGAATAAAAACATGATTATAACAAAATGAACATATCTTTCAGTTAAATAAAAAGCTTTAAATATTAAAATTTTGATTAAACCGAAGACAAAGTACTTAAATACTTACACTTGTCCGTTGCACCAACAAATCCTCAATGCTGGCGGTCGAGCAATGCCAAAGACGAAGAGGCCTGGATACTTCCTCCGCAATCTTTCTTCCCATATTCCTAATGTGATCGTGCATTTGTATTTTGTTTTGACCATCTAACTCCACCAAACACCTTAATTGTAGATTACGAATGCCCACCTTGCCCCATATTCCCATTGCTTTATCTCCGTCCTCGCCAAGGAAAAAGCAAGCAATATCTAGAAATATTTCTTTGACTCCTGGCTCCAGAGAGTCATAACTAATTTTCAATGTGTCATATATTTCAGTAGGCAGTGTCTTGACAAGTTCATCTAATATCTCTTCCCAGAGAGATCTTTCATTTAGTCCACAAACGTGCGCCCCAAACACCTTCAAGAACAACGGTAATCCATCGCATGCCTTTACAAAGAGATCTACTAGATCTGCAAACTCTGGTGGTGGAAGTGGCTTATGGAAGGCGTGGAAACAGAAAAGCTCTTGGGAGTTTGGTCTATCCAACCCTTTTAGATGATAAATTGATTGCTCTGAGACTCCTGAGCTTATGAGAACATGCTTATCACGGGATGTTACTAATATCAAACTACCTGGGCTAAGGATATTCTTAAGCGGCAAAAAGGCTTGTAATTGACTGATATGATCTATATCATCTAAAACGATCATGGCGTGGCATGATTTAAGATGCCTTTGAAATAACTCTATTCCGTTGTGACTATCAACTGTGATTTCATCTGTATGTAGCAAATCCTTAATCAACTTACTCTGCAAAGAATTTAGAGACATTCTTGCTGCTGACTCCCTCACTTCAGATAAAAAGGAAGATTCTTTGAAAGATGATCTCTGACTGTTGAAGAATGATTTGGCAAGTGTAGTTTTTCCGACACCACCAATACCCACGATCCCGATAACCTTGGTCTCCAAGCGCTCCGACTCCTGCTGCTGCTGCTGGTAGAGCACTGTCTTTTTTAAATCTTCTAATTTGTTATCCAACCCGGCTGGATATTTCGCCACATCCAACGGTGTCTTTAGAAGCTCTTTCAAAACTCCTTCCACTACGTTTTCCGAGAGCTCACCTTCGTCGTCCTGGTCCCTGAACAGAGTAAGAATAAAATAAGCAAATGTGAAACGCAGCTTTATCAATCTGACAAATGAAAAATAACACAGATTCGAAGGAGATGGAGCTGACCTATGAACGAAGCCGCTCAGATTCGCAACATATGAAAGTGCGTCTCTCCAATTCTGAATAGTTTCTGGTGCGTACCGTGGCTTCTTTTCAGGGGTTTGAGGGTCGGATGTTGTCGTCTTCTCGAGCTCCCGCAGGAATTTAGCGTACACTCCTTTCAATGTATCATGGACCTCAGAAGGATCCACCTTGAAAAAGATTGGCAGAATGGTAGCCCCCGAGTTTTTCATGAGCACGAGCTCATCCAGGTACCAGCGAGATTCCGCATAAGCTGTAGAGAGAATTGCAATTTGGACCTTGGCACCTCGGATTGCAAGTTCTCTTTGGGAAGGAAAGTTGTATCCCTTTTTCAATTCGTCCTGGTCCAAAAAGGCTCTCAATCCACAATCACGAAGCCGTCTGTAGAGATGGCTAGCGAAGGTGTTTTTAACATCGGCTTCCCTATGACTAATGAACACATCGTAATGGGAACGGCCAGAAGCCGAAGTAGAAGCCGAGAAGGAAGAAGCAGCAGCAGTAACGAAGTTTGCCATTGTCATTTGACAAACGAGGAATAGTAATAATGCAGTGATAAACGAAGAATGCAGTGATAAACGAGGAATAGTAATGCAAAGATAATGAAGCAAAGGGGTTGGAATTTTGATGCTCTTAAAGATGGAGTGGAGGTGCTGAGCAATAATGTGATGACTCAAACGTTTATTGTCTGGGTGACTCACCTACCTCATGTGGTGTATATGATATTTTATCCATTTCGTCCAGTGAATGATGTGACATGCAACAACTACTTTACACCCGATGACAGAGTTGTGACGAGTTACACTCCATTCAATACCATCCACGGCTTTTTCGCAATTAATATGTGTGAAGATATGGTGTATACAGGGTTGGAATTTGGATTCATCTTTGCCCTTCATACAATTTTTTTTTTACGTTTTTGGTTCTTATACTCCTCATCCAGGAACGTTCTATCTAAAATTGTGACCTTCAACCATAAAGTTTTGATGAAAAATTAACTCTCTCATAATGAAGTTTTAATTAAAAAAATTACTCTTCTATTATAAAGTTTTAAGTTAAAATTACCCTTAACCCTTGCTATCAACAATATGGAATGTTGAATAATAAACAACTGATTTTCAAAATATCAACCATGAGCGCAATACATCATTTTCAACCACCTAACAAATACCTAAAAATTCAATTTCCAAGTTTTGAAATAATTTGAAAATTCGACGAGATAATCCAATTGTAATTGTAAATTCTCTTTCTCTCTCTCTCTATATATATTTTATGGATTATACTTTAAATCAACAATTTACACTTACTATGTTACAATACATAAAACCATATACTTCTAAGAATCTAGGCAAAATTATATGTTATTTTATCATATTGAAATTCATTATTTTTTCCTTTAAAAAACCGTATACTTCTAAGAATCTAGGAAAAATTCTTGGTTATTTTATCATATTGAAATTTATTATTTTTTCCTTTATAAGTATTGATTTTTCATTATTCTTTAATTCTAACCAGTTTTCAAGATTCCCTATAGAATAGTGAAATGACTAATTAAGTTATAAAATATTAAGAGATAATAATGAATAATTTATTTGATTTTACAAAATTAATTGATTTAATTGACATTCTTAAATTTCATAATACATGTTTTTTTTTCCTTTGTTTTCTTTAAATTTTTTGTTACAATTTTATAGAATAGTGAAAATCCTAATTAATGAAATTTCTCCTTTTTAGATTTTAATTATATAATTTAAATAAAATAATTTCTTTAATCATTTTTTTTAGAACGCTTAAAACGCCAAAATCAAGACAGTTCTAAATTCATATAAGAAAAAGATCACTAAAACATTATAAGTTATTGATAATTACACTAAATGTAATTGTAGTATGTTTTTCTTATATTTTAAAAATTAAATGAAATTATGTTTTGTAATGTAGTCAACAATGATTGATTTTTGTTAACTGCTATAGAATTTTGAATTATGACTTCTGGCAAACACTTCGACTACCGACACCACTATAAAACTCACAAACAATCCTAGCTAATTTTTGTATTTAATGTACCACTATTATGCTTAATTTGTTATTTGTGTACTAATTTGCAAGTTACGGATATAAAACGGCATGACTTACAAAGTAAAATTTGAAAACAGCATGACTTCTAAAGTAAGTAAAATAGTTTTGGCTGATTTATGTATTTAGTGTATTACTAAATGTGTTAATTGTGTACTAGTTTGCAAATTACATATTAAAAAAGGCATGACTTCCAAGATAAAATTTGAAAACAACATGACTTCTAAAGTAAGTAAACACTTGAATAGAAATTTGAAGCATTTCAGCATGACTTCCAAAACAAAATTTGAATAGAAATTTGAAATACTTTTGCATTGATTAAAAGGAGAAAGTAACAAATATTTGAGTGAGAGTTTATCATTGTAATAACATTGATAACAAACAAAATCATATCCTTACCCGTAAGTTATTGCAGCTTGCAACATCCTTCTTTAGTGTTAACAGTCTCCACAACGATTGACCACCAAGATTTCGGTGGCCCACAGATGAGTGTGAGGGGGATTGAGGCCCAGAGGAGCGTAATCAAGCCGAACCATGGATATTCCCAAGGTGTTGAGGCCTGGTAGATGCATTAAAAGGTTAGCGTCACCACGAATCCCAACTGGTTATTGGTATTTCCTAGTTTATCGAGGCCCTTCAACATGAAGTCGTCTGTTGTAACCATCATCGGATTCTTACAGGGGAACCCGTTCACAATGACTGCAAAATTGAAATGAAACAATATATACATATATGATGTTAGTCACCCTTAATAATATATACAATATATATATACTTATATATATATATACTTATTATTGCATGTACACATTACCTTGGCTCTTCAAATCAGCAACACAAATGTCTTGTAAAGGATCTGGATCACCTGCACGCACAACAAAAATTCTATTCACGTATGATAAGATCACTAGAGCTGCAACTGCGCCTATTGCCTGAAAGGATTTCATCGCTGCAACTCACAACTTTTCTTCTATTGAGAAAAAATAGATGATGGACAGAGTTTGATGAGAATGAAGAGCGTTCTCCGTTTTATAACAACGCCTACAAAAGCCCATTCTTTTTTGTGAAGTTTTAAATTTAAAAAATTGTCTTGTGGTTCGATACAAGGGCCTGCTTTGAAATTAAAAAATTGGTGGCAGTTAAACGAGGGAAACGTAAATCACACTCCACTGACTACTCTCTACTATCTGCCACATATGACAATGTCAGAATTCTTGTTGGTTATATGGAAGATAACATTCTTTGAAAATCCAAAATAGTATACAGCCGTCAATAACATTTAGCTTTGTGAGCTGCCTGCAGATAATAGGATGGTGAGTTGTGAGCTGCCTGCAGATAATAGGATGGTGAGTTGTGAGCTGCCTGCATATAATAAGGAAGAGGCGGTGGTGGTACGGGAGTAGCTGGAGACGACACGACATGTTGAGTTGTTCAGGCATTAACCAACACACTTCTCGATATCACCTTTCCAATCAAATTTAATGACGTTTTATAAAAGAGATTGAACATCAAAAAAATGTTATGGCTAATTGCTTGCACGTTTAACTTGACGGCTTGGTGAAATTTTTGGCTGTAAATAACGGGAAAAATGCCCTGTGACAGGAAAAATGCCCGTCAAATTCCAACCCTGGTGAGGGGAATTGAGGCCCAGAGGAGCGTAATCAAGTCGAACCATGGATATTCCCAAGGTGTTGAGGCCTGGTAGCTGCATTACAAAGGATGGCGTCACCACGAATCCCAACTAGTTATTGGTATTTCCTGGTTTCTTGAGGCCCTTCAACATGAAATCGTCTGCTGTAACCATCATCGGATTCTTACAAAGGAACCCGTTCACAATGACTGCAAAATTGAAATGAAACAATATATACATATATGATGTTAGTCACCCCTAATAATATATACAATATATATATATACTTATTACTGCATGCACACATTACCTTGGCTCTTCAAATCAGCAACACAAATGTCTTGTAAAGGATCTGGATCACCTGCACGCACAAAAACAATTCTATTCGTGTATGATAAGATCACTAGAGCTGCAACTGCGCCTATCTCTTGAAAGGATTTCATCGCTGCAACTCACAAATTTTATTCTATTGAGAAAAAATAGATGATGGACTGAGTTTGATGAGAAATGAAGAGCGTTCTACGTTTTATAACAACGCCTGCAAATGCCCATTCTTTTTTGTGTGAAGTTTTAAATTTAAAAAATTGTCTTGTGGTTCGATGCAGGGGCCTGCTTTGAAATTAAAAAATTGGTGGTAGTTAAACGAGGGAAACGTAAATCACACTCCACTGACTACTCTCTACTCTCTGCCACATATGACAGTGTCAGAATTCTTGTTGGTTATATGGAAGATAACATTCTTTGAAAAGCCAAAATAGTATACAGCCGTCAATAAAATTTAGCTTTGTGAGTTGCCTGTAGATTATAGGATGGTGAGTTGTGAGCTGCCTTCAGATAATAAGGAAGAGGCGGTGGTGGTACGGGAGTAGTTGGAGACGACACGACATGTTGAGTTATTCAGGCATTAACCGACACGACATCACCTTTCCAATCAAATTTAATGATATTTTATAAAAGAGATTGAACATCAAAAAAAACGTTATAGCTAATTGCTTACACGTTTAACTTGACGGCTTGGTGAAATTTTTGGCTATAAATAACGGGAAAAATGCCCTGTGACGGGCAAAATGCCCGTCAAATTCCAACCCTGGGTGTATATGATATTTTATCTATTTCACCCATTGAATGATGTGACATGCAACTACTACTCCACATGGTTGTGACAGATATTTCTTTTCCGATAAGAGAGCTGTGACGAGTTATACTCCAGTGAATACCATCCACGGCTTTTTCGCAATTATAATGTCTGATATTTTCCATCTTCCGACCGACCAACACGACAAAAGAGTCACGAGACTCACGAGTCACGACTAGCTAAATACAATCAAGTGCACAGTTAAGAATTTTTATTATTATTATTTTATTTAAATGATTTTTTTTTTCAAATCCAGATTTCAAATTATAGTTTTATTTGATTAGAGAATTTTTATGTTAAAGTTAGATTTCAAATTATAATTTCAATCTAAAATTTATTTTTAAAAAATTATATAATTAATTTTTTTAAAATTATTTAAATTTTAAATTTATTTTTAGAAAATTATACAATTAAAAATTTTGAATAAAAATTACATTAATATTTATTTGTTTATTAAAAAATATTTATTTATAATACTTCATTCTTATAAATCATATAATATAATATTTCAAATTACAAAATAAGTTTTGCCATTACATTTTTTGTTTTGATTATTCACGGAGACACATCAAAGTCTTCATTTTTTCCACATCAAAGTCTTTAGTTTTAAAAACTGGGGAATTTGATATTTTGTCCATTCTTAATTATTAATTGATCTCTAATTAGTGATGTGATGTTTTGATGCCTTATCACAAATAGTCTTATTTTTTCTGAAGTTTGGAAACTGATATTTTACACATATATAAAGTCTTCTTTTTTCTAAAGTTTAGAACTAATATTTTTGTAATTTCTAATGAATGATGTAATATTTTTCCTTTTTTTGCCTTGGAACATGTGAAGAGGTACCCACCCAATTAACATTGTCCATACTTACATTTTCATAATTTGATTTATCACAGCCCAACATGTGATGAGGTACCCACCCACTTAATATTGTCCACTACTTTCATTTTCATAATTTTGATTCTTATCATTGATATTTTACACATCTATAAAGTTTTCTTCTTTCTAAAGTTAGGAACTGATATTTTGTAATTTCTAGTGAATGATGTAATGTTTTTCCTTTTTTTTTGCCTATGAAAATGTGAAGAGGTACCCACCCAATTAACATTGTCTATACTTACATTTTCATAATTTGATTTTTATCACCGCCCAACATGTGATGAGGTACCCACCCACTTAACATTGTCCAGTACTTTCATTTTCATAATTTTGATTCTTATCATTTCCCAATATGTGAAGAGGTACCCACCCACTTAACATGGTCCATTACTTTCATTTTCATAATTTTAATTTCAATCACCACCCAAAATGTGAAGAGGTACCCACCCACTTAACGTTGTCCAATACTCTCATTTTCATAATTGTTTTTTATCACTGCCCAATATGTGAAGAGAGAATACTCCAATCAAACACCATAGGACACTCTATCAAATCTAGACTTGGATGTAATTGTGGAAGGTGATGGTTACATTACAACATTAACATAATAAACTAGCAATTGTCCCCAAAGGTGCAAAGGAACATTGACATAAACAACAAAAATAAAGTTCTAGGCAGATATGCACATTCCCTTTTAAATGGAAGTGTTAGGAAAGCATAGATGGTATGCCCATTAAAACCCCACTTTGAACTCATAACTTTGTGCAATGCATGACCTTTAACACCCAAGAAAACTTAAGCTGTACAACGAGCATAACGATAGAAAATAATCTTATCTTAATTATATTGAAGCTATACTTGCAATGTAAAAAGCATATCCACCATGGTTCTACTAGTCCCTATAAGAGAACGGGACATGACTTTTAAGAAAACGAAACATGAACTTGTTAAATGTGGAGGGATTTAAACAATTATTATAGACATTCAAATGAACATCATATGTACAGTGAAATATTGCAAAGCAACTTTGATGATTATAATGAGAGAGTACAAGTTTTTCATATATACAAGTTAATCTATGGTGTCATGCCATTTAAGATCCAACTTTAGAAGCATATGTTTATTTCGATGCAACCAATCTTCTCTTATCCGTGTTAATGCTCTTTCACATATATGAATAATGTGTTTTAGAAGTACTTTTAATTTAGAAAGCAACTCAACACTTGGTTGCATGCGATAAATACGATTTGTGGGAGAAGTTAAAAATCTAGTTTCTATGTCTCATATAGCTTCGTGTTGCTCTTGTATTATTCAACAATAGTTATACAATGTGGAAATATATTGCATATACATCTTTGTTGATTAAAAGAAATTAATGAATGATGTGACAAGTAACCACCACTTCATATGGTTATGATAGATACTTTTTAATTTTCTACTGATAGAGCCATGATGAGGTACACTCCCATCTATACCGTCCACGATTTTTTCGCAATTAATATTCATGATATTTTCCTTCTTATGGCCGACCAACATGTCAGGAAGAGTCGTGAGTCACGAGACTCGTAGTTCTACACTCAACACAATTAAGTGCACATTTAAGAACTTTTATTATACTTAAATGGAGTTTTCTTTCACATTCATATTTAAAATTATAGTTTCATTTGATTAGTGAAATTTTTTATGATAGAATTGGGTTTCACATTATAATTTCATTTTGAAATTTTTATGAATTATTTTTAAAAAATTATATAATAATTTTTTTGAAAAAAATTGTATATCAAAATTAAATTTTATTTTTTTAAATATTTTTATTAAAACATATTTAATTATAACACTTAAGTCATATACTTATAAATGATATAATATAATATTTCAAATTAACTATCTAGTATATAAGCTTTGCCATAACATTTTTTTGTTGACATACATCAAAGTCTTCTTTTTTTCTACATCAAAGCCTTTTTTTTATCTAAAGCGTGGAATTTGATATTTTGTCCATCCATCTCTAATTAGTGATGATGTTTTGGTGCCCCACCTACACATATCAAATATTAAAGTCTTATTTTTTCTAAAGTTTGGGGGTTGATATTTTGATAATTTCTAATGAATGATGTGATATGTTTACATTTTCTTGCATGTGAAGAGGCACCCACCGACTTAACATTGTCTAGTACTTTCATTTTTATAATCTTGATTTTTATCACTTCCCAACATGTGAAGAGGTACCTGTCCACTTAACATTGTCTACTACTTCCATTTTCATAATTTTGATTTTTATCACCGCCCGACATGTGAAGAGAGAATACTCCAATCAAACACCATAGGACACTGTCAAATCTAGACTTAGATGTAGTTCTAGAAGGTGATGGTTACAATACAACATTAACATAATAAACTAGCAGTTGTCCCCAAAGGTGCCAAGGAACGTCAAGACATAAACAACAAAGATGAAGTGCTAGGTAAGTATGCACATTCCATTTTAAATGAAAGTGTTAGCCACGTATGAACAGTTTGCCCATTAAAAACCCAGTTTGAACTCATAACATTGTACATTGCATGACCTTTAACACCCAAGAAATCTTAAGCTATGCAACAAGCATAAGGATAGATATTGAACCTATACTTGCAATGTAAAAAGCATATCCATCATGGTTCTACTTGTCCCTATATGAGACTGGGACACGAATTTTAAGAGAACGAAACATGACCTTGTTGATTATCGAGGGATTTAAACAATTATTATGGACATGCAAATAAACATCATATGTACAATGAAATATTGCAAATCAACTTTGATGAGTATAACAAGAGAGTACAAGTTTTTTATATATACAAGTTAATCTATGTCATCACGCCATTTAAGATCCAACTTTTGAAGCATATGTTTATTCCCGTGTAGCCAATATTCTCTTATTAGTGTTATTGTGTCTCTTTCATGTATATTAATAAAGTGTTTTAGAAGTACCTTTAATTTAGAAAGCAGCTCAACAATTGGTTGCATGTGATAAATAATATTGGTGGGAGATGGTAAAAATCTAGTTTATAGGTCTCGTATAGATTCTTGTTGTTCTTGTATTTGTCGACAATAGTTATACAACGTGAAAAAATATTGTATATCCATCTTTTGATTAAAATAAATAAATGAAAAGCAACACTATTAAATTATTTTCATGTCAAAAGTAGAACCGAGAATTTATATTGATGTTGCGTAAGACATCATTTGTGTAATAATAATGCTATGGTAATAGACAAACAAATATAGCATGTAATTCAAGAAACCCATAACAATGTAAATGAAAGTGGAATGCAAGTATATTAGATAGATGAGTATCTAAAAAATTAAAATTGTTATACAAAAGAAAATGAATAACGTGACGTGAACTGTTATGAAATTGCTTACATGTCTTGCTCCTATTTTTTATATTAAGTATGAGGTTTACTCATCAGAGCACAAAGAGTAATCTTAAAAACTATGGAACTAATATATATAATTTTAAAAGATTAGATATTGAGATTCAAAGGAGGGTTTCTTGAGAAAAAATACGCAAGCTAAGGATTTGACCCAAAGAAGTGAGGGTTTCCCTCCATGATGGTCATTGTATGAAGCACATAAGGACATGTAAGGTTTGGATTGGGCTTTGGAGGTTATAGAATGGATATTTCACCAGCCTCTTGGGAAAGTATTGGAGAGGCCATGTGTCTTAGAGGGTAACCAAATAAGAGTTCAATTATAGATTTTTTTTTATGATGCAGTTGTGGCCAAATTGATCATGTGTCATGTTGTTGAATGAGAGGATGATGGAATTTCTGAGGCTTATTGGAGGTGTTTCATTGCTCGGGGTTAGGGTTTTGGGAGGAACTGTAAAAAATGTGGTTATCGTAGGTGGAGGGTATACTATCTTGGAGGAAAAGGGAGGTTCCTCGGGGCCATTCAATAAGGGAAGAAGCATTGCATATAGGCTAATTTTTTATCTCTCACAATTAATTTCCCCTTCGTTTGGATTCTGGAGGGTGTGTAACTCATGAGGAATTCCACTCTCTATGGATACTTTTGTGGAAGCAAGACTACTCTCCAAGATGCATGGTTTTCTCAATGAGGTTTGAGGTCACCTAGTTTCTAGCAAGATCAAATTTACCCCTTTGAAAAGGGGTTTCTTCTCCTTAATTTTTCCTAATTTGAAGGATCATATCGAAGTCCTATTGCTTGGATCTTGTTTTTTGGGGAAATTAGGATTGGCTCTCTTGCCTTGGACAGAGCATTTCAAGTCTTCTTATGCTTTTTGTAATCTCCGACTTTTATGAGTTCATTAAAATTTTAACTTCTTAAAATATTTTTATTAAAAATTATTTACTAATAACACTTTAAGTCATATACTTATAAATGATACTAATATAATATTTCAAATCAACTATTTAGTATATAAGCCTTTTCATCACACTTTTTGTTTTGATGACTCACCAACACATATCAAAGTCTTCCTTTTTTTTCCACATCAAAGTCTTCTATTTTTCCAAACTTGGGGAATTTGATATTTTGTCCATCCATCTCTAATTAGTGATGTGATGTTTTGGTGCCTCACCTACACATATTAAAGTCTTATTTTTTCTAAAGTTTGGGGATTGATATTTTGGTAATTTCTAATGAATGAAGTGATATGTTTTCATTTTCTTGCCTACAATTATGTGAAGAGGAACCCACCCACATAACATTTTCCAGTGCTTTCATTTTCATAATTTGTATTTTTATCACAACCTGACATGTGAATAGGTACCCACCCACTTAACATTGTCTATTACTTTCATTTTCATAATTTTGTTTTTAATCAATGCCCAACATGTGAAGGGAGAATACTCCAATCAAACACCATAAGACACTTTTTCAAATTTGGACTTGGATGTAGTTGTGGAAGTTGATGGTCACAATACAACATTAACATAATAAACTAGCAATTTCCCCAAAGGTGCAAAGGACCATTAACATAAACATCAAAGATAAAGTTCTAGGAAAGTATGCAAATTCCCTTTTAAATGGAAGTGTTAGGAAAGTGTAGATGGTACGCCCATTAAAAACCTAGTTTGAACTCATAACCTTGTGCATTGCATGACCTTTAACACCCAAGAAAACTTAAGCTATGCAAAACACATAAGGATAGAATTAAAATCTCTCATATTAAATATATTAAACCTATGCTTGCATTGTAAATATAATATCCATTACGGTTCTACTTGTCCATATAAGAGAATGGAACATGGATTTTAAGAGAATAAAACATGACCTTGTTGACTATGGAGGGTTTTAAACAATTGTTCTGGACATGCAAATGAACATCATATGTACAATGAAATATTGCAGAGAAAATTTGATGAGAATAATAAGAGAGTACAAGTTTTTCATATATACAAGTTAATTTATGGCATCATGCCATTTAAGATCCAACTTTGGAAGCAGATGTTTATTCCAATGTAGACAATCTTCTCTTATCGGTGTTAATGTGTCTCTTTCATGGACATGAATAATGTGTTTTAGGAGTACCTTTAATTTAGAAAGAAACTCAACAATTGATTGCATGTGATCAATAGGATTGGAGGGAGATGGTTAAAATATGGTTTCTATGGCACATATAGCTTCTTGTTGTTCTCGTATTTGTTGACATTAGTTGTACAATGTGGAAGGATATTTCAAATCCATCTTTGTTGATTAAAATAAATAATTGAAAATAAACACTATTAGCTTATTTTCATCCAAAAGTAGAACTAAGAATGTATAGTGTTGTTGCATAATCCATTCATTTGTGTAATAATAATATTATGGTAACAAACAAAAAATAGAGCATGTAATTTGAGAAATTGGTAATAATGTAAATGAAAGTACAATGCAAGTATTTTAGATAGACGAGTGTATATAAAAAAATGAAATTGTTATACAAAAGAAAATGAATAACATGACATGAAATGTTTCATTACCTAGGGCCAAGGTATTTTTCAAGGATTCCAATGTGATACTTAGGTATAGTATTATAGGCGATTATTTTGGATTCAAAAAACATATATATAGATAGGTTGGCGAATATTAAATATGAAACATACAATTTACAACTGAAACTTGTAAATTTTGGCGAATATTATGCTAAAAAAACATTTTATGTAAATATAGGAGATATTATAGACTAAAAATGACCAAATTGCAAATTTATTTTTTGAAAACAATCCCCCAAAATAGCCAATTGGAGAAATTCCCCCCCTAAAAATTACCCTACCTAGGGCCAAGGTTTCAAGAGGAACTGTGGCAGATGTAGTTGTCATAGGTGGAGGGCCTTCCATATTGGAGGAAAAGGGAAGTTCCTCGGGTCCATTCAATAAAGGAAGAAGCATTTCTTATAGGCTAGATATGGATATATTATGATTAATTTCCCCTTTTATTGGATTTTGGAGGGCGTGGAACTCATGAGGGATTTCACCATCTATGGATACTTTTGTGGAAGAAATACTACATTCTCCAAGATGCATGGTTGACTCAATGAGGTCCGGGGTTTCCTGGTTTCTATCAATATCAAATTTTCCCCTTTGAAAAGGGGTTTCTTCTCCTTTATTCTTGCTAATTTAAAGGATCGTATCACAGTCCTATCGACTATCCCTTGGTGTTTGGACAAAGTTAGGTAGGTTTTGTTTCCTTGGACAGAGCATTTAAACTCTTCTTATGCCTTTTATGATCTCCATGTTTTATGGGTTCATTTAGTTGGCTTCCCCCATCATATTTTCTATCCAAAGGTGCTGAGGGCCATTCACAATATCTTAGGTGAATTTCAAAAGGCTTCTAAGAAACCCTATACAAGGAAAGAGTCCCTCACATTTTAGTCCTTATGCAAATGAATAAAGGAATTCCTGATAAGATCAATTTGGTTTGTGGGGGTAAGAAGTGGGTTCAAGATCTTAATTATGAGAAGTTTACTTTTTGCTATAGACTTTGACACCATGTTAGACACATTCTTTGTGATTGTCCTTGGAGGGTTCTCACATACAAAAAGAGGAGGGTTGTGGATCCATCTACTTCTTTTGTGAAGTCTAAGTCTCTTTCAACAAAGGAGAGGGATTCAATGGTTGTGGCAGATGGTGTCTTTGTATTGTATTTGTTGACATTCTTATCTCAAGTGTAAATGTGCCCATAGTAGATTCTCTTAGGGACCTTTCTTAGTCCATTTCACTTATATGTCCTTTGTTATTGGTCGGGCCTCTAGAGGATTCAATTGGTTCTATGATTCAAAATTTAGGTGGGCTTCTGGAGTAAGCATTGGCTCTGCCTCCTTTATTTACTTCATCATAATCAGGTCACAGGGTTGATGGTAGCATGGTGGCCATTTTGGACCCGTCGATATATCTTAAGGTAGTAGAGTCTCTTATTCTTTCTCTAGTTGGGAATTTTGAATTGGGGGTAATGTTGGTAGTGGGTGTTCCTTGTCTGATTTTTCGTTTGGAGTATATAGGGAGTCTTCCTCCTGATGACCGAAATGTGGGTGTGGTGGATCAGGATGCCAGTATGGAGCCTTTTGTTGGTTATTTTTTAGATGAGATCATGGTGGAGTAGCCTCCAATAGATTCTCGCTTGCATCCAGTTGTTGTCTCCACTCATTCTCTTCAATATTCATCGGGGGATTTGGAGACTTCACCCTATCGCACATATTCTAAGGACTTTTCAATCTCGCATCCTTGTCGAGGTTTCTTCACATCTTCACCGACTAGATTTCACTCTCTTGATAGCATAATGGATCATGTAGATTCCAGTGAAAAATTTGTTCCTTCTCTTGTTAATTCATTCTCTTTTCCTTCTCTGGATTCAACTACTTCTCTACTTCGTGGTTCGGGTCTTCCTAGGGGTGTTAACAATAAGTCTTCTATTATTTTGGTTCATAAATCTTTGTCAAGTTCCCAAACTCAGGGAACACTTTTAAGAAAGTTTAAGCCTTTGTATTATATCCTCCACTCCGGTGGAGGCTTTGTTGTTGATCCCTGGCCTTCTTTTTGGTACCTTGGAGCTCTGGGGGCATGTCTCTTTTTTGTAAGAGCCTTTCGGTTCTAGTAATTGTTAGTTGATGTGACATTACCCATTTTTCTTCCGTGGGGAGCATCAATCATTCAGTGGGTTTGGGACATCAAAAGATTCTTAGGTCCCTATAATAAATGGTGAAACCTCCTTCATTGGAACGATATCTCTACATTTCTCATGTTATTTGAATCAATAGAACAAGCATGATTTTTTTCTCTAGAAAAAAACTGATTGCAAAAGATGTTGTGAAATTGCTAACATGTTTTGATCCTATTTTTTATATCAAGTATGAGGTTTTCTCATCAAACCAAAAAGATTCCTCTTAAAAACTATGGAACTAACTTTAAGTTCAAGGCAAAATATAAAACTATGTGTGTGTGTGTGTTTAAAATATATCGAGTTTGTACTAAATATTGAGTTGACATAATATAAAAGAAAATGAGGTATTACAAAAGAGATTGACTTAAAATACTCAAAACAAGATCATCTATATAGAGAGTATTTGCATCATGTGTCATGACACTATAAATTTTATCCAAAACGTATGTACTAGTGATAATGTAATACCTCCAGTTTAAATCTTGTAATTGTTGGTCACCCTATATGATAATTAATTAAAACTAACACACAGGATGCTCAATATAAATTGTCAAACCCAGGGAAGTCTTTTATTTCAATGGTAATAAGCACAATCTATGCATAAATATTTCTAGCAATTGATTAAATAAATGAAGATGATAATCCTACCTATCTGCTCAGCCAACTCATTCTATGAAGAAAACTAATCTAACTCATACATCTAGGAGTTCAAAGTGCAGCTACCTTCCTACAGAAATCAACCTAGCAGTTTACTGATCTAAGAATGAAAATAAACTAGATTACTTTTGCAAGAAGTTAAATCCTATAATTATCAAACTACAGTATTCAATCTTTACCAAAATGATCCATCCAGTAACTACTGTAACTCAATCATAATCTACCTAATCTATGAATTCAATGAAGATACAACAACAACCAGAATTAAAACATAAGCTTGAACTCTAAATTGATAATCAATGGAAATCCTAGAAAGCATAAATGACTGAAAAGAATTGGAGATGAGCTTGGCTGTAATAGCTATTGAACACACATGCATAATAAAACTAACCTACACAATCGACTGTCACACCACGCAGTTGCAGCTATTCATAATGCAAAGAATAAACTACCAATAAAGAATGCAATCATAAATCTCTGTTGCAGTTATCGGAAATACGCCTAATGCAATTCCACAGACACACAACAGAAAATAAATCTAACTACCTACTTAAATCGGCAATCTCTGTGAAAAGGTGGGCCCTGGCCTTCTAACAGAGACGCCGTGAACTGCCATGATTAAGACACAGAAATGGAAGTAACTCTCCTCTTCATTAAAGATGGTAACTCACAGTCTCAGTTCTCTGTTACAGCCGGTACATAATGATAATTATCCAACCCCAGACTTTGAAAGCCTTCCCATATTTATACAAGAAAAATACAATTCGTGACCCACTATTCTCGTATAGCAATGAAGATCTCTGATCTTCGTGCTGCTGAGTTACAGCTAAATGTTACAGCCATAATGAATGAGGCCGTTAACCATGAAGGATGTTGTTACTCTGGCAGTCAATGGATCAATGGTGTAACCAATCGGGAGGCGTCCTGTCTGTTGCAGCTATGCTTTGTTTCAACGACCTGTTACAGCTTCAAGTTGGAGAGATGCGTTGTCCCTTGAAATCACAGGGGGTTCACTAGCGAGGCAATATCATATCACGTCCATTCATATTGGGGTTTTGAATACTCCTAAAAAGCTCAAAAATATATTGCCTCGTATTAAGGGTTCAAGGGGTGGTTTTTAATTTAACATATTAATATAAATATTGGGGGTTATTTTATTTGGGTGGGATGAGGAATAACCTCCAAATCATGGGATGTATTCATACCTCCAAATCATGGGCTCAATTCATACCTCCAAATCTTGGGTTGGATTCATAATAGTCCTATTTTTTCTAAGGAATAACCTCCAAATCGCAGTCTAGATTCATACCTCCAAATCATGAGATGGATTCATATAAGTCCTAACTGCTGCTAAGGAATAACCTCCAAATTGTGGGCTAGATTTATACCTCCAAATCATTGAACTTATAAAGTCTACTTTTTTTAGAATAATTTTCTTCACGAATGGGATTTATATAATATTTCATTGGCCCTAGGGCCATGAAAATAATAAAATTGATAAATGTGATCTTCCCCTTGATGAGATGTGCTCTTAAATTCCTAGTCAATTGTTCCTCCATCCATAAATGTGATCTGTCCTTTTAAATTTCTAGTGTTGTTTGAATAATTTAATGTGATTTGTGCCTCCATTCAGTTGTTGAGGTTCACATTTTTATGATGCAAGCAATTTTCCCCCATATTTTGTCACCCATTGAATTCCTCATGGGGCTTCATAGTTTGCTATTTAATTTAAACCACTTGCAGTGCAAATGGGAAGGAAATGTTCGAGAAACTATTGTCTCCATAGTTTTTTATATTTATATTGAATTATGGTGCTCCTCCATGCATTTTCCACGTAGATGCGTAAATTGACCTATACAAATTTTCTGCGGGTTTAAATTTTCTACTCAATTGCATCCAACTCAACAATTGAACTTATTTTTTCATTTTTGCATGAAGCTTGATTTACATTTTCGTGGCTGCTACAAAAAAAAACAAAAACCATCCTCTAAAAGCATGTCTCCCCAAAAAAAGCTTATTTTGTATGCACATAAGGGCCAATTCATGTAGAATAAATAAATAAATAAAAGATAAAAGATAAAAGAAAACATGTTCCATCTCTTAGATATCTATATACCTTCCTTTGCACTTTCTCTTAAACATCTATATATACTTTTATTTTGCAAAAAAAACAGAAACAAAAGAGGATTGGGAGAACTCCAATGCTCAACGGTTGTTGCAATCAAGCCTTGCTCCATGACAACCAAGAAACGTGAGATCAATATTTCTTGGTTCGCTGGAACCAAGAAAAGTTAGATCGATCTTTCTTGACTAATTATTTCTTTCAACTTTTTTTATTCTTCTTTAACATTTTCATATTGCGAGTTAGGAATAGTTGTTAGATTGAGTTATATTTGGCACATTCATAATTTTAATTTTAATTCTTATATGCAAGGCAGGCATATTAAGATTGTATTGGAACTGATATGAACATAGGTGAAAATCTAAATCTTTATTTACATACCCTATGTGTTATCGACGTTTCCATGAAATGGTATCATATAAGTTTCACCATCTTTGTATCTTTATAACTATTGCATGCTTGAAACTTAACAATGGAGATTTTTCTCTCTCCTGTAAAGATAAAAAACTAGATATAACCCAAGAAACAATAACTAAATGTTGTTAATTCTCTTGCTTGCAAGAATAAATGTAGAGGAAGTGGAGGCAATTCATTGCAACTTGTGAATGACCCAAATCCAAGCTATCGATATGATCATATGGTGTTATTGGAAACTAAGAGGATTTTTCTATGTTCATTTGGGTTCAAACATCAATGGTGTTTGTTTTGATAGGAAGATAGGGAATTCCATCCACAAAAGGGTTTCAATTTTTTATTTTTATGGAGTATAATTTATTAAGCTTTTAGAAAACATGAGCTCTCTATGGCTATACTTGTCTTTACATGATATAAAATTGGTAGATTGGCAGGTTGTGGTGTGAAACATCTACAATTCTCATATTTTCTAAGCATTGCACTGACTATTGGACTATCAATCTTTTACATTCTTTGTTACATTGATCTCTTGATTGGGTTTCCTTTTATGCATTTTTCCTTCCCCATTACTATTTCATTGGGTATTTCACTATCCAACGCTACAAATTGATCAGTTTCCCCTGCAACCCTGGTGGGATCATTATTAGCATTATACTATTATTTTATTTAGCATCTTGTTTTCTTATCTTAAGATGCGTTAGGCCTCCTGTTTTTTACAATTTGATAATATGATATAAAGGGGGTATTAAAAATGGGTTGATAAAAATGGATACCTACAATATCTCGTGAAACTAGGGTTTTCTTAATTGGAAATGTATATTGGGAGGGGGGTTTAACAATACAATTTTAGGAGGCATTTTTCAATATTTAGTGAAATTAGGGATATTATTTAATATCCTGTGAACGATCGTGCTATGTAACAAGTTCACTAAGTGAACCCCCCGTGCTTGAAATGTGAGGAATCAAATCAGAAGAGTAATAGATGGCACCACATATGATTCTTTCTCGAGGATTTCTGGCTGATACACCTGTGTTTGACCTTAACTTAATGAAATCAACACAAGTTAGCATAAATCGAGGGCTAGAATTCATAGCCTTAACAATATTAGGCATAAAATAAATAAAGCAATAATGAATTATACCTATCAAGATTATTGACTGATCTAGAAGAAAAGCATATATGTGGATTGTGAAAATAGGATGTAATTAGGGAAAAATGATGTAATAAGTATGGTAAAAAAGGGGCATTTCCAGGGCCCAACATCCCCCCCCCAACTATCCATTTGCATGTCCTCATGCAACAACTCCCACTAGTCTGAATCTGAATCCAAACTGAACCTATGAAGATTAGTGAGATTGTAGGCAAGTTCTGGTGGTTCCCCATAAGGCACAAATCCATAGCAGGATGTCCATCTCTCCCAACACAACTTCTCCTCTTCCTCAGTCAAAACATAGCTGTTCCTGTAAGGAATCACAAGCATCCATATGAGGGGAAATCTGAATCTCAATCCAATCCACCAAGGTCCACATGTTTTCATGCACTGCACATACCCAGGGACCCTTGTTAAGGCTTGCTTGAAATTCTCAAAGCAGTGTGGATCCTTCTCCCTCAGAGATGAAGAAGAATATAGCCATATGTATTCACTACCTTCCAAAGCACACTGTTGCATATTAAAAATCATTGGGACACAGGTAGTGATAATTTTCTCTCGCAAAATTTTGAAGTATTGGGAAATTGCAGGAACCCTGAGAGCTCAGGCATGATTTGCTATGAGTCCTCTTGGATCCTGAGGTTCATTCCTAATATAGAGAGTAGAATTCTCTTCATTCTTTTTGATGGTTTGGAAAGCATCTCACCATTTTACATGGATGATGACAAAAGAGGCAAAATCTCTCAGCTGAACATCCCCCAAACAAGGCAAAGGGTTGGAGGGAGAGTCAATGTAACAAGCCCTATCATGTAAATATAATTCACATAACAAATGTTGATCCTCAAAATCACTCCCCAGAAAAGTTTCTAGAAACTGGGTAGTTGTTGCTAGATCAAATGATCTCCCTTCCTTCAAAGCCCTCAATTTAAACAAAGTTGTATGCTCATGAAAAAAAAACAGGTTAAGAGGGGGATGGAACCCTGCAACTCAGTAATTCTAGGGAAAGAGTAAACATTTGGTCTTTTTCTTGTTGCAAAGACTTAAGTTTCTTCAATTCTTCCAACTTTTTTTCAAAATTTTCCCACTGGATTTTTTGGAAAAATAACTCCTCAACCCACTTTTCTCTCAATTCCTTGATGGTAGTTCTGTGTTCATGGAGAGAAATCATCCTTGTCCTGCACTGAGCAATGTATTTCTACCATTTATCTAACTCAAGATTCAGCCAGAGAATCTTCTTCTCTAACCGTTGAATTCTCCCGTTCTCCACATCCTTTTCATCATCAGAATCTATATTAATGATTCCTTGAGAGGATAGCATTCTTACCTTATCACCAGATGTTCCAGCTTCCATTTTGTGGATTGATGGTCTAGCAACCTCATCTTCCATTGGTGCTATAGTGACCTCTGTTTGTATTGAAATCTCAAAAATTGATTATGGGACTGCTGGTTCTTGTGGTGATAGCATCCTTTTTCTCCATTTCAACCTCTTCCTCCTTGGTTTGAGTTGCAACCTCAACAAACATCTTTGAAGACACTAGTTCTTGTGTCACAATGTCTTTTCTTTCCATTTCAACCTCTTCGATATCGGTTTGGGTTGCTATCTCAACAACCATTTTTTAAGACACTGGTTCTTGTGTAGCAGCATTTTCTTCTTGGACTTTACTTTCAACAACTTCATTCCGAGTTGCAACTTCAATCAACATTTCCAAGGACGTTGGTTCTTGTGTAACAACATCCTTTTCCCTATTTTCTCCAAGTTGTTGAAAAGGTTCCTCGCCTACCTCAATGTCTGCTGAGCCATGAGACTGCTCCATGAGTAATTCTGCATCTCCTAATGGTTGAGTTTGCATATCTTCTCCTTCTTCTGGTTCCAAATACGGGATTAAGTCCGTTCCTGGTTCATTCTCCCCCATTACCTCAACTGCGGGCACTTCTCCTTCTTGCTTTGTCTATTCAAGTGCTTGTGCAACAAGGTCCACCAATATGACTTTATGCCCTGCTAATTTATATATGTCTCCACACTCTGGGCATATCACTCTTCCCGACTCTTCACAGCTCAAGTCAGGGAATGAATTTTTCACATTTTCTTGCAGCTTCCACCAATATATCCAGACTCCTCTATGCTTGTTTCCTGCTTATTTCCTTCCATTTCTCCATTTCAATTTGAAGTGTTTGCACTTGTTCCCTTAACAATTCATTTTCATACAGGATATTTTCAATCCGAGGTTCATTCACAGCAGGTTCCTGTGTGTCAGCAGGTGTTTTAGGATTTAAGATAGGGATTTCTATGCCTGTCTTTGCTAAAGGTACTCTAATATTTGCCCCAATTTCGCCTGCTGTCTCAGTTGGGGGTAATTCAACATTTGCCCCAATTTCGATTGTTGTATCAGCTGGGGGTAATTCAACATTTTCCCCAATTTCACCTGTTGTCTCAGCTAGGGGTAGTTCAACATTTTCCCCAATTTCACCTGTTGTCTCAACTAGGGGTAATTCAACATTTTCCCCAATTTCCACTGTTGTCTCAGCCGAGGGTAATTCAATATTTTCCCTAATTTCTCCCGCTATCTCCGCTGCTGCCATAGATCGAGTCCTTCTTCTCTTCCCCCCTTCCGATGGTTGATCAACACTGCTTGCTGTCGCTGTTGTAGCGGCTCTGGATCTTCTCTTCCTTGCTGAAGTAGCTGTCTGGCCCTTGTTCCCTGTTCTTTTTCTTTTCTTCTGTGACACAGGGGTTTCCAAATTTCCAGAGGGGAAAATCGAATTCCTCCTCTTCCACGATAGTTGCCTTAATTTTCGAAGAGGATGCAATGTCCAACACTTCTATATTTCCTTCCTCTACTGCCTCTGCTTGGTACTCGCCTTCTTGCATAACCCCTTCCATAGTTGCAGCTTCTACTGTCGCAGCTTAAACAGCTACTTCAGTCTCAGCCTCTTCTGTTGACGCTACAAATGACGCCATTTCTACTATTTCAGCCGCCACCTTGACTGCAATTCAAATTGGGTCTGTTTCCTCCCCTATAGGACTTGTTGTTGTTGCAACTTCTGATATTACTGCCTTGTCCACCATGGCTTCCACCACCACTTCCTCAATGACAAGGTTCGTTGCTGTTGCAGCTTCCCCCACATTTTGATTTTCTGATACTCCATATATACCAAGGTCCGCTGTTGTCGCAGCTTCCCCCATGTCTACCTCCTCTTCGTCCCCAGTTTGGTTTCCTGATACTCCAACCTCCCCCCCAACTGGATTGGAGGTGCTTCGGTCCTCATTACCTTCACCAACACCGCCCATTTCTAATACGGGTTCCCTAATTGGCCCGACCCCAACAAGAAATTGCTCCCAGGTTAAATTGTGATTTGCAAGGGCCCTTAAGACTAATAATTTAATTAGGTCGTGATTGGTAAGGGAGGAAATTGGGTGATGGGTTGTTTTTGCATATCCAACCATGGTTTGCAAGGCCTTAAAAAGATAAAATGGCAAGTTTACTAAATTACCATAGCGTAAGTGAGATAATAGGGGAAGTTTAGAAAATAAGACAGTTTGGTACCTACCTTCACAAGAGATATATTTCTTCATGAATACTGCCACTTGATCCCATGGTCGTGGTAATGAAGCCAATTCTAACCCACGGTGCTTTGGATGAACATTCTCCCCGACTGCAAGAAATTCTCTTACAGCAGTGGCATTATGTGCTTTCCGTCCAAATAACTTCTTTCCAACCCGGGGTAAGCCAGTAACTTCTACTATAATTTCTTCTGTAACATCTACGCACAGTCCCCTGACCTCAGAGTGAGTATCAGTCAGGTTAAGGGCGAATTGTAATGCAGTTTCTGTGTGGAAACCGTTCAACTGTTCAAAATATTCTATCCAACCTGCTGCTATGAAAATGTTAAGAACCTCTGCATTGGCATGCAAGGCTTCCATGTTCACGGGTTCGTGTCGGATTGGGTTACCCATCTCAAGCTGCCTTCAAAATTTAGGTGATGAATACAACAATTTACCAGTCCAGACGTGGAAATTGCAGCATACAAACATGCATGGAATTGTTGGAGTTTGAAATTGGTTATTTTAGTAAAGTTGGCACAGGTATCAAACCCTAGTGAGATGGAATAGTTATGGGAAAAAAATGGCATAATTGGGGTATTTTGGGATGAATCAGGTAAGGTGATGGGAATGAAATAGATGCAGACGTGACTCTGGCACATTCCCCGATGGTTAAATGGTACGGCTTTACTGACGGGGACTAAAGACAATGCATAATCATTATTACCGTATTTAATTTCCTGCCTAATCATGTAAAGGGTTCGAATCCGTACCTTTGCGTTATGTGTCCAACCGTGAATTAATCATCATCATATGCCTTCGTTATTACCTCCATTAAAATGAGCATAACTGCGCATGTGATGAAGTGATGGGGCCATCGCCACCTGAGCTGACAAGTACCCAAGACAACCGAATAGTTCGCTTCATGGGGGACTGCGATTGGATCTATAAAGCAAGCAATTTAAACCGACGTCCGATTGAATCATGATTAGCGGCATCATTCGGAGAACAGACAAACTGGTAGAGTCGCAGCTGCTAAACTTGGCAAAATAGGCAAGAATAGCGAAGTTGCAGTTGCACGGAAAAAGGTGAAATGAATGAAAATAGCGGAGTCACAGCTGTACGGGAAAAAAGTGAAATGAATGAAAATAGCGGAGTCACAGCTGTACGGAAAAGAAAAAAAAAAAGAAGTAAAAGTGAAATGAATGAAAATAGCAGAGTCACAACTGCGAAATTTGGCGGAATGGGAAAAAGTAGCAGAGTCGCAACTGCTGGCAAAAGGCGAAAATGAAATGGAAATAGCGGAGTCGCAGCTACTAGACTTGGAAAAATGGGCAAGAATAACGGAGTTGCAGCTGCTGGAAAAGTGAAGTAAATGGAAAATAGAGGAGTTATAGCTGCTAAACTTGGCAGAATGGGAAAAAGTAGCAGAGTCGCAGCTGTTGGAAATAGATGAAAATGAAATGGGAATAGCAGAATCGCAGCTGCTAGACTTGGCAGAATAGGCAAAAGTAACGGAGTCGCAGCTGCTGGAAAAGTGAAGTAAATGGAAAATAAAGGAGTTACAGCTACGAAAAATTTGGCAAAATAAGCAAAAAGTAGCGAAGTCGCAACTGCTGGAAAGGTGAAGTGAATGGAGAATAGCGGAGTTACAGCTGCGAAACTTGGAAAAATGGGCAAAATTAACAGAGTCGCAGTTGTTGGAAAAATAGAGTAACAGAGAAATAATCTTTCAGCTGGATACTGAAATCCAACGAATCATCCATCTTCTTCAAAGAGATTTATTAGATCAGGAAACAATGTAAGGTGTCTGCAATCGTCTGGCCCAGTCACGACTGTTGTTTCTTCAGTTAATTCCTGCACACAATTCTTCAAAACAAATCCGATCAACTGCAAAATGAAAAATAGATCAAATACAGAATGAAAAATAAATTATTTATGTACAAATCATGTGGATATTGCAATTCTTAAAAATTTACAGGGCTGAGAAAGATCCCTACCTTGGCGTTAACTGATAGTCTGGATCAGCTGCAACATGTGAAATGAAAGCATCCCTTGAGATCGGTTTGTGATACAGTCGCAGTCGATGACCATTTGCGAATAATGGTGTCTTGTTTTCATCAATGGTGATTAACCAGATTGTTCCATTGTCAAATACTCGATCTATTTGATAAGGTCCCAACCAACGAGTGTGTAGCTTGCCTTTGAAATCCCTCTTAAACCGTGAATCATATAGCAGAGCCCAGTCTCCTTCCTGGAAGAATTTCTTCTTTATGAATCTATCATGCCATTTAGAGCGCTGCTGTTGGATTAAAGTTGTATGATTCACTGCTGCTGTGCACTTTTCATCCAATTCATTAAGCTGATTCAATCGGCTCCTCTATGCTTCTGATAAATCAAGGTTTGCTTCTATAGCTGTTTTCAAATTTCTGATTTTGAATTCAATTGGGAAAACAACATTCTTACCATACACTAACTCATATGGGGAAAAGCCAGTGGTGTTACGCCATGTAGTGCGATAGGCCCATAGTGCCTCTGGAAGTCTCTCAGCCCAATCTTTATGATGGCTTTTCACTGTCTTTGTCAAAATAGCCTCGATGACCTTATTTGAACTCTCCACTTGGCCACTGGCCTATGAATGATATGGCAATGTTATTCTATGCTGAATATGAAACTTCTGTAACAGCGCTTCCAGTTTATGAGACACAAACTGTGGTCCACCATCCATGACGATTTCCTTTGTTCATGTAATCTATGCAAACCAAGATGTGAACTTTCTGTTTTGAGGGAGGGTTGATAGGCCCAATGAAATCCAGAGCCCATCTATCAAATGGTTCAACCATGAGTTGTGGCTGCAAATCCATTTCATCTAATCTATTGGGTTGTCCCATCCTTTGGCAGCTATCACATGCCTGAACATACTTCTTTGCGTCCCTAAACAATGTGGGCCAGAAATAACCCATTCTCAAGACCTTATGACCTGTCATTTTGTCAGCAAAGTGTCCCCCACAGGGCTCATCATGGCAAGCTTTAAGGATACTAAAAATTTCATCTTCTCTAATACATCTTTTGATTTTTAAATCAAGTCCTGTGTAGAAAAGATGTCCATCAATCCAACAGTACCTAGCACTCTGTTGTATGATTTTTCTTTTTTCTCACTTTGACAGATGTGCTGGGAGCTTACCTGTAGCCAAAAAGTTAGCAATATCCGCATACCATCGGGAATGAGCTGATATTGCAAACAAATGTTCATCGGGGAAGGAATCTTCGACTAGTAAATTATCATCACTGTTAGTGAGTCGAGATAAGAAATCTGCAACAACGTTTTCCTTCCCTGGTCTATCAATAATTGTGATATCAAATTCTTGTAACAGTAACAGCCATCTAGTAACTCTAGCATTCGTGATTGGTTTGTTCATTAAATATTTGATGGAAGAATGATCAGTGTGCACAAAAGTGGAGTATCCAGTAATGTAGTGTCTAAATTTGTTGATGGCATAAACTATGGCAAGGAACTCTTTCTCGGTGACAGTATAGTTAAGTTCAACAGGGGATAAATTCTTGATAATGTAATAAATTGCATATGGGGCATTACCCTCCTGCTATCCTAAAACTGCTCCAATGGCAGCATCTAAAGCATCTGAAGAAATATGAAAAGGCAGAGCCCAGTTGGGCCCTCGTAAGATGAGTGTTGTAGACATCCTTTTCTTAAGTTCAGTAAACGTTGTTTGGCATGCATCATTCCAAACAAACTGTGCATCCTTCACCAACAAGGTAAACAAAGGAGAAGCTAGCTTGGAAAAAATTTCTATGAACGTTCTGTAATAGCCAGCATGCCCCAAGAAGCTATGTACATCTTTTTGGGTTCCAGGAGTTGGTATATTTTCAATTACCTTGATTTTGGATGGATCTACCTGATCAGCCGTGTTTGTACCCCAGTTTTATATGATATGTAGGTGGACTATATAGTCACCCCAGTGGGGTTCCAGGGGGGACCGGGGGCTAGCGCCCCTAGAAATGGGGGTTCGGGGGCAACGCCCCCGAAGAAAATTTTTGGGGCTGTTTTTCGCCAACTGTTTTGCGGGCCCATGGTTTTGGGTATCCCGTGGTATTTTCCCATTGTATTTCCCTTATAAAATAAAGACATTGTAATATGGCTAGGAATGATGATGTATTAGGTTTTATGCATTGTAAAGATCTTTTGAGATCAGGAGAGAGACTGTGAAACAGAGAAGAGGAAGTGCAGCGGTTGTGCTGCAAGTTGTATCCCTTCACCTTGCTGGACGGTAATAATAATAAGGACTGGCAAATTCAGTGTGGACGTAGCCCAAGTTGAGTGAACCACGATATATATGTGTCTCTCTTGTAATGTGTATGTGTGATTATATTTGCATTTCTGTTTATTGTTATTGCTCTGCGATCCTGTTTTTCTAACAATTGGTATCAGAGCCAAAGGCCTATTTGGTAGTTAAACCCGCAGGAAGCTAGGGTTTCTAGTTCGAGTGGTAGAAATGGCAGAAAATGAAAGTTTAAGGTCGAGAAGTTTAACGGCCAAAACTTCAGGTTATGGAAGATGCAAATGGAGGACTATCTGTACCAGAAGGATCTATTCCTACCATTGGGAGGAAAAGCAAAGCAGCCGACGGCTATAAAGGACGAAGAATGGGAGGTTCTTGACAGAAAGGCTCTGGGAACAATACGGTTGAGCTTGGCTTCATCGGTGGCTTTCAATATCTAAAAAGAAACAACAACAGAGGGTTTGATGAAAGCATTGGGTAAGCTGTATGAAAAACCCTCGGCCTCTAACAAGGTATTTCTAATGAAGCATTTATTTAATATGAAGATGTCTGAAGTTGGATCTGTTACTGATCATTTAAATGAGTTTAATACGGTTACAAATCAGCTAAGTTCTGTAAGTGTGAACTTTGATGATGAGGTTAGGGCTCTTCTAATCTTGTGTTCATTGCCAGAAAGCTGGAATAGCTTGGTCATGGCTGTAAGTAACTCTGTCTCTGGTTCAAACACCTTGAAATTTGATGATGTTATTGGTGTTATTCTTAGCGAGGAAATGCAAAGAAAAAGCACAGGTGAGACATCAGGTAATGCGTTGACCATGGAGAGCAGGGGAAGACAAAAGGAGAGAGGAAAGAGCCAAGGTAATCGTGGAAAGTCTAAAACGGGAAGATCCAAGTCCAGACTGGGAAAGATAGAGTGCTAGAATTGTGGAAAGAAAGGACATATGAAGAAAGACTGCAAATCTCTAAAGAATAAAGGAGATGCACAGAAGGAAACTACCCAAGAAGCAAATGTAGAAGGTGATGTGTTACAAGATGCTTTGATTCTTGCATTAGATAATACTAATGACTATTGGGTATTAGATTCAGGAGCTTCATGTCATGCTACACCCCATAGGAAATACTTTCATGAGTATGTTCCTGGCGACTTTGGACATGTTTTATTGGGTGATGATAAGCCATGTAAAATTGTTGGAATGGGTAAGGTATGGATAAAAGTTAAGAATGGAACTGATTGTTTGTTGAAATAAGTTAGGCATATTCCTGCTATGAAAAGAAATCTGATCTCAACAGGGCAGTTGGGAGATGGCGGCTGTCTATCTACGTTCGAAGAAAAGTGGTGGAAGATCAGTAAATGATCAATGGTGATAGAAAAAGGAGACAGAGTAGGTATGTTGTATTTATGTTCTCATAATACTGGCCATTCTATCTCTTTAGCTTCCACAGGAACAGATACAACATTGTGGCATCATAGGCTTGGCCACATGAGTGAGAAGGGGATGCAGATTCTCCACTCAAGAAAGTTGCTGCCGGATTTGAAGCAGGTAAGTTTGGAATTCTGTGAAAACTGTGTTTATGGAAAACAGAAGAGAGTCAGATTTCTCGGGGTTGGGAAACAGAAGAAGAATGAAAAATTAGAGCTTGTGTATACAGATGTATGGGGACCGGATCAGGTACAATCTCTTGGTGGCTCTCATTATTATGTTACATTTATTGATGATGCAACTAGAAAAACTTGGGTTTATTGCATTAGACAGAAATCTGATGTGTTTGCTACTTTTAAGAAGTGGAAAGATTTGGTTGAGAATGAGACAGGAAAAAGATTGAAGCGTCTCAGATCTGATAATGGAGGTGAGTACTGCGGCAAGGAGTTTGATAGTTATTGTTCATACCATGGGATTCGTAGAGAGAAGACAGTCCCAGGAACACCACAGGAAAATGGTGTGTCAGAAAGGATGAACAGAACGATCATGGAGCGTGCAAGGTGTATGAGACTGCATGCAGGGTTGCCCTTACAGTTTTGGGTGGATGCTGTAAATACTGTTGTTTATTTAATAAACAGAGGACCTTCAAGTGCTTTGGATGGTGGTATTCCAGAGGAAGCATGGACAGATAAAAAGGTGAACTACTCATTTCTGAGAACGTTTGGTTGTGAAGCATTTGTTCATATTGATAAAGAAAATAGAACAAAGCTTGAAGCTAAATCCAAGAAATGTACCTTTATTGGATATAGGGTTGATGAATTTGGTTATCGTTTATGGGATTATGAAAATAAAAAAATCATCAGGAGTAGAGATGTGATATTCAATGAAAAGGTCATGTATAAAGATCAGTTGCAGGGAAAGAAACAGGAAAAGGAAAACACAGAGTAAATATTGCTTGATGAAGTTAAAGAAAATGAAGTTCCGAAGTTGCTAGAAAATCAAGAGCAGTAGCAAGTACCTGAAACTCCTGCAACTGTAAGAAGATCTACCAGGTTAAGTAGACTCCCTAAACGATACTCTCCTTCAATGTATTATTTATTGATGACTGATTTTGGTGAACCAGAATGTTATGAAGAAGCAATGCAGGTGGAAACTAGAAAGAAGTGGGAGCAAGGCATGAATGAGGAGATGGACTCATTGGTAGGAAACCAGACTTGGGATTTGGTTTAGTTGCCTACTGATAAAAGAGCATTGAAAAACAAATGGATTTACAGGTTGAAGGAAGAAGAAGGAGGTAAGAAGCGGTACAAGGCCAGACTTGTTGTAAAGGGGTTTGCACAGAAGAAAGGTATAGATTTTGATGAAATATTTTCTCCTGTTGTTAAGATGACTTCAATTAGGACTATATTAAGTCTAGTGGCAGTAGAAGATTTGCATATTGAACAGTTAGATGTAAAAACAGCCTTCCTCCATGGGGATTTGGAGGAATAAATATATATGCAGCAGCCACAAGGGTATGAGGTCAAAGGTAAGGAGGATCTAGTATGCAGTTTGAAAAAGAGCTTGTATGGATTGAAGCAAGCTCCAAGGCAGTGGTATCTAAAGTTTGACAGGTTTATGACAGAACACGGTTATAGTAGATGTCATTCTGACCATTGTGTTTATTTCAAGAAGCTAGACAATGGAAGATATATTATCTTGTTATTGTATGTGGATGACATGCTTGTTGTAGGGTCTGACATGTAGGATATAAATGTACTCAAAAGGAAGCTAGCTAATTCATTTGCGATGAAGGATTTGGGTGCTGCAAAGCAAATCCTTGGTATGAGAATAATGAGAGACAGGAAAAATCGCAAATTGACATTGTCTCAAAGTGAGTACATACAAAAGGTGTTGGAGAGGTTCAGAATGCAGAATACAAAACTTGTAAGTACACCTTTGGCTAGCCATTTCAGTCTAAGTAAGGAAATGTGTCCCAAGACACAAGAAGAGACAGATTACATGTCCAAGATTCCCTATCAATCAGTAGTTGGCAGCTTGATGTATGCCATGGTGTGCACATGACTAGATATTGCACATGCAGTGGGAGTTGTGAGCAGATATATGAACAATCCAGGTAAAGAACATTGGAAGGAAGTACAGTGGATTCTCAGGTATTTGAGAGGTACTACCACTGAGGCATTATGCTTTGGAGGTTCAGACACTGTTCTATAGGGATATGTTGATGCAGATATGGCAGGTGACAAGGATAGCAGGAGAAGCACCACAGGGTATGTGTTTAATGTAGGTGGAACAACAGTAAGCTGGATTTCAAAACTACAGAAGGTTGTTGCACTTTCAACAACAGAAGCAGAGTATGTTGCCATTATAGAGGCCAGTAAAGAGATGATTTGGTTGCAGAGGTTTATGGAGGAAGTGGGTAAGAAGCAGAAGGATAGCAGATTGTATAGTGACAGCCAGAGTGCCATTCACCTTGCAAAGAACTCAGCATTCCATTCCAAGACTAAACATATACAACTCAAGTACCATTTCATACGCTCTATTCTGGAAGATGAACTGTTGAAGCTAGAAAAGATACATACTAGCCAAAATCCTGCAGACATGTTCATAAAGGTAGTGACCAGAGAGAAACTGAGTTCATGCTCGGTTTCAGTTGGCCTTCTAGCATGAAGGTGAAGAGGAGAAATTTGCCAAGTCCAAGTCCAGCAAGTGCAGCAGCGGTGGAGTTGCTGTGATCAGTCTCCAAGTGGGAGATTGTTGGTTGTGGAGCCAAATCTTCTAGTCTCATAGATGATATTGTATCAGCCGTGTTTGTACCCCAGTTTTATATGATATGTAGGTGGACTATATAGTCACCCCAGCGGGGGGGGTGTGGGGGGGAATCACCCCCCCACAGGGTTCCAGGGGGGACCGGGGGCCAGCGCCCCCTAGAAATAGGGGTTCGGGGGCAACGCCCCCGAAGAAAATTTTTGGGGCTGTTTTTCGCCAGCTGTTTTGCGGGCCCATGGTTTTGGGTATCCCGTGGTATTTTCCCATTGTATTTCCCTTATAAAATAAAGACATTATAATATGGCTAGGGATGATGATGTATTAGGTTTTATGCATTGTAAAGATCTTTTGAGATCGGGAGAGAGACTGTGAAATAGAGAAGAGGAAGTGCAGCGGTTGTGCTGCAGGTTGTATCCCTTCACCTTGCTGGACGGTAATAATAATAAGGACTGGCAAATTCAGTGTGGACATAGCCCAAGTTGGGTGAACCACGATATATCTGTGTCTCTCTTGTAATGTGTATGCGTGATTATATTTGCATTTCTGTTTATTGTTATTGCTCTGCGATCCTGTTTTTCTAACAAAGAGATGAAGTGCCCCAGAACTATGCCCTCTCTCATCATCATGTGGCACTTTTCAGTGCTTAAAGAGAGCTGGCTTTGTTCAAAGCGTTTTAAGACCTTTTCTAAATTTTTCAGTGCTTCTTCATAACTATCACCATATGGAGTAAAGTCATCCATAAAAATATCCATGCAATCATTTACCATCTCTTAAAATATTCTAATCACTGCTCTCTAAAATGTGGCTGGTGCGTTACACAACCCAAAAGGAAGTACCCGGTATGCAAAAGTGCCCCATGGGCAGGTGAAAGTGGTTTTGTCCTGGTCTTCTGGAGCAACCTGGATTTGGTTATAGCCATTAAAGCCGTCCATAAAGGAAAAATACTTCTTTCCAGACAAGGTATCAAGGACCTGATTGATAAAAGGTAAGGGGAAGTGGTCCTTCTGCGTTGCTTTGTTCAATTCTCTGTAATCCACGCAGACCCTCCATTTCCCATTCTTCTTTGGCACAATCACGAGTGGAGAAACCCACTCACTGTCTGAAATCGGGTATATAAATCCTGCTTCCAAATTTTTTTGGATCTCCTCTTTCACTATGTCCCTTAAGTTCGGGTTCATCCTTCGTTGTGGTTGACACACAGGCCTGGAGTCGCTCTTAATATAGATGTGATGGATGCACATATTAGAAGGAATACCTTTCATGTCTGTGTACTCCCAAGCAAAAGCTCCTCTACATTATTTCAGCAGAGTGATTAGTTGTTCTAGCTCACTGGGCGCAAGGTTTGGATTGATGTTTAATGTTTTCCCTGGCTTGATTTCTACTGGAACACTTTTCAAATTTTTAAGCACTGAAATTATACTGGCATCACTGACTAGAGTTTCTTCTGTAAGATTTTCTTGTTCCTTCTCATCCAATGTATTGTCCAAGATCTAGTAAACATTTTTATTGACTGACATGGACTCACTGATGAAACTATTGATAGCATTGTCCTCTGTTTCATCTTTAAAAGTTAAGGCTCTCCCTATTGTTAATAATGGTTGAACGCCTTCTTCCTCCTCCAAATCCACCCAAAGTGGAGTTTTAGCTTCAGTACTTGGTCGAGCTGGAGGGTATAAGGTTAGGATTTTGATCTCAGTCCTGTCTGAGATAGTCATGGATCCTGACCGACAGTTGATATAGGCATTCGCTGTAGCTAACCAAGGTCTTCCCAGGATCAGCAGGTGTCCTCCCAACTGAGATTTCGGCTGTAACACCAAGAAAACAGCAGGGTATTCCCACGAATCAACTGATATTACCAGGTCATCCAAGATTCCCTCAAGCTTGATCATTGATTTGCCAGCAAGTTCTAAAATGGTAGGGGTTGGCCGAAGGTTAGTGAGTCCAAGTTTCTTCACAGTTTCTATGGTCATAATGTTAATAACCGCGCCTAAGTCTACCAAAACATTGGGGATTTGTGTGTTTCCTATGTGAACTGTCACAGTAGGATTTCCAGGGTCATCGTATTTTTCCACAGGGGTCTTCCCCATTATCAATTCGAAACGTTTTTCCAATACGTGGACAGTGGGAGGATCCCTAGGCTTTCTTCCTAGTTTCTTGACACATAAATCTCTAACAGTCTTAGCATAAATGGGCACGTCATGGAGGGCTTGTAACAGTGGAATTTTGACATACAAGTTTTTCAATTCTCCTAAGAGATTGAATCGAGGTTGTTCCACTGTTTTCTACAGGGCCAATCGTTCAGGGTATGGTGGTTCTCTCATCAATTGTGTAGGTCGTGCTTCATAGTGTGTTACTCTCCGAGTTTCAGCTACTGTTCCAATAGGAATATCAACATCCTCAACGATGGGGCTTGCTGAATTAACCATATTCTCTTAGTGCTGATTCACTCCAGTTTCAATCACTGGGGATGAAACATCTTCAGTGATAATATGTTCCACTACCCTCTCTGATCGTAATTGTATATCATTGCAGGGAATATGGGTGATGGAATACGCAGGCATGTTGGCAGTGTTAGGATATTTAGACACTTAGGAGTTAGTTAAGATCAACTTGTGTAATATATCCATTAGGGATAGTGTGTTTCTTTAGTATGCATTAGTATGTATTTGTAAATACTTAATTCGACGGTCACGATATGTTCCCGACATAGAGTGATCTGACGGCTCAACTTCTCTCAGATCATACCTAACCTTGATCTGTGGCTTAACACCCGATTGCTCCATGATCTCTATTTAAAGAGCATGGAGGGTCATTGTTTAGTTGATCGATTATGAGAAGCTCATTTGTAACTTTCTTTTTTTGCATAATAAATTGTCCCGTAGAAGCTATTTGGTCGGGGCCATGGAGTGTTTCCCTCAAGAGGGTTTAAACCACGTCAAAACATCGGTGTGTTGATCTGTGATCTGTTTGTGTGAAGTGGTTACTCTTGGTGTTCAGTCCTTTGGTAGTACCCTGTGTACCCAAACATGGTATCAGAGCTTTTATGAAGAGCCACTTCCGGTTATGATCTAGATCTTGAACTGTTGTTGCCGAAACTCGAAAGGGTTTTTGGTTCTGGTATTTCTGTGCATTTCTGGGCTATGGGAGGTCTTCCATTATGTCCGGAGCGTCATTTCCATTGGGAAATAGTTTTCATCTGATCGAAAACGGTTCCCGATTGCTCCAGAAACGCGTATTTCATCAGATTTGAAGGTATAATGTTACAGTGACGCATTTTTTGTATTTCCTATTTTTAAAAGAAAAAATCTCATATTTTATCATTTTTTTACTGTTAGATTTTTTTGGGGTTCGGACTGTTGCTTTCCCGTCTGCGTATGCTCTTTTCTGTGCACCTTGAGCGATCTCGGCAAATCAGAAACAGAAAGGAAAATGGTTTTTTCTCGGCTGTGTATGCTCTTTGCCGTGGACCTTGCGCGATCTCGGCAAATCAGAAACAGAGAGAAAACGTAGACTTTCCAGGCAAGCTAACGAGATCTAACTTCATAAGTGTGGAAAAGTTTTTTTGTTTGGATTTGTGGTGTGTTTTGCAGGAAAAAGGGCAAGCATGCAAACCGAGCAAGAAGAGTTTAAAAAAAAAAAAACTCCTTCCACATTCCCATATTTTACATATAGTTTAATCTAGCTCACTTGGTTCAAAGTTGCTTTATTCCTTAATAGGTCTTGAGTTCAAGTCTTAGGAAGATACTTTTAAAAGAAAAAGTGTATGCAATTTTTATTTTCAAGATACTTTATTGTAAAACTGCATCTCACTTAAATAATAAAAAATAAAAATACAAGTGAGTCACTTAAGTTCTTTTTTATTGTTGCACTATTTAAAAGTAATATCATTGTAAAAGTGAAATCACTTATTTTACAAAAATGGTTCACTTAAAGCAACTTTCTTGTAAAATGATTGTCAAAAGGTTCATCTTGGGAAGAGGGGGGTTCTTTTTTTTGTTGGACATTCTCTAGCTGCCACGTCACTATTGGGGACATCTTCAACAGTTTCTTTGTTCAAGCATAACTTCATCATACAGAGTCAGTTTTCAGTGCTGTTTTTTTTTAAACTGCTTATTTTTTCGAGCTCTTGACATACAGACTATTGGTTTCTTTTTTTACAGCCATTAATTTATAAATATGGCCGCCTATTGTGATATTCTACTTAACACTTCCAACTATTTCTCATGGAAATCTCGTATGGAGGATGTTCTACGAAGTAGGGGACTTTTTCAGAATTACCTCAGGGAAAGAAACATAACCCACTGATGATGATAAGAAAATAAAATGGGCAAATAGATGTGACGAAGCTCGTGGATTGATTGGGTTGTCAATCTCTACTGATTTGCGATTCCGCATATCTAGAATTGATGAACCTGATGCTGCTTGGGACAAGTTGGAATATGTGTTTGGTAAACACAATGAAATTCGAGGTCACCAACTCGAAAATGAGTTGATTTCTTTAAATCCAAGTGACTTTTCATGCATTCAAGATATTTATCTAAGTACAAAACTCTTAAACTCTCATGTGCAGAATGTAAGATTAAGATGGAAGACAAACAATGCATTTATCATATTCTTTCCAAACTTAAACCTGCATATTCTGTTTTTGTATCTACATTTTACTCCATGAAAGAACCATTGAATGTAGCTAGCTATCAAGAGCCTAGTCTTGAATCCTTTTGTGATTCCTTGATTAGAGAGCAAGATAAACTCATTCATCTTGGAATAATAAATAATACAGATACATCTAAGAAATCCTTATTGTCCCAACAGAAAGAAAAGTCCAAGCCTCCCAAGAAAAACAAATTTCGCAATAATAAGTCAAACAAGGGTCCAAAACCCTCTCAGTCAGCTCCTTCTTTAAAAAATGACAAAGGATCCAAGCCAAAAGGCAAGAAGACTGAGCGTCATTGAAACTATTGCGGGAAAGATAATCATGATGAATCTAAGTGTTTCAAGAAGATGACAGCCTTGGAAGCAGCAATGAAGAAGCACCACATCAGCCTAGATTCGCCTTCAGAATCTGCTTCTCATGGACATGCACTTTGTGCTTCTAGTTATACTTATAATGCATCTTCTTCTTCTACTTCAAATGAATGGCTCATTGATTCTGGAGCATCTTATCATATGGCTAAGGATCAAGCCATCTTTTCTACTATGCATGAATGTAACACCAAACAAATATTTGTTGGTGATGATAGATCTCTAAGTGTTGTAGGAGCTGGAACAGTTCCAGTAGATAATGGTCATTTTAGTGATGTACTATGTGTTCCAAGAATTTCCTGCAATTTGTTATCAGTCTATCAGATCACTCATTCTGATGAAGGTAAAACTGTGACCTTTACACCTCACCAAGTTGTAATCAAGGATTTTAAAGATCCTCAACAGGTCCTAGCTACCGGAATTGTTGATGATATTACCAGGTTGTACAAGTTTAACAACTTTGGGTCATCACCTTTCCCTTCAGTTTTTGTTGCTCATAGTGATAACTTGAGCAAACTTTGGCATGAGCGATTTGGTCACTTAAATTATCGCTCATTGCAACAACTATGTAAAGAGAATATGGTGACAGGTCTTCCGATGGTATCTTACAGGGATGGTGTTTGTTCCGGTTATGTACTCGAAAAACATCATCGGGACAATTTTGACAAACGTGCCTCTTGGCATGCCTCGGTTCCCTTGGAGCTTGTGCATAGTGACTTATGTGGTCCTCTTCCATCTGCTTCCTTTTCTGGTTTCAAATATTTCTTAACTTTCATTGATGATTACACCAGATGCACTTGGGTTTATTTCCTAAAACTTAAGAGTGAAGTATTTAACATGTTCTTGGCCTACAAGGCCCTTGTTGAAAAACAATTTGGTCATCAAATTATTAAGTTAAGATCTGACAATGGAGGAGAATATGTTAACAAAAAGTTCACTACTTTCTGCACTGAATAAGGCATCCAACAACATCACACTGTTCCATATACACCACAACAAAATGGTGTAGCTGAGCGGAAGAACTGCACCTTAAAAGAAATGGCTAATTGTATGATCCAATCTAAGGGAATAAGTCTTCAATTTTGGGTTGAAGCCATAAATTGTGCAAATTACATTGTAATTGCACCCCCACTAAAGCATTACAAGGTATAACACCGGAAGAAGCATGGAGTAAAACTAAATTTGATATAAGTCACTTCCGTGTGTTTGGTAGTGATGCATGGGCTCACATTCCAGATGAAAAACGGAAAGTATTGCAGCCTAAAAGTGAAAAGTGCATATTTGTTGGATATTCTGAATATGTAAAAGGTTATAGACTTCTTCAACCACATTCTCATTATATAATTATTAGAATAGATGTTAAATTTGATGAAAATCTCTTGGCCTGCGAGCCTAACTCAGTGATTGTGCCATCTTTGGCCTGCGAGCCTGATTCGGCGTTTGTGCCTTCTTCTTCTTCTTCCAGCTTCCTTGACAGGTTTCCAACTCCAGTTTCTGATGATGACAGTGAGGATGAAAATCCACCTCCGCCTGCTCATGTTCCTCCAGTTGCACCAACACAAGTGCTTCCTCGACGGGTCCATTCAACATGTGAAGTAGCTAGTGATCTTGCCGGTGATCCTAGAGATCAACGTCAAACACGTTCTCAGTTTCAGCGAGCCTCTTCTCTTTTGGCTCAAGTTTTTGAGAATCATGATCCAGAAAATTTTGCAGAAGCTTCAGGGAATCCAGATTGGGATGCAACCATGGATGAAGAATATCGTTCCTTAATGGCGAACGATACTTGGGATCTTGTCCCTCTTCCAAAAGGAAGAAAACTTGTCAGATGTAAATGGGTCTATAGAACTAAGTATGCATAAGATGGAAGTGTTGAAATACTTAAGGCAAGGTTAGTTTCCAAAGGTTTTTCCCAAGTTGAAGGGATTGACTACAATCAAACCTTTTCTCCCGTCGCAAAAATGAACTTCATCCACCTTATTCTTTCCCTTGCAGCCTTACACAACTGGAAAGTCCATCAAATGGATGTCAAGTCTGCCTTCTTACATGGTGATTTACAGGAGGAAATTTTCATGGAACAACCTCCTGGCTATGTTCAGAATAACTCTAGCCTTGTCTTCTGCCTTAAGAAATCCTTATATGGCCTTAAGCAAGCTCCTAGAGCTTGGTATACCAAAATGGATAACTTTCTCCTTGACACTGGTTTTTCTAGATGCCATTCTGATCCCAATGTCTATACCAAGAAAGTAGGAAACCATATCGTCATACTTGTTCTATATGTTGATGACCTTATTCTTACTGGTAGTGACCCTAAGCTTATAACCCATGTGAAATCCAGTCTTAAACAAAATTTTGAAATGTCAGACTTAGGACATTTGCATTATTTTCTTGGTCTCCAAATCCTACAAACCAAAGAATGAATCTTTATTTCTCAGTCTAAGTATGCTTGTGATCTTCTTCGTCGCTTTCACATGGAAGATTGTACACCAGCCCCTTCTCCCTTCCAGTCTGGAGTCAAACTTTCTACCACTTGTACTTCACCTGAATTCGATGCCACCTTATATCGTCAGCTTGTTGGTAGTCTCTTATACTTGACTCATTCCCATCCTGACCTTTCCTTTGCCGTTAGTCGTGTTGCCCGTTATATGCAGACACATCATGAAAGTCATTGGAAAGCAGCTAAAAGAATACTTCGATATATTCGAGGTACAATTCAGTTTGGGATTCATTACAGTATAGGGGGGAAACCTTTGTTGGTTGGTTTCACTGATTCAGATTGGGCCGGCGATCCTGATGATCGAAAGTCTACTGCAGGTTATGTTTTCAGTCTAGGATCTGGACCTGTTACTTGGGCTTGTAGGAAACAACAAGCTCTTGCTCTTTCTTTAGCAGAGGCAAAATATCGAGTAGTAGTTAATGCCATTCAGGAAGCTTTATGGCTTCGATAGATCCTTTCAGAGTTTGGATTCAAGCAGCAGCAGCCTACTCCACTTTGGTGCGACAATCAAAGTGCCATCAAGCTTGCCAAAGATCCAGTTCTACATCAACGCAGCAAACACATTGAGCTGCATATGCACTTCATCAGAAATCTTATTCATGATCAAGTTCTTGAAGTGCTCTTTTGCCCTACAGATGATCAAGTTGCAGACATCTTCACCAAGTCTCTTACAGAAGCGAAGTTTTCTAAACTTCTATCTATGTTAGGAGTTCAGGAACTTATCATTAAGGGGGGATAGGCTCTAATGCCTCATTCCTTCTCCTAATAGTGTCCCTTTTGTAAATTCTTCAATCCTATCCCAAGTTGTTCTTAAGGGGGGATGTTAGGATATTTAGACACTTAGGAGTTAGTTAAGATCAACTTGTGTAATATATCCGTTAGGGATAGTGTGTTTCTTTAGTATGCATTAGTATGCATTTGTAAATACTTAATCCAACGGTCACGATATGTTCCCGACATAGAGTGATCCGACGGCTCAACTTCTCTTAGATCATACCTAACCTTGATCTGTGGCTTAACACCCGATTGGTCCATGATCTCTATTTAAAGAGCATGGAGGGTCATTGTTTAGTTGATCGATTATGAGAAGCTCATTTGTAACATTCTTTCTTTGCATAATAAATTGTCCCGTAGAAGCTATTTGGCCGGGGTCGTGGAGTGTTTCCCTCAAGAGGGTTTAAACCACGTCAAAACATCGGTGTGTTGATCTATGATCTGTTTGTGTGAAGTGGTTGCTCTTGGTTTTCGGTCCTTTGGTAGTACCCTATGTACCTGAATAAGCAGTCTCAAACTGATGGAATGCTTTATTATTCGGGTTTGGGTTAGGTTGTGCAGGTAGCTATGGTCGAAGTGGTGCATTTGCAGGTGCGGCATTGTTTTGGAATGGGAGCTGTGGTTGCTGATATTGTTGGTGTGGATACTGTTGAGGAGGGTACTGTTGATACTGAGTCTGGTGATGGGGAAAGTTATTTCCGTGGTAAGAATTTCTCCAGTTCGAATTCCAGGGAGCTTGATTGTTTGACTGTTGTGACCATGACGTCCAAGAGTGAGGATTTTGCATTGGATTCTGATATGGATGCCACTGGTTATGAGAATATTGTGAAGGGAATTGTGTATTCATATTATTCATGTTATTCATTCCATTCATATTATTCAGAAAAAATGATGGGTCCGGATTCATACCTTGATTGCGAGGCTGCAACGTTTTCTTCTGTGTAATGAAGTAAGCTTGTTCCACATCTGAAGTGGATGCCTGCAGAACTTCTTTGACCTTAGATAGTGAGGGACATTCCTTGGTGTCATGCTCCAACTCACATATTCTACATATTTCTGCTTTGTCCAGCAGGCATTCCTTCAGTGGGTGCTTTTTCCTACATTTGGGACAGAATACGCCAAGTGTAAGATCTTCTACCACTTGCTTCTGTTTTTCCCTTAAGACATTTAACTATGAGGAAATGGAACTCATCATATCAGTTTTAAAATTCTCCAGTAATTTTCCTATTTCTGCTCGAGTGGCTCCTCCACTAGTTGACTTCTGTGTCCTAGTCAAGACATCCTAGTCTCGATCTTTGTCTTGTTTGTTTGTTCTAGAGGATCCCCTTGAGTACCTTCGACATAATTCAACAATTTTCTCGAAGGGTTCCTTTGAGATGTCCCCTTTTCCCAACAAATTCAACATATCAAGGAAATCTTCCCTAATCCCTCGTAGCAAAATAATATTAAGTACATATTTTCCAATCTCAGTGTGTCCAGACCTTTGTAAATTATACAACAATCTTTCCACAAAGTCTTCCAAGCTCTCTTCTTCCTTCTGAACCATTTTAAACAACTCCTCCTTTCTATCTCTAGTTTTGCAATATTCTTGATATTTAGAAAGAAAGGTGTGTTTCATTTGGTCCCAGGTAGTAATGGTCTTGTGTCCCAGACTCATGAACCAGCGCAGAGCATTTCCTTTCAATGTGGTTGGGAATAGTTTCAGCTTCTGAGCACTGGAGGTGTAATCATAACTACGAAAGAGGATATCAAATTCAAAAAGAAACTCATCAGGATCTTTAGAAGATTTACCATGGAAATTCGGGAGAACTGATGGTGAGATGTTTTTCATAGGAGCTGCTCCAGGTGTCTGGAGGATAGGGAATTCTAATGTAGCCACGGTGTTACCAGGATGATTATCTTCAACTTCCTCTTCCCGATTCTCCCTATGTTCATTCTCGCCTTCCTGTTCTCTGTTAGCCATGTTGTCAGTCCAAAATTTGATGGCTTCCTCTATTCGTTCTTCCTCTGCCCTTGCCTCTTCTTCTTTCCTCCTCTCTTCTTCTCGCCTTATTTCTTCCTCTGCTTCCCAACGAGTCTTCAACCACACTTCCTTAGTAACTCTAGTTTCGTTAATATGATAAATCTCCTCTCTATCTGATGCTCCCACAGCGCTTCCCTTGTCTCCAGGTGGTTTATTTTCTGCAACAGGAGTCGAAGGTCCCATTGTATTCTCCACTGTGGATGTTGAATTCTCAAGATTGGGAGGAACATAATTTCCTCTACCTGTAGATGTCCGCGGTGGTCTAGTGGAAGAATCAACTTTGGCAATTATCTCGGTAATGTATGTGCGTCTTCCCTGACCTATATTACGACATTGACCTCTTCCACCTACAGTGTTAGTATTCAAAGGGGGTTCCCAATTTATTTTTCTTGTATTCATGCATGCTGTAAATGATTAAACTAAAATGAAATTAAATAAAATCAACTACTAACTATGTCTATCAATTACCATCCTGGGCAATGGCGCCAAAATGTTGGTCACCCTATATGCTAATTAATTAAAACTAACACATGGGATGCTCAATATAAATTGTCAAACCCAGAGAAGTCTTTTATTTCAATGGTAATAAGCACAATCTATGCATAAACATTTCTAGCAGTTGATTAAATAAATGAAGATGATAATCCTACCTATCTGCTCAACCAACTCATTCCATGAAGAAAACTAATCTAACTCATACATCTAGGAATTCAAAGTGCAGCTACCTTCTTACAGAAATCAACCTAGCAGTTTACTGATCTAAGAATGAAAATAAACTATATTACTTTTGCAAGAAGTTAAATCCTATAATTATCAAACTACAGTATTCAATCTTTACCAAAATGATCCATCCAGTAACTACTGTAACTCAATCATAATCTACCTAATCTATGAATTCAATGAAGATACAACTTCAACCAGAATTAAAACATAAGCTTGAACTCTAAATTGATAATCAATGGAAATCTTAGAAAGCATAAATGACTAAAAAGAATTGGATCTGAGCTTGGCTGTAAAAGCTATTGAACACACATGCATAATCAAACTAACCTACACAGTCGACTGTCACACCACGCAGTTGCAACTATTCATAATGCAAAGAATAAACTACCAATAAAGAATGCAATCATAAATCTCTGTTGAAGCTATCGAAAATACGCCTAATGCAATTCCACAAACACACAACAAGAAATAAATCTAACTACCTACTTAAATCAGCAATCTCTGTGAGAAGGCAGGCCCTGGCCTTCTAACAAAGACGTCCTGAACTACCACGAATTAAGACACGGAAATGGAAGTAACTCTGCTCTTCATTAAATATGGTAACTCACAGTCTCAGTTCTTTGTTACAGCCCATACAAAATGATAATTATCCAACCCCGGACTTTGAAATCCTTCCCATATTTATACAAGCAAAATACAGTTCGTGACCCACTATTCTCATGCAGCAATGAAGATCTCTAATCTTTGTGCTGCTGAGTTACAGCTAACTATTACAGCCATAATGAATGAGGCCGTTAACCATGAAGGATGCTGTTACTCTGGCAGTCAATGGATCAACGGTGTAACCAATCGGGAGGCGTCCTGTCTATTGCAGCTATGCTCTATTTTAGCGACCTGTTACAGCTTCACGTTGGAGAGATGCGTTGTCCCTTGAAATGTGAGGAATCAAATCAGAAGAGTAACAGCTGGCACCACATATGATTCTTTCCCAAGGCTTTTTGGCTGATACACCTGTGTTTGATCTTAACTTAATGAAATCAACACAAGTTAGCATAAATCGAGGGCTAGAATTCATAACCTTAACAATATTAGGCATAAAATAAATAAAGCAATAATGAATTATACCTGTCAATATTATTGGTTGATCTAGAAGAAAGGCATATATGTGGATTGTAAAAATAGGATGTAATCAGGGCAAAATAATGTAATAAGTATGGTAAAAAAGGGGCATTTCCAGGGCCCAACAACAATGTATTGAATCATTTATGTAAAAATGATGTAAATGTGCTAGTATTGAATCCTAGTGTGGAGATCAAGGCCAAGGCTCGACTAGTGAATGGTTAGGCATGTACAATACAAATATCTCTATATGGACCATGTATTGGTTCGCTTGTCAATCATGATGTAAAATCTAGGTAAATATTATGCTAGAAAATAATATTTATTGTTTAAGATGGTTGTGTAATGAGAACTAGAGGGGCTATGATTCCACTAGAGGGGAAGAGGAAAGGGTGGCTATGGGAGATTAAATCTTCTATTTCCAAGAGTCAACCTTAGAACTTTCCTAATTGTTTCCATTTCCTTAAATAAGCCAATTAATTTTTTTCTACTGTTTTATCCAATCATTGAATGCATCGCTGAGATTGGTGAGGAAAGTCTTCTTATGTAGTTATGGAAGCATCGGATGAATATGACTCTATGATTGGTTATGAGTCCTCTCTTCTATGTTAAGAAGCAATGTCACACTTTGTCTTTTGCACCATTCTCTCATCTTTTTGGAGTCTACCATGCATTATTCATTATGCACCTTTTACACAACACATATTTATTGTTTTTGTTGTTCATTACAAATGACCAAACTGTGCATACCCAAAAATTCAAATTTGGAAACAGAGATGAATATTTTAGGGAAAAAGAGATGGATGTAGGTAAGCATAGAGGTTGGGAAAGCTATGAACCTCTACCCTTTGAGTTTTTCTACTCGGCGATGGTTGAGATGCCATGAATCAATGCTAAAGGAGGTTTTCCAACAACATACAACAGATTGGAATCTTACTGCACACACTGGTAAGCACTGTAAGAGTTGGATTTCCTGAGGGAATTGTGGATTCTTGAAGGGGAATTTCTTCCTTGTATTATTTGGGGTAGTTGGAAGGAGTGCCATGGATATGATGGCTGAGTGATATTCCTGTAGAGCTCTAGATGAGCATTTGGATAAGCATTGAGAGTAGAAGAGTTTGTGGGGTGAGAGAGAGAAGACTATAGGTGTTCCCTTCACCCTGGTGGCCTCATAGCCTAACTTGGGGGTGGCCTATCAGCATAAATAGTATATGCTAGACATAGTTCCTATGGTTCGACAGAAAATCACTCTTACATAGCTAGTTGATTCGATCTTCTTTGTTTAAAGATAAGTATTCTCTTTGTATTTGAATGTGCAATGATTTGATTTTATGCTTGTGATGAATATGTTGTATATACATGATGTGTGTGTTTGGATAGATTTTATTTCCACTGTGTTTTTATTTATGCTATTGCACACGCATTTTATTGTTTACGATTTCGTATTATGCCCTTGGGTCACATTTCTAAAGCCCATAATTCGTAAATCTCCCTTCTATTGGTTAAATTGATGGATCAAGATGTAACAGATTGGTATCAAAGCTATATTGGTTGTATCACCAAGGTTGTATGGGACATAATCCACAGTCACAGGCAGAAAAATCAGAGTTGCACAGGAAGTGTTGACAAACATTTTTATAAAAATAGTGGGTTTAGTTAACAGATCATATTTTAATGGAGCCCGTGAGTTAAATTAGTGGTCTACCAGTAGGAATGGTAGATTGGATGAGGAAATTTGGGGAAAATTTCAAAAGTCACAAAGATATCAGTGAAACAAATTTAAATTTTTGTTATGTAACAAAGGTATTTCGGGAATTAAGGAAATATACTTTTTTTTTATGTACGAGTATGTGAAAATTTTGGAAAATTTGAGATGGATCCCACCCGCACCATGTGGACAGTGGGTATTACATGGACCAACTACGTCAGATGAATGTGCAGGTAACCCAATGTCTAAGGTCTAAGAAGTCTATCAGATAGCATGTATTGGGGTTGCAATAGTTCATCCATTGATTTAATGTGGGAAGGAATCAGATCCATTTGATGAAATATTGAAGACGATCAAAATCGTTCAATGGAAAGAGCCCCATCAATGATCCATCATTGGGAGGGTTTGTCGAGAGTGATAAGAAGAAAGTTCAAAGGTGCTTGGAGGAAAGTTTGAAAGTGAATCGAAAGAAAGTACAAAGGTGCTCAAAGGAAAGTTCAAGAATGCATTGAAGGAAAGTTTGAAGGTTCTCGGAGGAATGTCCAAGAGTGCATTGTAGGAAATTTTGAGAGTGCATTAGAGGAAAGTATGAAAGTGCTTGAAGGAAATCCTGAAAGTGCATCGGAGGAAAGTTCGAAGGTGCATCAAAGGAAAGTCTGAAAGTGATAGGTCCAATAATGTATCAAAGATGTTGTATTAGGAATTAGATATCGGGAAATATCACAATATTATTGGGGAGGTATGTCCGATAAGGTCTCAAAGATGTTGTATCAATAATGAGATATTGGGAAATATCACAATATTAGTGGGTAGGTAGGCCATCGTAGGTATCAAGAATAAGTCCAATATGACAAGTTCGATGGGGAGTTCTGATGAAAGTCGTTGGAAAAGTTAGAAAGCTAATACACACGCACGCAAGAACATGCACACACACACACACACACACACACACACACACACACACACACACACATGCACACGCGCGCGCGTGCACACACACACACACATCAAAGATAAATTTTAATTTTTTAAAAATATTTTACTTAAAAAGTATTTACTTTTCATCCATTTTGTCTAGTGAATGATGTTGCATGCTACATGGTTCTAATTTTCTACCAACATAGTTGTGACGAGGTACACTCCACTCAATGCCATCTACTACTTTTTCACAATTAATATATTCATGATATTTTCCTTCATATGGCCGACCGACATGGTAGGAAGAGTCACGACTATACTAAACACAGTTAAGAATTGTTATTATACTTAAATGAAGTTTCCTTTTAAATTCAGATTTCAAATTATAGTTTCATTTTATTAATGAAATTATTGATGATAAAATTGGATTTCAAATTATAATTTCATTTTGAAATTTTTATGAATTATTTTTTATTTTTAATTTATATTAAAAAATTATATAATAAAAAAATTTGGAAAAAATTATAAATCAAAATTAAATTTTATTTTTTGAAAATATTTTTATTAAAAAATATTTACTTAGAATATTTTAGTAATATACTTATAAATGATATAATATAATATTTCAAATTAACTATTTAGTATATAAGATTTGCCATACATTTTTTTTGTTTTGATGACTCATCGACACATCAAAGTCTTGGTTTTTTTCCACATCTAAGCATTCGTTTTTTCTAAAAATGAGGATTTTGATGTTTTGTTCATCTCTAATTAGTGATGTGATCTTTTGGTGTCCCACTTACATATTATAGCCTTATTTTTTCTAAAATTTGGGGATTGATATTTTGGTAATTTCTAATGAATGATGTGATATTTTCCATTGTCTTGCCTAAAAACATGTGAAGAGCTACCCATCCACTTAACATCCTCCAATACTTTCATTTTCAAAATTTTGTTTTTTATCACTGCCCAACATGTGAAGAGGTACCACCCAGTTAACATTGTCTAGTAATAATTTTTAGCATCTAGATATATGGAGCAGCCACATGAGTTACATTGGATGGATGCAAAAAGAATCCTTCATTATGTGCAGGGCACAAAGAGTGATGGGATTCACTATTTGGCAGATTCGAGCTTAGATCTCTTGGGTTTCACAGATTCGGATTGGGCTGGTGATAGCCTTGACAGGAAATCCACATCAGGATTTGTATTCATGCTTGGAGGTGGCCCTGTTTGCTGGTCCAGCAAGAAACAGAATGCCATAGCACTATCTTCAGTGGAGGCAGAGTATAGAGGAGCAGTGAATGCTGCTACATAGTGTGTTTGGTTGCAGGGGATTTTGTTTGAGTTTGAGATTTCTTTCAGTACTCCTACTGTCATTTATTGTGACAACCAGAGTGCCATTAGAGTTTCATGTGATCTAGTACAGAGGCAGAGGACCAAGCACATAGAGATTCATATACACTACATTAGAGGCCTAGTGCATGACCAGGTCATAGATTTGCAGTATTTCTCCACAGGTGAGCAAACTGCAGATATCTTCACCAAGGCTTTCACAGAGAAGACATTCAGCTATCTTAGATCACTGCTTGGGATGGTTGAACATGTGGTGGAGTGAAGGGTTGATCAACAACCTTTCAATTTTGATATGTCCATGTTTTGAGGGAAGGTTTTTCCTATGAGGTTTCCTTCTATCCTTGTTTTGTGGACCGACAGTATTTTGTACGAGGTGACCAAGTCTTGTTACTGGGCCCTTAGTATTTTTATATTCTGATATTTAGATCATTTAAGTCAGACTTAAGAGGGGGTGTTGGAATATTTAAGCCTTCCTACCATTTATTTAATTACATAAGATGCATTAATTAATCACTTGTTGGTTAATTCTATGTAATAAATGAGGAAATTGCCATTGTGTGGTCCACAAGGCAACATGGGAGGATAAGATTCCATTCAAGGTGTGATCTAAAAGCTACCTAGGCCACTTGGGCACTTTCCCAAACATTTATGGATGATTTTAAGGAAGAAAGGCGCACTTGTGAAGAAACTGTTGCTTTTTTACTACCTTTTCCCCCATAGGGAAAAGCTACTCAACCTAGGAAAGTGTTTTTCTCACCAAAAACTTTCCTTAATGTTATTTTCACTCAAATATCGTATTTGGCATCCATTTTGGCTATATTTCACCTTCAGCTCACTAATTAGAGAATTCGTGAGCTTTTGGGCAGTTTTGGAAAGTCAACTTGCCACCTAGGGGGGATGGGAATTTTTAGCAAGTCTGATTAAGTGGAGATTCTTTTGGCATCTTTAGCCATTCGAATTACTGATGTAAAGTTATTTAATAATATCCTATTACATTCATATGTTGGCTGATGTAATTATTATTCATGAGAAGTAATACAGAAATCTACTCTTGTGCATAATTTTTGTGCTTTTGACTAGTTGTGTGAGATTTTTCATATGAGAGAGTGTAATCTCTTGAATAGTTCTTGGATGTGATCTGATTTTGACATGGTATCAGAGCCATCAAGCTATTCCTTTCATCTATTGATTGTCTTGTAGGATCCAACAGTCTCAAGAAGGGTGCATTGATCAAACCACCGGGTGATTTCTATTCTCTGCAGGGCGCATTTTGGAATACAGAAGTGTTCTAATTTCAGTCCAAAAGTTTATATCAGTTGCAGCAATGGATCATACACAGTAGATCATCCTCACTCCTTTCAATTACTTTGATTGGAAAGCACATATGGAGATTCTACTGAGGAGCAAAGGGCTCTACAAGGTGACCATGGCAACAGAAGCTGGGCCAACCTCAACAGTGGAGAAATCTAAATGGCATAATCGAAGGGATGAAGCCTATGGGATATTATGTCTCACTACATCCAGAGAACTCTTATTTCATCTTGATGGCCTCACTTCACCCAATGAAGTATGGCTGAAACTTCAAGAATTGTTCAGTAAGATCGGTGAATTGAGAGGCCACCAATTGGATAACGAGCTAGTCTCTTTGAGTCCGCAAAATTTTGATAATCTACAAGACTTCTTCTCCAAATTCAAGTCTCTTGTATTGCAGCTAAAGAAATGTGGAATAGACAAGAAAGATGAGCAATTATTTTTGGCCATTCTCTCCAAGCTTGGCCCGGACTATTCAATTTTTGTTTCCACCTTCCATCCCACCCGGAAAGCAATTAAAAATTGGAATAGCTCGTCACTTTCAGAATTCATGGAGACATTAACACAAGAACAAGACAAGCTGGTCTTAATGGGAGCCATTAAAAATCCATCTAAATACCACTGTCTAAATGTTGGAGACTCAAGGAATTCGAAAGGCAAGAAGAAAGGCAACTTCAAGAAGCCCACCGGTGAGAAGAAAGACAAGCAGAATTTTAATGGAGAGCCATCAAAATTTAAGAAGAATCCGAACAAGAAGAATGAGAGGACAAAGTGCACTTATTTCAGCAAGGGATTTCATCCTGAAAGCTCTTGTATGAAGAAGACCATCGACAAATTAATTCATGCATTAGAGAAAGCCAATATCCCTCTCCCAGAGAGTGCAAGAAGGAAGGATGGAGGATCAAATTCCGATGATAAAGAGAGAGTTCATGCATTGATGGCCAACACTTCCCAATCTTCATCATTCATCATTGATTCCGGTGCTTCAAGACACATGGTGTCTGTAAGTAAGTATTTTACTTCACTTGACTCTTCCAGTGGTCCGAATATTGTATTGGGAGACAATTCTGAAACTTCTAGCAAAGGGAAAGGTAGCATAGATCTCGAGTTTGGGTCATTTAATAATGTTTTATATATCCTTGGACTTGTTGCAAATCTACTATCAGTCTATCAGATGACCCATACAGGGCTTCCCAAGAGAGTAACCTTTACCCCCAATGATGTTGAGATAGTAGAAATTTCAACAGGAAAAATTATTGCATTTGGTACTGCTGACCACTGTTCTAGAATTTACAAGTTTTCTCATTTTGTGCCAAACTCCTCACCTTCTGCTCTATTAACCCATGCCAATGAGTCCAGCAAGCTATGGCATGAAATATTTGGCCACCTAAACTACAAATACATTTCCTAACTCCATGAGAAAGAGATGGTTATAGGGCTGCCCAATATCAAATTTTCCAAAGTTGTCTGTCAATCCTGCATCCTAGGAAAACACCCTGAGCATAAGTTTGGGAGATATACCACTGAGAGAAACACTACACCATTGGAACTTATACACACTAATATATCAGGTCCATTTCTTCATGGTTCATTGAATTCAGCAAAATATATGCTCACATTCATAGATGATTTCAGCAGGTATTGTTGGATTTATTTCATCAAGCTTAAATCATAAGTTTTTGGGTTATTCAAGTTATTCAAAGCCTCAGTTGAGAATCAGTCTGGTAGACATATTAAAGTGTTAATATCTGATAATGGTGGTGAGTATGTGAAATCAGAGTTTCAGCAATTTTGTGCTTCATCGGGCATACAGATGCAACATACAGTTCCATATACACCTAAGCAAAATGGGGTTGTTAAGAGGAAGAATAGATCTCTTAAGGAGATGGCCACATGCATGCTTGAGGCAAAAGATTTGTCTCCTAAGCTATGGGATGAAGCAATCAATTGTGCCAACTATATTTAGAATAGAGTGCCACACAAAGCTCTCAAAGGTATCACTCCTTTTGAGGCTTGGACAGGTAACAAACCGGACATCTCCCATTTCAGGATTTTTGGCTCAAAGGCTTGGGCTAGGATTTCAATTGAGAATAGGAGGGATATGCAGCCCCAAAGCCAACCATGTTTGTTTGTTGGATATTCAGAGGAATCCAAAGCTTATAAGCTGCTGAACATGACCACTCATAAAGCATTCATCGAAAGAAGTGTGCAGTTTGAGGAAGAGCCCTCTCAGAGCGCAGAAATTGAAGATTCATTTTCACCACCGACTGAAGAAGAAGTAAGTAATGTTCTTGATATTTTTTATTCTGATATTTCTGATGATGAGGATCAATTTATTACAGATGCTAACTCACCTACAAGGCCTAAGTGGGCTGCAAAAACTTTGCAAGCAGCAGGTGAACTAGCAGGCAACCCTCAGGACCAAAGAAGGACTAGATCACAGTTGGAGACTGCTCTCAATGTGAATGATCCTTATCTTTCTGAGAAGTTCTATATGATGATAGATTATGATCCACAAACACATGAGGATGCCTCACATGATCCTAGATGGCAGATTTCTATGGATGAGGAGTTTCAGTCATTGCAGAAGAATGAAACTTGGGAGCTAGTCAAGCTCCCCGCAGGCAGAAAGTTGGTAAGATGCAAATGGATTTATAAGACTAAATGTGCAGCGGATGGTACAGCCATTAAGTACAAAGCAAGGCTGGTATCAAAGGGGTATTCTCAGGTCCAAGGACTTGATTATAATGAAACATTTGCACCGGTAGCTCAGAAAGACTCCATTAGACTAGTTTTGGCAGTGGCAGCTTCCAAGCGGTGGGAAGTACATCACATGGATGTGAAAAGTGCTTTCCTCCATGGGGATCTTGAAGAAGAAATATATATGCAGCAGCCACGAGGGTACACATCAGATCCAAACCTTGTTTGCAGGTTGAAAAAATCTTTGTATGGACTCAAGCAAGCCCCCAGGGCTTGGTATGCAAAGATGGACAGTTTTTTGCTATCACAATCCTTTGTTCGGTGTAAATCTGACCCAAATGTCTATATGAAGTTTGCTAATGGTTTTATTATGTTAATAGTGTTGTATGTTGATGATTTGTTGATCACAGGTGATAGCACTAAACAAATAGCACCACTTAAGACCGAAATGCACCAAGCATTCTCCATGAGTGACTTGGGAATTCTTAAGCAATTTTTGCGGCTTGAGATTTCTCAAACAAAAGAAGGAACCAAGGTATGTCAGTCAAAGTATGCTTTTGATCTGTTAAAGAAGTTTAAGATGGATGATTACAAGCCTTATAAGACTCCATTCCTTTCTGGAGTTAGAATGGAAGAAGCAGAATCTACACCGCTTTTTGACAGTACTCTATATAGACAGTTGATTGGCAACTTGCTCTACTTGACACACACTCAACCAGATCTTGCATATGCTGTGAGTGTAGCATCTAGATATATGGAGCAGCCACATGAGTTACATTGGAGGGATGCAAAAAGAATCCTTCATTATGTGCAGGGCACAAAGAGTGATGGGATTCACTATGTGGCAGATTCTAGCTTAGATCTCTTGGGTTTCACAGATTTGGATTGGCCTGGTGATAGCCTTGACAGGAAATCCACATCAGGATTTGTATTCATGCTTGGAGGTGGCCCTATTTGCTGGTCCAGCAAGAAACATAATGCCATAGCACTATCTTCAGTTGAGGCAGAGTATATAGGAGCAGTGAATGCCGCTACACAGTGTGTTTGGTTGCAGGGGATTTTGTTTGAGTTTGAGATTTCTTTCAATACTCCTACTGTCATTTATTGTGACAACCAGAGTGCCATTAGAGTTTCATGTGATCCAGTATAGAGGTAGAGGAACAAGCACATAGAGATTCATATGCACTACATCAGAGGCCTAGTGCATGACCAGATCATAGATTTGCAGTATTGCCCCACAGGTGAGCAAACTGCAGATATCTTCACCAAGGATTTCACAAAGAAGACATTCAGCTATCTTAAATCACTGCTTGGGATGGTTGAACATGTGGTGGAGTGAAGGGTTGATCAACAACCTTTCAATTTTGATATGTCCATGTTTTGAGGGAAGGTTTTTCCCATGAGGTTTTCCTTCTATCCTTGTTTTGTGGCCCGGCAGTATTTTGTACGGGGTGACCAAGTCTTGTTACTGGGCCCTTAGTATTTTTATATTCTGATATTTAGATCATTTAAGTTAGACTTAAGAGGTGGTTTTGGAATATTTAAGCCTTCCTACCATTTATTTAATTACATAAGATGCATTAATTAATCACTTGTTGGTTAATTCTATGTAATAAATGAGGAAATTGCCATTGTGTGGTCCACAAGGCAACATGGGAGGATAAGATTCCATTCAAGGTGTGATATACAAGCTACCTAGGCCACTTGGGCACTTTCCCAAACATTTATGGATGATTTTAAGGAAGAAAGGCGCACTTGTGAAGAAACTGCTGCTTTTTTACTACCTTTTCCCCCATAGGGAAAAGCTAGTCAACCTAGGAAAGTGTTTTTCTCACCAAAAACTTTCCTTAATGTTATTTTCACTCAAATCTCATATTTGGCATCTATTTTGGCTATATTTCACCTTCAGCTCACTAATTAGAGAATTCGTGAGCTTTTGGACAGTTTTGGAAAGTCAACTTGCCACCTAGTGGGGATGGGCATTTTTAGCAAGTCTGATTAAGTGGAGATTCTTTTGGCATCTTTAGCCATTTGTATTACTGATGTAAATTTATTTAATAACAACCTATTACATTCATATGTTGGCTGATGTAATTATTATTCATGAGAAGTAATACAGAAATCTACTCTTGTGCATAATTTTTGTGCTTTTGACTAGTTGTGTGAGATTTTTCATATGAGAGAGTGTAATTTCTTGAATAGTTCTTGGATGTGATCTAATTTTCACAAGACCACCCTAGTGGGGTCGGCCCAATTAATATTAGGTTAAATGGTTAAGTTGGGGCCGAACTAGTTAGAGTTAAAAGACAAGTCAAGTTGTGTATAAATAGAGTGCGGGAGGCACTCTATTTGATCATTCACTTATTCATCTATCTCTCTCATTGAGTGATGCACACTAGTGGAGGAGGAGAAGCTTCTAGGAGTCTATCTCTTATGCTTGGGTTATTGTATCATTGCTCTATTTATCTCTGAGGAAGTTATTGGGGTTTTTCACCTTCTTGGTTTTCCCCAAGGAAACTCTATGTCTATTGTCTCTTGTGATTGATATACTGTGCTTGTTATTCTCTTAGATAATATCCTAGATCATATTGAATTAATGCTCAAATTCTAACATGGTATCAGAGCTAACCTGAGAAGAAGACACTGTGCAGTTGCAGAAGCTAAGGCTTCTTTTTTTGGGTTTCTCTCCACAGATATTCAAAGGCAGAAGTCTAGATTGACTCTCCTTGTAAGGGTGCATCTTTCTGTTGAAACATAATTCAATTTTGCGCACTTTTAGGTTTTGACCTAAAAATTAGGGTTTCTGCAAAAAAATGGAATTCCTGAAATCCGAGACCACGGTTGGAAGCTCCTTAGAAAAATCAAAGTTTAGAGCTTTGGATAGAACTTTTTGGTTGGGTGAAACTCCTGAAAAATCAAACCCTAGTTTGGGGTCGTGTCTAGTGAATCTAGAAATTAGGGTTTCTGCAAAAGTTGGAATTTCTGAAATATGACACCACAGCTAGAAGCTCCTTAGAAAAATTGAAGTTTAGAGCTCTGGATCGAACCTTTTGGTTGGGTGAAGCTCCGAGAAGTCAAACCCTAATTCAGGGTCCTCCCTAGTGAATCCAGAAATCTAAAAGGCAATTTTGAGGGGTGAAACTTTGCACTTTTCAAATTATGAGTATACCAGCTTGATCAAATCGTCAAGACACATCTTTCTATCCTTTCAGAAGTTTGGAATTCAAAGTTTGAATTTTTAGGGTTTCTCTGACAAACCCTAATCCAACACCAGATCCAGTTTTCAACAAATCAAGTGGTAAGACCTAAATATTTTCTATTTCCATTTGAAGTACTCTTTAAGATGTCTCACCACACCAAACTTGTGGATAAGATTGAAGGGGATGATAACTTCCGAGCATGGAAGTATAGGATTGGGTTAATCCTGGAAGAGAATGAGTTGGACACTTACATAAGTGAAGAGATCCCTGTCCCAAAGGGAGAAGAGGCTAAGGCCTTACACAAGAGGAACTTAGTCAAGGTTAAGAGGATCATTGTTGATTCTATCAAAGACGATCTCATACCACATGTGTCATCTCTGAAGACACCCAAGGAGATGTTTGATTCCTTGACCAAGCTATTTGAAGGGAAGAACATAAATCAGAAGATGACCTTGAGGAATCAATTGAAGAATATCAAGATCTAGAATGCGAAGACCATGCAGTCTTATTTCTCAAGGGTCTCCCAGATAAAATAACAACTTGAAGTTGTGGGAGAAGATATAGAGAATGGAGAAGTGGTAATGACCACTCTTAATGGCCTTCCTAGGTCATGGGATTCCTTCATCCAAGGAATTTGTGCTAGGAGGAAACTTATCACATTCAGTAGGCTGTGGGAAGAATGCTCACAAGAAGAAGCTCGAATTGTAGCTCGAGAAGAGAAGATGGGGAATGAATACCAAGCTCTCACAGCACACTCCAAGAGGCATGGTGACAAGAGGACTCACCACCATGATAAGAAAGAAAGACATCACCATCAGAAGGGTGATTTCAAACCTCAAAGGAACATGTCCTACATCCGTTGCTATACTTGTGATGAAAGGGGACACATTTCCAGAAATTGTCCTAGGAACAAAAATAAGAACAACAAGAAAAGACATCATGCTCATATTACTGAGGATGATGAACCTCCTAGGAAGAAGACTAGAGAAGAAAGTGAAGACTCTTCAAGTGATAAAGAGTATGTTTTAATTTCTGCTCTCACTGGTACCATTACTCATGGGAGCAATGATTGGCTTATAGATAGTGGGGCTTCCAAACATATGACAGGATTCAAGGAATCCTTTATGAATCTATCTGAACATGAATCACCCCACAAGGTGAAACTTGGGGATGACTACCAATATCCCATAAAAGGAAGTGGTGAAGCCTCCTATAAGCTAGACTCTGGAAAGTCTATGAAAATGAAAAATGTACTATATGTTTCAGGTCTCAAGAAGAACCTACTCTCCATATCTGCATTGGATGCAAAAGGCATGAGGGTTTCATTTATAGATGGACAAGTCCTTATGTGGCCAAAGGGTAAAACTATAGATGATGCTATGGTGATTGGAGAGAAAGAGGGAGGATTATACAAGCTGAAGGGATAAACTGAACGAGCCATGGTACATGAATCCATGGAGCCAAATGAACTTTGGCACAAAAGGCTTGCACATATGCACTACCAATTGCAAGCAAAGCAGTAGAAGGTCTTCCTGAAATCCAGTCAAAGATGAAGTGTTTTGATAAGTTCAAGGAATTCAAAGCCTCGATAGAAAATCAAACTAAATATAAGAAGATCAAGATCTTTAGATCCGACAATGGCGGAGAATTGACTTCAAGGGACTTCAAGAAGTTATGCAGTAATTTAGGGATTAAGAGGGAGTTGAACACTCCTTACAATCCACAACAGAAAGGAGTAGAAGAAGCTACTTCAAAGTCGGACTCCAGCAGCTCCTGCAAGGAAGCAAAGATTCAGAGGGAGTCCACCCAACAAACAAACAAAGATAAGTATTTGAATTGCCATTTCTTGTATATTATGTTTGTTTAATGTTATTCAATGATGTATATGCTTATGCTCCTAGACTTAGGTTGTGTATTATGCATATTAGAATAATTGAAATAATGAACAAGATACTAGTAATATGCAAGTAATGGGTAAGTGGCCTATGGTACTGTACAACATTCCATTGCTACTTATCTAGAATGAAATCTCTTTGCTAACATGTTGGGAGTTGTTCACACTCTTAACAATGTTCTGGTAGAGATGGAGGCATCTAGACAGTTACGGGATATGGATAAATGTTGTATTGAAGCATTGGCTAAGATAATTGCATGACTGTATGACATATGTCTTTATGCATAAGAATTTGTTTTTGAAAACAATGAGAAGTTTCTAATCATGCAATTGAATTTGACTTGTAGGAAAGATCGTGTACAATCACCTACAAAAGAAGGACAATAACATTTGTTCCAGCAAACGAAGTTCAAAGAAATATATCTATTGAAGATATTGAAGAATCTGAAGTTCCCAAGATTTGGGATGCAGTAATGGAAGAATGTCATGATCGAGGAATATCAGTCGATCATGATGTTTGGGATGTGGCCCCAAGACCTGAAGGGAAGTCTGTTGTAACTTCAAGTGGATCTATAAGATCAAGTATGTTGCAGATGGCAGCATAGAGAAATACAAGGCGAGATTTGTAGCTTGTGGCTTCTCCCAGAAAGAAGGGATAGATTATGAAGAGACCCTTTCACCTGTAGCCAAATACACTTCCATCAGAAGAGTACTTTCCCTGGCTGCAGTGATGAAGTGGATGTCAAGACAGCTTTCTTGAATGGTGTAGTCGAAGAGGAAGTGTATGTGGAGCAACCACTTGATTTTGAGACACATGACAGGGAGTCATATGTGTGCATGTTGAAGAAAGCCTTGTATGGCTTGAAACAGGCTCGTAGGACTTGGTATGGTAGGATAGACAACTTTCTATCCAGTTTGGGCTTCACCAAGAGTAAAGCGAATTCCAACCTTTACTACAAGGTTGAGGAAGGCAATCCAGTGATACTACTATTGTATGTGAATGACCTGTTTGTTACAAGTGAGGATAGGTTGATTGCTAATACGAAGAGGAAGCTTGCTGCCAAGTTCGAGATGAAGGACTTGGGTATGATGCACTACTTTCTAGGCATGGAGGTGTGGCAGAGTGCAAATGGGATCTTCCTTGGACAAGGGAAGTATGCAGTAGAGATCCTGAATAGGTTCAGGATGATGGAATGCAAGGCCATGGCCACACCTATGGCATCAACCTTGAAGCTTCTATGTGATGCCTCATCTGAGCCGATTGATGTCACGGTGTATTGTTAGATGATTGGGTCCTTGATGTACCTGACGAACACGAGACCAGATATTTGCTTTGCTGTGAACACATTGAGCCAGTTCCTGACGGATCCGAGAAGTGTTCACATGATTACTGTAAAGCATATTCTGAGGTACCTAAAGGGTACGATTGATTATGGGCTCAAGTATGATGCGAATCAAAAGTTTAACCTAGAGGGTTATGTTGATTCAGATTGGGCAGGCAGTGCCATTGATCGGAAGAGCACTTTGGGGTGCTGCTTCAGTATGGGATCCAGTATGATCTCTTGGTTTATCAGGAAGCAATCCTGTGTGGCACTGAGTACAGCCGAAGCAGAGTATGTTGCAGCTTGTTCGACTAGTTGTGGGGCAATATGGATTAGGAAGCTACTGTCCGATTTGTTTGATCTACAGTTGAGTGCTACTTGTATATATTGCGACAACTAGAGCTGTGTGAAGTTGTCGGAGAACCTAGTGTTCCATGACAAGTCGAAGCACATTGAGATCAAGTTCCACTATATCAGGGATATCGTGCATAGAAGAGCAGTGAAGCTCCTGTATGTTGCGATGGACGAGCAGATAGTCGATGTGTTGACCAAGCCACTAGCCAGAGTGAAGTTTGAGTACTTCAGAGAAAGGCTTGGTGTACTTCAGATCACGATTCCTTCCAAGGGGAAGTGATGAGTCTGGAGACACAGATGCACATGAGCCATTCTCACATGGTGGTAGGTGTGTCCTCCCATGGTGCAGAATAAGGGCTGGGGCCATTCCGACATGGTTGAAGTGTGTCTTCCCATGGTCGTTGATGTAAGAGCAATGCCATTCGAGCATGGTTGAAGTGTGTCTTCCCATGGCTGTGATATAAGTGTTGTGCCATTCGAGCATGGTTGAAGTGTGTCTTCCCATGGCTGCGATATAAGTGTTGTGCCATTCGAGCATGGTTGAAGTGTGTCTTCCCATGGCTATGGATATACGTGCGATGCCATTCTCGCATGGTTGAAGTGTATCTTCCCATGGCGTAGATATAAGTGTTGAGCCTTTCACGGATGGTTGAAGTGTGTCTTCCCATGCCAGTGAATGTAAGTGCTGTGTGATGTGCTCCGTGGACTATGAGGTGATCTGAAGACAATGAGGTGACAGTATGGTACACAGGTTTTGCAGAGGCATATAATTGGTCCTGAGATGCTCTTGCAGGTTTTGCAGAGGCAGTGTAATTAGTCCTAGGAGATCTTGCAAGTTTTGCAGAGGCAGTGTAATCAGTCCCGAGTTGTACTTACTTGATGGCTTGCTCGCAGAGATGATGAAGACCTACATGGAGGCTAGGCCTACAACCAGCATGAAAAAGGGCTGGCTCTGTAGAACTTCCTGTGGCGAGTAGATTGGAGATTGATTGAGATAGCAGCAGTGACGATGACTATGATACGATGATGATGATCCGATGATGATGATCTGATGATCCAGAGAAGAAGACTTGTGCTAGAAGACTTGTGTCGAGAAATACCTTCCTAGTTAAGAGGGAGTGTTGATGTATATGTAACTTCAGAATGTATTTCATATATGTATATTGTATCCCTACAGAGAGGTTATTATTCCTCTATACGGAAGTGTCGTAACTTATACTTGATGGGTTATTAGACCACCTTGATGGGGTCGGCCCTGTATGAGTCTTGTGGGTTAAAGGGTTATTAGACCACCCTAGTGGGGTCGGCCCAGTTAGTATTATGTTAAGTGGTTAAGTTGGGTCTGACCTAGTTAGAGTTAAAAGGCAAGTCAAGTTGTGTATAAATATAGTGCGGGAGGCACTCTATTTGATCATTCACTTATTCATCTATCTCTCTCATTGAGTGATGCGCACTAGTGGAGGAGGAGAAGCTGCTAGGAGTCTATCTCTTATGCTTGGGTTATTGTATCATTGCTCTATCTATCTCTGAGGAAGTTATTGAGGTTTTTCACCTTCTCGGTTTTCCCCAAGGAAACTCTATGTCTATTGTCTCTTGTGATTGATATACTGTGCTTGTTATTCTCTCAGATAAGATCCTAGATCATATTGAATTAATGCTCAAAATCTAATAGTATGTGATAAATAGGATTGGTGGGAGAAGGTAAAAATATGGTTTCTATGTCCCATATAGCTTCTTGTTGTTCTTATATTTCTTAACAATAGTTGTACAAGGTGGAAATACAGCCTCTGAGGTTTTCAATGGCACGTCAAAGCAACAGGGTGATATTTCTTGTGTGGGGATGGTATTGTTCTTAAATGACATGCATTATTTCAACCTTTGTATGTGATGCAGTAAAGGTTTGAACACTAGAAGCGAGCCACTGGCCTATTTTGGACTCCTATATTTTTTCAGCTCAGAGGAACATAGTTACCTTATAGATCGTTGGGGACTCCAAAATTGTTCTTGACTGGGATGCAAAAAAATGCACTCTACAAGTGATCCACTTAGAAAGTTGGAAAATACGCATTAGAAGGGTCCAAGATACTTTTTAGAGCCTGCAACACCATCATATTTATAACAAGTTTAACTCCTCTGAGGATTCCTTGTCCAATAAAGCCTTGAAAAAACCAGATGCCATCATTTTCTTTGAAGAATGGGATGCATCGAGCTTGATTTATTAAGTCTCTACCAATTCTAAGTACTAATTTGGATTGTTGGTATCGCAGTTTTTTGTGTTGTCTAAAGGTGTGATAAGGACAACTTTTGTTCTTATGCAACCAAGTATAGTGGTGGCCATCATCTTTTTCAGCTTGCTGATACTTATGAGAGTAGTCACCCATTATTTAATGCCCATTAGGTGTTGAGTTTCAGGGTAGCTTTGCCTATCCCTCATGACTGTGGAATCTGTTAGCTTCCTTTGATGCACTTTACTTTGCATACTTTGATTCAAAACTTGAATATCAATTATATCAATTTTTTTCACGTGAAAAAATGGTGGAAGGATATTGCATATCCATTTTTTTTTTATGAAAATAAATAAATGAATGATGTGACATGCAACGACCACTCCACATGGTTCTGATAGATACTTTTTTAATTTTCCGTTGACAGATAGCCTTCGCACATGGAGGGAAAAAACGCCCTCGAGCTCAATTTTCGCGTATTTCCAGCAGACCCACCTACAGCCTGGGCTTGCCTTCAGGCACCGATGCTTTCTGACGAAATTTGACAGCTACAGTACAAAACTGACAGCTGAGGTTACGTTTTGAACCGTTTCGGACAGCGTTCTTAGCTTACAGGTTACGTTTTGAACCAGTTTGGACAACGTTCTGTTTTGAACCAACAACGTTCTTAGCTTACGTTTTAAATTTACCCGCCCCCGCCTCCGCCTCCTCTTTCCAATTGCATGTGCGCGAAGGGGAGTTTTTAGCCCAGCTGATGTCAGCTAAGGGCGCCCCCCGGGGCGCCCTTTTTACCTCCATGTGTGGAGGCTAAGAGTCATGATGAGGTACACTCCACTCAATACCCTCCACCGCTTTTTTGCAATTAATATTCGTCATGTTTTCCTTCTTTTGGACAACCAACATGGTAGGAAGAGACACGAGTAACAAGACTCACGACTATACTAAACACAATTAAGTACATAGATAATCATTTTTTAATTATATTGAAGTTTTCTTTCAAATTCAGATTTCAAATTATAGTTTCATTTGATTAGTGAAACTTTTTATGATAGAATTGGATTTCACATTATAATTTTATTTTGAATTTTTTATAAATAATTTTAAGTTTTTATTTTATTTTAAAAAATTAAAAAATTAAAAATTTTGAAAATACTTGTACATTAAAATTAAATTTTTTTTTTATAAATTTTTTTATTAAAAATATTTACTTATAACACTTAAGTCATATACTATAAATAATATAATACAATATTTCAAATTAGCTAGTTACCATATTAGCTTTGCCATCACATTTTTTGTTTTGATGACTCACTGAAACACATCAAGTCTTCTTTTTTTCCACATCAAAGTATTCTTTTTTTCTAAAGTTGGGGAATTTCATATTTTGTAAATCTTTAATTAGTAATGTGATGCACATTTTTTTTATTTTATGACTCATCGAAACACATCAAAGTCTTTGTTTTTTTCCATGTCAAAGCCTTCATTTTTTCTAAAGCTAGGGAATTTGATATTTTGTACATCTCTAATTAGTGATGCATTGTTTTGGTGCCTCACCTACACATATCATAGTCTTATTTTTTTCCTAAAGTTTGGGGATTGATATTTTGGTAAATTTCTAAAGAATGATATGATATGTTTCCATTTTCTTCCTATGAACAAGTGAATAGGTACCCACCCACTTAAGGTCCTTTTATACGTTTATTTTCATAATTTTGGTTTTTACATCCCCAATGTTTGAAGAGGTACCCACCCACTTAACATTGTCTAGTACTTTCATTTTCATAATTTTGATTTTTATCACCACCCATCATGTGAAGAGAGAAAAATCCAATCAAATACCATATGTTGGCATGCAGTGGGAAGACCCAAGGTTCATTCAACAAAACCCTTAGATACTGGCCCTTTCGGCATCACCTGCAAGCATATGAAGTCTCACTGAAGGCATCTATGGGGATTGCAGGAACAGATTTTCCACAGTGCTGAAGGAATGGGAGGCATTCATTCTAACCATTCCTCTTGAGCAGTCATACCATTTGCGTGTAAACATAAAACTCATTCATAAGCGTAAAGAAAACACCACAACAAGCTCACTTCTTTATTATCATCCAACATAGTTTCTTACCAAAAAAGCACACTATGCTCTTACATCAGATCTCTGCCTCAAACATGCCCCTTTACTTACACCTAAATTCATTCTTTCATAAAGCATGCCCTATATCCCCAAAACCCTTTATATATTTATACATTTTACAATGGGGCTTAGCTTGTTACTAATGGACCAAAATGCCTAATAGCTTCTAACTAATTTTCTTCTTTTGCGCGTGTTGTCCCTTGGTTGACTCATCGCACGGTCTGCTTGTTGTGCACAGTTCCCCAAAACAGTTCCAAATTCATAATCCAATAGGCCCCCAACACTCACCAGTGGCTCATCCTCGAGATCATTTGTCAGTGCGCATTAGGAAGACCCAAGGTTCAACATTAATTTACCAACAAAACCCTTAGATATTGGCCCTTTCAACATCACCTACAAGCAGATGAAGTCTCACCTGAGGCATCTATGGGGACTGCAGGAACCAAGTTTCTGTAGTGTTGAAGGAATGTGAGGCATTAATTCTAACCATTCTAATTGAACATTCATACCATTTGCGTGGAAACATAAAAATCATTCATAAGCGTAAAGAAAACATATCATATGTTCATAGTAATACCTAATTGATTCACATTAATACGCATAGAATAGAGTATAAAATATGTGTGTAGTAAATAAAGCATTCATCAACACATAACCATGTCATCCACAACAAGCTCACTTCTATATTATCATCCAACAGTTTCTTACAAAACAAGCGCACCGCGCTCTTACGTCAAATCTTTGCCTCTGACATTCCCCTTTACTTATGCCTACATTTATTCTTTCATAAATCATGCCCTCTATCCCTAAAACCCTTACATATTTATACATTTTATAATGGGGCTTAGCCCATAACCAATAGACCAAAATGCCTAACAACTTCTAACTAATTTCCTTCTTTTGTGCATGCTATCCCTTAGCCATCCCATTGTGCGGTCCGCTCACTTCATGTAGTTCCCCAAATTGGTTCCAAAATCTTGCTCCAACACCATAAGATACTATGTCAAATCTAAACTCAGATGTAGTTGTGGAAGGTGATATTCCTGTAGAGCTCTAGATGTGCAGAATGGTAGCCCCAGAGTTTTTCATGAGCACGAGCTCATCTAGGCACCAATGAGATTGAGCATAAGTTGGAGACAAAATTGCAATTGCAATTTGAATAGAGGTAGTAGAGATAGCTAGTTTTATTTGTGAAAGATTGGTGTCTCCATTAATCTCCAATTCCTCCTTGTCCAAAAAGGCTCTTAATCTAAATTTAGAAAGGCGTCGGTAGAGATGGTTAACGAAGGTGTTTTTAACATTCCCCCGTGGGCGTGCTGAGCAATAATGTGATGACTCAAGCCAGCACTACACGTTTATTGTCTGGGTGACTCACCCACCTCATGTGGTGTATATGATATTTTATCCATTTCGTCCAGTGAATGATGTGACATGCAACAACTACTCCACATGGTTGTGACAGATACTTCTTTACTTTCCCGATGACAGAGTTGTGACGAGTCACACTCCATTCAATACCATCCACGGCTTTTTCGCAATTAATATGTGTGAACATATGGTGTATATGATATTTTATCCATTTCGCCCGGTGAATGATGTGACATGCAACCACTGCTCCACATGGTTGTGACAGATACTTCTTTACTTTTCCGATGATAGCGATGTGACGAGCTACACTCCAGTGAATTAATATGTGTGATATTTTCCTTCTAATGGCCGACCAACACGACAGAAAGAGTCACAACTATCTAAATACAATCAAGTGCATAGTTAAGAATTTTTATTATTATTTTACTTAAATGAAGTTTTCTTTCAAATCCAGATTTCAAATTATAGTTTTATTTGATTAATGATTTTTTATGATAAAATTAGATTTCAAATTATAATTTCAATGTAAAATTTATATAAATTATTTAAATTTTAAATTTATTTTTAAAAAATTATATGATTAAAAAATTTTAAAAAAAATTACATCGATATTAATATTTTTTATTTATAATACTTAATTCTTATAAATGATATAATATAATATTTCAAATTAACTATTTAATATATAAGTTTTTCTATTACATTTTTTGTTTTGATTATTCACTCAAAGTCCTCCTTTTTTCACATCAAAGTCTTTTTTTATCTAAAGCTGGAGAATTTGATATTTTGTCCATTTCTAATTATTAATTGATCTCTAATTAGTGATGTGATGTTTTGATGCCTTATTACGAATAGTCTTATTTTTTCTAAAGTTTGGAAACTAATATTTTTACATATATATAAAGTCTGCTGTTTTTTAAAGTTTTGGGACTGATATTTTTGTAATTTTTAATGAATGATGTAATATTTTTCTTTATTTTTGCCTATTAACATGTGAAGAGGTACCCACCCAATTAGCACTGTCCATACTTACATTTTCACAATTTGATTTTTATCACCGCGCAACATGTGATGAGGTATCCACCCACTTAACATTGTCTAGTACTTTCATTTTCATAATTTTGATTCTTATCATTGATATTTTACACATATATAAAGTCTTCTTTTTTCTAAAGTTTGGGAACTGATATTTTTGTAATTTCTAATGAATGATGTAATATTTTTCCTTTTTTTTGCCTATGAACATGTGAAGAGGTACCCACCCAATTAACATTCTCCATACTTACATTTTCAGAATTTGATTTTTATCACCACCCAACATGTGATGAGGTACCCACCCACTTAACATTGTTCAGTACTTTCATTTTCATCATTTTAATTCTTATCATTGCCCAATATGTGAAAAGGTACCCACCCACTTAACATCGTCCATTACTTTCATTTTCATAATTTTAATTTTTATCACCACCCAAAATGTGAAGAGGTACCCACCCACTTAACATTGTCCAATACTTTCATTTTCATAATTTGTTTTTATCACTTCTCAACATGTGAAGAGAGAATACTCCAATCAAACACCATAGGACACTATCAAATCTAGACTCGGATGTAATTGTGGAAGTTGATGGTTACATTACAACATTAACATAATAAACTAGCAATTGTCCCCAAAGGTGCAAAGGAACATTGAAATAAACAACACAGATAAAGTTCTAGGCAGTTATGCGCATTCCCTTTTAAATGGAAGTGTTAGGCAAGCATAGATGGTATGCCCATTAAAAACCCACTTTGAACTCATAACCTTGTGCATTGCATGACCTTTAACACCCAAGAAAACTTAAGCTATGCAATAAGCATAAAGATAGAAAAATATCTTATCTTAATTATATTGAAGCTATACTCGCAATGTAAAAAGCATATCCACCATGGTTCTACTTGTCCCTATAAGAGAACGGGACATGACTTTTAAGAAAATGAAACATGAACTTGTTAAATGTGGAGGGATTTAAATAATTATTATGGACATTCAAATGAACATCATATTCACAGTAAAATATTACAAAGCAACTTTGATGATTATAACAAGAGAGTACAAGTTTTTCATATATACAAGTTAATCTATGGCGTCATGCCATTTAATATCCAACTTTGGAAGCATATGTTTATTTCGATGTAGCCAATATTCTCTTATATGTGTTAATGTTTTTTCAAAGATATGAATAATGTGTTTTAGAAGTACCTTTAATTTAGAAAACAACTCAACACTTGGTTGCATGCGATAAATACGATTAGTGGGAGAAGGTAAAAATCTGGTTTGTATGTCCCATATAGCTTCTTGTTGTTCTTGTGTTTTTCAACAATAGTTATACAATGTGGAAAAATATTGCATATACATATTTGTTGATTAAAAGAAATTAATAAATAATGTGACAAGTAACCACCACTACATATGGTTCTGATAGATACTTTTTAATTTTCTGTTGATAGTGTCGTGACGAGGTACACTCCAATCTATACCATCCATGATTTTTTCGCAATTAATATTCATGATATTTTCCTTCTTATGGCCGACCAACATGACAGGAAGGGTCACGAGTCACAAGACTCGCAACTACACTCACCACAATTAAGTAAATAGTTAAGAAATTTTATTATACTCAAATGAAGTTTTCTTTCATATTCAGATTTAAATTTATAGTTTCATTTGATTAGTGATTTTTATTATGATATAATTGGATTTCACAAGTATAATTTCATTTTGAAATTTTTATGTTTTATTTTTAATTTTTAATTTATGTTTAAAAAATGATATAATAAAAAATTTTGGAAAAAATTGTATATCAAAATTTAAAATTATTTTTATTAGAACATATTTAATTATAACACTCAAGTCATATACTTATAAATGATATAATATAATATTTCAAATTAACTATCTAGTATATAAGCTTTGCCATCACATTTTTTTGTTGACATACATCAAAGTCTTATTTTTTTCTACATCAAAGTCTTCTTTTTATCTAAAGCTGGGGAATTTGATATTTTGCCCATCCATCTCTAATTAGTGAGATGATGTTTTGGCACACCTCATCAACACATCAAATATCAAAGTCTGTTTTTTTCTAAAGTTTTGGGATTGATATTTTGATAATTTCTAATGAATGATGTGATATGTTTACATTTTCTTGCATGTGAAGACGTACCCACCCACATGTGAAGAGGTACCCACCCACTTAACATCATCTACTACTTTCATTTTTATAATCTTGATTTTTATCGCTACCCAACATGTGAAGAGGTACCTGCCCCCTTAACATTGTTTAGTACTTCCATTTTCATAATTTTGATTTTTATCACCACCCAACATGTGAAGAGAGAATACTCCAATTAAACACCATAGGACACTCTGTCAAATCTAGACTTGGATGTAGTTCTAGAAGATGATGGTTACAATACAACATTAGCATAATAAACTAGCAATTGTCCCCAAAGGTGCAAAGGAACATTGACATAAACAACAAAGATAAAGTGCTAGGTAACTATGCACATTCCATTTTAAATGAAAGTGGTAGGCAAGTATGAATAGTTTTCCCATTAAAAACCCAATTTGAACTCATAACCGTGTGCATTGCATGACCTTTAACACCCAATAAAGATTAAGCTATGCAACAAGCATAAGGATAGATATTGAACCTATACTTGCAATGTAAAAAGCATATCCATCATGGTTCTACTTGTTCCTATTTGAGAACGGGACGTGACTTTTAAGAGAACAAAACATGACTTTGTTGACTGTGGAGGGATTTAAACAATTATTATGGACATGCAAATGAACATCATATGTACAATGAAATATTGCAAAGCAACTTTGATGAGTATAACAAGAGAGTACAAGTTTTTCGTATATACAAGTTAATCTATGGCATCACACCATTTAAGATCCAACTTTTGAAGCATATGTTTATTCATGTGTAGCCAATATTCTCTTATTAGTGTTAATGTGTCTCATTCATGTATATGAATAAAGTGTTTTAGAAGTACCTCTAATTTAGAAAGCAGCTCAACAATTGGTTGCATGTGATAAATAATATTGGTGGGAGATGGTAAAAGTCTAGTTTCTAGGTCTCGTACAGCTTCTTGTATTTGTCGACAATAGTTGTACAACGTGGAAAAATATTGTATATCCATATTTTTTGATTAAAATAAATAAATGAAAAGCAACACTATTAAATTATTTTCATGTCAACAGTAGAACCGAGAATTTATAGTGATGTTGCGTAAGATATCATTTGTGTAATAAGAATGCTATGGTAATAGACAAACACATATACTAGCATGTAATTTGAGAAATCAATAACAATGTAAATGAAAGTAGAATGCAAGTATATTAGATATATGAGTGTATCTAAAAATTTAAAATTGTTATACAAAAGAAAATGAATAACGTGACGTGAAATGTTATGAAATTGCTTACATGTTTTGCTCCTATTTTTTATATTAAGTATGAGGTTTACTCGTCAGAGCACAAAGAGTCCTCTTGAAAACTATGGAACTAATATATATGATTTTAAAAGATGAGATATTGAGATTCAAAGGAGGGTTTCTTGAGAAAAATTACACAAGCGAAGGCTTCGACCCAAAGAAGTGAGGGTTTCCCTCCATGATGGTCATTGAATGAATCACGAAAGGACATGTAAGGTTTGGATTGGGATTTGGAGGTTATAGAATGGATATTTCACTAGCCTATTGGGGAAGTATTGGAGGAGGCCATGCATCTTAGAGGGTAACCAAATCATAGTTCAATTATTGATTTTTTTTATGATGCAGCTGCGGTCGAATTGATCATGTGTCAGGTTGTTGAATAAGAGGATGATGGAATTGCCTAGGCTTATAGGAGGTCTTTCACCACTCGAGGTTAGGGTTTTGGGAGGAACTGAAAAATATGTGGTTATCGTAGGTGGAGGGTCTACCATATTGGATGAAAAGGGCGGTTCCACAGGGCCATTCAATAAGGGAAGAAGCATTGCATATAGGCTAGTTTTTTATCTCTCACAATTAATTTCCCCTTCGTTTGGATTCTGGAGGGTGTGTAACTCATATGGCCATTCACAATATCTTAAGTGAATTTCAAAAGGATTCTAAGGAAACTCTAGACAAGGAAAGAGTCCCTCACATTTTATTCCTTATGCAAATGAATAAAGGAATTCCTGATAAGATCAATCTGGTTTGTGGGGGTAAGAAGTGGGTTCAAGATCTTAATTATGAGAAGTTTCCTTTTTTTCTATAAACTTTGACACCATGTCAAACACATTCTTTGTGACTGTTCTTGGAGGGTTCTCACATACAAAAGGAGGATGGATGTGGATCCATCTACTTCTTCTGTGAAGGCTAAGTCTCTTTCAACAAACGAGAGGGATTAAATGGTTGTGGTACATGGTGTCTTGAATAAGGAGTCTTTAGTTTGTATTGCATTGGTTAACATTATTATCTCAAGTGTAAATGTGCCCATAGTAGATTCTCTTAGGGACCTTTCTTAGTCCATTTCACTTATCCATCCTCTATCATTAGTCGGGCCTCTAGAGGATTCAATTGGTTCTATGATTCAACATTCAAGTGGGCTTGTGGAGTAAGCATTAGCTCTGCCTTCTTTTTGGTACCTTGAAGTGTAAAACCCATCCTTTAGGGTCCTCCTGAATTGAACACTGAAACTTCAACAACTTCATACAAACAGATTATCTATCATAATTACTGAAAAAAAAATGAAATAAATTAAGTAAATAACTTAACAAATAAACAAAACCATAACCTGCCAACCCGATCCAGCTGGACCATTGTCATCCGCGTCTTCCGTAGGATCCCTCCAACAAAGCTCGTTTAACCATAGGCAAAGCAACTGTTGGATTCGCCACCCAACCATAAACTCATGCTTTCAGTCGCATTACCTCCCCCAAGCTTTGGGTCATAAAGCTCACCCACACCTTTCAAGAAACTCGTCAATGGGTTTCCCCCCCACAAGAATTTCTAGCCAAACCCCAATAGCAGCAAGTCGCATCTATCGCAAGAATTATGATATCCATCCAAAAACTGGGTCCTTTACCCATTCCCAATGCCTTCCTTATATAGAAAAATCTCATGTGACACATGTCGCTTCATGCAAAATACCCAATTTCTTAATATTCAAAAAGTAATTTATCTCATAAATCCAAGTGTCAAGTTTTCTAGAAGAGTGCACCTATATTCCTAAATTTACGCAAGCTTGTCTCTAAGATGATCACTCTAGATCCTGTCTTTGTGGGTGCATGTGGTGTTAATTAAAGGCTCATGCCTAGGATTCCATTTTTCTCCTAAAATGATTATTTCCATTATTTTAAATACTAAAAGTATTTCCATGTGCAAATGCCTAGAAATAATTATTTCTATTCTTTTTAATACTAAAATGTATTTTTATGAACAAGTGTTCTAAATGCAATTCATATGGTTTTTCTTTTTGCACAAAGTTTATCAATTAATCCTTTCTAGGACCTAGGTACCACACCGTTGCGTCCATCTGTCCTTTATGCTCATCATTCGTCACGGTACCACTCCATCGGGCCCATTCATCCGTTGTATCCATTTCTTGGCAAGGTACCACATCGTTGGGTCCTTGCATCCATCCTTTCCATTTCTTGGCAAGATACCACACTGTCAGGTCCTTCTACTGATATCCTTTCATTATGACTTGCGGGAACTTTGATGTAGGGATTTCAAGAGCCGTTACCTTCTATTCTTCGTCTACATGCTATTAGGGACTAATGGCGCTGAGGAGTAAGTCCGTCCTTACTGCGCGCCCCTCAACTCGTACATGACCAACTCCATTGTGGCCCACCCACACGACCTCACGCTTCTCCTGAGTAAGCGGATCAATGCTTCTCTACTCATGCGTGGTATTCCGTCGGAATTCGACATCATCGTCGCTCTACCTGTGTGTGATTTATCTATACTCTACGACCCTTCAATTCCCTTGTGTATCCATCGGTGAACTGTTTCACCATCCATTACACACATTTCTCACAGATATATATTAGTAGTACTGTCCTCAATTATCATAATATGATTCATAAATATGCTATTTCTTTAAGCATTTATAATTTACTCATAACATTACTCATTCATCTAATCAGAAATGCATCTCGTCAATATTTACTTTCTTCGTTCTCATCACACAATTAATCATACAGCTTGTTGTTAAGCATCATTCACATGTACATTTTTCATAATCAAAGTTAATCGTTAAACAATATGTAATCATTTATTTACATCAACTATCCAGATACACATATATCATTATTTTATTGAAAACCAATCAGTCGTAGTTATGAATATACTCAATATAACATCAAGGGGTCATTTTATTAATGTTTCAATCATTTGGGTCACTCAAATAGGTTCCCTCAAGGTCTACAGTAGTCTAGGGGCACTACATAAACCCCTACTTATTTAGAACTTCGTCCTGAAGTTCAGAATAAATGTGGAAAGTTATGATGCATATCAGTTGCGTCCTCCCAAGTCACAGAGCTAGAAGTGTCACTATCCCACTGCACTATGACTTGATCAATCAAGGCTAATCATTAAGCAAGATGTAATCAATCAATTATCCCACTTCACACATATAATTTAATTCCTTGATTCATTTATCAATTATTGTCGTCATTCACATCTTCAGGTTTTCCTCAATCATTTAAGACATAACAAGGCTCAAGAGACCACTATATCGAAGTTGTTCAGCCGGGTCACTTGACAGGTGCCCTTAGGGTCCACAGTCATTCTAGGGGCATTACATGCACCCCCTCTTATATAGAACTTCGTCGCGAAGTTAATTTTTGTTCTCGTAATTTTGATGGCAGGCTTTACGTTACTTTCCTATTTTCATCTTATTGTCATTCTCTTCTATTTTTCTCAAACAATCATGGCCATAGGCACTAGTGGTTCTAATCAATAGTCTTCCAGATCTTCCAGTATGGTTCCAATACATCCTTAGGAATTCAATCGTAATTTCGCATAATATCAATTTGATAATACATTCAATAATTGTCAGTCCCAACAAGATTTCCTATATCTCTTATTCATTCATGAAGATTCATGATTGCAAGCCATATTGCATCCGTAGTTCACACAATAGCTACCCAGTCCTCTTTTTGTATAACAAAATCCAAGAAAGAATTTAAGTTTATTCGGCTATCTTTTCCTCTAAGGCGAGAAAATAAACATCACAAAGTAATTAGTAAAACATAGATGGGTAAGTTATAATCATGTTTTTAACAAATCAAGAGAGAGACCTTCAAATAACCCAAAACCAATTTCCATAAGGTTACTTCCAAAAACCCCTAAATGTTGGTTCTCAATTTGATAGGATTCAGGACATTGAAACTTAGTGACTTAGTCGAAAGTTTTAAAATTTATCCCTTAGTCCTTTCATGAGTATCATTGCATCCAATTTAATGAGCTTATCACATCCTTATTTCATATCATCATTTTTGTTGTCATATCACCACTTCAACATACTCATCAAGTCGCACACTTAGGGTTTTATTATGCTTGTTAACACCTAAAAAGTGCTCACTAGCTCATTCCCTTATTCACATGACCCATTTGTCCACTTTTCCACCATCTGAGCCTCTGAAACCAACAAAAGGTCACCAAAAGACCTTAGTACACCCCTTTTTCCATTAAAAAAGATTATTTTTCCAAGAAAATCATAAAAAACCCTCAAAAAGGGTCCAAATTCCCAAAAATATTAAAAAGGGAATTAAAATATTATTTTTATTCAAAAAAGGAAAAAGGAGGGAAAAGTACCTAAACCATGTTGGTCAATACCATTTGGTTTCCATAAAACCACAAATGGTATTTCCCACCACCAAAACCTATAAAAAGGTGGTAGGGGCTCCTCATTTCACATCCATCCATTATCTCATCCTTATGCTGCTGAAATCTCCCTTGAGCATTTTAGCCATTGCAAACCACATTGGAGAAGAGACCATTGGAGATTGGAAGTTGCTCATCCTTGGAGCTATTCAACCTCACCATTAGAGGTATTGATTTCGCAAGCACTTGCTTGCCCCATCCTTTCAATACAAATTCTTTATTTTATATGTTCTTGTTCTTGATCTTAAATTATTTTTGTTATTTGCTTAATATCTTTGCTTAGATCCATGAATAGTCTTGTTTAATTAGTTTATTGTTATTTATTTACATTGAAACTGCTGCTACTAGTTAGCAGGTGCCCATAGCACTAAGCCTGGTTGCAAAACCGGGCCAACAGTTTTTGGCGACTCCGCTTTGGTTTGAACTATAGATCTCTAGTTTTGCCTTTAATCTTAGTTTTTTATGAGTTTTTAACCTTTAAATCCATAGATCTGCCATCTTAGACAGCAGATCCATTGCTGCTTTGAGATTTGGCCCCATAAACAGCCCGAAATTTTCAATTTTCGGGTTCGTTTCTCGGTTTCCGTGCACGGCTTCCGCCTCGCGGTTTTTTGCCAGACAGTCGCGCGGTCCATCGCGACTTTTCTGCGTTTTTCCGCGCGGTCCATCGCGGCCTTTTCCCAGACAGTCGCGCGGTTCATCGTGACTTTTCTGCGTTTTTCCGCGCTGCACGCCGCGGCTTCTCGGCCAATTTCCGCGCTGCCCATCGCGCCTGTGCGGTTAAAATCCGCGCTGCCCATCGCGCCTGTGCGGTTAAAACCCGCGCGGTCCATCGCGACTGTGCGCCCAAAACCCACGCGGTCCATCGCGACTGTGCGTCCAAAACCCGCGCGGCCCATCGCGGATGTACGTCCAAAACCCGCGCGGCTGAATTTTTCATTCGGCCATCCCGATTTTGAAAAATATTTTTTACTGTACTTTCTGCCCATAGCACATTTTTTACAGTATTAAATCCTGCACATTTTACAGCTTTGAAATTTTTTTTTACTATTTAAAAGTGCATATATAGAAATATTTTTAAAAATTTTCAAGAAAGTGAAAGAAAGACTCATTTTGCATTCTCATCTAGATTCAAATTTTTTCTTGTTCACTTCTTTAAAATCTTGCCCTTAGCAATTTTTCTTGAAACGAAGAAATCCATTTATTTCTTTTAAAAAGAAGTCTATTATTTGCTTTCATAAATCCAAAAAATCCATTATTTTTTGAGTTATTTTTTCAAAAGCATTTAAATTCCTTTTAGTGAAAAGTCATAAATATTTGCTTTTTTATTTTCGAAAAATCCTTTATTTTTTGAAAGTTTCTTGTAAAGCATTTAATTCTTTTCAAGTTCAGTTTACAACACCTCACGTGCACTCACACGATCACTTAATTGAACTAAGCCTTAAAACGTACCTTAATTTGAACACACTTTTAACCCCACTTGGGGAACACTAAAAGAATTCTTGTAGCTAGGTAGTATTGGGGGGATAGGTGTTCCAATAACACCCCTCAGTTCTTACATCTGAGACATAGAAGTTGTCCAATTAGGGAGCTAAAATCTCTTAGTACTTTTTGGCGCGGTCACAACCGGTTTGTGGGAAGGCCTCTCCCTTAGGAGGGTTGAAGTCGCGAGGATGGTTCCGGAAGCCTGAGTGGGATACCGAAACCCATTTAGTAACAGAAGGGCTACCATTCGCAGTTCTCGGGATATCCCTGTATTGGGATATTGCGATCAAAGGACCAAACGGCAGATTTACCTTTTCTCGACGCGTCATGAACGGAGTATCCTAGTAGCCTGTCTGTAGGATTGATTACCCGGTGTCCCTCCCGGTAGGGGGATATCTAGCCGTTGTCTCGACATTCATATTGTCTGACTTGGATTTCATCACCTTGCAGAGGATATCGTCTGTTTGAGTCACAATACTTTTAGATTAGGTGTTTGCATGATTTCAACCTACCTGTGGTCTAGTTACACCCATTTTTTCTAGGAGCCGTTTGCATGTTGGTATTCTGACCGGTTGTTGCATTCCTCCACTTATTGTAGCACAGCTGCTAGGATAAGTGCCTTTTTTGAGGATTGATTTTTTGGCCTGAGAGCCTTCTTTTTTCACTCCCCTTCTTGCACCCCCTTGGTTGCATTAGGGTTTTGAGTCTTTTACATATATATCACCACCTGATACTTAAACAAATTTTTTATACAACAACATATTCTCACCATTGAGAATTTTAGACGCTCTCGCCGTCTACAGGGCGAACTCCCAGAGTTTAGTCCACTTGGCTCTCCACGTCACGGACGCAGGGCCTTATCCCTTGATTCGACACATCGTCAATCAATTAGACAATCATCCGATTCTGACATACCCCACTTCACCTTTGATTTGGAGGTAGAATCCGAAAACCCCACAGAGTTACCACCAACCACCATTATGTCTGGAACACCATTTGATCCACTATTTACAACTACCATAGGTCAGACATCTGCAGACCCTTCTGCTGTAGCACCATCCACGGCAACAACCACCCCCCTCGGTATGCCCAATATGGGTAACACTCCACATTTAGGAATGCCTAACACAGGGCCACCACCTGTCATGGGTACACCCAACATGGGGGTCATACCCCCTTTGGTTTCCACAAACCCTATCCCAGGAATCCCTAGTACGATCCTCAACCCAAGTGCAACCCATGTTGCACTTGGGAATGCTATCCCAGGAATCCCTAGTGCGATTCCTAACCCAAGTGTAACCCAAGTTGCACTTGGAGGCGCTGGCCCATACCAGACTACACCTATCGGAGGGCATATACCCTCCATACCTAGCATACCTTTAGGCGCTACTGGACCCCTTCACCATACCACTATGGACGGGCATGTCCCAGTTCCAGTCACCACATCTGCTAGTCTACCATATATGGCGAGTCTGAACCTGCCAGATTTAGCTAGGCTCACAAATGACCCCATTAGACATGATCGTGCGTGGCCCCATATGCCCACTAAGCTTCCCTCTGACATCCCTAAGTTTGAGGGTAAGGCAGGAGAAGACCCCCAGAATCACATCATGTCCTTCCATTTATGGTGTTCCTCCAACTCCATAGTGGATGACTCAATCCGCCTACGGCTTTTACAACGCACCTTCACTGGCTCCGCAGCCAAATGGTATATCAAGCAGCCCCATGGGACGCATGCCACATTTACCTCCCTTGCCTCGACTTTCCTGCAGTTCTTTCAGCTACCTGTCCGCTATGATGCGGGCGTCGAAATCCTACTGTCTTGCAGACAGAACACGGCCACGCATATCACTGACCATATTCATGATTGGCGCCGGCGCCGAAGCCTATGCAAGATCAAATTAGACGACCGAATCTTTTTAGACTGGTTCCTTAAATCCCTCCTTCCTCTCATTGCAAAGGATGTAGCATCTGAAAGACCCCAGTCCGAGGAAGAGGCCATCCTCAAGGCCCAACAGTTTGATCTCATCTACGCCCAGTCGGGTTACTTATACACGATCATACCGGACGCCCCACGAGGTGACTCTGCACGCGGTGACGCACCGGGGGCATCACATGCCGCTGATGGCATTATTCGCCAAATTACACCGCAAGCAAAACCTTTCAGTATGGTGAGCACCATGCCCGCCCCAGACCTTTCTAGGGCCACATCCAGTTCCAGAGCGACAACTTCTTATGCTCCAACAAACCAGACCCATCACGTTCATGGACCCTCTTGTCCACAACATTGTTATGGCCAAGCGCCATCAGCATATGTACCTCCTACATACTATGCTCAACCTACAATACAAACCCCCATGCAGTTCCCACAACAGCCCATGCATTACCCACAACCGGTTGCACCAGCTAACCTCACACCTCCACCAGCTCAGGGGTACCAACAACCCCAACAGGCAACTGGACCACCTCCAGCTCCACCTGCATACTATCCACCGCAACCTGCTCCCGCACCTGCGGCTCCTCAGAATCCCCCCAATGCTCAAGGGCATGTGTACGCACAACAACAGCAGCCCCAATACCAAAATAACCAACGCAACCAGGGTGGGCAACCAAACCGCGGAAGAGGACGCAACCGTGGAAACAATCAAAACCGTAACCAAGCTCCACAACCTACCCATCCTCCGCAAAACAATAACGCGGCGCCTGCCCATCGGAATCCCAAGCAGCCTAGAAATAATAACCTCAGAAAAAACCACCCTTGTTCTATCTGCGGGGTATATGGTCATTACACGCATTCTTGCCCACATTTGGAGCGAGCTCGGCAACTCTGGACCAACGATGCACATCGTCAAGGGCAAGCGACTCCTCAGCCGCCACCCAACCCTCCACCACCTCAACATCAACCCTTGGTGCTGCAAAACCCCTTTCCAAACCAGGGTGTAGTGAACACTCAGCCGTTAGTCCCACCTCAGGGCAACGTGCCACCACACCAGATCACTTATGCAGCCCCTGATCAACCCATGTTCGATTCAGGTACTCACCATTTGTTGATGATGTCGACTGCCGCTGCCAACCTCCAAACCCGTCGGAACCAATATGGCTCCACCTCTGAAGCCCCTCCCGCCGACAAAAACACTAACGTTAATCCCACAGATCAAACGTTACGTATACCTCCGGCTCCACTTGATGGCGCTTCCAAGGCACCTCGCTTCCCACTTCGTCGCATCAATAGTAATCCCAATGCTCGCGCTGCGTCGAATTACAACATTGTCGACGACTTAGCCCAGTCTCCTGTAGCCATGTCTGCTTTAGAAGTTTTGAAAAACTGTCCTTCGTAGCGCAAAACTTTGCTCTCTGCCATTGGCGCCATTGACCCCAATGATTCGCAGTTGATCGCATTCGATTCAGACCAGTCTGAACCCCGCCTGCCTTCCTCTTTAGCATTCCAAGTTTCTGTTTCTGTTCGGAATCTTGTCATCCATCGGTGCATTATCGATGAAGGGGCCTCCACATGCGTCATGTCCACATTTGTTTGGCAGAAGTTGGGATCCCCTACTCTCCAGCAGTCCACCACTGCATTACGAGCCTACGATGGCCGTTCGGCTCAACCCCAAGGTCTTTTAGCCAATGTCCCTGTCCAGCTGGCGGGTAAAACCGTGCTCATTGACATTGAGGTCATCAATTCCCAACTAGACTATAACCTTTTACTTGGTCGCAGCTACATGTATGCCATGCGGGCTGTTGCCTCATCCGTATTTCGCACCATACAGTTCCCCCATGAGTGACGTGTGGTCAAGGTCGACCAGCTCACCTATTACGATCCCAAGGCCCCCGCCACACCTGAAAATGTTCTCCCCATGGTTGAACAACCTGTTTGTGGTGCAACTACCTCATTCATTTCCTCGGTAGGACCCGGAATTTACTCTGAGGCGCCGATGACCTCTACATTCCAGGTCATTCCACCACCATTACCGGAGACCCACATCGCTAACCTCTGCACCCTTTCACAAACACCCGATAATCAACCCTCCTTGTTACCCAAACCACCATTGGTCCCTAGTCACATTGGGGTTACACCCATCCACACAATCCCCTTTCTATTTCCTCCTTCGGGTGTAGTAAGCGCCCCGGTTATGGCTACCCTTAGTCTACCCGGGTTAACATTGGGATTATCCGTGTGGTATATTTCGCCTCCAGTTCCACCGCCGACACCAAATGTCATCCTGCAACCGGTGCAACCCATTGTTACTTCTACCCAACCACCTCCCGGTATCACTACTCCTTCGTCATCGACGAATCCCCCTCCACTCATCAGGCCCACTAGGGGCAGAGGCCCACAACCATACACTGCGGTACCCCCACCCAAGGCAGTTAAACCTCCACCCGTATTCCGTGCTCCTCCAAAATGCTCGCTGTGTGATGAGTTAGGCCATCCAACCCATCAGTGTCCACAGTTACCTGCATTGCAGGAACACATGCAAATGTTGGACGACGACCCCAACATCCCGGTGGTCAAGCTCGATCCAAACCCCATGCCTCGTGATAAATCACTACGTACCAACCACCCATGTGCAATATGCGGTATTTACGGCCACTACTCCCACAACTGTCCTGACATCCCAGACTATAGAGTAGCTCTCTACGAGATGAACAATTTGGACCTAGAGACGGCACCCCCTACTATCGAGGAGATCTACCCTCCCGCATCATCATCATCCGGAGATATTAACACCATCTACATGATCTCTTCGACTACCACTACCTCATCACTCGATTTGACCACTCAAAGCTCCCGCAATGATGAAGAGGTTCTCGAGACTCCTACTACCTTTGATTATCCCGGGGAAGACATGCACCATCGTCCATACTTCCTCCTGGAAGAGACTTCATCCACCACCGCTACCCAATGCGCGGTTGAGTCCAAGGATTTCCTTCCTACTAGAGTCGACTGGTTAAAGGATCCGATAGCCGATATTTCTCCCGTCATCCACATTGACATCTCTGACCCACTTGTTGCCCTTCATACCATTACATTAGGAGCCTCCCATAGTGAGCATGAGATCGAAGAATACCCACGACTGTTCCAAGAATTCACTTATGTCTTTACTTGGTCAGATACCGAAATGCCTGGCCTTGAACCCGCCATTTATACGATCTCCACTGGATACCCCTCTGTCCGGTCGGCCCCTTCCATTGATCCCTTTGGCACACAGGTTCAACCCTTTCAAATCGACCAGGAAACCACATGTCCACAACATGGGGGCAGGCCCAAAACCTTGCCTACTCATCATCATCGTGATCCTCGTCGGAGATACTGGCCGCATCCACCCCACAAAGGGAATCCCCCATCATCATATCATCACTTCAGTATGCCACCACGACCCACAGCCTCATGGTATAACACCCCGCCAGCAGTTGCTCAATGCCCTATTGATCTCTCTCTGAGACAACATCTGCACCACATTGACACCTCTGAGTCAGGGGGCATAATAGATTACCTCGACCCCGGGATAGGGGGCATGATCAATCATTTTGAACCTTCCCCATCATCTCTATCTCAACACCTCAATGAGCCCATCGTTCAAACCAACACATATGTGATCCACAATCACAAACCCCATGCACATAGCATGGGGGCAGGTCATTAACCCTGCTCACTTTTTCATATTCATGATCTCAACCATTTTTGAGGTCACGTGTCACTTGTATATTTCAGTTGATTTGATACACCTAGTATTTTGCCCCCACGGGTCATCATTTCTCCCCACCACTGCATCCTTCGCTTGGTGGGATCACCTTTATTTGTAGCCATTTTTTAACCTAGTTCTTTCCTTTAACCATTTCGGAGTGCTTATGACCTCCGTTTTTCGCACCATTTGCACTGCCGGATTCATATTTCCGTGCCCGTGATGATGCTTGAGATCATTTCTCGTTCTCACCTTTAGATTTTTTGGGCATTTTTTCCATGCCCCCCTCGTCGCCTCGGTTTGCGTGCTACATCGGCCGTTCTCCGTTTTCGACGTGCCTTATATCGCCGGATTCAATTTTCCGCGCTCGTGATGATGCTTGAGATCATTTCTCACTCTCACCTTTAGATTTTTCGGGCATTTTTTCTGCCCCCCACATAACCTCGGTTCGCGTGCCACATCGGCCGTTCTCCGTTTTCGACAATCCTTATGTCACCGGATCCAGTTTTCTGCACTGATGACGATGCTTGAGACCTTTTCTCGACCTCATCAAACCATGTTTGTTCGGTATAATTTTACCCCTTTTTCGGGCTGAGCAATCCCTTTTTACGAAAAAGGCACTTAGGGAGTTTCTGTTAAGCTCTTTTCTGACTCCTAAAACAATGAAAAGATCGCCGAGCAATCTTGCTTCCTTTCATGCTCGCTAAACGTATCTGAAAGGGCGTCTACCTGGTATAAGTTTACCCCTTTTCCGGACCTCGTAGACTAATTACGAAAAAGGTATACTCTAGTCACATCGGCTAGAAGAGTTCTCCATCCGCATCATTTTATGCTTTTTCGGGCCTTGGAGACTAAACTTACGAAAAAGAAACACCAATAGAGTCCACTTACCGCTTTCAGACTCTCTAAACATGAAAGCAACCATGAGCATGAGCCGTCCTGGGCTCGCAAAATCCACAGGACCGTACCATTTCAGAGCACACTTTTATCCCTTCTTGGAGCTCATTAAAATTACGAAGAAGGAATCAATGGTGCCTCTTGGCGCCACAACAGATCATATCTACTCATTAGGCAGCTTCCCCATTTCGGTCACCTTTGTTCAGAGTATTCTGCAGTATGTCACCTTGATAATTCCTCGACGACACCTCTTAGCTCGTCCTCCCCCCCAGAGTCAATATATACCAATCAGTCAAAGCAATGATCCCCACACCTACAAGCCAGTTCCCTACGCTGCCAAGTCAACCATGTCATCATGCTCTGAACAAAGGAAGTTTGAGTCTACCCATTTTTTGACCCAGTTATTTCCCATCCCCACAAGTATGTCAGTCCTACCATCAGTACTACATCACTTCAGTTCTACACCTCGTGCTCCTATCAAGGAAACATCATTGCCTTGTTAGTTGCTGGTCTCCCTCTGTCAACGACAACCACATTGATTCCAGAGGATAGACCTAGAGGTCCCTGTGTCTTGGACTCATTACCATTTATGATGAGTGCCTACGAATCATTTCGAGAGGAATCCTCAGTGCCTCTCCGAATGATTGTTTCTCACATGCTCGACTTCAACACCTTGATCGCATCGTTGAGACTCGCACAGGGTATTGGTCCGTTCAGTTATTAGTCGAAGACCCCGGTTACCACCTGACTCCTCCACATTTGAGAGTCAAACTATGAATACAACCAGTTACATTTTTTCTATACATATCCGGGTTGCGTATGGCGACAGTATTCAGATGTACCCCAGTTTTATACTCCCTTGAGTATACAGTTACATTATTTCTCAGAGATGACTCACAGTCATTAAGTTCATACAGATGTTGAACACCTTCAGTTTCAGCAGTTCAACAGTTATTCCAGTGTATCAGTTATTGAGATCAGCCATGATCATGAGTATATCCCACAATAATGTCCCCTCTGGACCATTATGATGTACCAGTATATTTCTTTACGTATTAGATCCCCCTTCTCGGGACTAATTGTTTTGTATATGTCTTGATACGAGCATGGGAATGCCCGCCTCGTCCTATATCAGAGATTATACCTCATTCATATTGAGGCCATGTAATATTTTTTGTTTTTGCAGCTTCCAAGGGCCGCAGCTCCAGTCTCCAACCGGTCTCTTCTCTCCCCTAAACCCCAGAAAAAAGGACAAAAGAACTATGATGTCTATCGACCATACGATGAGCTCCTGCCCTTACACATCAGGGGGCAATCTGTTAACACCTAAAAAGTGCTCACTAGCTCATTCCCTTATTCACATGACCCATTTGTCCACTTTTCCACCATCTGAGCCTCTGAAACCAACAAAAGGTCACCAAAAGACCTTAGTACACCCCTTTTTCCATTAAAAAAGATTATTTTTCCAAGAAAATCATAAAAAACCCTCAAAAAGGGTCCAAATTCCCAAAAATATTAAAAAGGGAATTAAAATATTATTTTTATTCAAAAAAGGAAAAAGGAGGGAAAAGTACCTAAACCATGTTGGTCAATACCATTTGGTTTCCATAAAACCACAAATGGTATTTCCCACCACCAAAACCTATAAAAAGGTGGTAGGGGCTCCTCATTTCACATCCATCCATTATCTCATCCTTATGCTGCTGAAATCTCCCTTGAGCATTTTAGCCATTGCAAACCACATTGGAGAAGAGACCATTGGAGATTGGAAGTTGCTCATCCTTGGAGCTATTCAACCTCACCATTAGAGGTATTGATTTCGCAAGCACTTGCTTGCCCCATCCTTTCAATACAAATTCTTTATTTTATATGTTCTTGTTCTTGATCTTAAATTATTTTTGTTATTTGCTTAATATCTTTGCTTAGATCCATGAATAGTCTTGTTTAATTAGTTTATTGTTATTTATTTACATTGAAACTGCTGCTACTAGTTAGCAGGTGCCCATAGCACTAAGCCTGGTTGCAAAACCGGGCCAACAATGCTCATCGAGTTCCATCTCAGGTTAGTCATACTTTTATCAAGGTTTGACCATGTCCTGAGGTTATTCTTCAATGCATTTAATTGATTGTGATGACCGTCTTCATATTTTTGTTTAAATCATCTTCTGACCCTCTCGTCAATTTATCAAATTCTCGATAAGAGGAGCCCTTAACTTATACTTTATAATCATGGTCAACTATTATAATGTTCATTTAATATTTTTGCATGATCAAGAACAACTTATGCAATGCTTTCTTCCTATGTCTAGCAACATTTTTTGCCTTTGGGGGGGGGGTGTCTTCCACCCCCAAAAGTGACCTACGGGGGGGGGGGGGGGGGGGGGGTGTCTTCCACCCCCAAAAGTGACCTACGGGGGGGGGGGGGGGGGGGGGGGCTTTGGGATTTTGGGGCGGTTTTGGCAAAACCTTCGCTAAAGGCACCGATGTTAAAAATTTTTCCCTTTAAGGGCGGTTTTTGTTGAGATTGGAACCGCCCCCAAAAGTGACTTTTGGGGGCAGTTTGTGATCCCCCTCGTAGAGGTCTATGGAGGCGGTTTTAAACCCCCCTCGTAGACCCCTTTATAGAGACCTAAGGGGTCGGTTTTGAACCCCCTTCATAGAGATCTACGAGGGCAGTTGTGAACCCCCCCTCATAAGCCCCCTCATACAAACCTACAGGGGCAGTTTGGAAACCCCCCTCGTAGAGGACTATAGGGGCGGTTTCAAACCCCCCTCGTAGAGGACTATAGGGGCGGTTTCAAACCCCCCTCATAGAGGCCTATAGGGGCAGTTGTGAACCCCCCTTGTATAGTCCTATAGGGGCGGTTTGGAACCCCCCTTGTAGAGGCCTATAGGGGTAGTTTAGAACCCCCCTCGTAGAGGCTTATAGGGGTGGTTTTGAACCCCCCTCATAGAGGCCTATAGAGGCAGTTTGAAACCCCTATAGGGGCAGTATTTGACCCCTATAGGGGCATTTCTAAACCCCCCTCGTAGACACCTATGGGTGCGGTTCAGAACCCCCCCTAAATGTCCTTATTACAAACCTTTGGGGGCGGTTACAAACCCCCCTTGTAGGTATCTACAAGGGTAGTTACAAACCCCCCTTGTAGGTACCTATGAGGGTGGTTACAAACCCCCCTCGTAGGTACCTACAAGGGAGGTTCTAAACCCCCCTCGTTGTAACATACAAGGGCAATTTTGAACCCCCCTCGTAGTGACATATGAAGGCGGTTTAGAACCCACCTCGTAGAAACATACAAAGGAAGTTTGAAACCCCCTCTATAGCCATAATAAATCATAATAAAATATATTTGATTAAAAATATCAATATTGCAATATCAATAGGGCATGGAGGAATCGAACCACCAACCTCCTGCTTGTAAGGCAAGCGCTCTTCCATGAAGCTAGCACCCTTTCAGAATTGGGGAGAGAAGCAATATGAACATCTAGATTGCATAATTTGTAATTCTAAAAAAAGACAATAATATCCAAAGACAACCATGCTTAAAATATAATTTATTTTTCAAAACACACTGATAAGCACAAAAATCTACCATAATAAGGCAACAAAATATCCAAAACAATTATACAATCTATTAAGGTGGTCTGCAAAAGGGTCTAAATGCCATATTTTATTTTATTTTTCTACTCGCGCTGGCTGATCTCCTAACAATGGGACTTTGACTTGAGAACCAAATTTCCTACCAATGTGAACAAGGATGAATTATCATGGCATGATTTACAACCATTGATATATCCCAAGAGAATCTAAAGAAAAATAGCTCTAGATAAGATAAGATCATTTTATTAATGTCCAACAAATGACCATAGAAGTAGGTCAATGGGACTGTGTGGTAACATGATTTCAATACAAAGTGGGAGCGCTAAGGCTATATTTTTAATACATGGGATATGAACAAAGTGGGAGTGCTAAGGATATGAACATGATGTATGGAGGGTTGAGGCTGGGTGGTGAATTGGGCCATTCTGGACCAACTCATTTAATGCTACCTCTTTATTGTTAAGTCTGGAGTTCGTGCTAAGGCTTAGGGCCAATCCATTCCGGATGAAAAGGATAAATTCGATGTTTTTTTATTGCACAACATAAGACATTAGGGTTTGCAAATGGTTCCCTGTTCTCCGTGGAATTTGCAGCAGCCATAGTCATTCTCTTTACCTTTTTGCTGCCACTCCCTCCTTGGTATAAAGCAATTCGCAAAAATATTTCATTGTTTTCTACCCTACCAAGGATTCTTGCAACTTTGTTTTTATGCAAATTTACAATCTCTATACCCAAGAGCATTGTATAAAGCAAAAAATTATAGCTTGCATAATGGGGCATCACTTTTTTAAATCTTGTGCAACCTCGAGACTCATCATGTCCGTCTTAATTTCCCTGTAGGAAACCAAAAGACTCAAATACATTGATTAGGTGATGTAGTCACAAATTATTTACCATCAGGACTTACCCTTTATCTGGAAACTTAAGTGGGCAAGGGGTTCTGGTTTTGTTGATTCATAAGTTGGTCGGGCAAAGAATCTTGGAAGGGAACTTGGCAAGGGAAGCAAAGAATGTTACTACAGACTAAGTCACATGGTTTATTTCAAGTTTGAGTTCAGCAACCATTTGATTCAGTTCAAATTTAATTTTTTTCAGGTTTGACATTAGATTCACCTACACACACATGAACATAAATGAAAGTAACATATTAAAAAAATTAACATCAATATATGAGTAATAATCATGATTATATGATTATACGAGTAATAATCATGATAGTGGAGGGATCTACTTATGCCTTGGACTCTAGAAGTTATATGATATATCAGTGCCATTATCCACACTGCACAGTTCAGATGAGTTATAATTTAGAATCTCCCAAGCATCCGCCCTCACTGCTTAATGAAAATGGGTTGTGGCAGTCTGTCAACTCTGTCCAGATATCAATTAGTGGACAGTGATCCTTATTGATGAATCACTACTCCACTTGAGTGCTAAAGCAGTGTCACCTTTCAAGGTTGTTGAAGACTAGAGTTGGGAGTTAAACACAAGCCGAAGACTGAATATTGAACTCTTTGAGGATTTACTTAACAATGAAAATTGTAAGCAATAGTCGAGCAATTGAAAGTGATGGTCAAGCAACAAGTGGGGGAGCTTGCAAATGATATCGGTTGACTGCAAGTGACCTCTTCCACAAACATGCATTATACATGGAAAACAAAATGGAAAACAACTTGACTAACTTATAGATGACCTCATGGTCTTAGTTGGACACATGGACTGGGCAGACTTGCTGGATGCACCTTATCGAGCTCTCTTTGAGTGCATGTTGCCAAGCACACATTGGTTGAGAGTACTTGGGAACACATCTGGGTGCACTTCATTAGGTACACATGTGGGCACACATTTGTTGGATGATGGCACAACACCATTGGACACAGACATCATCAGACAAGTCAATAAGAGGGAAAAATGCACCTTCAGGCACAGATGAAGTTGGCCAATTGGGCACTTGTGTCCACTTTGACTTGGAGGGGCTTGCACACTGACTTAGAAGGAGTGCAAATGCAAGGCCAATCTCATATAAATAATAAAAGGACACCTCAAATGTTCTAAGGCAATCGAGCATTCATCTTTGGTCATTCACACAAGTGCTCAAAGACCTTTGCAATAATGCCAAGTTCATGGGTTGGCATAGTAAGGCGAAATAGCATATGTTGAGTGAGCATTCAAGACCTGTAGGAGGTAGGCATGTGGTGGCACAAGCTGAGTGAACAAAAGAGAAAGAAGATAGAACCTTCAAGAGTCAAACCTACAGACACTTCAAGGGTTGGACTGTGCAAGTCTGTTGGGCATAAGAAGAAGGGTTCTCTTGTGTCAAAGAGGTATGGAAGGAAACTCTATCCCTAACTGGAGGCAAATTCAAATGGGATGGTGCAAATTTGATGGAATACATAGTTGTAGCAAAACATGAGATTGTTCCCTCTACAATTACTTGGGTTTTCTGGATTACTGGAGTGCCACTCTTTTCAAGGATAAAGCTTACTTTCCATTGGAAGTTCTCTTTTATCAAATATATCTATAATGACATTAGGAAGACTCCTAAAAATAAACCTAAGACAAATAGGGACATCACAGATTGACATATCTAGTGCAAGATGTTTCTTTGACAGAACAAGTCAAGGAAATCCTGAGAGGTGTAGATCTGGAAGTGCATTTTTTCTTTCACATTCCATTGTTTTCTCTTTCAAAGTTGGGGTATGGTAAGGGTTATGATAATTAAGCAGAAATGAAGGCCTTGGCAGCTCTGTTCAGAATTGTAGTGAAGAAAGGATTAGCCTTTGGGTATATGGAGATTCAAAGTTGATCATAGACTAGGTATATTGTTGATGTATATGTAACTTCAGAATGTATTTCATATATATTTATTGTACCCTTATAAGAGATGTGTTATTCCTCTATAAGGAAGTGTCGCCATGTGTATTGACAAGTGTCGCAAGTGTGTGAACTTGCCGATGGGTTATTAGACCACCATGTGTGGGGTCGGCCCTGAAATATATATTATATAGTGGAAGTACCTAGCTAGACAAGTCAGCCCCATAAGGTCACTGGGCAAACAAACAAGTATAAATAGAGATCGGGAGATCTCTATTTTGATCACTTGAAAACTCACACTTATCTCACTCAGAAAGTGGCGCACTAGTGAGGAGGAGGATCATCTGCTACTAGGAGACTATCTATGTGTATTTTGGTTGTACTTTGGTTGAGCCATTGCTCTCTCTATCTTTGAGGAAGTTGTGGGGTTTTTCACCTTAGGGTTTTCCCCACGGAAACTCTGTGTCTCTTGTCTCTCATGCTTTTGATTCTTGTGATGATTGACATGCTTGTTATGATTGATATGCATTGATATACTGTACATGTTATTCTCTCAATAAAGATCCTAGAGTATTGTGAATTAATGCTCAAAATTTAACATGGTATCAGAGCTAACCTGAGAAGAAGACATTGTGTAGTGATGGAAACCAGGGTTTCTTGTTTATTGGGTTTCTCTCCAGAGATTTTGGAAACGCAGTATAGTAGATTGACTCTACTCATCAAGGAGAATCTATCTGTCCAATCAGAATTCAATTATGAGCATTTTCAGATTTGGCCCTAAAAATTAGGGTTTCCACAAAAATAGGAATTTATGAAATCTAAAGACATAGCTGGAAGCTCCTTGCAAAAATCGAAGTTTAGAGCTTTGGATCGAGATTTTTGGCTGGTTAGAGCTTCGAAAAACGCAAACCCTAATTCAGGGCTCTCCTTAGTGAATCCGGGAAGACAGAAAGGCAGTTTTGAAGGGTGTAGCTTTGCAGATCTCAAATTCTAAATACACCAGGTTGATTAGCTCATTAAGGCGCATCTTTCTATCCTTTTAGAAAGTTGAAATTCACATTTTGAATTTTTAGGGTTTTTCCAACAAACCCTAATCTGGGACCATATCCAGTTTTCAGCAATTCAAGTGGTAAGACCGAAATCTTTTCTATTTCCATTTGAAGTACTCTTTAAGATGTCTCACCACACCAAGCTTGAGGATAAGCTTGAAGGGGTTGATAACTTCCGAGCCTGGAAGTATAGGATTGGGTTAATCCTGGAAGAGAATGAGTTGGACTCATAGGTAAAAGAAGACATCCCTATCCTAGAGGATGAAGAGGCTAAAATATTGCATAAGAAGAACTTGGTCAAGGAAAATAGAATCATTGCTGATTCTATCAAAGACCATCTCATACCACATGTGTCATCTCTGAAGACACCCAAAGAGATGTTTGACTCTTTGACCAAGCTATTTGAAGGGAAGAACATAAATCATAAGATGACCCTGCAGAATCAATTGAAAGGGGTCAAGATGTCGAATGGAGAAACCATTCAATCCTATTTCTCCAAGGTCTCTCAGATCAAGGAACAACTTGAAGCTGTAGATGAAATGGTGGAGAATGGTGAAATTGTTATGACCACTTTGAATGGCCTACCTAGGTCATGGGACTCTTTTATCCAAGGGATCTGTGCAAGAAAGAAATTAATCTCCTTCAGTAGAATGTGGGAGGAATGTTCTCAAGAATAAGCAAGGATTGTGGCAAGAGAAGAAAAGATGGGGAATGAAGATCAAGCCCTCATAGTACATGCCAAGAAAGGCAAGTTCAAGAGGGAGCCATCCCATCACAAGAAGAAATCTTCTCATCCTTATCACAAAGATAAGAAAGATCTAAGGTGTTTCAATTGCAATGAGAAAGGTCACTTTGCTTTAGAATGTCCCAAGAACAAAAGGGATCACAACAACAACTCCAGCAAGAAGAAGAAGGGCAGCAAGAGAAAGTTCCATGCTCATGTTGCTGAAGATGATGAACCTCCAAAGAAGAAAGCTAGGGCAGAAATTGATGATGACTCATCAAGTGAAGAAGAGTATGTTCTTATCTATGCTCTCACAGGTACTATCTCACATGGTTGTAATGATTGGTTAATTGACAGTGGGGCTTCCAAACACATGACTGGGTTTAAAGAATCTTTTGTAAATCTATCTGAACATGAATCACCCCATAAAGTGAAACTTGGGGATGATTATCAATACCCCATCAAAGGAAGTGGTGAAGCCTCCTACAACCTAGATTCTGGAACATCATTGAAGATGAAAGAAGTCCTTTATGTACTTGGGCTCAAGAAGAACCTACTCTCCATCTCTGCATTGGATGCAAAAGGTATGAGGGTTGCATTTGTGGATGGCCAAGTCCTAATGTGGCCAAAGGGTAAGACCATAAATGATGCAGTAGTAATTGGAGAGTAAGAGGGAGGTTTGTATAAATTGAAAGGACAACTTGAACATGCCATGGTGCATGATTCTATGGAGCCAAGTGAACTTTGGCATAGAAGACTTGCACATGTGCACTACAGGGCATTACCAATTGCAAGTAAGGCGGTAGAAGGCCTTCCTGAAATCAAGACCAAGCATGAAGGTGTTTGCAAAGGATGTGCAAAAGGTAAGAACATTAAGAAGGCTTTCCCAAGTAGTGAAATCAAGGCAAAAGGTATCTTGGAAATCATCCACTTAGATGTATGTGGTCCTATGTCATCCAGTTCTCTAAGTGGGTATGTTTACTATGTCTCTTTCATTGATGACTTCTCCAGGAATACTTGGGTCTACTTCTTGAAGAACAAAGATGAGGTGTTTGATAAGTTCAAGGAATTCAAAACCTTGATGGAGAATCAAACTGATAAGGAGATCAAAACATTCAGATCCGACAATGGTGGAGAATTCACCTCAGGTGACTTCAAGAAGCTTTGCAGTGATTTAGGGATTAAGAGGGAGTTGACTGCTCCTTATAATCCACAACAGAATGGAGTTGCAGAAAGGAAGAACAGAACAATCATGGAAGCAACAAGGGCAATGCTGCATGACCAGGATCTACCTATGCATCTATGGGCAGAAGCAGCTAGAACAGTTGTATATGTGCAGAACAGAACACCCCACAAGATATTGGACAACAAGACACCATAAGAGGTCTTTTCTGGTAAGAAACCCAAAGTCAGCCATCTCAGAATATTTGGTTGTCCAGTATACACTCATGTCCCAAAGGAAAAGAGGACCAAACTAGATCCTTAAGGAAAGAAGGGCATATTTGTGGGTTATAGTGAAAGCTTGAAGGCTTACAGAATATACTTTCCAGTGTTCAAGAAGATTGATGTCAGCAGGGATGTAACATTTGATGAAAACTCAGCATTCATCAAATCAAGGAAGGCACCTATCGAAGTTTATGAAGAACCTAAGGAAACTAGATTTCAAGACACTACCATGACTGAAGCAATTCCAGAAGTTGTTCGTGAGTTTGAAGATCCGCAAGAACCTGTAGATCCACCCCGTGAGGATAACTCTCACAAGAGGAAACCCGCATGGGATAGAGAGCTCATTCAAGATGCGGAAAGATTTGGCATTCCAGAAGAAGAACACAGAGCAAACTTAGAGAACCAGATCACATACCAGCTATGTTTCTTTACTCTGTGACATCATGAATAAAGAACCTTCCAGTTATGAAGAAGCAGTGGAAAATAAAGAATGGAAGGATGCCATGGTGGAGGAATACCAATCAATAATGAAGAATAATGTTTGGGATGTTGTCCCAAGACCTAAAGAGAAGTCTGTTGTGACTTCCAAATGGATCTAAAAAATCAAGCATGCTGCAGATGGCAGCGTAGAGAAATACAAGGCAAGATTCATAGCTCGTGGCTTCTCTCAGAAAGAGGGAATAGATTATGAAGAAAATTTTGCACCTGTATCCAGGTATACTTCCATCAAAACAGTACTTGCCCTGGCTTCAACAATGAAATGGAAAATACACCAGATGGATGTCAAGACTGCTTTCTTGAATGGTGTAGTTGAAGCGGAAGTATATGTGGAGCAGCCACTTGGTTTCGAAACACATGATAGGGAGTCATATGTGTGCAGATTAAAGAAAGCCTTGTATGGATTGAAGCAAGCTCCCAAAACTTGGTATGGTAGGATGGACAATTTCCTATCTAGTTTGGGCTTTACCAAGAGTAAAGCGGATTCCAACCTTTACTACAAGGTTGAGGAAGGGAATCCTGTGGTTCTACTCCTATATGTGGATGACCTGTTTGTAACAGGAGATGACAGATTGATTGCAGATACACAGAGGAAGCTTGCTGCTGAATTCGATATGAAGGACTTGGGGATGATGCACTATTTACGAGGTATGGAGGTGTGGTAGAGTACAAATAGGATCTTCCTTGGACAAGGGAAGTACACGGTAGATATCCTGAAGAGGTTCAGGATGATGGATTGCAAGGTCATGGCCACACCTATGGCATCGAATTTGAAGCTTCTATGTGATGCTTCATCTAAGCCGGTTGATGTCTCTATGTATCATCAGATGATTGGGTCCTTGATGTACCTGACGAACACGAGACCAGATATTTGCTTTGCGGTGAACACATTGAGCCAGTTCCTGACGGATCCGAGGAGTGTTCACCTAGTTGATGTAAAGCATATTCTGAGGTACCTGAAGGGTACAGTTGATTATGGGTTCAAGTATGAAGCGAATCAAAAGTTTAACCTGCAAGGTTATGTTGATTCAGATTGGGTAGGCAGTGCTGCAGATAGGAAGAGCACATCTGGGTGCTGCTTTAGTATGGGATTAGGTGTGATCTCTTGGTTTAGCAGGAAGCAGTCCTGTGTAGCACTGAGTATAGTTGAGGCAGAGTATGTTGCATCCTATTCAGCTAGTTGTGAGGCAGTATGGCTTCGGAAGCTACTGTCCGAGCTATTTGATCTCCCGTTGGATGCTACTGGTATCTTCTGTGATAGCCAGAGTTGTGTGAAGCTATCTGAGAACCCAGTGTTTCATGACAGGTTGAAACACATAGAGATCAAAATCACTATATCAGGGATATGGTGCATATAGGAGCAGTGAAGCTCCTGTATGTTTTGACGGATGAGTAGATTGCAGATGTACTGATGAAGCCACTAGCTAGGGTGAATTTTGAGTACTTTAGGGAGAGGCTTGGTGTTCTTCAGATCGACGACACTTTGAGGAAGAAGTGATGGACACATTTGCTGAAGCCATTCCAAGCATGTTGGAAGAAGGATCCTTCACATGGCTGTGGATGTAAGTACTGGATGATGAGCATTAGGACAATGTTTCATTTACTGCTCAGTATATGCATCAGGATGATGTTGGATATGATCAGTTGGATCATTTATATGTATATGTATGTACGCATCATGTTGGATGCTGGATATGATCAATTGGATCATTTATATATGTATGTACGCATCAGGTTGGATGTTGGATATGATCGGTTGGATCATTTGTATGTATTTTGTATGTGCATCATGTTGGATGCTTGGACCATGTATCTGTATATGTATCAGGTGGATACTGTGTATGATCAGGTAGATCATGTATGTTGATATATATCAGTTAGATGCATTGTGTGGATCATGTATCTATGTATGTATCAGGTGGATCATGTATGACGATATGTATCAGGTAGATACTTGGTATGCATCAGGTGGATGCATTGTATGATCAGGATGATCATGATGATGAGATTTAGGATGTTGCTCCAGATGATATGTACCAGAACGATACAGTGATGATGATCAGTATGATCATGAGCATCAGGATGATGCTTCGTGTGATGATGATCCATGGGATCATGAGTATCAGGTTGATACTTGGAGGTTAGAGATGATATGTGGCAGGTTGTGCAAATAGCATGTAATTAGTCCTCAGATATCTGATAGGTTGAGCTGTGTGCTCGTAATCAATCCTGGGATGAGGTATTGCTATGTAGTATGTAATCAGTCCTCAGATATCCGAGAGGTTGAGCTGTGTGCTCGTAATCAGTCCTGGGATGAGGTATTAATACGGAGACATGTAATCAGTCCTGAAGATCCGATAGGTTGAGCTGTGTGTTTGTAATAAGTCCTGGGATGCTCTTTAGAGATATTGTCGGTCGTGCTGTGGCACATAAATGTTCCTGGGATGCTCTTTAAAGGTATTGTCTATTCACATGCAATCAGTCTTGAGGAGATCTTGCCGGTCGTGCTTAGGCACATAAATGTTCCTGGGATACTTTTGTAAGGTATTGCATCTGCACATAAAATTAGTCCTGAGAGACCACCTCTATTAGACCGTTCGTACAGATGATGAAGACCTGCAGGTGGTGGGCCTACATCCAGTATGAAAAAGGACGGGCTCTATAGAACTTCCTATGACGAGTAGATTCAAAGATTGGTTGAGATAGCAGCAGTAGTGATGATGATGATGATGATGCATTGATGACGATGATCCCGAGAAGAAGACTTGTGCTAGCAGATCTGTGTCAAGAAATACCTTCCTAGTTAAGAGAGAGTGTTGATGTATATGTAACTTCGGAATGTATTTCATCTATGTATTTCATATATATTTATTGTACCCTTATAAGAGATGTGTTATTCCTCTATACGGAAGTGTCGTCATGTGTATTGACAAGTGTCGCAAGTGTGTGAACTTGTCGATGGGTTATTAGACCACCATGTGTGGGGTTGGACTTGAAATATATATTATATGGTTGATGTACCTAGCTAGACAAGTCGGCCCCATAAGGTCACTGGGAAAATAGACAAGTATAAATAGAGGTCGGAAGATCTCTATTTTGATCACTCGAAAACTCACACTTCTCTCACTCAGAAAGTGGCGCAATAGTGAGGAGGAGGATCATTTGCTACTAGGAGACTATCTCTGTGTATTTTGGTTGTACTTTGGTTGAGCCATTGCTCTCTCTATCTATGAGGAAGTTGTGGGGTTTTTCACCTTAGGGTTTTCCCCACGGAAACTCTGTGTCTCTTGTCTCTCATGATTTTGATTCTTGTGATGATTGACATGCTTGTTATGATTGATATGCATTAATATACTGTACATGTTATTCTCTCAGTAAAGATCCTAGAGTATTGTGAATTCATGCTCAAAATTTAACATATATATCTATATTCAATCAGTTCTTTATCAGATAAAGCTTCCAATTGGCATATTTAAATTCATTTCCTTCACTCCTGTATATAGGGAACACAACATGCAGGCTAACAGTCTCTCAAAGAATGGTTTAGAAGCTTCTGAAAAATAAATGGTTCTAGTAGGACACAGGTAGGATGAGATGGTTCAACAATGGATGATAGTAGTTTATGACTGCCAGGCTAAATGGTTCCTATATACATGTCTTGTTGCACTTGTGAAATGTAACCATTTGTCTCCTTGAAATATAAAGTTGATATTTTTTTCCTTTGATAATTTGATGACAATGTTCTAAGCTATAGCTGCTAGATGACTAATGTTATATTATATGTGTACTAAATGGTTGATGATTTAGTTATCATAATTAATCCAATATTTAGATCTATGTTCTTACCATGAATTACACGGTATGTCGAGTACGTCAAGGGACACAACCAGGTATGTCCATGTCCCATTTATTTGCATCCCCATCAAACAGGGATGTCTAAAATTATTCCACACAGTAGAGTATTTCTAGATGTGCATGTTTGCTAGGGAATTCTTTTATTGAATGAAAAATAAAAACCTGAAATTAAATTGTTTTCCAATTCATATCTAGTGGGTCCAACCAACCTTCCCACACACTATAAATTGTAAGAGAAACCCTTAATCAAAACATAACATCATTTTGAAGAGTGGTTGATGTTGTTAACCAATTGTTTGGAAACTTGACAACTGAACTCATAACAACAAAATGATATTTGGCATTTTTCCATAGGATTCAACACATTGAACACATTGGAGAGCATTCAAAAGTTGGATTTTATCCTTTACATGGGAAACAAATTGTGACAACGATGGTTTTTAGCTATTTCCCACTAGAATGGTGGGTGGAAACCTATAACAAAAGTTATCTTTTGTTGAACTTTCACTAAAATCAACCTGGAAATTGTTGGAGAGGACATTTTTCAAGCCAGAATTAACTAGTATGTCAGGTACATCAAGGGACACAACCATGTATGTCCTTGTCCCATTTAATGGCATCCCCTGCAAACAAGAATGTGTTTCTAGATGTCCTTGTTTGCTAGGGCATTTTTTAATGAATGAAAAAATAACACCCTGAATTTAAATTTTTTTCACATTCATGTCTAGTGTGTCCCGCCAACCTTACTACATACTACAAACTGTAAAAGAAACCCTAAATCAAAACATACCATGATTTTGAGGAGTGAATGTTGGTGTTGAGTATTTGTTTGAAAACTTGGTGACTAAACTCATAAAGGTAGAGGGTTGTTGGAATTTTTTCACAGCATTCAACAATGAACATGGTGGAGAGCAATTTGAGTTTGGATATCAACCTTCAATGGACAAAAAAATGTGACAACAGTGGTTTTTGGCAATTTCACACTAGAGCGATGGGTGGAAACCTGTAACAATAGTTATTTGTTGTTGATTTCACACTAAAATCAACCTAGAAATTGTTGGAGAGGCCATTTCTCGAGCCCATGGGATATTGTTGCTGTCATAAATAATAATTCAATGTATTTTAGTATGTAACTTATTTGAAATTCATTTTTTGTTATTAATCATTAACCATTGATGAAAAAATCCTAGATTTTTTAATATTTAATCAACATATTATTCTATATTTGGGTGGGATCCCCTATGTTTGGGTTCCCTGATGTCCCCTAGGACATGCCATCCCTGAAATTTGGGGGGTTTCTGCAAACATATCAAGTACATGTCCCAACATACATGCATCCACACGTACCAGAAACTTGGTAGAACATTTTTAAGAATCAAGGAACCATCTATGATTCACCCCTTTTGAATTCTGCTTGGAATTACTGAAGTTATTCTTCTCTGCCTTCCACCATTGATTTTTCCAATTTTGGAGGTAGCAATTGCCTCCTTTAAAGTAATGGCTATCAGCATTAGCTATGGAGTTACAAGATTATTTAATCCCTCAAGGGATTCTAAAGTAATGCTTGCAAAGATAGGGTTGTGCATTTACAAAAGTGAAGAAAAGACAAAAGGTAAAGGTAAACATAAGAATGCTTCATTGAACAAAAAGAGAAATAAAAGCATAGAATTAACAAATAGGTTCCTTGAACAATATTTTCCAGAAAAATCAGATGAAGATGAATATTTTCCATAAAAATCAGATGAAGATGAATATCTTAGTGGTCTTAGCAGAGTAAAAGATCCAGTTACAGATTTGATGATTGCATGCACTTCTAAGTTTCCAGAATATTCAAGATGTATTATGTTATTTTTCTTATCTGATCTAGACATAAGAAGATTTATATGGTTGTCTACAGAGGGAGACATTTGTAATGCTTTGAATCCTAGCAGTCCATGTTTGCACACCTTGTTATCTCTCGATATTTCTACTGAACTGTTAAAGTTGGTCCTTAGTAGTGAGTGAGGCTTGTCAATGACATATTGTTGAAGCTTTTCAATCTCCACCAGTCTCTAAATACAACATAATGCAACCTATGTTTGAAGAGAAACTTAGACATATTTCACCATTGAATAGTGGTTACATGGGCTTGGCCCCATCTCTATAGGCATTCTTAAAAAATAGAAAGGCAGTGAGCTATTGACTAAAAGGGATTGATTTCACTTTATCCTAAACAACACCTATGCCTGCTTGAATGTTGAAAACTATGAATGTAGCAAAGGACGAACCTCACATTAAACCTACACCAACAACCAAAAGGGCTCAACAAGTTCGACTTGAAAGTGAAGAGATTGATAGTGAACATGAGGATGCATGAAAAAAATAAAAACTAAAAAACTAAGGAGAAGCAACAATGAAATGAAGGGCAAGGAAAGCAAAGGCATTGTTAAAAAGGAGTTCATAAGATTTACAGCCACCTATATAGTGTACTCTCGGTCATGTTGATGTTAGAAATTTTAAATTTCTCAATTGTATTCACTACACAAATGTGCACGAAGGTGAGGCAGGCGGGATCACTTAGCAGATTTGAGAAACAGACTTTTCCATGGAAAATATAAGGGAGAGAACCAAAGAGATAAACTTTTGTAGCGAACCACTCACCCAAAAATCCCAACTTGTCACTAAATGTTTCTACTTCCACTGGAGGGGCAAGTGTGGACTCTATTAAAATGAGACAAGATAAAATAAGATAATTTTATTAATGTCCCCGAAAGACCAATAAGGTAAGTCAATGGATCATAAAAGTAGATTACTATTGATAAACTGTAGGAGCCTGAGCCAGATGTTAATGTCAAGCATCCCATTTCCAGTAGTGGTGATGAGTTTGATTATTGATAATTCATCATTGATTATTTTTTTTGGGTTGTGGAGGCTATTTATATAATAGAGCCTCATTGATATTGTATTTTGTTTCATAATCTGAGATAAGTACTATGTAGAGCACTTGGTGCCATTTTGTATCTTCCAAATGATGAAACAGACGTACAAAAAGAGATGTAGTATGCTCCTTTCCCGAGGCTGACAGTAGGTACACATAGGCCAGTATTCAAAATATGAAGGTTGTTGCTGAGATAGAAGTTCAAGCATCTCTACAAATATTAACTAGAGGTTTTTACAGCCACAAGACACCAATTTCTACTTGAGACAACTCGGATCTCATTGATTAGGGTTACTACAGTTGTGGGTGACATTTTCAAATGATTAAGATCACTGTTTAAATCCTATACAACACCTAGAATTGACCTTATTGCTATTGCTACTGCTGGAAAGAGGGACTGTTGTTTTCCATAACTTGCTAGTACAGGAAGACTATTCTTCCAAACAAGGAATACCTATAGGCCTCCTTACGCTATCACATGCCCAGACACCTAACTTACAAAATTCAGAACTTGGGATCATCTAAAGTTACCTCGCTATGATTGTTGAAGAGAATACATATCATTTGCTATTTAAGGTGATTGGGAGATCAGATGTGATTATATTCTCAATAAATCTGGAATTTAGTGAATATTAACAAGTAGTAGAGCATAAGGAGGCATAGTATATGAATACTCAAATGGATTCTTTATTTGAAGCCCATATATTAATCCTTTTTGAAATTTTGTCTATAAGCCCTGATTTTATGTGTACGCTTCGTTCTCCCTCAATATGAGAATGAGCCTAACAACAATTTTCCATTGAAGAAGTCTAAACGTTTAACAATTCACTTGTCTTGAGCTTTTGGAGATAACACACAAATGAAAACCATAAACAATCCTTGATATATCAATGCATTGCAATTATTTCATATAAGATAAACAACAAAAATAATTGAAAATTTCAAAAACTGATCCATTTTTCTTACGATTTCCAAACTGAGTGCATTTTACAAGCATAAAATCGTTTCAAACAATGTTACAATGATTCTATATGCTAACCTCTCATGTAAAAAATGTAGGCATTTTTACACTAAAATCAACAATGCCAATAAGCTAATGCAAGATCCCATTACAATTTGCTCCAAACATGTTTTACTTACCTCTCTTTTGAATGGAGGATATCTTCGAAGGCCTTGAGTAGCAGTTGCAGTGTTAGGAACCCATGCCAACCCTTCTATTTACTCTGTTAGTATATTGTTGTTGGACGCATATGCTTTGTAAGTCGTCCCGTAGTATTTGTTGATCCATAGTTGTGTTATTGTTGTTTGGCACATATGCTTTGTAAGTTGCCCATAGTATTGTTGATCCATAGTTTGTATTGGCCCATGGTTTTGACCCATAGTATTGGAGCCTAGACTTAGTATATAAGTGTGTGTTGAGGCCTATGAAGGCACCGTGAAGTTATTTGTATTGAGCTTGCTCAAAGGAGGTTGCCCCCTCGAAGTGGCCTGCGATCAATATAAAAGTGATTCTGAGTTCTGTTATTTCTGCTATCTCGTGTGTTTTCATTAATTTAATATTGCAGGTTCTTCACATCTGGTATTAGAGCACTTTCTTGGGCTCGCTGGGTGAAATTTCAGCCAATTTTTTTTTCGCATCTGTTGTAGCTTCGGATCTGTGAATAATCCCTATCCACTTAACTGTGGAAAGTACTTGGGCATAATCCCTAAAACTCATTGTGAGGAGTACCATAGGAACCCCAAAGTAGCTGGCCCATTGAGAGGACCTGCCAGCGAAAAGGGCAACGACCCCTACCTGATTGAGTAGTTCCCACTCGTGAGGTAAACCAAGAGCTGTCATTTGTGGCAAAGCGATTATCAGTTTTACCTGAGTCATGGAGTGAGGGGTACTGCCCCAATACGCAAGCCGTCAGACAGCATTGGTGGCCAAGTGAAACTCCTGAACTATTAAGAAGCCGCACATACCTGGTGTCCATATCTATTTTCGGTTGAACTGTTGCCGCGTCATTTCAGATCCATTCTGAAAGTCGTACTAGATCCAGCCGTTTTTGATCCAGTTGGCGCCATTTCAGATCCCTCTATTTTCGATCACTTCTGCGCCGTTGCAGATCTATCTATTTCAGATCCCTTCCGCGCCATTGCAGATCTATCTATTTCAGATCCCTTCCGCGCCATTGCAGATCCTAAATTTTTTTATTTTTATAAAATTCTGTTTTTTGGCCATATCTCCCTTGTTTTCACTCCGTTTTCCCTGAAACTTCATTGACACCCCTACAATCCCATTTTGCATATTTCATTCCTAAGGACCCTATCTCAAATTCCACTTCCCAAAGCTCGAAATCCCAAATTTGTTTATTTTTAGGGTTTGCCATAACTTTTTTGCATTTCACCCAATTGCCTTCAAATTTTTCCATCGATTTCCTTTCTTAATTTTGCTTCTTTGTCCCTCTTTGCCAAATTTTCTCATTCTTTCACCCCGCTTCTAAAATCCCCATTTTTTGCTTCGTTGTCCATCAAAAAGTGTCCAAAACCTAGTCAAACCCCAATTACCCCTTCGAATTTTTCCCAAATCCAAATTTCCCTTTACTAAATAAGCTTTTGTTTGTGTTTTCCTATCCATTCCCCCCCACCCAAAAAAAAAAAAAACGCCTGGTTATGGTTTTCACCCGTGCAGGAGCAAAAACCATGGAGAAAGCACTTGCAGCCATCCAAACCAAACTCCAAGATCTGGATGAAAAATTTCTCAGCCTCCATATTCATCATTCAACCATGAATAATAACCGACAACAAGAATCTTCTGCAGCCATTGGGTTCTCTTCTTCCAGCAATTTTCGTGGTCTGAAGCTTGAATTTCCTCACTTCAATCGTACTGATCCGACTGGATGGGTTTATCGTGTAGAACAATATTTCAGTCTGCATAATACTTTTGATGTCCAAAAAGTTCCACTTGCATCCTTTCATTTGGAACAGGAAGCCCTTCAATGGTAGCGTTGGTACATCAAGGCTCATGACGAGCCAAAATGGACAGATTTTTGCCAACTTCTTTTGCAACGATTTGGTCCTAGTGCTTTTGATGACTTTACTGGAGCACTCACTAAACTCCGTCAAAGTGGCACTGTGAGAGAGTATCAGACTGAATTTGAGAAACTAGCCAATCACACAGAAGGCTTGTCTGATGAATTCTATAGGAGTTGTTTTATCAGTGGTCTTAAGGATGAAATCCGATCAGAGATTAAAATGTTCTATCCCAACACAATGATGGAAGTCCTAGGGTTAGCTAAGTTGGCAGAAGACAAGATTGTAACCCAACAATGCTCCAAACCCACTTTTGTTCCCTTCCAAAATATGGGTTCTCAACGACCTCCCATTTTGCCAGCAACTCGACCAACTCTTATCAAGCGTTTGTCTGAAACAGAGATGAAGGTATGCAAAGAAAAAGGGCTTTGTTATAATTGTGATGAGAAATTCATTCGGGGACATAGATGTGTTCAACAAAAGCTCTATCTCTTGGATATGGATTCTCCACCTGCCTCGAAAATTGGTGAAGAAGCTCCAGATACAATGGATGCTCAGGTCGACATTCAGGAGCCTCCTATTGACCTCCCATCTCAGGATGAATAACCAGAGATATCTCTCCATGCTTTATCCGGCGTCACCACCCCCCAAACAATTCGGGTCAGGGGTTATTTCAAGAAGCTTCCTCTTACAATACTCATTGATTCTGGTAGCACTCATAACTTCATTGACCCCCGTATCACCAAACAGGATGATTTTTTTTTCCATCCTTGCTCCAACTTTGAAGTCATGGTTGCCAATGGAGGCACCTTACCTTGTAAGCGAAAGTGTCACAATGTGCGTATCTCTCTGGAAGATTATAACCTGCGCTCTGACATGTTTGCCTTGTCCTTAGGTGGATGTGATGTGGTTTTGGGCATTCAATGGTTACGCAAACTTGGCCCCATCTTATGGGATTTTGCTGAACTTTGGATGCAGTTTTCAGTCAATGGGACACAACACAAATTTACAGGATTACAACCAGGTTCTCTCTGCATCATCAGTTCACATTGCCTGGAAAAGATCCTTAAGAAGAAGTCACATGGTGTCATCACTCAGCTCCATTCCATTCAGATGTCCCCATCAACAGTCTCCACTACTTCCTTGGATAGATATGCAGGTGTCTTTGCTGAACCAGTGGGCTTTCCACCTTCAAGAGACCTTTCCAGTAAGCATTTAGCCGCGTCTACATCTAAGCAGGAAATGATGTCTTTTTTGCATGCAGTACCGACGTGGCAGCCATCCCTATTAGGAAATTATTTTTGCATCAAGACTGATCTCCAGAGTTTGAAAAATTTCCTGGACCAACGGGTCTCCTCCCCAGCACACTTGAAATGGGTTATCAACTTCATGGGGTATGACTATGCGATCACTTATAAGAAGGGTATGGACAATATGGTGGCAGATGCTCCTTCTCGCACATTTGATGACCCAATTTCTCTTACAGCTATTTCTCTGCTTGTTCCAAACTGGTTACAATGTGTTCAACAGGGCTATCTCTTCTATGAACTCCATGCTTCTTCATCGGCAGGGAACTCTGGGTTCCTCCAAAAGTATGACTGGAAACAATGTAACTTCTATTGGCTGGGACTAAAAATTCCAATTCAACAGATGGTGGTTGACTGTGATACTTTCCAGGTCAACAATGGTGAAACGACACTCCTTTCGGGACTACTCGAACTCTTTCCCATCCCTACATAGATTTGGACAACTATTTCTATGGATTTCCTAGAAGCGCTCCAGTGGTACAATACCACGTCTACAAGGACACCATATGAAGCAGTTTATGGACAGGCACCGCCAGTTCTTCTTTCATACACCCTCAGCAGCTCCCCAGTTCAGGCAATTGACTCGGTTCTTCGAAACCGCGATCAGATTCTTCTCATTCTGCAGGACAATCTTCACATGGCAAGAATTCGATTGAAACAACAAGCTGCTCAGCACTGTTCAGAGTGCACTTTTCATGCAACTGATATGGTTCTTCTTCAACATTCCAAGCAATCCTCCTGAAACTCAAAAGGTGTCAGTGGCCCGGAATGCAACTTGAAGATGCTACAGGGGAACCACTTCGTCCAATTCTGCATCAATTTCCACATCTAAAGCTTTGAGGAAAAATCTTTTTCTAAGGGAGAGGGGATGTTAGGAACCCATGTCAACCCTTCTATTTACTTTGTTAGTATATTGTTGTTGGACGCACATGCTTTGTAAGTCGTTTCGTAGTATTTGTTGATCCATAGTTGTGTTATTGTTGTTTGGCGCATATGCTATGTAAGTCACCCATAGTATTGTTGATCCATAGTTTGTATTGGCCCATGGTTTTGACCCATAGTATTGGTGCCTAGACTTAGTATATAAGTGTGTGTTGAGGCCTATGAAGGCACTATGAAGTTATTTGTATTGAGCTTGCTCAAAGGAGGTTGCCCCCTCGAAGTGGCCTGCGATCAATATAAAAGTGATTCTGAGTTTTGTTATTTCAGCTATCTCATGTGTTTTCATTAATTTAATATTGCAGGTTCTTCACATGCAGCAGTGGATACTATGTCAAGTATACACATAACACCTATTCCACAAGCTACTCCAAGGATTCATATTGACATGTTGCCTAAAAAGAATATGTAATGCCAAATTTGCTATAAAAGCCCTAAAAAATTGCAAAACTGTGGTCAAGCCTTAAACATTCCTCTGAAAGTTAATACACTGAAATACTTGGCAAAATTATCTTCTGTGTAGAAAAATCAATAAACATTCATATATACCAAGAATCCCTATATGTGTGATATCCTCCTGTTGTCTATTTATTGTGTGCAAAAAAGAAAACCACAATCAACAAGATCACATAAGAATATTCATTGCACCTAAATAGAGATTTTCAAGCCTCATTAACATTAGAAATTATGTAAAAGACAAACCAACATTTTTCGGCTATATTAGTCAACTACATCGTCAACTCTTGTTAAGAATACTATCTTTTAACTAAATTTCAGTTTAGTTTCCATATAATCATCATTTCTGTATCAATTTGATGCCACAATGAAATTTTAGAAATAATTGAAATCCACTTTTGTTTTGATGAATTCAAACAAGAGGTTAAGATTACCTCATCAACACAAAGATGCGTAGGTTCTTTGGCTAGCTCCAAAGCTCCTTTTATAAAGGTCCTTAATCCATTATCAGGGGATACAAGATATGGATGATAACCATCTTTTTCTAACACAATCTACATACAAATAAAAGTATCACAGTCAATTTCCCATTCCATTTTCCAACAATATCATGTTTAATGCTTATAACTCAAAAAATTGATAACAAAAGACATGTAAAAAGCGCTGTAAATATGTTTCCATAAAATCAATACAACCCAAGTTGGGAATCACAATAGTATGGTTTATTTGGCATGTAGAGGGGAATTTTATCACAACTTCTATATGTAACAAAATTCATATCCGCAAGGAAAAAAGGAAATGCATTATGCTTCATACTCTGTTTTTTATTGACTGTCTCCTTCCTCAAAATCTCAACCCAGTGTAAGGAAAATTATTTGAAGTGGATAGTAACAAGTTGCAAGCATTCTTCCCTACAGTGACGTGCTGAATTGGAAAAGTTTCCATGTTCAGATTACCTTGTCCCAAATACCAAATCTGAAGAGCATACTCCAATCCATCCCTGTAAATATGTATGTCCATATGCAAAAAAGAGGCAAGTTCACAGACATTTTACTATATAGTAATATACCAGCCTCCAAAATATTATGACGATTCTTCATTCCATCTGGCTCCGGAGACTCAACATTCAGATTACCTCTGCATAAAAAGGATATCAGTTTCTAGTCCATCCATCATATCTTACTTACCATATGTATAATATAGTTTCCAGTGCATCCATTATATCTTACTTACTATATGTATAATATGCTGACAGAAGAATGATTTTGCCGTGGACTTGGATTTGCAATGATTAGACAAGCAGAATAACAGTAATCTAAATAAACATGCACAGAGAAGAAAGCATGCTCCGGATTCCAGCCCACAGAGAGAGTGTCCTTATAAAATGCAATTTAAGTGGTGCACGGGAAAGAACCCTTAGCAATATATAAGTCTTAGTAAATAAAAAGTCTAAATCAATATTTTGCAATGGATGCAAACAAACACACACGCTTATTACCACCCACAAATTGCAGTAACTCACAAGTATAAGAATCATAGAGCTAATATAATAATAGAAGGGAAATATATGCTCATGCCCTGCTATGCTAATGCGAGTTCTGCTTTCAAAGGGTATTTACAACATTTCAGTGATTTGATCTCCATTGTTCTTCATAAGCATTATATTGAAATTTTAAACAGTTAGCATTCCATCTCCTTTATCTAGTTTTTCAACAGTAATTCTGTGTGCTTGTCTCCACATATTTTTAAATGATTTAATTCAAACAACTGGAGAACTTGTAACTTCAATTTTTTAACTTCATTTTTCTCTTTCCACAACAAATCCTCTGCTAATTGTTCGAAAACTTAGGTTCAAGATACTAGATCTATCATTTTTATGCAAGATTGTTATATTAAGAAAATAAAAAGATATTAAGATAAGTGGATCTGTACTCACTGGGCGGGCTTGACTTAACTGAAACTTCCAAAACCCCTAAAACTGTCCCAAGTTTTAGTATGATCCACTAAAGTCATATGATTTCACTTTTAAATCTCAGAGTTTTAGCAGGGTCATCCAAACCATAATTCAATTTTGTCTCTCGGTTAAGTTTTGGCTCTTTTTTTTGAAGTTTTTCACTTTTGAAATCAAACAATTTAGTGTTTGAGTTTTGCAGTTCAACTGGCCACTGCCATGTTCTATTGTATTTGCACTTCCTATAAGGGATAGGCCAAAAAACAAGAAAATCACATACACATAAATAACAAGGGAGCTATGAACCTTTTTCCAATTTCACTTTTACTTAACTCTTACCATCCACCCTGTTAACCTACCTGTATATACTACCTTGGTATATTTATGTACTTGGATCGACACTATTATGAGTTATATTCACTTTTACAAGCCTACACAATAAATGGTTTTATTACCTACTATATGCTACCAACCACCAAACAAGAATTTTTAGATACTAGATCAAATACCTTAGCGATTGGACACGCTTCGAAACCACTACCCAATACCTTAGGGAATAGGCTTTATTTTGTTTACTGCCTGCCTACTCGCATTCATGTAAGTGTGACCTACCAACATAAATTTTATCTTTATATAACACTGACTCCATTACCTGCTGAACTTAGATAGATAGAAGACTTACAACATTGGATTGCATACATAGAAGGGAGGGCTTCACATAGAAGAGAGAGAGAGATGCACGGGCTTCAATACATACAACATTCAATAGAGCCTCCTTACATTACCACTTTAGTAATTATTCTGAGTAGGGTAACACTATCCAACAACTTCTAGGTACCACTATCACTATCCTGTCGAGCATTGCCGATACGATTATGGAATTAGCGGGCACCTACTGCAAAGAATAGACCTACCCACCTAAATACCTAGCACCTGCCCTAGATAGACACTTGCATCATTAATCGTTGCTTAGTGAGTGCGTGGGTACTACTATATACTTATCTTGTAGGAAGGAACAGGATAAACCTTACCGTTTACTTTCTTTACTATATTCATCCTAGGACGATGGAGTGCTTCCCAACTAAATACTAAATACAATAATAAAAGCATAGATAGAATTAATTTGTTTCTCTTGGGCTATCAAATTTATACAGATACTTAAGTGCATATGTGACACACTTCTGATATAAACACTTCTGATATAAACTTGTAACTTCCAAAAGTATTATTGAATCTTAACAGTACTATTGAAAATGGCTACTTTGTTCTTATCACTTCAACGAATACTCTCATTTCTGCACAACTTTCAATTCCCAACCATCAATTTAATAAATAAAATAGAAATATGAAAAGAACAACAACTAAAAGTAATTTCTAGCAATGATAGAACCAAAGCCAGAGCGAGAGCGTGTATAAAAGTAATCTGAATAAACAGAATTGAAAGCATATGCTTCCTTTCTCAGATTCCTGAATAAATAATACTCCAAAGCTACACTTTTCAACTCTGTGAACCCCAACATTTTACTGAAATGAACATAGATAAACCTATTATGGATGTTACTACAAAATCCCAGACCTACCATCATGGATTTTAGCATTGGTAGCTTACTCTATCCCGGTCTTGCAATTTAGGGATTCAATAACATTTTCATCCCAGATATGGAAAAGATATATGAAATTTGATGTACAATTAAAAAAAAATATATTCTTGTACTCTATATGCCAATCACTAAACCTATTATGCATGTTACTACAAAATTCGAGCCAGTGTTCCCGCTCCTTTATTTTACTGAGGTTGAATCCCACCCTGTTGTCATGGATTTTAGCTTTGGTGGCTTACTGTGTCCTACTCTTGCAATTTAGTGATTGGATGTTTCGAGTGTTTATCAGGTGAAGGTGAATTCAAAATGCAATAGAAATAAGTTTTCAGAAAATAAAGGAATGTCGAAAACCCATCTGCACAGCGCTGTGTTCTCCTCGGCATAATGTTTGAAAATCCCTACGTCGGGGGATATCTGACGTGCAAAGAACATAAAATTGAAGGGATAAAAGGTAAATGTAAAAGAAAATCTATAATGGAGGGCTTTTGGGACCCTTGGCACCCAAATCCCCGCTAGGCCAAAACCCAAATTGTCTAGTTCAAATCCTGCGTTGGATTGTGTGTGGTTTGGTAGAATGGAAATTCATTTTTGTTTAATTCGTTTTGTTTTTTTATTAATTTTACATATTATAACAAATATATAATTTATATTATGGAGATTATATATATATATATATATATATAACCCATTTTTTAAAGTATAGGCCGACTACCGACTACATGATTTATTTGTTTTAATGCTTTTAAATTTTAATATATTTTACTACTATAGTTTAAGAATAGGTTAGTCTTAAAATTAATAAAATAATAATAATAATAAATTTTTTAATTACTTATTAAAATTTTCAACTTAAAAGCTACTAAAGCTTATTATTTAAAAATATAGTCTTCCTACTAGGAATTAGAGAAGCTAAAACCTAGTTCTAGGATATTTAAAGTTTATTATTTAAAAATATAGGAATTAGTGAAGCTAAAACCTAGATCTATGGGATATCCTAAAAATACTAAAGAAGATCCTAAATTATAATACCACTAAACTAAGAGAATTCTTTTTTAAAAAACATACTAACTATAGAGTACTAATGTTATTAAAACTAGGGGATTCTAAACCCAAACCTAGAGCAAGGGAAGATCCACAAATGAAAGATTCTAAATTCAATTTAATAATAAGGTTTCTTATCATAATAAAATACCTATTAAGGAAAGTGAATAATTAATGATAAAGCTCCTAGATAAGCTTAAGGATAGAAAGAGAATATACATTCTAAGCTTAAAACTAGGACAAGGAAAGGAAAATTCTAAACATGATCGATTATTGTTAATGACTAGGGATTAATTTGTTAGAGGGGTCAATTTGTGCTGTGAGATTTAGTATGATTAGAGTGGTCTATGTTACTCTTGTTAGTTGTCTCCATACTATTGAATTTATTTCAAAGGAGGTGAATGATAGGCTGCTAGCATTCCCCAATTTTCAATCCATCATCCCTATTCAAGTTTATGGGACTCTTCTCAATTTCAATAGCCTCCCGGATTTTTCCTCTTCTATAGTGATCCTCTCTCACTACCAACTTGGAATCCTCAATACAAATGTGGTGTTTTGAGGTGCGGGCATGTTCAACTTACGCAGACTTCTTATGTTTGTCATGCATTATATCAGCACGGTTCTTCTTGAGTCTTACATGTATCGAGTAATGTATTCCAATGGACGCTCGATATAGGTAAGACTAAGGGACCATGGTGCTAACATAATTCATGACAAACATAAGAAGTCTACGTGAGTTGAACATGCCCGCACCTCAAAACACCACATTTGTATTGAGGATTCCAAGTTGGTAGTGAGAGAGGATCACTATAGAAGAGGAAAAATACGGGAGACTATTGAAATTGAGAAGCATCCCATAAACCTAAATAGGGATGATGGATTGAAAATTGGGGAATGCTAGCAACGTGTCATTCACCAACTCATAAATGTTCTTTATATCATAAGTATAAATAGGATTCCTACTTTGTCATCTCCAATCCCTCACATATAGGACATTCCCTTACATTTACATTTTATATAAACAACTCTATGGAATCCTTATAACCAAGATTCACGAGAAAAATGTTGTCCACATATTTTTTCTTTTGGAAACGTCTAAGATTCCTCCACATATGCCATTGCTAAGTGTTTGGATTCCATAAGTCCAAAATAAAGGCCCTTTTGAGGAAACCTTTACTGGCATACCATGAAGAGAGCCCAATTTGACCTTTGTACAAGTGGTGGCTTGGGAAATTTGATGCCCAATCCTAGGTGGTGGATTTCACAGGAAATTGGGTGATATTAATAATGGATGGGGTGTGGAAAATTTAAGAAATCATTGCTTAATGCAAATTCTAAAGTTTCACCACAAACTTGAGGATCCTTGAATCTACTTCCTCTGAAATTTTAGCCTTAGGGATGAATCTAAAATGTAAATTATAGTAGTAAAATATTCACTTCTGTCCAACCACATACACAAGTTAGCCCAAGAAAATCAACATTAAAAATTGTACTTAAAGGTAAATATGTTGTCATCCCTTAGGGCACAGATCCCAACATATAACCGATCTAAAAATTACTTAATTACAACAGATTTATTATAGTCATAAATCTATCGATGTAGATTCTATATTTTTGTCAAATCACTCAACAAACTTTGCTAGCTATTCATGATAAATGTACATAATAAATAACCTTAGAAACTACTCATTCACCATGAGATTATAATCTGAAAGTCATACGTACAAGTACACAACATTTAGACAACAAAGTACTCTTCATATATACATAAGAATGAAATTAAAAGTACATACATACCAACAACTTATCACAAGTTAGTACAAGATGGTTCTTCAAGCTTATTACAAGTTGGGACTCTCTAGTACTTTTCAAACCCTAGCTATATCATTCATCATCGATACAAAACCCCAACCAACAATACAAAGGCCTAGAAAGGTGTCCCACCAAGTTATCCAGCCACATCAAAGGCTTCACAAAAAGCTAGCATCAACACCAGCAAGTCCACCCTTGAAATTTTACCAAACTCACTCCACACAAATCTCAAAGAAAAGTGCTCCAAGTCTTTACTAGGGTTTTTTCCACAAAACCTAGGTCCTTCTCACACAAGGACTCAAACCCAAGCTCTTTAACCCTCGTTTAGGAATTTCCTCTCATAAACCCTAGCTCCTTCCTCCCTTGCATAAAAATAAGCATAAAGACTCTAGAAAAGTTCATTTTCAAGATACAAAATGACTTAATGAACTCCTAAGCAAGATGATGTAAATGATTGTGTTCAAATAAATATTCTCTCCTTCCTTTATATAGAATAGGTGAGGGAGGCCAACAATAGTAAAGTCGACAAGGTACACAATTTACATCTATCTCAAGAAACCTAACTAATCATTAGTTAAGTCAAATGTGTGGTGCTCCAAATCTAATGTGGCATATCTCAAGCTTTGAGGTAGGCATGCATATTAAGCAAGGGTCCCATGGTGAGTATTCACAAGAAAAAGGTACAACATTCTCGTCCAAATGTATCTAATGCTCCAACACTACCTCCTCATTTGTGTGCTCCTTTGAGTCCACCACACCTCTATAAATGCTCCTCAACCCAAGCATCCTCAAGTCAATCACAATCCTCCATGTAAAAAACCTAAGGCTCAAGGACCTCCTATTGCTACCCAAGGCTTAGTGGCCTCCCGTTAAATCCTCCAAAGCTCTAGAAGAAATAGCTACCTACAAGTTTTGCATGGCTAGGAATTGAATGATAAATTTAGCAACGGGCCTTTAATAATCCTCACAAAAAGTGTCACTAAAGAGAGAATTGGCAACAGGACTTTACTAACCCTCACAAAAAGTGTCACTGAAAAGAGTTTTGGTGACAAACCTTAAATGATTGTCTCCAAATACAATAACAATGACGTTTTTTAAGGTTCGTCATCATTTGTGACATTGGATACGACCCTTTAAGGCCCGTCACAAGCATGCCCCTCACCAATGTCCCGTTTTGTAGTAGTGGGTGGTTTAACACATCACACATGGCCCATGAGTCCTTAAGACAAATTGTATGGCCTTAGACTATGTTGTTTGACCCTAGATCATGAGAACATTCATTGGCATAGTTATTATTGAAATGGGAACCACTGTATCATATAGGGCATGTGTGATGTCCTAGGGCTTCAAGTGTGGACCATGAACCTCACAGGATAATGTTATTTCTTAAGGAATGTTGTGTATGTTTAGAGAATTCAATTTTCTAGTTGGGTGTTGATGGTCTATTTTTATCTAATAGAATTCAAGGTACATGGCCACATGACCTCTGGTATATGATTTTAATCCTGGATATTATTATATTTGCTTCATATTTAGGTAGGTGTTTTGATATCCCAAGTGTTCCAATGAATAAGGGGCACCATGGGATTCATGGAACACTAACATTCTTAACTTTGTCTAATTTGGCACATAAATCTAATTTCTCCATAGAAAAATCTATGGTGTATGCCTTTAATCCTGATTATCTTTAGAGTTAGGTAGATCTTTTGATATCCTGAGTACCCTAGTGAATACAAGCATCATGGGCCTCGTGGAACACTAACCCTCTTAACTTGGGCACATACATTTGATTTCTTCACAGTAGTACTTCACTTAAACTAAATGTTAATATTCATATTTTTGACTTCCTTCTCCATCCAACTCTCATTTCTTAATAGAGCTTCACACACCTCTTGGTAATATTTGTCATCATTGGATTGCCTCCTATCATTTTCCTTAAATTTGATTAAGCTTGGGAGATTGCATATATATGGAATCTTCAACTCAAGGAATATGCCACTTGATTCTCTTCCCCTTTTATGTGAAATAACTTGTAATCATAGTTGGCCAAAAAATTCACCCATCGCCACTACCTAGAATTCAATGGTGGGTGAGTCTACAAGTATCTCAAGATCTCATGATCTATTATTCATAATTCAAACTTTCTATCAATCAAATAATATTTCCATGCATTTAGGACATGGGAATCTGTTGTTACTAAGAGATCCAAGTTGTCATGATCTGCTTACTTTTGCTTGTGAATGTTTAACTGCCTAGACTCATATTCCACCACTTTTCCTTCCTCTATGAGCACTCGCTAAATTTTCTCACCACTCGCATTTATGCATACCAGGAAATCCTTATCAAAGCAAGGAAGTATCATTAATATAGGTGTTGTCATGCGAATTCTCTTTAAGTTCTCAGTATCTTTCTTCATGTATGGTTTTCCACATAAATTTGACACCTTTATCTTCCAAATTTAGCAAGGATCTTACAATTTTTTAGAATCCTTTGACAACTCTCTAATAATATCCAACTAATTCCAAGAAGTTTCTTACTTTGGTCTCATTCTTTGGGGTTGGACAACTAGACATAGCTTCGATCTTATTAGGGTGTATCTTTAATCCTTCTTTAGATATGACAAGCCTGATATATTTAATCTCCTTCTTAAAGAATTTTCATTTTATTTACTTAGCATATAGATGGTATTCACGTAGCTTCTACAACAATAGGAAGAAATGAGATAAGTGTTACGTTCCTCCTCATTTTGAGAATATATTAGGATGTCATCAATGAATACCAAAACACACTTGTCTAAATACTTTTGGAACACATCATTTGTTAATTAAATGAAAAGTATGGAGCATTTGTCAATGCAAAGGGGAAAACTAGGAACTCATAATGCCCATATATAGTTCTAAAAGAAGTCTTTGGTATTCTAATTTATTCCACTCTCATATGATGATACCCAAAACTTGAGTCGAACTTTGAAAAAAAAAATTCCCATTTGAGTAATTAAGAGGATCATCAATTTGGGTAGGAGGTACTTGTTCTTAATTGTAACTTTATTCAACATTCTATAACCAATGCACATCCAAAAGGTTCCATCCTTCTTATTGACTAGCAATATGTGTGCTCCCCAAGGTGATGCACTTGGTCATATGAACCCTCTGTCTAATAATTCTTGTAATTGCATCTTGAATTCACCCAACTCATTAGTTTGAAATATATTCTAGGCCTTACATATTGGCATTGTGTTATGTTATGATTTATTGTTTCCATTGTTTTCCAATGGAATCCACTTGAGTCACCCTTCAAATAAAGGGGTAAATAATGAGAAGAAAGGGTGATGGAATGAAAATAACTAGCATGTTGAAATTGGAAGGAAAAATTTAATTTTTGTTGTTACAGATCTCAAAATTACCAAAATGATATCCCACTTGTATTTGAAATATTCCCTCTATAGAGATTATGTGATGTTTCAAGGCCTTAAGCATCACTTGTGAGAAACAAAGGGAATTGTAATTACATATAGGCTAGATAATCCATACGTAGGTCATATGTGGCAGTCTAGGTTAACATGCATGGACCATCAACCCCATAGCAAATTAATATGGTATTAGGCCCTAAAATTAGTTTATAGGCCATGGTATAGGCCACGAGAACCATCATCAATGTTACAAATATTGAAATGGCCACAATATCTCGCCTGTAAGGTAAAGTAATTATGTGTAGGGCCCTACACATGGACCATGAATCATATACTAAATTTATTAACCATGGACCATTATTTAGGCTATGAGAACCACTATTGGTTTACATAACCTATAAATATTAAACCATGGTTGGTTTATTGGTTTACATAACCATGGACAAACGAACAACAACAATGACATCGACGATGGTGACAATGATGATCATGACAATCTCACATGTAGGATAGAGATTCTTATGTGGTAATCTAGGTTAACATGCATGGACCATCAACCCCATGGAAAATTAATATGGAATTAGACCCTAAATTTAGTTCACATGCCATAGTCCAGGACACGAAAACCATCCTTTGTGTTACAAATATTGAAATGGCCACCATCAATAATTCCACTAATCAGACACTGACCTAACACAACCAACCCATGTAAATGACTCATGCACTTGGCACACTTGATCCATGCAATGAATTCATGCACCTAGGAAGCTTCAAACTCTAACCCCCTCACCTCGTACCTGACCTTCACATCTAGCCCCAAAACGAATAACATGATAACTTATAAACCACTTAACCACTAGTACCAACAAAACCAAAACCCCTTGTCCACTAACCCACTGATCCTTTAGGTGCCTCGGTTCTAATCCAAAAACTCCCCAAAGCCTACCACATTATGAAATTGTAGAAAATATCCCCTTAAGCTAGTGTCCCTCTAACCCTAACCCACTACCCCTTAACCCAATCACTAACATGCCTACTGCACCAAATCAACACACTAACACAATAAACTTTGACCTTGGGTTATTTATAACCAAGGTTTTAGATCAAAGACTTTGACATCAAGGTTTGAATGATCACTGTATGGGATTTTATCAAGCCAAAATTAGTGCAAAAATAAACACAAGAACTTAGACTATAAACAAAATATTCCCTATCTAGGGTATGCATGATGACTCAAGTCCCTATGCATGGCCCATGAGTTTCAAAATAAATTTGTATTTCCCAAGAACCTACATTTTGGCCCTAGACCATAACAGAGGCTCCCATAACCATCCACGACATGAAAATACTAAAAAAAATAGCAATGTGTTACTCAAATGCTAAATATTCCTTGCCTATGACCTATGTGGTGGTACAGAGAAATGCCCATAGTTCACAAGACCTTGAGGTAACTACCAGTCATTATAAACTAGATTTTGATCTAACACCATGGACACCATGGATTAGGCTTCAAGAACCATCCATGATGTTGTAAATATTGAAATGGCCACCATACCCACTTGCAAGCTAAATATTCCTCGTGCAGGAATCATGTGGTGATTAGGGCCCTACACATGGCCCATTAGCCATAAAGGATAATGTTATGGCACACGAGTTTGTATTTTGACCATGGATCATGGAAAGTTGGAGTGTGAGAAGCATCTTTGATGTGAAAAAACTAGCATGACTACCTCAATTGTAGAGATCTAATGGGATATGGTGTTGAATGATGATGCACACCCTTCCTAACACTGCAATAGCTTGTGTGCGCTTAGCTCCAATGTTTTGATGAGATGCATTGTTGAACCCATGTGACACACCTAACCCACGTACATAAATTAATTTTAGGGGGTTTTCAAAAAACCTCCTTGAAAATTTCAATTTGCATGACTTTTAGGGGGGGTTTCAATAAACCTCCTCCAAAAGTTCAATTCTCATTTCTTTTAAGGGGGGTTTCACAAAATTGCCTCCAAACGTTCAATTATCATGAATTTCAAGGGGGTTTTTAAACAACTACCTCCAAATTTTTAATTTGCATGAATTTTAGGGGGGGAGTTCAACAAACTACCTCCAAAAGTTCAATTTTCATGACTTTTAACGGGGGTTTCAAAAACCCACCTCCAAAAGTTCAATTCTCATGAATTTTAGGGGGGGTTCCAAATAACCATTTCCAAAAGTTCAATTCTCATGACTTTGAGGGGGGGGGGCTCCAACAAACCGCCTCCAAAAGCTCAATTCTCATGACTTTTAAGGGGGGTGCCAAAAAACTGCCTCCAAAAGTTCAAATCTCATGAGTTTTACGGGGGGTTCCAAAAAAATCGTCTCCAAAAGTTCAATACTCATGACTTTTGGTGGGGGTTTTGACAAACCTATCCCACAAGTTATGAGAATTGGGCTTTTAGGGGGGCTTTTCAAACAACTGCCTTCCAAAGTTCAATTCTCATGACTTTTAAGGGGGTTTCCAAACAAACTGCCTCCCAAAGTTCAATTATCGTGACTTTTAGGGGGGGTGTGACAAACCACCCCCAAAAGTTACGAGAATTTGGCTTTTAGGGGGGGGGGTTTCAAACAATTGTCTCCAAAAGTTCACTTCTCATGACTTTTAAGGGGGGTTCCAAACAAACCACCTCCCAAAGTTCAATTCTCATGAATTTTGGGGGGGTTTTGACAAACCGCCCCCAAAAGTTATGAGAATTGGGCTTTTAGGGGGGGTTTTCAAACAACTGCCTCCAAAAGTTCCATTCTCATGACTTTTAAGGGGGGTTCCAAAACAACTGCCTCAAAAAGTTCAATTCTCATGACTTTTAGGGAGGGTTTTGACAAACTACCCTCAAAAGTTATGAGAATTGGGATTTTAGGGGGGGTTTTCCAAAAACCGCTCCCAAAAGTCATTTCAGGACTTTTGGGGGCGGATTTAAAAAAAACGCCTCCAAAAGTCCAATTTCCATGACTTTTACGGGCGGTTTTAAAAGAACACCTCCAAAGGTCTGAAAATTATTTTAGGGGGGGGTTTACCAAGATCCCCACAAGACAAAACCGCCCCTAAAGGGCTATTTTGTTGTAGTGTATAAAGAGGATCATCAATGCTTGATAACAAAACTCGGTTTTACAATTGCTTAAATGATTCATCTTATACTACCCTTCTAATTTCTTCATGATTCTTATTAAGAATACTATTTATGTTGCATTTAACAAAATACTCTCCCTTTGGGGTCATTCCAAGGTTTTAACTAAGGATGCACATCCTATTTTTAATATAAACAGGGAGTTAAATTTCTTTAGAAATTTCCACGTAAAACCCCTCCTTTAGGGTCCTCCTTAACTGAACCTAAAACTTCAACAACTTCATACAAACATATTAGCTATCATAATTACTAAAAAACATGAAATACATTAAGTAAATAACTTAACAAAAATAAACAAAACCATAACCTATCAACCCGATCCAGCTGGACCATTGTTATCAGCGTCTTCCGTAGGATCCCTTTAGCAAAGCTTGTTTAACCATAGGCGAAGCAACCGTTAGCTTCGCCACCCAACAATAGGCTCATGCTTTCAGTCGCATGGCCTCCCCCGAGCTTTGGGTCGTAAAGCTCACACACACCTTTCAAGAAACTCCTCAATGGGTTTCCCCCCCACAAGAATTTCTAGCCAAACCCCAATAGTAGCAAGTCGCATCTATCACAATAATTACGATATCCATCCAAAAACTGGGTCCTTTACCCATTCCCAATGCCTTCCTTATATAGGAAAATATCATGCAACACATGTCGCTTCATGCAAAATACCCAATTTCTTAATATTCAAAAAGTAATTTATCTCATAAATCCAAGTGTCAAGTTTTCTAGAAGAGTGCACCTATATTCCTAAATTTACTCAAGCTGGTCTCTAGGATGCTCACTCTAGATCCTATCTTTGTGGGTGCATGTGGTGTTAATTGAAGGCTCATGCCTAGGATTCCATTTTGCTCCTAAAAAGATTATTTCCATTATTTTAAATACTAAAAGTATTTCCATGTGCAAATGCCTAGAAATAATTGTTTTTATTCTTTTTAATACTAGAATGTATTTTTATGAACAAGTGTTGTAAATGCAATTTATATGGTTTTTCTTTTTGTACAAAGTTTATGAATTAATCCTTTCTAGGACCTAGGTACCACACCGTTGGGTCCATCTATCCTTTATGCTCATCATTCGTCATGGTACCACTCCGTTGGGCCCATTCATCCGTTGTATCCATTTCTTGGCAAGTTACTACATCGTCGGGTCCTTGTGTCCATCCTTTCCGTTTCTCGGCAAGATACCACACCGTCGGGTCCTTCTGCCGATATCCTTTCATTCTGACTTGCTGGAACTTAATGTAGGGATTTCAGGAGCTGTTACCTTCTATCCTCCGTCTACATGCTATTAGGGACTAATGGTGTTGAGGAGTAAGTCCGTCCTTACTGCATGCCCCTCAACTCGTACGTGACCAACTCCATTGTGGCCCACCCGCACGACCTCACGCTTCTCCTGAGTAAGCGGATCAAAGCTTCTCTACTCATGCGTGGTATTCCGTTGGAAGTTGACATCGTCGTCGCTCTCCTTGTGTGTGATTTATCCGTATTCTACGACCCTTCAATTCCCTTGTATGTCCGTTGGTGAATCGTTTCACCATCCACTACACACATTTCTCACAAACATATATTAGTAGTACTGTCCTCAATTATCATAATATGATTCATAAATATGCTATTTCGTTAAGCATTTATAGTTTACTCATAACATTACTCATTCAACTAATCAGAAATGCATCTCGTTAATATTTACTTTCTTCGTTCTCATCACACAATTAATCATACAGCTAGTCGTTAAGCATCATTCACATGTACATTTTTCATAATCAAAGTTAATCGTTAAACAACATGAAATCATTTATTTACATCAACTATCCAGATACACATATATTATTATTTTATTGAATCACAATAAGTCGTAGTTATGAATATACTCAATATAACATCAAGGGGTCATTTTATTAATGTTTCAATCATTTGGGTCACTCAAATAGGTTCCCTCAAGGTTTGCAGTAGTCTAAGGGCACTACATGGAGCCCGGGGGCATGTCTGTAACATCTCGAAATTTCGTAAAAATTTAAAACTTTTGAAATAGCATTAATTTGATAATAATACTTGCAGAAATAACATTTTGAGATTGATAACAGCATTAATTAAGATAACAATAATTGCGAAATAAATATTATGATTACAACAGCATTAGTTGTATAGTTGTTGTACTAAGCATGCTTTAATTTATGTATTAGCAGCATAAAGATAATGACAGCTTGAATGTGTAATTAATAAACATGACTATGATAATAATGTATTAAAAGATCGGCAGTGAGATGCGACACTGTTTTTCTTTTGCATAGATGCTGACAGCTTGACTTTTGATGAAAGGGTGTCCTACGAGGTACCCTGGAGCTTACTTAGCTGAATGCTAAAGCATCTTGACTGTCCTATGTGAAGACGGAAGGTAACACATTTTATGGCTGCGTAAAAACAAAGTCCGAGTAGTTTTCAATTTCAAGGTCGTAATAAATAAAATGTTAGAAATTTGTTTGTGATCCGCCATGGGTAAGCATGTATGGTTTCCACTGTAATAATTAATGTTTTTAGATGTCATTTTACGACTTCATTGCTTTTAGAATAGTATCGTCCAAGATTGTCATTGAACTGTCAGTTTCGTTATTAAGATTCTCAATGTTATGGTAGCTGGCTTTTTGTCGTCTTGGGGCAACTAAGTACATTCAACGTCATATCTCGATTTGAAGTGAGAAGAGAAAACAAGCATACATAAGTTTCCAGTTAACTTTGTGTTACCCTTTTTTCCAAGCTCTTCAAGAATGTCTAACTAAAGACTACCTATACATTTGCTGGTGAAGTTTATAAGTATGCCGACGAAGTCACTAAACTAAGGTCTAAGTCTAGTGTATAATGACTATAATCATTATGGTTTTATAAAGTCGAACTATACAAGAGAATATATAATTGTTGATTGGCAATAAATATAAACTATATAAAAAATATGACTATAGTTATCCTAAAGTCTAAACATCTAAGTTCTAACATTTATATTTAGTTCTACAAACAACACCTTGGGATTAGATAACAATTAGAAGGTCGATCTAAAATGTTTGTATAGTGTCGTGGGTCAAGTGATACCATCCCTATGACATTTAAACTCAACTTAGGACCAAACGAAACTTGTGATTCCTTTATCAAAGCACAACGTTATAATGTCAAGTCTTGGGGGTATGAAATGTAATGTTGGGATTAACACACTGACATGCAATAACTGATGGCAGGTGGTCGTGCTGGTTCATTAATGTGAAACGACCGTCGGGTTGTAATGGAGATCCTCCATTGATTTGGCATTGAAGTCTTGATATGATAAACAAATGACAAGGTTCGTTGTTCATCCACGTAGGGCAATACCATGGTAATGGTGAACGTTGAAACCATCGTGTCACTGTTAGAGTTAGCCTCCCTCCGAGTTGAACATTCTAGTGTGATCCACTGTGGCATTTCAAAAGTGTGAAGTGATAGTGTATTTTATAAATGAGTCGCTTGACCCAATGTACTATGTGTTGGCATAAACCTGATCGTTGATTGTTGTTGATATGGATCGTCGGATCAAACCCTAGCGATTTGATCGACGTTTGGTTTAAGAGTTTGGTAATGAGGGTTATTGCCTCCATTGTTCTCAGCCCGTGGCCGACAGGATGCCAAAAATTTAGCTTAAGCTTGTGTGAGGTTCCACCTCGAGACCTCTGGCTTGATATAGTCATAGTTTGCTCTTCATCCCTGCAACAGTTGTCGTTGATAGACTGTGAAAACAATAGTTTTTCTACTATCAAGGTTGAAGTTTGGGACTCGTCGTTCTAAATTGCGTTGAATTTATTACCCTGGTATACTTAACCAAGGGTTTTCTTGTATCGTTTCCAGTGTGGAGTCAAATAAGGAACTGTCGAAGGTGGAAAGCTGGGGTAGTTTCATAACAAGGTAACGTTGTTTTAATGAACAACAAACTCTGTAATGTTTTAAAGTTTTTCTATTCACAAAATGAAAAGATATCAATCTTCTAGTTTTTAACCTTCGTCTTAAATGTCAGTTGCCGGTTTAACAGTGTGTTCCGGGAGATGGTTTGGTAGCATGGCAAGCTTTACAATTGGTAAGCTCCGGGTCTTCTTATAAACCCTCGTAGGTGCTCTGAAAGGTTGATGGTGTTTTCAAGAATGAGTGGCGGCCTTACCAAGACTTGCTATAGTTTTGATGTTGTTGATGTTTTGAGGGAATTCGAAGCACGTTTGTTGTTCAGCGATATGACTCTCATTCATTTATGTGTTACTGGGTTTCTATGCTAAAAACAAAATTGGTTTTCGTCGACTGGAGTTTGTAACTCGTCGATGCTTGAGTGTTTGAGCTCTTTCGACTGTTGATCCTTTGGGAAAAACCCTATATAAACTTGTTTTGCAAACATGTTTTAAAAAGTTTGTTTGAGATCGTTAACTTCGTTTTGAGGTTGTCTTGTTGTAACATCTAAGGATCTGTGAAACTCTCTTGGTATTGTTTTCAGTTATGACGGTAAAAAAAAGGAGCCGAGGGCTCGTTCTTTGGATAAACTAGACTTCATCGTACTCATCAATGAAAAATAATATATGTTTAAAGTTTTATGTAGATGTCTTGTGTGGTTCAACCTGGTACTGTAGGTTGATGTCGTGTTTTCTTGTTTGGCAAAGTTGATAATTTAAAATGTCGAAAGGATTTTTACTTTCGTTTGCAAAAGAAATGAATAGGGCCAAACCCTAATTCGTACTTCTATTTGAAAATAAAAACTAAACAAGACATAAAATGTTGAGTAGGGTTTGATCCACAGTTTGTATAAATTGTAAAGTTTTCTATTGAAAATACGATGATAGAGGAAGAATGGACTTAACTAGGGTTTTGAAATGAGCTAAACAAAATTACAAATAACGCTTGCAGTTTTTACAGATCTTAAGAATGAAATAAAAGGATAATAACAAAGTGATGTTTAAAAAATTTCCTTTAATTGTTAGAATGATAATCAACACAATGCTTATAATAGGAAATAGAAACAATGTATGTGTACAATGTAGAAAATGTAAAGACTGTGTAAATCACAACTCTGTCTATAATTTATTTCTTATACACATAATGATGATGAAATAAATACAATGAAACAGTGTGTGAGTGAAATGTATAAAGTATGAAATTTGTGTGAACAACTATTGTTTCCATCTTGATGAAATGAATGTATTTTCTATTCAATTGCAACAGTCTTAAAATAACATACATAATGTAATTTTATCTACTTCCTATATACATAGTTATGTTAAATGTATTACGAGCTGATTGCACAGGAATTAAACAATGATTGTTTTTCAGGAAAATAAAACATTTTGTATTAGATTAGATATTTATACCATCATTATTTCTATTATTAGTTGTAGGATAGGAAAGCAAACAAAACTCAAACTATAATTAACTTATCGAATCAATGGCTATATGCCTATCTTTTCATCTATACTTAATTTGCATATCTCTACTAGAGTACGATGCTCCCAAACAACATGTGGAAAAATGGAGATAATGGTTTATCAATTTAACATTAAACTTAAACATTTAGAATCAAACATTTCTAGAATTAAATCCCTTTTGCAAATAGATAAACAGAAAATACTAGTTAAACAAAAACAAAACTATTTACTGAGAATAAGTTTAGAAAACTAATAGAACCTAGAAAAATATGTAGGGAAACAAACATCCTAAGAAGACTGTTCCACCCAACCAATTCCTGAAAACAGTCAAATGCTGTCTTAGGACCCCCGAGCCTGTTCACTGAACCACTAGGAGGAAGAAACTTCAGGAATCAGGACTTCTTCTTGCTGTAATAGTTATCTTCTGAATCTTCAATAGGTATCAGTACAAAAGACTTGCTCCTACCACTCTGTTTCTCCTCAGTAATATGTAGACTTAAGTTTCTTAATCACCACTAACCTCCCTATTCAAATCTCTCTTGAAATCACCCGATTTACAAGAGGAAAATATTTTGTAGAAATATTGATTAAGAGATGCCTGCCTAATTCGAATTTTCCTTTGTAGGCTGCCTAGGCCTTTTCTGATGTTACTGGGTCATTAAATGAGCTGCCTGCTCACTCCCTCCACCTGGGGGATAATGCCCTATTTTCAGGGTAGTTGTCCCATAACCAACAGTTAGTGGTGTTATGCAACTGCTGCCATGTGTCCCATACCTTCCAACAGCTTCCATTCCTCCTAGTGGGTCGATAAACACTCATTCAACAGTCCTCTTGGGTGTTTGTCTCCTAATTAATTTATTTAAATAATAATATTCAGTAATTACATTCATCCATGATCAAAACTGATCATAATTACAAAACTTGTAATTAAATTTTAACATAAAGTATTTTTGCAAATAAATAATAATGTTCAGAAATTTGGGTAGGTGACATACACCCCCCCTTAAGTCTCAACATCGTCCTCGATGTTAGCTAATCACTGCTTGAGTGTTCCTGAAATAGAGTTGGGTATGCTGCCCGCACACTACTCTCCAACTCACAGGTTTCCTCATCTGGGCTAAGGTGCTTCCATTGCACCTTCACTTGCCCAATGTTGCGATTTCAGAGAATAGTTTCCCTCCTTCCGAGGATACAATCCGGTTCCACCGGAAAATCTCCGTCTTGTCCCACCTGTACATCATTGCAGTTTACAACATGAGTAGTATCGTGCACATATTTCTTTAAAAACGATATATGAAAAACATTATGTATTTTTATGTTAGGTGGCAATGCCAGTTGGTATGCCACTGCTCCAACCTTAGATAATATTTCAAAAGGACCACAATACCTGGGTGCCAGCTTGGCACATCTTCCCAATTTCAGTGAACTCTTTTTCGGTCTTACCTTAAGGAACACATGCTCACCCAGCTGGAACTCTTTATGAGTTCTTTTCAAATCTGCTTGACTTTTCTGCCTATCTTGGGCAGCTTTTAAATGTCCTTGCACCTGTTTCACAATTAGTTCTAACTCTTGCAATAATTCAGGTCCTAAAACAACTCTATTTACTGGATCATTCTATGAAACTGGTGTATCACATTTCCTACCATAAAGAATTTCAAAAGGACTAAGTTTGGATGAATCATGATAATGATTATTATAAGCAAATTCTGCTAAGTGCAGGTAATCTTCCCACTTACCTGGTTGATCCTTAACATACATTCTTAATAAATCTTCTAACACTTGATTTACCCTTTCTGTCTGCCCATCGGTTTGAGGATGAAAAGCTATATTGAAATTTAAAGTTGTGTTCAATCCCTTAAACAGTGACCTCCAAAAGTTTCCTGTAAACTTTGAGTCACGATCTGAAATTATTACCTTTGGTATTCCATGCAGTCTAAAAATTTGTTTCATAAAAATCTCTGCAATGTCAGGTGCTTTATGTGTGGTCTTCACTGGTATAAAATGTGCTGCCTTGTTGAGTTTGTCCACCACCACCATGATAGAATCATGTTGTTTCTAATTTTTAGGTAATCCAGTAATGAAATCTATGCTGATCACTTCCCATTTCCAGCTTGGTATTGGTAATGGTTGCAACAATCCAACAGGATGTTGGTGTTCCACCTTCACCTTTTGACAGTCCAAGCATTTTGCGATGTACTCTGCTACCTCATCTTTCATTCTAGGCCAATAGTATTCTTTTCTCTGCATAGTGATGGTCTTTTGATAGCTTGGATGACCAGAATAGTGACTTTTGTGCATTTCATTTAATATCATAAATTTTATTTCTGGTATGTCTGGTACATACATTCTGTTTTTGTACAGTAATATATCATTTTCCTTCATTTTGTAATCTGCCATACAATTGTCAGAACTGTTATTTGCTGTCTTTTCCTTCATTTTTTTGTATTCTTTATCCGTTTTACCTTTTTCAATAATCTGATTTTCCAAATCAGTTGAATAAGTACTGATGGCTGAAAAAAAATTCAGTTTTGTCTTCCGACTTAATGCATCTACAACTTTGTTTTCCTTCCCTTTAATATGTTGAATTTCGAAATCATACTCACTTAAAAATGTCAACCATCTTGCTTGTCTATCATTCAAGTTTGTCTGATCTAATAAATATTTCAGACCCATGTTATCGGTTAATAATGTAAACTTTCTGCCAATAAGGTGTTGACGCCACATTTTTAAGGCATGGATAACTGCCAGTAACTCTAAATCATAGGTAGAGTAATTCTTTTCATGTACTTTCAGCTTTCTTGATTCATATGCCACCGCATGTCCTTCTTGTGTCAAGACTCCATCGAGTCTGTCATTGCATGCGTCTGTACAAACTACAAAATCTTTGTTGGGGTCTGCTATCCTTAAGATGGGTGTTTTAGTCAATAATTCCTTCAATTTATTGAAACTATCAGAACATTTCTAATCCCATACAAACTTCTTCCTTTTCTTCTGTAAGGAAGTTATGGGGTTAGCATTTTTTGAAAAATTCTTTATAAACTTTTTGTAATATCCAGTAATGCCCATGAACTATCTTACATCCGACACATCTTTAGGAACCGGCCAGTCATTAATGGCCCTTATTTTGTCGGGGTCAATCGAGATTCCTTCCTTTGAAATTATGTGTCCTAGATACTGAATTTTGTCTTTGTAGAAGTCACACTTACTGAATTTGGCATAAATTTGATGATCTCTTAAAACTTGTAAGATAATATGTAAATGTTCATCATGCTCTTGTTTTCTTTTTGAGTACACTAAAATGTCGTCTATAAACACAACAGCAAACTTGTCTAAGTATTTATGCAAAATACTATTCATCAAACACATAAATACAGCCGAGGCATTAGTCAAGCCAAATGGCATGACTACGAACTCGTAATGTCCATACGGAGTTCGGAAAGCTGTCTTGAAAATATCTTCGTCTTTAACCCTTACTTGATGATACCTTGTTCTTAGATCGATCTTCAAAAATATTGTTGCTCCACATAGCTGATCAAATAGATCATCTATGTGGGGAAACGGGTACCTATTCTTGATCGTCATCTTATTAAGCTGGCGATAATCTATGCACAGTCTTAATGTTCCATCTTTCTTCTTAACAAAGATGACAAGTGCTCCCCAAGGAGACACACTGGGTCTAATATACCTCTTGTCAATAAGTTCCTTCAACTATGACTTTAATTCGTTCAACTCCAGTATGTTCATTCTGTATGGAGCTTTAGAGTTTGGTACTTCTCATGGTATCAACTCTATGGTAAAATCTAAATCTCTTTTGGGTGGTAATCCTGGAATCTCCTCAGGAAATACGTCTTTAAAATCCTTTAGGACAGGTATGTCTTCTAAAATCAGTTTGTTCTCTTTGTCCATAAACTCATCATTTACCACGTTTACTCCAAACATTTGGCATCCCTTCCTAACTGCCTTCTTAACTTGTAGGGCTGAAATCTGTCTAAGGATTACTTTCCTTGGAATGCCTTTTATTTCTATTGTTTTCCCTTCATCATTTAAGCATGTAAAACTTTTTCCATAACAGTTTAGGATGACATGATGGGCTTCTAACCAGTCCATCCCAACTATAATATCATAATAACCTAAAGGTAGAATATTTAACTTGATTTGTGTTCGCAAATGATTCATGGATAAAACACAGTTTTCTATAAAATCTGTAACTTTCCTCTTTGTTCTAGTTGCTAGTCTAACTAGCCATGATTTACTGAACTTTTCAGTTTTTAGTTTAAGACTTTCCACAACATCTGGTGATATATAACTTAAGCTGACACCTGGGTCAATTAAAACAGTAACAGGATGGTCATGTATCATACCTTCAATCTCTACCATGGAGATTTGATGATCGGCTTGCTTGTTATCAAGTGCTACGTTAATTCTTGGCATTTCCCTTGCTACGTCTCCAACAGTAGGTTCGGTCTGTATAGAGTTGATGTTGTTTGCTTCTGCTTCTGATGCATAATGGGGACCTTGACATTCAAAGCACTTGATATGTGGCTTTGGCTCACTGGGTTTGGTATTACTAGGTGCATTTTTCTGTGCTGTAGAATTCTGTTGTGAATTATTTCTGGAATTATTCCCTTGGGAATTTCGATTCTGAAAATTCTTCCTTGGGAATCCGGAATTTCCACTGAATCTGAAATTTTTCTTCTTCTGTTCAAAATTGTTGGGCTTATGATTTTTCCAATTTGACATACCCTCTCTTTTACGATTTGTATCATAACAGAAAAATGCCTTTCTCATAGCCTCCTCTAATGTTTTAGGACTGTCATACTCAATTCTGTCTTTAATGCTGAATGGTAAACAACTCAAATACCTTTGAATTTTTGGTTTTTCTTCTATGAAGTATGGTACATATCTCAACAAGTTCAGAAACTTACTGTTCAGTTCCTTCATGTTCATACCTCCCAACTTCAAATCGTAGAACTCTTTAGATTTAATTTCGTAGTACTGTTCAGATAAATACTTCTTTTTAAAATATCGTTTGAAATCACTCCAGCTTACATCTTTATCCTTGATGCCCTTTACCCTTTTGACATCCTGCCACCAGATATCCACTTTTCTGGTCAAGTTATAAATAGCCATTTTTGCCTTTAAGAACTCTGAATAATTGTAGATATGGAAGTATTTCTTCATTCCTGACAGCTAAGCTTCAGCTGTCTCGCCTTTTTCAGTTTCTCCATTAAAAGTTGGAGGTCTTATCTTCTTGAATTCTCCGGAAATCTACTCATATTCTTTATGATTTTTCCTTCTTGGTTTGGAATCTTCTTCACTGCTGTCACTGGTGTAGTTACGTTTCCTTTTGCATTCTGCAATGGCATCTCCAGATGAGGTTGAGCTATCTTTTACTTCACTAATTTTGATGTTCTGACTTTTATTATTGTGAGGCATATCCTCAACTTTGGAAACATCTTCATTGTTTCTTTCTGGTTCCTCTGTTTGGCTGTGTTCAAACAACACTTGATTAAGTTGTTCTTGAGCTTGCAGAATATTTTCATTATCTTGTTTCACCAATTTGATTTCTACTTTTAATTCATGGAAAGCACGTAACAGTTCTGACGGGCTGTTATTTAATTCACCGTGACCTTCCTCTACATAGTGTTGTCCCGAACTGTGACTGTTTGGATGAAATCTGTCGCTTAAATGTTCAGCTGAGTTCTCCATACCTGTAACTGAAATAATTTCTGAGATAACATAATAATTAAATTTTTAAATTAGTACAATTTTCTGCTGTATAAAAAAAAAAACTTCTGCTACGTGTTTTGGACCTTATTCAGGCCTAGAGTTTGAATCTGTGCTCTGATACGACATGTAACATCTCGAAATTTCATAAAAATTTAAAACTTTTGAAATAAGATTAATCTGATAATAATACTTGCGGAAATAACATTTTGAGATTGATAACAACATTAATTAAGATAACAATAATTGCGAAATAAATATTATGATTACAACAACATTAGTTGTATAGTAGTTGTACTAAGCATGCTTTAATTTATGTATTAGCAACATAAAGATAATGACAACTTGAATGTGTAATTAATAAACATGACTATGATAATAATGTATTAAAAGATCAACAGTGAGATGCAACACTATTTTTCTTTTGCATAGATGCTGACAGTTTGACTTTTGATGAAAGGGTGTCCTACGAGGTACCCTGGAGCTTACTTAGCTGAACGCTAAAGCATCTTGACTGTCCTATGTGCAGATGGCAGGTAAGAGATTTTATGGCTGCGTAAAAAAGAAGTCCGAGTAGTTTTCAATTTCAAGGTCGTAATAAATAAAATGTTAGAAATTTGTTTGCGATCCTCCATGAGTAAGCAGGTATGGTTTCCACTGTAATAATTACTGTTTTCAGATGTCATTTTACGACTTCATTGCTTTTAGAATAGTATCATCCAAGATTGTCATTGAACTGTCAGTTTCATTATAAAGATTCTCAATGTTATGGTAGCTGGATTTTTGTCGTCTTGCGGCAACTAAGTACATTCAACGTCATATCTCGGTTTGAAGTGAGAAGAGAAAACAAGCATACATAAGTTTCCGGTTAACTTTGTGTTACCCTTTTTTCCAAGCTCTTCAAGAATGTCTAACTAAAGACTACCTATACATTTGCTGGTGAAGTTTATAATTATGTCGACGAAGTCACTAAACTAAGGTCTAAGTCTAGTGTATAATGACTATAATCATTATGATTTTATAAAGTTGAACTATACAAGAGAGTATATAATTGTTGATTGGCAATAAATATAAACTATATAAAAAATATGACTATAGTTATCCTAAAGTCTAAACATCTAAGTTCTAACATTTATATTTAGTTCTACAAACAACACCTTGGGATTAGATAACAATTAGAAGGTCGATCTAAAATGTTTGTATAGTGTTGTGGGTCAAGTGATACCATCCCTATGACATTTAAACTCAACTTAGGACCAAACGAAACTTGTGATTCCTTTATAAAAGCACAACGTTATAATGTCAAGTCTCGGGTATGAAATGTAATGTTGGGATTAACACGTTGACATGCAATAACTGATGGCAGGTGGTCGTGTTGGTTCATTAATGTGAAACGATCGTCGGGCTGTAATGGAGATCCTCCATTGATTTGGCATTGAAGTCTTGATATGATAAACAAATGACAAGGTTCGTTGTCCATCCACGTAGGGCAATACCATGGTAATGGTGAACATTGAAACCATCGTGTCACTGTTGGAGTTAGCCTCCCTCCGAGTTGAACATTCTAGCGTGATCCACTGTGGCATTTCAAATGTGTGAAGTGATAGTGTATTTAATGAATGAGTCGCTCGACCCAATGCACTGTGTGTTGGCATAAACCTGATCGTTGATTGCTGTTGATATGGATCGTCGGATCAAACCCTAGCGAGTTGATCGACGTTTGGTTTAAGAGTTTGGTAATGAGGGTTATTGCCTCCATTGTTCTCGGCCTGTGGCCGACAGGCTGCCAAAAATTTAGCGTAAGCTTGTGTGAGGTTCGACCTCGAGACGTCTGGCTTGATATAGTCATAGTTTGCTCTTCATCCCTGCAACAATTGTCATTGATAGACTGTGAAAAAAATAGTTTTTCTACTATCAAGGTTGAAGTTTGGGACTTGTCGTTCTAAATTGCGTTGAAGTTATTACCCTGGTATACTGAACTGAGGGTTTTCTTGTATCGTTTCCAGTGTGGAGTCAAATAAGGAACTGTCGAAGGTGGAAAGATGGGGTAGTTTCGTAACAAGGTAACGTTGTTTTAACGAACAACAAACTCTGTAACGTTTTAAAGTTTTTCTATTCACAAAATGAAAAGATATCAATCTTCTAGTTTTTAACCTTCATCTTAAATGTCAGTTGCAGGTTTAACAGTGTGTTCCGGGCGATGGTTTGGTAGCATGGCAAGCTTTACAATTGGTAAGCTCCGGGTCTTCTTATAAACCCTCCTAGGTGCTCTGAAAGGTTGATGGTGTTTTCAAGAATGAGTGGCGGCCTTACCAAGACTTGCTATAGTTTTGTTGCTGTTGATGTTTTGAGGGAATTCGAAGCACATTTTTTGTTCAACGATATGACTCTTATTCGTTTATGTGTTATTGGGTTTCTATGCTAAAAACAAACTTGGTGTTCATCCACTGGAGTTTGTAACTCGTCGATGCTTGAGTGTTTGAGCTCTTTCGACTGTTGATCCTTTGGGAAAAACCTTGTATAAACTTGTTTTTCAAACATGTTTTAAAAAGTTTGTTTGAGAGCATTAACTTTGTTTTGAGGTTGTCTTGTTGCAACATCTAAGGATCTGTGAAACTCGCCTGGTATCATTTTCAGTTATGACAGTAAAAAAAAAGGAGCCGAGGGCTCGTTCTTTGAATAAACTAGACTTCATCGTACTCGTCAATGAAAAATAATATATGTTTAAAGTTTTATGTAGATGTCTTGTGTGGTTCAACCTGGTACTGTAGGTTGATGTCGTGTTTTCTTGTTTGGCAAAGTTGATAATTTAAAATGTCGAAAGGATTTTTACTTTCGTTTGCAAAAGAAATGAATAGGGACAAACCCTAATTCGTACTTCTGTTTGAAAAGAAAAACTAAACAAGACATAAAATGTCGAGTAGGGTTCAATCCACAGTTTGTACAAAATGTAAAGTTTTCTACTGAAAATACGATGATAGAGGAAGACTGGACTTAACTAGGGTTTTGAAATGAGCTAAAAAAAATTACAAATAACACTTGCAGTTTTTACAGATCTTAAGAATGAAATAAAAGGATAATGACAAAGTGATGTTTATAAAGTTTCCTTTAATTGTTAGAATGATAATCAACACAATGCTTATAATAGGAAATAGAAACAATGTATGTGTACAATGTAGAAAATGTAAAGACTGTGTAAATCACAACTCTGTCTATAATTTATTTCTTATACACATAATGATGATGAAATAAATACAATGAAACAGTGTGTGAGTGAAATGTATAAAGTATGAAATTTGTGTGAACAACTATTGTTTCCAGCTTGATGAAATGAATGTATTTTCTATTCAGCAACAGTCTTAAAATAACATACATAATGCAATTTTATCTACTTCCTATGCACATAGTTATGTTAAATGTATTACAAGCTGATTGTACAGGAATTAAACAATGATTGCTTTTCAGGAAAATAAAACATTTTGTATTAGATTAGATATTTATACCGTCATTATTTCTATTATTAGCTGTAGGATAGGAAAGGAAACAAAACTCAAACTATAATTAACTTATCAAATCAATGGCTATATGCCTATCTTTTCATCTATACTTAATTTGCATATCTCTACTAGATTACGATGCTCCCAAACAGCATGTGGAAAATGGGGATAATGGTTTATCAATTTAACATTAAACTTAAACATTTCTAGAATTAGATCCCTTTTGCAAATAGATAAACAGAAAATACTAGTTAAACAAAAACAAAAATATTTACTGTGAATAAGTTTAGAAAACTTATAGAACCCGGAAAAATCTGTAGGGAAACAAACAGCCCAAGAAGAATGTTCCATCCAACCAATTCCTTAAAATAGTCAAATGCTGTCTTAGGACCCCCGAGCCTATTCACTGAACCACCAGGGGGAAGAAACTTCAGGAATTAAGACTTCTTCTTGCAGTAATAGTTATATTCTGAATCTTCAATAGGTATCAGTACAAAAGACTTGCTCCTACCACTCTGTTTCTCCTCAGTAATATGCAGACTTAAGTTTCTCAATCACCACTAACCTCCCTATTTGAATCTCTCTTGAAATCACCTGATTTACAAGAGGAAAATATTATGCAGAAATATTGATGAAGAGTTGCCTGCCCAATTCGAATTTGCCTTTATAGGCTGCCTAGGCCATTTCTCATGTTACTGGGTCATTAAATGAGCTGCCTGCTCACTCCCTCCACCTGGGGGATAATGCCCTATTTTTAGGGGTAGTTGTCCCATAACCAATAGTTAGTGGTGTGATGCAACTGTTGCCATGTGTCCCATACCTTCCAACAACTTCCATTCCTCCTAGTGGGTCAGTGAACACTCATTCAACAGTCCTCTTGGGTGTTTGTCTCCTAATTAATTTATTTAAATAATAATAGAGTTGGGTATGCTGCCCGCATACTACTCTCCAAATCCCAGGTTGCTTCATCTGGGCTAAGGTGATTCCATTGCGCCTTCACTTTCTCAATGCTGGGATTCCGGAGAATAGTTTCCCTCCTTCCGAGGATACAATCCGGTTCCACCAGAAAATCTCCGTCTTGTCCCACCTGTACATCATTCCAGTTTACAACATCAGTAGTATCGTGCACATATTTATTTAAAAACGATATATGAAAAACATTATGTATTTTTAAGTTAGGTGGCAATGCCAGTTGGTATGCCACTGCTCCAACCTTAGATAATATTTCAAAAGGACCACAATACCTGGGTGCCAGCTTGGCATAGCTTCCCAATTTCAGCGAACTCTTTTTCGGTCTTACCTTAAGGAACACATGTTCACCCACCTGGAACTCTTTATGAGTTCTTTTCAAATCTGCTTGACCTTTCTGCCTATCTTGGGCAGCTTTTAAATGTCCTTGCACCTGTTTCACAATTAGTTCTAACTCTTACAATAATTCAGGTCCTAAAACAACTCTATTTACTGGATGATCTCCAGTTTATCGACAACGTTTTTCCTTGGATTGGAGGGTGGGGAACAATTATCTTTAGCCCAAATCTTGAGTGCTTTCTTAGTGGTGATGAGTTTCAGTTCCCAAACAAAGGTGGGGGATCCACTGATGGGAGTATTCCATGCCTTGTCTAAGATATCCCAGAATCCACTGTGGTTTAACCAGATAGGGCTGAACCTGAAAGGGATAGGTCCGAGATTCTCTTCATCTTGGAAATGGAGCAGAATCGGTTTGTGATCTGAAGCAAGTTTAGGAAATAGTTTTTACGTAACATTGTATCCTTTGTCAAGGAGACTGCTGTGAAGAAGGAACTTGTCCAGGAAGGCCCTAATGTTTCCAATTCCAGTGCGCTTGTTGGACCAGGTGTATCTGCCTTTTTTGGGTTTGATATCCAAAATCTCGTGAGTGTGGATGATGGCTTCAACCTATGATTTGAAAGCATCCCTACTGGGATTGCCTCCTTTCTTTTCATGTGCAAAGAGGATTATGTTCATGTCTCCTGCAAGAATGACATTGTGGGGAGCATATGCCTCAAGGAAGTCTTCCAAGAGGCTCCAACAGTCTTTTTTTCAGAATAGAGGTTAGGAACATACATGTTGAAGAGCACTATTTGAAGGTTTCTTTGAGTGTGCGTGAGCTCTGTGCAGATCCAATTTTGAGTAGCGACGGAGTTGAGAAGCTGAAACTTGTCAGAGGACCAAAGAGTTGCTAAGCCACCGGAGGCTCCTCTTGCGCTTACTTCCATTCCAACGTTCTTCTTCCAATTTTCTTTTCCTATGGAAAGGGTGATTCTTTCATCGAGTTTGGTTTCTTGTAGCATGAGAATGTCTAGCATATCAATGTTTTGAAGGTATTTGACAACATCTAATTTGTTGGGGCTTCCCAGACCTCTGCAGTTCCAAGAAACCAATTTCATTATTTACTATTGTAGCTGGAGGGCGCCCCTCCTGGTGTGTCTCCTGCTTTCTTCCTTGCAATCCTAGCTCTGGTATTTCTGCTGAAGGCCATGTCGAGAGTAGCTTGAGATCCTTGCATCTTTTCACGTTTAACTTCTTCCTCTCTTATGTCGTTGCTCGATTTTCGTCCAGGTTTTCTGGAGGATTTATCAACAAGGTCTTCTGAGGAGGTGGGGGAAGCTGCAGTTCTAGATTTGGTAATTTCTGCATAGGAAGGAGAGGGTGCTTTTGTAGCTTTTTTTGTACTTGCAGTGTTATGGGTAAGGGGTTTTCTTGGGGATTCATGAGCCATAGGGGTCTCTTGAGGATCTTGGTGTTCAGAAATTTCTCCTTCTTCGAGAGCTTCATAGGTTTCTTGATTTTCGAGGGTTTCAAGGGTTTTGAATCTATTCTCATTGTTGGTGGTCTTGTATTTTTACTGGTGGGGATTGCTCCCCAGGCCGTTGTTTTCTTTAGAGGGGGATTTTGGTCTAGATCTGGGGTTAGGGTTTTTTTGGATGGTTGTCCATTGATTTGATTTCCTTTCAGAATCCATATCTGTGGGTTTTTTTTTTGCAGTAGCGTGTGAAATGGCCATATTCATGGCAATACCTGCATTTGAAAGGTATTTGCTCATAGTCCAGCTCCTGGATGTGGGACCATCCGACCACAATGAGATTTATTGCTTCGGGGAGGCCATGCTCGAGGTCGACTTCGAGGCAAATCCTTGCGCATGCATATTGATTCTTTTTGTCTGCTTTGTCAATGTATTTTCTAAGGACATTCCCGATGGCTTCCAGTGATTCAGTATTCCAGCAGTGGAGAGGGAGATACAGGAGTCTCACCCAAACCGGGACCGCAGAGGGGATGTCTTGAGTCGGATCAAATCAAGATTCCATTTATTTAGATATAGTCCCTGTGGTCCCATGAAGTACGGTCCATTCTTGAAGCTCAACTCTCGATCTTGCTTGCTATTGAAGACAAAGGCGAAGAAGCCCTTTCCTAGAAGGTAAGAGTTGACATCTTCGGAGATGAGAGGTCTCCAATTTTTTTGAACCCAAGACTCGGTGGCTTTTGGAGAGGTCCACAAGGCTGTAAATTATCCGATTAAACCCCGTTCCGAGAGATTGAGAGCATTTTTGCATGGTTGCTTAACCGGGAGCGCTACCATGGGAATTTCAGAAAGTTTACGCACAAATTTTTCTTGAGTTGCTGAGAGGTTCTTCTTCCCTTTCTTTGAGATGAGATTGATGAAGTTGGTAAGTTCAAGAGGAAGTGGGAGGGGATTAGGAGCGTCGACGTGCGCCATCGTGGATCGGAGCAAGGCCCAGATCGCTGAGATCTCACTCGATCGGTGCAGCGGTCAATCAGATCAGCAGGTAGGGCCATAGCCCAGGCTGCAGAGAGCGGGAGGTTCATGCAGTTGCAGAGCAACGAATATGCCCGCACAATGTCTGCTTGATGTACGCAGAGCAACAGGATGAAGCCCGCATGATGTCGTAGAGACGAACTGGCAATTCTTCTTTCAATCTCTACTTTCGAGGTCAGCACAACTTCTTGGGATATAACCTAAGCACTGGAGTTTATTTTTATTTTTTAATATAAAAATATTATCTAATTTTTGTGTTTTTAATGGAATTTAAGGAAAATAAAAGTTCTTCTTTGCCTCTAGTTTTTATATGTTTTTGAATAGATACTTCTAAATATTAATTTCATCATTTCAAACACAATCAATTCTAAAACCATGCAAATAATCTTACACACGGTGAAAGATTTTAACAATAAATTAACAATATCATAATCAAATCATAAATTTTGTATCATATCTTAAAAAATATCTATATTATACTATTTTATTATTTCTTTTAAAACTCAAATTATTCTTTTTAATTTCTTTTATCATAACCAAATTTGTTTTCTCTTTTTATAAAAAATATCAATATCATAATCAAATTATAAAACCTTTTTCATATTTTCAAAACATGAATATTATAAATTTTATTTTTAATTTTAAAACTCTACTAATCATCTTTATTTTATTTTTTCCAATTTTATTGATTATATTATATTTTATTTAGTTATATATAATGTAAATTTATCTTTATTTTATTTATTTTAATTTTATTCATTTTATTTTGTTTTGTTTTGTTTTTAAATATATTTTATTTAGTATTTTATAATGCAATCTATATTAATATTAATTATATTTTATTATATATTTTTATATTCTATTAATTATATAGTAGATCAAATTTGACATTTTTATAAGATTAAAAAAAGTTATGATGAAAAACACTTTTTAGATTATCCTTTGTACATTTACATTAAATCTAAATTTCAAAATATTTGTCGTGTGTACAACAAGAAGTATAATAAGAGAGTGAGGCTTGTCCTCTTATTCTCCATCTTTCAAAATGTTCTACCATCATTTGATAAGGTCTCTTTTTTCCATTGAAAATGTATTATGCTACTCTCATCAAATCTTAAAAATTAACAAATTAATGAGAGATATTTAGTAATATGTATGTTTTTAACTTTTTTTCTCAATAATCATATAAAATATGAAATAAGAATTATAGAGCAATTTGCAATAAATTGTAAATTTAGAAATAATAATAATTTACTTAAAAAAGAGATTGATAAAGATATTTTAAAATTTTCTTATAAAATAGCAAAATAACATATTTTTATGTTAAAATTGCATTTTAAATCTTCATAGCAATGCAAGTTATTCATATATTTATTGTATAATAAAAATTTAAAAAATTGACATTCTTTTTATTTTCTATTCACTGCTTTATACCCTATATTTAGACTAATTAACCAAATCCATGAATCTACCACCAAAAAGGAAGAGGTTATAACTACTTCAATTATTGAAGTCTCTGAACACAATGGGGAATCCTTCAAATCCCAAAGGAAAATAGTATGTTTAATCTTATTTATCAATATTATTTAAGTCTATTAAATATTAAATATATATGATAGGTTATATAAACAAAGATTGAGTTTATAAAGATAAATATACATAATAAGATGATTTGATATAATTTAAATAATTTTTATATTAATATATTTTTTCATTATGGATTGACTTTTTTAGATAACTTGAATTTCTACTTATTAATATAATTCTAAATGAAAAAAAAAACACTTTCAAAGTTCAAAATACAATTGCAAAGTTTTTAACTTATCAATATTACAAAACTATTTTACATTTTTGTATGTTCATATTTTACCACATTCATTTCCACCATTACGAAATAAATATTTTAAAATATTATTTTTTACTATGTATTCAGCATGTTCAAATTTATGCCATACGAATCACATTTTAATATACAATACAAATTATATTTTAATATATCACATTTTTTGCCGTTCTTAAATATATCACATTTTAAGTTTTAGTATGACATTCAACTTTCCCCTAGGTGAAAAAGGTATGATCGTAAAAGGATGAATACAAATTTAAAATTTTAAAAATGAGTGCATTTGGTTTTTCTCATAAGCTTGACATGATGTTGAGAATAATAATAAAAACTTCAAAGAAGTGGTTCAAATCTATATTATTGTATTATATGAAAAACAATGAGGTTCAAATCATTAAGATAGGAGGAAAACTCAAGAACTCTCTACAAATCATAAATAAATGTGTTAAGGTTTTAGGTATTAAGTGTGAGAGATTTTCTCTAACTAGTTCTCCTAGTTTGGTTTGTTGTTAAGATATTTTTTCAATTAATTGAATGTGTGGCTAAGATAGTGTGTCTATTTTAAGCTTAAGCTTGATGTATATATGTGTAGTGTTTCATTAATTTAATAGAGAACTCAATAGAACTTCCAATCATATCTATTCTCTCATATTTTATCTTGATATCAGAGCATATCTAAGCCTAACTACCTCATGGGAGTTGTTAACACCAAAAAATTGTTCACCTTGCTCATCCCCTTAGCCACACCATATCCCTACATTATGATCACTTTCATCTCCAACATTTTAACCTTCACATGTCCAAAAATCCCAACTTTGCGAATTAAAATGACCCATAATTAGTGTTTTGGATATTTCCCCCTTTTCCACAAAAAGAGGGAGTTGAAAATCTGCATAAAAGGATAAATCCCCCAAAAGGAAAAAATCTCCAAAATAAAGGAAAATTACTAAAAGTCAAATAGAAGTGGGAAAAAATTAAAAATCCATAAAAGAGGGGAAAACCCAATACTTATCTAAATACTAGTGGTCAAAAAATACCAAAGGCACCAAAAACCATCAATTGCTTTGCCGCCCAAATACCAAGGGAAAAACCATCCATCATTTTTCTATATATGGAATGTGAAGGTCCCCCATTTCCATAACTTTCCTCGATACATTCCCATATCACCACTCTGCTAAAATTTCCTTTGAAACCTTGAACCCCCTTGAGCATTCTAGTTTCACCTTTTATCGAAGATTTTGCACCTTGTGATTGGTAGATTGGAGAACACAAGGCTGCCAAGAGACCAGGAGAACTCTACTTCGAACAAATACAAGGGCCCCTTAACATTGATATTTTGAGGTACCTCTTGTTCTATGTATAACCCATTTATACAAATATAAAAGCCATTTTTTTTATTTTACATGTTTGTTGCAAATGTTAGCTTAGATTTATTCCATGGACATGCTTAGATTAACTTTTAATTTTTGTAATTTCTTTTATGTATTTTTTCCATTTTGAACTCTACTTCACTTTCTTCAAACCTTAGTAGGTTCCGTTTGGCATGTTCTGGTGTGAAAGCACCAACAACAATTTTGGTGACTCCAACTGGGTTCGATCTCTATCGATCTGTCATTTGGTTTGACCATCCTTTCTGTTTTTTTTTTGGATTATCTTGCTCAGTTTAGGTTTCTTTTGGAGTATATGTCATTGTATGTTAGATCTAGACCAAAAAATTGGCTTAAAACTCTCAACTCGGCCCCTATTGGAGCTCTGTTTTTGAAAAAATTCTCTCCTAGGCCGAGGTCGCACTTGTTTTTCCAGTAAGTGTGATCCATATCGCATATTATGCCCAGGTTTATGTGACATGTTGCACCCAACACCTTGATAGGTGCAACCCGCCTTCTCCAGGCCCAGGTCATTCTTGTCTGCCTCTTAAGGGCGGCCAAGGTTGCTCCTTTTTCCCTTTTTTGTGCAACTTGTCGTTCTCAGAACCCTGAAAGGTGTGACCTCTTCTTCCCAGGCCTAGGTCACCTCTGTCTTCCTATTAAGTGCAACCCAGGTCACCTAATTTGCTCAGTTAGGTGCGACCCGTCACACAGAAGCCCTCGATAAGGGTGAACCACCTATTTTTATGAGTTTTTACGCTTCGGTCGCGATTGTTTTCCAGTCTTGTGAGACCCAGGTCTCCTTTGTCCCTTCGATAGGCGCGATCTATGACTGTTTTGGATTTTTCGAGGTTGTTTTAGTCCCTTGGACCCTCTGTCCCACCTCTTCCCTTTGCAGACTGCTATGATTTTTCACCCTTGATTAGTTTGTAGTACCCTTTCTGTTCAACTTGCTGCCATTTGCTTGTTGTAGATGTCTTTAGATTTGTCCTTGTGTAACCCTTGTAGTGAAGTAAAATTTGTTTCTTCAATATTCGTTGCATCATTGGGTGTTAGATCTCTTAGGACTGCATCATTTCTCTTTCAGTAAGTTGCATGTTGAAAAATCGTAGCTTGTTTTTGCTTTGAAAAATAAATGCTTAGCTTAGCTGAAGTGATATCCAAAAAAGAAAAAGTTTTTATTTAATTTTGTTTATCATTTCTATTTAAGCATTTACTTTTTTTCATTTAGTATTATATCTGGGTACACACCACATGTGCACACATTTCACACCTTAAATTAAATGCTTGGTTCATGACCCCAAGATTAGCCTTAAAATAAACCTTAACTCAATACATCTTAACCTCATTTGAGGAAGAAAAAGAATTTTGTAGTTAGGTAGGACACTTGGGATAGGCATCAAAATAATTTCCCTTTGTCATTTATATATGAGACATAGGAATTGTCCTTTTAGGGTTCCAAAATACTCTAGTATTTGTGGGAATGGTTGAAACCGATTTATGAGGGGGGGCCTCATATGACGAGGGAAAGTGGCAAGACTGGAACCAGATGACTGGGTGGAATGTCGCACTCCACTCAGTACTAAAGATCATCCAAATCACTATCTTTGAATTGAAGCTGTAGGTAGCCTTTCCCGATATGTCCTGAATGAGGTAGCATAGAAGCCTTTATTTTAGGACTCTTTTACCTGGGATCTCTTTCGACAAAGGGATATCCATGAGCCATATTGGTCTTCCATTTCATTTTTTTTGGCTACGGATTTCATCACCTTGCAAGAGAAATGATTTGTGAGGGATTCCATCTTTTAGTTAGGTGACTGCTTGCACCTTTATCTAGTAGGTTAGTGGGTCATTTTCTGTTTATAGGAGTGCTACTTGTTGGATTTGTGGCCATTTTGTTGTAGCTTATTTTCTGTAGCACATGGTTGCAGTAGTTTTTTTGAGCTGGTTGTTGGCCTACACGTCTCTTTGCTGTTCTCTCCTCTTGCACATTTGGTTGCATTGGGATTTTAAAGCCTTTTTCAAGATCTATATCATACCCGTTTAGTTGCAATCCTATCACTATAGCTCCTCCGAGGTAAACTCGTAGAATTTAGGGGAAGTCACTATAATAGGGTGTTTTAGACCATACACATCGGACCCCTGTTCGACACACTTGGAACCATTTTTTGAGACATTTGAGTTTGATTCTGATTCCTCCCATTCAGAGTCACCCAAACGCTCACCCACACACTCAACTATGCCCATCCAGATGGAAGGAAATATCCCAAGACCTTTCGTTGGGGGAACCATTGGTGGCGGAAGTTGTGGCTTCTCAATAGCTGCTTCCACAACCAACATAGTCATTGATTTTGAAGGTACCACCATTCCCAGTTCCATAGTGATTTTGACCCTAGGTGGAAGTATCCCCACAATCTCAGTCATGACCACCACAGTTGGTGGATCCACGGTCACATCCACATCCAACACAGTTGTGGGTCCTATTATGTATTATCCTATTACTAGTTTGTCGTTCATGGCTAGTCTCAACCTACCTGATTTGTCTAGATTGACTAATGATCATATTAGACATGATCCTACTTGGCCCCCCATGCCTACAAAAATCTCATTAGACATCCCCAAGTTTGAAGGGAAGGTCGTGGAATACCCCCAGAACCACATCATGCACTTCCACTCATGGCGTTCCTCTAATAGCATAGTGGATGATTCCATTATACCGTGTCTCTTTCATAGAACCCTCACCGGTGTTGCAACTAAGTGGTACATTGATCAACCACATTGGGCCAGTGTAATTTTTGGGGGCAAAATTTTGCCAATTGGCTATTTTTTGGGCTTTTTTTCAAAAAATAAATTCGCTATTGGTCATTTTTAGTCTCTAATATCGCCTATATTTACATACAATATTTTTTTTATCATAATATTCGCCAAAATTTACACATTTTAGTAGTAAATTGTAGGCTTCATATTTAATATTCTCCTACATATCTATATCTATGTTTTTTCTAATCCAAAATATTCTCCTAGAATACTATACTTAAGTGTAATATTAGAATCCTTAAAAAATACCATGCATTGGGAACACCCTAATTTTATGTCCTTGGCCTCCACTTTCCTGTAGTTCTTTTAGTTTCCTGTTCAGTATGATGTAATAGTTGAGATCCTCCTATCTTGTCGAAAGAATTCCACCACACAAATTACATACCATATCCACGAGTGGTGTAGACGTCGTAGTTTGTGTAAAATCAAACTTGATGATAGGATATTCCTAGATTGGTTCCTCAAGTCTCTCCTCCCCCCATTTCCAAAGACGTGGCTTTTGAACGCTCGCAACTTGAGGAAGAAGTAATCCTCAAGGAAGAGTAGTTTGACCTGATATATGCATAATCAGGCTATTTGTACACCCTTCTCCCTGATGCCCCTCGCGAAGACTCCTCTCGAAAGGATACATCGGGGGCATCCCATGCTACCAATGGTGTCAGTGGTACTGTTGCATCCCAACCTATACCACATACATATTTATCCCCCATGATGACCACTTACACATACATCAATGCTCCTAGCATTGTGCATCCCCCAATAGGCGCATTTACCACACTAATTTATGGCCCTGATCTATCCCATGCATCATCTCATTCTGGAGTGACACCTTCGTATGTGCCTTCAACCACTACAACTCATGTCCATGGACCTTCCTATCAAGGACTTGCATATGGAGGTGCTCCTCAAGGATACGCACCACCCTTGATTGTTAATCGATATTATCCTCCTCCTGGCACACCACCAGTAGCTCCCACATAAAATTCTCCCAAAGATCCACCTTTTCCATAGGGGAAAGTTTATGCGTAGCGGGACCAACCCCAAAGCAAAGAAACCCCCAATAACCAGCAAGGGCATCCTAATCATAGAAAAGGTAGGAATAGAAGGAATAATCAATGTCAAGGAGGGGGAGAACCACCTCCAATCCCCCTTGACAATAATGGATCCAATATTGCCAATTAGAACCCTAACCAACCACCTAATCAAGGAAAGAACCCACAGCTATGAACCAATCATTTGTGTTCTTTCAACAACATCTATGGACATTATGCACATCATTTCCCCCATTTGGCTAAAGCTCGTCAGCTTTCAAACGAAGCTAATTGACGGGAAGCAACAACTACCCCTCGGGCATAGCTTGACCCACCTCAACTGGTTCAACAACCAATGGTGTTGAAAAACACCTTACCCACTCAAGGGGTATTCGCAACATAGCCCTCGGTTATGTATGCCGCATCCTCGAGTTAGTCTCCTGATTCAAGAGTATGATACCTTTTGATATTGTCTTCTGAAGTGAAACTACAGACTCGTCATAACCAATATGGTTCAGCTACCGAATCCACCCCTATGGATTAGTCTTTGCATATGCCTAGAACCTTGACTAATGGGACTCCAAAAGTTCCAAAATTTCCTTTGCATCACGTTTCAAACAATCCTAGTGCTTGAGTCGCTCTCAATTATAGCATTGTGGATGATTTGGCCCAATTTCCCACCTCCATGTCAACCTTGGAAGTTCTCAGGAAATTCCCTACGCAATGCAAAGAAATATTGTCATATTTACGTGCAATCGGTCCATCTTATTCACGTTTGATCACATTCAACTTGGATCAGTTAGACCCATGCATGCCTTCATCCATCACGTTCCAGATTCCGGTGTTGATCCAGAACTTAGTTATCCATTGATGCATTATTGATGAGGGCACCTCCACATGCATTATGTAAATCTTTGTTTGGTATAAGCTTGGCTCCCTAGAGTTACAACCATGAACGAAAACCCTATGTGCTTACAATGCTTGCACTGCCCAACCCTAGGGACTTCTCCCAAATGTTCTTATCGATTTAGCTAACAAAACCATCATGATTGACATTGAGGTTTTTAATGCTCATCTTGATTACAACCTCCTCTTTCGGCGTAGCTATATGGATGCTATGAAAGTAGTCACTTTGTCAGTATTCCAGCTCATGATGTTCCCTCATAAAGGCAAGGTCATCGAAAATTGACCAGTTGAATTAGTACGACCCCAAGGGTCCAGCCACTCCAGATAATGTCCTCCCTATGGTTGAAAACACCATTTATGGCTCCTCCATCCCCTTGATTTCTGTCGCAGGGTTGGGTCTTTATTATGACGCTCCCGTGACTGCCACATTCTAGGCCTTACCCCCACCCCCCTTGGGTGCAGAGGTATCATATTTATGCACCATTTATTCCAGTAACCCGATACCCCAACTGTAACTTGTGACTCAATCTGCACCACAATCGCAATCCTAGCCGCAGCTGGCATCAATTCCCCACCGGGTGGGAGCTATGCCTATACACACAATCCCATTCTTGTTTCCATCATCATGAGTGGTCACTATGCCCGTGATGGAAACCCTTAACCTCCCGATCTTGACGTTAGGAATTCCTATTTGGTACCTACTTGCGCCAATCCCTCTCCCAACCCCACAAGTTATTCCGCAAACCCGTGCAACCAATTAATACTGCCAATCCTATGCCTCTCAGTTTTTCCACTGCAACACCCTTGGCCCCCACACCTCCTCCAACTAAGAACGTTGGGGGAAAGACTATGAAGGAACCCACGCTGGGAAAAATGAACATAGTCATGAACCATGCCACCACTGCCTCAGCTTGAGCACCCTCGCCTTGTGCTTTGTGCGATACTTTGGGTCATGCTACCCAAAACTGTCCAAAGTCTATGCACTCGCATGTAGATGTTGGATGATGGAAAAAACCTCCCAGTAGTCCAATTTCCTGATACTCCCCAAGTGTGCAACAAGTCCCTATGCACAAAGCATCCTTGTGAAGTTTGTGGTCTTTACGACCATTATTCACACCACTTTCTAGATTTTCCTGAATATCGATCTCTTCTAGATGACCTACGTAGAGTTTCCTTGGAGTCCCAAATCACTTTCATCGAAGAATTCCACCCCCTGGTATCTTCTTCTGATAGAGCCAACACCATCTCTTTTATATTGTCACATGATCAGCCTTACATGTTGTCAGCCAATGTTGATCCCTCTGATCTCTTTAGTCAATTCTTTTGGAGCGACAAAGAGATACTTGAAGCATTAACCAGACCTAATTTTACTTGGGATGACATGCACCATCATGCATATTTTATTCCCAAGGAATGAACTACATCTTTGTTAGATCATTTATCTATTGAGTCGAAAGAATTCATGCCTCATGGAAGTGTTGATTGGTTCAAACATCCAATCATATCCCCTGCTGCCTTTGAAGAAGGGAACATGACCAATATCTCGCCCACCATTCAGGTAGATATTTTCATTAAACTATGCATCACTAAGAGTATCACATTAGGTGCCTCCTGCACCCCAGATGAGGTCACCTCATACAAGAAACTCTTTCAATAGTTTCATGATGTTTTCACTTGGTCCTAAACCAAGATGCCTAGCCTTGACCCCTCCATTATTGAGCATCATATCGACACATGGCTATATGTTGCACTCATTTGCCAAACGTAGAGACTGATTCACCCATCCAGAGTGCTGGCTATAAAGGATGATATTGAGAAGTTGTGCAAAGTGGGTTTCATCTACCTGATTGCACATATCTCTTGGGTTTCCAAACCTATCCTCGTGAAAAAAAAACATGGCACCATACATGTGTGTACTGATTTTCATGATTTGAATCTAGCATGTCCCAAAGACAACTGCCTGACCCCATTCATTGACCAACTCATTGACACATGTGCGGGCCACGAACTTCTTTCTTTCATGGGCAGATTTTTCAAGTATAACCAGATCCATATCTGCAAAGAGGACCAATACAAGACTTCCTTCACCACCCCTTGGGACACTTTCGCTTGTCGAATTATGTCATTTGGTCTCAAGAATGTTGGAGCCATCTTCCAGCGTGCCATGAAATTATGCTTTCATGACTTGGTCCACATTATCCACATTTACTTGGATTACCTAAAGGCTTGATCCAAGAAATGTTCTAAACAACTGGAATATCTTTGGCAAGTCTTCCTCCGATGCCATAAATATAATGTTCGCTTGAACCCCCTCAAGAGTGTTCTATGTTCCTAATGGTCGCTTATTGGGATTCGTCGTTTCCCAGAAAGGTGTTATTGTTGATCCCCTGAAGGTTTAATCCATCCTTGATGTTCCACCCCCACGAACTTTGTGCCAACTTCAGAGTATCCAAGGAAATGTCAATTTTTTGTGTTGGTTTATCTTGGACTACGCTACAAATGTTCATTGGTTCTTGTGCTTTCTTTGGACCAACATCCCATTCATTTGGGACGCACAAGCCCAAGATTTTTTCGATGTGTTGAAACAAGCTCTTTCCTCCACTCCCTTGATATCTCCACCATATTTCATGAAGGATTTTATACTTTACAGATCAAAATTCGAATATGCTATCATTGGAGTACTAGTCCAAGAAGATGCTACTCGTCAAGATCATGTGATCTACTATGTGAGTCAGACTTTATCCATCCCTCCATTACAATATCCCCACTAGGAGAAAATGGCCCTAGCCGTCATTTTTTTGGTTTAGAAGCTGTGCCATTATATTCTTATGAGTTGAACCACTGTCTGGGTAGATTCAAACCCCATGATCACCAAGGCATTGGCTTTGGCACATCTTAAGACAGACCTACCATCTTCATATGTGCCCTCTCCATTCATCAACAATTTACTTGATGAACATTTGTTCATTGTTTCGTCGGATGACCCATGGTACAGAGACAACCTCCTATATCAACACACCAAGAAATTTAATCTTCATCTTAGTTTTGATGATCGACGTTTCATATGCCAAAAAGCATCTTGATATCTCCTTAGTGACGATGTCCTTTATCGACAAGGAATTGATACCATTTTGCATAGATTCCTCACTCATGATGAGGTTGAGTAGGTCCTTAATGAATTTCACAGAGGATCTTGCGGTGGCCATCTCTCTAGAATGGCTACTACCCAAAAGGTCATTCGTGCCAGTCATTTCTGGCCGACCCTCTTTACCGATTGCATTATGGAAGTTAAGGAGTGTCGCAATTGCCTACTCTTTTCCCCAAAGGAAAAAACACCTCCCGCACCACTCCACCTTGTTATTACCATCAATCCATTCTATAAGTGGACCACTGATTTCATGGAGTGTGTTAAAATTTGATATGCTAAGACAGAAAATAGCAGCATTACATTCCATTTCATAATAATAGCATATACAGGATCACTGAAGAAACAACAAGCACAACATAAACACAAGAGACACAAATTTATCCTGGGAAACCCTCATGGAGTAGAAAACCCAGTAAAGCTTCCTCAATATAGATGACCAACAATATACAAAGATGCAAACCAAAGACATGATCTCCTCCTCCATCATAGCAGACCTCTCCTCCACAAGTGCGCCACTCTCAAGTGAGTGAGTGTGTCAAATGAGGAATACACCTCCTCTATTTATACACTACTCCGACTTGTCTTTTACACAAGAACACATAGGCTCGTATTTAACCAATGGGTTAAATATGTTAGGATATTCCTATACTCCATCCTAGTCCTCCTAACATTTCTGACATTTTTAGTCCTGCATGCAAAATTAGGGTTTTGCATGCAATTAGGGTTTTGCATGCAATTAGGGTTTGCATGCAATTAGGGTTTGCAGCACCAGCACCTAGCCCTTGCCAAACTAGCCCCAGGAGCTTCTCTCGGATCAGTCTTAGCTCTCCTAGAGCTTAGTGCGCCCTCTTTTCAGTTATTGCATGATAAGGGCGCCCTTCTTCACCTACCAGTCCAGTTTAGTTCAGTTATCTTCAGTTCTTCCTTGATTTAAGGATTAACTGACTCCTAACTGACCTTATCACTCTTTTGGACCTCCAGTGTGACTAGATAGACTGTTTTGACTCCAGTTAGATCCATGAGCGCCCCCCACTGAGTCTCCTTCACTATATCAGTGCTTCCATGTGCCAGTTACACCAACCACACTCAGTTAGACTCAGTTTGACTCCCGGTTGATCACTACTTGTGCATTGATGACTTCACCGATGATGAGATAGACTCCTAGTTTGGCACTGATGACTCTCCACTGATTATGGATCTGTGCATGAAGGATAATTCGAATTATACCTAGTGAATTTGAATCCTCATACTCAGCATTGTATATTTACCCGGTTACTATTCTGATTAATGTAATGTGTGCAATTATTCTGCCTCTATTGGATCTATGTTCTATTGCTTCTCTCTTCTTCCTAAATTCTTTCATAGTGAGGTTTACATCATCTCTTTGGATATTATGTGGGCAATTTCACATGGTATCAGAGCCTTGAGAGTATATTCTACCTCCATTCTTGAGAGTTTTTTGCAGGTATTTTGAAGTTCCAGCAGTTGCAGCAGCAGATTCAGTAGCTTCTATTTTGCACTTGTTCAAGCAATCAAGATGAGCAATTCGAATGATCCTTCTTCTATACTTCTCACTCCTTTCAATTATTTCGAATGGAAAAGGAAGATGATAATACTCTTGCGATCAAGAGGGTTTACTAGAATAGTTGAAGAAAAAGATGTCATACCACATCAAGCTGAAAAGAGAGTCAAGCACCTAAACAAAATGGATGAAGCCTTTGGATTCATATGCCTTCATATTTCTGATGATCTATTGTTTCATGCTGATGGATTGAAGTCTCCATATGATTTATGGATAAAATTGAGGAGTCTTTTTGGCAAACAAGACGAACTGAGAGGCTACATTCTTGAGAATGAATTGGTTGCCCTTCAACCTAGCAATTTCGAGAGCATTCAAGATTTCTTCTCCAAATTTCAGAATTTGGTTTTGCATTGCAAGCAATGTGGCATCACTAAAAGTGATGAGCAATTGATACTCTCTATATTGAGCAAACTTGGATCTCAATTTTCTGTCTTTGTATCTACATTTCATTCTGTTCGAATGTCCATCCCTGGATGGAAGTTTCCCACCTTAAGTGACTTCATTGAGGCTCTCACTCAAGAAGAGAACAAACTGTTTCAAATGGGTGCCATCAAAACCTCCAGAGATCTAGCTCTGTTGGCTGGTGAATCAAGTGGAGCGAATGATAAAGGGGGACAAAAAGGAAAAGGAAAGAAACCTTCAAGATCCAAGAATGACAAACAAAAGAGACCAAATTGTACCTACTGCAAGAGAGGAAACCATCCTGAGCATGCCTGCATGCATAAGAAGATTGATCTTCTAACCAAGCTTCTTGAACAAAACCAAATTGTTGTTCCAAAAGAAGCAAAGATGTCTGATTCTGGAAGTGGATCTGATGATTGTCATGCATTGATGGCTGGTTTTTCAAAGACAAAAGCTCTCCTCATAGATTCTGGAGCTTCCAACCACATGATGGCACAAGAAGAATCCTTCTCCTCTTTGGATCTCCAAGATGGGCCTACCATTCACATGGGAGACAACTCTCAGATTTCTGCCAAAGGTTTGGGTACAGTTCATATGGAGCATGGTAAGTTCAAAAATGTCTTATTTGTTCCTTCTCTTACAGCTAATTTGTTATCAGTATATCAAATGACTCATACAGGATCTCCAAAACAAGTGATTTTTGGTCCAGACACAGTAGAGATTACAGAAATCTCCACTGGAAAGGTTATAGCGAATGGGATTTCTAATCATGCCTCAAAGGCATATGAGTTCTCCCACTTCATGCCCTTCTCTCCAACTATCCCTTCAGATTCTGATGAGGATCACAGTGACTTCTCTTCCAGTGACTCCTATTCTAGTGAGGAAGAAGATCAAGATTTTGATGTTGAGATCATAGTTCAAGAAGATTCAGAACCAACACCTATTCTTAGTCCAGATTCAAGAGAAATATGTTCTCACACAGTCCTTGCTACTACTAAGAACACAATTGATGATGTATTTGCTTACAGAACTACTAGACTTCAGCAGCATGCTAACCTTGCATTATGCCATCCACCTCTCCATGAGAGATTCAGCATGATGATGGGGTTTACTCTTCCATTCCTTGGGAAAACTCATCATGATACATTCGCTCCAGTGACAAAAAAGGTTCCTGAAAGACTTGCTACATTCAACACATTCTCTAGCACTTGCATTCGCACTTTACAGAGGATTAGCTTACCAAGTCTCTTTGCAAAGTTTTCACTGATGAAAGCTTGCTTCTTTTCTGCTTAGAGTAATGGCTCCTTGAGTTATTCAAAAATATAAAAAAAAAAAAAGGAAAAAGAAAAATTGAGGCAGTATTCTTTTTATCATTTCATTGATTGTATGGGTGACCTTTGGTCCTAGTTACCAGGGCCCAGGATGGATTAAGGGGGGGGTGTTAGGATATTCCTATACTCCATCCTAGTCCTCCTAACATTTCTGACATTTTCAGTCCTGCATGCAAAATTAGGGTTTTGCATGCAATTAGGGTTTTGCATGCAATTAGGGTTTTGCATTCAATTAGGGTTTGCATGCAATTAGGGTTTGCAGCACCAGCACCTAGCCCTTGCCAAACTAGCCCCAGGAGCTTCTCTCGGATCAGTCTTAGCTCTCCTAGAGCTTAGTGCGCCCTCTTTTCAGTTATTGCATGATAAGGGCGCCCTTCTTCACCTACCAGTCCAGTTTAGTTCAGTTATCTTCAGTTCTTCCTTGATTTAAGGATTAACTGACTCCTAACTGACCTTATCACTCTTTTGGACCTCCAGTGTGACTAGATAGACTGTTTTGACTCCAGTTAGATCCATGAGCGCCCGCCACTGAGTCTCCTTCACTATATCAGTGCTTCCATGTGCCAGTTACACCAACCACACTCAGTTAGACTCAGTTTGACTCCCGGTTGATCACTACTTGTGCATTGATGACTTCACCGATGATGAGATAGACTCCTAGTTTGGCACTGATGACTCTCCACTGATTATGGATCTGTGCATGAAGGATAATTCGAATTATACCTAGTGAATTCGAATCCTCATACTCAGCATTGTATATTTACCCGGTTACTATTCTGATTAATGTAATGTGTGCAATTATTCTGCCTCTATTGGATCTATGTTCTATTGCTTCTCTCTTCTTCCTAAATTCTTTCATAGTGAGGTTTACATCATCTCTTTGGATCTTATGTGGGCAATTTCACAAAATACCCCACTACAACTGACTGGGCCGACCCCTCTAGGGTTGTCTAATAACCCATTGACCCACATAACACATATAGGGCTGACCCCCACTAGGGAAGTCTAATAACCCAAGTTACCACATTCCGACGGAGGAATAAACATCTCCGGATATACAATAAGATCTTCACGGAGGAATGAAACATCTCCGGAATAATAAAGTACAATTATAATATTCTTTGAAGTTACAATATCTCAACACTCCCCCTTAACGAGAAGGATATTATAACAGCATCTGCACGAGCAAGGAGTCATCAACATCATACATGATACATCTATAAATAATTGGAAGCTTTCTCAACATCATCAGTAACTCAACCAGTTACTGGAACATCTTCAATACTGGAACATCAACATCTTCAGTACTGAGTCTTTATCTTCTGCAGTACTCAAACAGATACAGCAACATCAATATCTGAATCCTCACGATCGTCAGCATCGTCATCACACGATCATCAGCATCGTCATCACACGATAATCAGCATCATCATCACACGATCATCAGCATCATCATCACACGATCATCAGCGTCGTCACATCATCTTGATCTACAACATCTGGTTCATCACGATCTACAGCATCGTCATCATATGATCATCAGCATCGTCATCATACCATCATCAACTTCGTCATCATACGAACATCAACATCGTCATCATGCGATCAACATCCTCATCATCAGCATCCTCATCATACGATCAATCAGCATCGTCATCATACGATCAACAACATCGTCATCATACGGTCAACAACATCGTCATCATACAATCAACATTTTCCAGGGTGATCAATCCTGCTCTCTTTAGGACATACGTCCATGGATGATGCAATCCAGTCATGTACCTTTTGAACCGAAGTCCAAGGACGATCCAGTCCTATCATGTACCTTTTGAACCGAAGCTCAAGGACGATCCAGTCCTATCATGTACCTTTTGAACCGAAGCTCAGGGACGATCCAGTCCTATTATGTACCTTTTGAACCGAAGCTTAGGGACGATCCAGTCCTATTATTCAATTCTTAGAGACCTCATGTCTACGGCTCAATTCACAGGACCAAAGTCCGAGGACGATCCAATCCCCTTACCTGTTCATTCAGGATTTTGTTCTCGAAGACATCATGTCTACGGCTCAATTCAAAGGACTAAAGTCCGAGGACGATCCAATCCCCTTACCTGTTCATTTAGGATTTTGTTCTCGGAGACATCATGTCTATGACTCAATTCAAAGGACTAAAGTCCGAGGACGATCCAATCCCCTTACCTGTTCATTCAGGATTTTTGTTCTCGGAGACATCATGTCTATGGCTCAATTCAAAGGACTAAAGTCCAAGGACGATCCAATCCCCTTACCTGTTCATTCAGGATTTTGTTCTCGGAGACATCATGTCTACGGCTCAATTCAAAGGACTAAGGTTCGAGGACGATCCAATCCCCTTACCTGTTCATTCAGGATTTTTGTTCTCGGAGACATCATGTCTACGGCTCAATTCAAAGGACTAAAGTTTGAGGACGATCCAATCCCCTTACCTATTCATTCAGGATTTTTGTTCTCGGAGACATCATGTCTACGACTCAATTTAGGACTGAAGTCCAGGGATGATCCAATCCCCTCAAGTCCACCAAGGACTTCATTCTCGAAGACATACGTCTACGGCTCTCTTTAGGACTGAAGTCTAGGGATGATCCAATCCCCTCAAGTCCACCAAGGACTTCATTCTCGAAGACATACGTCTACGGCTCTCTTTAGGACTGAAGTCCAGGGATGATCCAATCCCCTTACCTGTTCATTCAGGATTTTGTTCTCGGAGACATCATGTCTACGACTCAATTCAAAGGACTAAAGTCCGAGGATGATCCAATCCCCTTACCTGTTCATTCAGGATTTTGTTCTCGGAGACATACGTCTACGGCTCTCTTTAGGACTGAAGTCCAGGGATGATCCAATCCCCTCAAGTCCACCAAGGACTTCATTCTCGAAGACATACGTCTACGGCTCTCTTTAGGACTGAAGTCCAGGGATGATCCAATCCCCTCATGTCCACCAAGGACTTCATTCTCGAAGACATACGTCTACGGCTCTCTTTAGGACTGAAGTCCAGGGATGATCCAATCCCCTCATATGTCAATCATGGGTACAAGTATCTTCATCCATACAAGTACATCAAGGCATCATGTATCCTCATCATCAAAACATGTATATCAAAACATGTATCCTCATCAATAGCATCAAATACATATATCATTAAAGGCATGTATACATCTATCATCAAAAGCATGTATTCTCACTAATACATCTATCATCAAAAGCATGTATACATCTATCATCAAAAGCATGTATTCTCACTAATACATCTATCATCAAAATCATGTATACATCTATCATCAAAAGCATGTATTCTCACTAATACATATATCATCAAAAGCATGTATTCTCACTAATACATCTAGCATGTATACATCTATCATCAAAAGTAAAAAATATAAGGGTCCTAAAAAATAATTCTAAGTAACTAAGTGCAGTAAAAGGTAACCTCATCATTGATGAGACAGACTTGTTATCAGATACTATGCTACTCCCCCTTTCAAGGAGAGTTCTTTTGAACTATACCAAGCTTGTCTCGAAAGTATTCAAACTTCACTTGAGACAGAGGTTTAGTCAAGATATCAGCAATCTGATCCTCAGTGCTTATATATACGAGCTTGATAACTCCTCTTTGCACCATATCTCGTATAGAGAAGTATCAGATCTCTATGTGTTTGACTTATCGTGGAACACAGGATTTTCAGTCATCTTAATGCAGCTTTGATTGTCACACATAATCACAGTGGGATCCATTTCTAAGTCAACCACTCCATATAATAGCTTCTGAAGCCACACTGCTTCACAGCTGGCAGAGCAGATAGCCATATATTCTGCTTCAGCAGTACTGAGAGCCACACTAGATTGTTTCTTGCTGAACCATGAGATCATGGCAGATTCAAGACTATAACATCCACCTGATGTACTCTTTCTGTCTGAGACACTTCCTACCCAATCAAAATCTGAGTAACCATGTAAACGGAGTTCATGACCTCCAAGATAATATAGACCAAAAATCTAATGTACCTTTTAGGTACCTCACTACATGCTTTGTAGCTATTAAGTGAACCTTACTAGGTTCTACTAGATACTGACTTAGGGTATTTACAGCAAAGCATATATCTGGCCTAGTATTTGTTAAATACATCAAAGACCCAATGATTTGTCTATATAGGGTTAGGTCCACTAAATACGATGAGTCATTAAATAACTTCAAGTTGGAGTCCATGGGAGTGGCCATGGCTTTATACTCCAACATATCAAATCTTTTTAGAAACTTCACAGCATACTTACCTTGATTTAAAAGATTCCTTTTGGATCTTGCCATACTTCTAGACCTAAGAAGTAGTGCATTAATCCAAGATCTTTCATTTTCATTTCTGCAGCCATTTTCATGACCTGTTTCTCATTCCTTGTCAGAAAGAGATCATCGTCATACAATAATGGTATGATAGGTTCATCATCCACAACCTTAAGGTAAAGGTTAGGAACAACTTTACTTCTGGTAAAGCCCAAGCTTTGTCATGAGGCTGTCAATTGTCCATTATTCACACTCTGCATTGAGTGATCTTCTGCATATCTATCTGTGCCATCTCTCGTCAGATGGGTCTACTAATATGAGCCTCAAAATCATTCGAACTCTGTGGTGAGTTCCTTCTTGCATCCATGTCATATGTGTATAGAAGCCATATTCAACCTTGTAGCAAAGGTTGAGATCCACATCACCCATGATGATCATTAAGCTCATCAATTGACTACCGATCCTGGGTACCCATACAGAATCTGATTCACACTTCTTCTTTAATTACATCATTAAGAGAATGGTCTTATCTAGTCCCTTGGAGCAAAACATCTCATCATGATTCTCTTCCTCTTTCTAAGAGAATCTCTTAACCACTAGCTTTCTATAGTGTGTTTGATTTGTAAATCTTTTGTTGAACATCCATCGCTTGTTCAGAATTCATCATTCATCATGATCTTTCCTACAAATCAAAATTAAGTACATGATTAGTAATACTTCATAATCATCAAATCATATTGACATGATAACCTATTATGCATACAGATATCATTTACATAGTTATGCAACTATTTTGGCACAACACTTTCCCATATCCTGTATGCATACAGTGGCTATCTAGATGCCTTCCATCTCTACCAGAACATACTATCGAGAGTGTGCACAGCTCTCAGCATGTCAGCAAAGAGGTTTCATTCTAGACAAGCAACAATGGAATGTTTGTCCAACTTACCAATCATATGCATATTAGTAGTATACTGTTCAATGCTTTATGAATGTTTACACTCAGCATGATATATTCTAGGAATACAAATATGCATACAGGAAATATCATTTACTATTTCTAATAACAACTCAAATACTTATCTTTTATGTTTGTGTGGTTGCCTCCCGCTTGATCTTATGTATGTCTTCTGAACTTCTATTCATTCTGTACCACTGTGCATGCTCAAGTGTACACTAGTGTCATCTTCATGATCTCATACACAAACATACATTCATTAGTATATTCTCAATATTATCAAAACATTCTAATTCTAAACATTCTTGAATATGTACAGTCGTGATCATTAGTATTCAGGGTTTCAAGGAAGTCTTCTTTTACTCATGCATATTCTTGTTTTATCTAGTTAGTTAAATCATCAACCAAGATAAGAGACATAATATGCATAAACCCTTGATTACTAACCAATCATACCAAGTATACTTACATAAGGGATCCTAACACAAGGTAAGATTCTAACATGACATAGGAAAACATACCTGGATTAGTATACCTGCTTAGTTATGTACAACATACCTAACCAATCTCTTCAATGATTTAGAGATCCTGAGCTAGAACCTGCATGTCTCATAGGTTAAACATAATATAAAAAAGTCATACATACCTCGTGAGTCTTTGTCTTCATGTTGTCATGGTCATGGAACTTGATTTGTCTTTTGTGATGTACCTGTATCTTGTTAGCAGACAACATCAACCTCACACAACACCATAATGCATAAGTACAATCATATAGCCCTAATCAATGAATGTCTTCGATCATTCACATGCATTCATATTGTTACTAGGGTTATAAGACAATTAATAACATTAATCAAGATTGTACTAATAAATAACATGAAGACAAACACATTATGAACTTAATCAAGAATCAGATTTCAAGGCATACCTAAACCTCCTTAAGTCATACCTATCGAGACTTTTTTGTAGTCTTCTTATGTAAGGCCTTAGCCTCAACTCCCCCTGAAACTTGATCTGGAGCTTGATTAGGGTTTGCTAGAGAAACCCTAAAAATTCAATCTTTGACTTTCACACTTCTGAATAGATGGAAGAATGTGTCTTGCTGAGCTGATAAAACTAGCATTCTTCAATTTTGTAATCTCCAAAATTTGACCCCTCAAAATTGCCTTCGAAACTTCTGGATCTTTTGGATAGGATCCCAAACTAGGGTTTGATGAAGCCCACCCTTCTGCTCAATCAAAAGGTTTGATCCAAGGCTCTAAACTCTTGTTTTTCTGAGGAGCTTCCAGCCGTGGTTACAGACTTCAAAAATTCCAACTTTTGCTGAAGCCCTAATTTTCCATCTTTTCGATCAAAATCCCGAGCTAGGGTTTGATCAAGCCCGGTCTTGTACCCAACCAACAAATTCGATCTTGGTCTCTAAATTTCGATTTTCCTGAGTAGCATTCAACCATGGATTCCGATTCCAAAAATTCTAACTTTCTCCGAAACCCTAAATTCCGGAAGCCATGAATAAAGGTGCTCCAAAAATAATTATGTTTTGACAGAAATATGTACCTGATTGTTTCTGCTATAAATCTGAAATTTTCGCTCCAGAGGGTCTGAGAACTTTTTATGCAGTAGCCTGACCTGTCTTCTTTCCATCTTGACAGGTCTGACCTCAATTGGATTTTCTGAGAGAGAGTTATGCCAAATGTCGCAACATGACCTGTTTTGGGATAATACAAGAGAGCGAACTTGTGCGGCATTCCGCGTGTCATTGTTTGAACTTCGGCCTCTGAAAACTTTTTCTGAGATAGCTCGCCCTGTTATCTTTCCATCTTGACAGGTCTGACCTCAATTGGACTCTCTGAGAGAGAGTTATGCCAAGTGTCGCAACGCGACCTGTTTATGGGATAAAATAGGAGAGCGAACTTGTACGATGTGCCACGTGTTTATGGGATAAAACAAGAGAGCGAACTTGTATGATGTGCCACGTGTCACTGGTTCAGCTTCGGCCTCTGAAAAAAGTTTCCTGAGATAGTACAGTCTGTGTACTACCTGTCATTTTTTAAGAAATTTCATTTGGAGCTTCCTAGCCCAAGTTATGACCTTTTTTCCTAGGTCACCTGATTTTGACTGAGATCTGGAAGAGGCAAAAACCCTAACTTGTACTGATCATAACTTACAAGGTACAACGAATCTGAGGGTTCCCTTTGGACACAAGATACCTGGAGATGTCATCTACGACCTGTAAAGGTTTCAGATCCTGAACCTTCGCCAAAATGGATTTATAGTGAAAGTTCCACGATGACTAGGTTTTGCTATATAAAACCCTAACCTTCAAATTATCGTAAGTAAAGCAAGTGTCGTAAGTGCCATACCTTGCCTTCCTTCAGGTTAGCTCTGATACCATGTTAAAATTTGATATGCTAAGACAAAAAATAGCAGCATTACATTCCATTTCACAATAATAGCATATACAGGATCACTGAAGAAACAACAGGCACAGCATAAACACAAGAGACACAAATTTATCCTGGGAAACCCTCATGGGGTAGAAAACCCAGTAAAGCTTCCTCAATATAGATGACCGGCAATATAAAAAGATGCAAACCAAAGACATGATCTCCGCCTCCATCATAGCAGACCTCTCCTCCACAAGTGTGCCACTCTCAAGTGAGTGAGTGTGTCAAATGAGGAATACACCTCCTCTATTTATACACTACTCCGACTTGTCTTTTACACAAGAACACATAGGCTCGTATTTAACCAATGGGTTAAATACCCCACTACAACTGACTGGGCCGACCCCTCTAGGGTGGTCTAATAACCCATTTACCCACATAACACATATAGGGCTGACCCCCACTAGGGAAGTCTAATAACCCAAGTTACCACATTCCGACGGAGGAATAAACATCTCCGGATATACAATAAGATCTTCACGGAGGAATGAAACATCTCCAGAATAATAAATTACAATCATAATATTCTTTGAAGTTACAACATCTCAACAGAGTGTAACCCTACTTCAGTTGGAGGCCATAAATACAACATTGTGGTTGTTGCTTATTTTACCAAATGGGCTAAAGCCATGCCCATGTTTAACTGCCAAGCAAAGGTCACAGTGAAATTTTTCTTTAACCATGTTATCACTCATTTTGACGTCCCTCGTTAGCTTGCATCTAATCATGGTAAAGATTTTGAAGACACTGTTTGGAAATATCTCTCTATCCTTTTGAAATTTGAGGACCAATACTCATCCTTATACTATCCGTGGGGAAATGGTCAATTTGAGGCTATCAACAAAATCCTCAAAACCATGCTCCAATGGACAGTGGATAAGAACAATTCCAATTGGAACCATATGATTTTTCTAGCCTTGTGGTATATCGAACCTCTACAAAACTAGAAACTGGTTTCACCTTATTCCATTTGGTCCATAGTGTGGAATCAATCCTCCCAATCGAATGTTAGATCCCATCCCTCTACATTGCTATCGAGATTTTACCTGATACATCTCCCTTAGAGTAACGATTTCTCATGCTTTAACATGTAGATGCAAATCACCGTACTACCATCCAAATGATTGAAGCTACCAAGCATTATTCTAAACCCCATTATGATGTGCATGTTCTCCCGCATACCTTCAAGGAAGGGGACCTTGTCCTCATCTATGATCAAACCCACGAAAAAGTAGAGAATGGGAAGTTTGAATCCATGTGATAGGGCCCATATGTTGTGAAACACTATCTTAGAAAGGGGGAATACCTCCTAGTTGATTCCAAAGGTCTCCTCTTGAACACACCCCACAATGCTTTGTATCTCAAGATATTTTATGCTTGACTTGACCGAACCCTTTGTTCGTTGTAGTATAGTTTTCACCTTTTTGTTTTACATTGTTTTTATGCATGAGCCTTATAGTTTGTTCATGTGATTGTTACTAGATGGATATCATTCCCTCCATTCATGTCGGCTTCGTCAATGGCACAAGTAGATGGTCCCTAAATATCACTTTGGTTGCATGGGTCATATACTCCCCCTCATATGAGTTGATCCATCTTGATGGAGTATGTATTGGTGAAACCACCAATAACCAGGATGAGTATGATGGTGTGATCAGTCTCTTGATCTCTACCCTCAATTTGAATATATATCACATCAGTGTCTTTCTAGACTACCAACTACTTGTCACCCAGTTGAACGACTGCTATCAAGTACGTGACCCTTGCCTCTTTAGAAATTTCTTGCACACTACACAATTGGTTGGACATTTTGAGTTCATTACATTCATACATTTCCTTAGGTGTTCCAATAGTGTTGTAGGCCAAATGGCTAATGACATTCTAAAGTGGCATATCAATCATCATATATAGGAAACAAACCATCAACATGCATTTTCATATAATTTTTCATTCACATGGACATAAGCATAACATAAACATCATCATGAAATAAAAGGATCATAACTATAAAAACTATAAACATAGCATCCATGTGCATCTGTATATAATGTCATAATAGCTCAAAATAGTGTAGTCATGTTTGCATAGAGGATCCCCAATAGCTTCCTAAAAAATCATAAACCGAGTACATCAATCGAAAATACCCATGCTCAGTACTCTCATTATCCTCCAAGGGATAATCACCCCACACAATAGCTCTCATAGAATCAACAACCACGACAATCCAACCATGATGGGACTCCACTTAGAAGGAGCTTGGTAGCAGATGGTGATCAATTCGTCTTCTAGGTACTTTCAACCATCGTAAAGAACTCCCTTCGGTAGTTGATCAATACCTTTCTACAGTGAGTCCAGCATAGCCTCGTTGGTGCTTCGACATCGTTTATGCTCATGGGAAATATTATCTATCCCCATTATCTTGTTGGATGTGTCGGTCCAATATGTACACACACATGACTAATCATCAATATCGACGTCATATAGAAAATATAGCTACCATTTATGCTATTAGCATAAACATGGTTATACATAAAAAATAATTACATACGTACCATCGGGCCCCCAGGCATGGCTGGGAGGTTGAGGAAACTCAAGGTCACACTTGAAGACTATGCTGACATATTGATAGTCCTCAATCATCATTGGTTGCTCAGGCCACTCTATAAATAACTCTTTGGTGAAGAACCTTCCCACTAAGCACCCTCCCTCCCTGATCATCATCTCACACTAGCATGCCATCCTAGGCTCCATAGACCCACCATCGTGCACTGTTATGTGCACTTGTACTGTAGGCACTTTCTCAAAGAAGAATGATCATAGGAATGATGGGACGTAGAACTCCCCACCAAGGAATCTCACCATGTTCATATCTCATCGAATAGTAGTCAAGTACGCTTATGCCCATCCAAAGTATTTACCTACTATTACCCTCTCCACCAACATCATCTTTCCACTGGAGATCTTGTGTGGTCCGCTTGATCCTAGTGCCTGCACCACACCAATTTTGATCGCTCAAGTCTCTAGGATCTCAATGTCACGTAGCAAGATGTAGTATTTGTGCACTGCAATCGTCGAATAGCAATGCCAATCCCACACATTTCGCATTGAAACGTCCAATGGATTCTTTGGATGTGTGTCCTCGATGAACCCCAACATCGGGAGTCTTGTCTTGAAGTACACATCCTGGAGGGTAAGCTCTAGCCACTCATCCTGCACCATGAAGATCTCTGCATACCGATCCCAAAAATCTACTAGTTTGTTCAGCAGTAGCTTCATGCTACGCATCAAGGGGTTCTCCATGAACTTCAACAACCCATGCCTTGCCAAGATATCTTGAACAACTTGGTTAGCCTCAATCTCGTCATGGAGATCGCTGATGCCTCACTCTTTCCAATTCACTTGCAACATCTTGCATGTCCACAACACCAAGATTAGTTTCTGAGCAAAAAAAACCTCTTTGGCCCTGAGTTGTGCCCCTTTTAGGGAGGAAAGTGACCTAGGTCGCACCTATTCAGTCAAACAGTGCGATCCAGGTCATAGATTTCCCTCAAATAGGTGCGACCTAGGTTGCACTTATGCCCACGAAAAGAGTGACCCAACCCTAAAAACCTTGTGTGGTTCGTCGGGGTCCCAAAAAGGCCAAAAATCAATAAATAAATGGACAAAAGATTCAAAAATGTGTGAGCAGTTACCTGGAAGTCGTAGAACTCGAATCTGCTAGCCCAATCGGAAGAAATTAACAATCCTTTTTTGGGTCCCTCCACACAATCTAAACATTTAGAAGTGAAAATGTCATGTGGTTGGTGGGACCCCACTTATTTTGTAGGCCTTTTTGGTGCTTTTCTTCTTTTGACCGTTGTTGGGCCTGGCCCAAGTAATCCAATTTTGTGCAATACAGTTTTGGGAGTTGCAAGGATACAATGGAGCACAGCACCGATAGAGTAAGAGAGTCAGTGTCGTGAAGTTACTGCGCTGCGGAGTACCAGCACTGAGGAGATACATCGCCGCGAAGTGATAGTTCCGTGAAGATCCAGCAAGGAAGAGTTTTTGGACCGAAAACGGTGTAAATTCCAGTGAGGCCGATCGACGGTCTGTTTTGCTTAAGATACTCCATGATTCCCAGCAGGCGGGTAAGGAGTGGCGAAGAGGGAAAGTGACTAGTCACATGAGCAAAGGAAACACTACATGAACCGACTGCACAAAGCCGTTAGAGAAGGAACGATGGGGTGAAAGAGACTCGTCGGCATGCGCTCGACAGACGAGCTGAAAGCGACGTGACCCACGTAGAAGGATGGCCACGACGATGAGTCACTATCAGAGCCTAACAGTCCTGGTTAGCGGAGTAACTACACCAGTTTTTGGAGAACCTGAGGGTTTTTGAGCCCGCCATGAATGTAAAGACGTGACCTAAGGGCACGGTCTATAAAAGGGAACATTTTGTAAGGGAAAGGGTTATATTTTGATTGATGTATGTTGAATATTGATTACTGAGAGACTCATTGTAAAAGGCTTTGTAGCTGTGTGCGCAGTGACCTACTGAGAGAGAAGAGAGTCTGCAGCTGAGTGCGTAGATGGAACTGTTGAACCCTTCCCATTGATAATATAATCAACAGTTCCTGTGGACGTAGCTCCCATCCTGGGGGTTAACCACGTTAAATCCCTTGTGTTATGTGACTGAATGTGTTTGCCTCTGTATATTTGCTTATGTTGAATGGTTAAGTTAATGTTTATGAGTTCATGTGTTCTTGCCTTTATATGTATTTTCCATAAGGATAAAGATGGGAATAATATGTTAAGTATCGACATATGTGAATGAATGTTGAATACACCAGTATTTCTAAGTCAGATGAATGCATAAGTTGAGTATTGGGTAACACTTAAACCAACGAAGTCTGTGTAGTGCGATTCTCTGAAGCGCAGCACTAGAAGTGCGCAGTTACGTTGCAGTTCATCTTATTGTCTAAGTTGCAAGGTTTATAGTTTAGATGCATGTGAATGTGTGAGTTTGCACTAAGTAAATTCTAGCAAGAGTGCATAAGTGTCAAAGAGGAAGTGCAGTCCTCTATTGCACTGTCCTGCCGTTAAGCGACCATCTCGCATCACGAAGTCCTTGGATGCATGATAGCATAAGCATTAACCACGAAGTGAGTGAACTTTGCGCTATCCACCATTATGTTGAAGCGCGCATCACCTGGTTGTGGAAACCTGATTCCACAACCTCCCCATAACTTCGCCTCGGGTGATACCTCAGTTTGTTCGCAGACTGTTGCTGAAAGGGCTGGTGATAAGGGGTTTTGTTGGTTCCTTGAACCACGCAGAATCTAGGTCTATCTTGTAAGCTTAAAGAACACATCTAGATCCAACAAATGGTTCTATTTCCGTGCTAAAGAACTGGTGATACGCGACGTTGTTATGTTACGATACCATGCAGACAGAAGTGTAATATAAAAAATGGTGCACTTGAACTGGTGATGAGCAACAAAAGTTGGAATCCTGAGAAAAAAGAAATATGGAACTGGGTGGACAAGACATAAAGAGATTTTTCCAGAAAGGAGAATAGACATCCACGTCTATCTGACATCAAGTGGTTAAACAAGTATTGGTGGGAGGATATTCATGAAATTTTCTTCGCAACCTGGAAGGATTTGCACGATCGGTTATCAAGACTCGCAGAGCGAAAGAACTGTTTCCAAGAAGAAGCACCTACCGAGTGGAACCCGAAGCTTATTCAGAGGCTTACAGAAGCAGATAGTCCACTCTCGCGAGCAGTCGAATTTTGGGTTGACAGTATTCTAGAAGGCTTCGTGACAGAGTTCGTTGTGGAAACGTTGAAGTTCTACAGCGCAGCAGAGGCCGAATTCTTCAAATGTTTCAGAGGTAAGTACCTCAACAATCTGAGTTTATATATCAAAATGCTTTTAGCTGAGAAAGGAGTTTTAAGAATGCAGTGAGATTCATAGTTACTTTGAGTTTGTAATGGTCGATAACACATATAGTGACTCCGACGAAGACACACACAATTTAACAAGTGGAAAAAGATATAAGTATACCACCGAGAAGAATCCTAAAGAACCTAAACTCCGCCTAGAAACTGAGTTCCCAGTCGAGACTGATATCTAGATAGCACCCTCATCATCTACCTATCATCCCATTACACTTCAGAATCCTCCAGTTGCCAATATTGTACCTCCTATTCCACCGAATCCGTTAGTTCAAAATCCTCCAGTTGTTAATATTCCCAATCCCCAGAGCGTCAATACCAGTAACACCGCAGGAGTGAATACTTAGAATATCCCAACTCAGAACATTCCTCGCAGTAACATCCCTAACACCACTTAGACTACTGTGCGGAACATTGTACACCTAGAAGGAGAATGACTGATGATATTAAGCTGCCTATATTTAAAGGAACGGGTCTAGAAGACCTTGAGTAGCATTGGTTTCTATGTGAAGCCGTGTGGAGTGTCAAGCAAGTCCAGGATGATGTTGTTAAGCACGCGCAGCTCATCACTAAATTTAGAGACAAAGCATTAACTTGGTTCATGAAATATTCTATTGGAAAGAATAGGACTTTAATAGATATCAAGGATGCTCTCTTAAGAGATTTTAAGAAACCAAAATCTGAATCACAATGTTCAACAGAGCTAAAAGAGATTAAACAGAAAACAACTGAGTCAGTATGGGAATTTGACCAGAAGTTTAAAGCACTGTTAGACCAAGTCAGTTTCGACATTGCATCGCAACAACACCAAGAGTGGTTCATAGTCATGTTGTTTCCCCATATCAGATTGTCACTGATGCAACATAAGGTTGCATCGCAGACAGAAGCATTAGAGATCGCGATGAATCTAGAAGCTTCGCTGATAAGGGAAACAAGTCAAGGAATGATCCAAATCCAAAACCAGTTAGCAACCCTGACATTACAACTCTAGGATATTAAGAAAGGAAAGGAAGTTAGAGAAGAGATCTGGTGTAGAAAATGTAGAGCAGAGGGACACTCAAAATAACACTGTCCAATTTTCAAAGAATACATTGATAGTGGAGAACCAAATCCACTAATCAGCAACAAGGGCCATGGTGTGAAATCTATCAATGCAGAGGACATCGACCAGAGGATTGTTATTTGATCCAAAAATATGTGAGAACACCAAAGAACTTGTTATTTGAATTCAGCTGGACATGATGATTCCAACTGTACAACATATGAGCTGATGATAGAAAGAAAGCACGATGTTTATAGAGTTCAAGAAGAAACACTGCAACACCATGAAAACGCGCATTATGAGCAAGGCACATATAGAGGCCGTGGTGGATTCCGCGGAAGAGGAAGAAACACCAGACAAGGACAAGGACAAGGAAGAGGAAGAGGTTAGATGAATTGTTATAACTGCGCTAAGCCTGGCCATCTTTCTAGAGACTGTACAAATGCTACTACGACATGTAGATATTGCAAATCTTTTGACCATGTTATTGAAGCATGTCCAATATTGCAAGCAAAAATGCAAGAAAGAAGACAAGAAGCACCAAACCCAAATGTTCAGATGATAGCAGCAGAGAAAGAGATCCAAACATCAATGTTGTGACGCGAAGTGGAGCTGCGACGGGAAGGGATAAAGAACCAGAAGCTTCAACTTTTGGAGAGCACCACACTAACTAGTTACCTACTGAAGGGGTCTGGATAAGAAAAGCTATTGGGAAAACACTTGTTTTTATTTGGAAAGAAATAAATAATTCTTTGAAGAAGCAAGGGAGACCTTCAAAGAACCAACACCTGTAAGTCCAAGAATCCCGTTGTGAAGTGAAACAGTGCATATAAAGGATATGCCAATAGCATATGATCAAACGAGTATCGCAGCAGAAATAGGGACTTTTGTTGTGCAGTTCCTATGGAGCTGTATGAAGCCACTGAAGAGCAAAGATGCTTTGGTGGAAATACAAAATTTGCTGAACCACTATGAACAACGCAGTTGCATGAATCATGTTCATAGCGTAGTTCACCACATCAAAATCCATAAGAGAATATGCCGAGAAATGAGGCTAAGTGCACAAATTGGAGATTATGAGATGGATGAGATCATCCTTGATTTAGGATTTGAAGTAAATGTCTTGACTAAGCAGACATGGATATAGATGGGGAAACAAAAGTTGTCATGGTCACCCATACATTTGAGACTAGCCAATCAGCAGAATCTTAATCTTATACCCTTTGGAAGGCTAGCCAATGTTCCTGTTGACATTGACGGAGTGCGAAGTCATGCAGACTTCGAGGTTATCGAAATTGTAGATGAAAGTCAACCTTATCCTACACTATTGGGGATAGACTGGGCCATGGACAACCTCGTGATCATCAACTTAAAGAAAAAATAGATGATATTTGAAGGGGCAGATATCAGGGTCATTGCACTATTGGACCCTTTACAAGGACCGAGATACACTGAGTCGATCAAAGAAGAATGTAGATCTCAGGACCTTGATTGCATCTATAAGATGACAGCGAACCATGCCGAATACATCAATCCTACAAATGATGGAATGGTTAGTTGGCGATGTGACAGTTCTTGCGTATCAGACTCCGATGTAGGACTGGAGAATTGGCAAGGTCGATTTCATGAAGTATCTGCAAGAAGATTGGCGCAGATCACAAGATCACTGCATTGGATTGGAACCGAGGTAAGTCCAATCCCTACTTATGATGGTTCAACTAATGTCTATACATTTTTGCAAGAATATATTGTATCAATTTTAGCTGAACATCGCATACCAGCATTGGATATAGCACTGCGCGCTACACCTGCCAGATGGTGGGCCACGCATAAGAACACTTTGAAAACATGGGATCGGTGCAAACATATGATGCAAATCAAATTTGCAGAGAAATCCGTGCTGACCATGGTCAAGTACAATGGACGGACAGATCCAAGGGATCATATAGAGACTTGTTCACAAGCATGGATAAAAAGACCAGAGACAAAATGTGTTCATCTGTTTGTGCACACACTAGAGTAGATTCCAAATAATTGGTACAACAAAGCAGAGCTTCAGAGAGAAACCACAGATTGGCGTATTTTAACTGCGAATTTCCAGAGAACCTTCAGCTTTGAATATGGCTGTATAAGCATAAATGAGGCTCTGCAGGTTATTAAAGAAAGGATATTCAGAGAAGAATTCCCAAGTACAAACGAGGCATTAGAGGCAATCAAAGACAAGATAGTTCAAGATGTAAAAGTACCTGTGAACCTACATCCAGAATGGGCAAGAACAATAGAACATGCCCTTGAGTGTTATAACCTTGCTGAAGATGAAGAAGATCCAGAGAAAAGTGATGAGGAGGATCCATGGAATGTCAATATTCCAGAGTCAGAAGGAGCCCGCGATGTAGAGGGACCTCCGTTAGAAATTCCAGATATGAGCGGCCCTATAAAAACAAGAAAAGTTAATATTGGCACAAGCGAAGAGCCACAGTTTGCATCCATTGGAGATTATTGGGATGATGAAACAGTCGCGTAGATCGCATACCTTCTACATGAATATCAAGATATATTTCCAACGAAGTTCGCTGAAATGAAAGGAATTTTAGGTGATTTGGGAGTGATGAAGATACCCCTCAATCCATGCGCGAAGCCTATCAGACAGAGGCCTTATAGACTGAATCCTAGATACAAGGAAAGAGTCAAGGCAGAACTAGACAAGATGCTTGATGCAGCGATCATTGAGCTAGTTGAAGAATCCGAGTGGATAAGCCCTATGGTTATCTAGGATAAAAACACTAAAGGTGAGATAAAAATCTACGTAGATCCAAGGAAGCTGAATGATGCTTCGCTACATGACCCATTTCCTACTCTGTTTACGGATGAAGTATTAGATAATGTGGGAGGAAATGAAGCATATTCATTCAGTGATGGATTCTTCGGGTACCATCAGATTAGGATTGATGAATCATATAGGCATAAGACTACATTTGCTACTGAATGGGGCTCATATCAGTATACAGTTATGCCATTTGGATTGAAGAATGCACCTGCCATATTTTCCAGAGTTGTTGTAGCAGCATTTAAGGACTTTATCCATAAGTTCTTAGAAGTCTATTTTGATGACTGGACTATCTTTGGTTTGCTGAAGAACCATTATGAGAATCTAAGAATGATGTTAGCTAAGTGTAGACAACATCAAATCTCCTTGAATATGAAGAAATGTATTTTCTGTGTACCCTATGGTATACTTTTGGGACACATTGTATGTAAGCAAGGACTGATGGTTGATCCTGCGAAGATCGCAGTGATTGTGAATTTACCTGCACCAAACTCAGTTAAGCAACTATGCACAATGCTTGGACATACAAGATATTACAGAAAATTCATCAAGGGTTATGCGCAGATAACCGCGTGAATGGAGAAACTTCTGAAGAAAGAAGCGCAGTTCATCTGGAACGCAGAATGCAAGAAGGGACTAGACACATTAAAAGAGAAAATGGTAACTGTGCCTATCCTTATGTTTCCAGATTGGAATAAACCATTCCACGTATATGTTGATGCTTCATCTATAGCATTGGGCATTGTGCTTGCTCAACCAGGTGAAGGGGGCATTGATCACCCCATTTCTTTTTCAAGCAGAAAGCTATCTTCAGCTGAAAAGAACTACACGACCACATAAAGAGAAGGATTAGCTATGGTTTACGCACTCCAGAAATTCAGGCACTATTTTCTAGGTGCACACTTCTCCATGTACACTGACCATTCAACTTTAAAGTATCTGGTGAATAAGCCAGTGTTAGGGGGAAGAATCTGCAGATGGTTATTACTTTTCCAAGAATATGAATTTGAGATCATTGTTAAGCCTGGCAGATTAAACCTAGGACCTGAACATCTCTCAAGGATTGAGTCAGGCAAAGAACCCACTAATCTTGAAGACAATATGCCTGACGCACATTTATTTTCCATAAAGATCGTGGATGAGTATTGCAAGGATTACAGGCCAACCCCGTAATACAAGTTGCAGGCCAATTATACAAGTTGGGACCAGATGAAGTGTTGCGCAGATGCGTGTTAGAGCATGAGAAGCTGTTTATTTTGGTTGAGGCACACTCTGGTGTCTCTGGAGGTCACTACGCAGGAAGAGTTACTGTGCAGAAGATACTAAGAATAGGGCTATGGTGGCCAACACTACACAAAGATTCAAAGGAACATTGCTAGAGTTGTGATGTTTTCTAGAGAACAGGAAAGCCATCGCAAAGAGATGAAATGTCGTTAAGACCACAGTTGACTTTACATGCATTTGACAAATGGGCTATTGATTTCGTGGGACCTATTAACCCACTAGGAAAGAGAACTCGTGTAAGATACATTATCACCGCGACTGATTATGTCACCATATGGGTAGAAGCTAAACCAATGAAGGACTATAGCGCAATTACTGTCGCACAGTTCATTTTTGAGAACATCCTTACTAGATTTGGATGCCAAAAAATTCTAATGAGTGATCAAGGCACTCACTTTTTGAACAGAACTATTGAATCCCCAACTGAAGAGTTCCACATATACCATCAGAGGAGTACACCATACCATCCTCAAGCCAATGGAACTGTTGAGGCATTTAACAAAGTACTAGAGAATGCACTGACCAAAGTATGCAATAGAAACATAGATGATTGGGATTTGTGCATTCCATCTATATTATGGGCATACAAAATGACTTGTAAGAAGGTGACAGGCCATACACCTTTCAGGTTGGTCTATGGACAAGAAGCTGTGATGCCTATGGAGTACATTGTAACAAGATTAAGGTTTGCTGCATTCACAAAAATGGCTGATGAACAGACATTGCAAGAAAGGCTTCTACACTTAGTTGGATTGGAGGAGGATCGCTTCATCGCGGGATTTCACCAGCAAGTGCAGAAGGATAGAGAAAAAGCATGGCATGATCGCCATATCAAGCAAAAAATATTCCAGGTAGGAGACCTTGTCCTCTTGTATGATAGAAAGTTCATGAAATTTCCTGGAAAATTTAAAATTCATTAGCTTGGCCCATATACTGTTATGCATGTTACTAACGATGGCGCAACTCAGTTAGCCATATTAGCTAGTGACAAATTACCACGTCTAGTGAATGGAAGTAGACTAAAACCTTACAGGGATAGTCCTACTTCGTAGAACCCTCAGTGATCAGAAGACCAAGAAATTCTAAGTGTCATGTACAGTTGAAATTTGGCACTAGAAATTGAGCAGAGTCTGTACATAGTTTTGGTTCGATACCCGAAGATTGATGAAAAGGATGCACTAAGCGCGCAGAACTAGTAGAAAAGTGAAGTTGCGCAAATAAAAAAAAAATAGAAAAGAGATCTAGAACCACGCAGTTGCGAAGTTCAAAAGGCAGCCGCGCAGATCAAAAGAAACATGACGGACACAAAGACTAGTATGAAAGTAAGCAGCATAGTGTAGTTCACCACACTGCGAGTGGTGACATCAATTTGCGCAGTTCGACGCAGCTCCTCAAAATAACCGTTAGAGCTGAAAAATAGTTGTTATACAGTAACTTTGCCGACGTCGCTTGAGCATTTAACGCAAAATTAGCCATTCTGAAGTAGTTAATGAAGGAAAGGACCGAAATATTCGATGGATTGTCGTAAAAATTAATGTTTATCTAGCCGTTTATGAGCGTAGCTAAGCCTAACTGTGCCTATAAATACTGTCAACATTGGACTCGCGGGTGTTACCAAAACCTTCAAAATTTTCAGCACTCCATAGTCTCAGTCTGTTGACAATGAACGCTAAGTGATTCTGTGAGTCTATAGAGCAAGTTCCAATGAATGTTTGACGATTCTACAGTTGAGCAAGAGTCCACAGTCGAGCAGGCTGTGAGGGAGTTTAAACAAACCATCCTTGAAGGGTTGGTTGATGAGAACCCCTACTAAGAAGGTGGTCACAGAACAAGGCCAGGGTTCACGCCGATCACCATGACACTCTGTACCAATGCAAAGCAAGGGTAAGGAACCCATAGCCGAGAAAGTAAAGGTGAAGGTAATGGGATCCAAGCTACTAGAAGTTCCACTAGAGGGAAAAGAGCTGCCATTATCCCTAACCTCAGAGTATATTTCACTGCACGCAGTAGATGCACCGACGATAAAGCTCGCTAGAAATGCCAAGTATGAGATACCACTTCCGTCGATATATAAAAATGTAAAACCAGAAGGGAATCTGTTGGGTAAGCTCACAGACCGTAAGTTCGAAGACTATGACTTACTTCAAATGTAGAAGGATCCGGATGAGCCAAAGCACCCACAGTTTCAACCCAATAGGCATATGTGCAGGAAGATGGATGTGATGAACAACCCGTTACTTGTAGCGTAGAGCTAGCTATCTGAAGTGGTGGAATCGGGGCTTCTAAGCCTGTTAAGGCTTCCACACTTCAACCGAAGCTCAAAACTGAATGTGGTGGTGCACGCATTGATTTTGTGCACACACCAAGGTTACCTTTGGCTGGAAAAAAACGTCGACCTCAATATAGACCCGATCCATCGGATCACGAGCTTAAGTAAGCGAGGCGAGGACCCTAAAAAGTTCTTTACCGGCAAAACCAAAGATAAGGCAGTCGCCGCGCAGATGAAGGAGGAATACCAGATTCCTAAAGGCAGAAGAGGGTTTGTCACATATGACTTAATAGATGATGCTACAAGATTTGTAGTACAACTGCTCGCAAGAAAAATATTGAACAAGGCACGACTGATAGAAGTACCAACAGGAGAAATTATCCTCGGTGCGAAGGCAGCACAGGGAAGCAGATTCAACTGGTGTCAATATTTACTGAACGAGTTTCTGGAAGATGTCTGCGAAACTCAGGTCAATGGTGCTTCAATTACAGTTGGTTAATGGTTTTGATTGCCTTTGTGGGATGGAAGGAGCCAAGGAATTATGTTGGTCTCACTACGAACATCAATGATTGCCGAGGAACCCGATATGCGAACCTCTGAGAAAATATGCTACCGGAGCGACCACGTGCTTCAAATGAAGTATTCCTCACATACTATGAGCAGCAATGCGATGTCATTGTTCGGACACCACACATATCCAAAGAGGTAACATCCAAGTATATTGACACTTTAAATTTTCGTGTTGACATGCATTCCATTTATATTTTAGCAAAGGCACAGAAAAAGAACCCAGAATGGTTCCAAGGGAAATATCACATGGATGAAGCGGATATCGACCTAATCATGATGGAATGGCTAGATCAATGGAAGGTCAAAGAATCTGCTACCAAGGGAGAGACTCCGCCGATTTCATGAAGTCAAAGATCTAAAGAGGGAACTTCAAGTCTTAAGAGAAAAAGAGACAAAAACTGGGGAAAAGTCACAGCCCTTGCAAGAAGAAGCTCTTGCTATCTCTAAACAGATTGAGGAAAAACTGATAGAACTCCGAGAGTCAAAGAAAATAGTGCAAGAGCAGACTCAGGAAGATCTAACACCAGATGTGTTGGATATGGTTAAAGCAGTTGGACAGGATGTTAAAGAAACAATTGAGAACATAGCTGCAACTTTTCAAGAATTCATTGCAAGGATAGATCAGCCTGGAGAAGTGCAACAGAGTGAACCTATGGCAAGTGGCTCAGGGACGAGCAACATGTACGTGTTAGGGGCCTATTGGGCCTGGCCCAAGTAAGCCAATTTTGTGCAATATATTTTTGGGAGCTGTGAGGATACATTGTAGCATAGCATCGACAGAGTAAGAGAGTCAGCACCGCGAAGTTACTACGTTGTGAAGATACAGCACCGCGAAGTGCTCGTTCCGTGAAGATCCAGCAAGGTAGAGTTTTTGGACGAAAAACGGTGTAAATTCCGGTGAGACCGATCGACGGTCTATTTTGGTTAAGATACTCCATGATTCCCAGCAGGTGGGTAAGGAGTGGCGAATAGGGAAAGTGACTGGTCACACGGGAAAAGGCAACACTACGTGAATCGGCCTCACAAAGCCATTAGAGAAGGAATGACAAGGTGAAAGCAACTGGTCAGCATGCGCTTGACAGATGGGTTGAAAGCGATGTGACCATGCGCAGAAGGATGGCCATGGCGACAAGTCACTAGCAGAGCCTAACAATCCTGGTTAGAGGAGTAACTACACCATTTTTTGGAGAACCATAGGGTTTTTGAGCCCGCCATGAATGTAAAGACATGACCTAAGGGAACGGTCTATAAAAGGGCACATTTTATAAGGGAAAGGGTTAGATTTTGATTGATGTATGTTGAATATTTATCTCTGTTGAGAGACTCATTGTAAAAGGATCTACAGCTGTGTGTGCAGTGACCTACTTAGAGAGAAGAGAGTCTACAGCTGAGTGCGCAGACGAAACTATTGAACCCTTCCCATTGATAATATAATCAATAGTTCCTGTGGACGTAGCTCCCATCCTGGGGGTGAACCACATTAAATCCTTTGTGTTATGTGACTGAATGTGTTTGCATTTGTATATTTGCTTATGTTGAATGCTTAAGTTCATGTGTTCTTGCTTTTATATGTATTCGCCATAAGGATAAAGATGGGAATAATATGTTAAGTATCGACATATGTAAATGAATGTTGAATACACCAGTATTTCTAAGTCAGATGAATGCATAAGTTGAGTATTGGGTAGCACTTAAACCAACGAAGTCTATATAGTGCGATTCCCTGAAGCGCAGCACCAGAAGTGCGCAGTTATGTTGCAGTTCATCTTATTGTCTAAGTTGCAAGGTTTACAGTTTAGATGTATGTGAATGTGTGAGTTTTCACTAAGTAAAGTCTAGCAAGAGTGCATAAGTGTCGAAGAGGAAGCGCAGTCCTGCCTTTAAGCGACCATCCCGCATCGCGCAGTCCTTGGATGCGCCATAGCATAAGCATTAACCGCGAAGTGAGTGAACTTCGCGCTATCCACCATTCTTTTGAAGCGCACATCACCCGGTTGTGGAAACCTAATTCTGCAACCTCCCCATAACTTCGCCTCGGGTGAGACCTCAGTCTGTTCGCAGACTATTTCCGAAAGGGCCGGTGAAAAGGGGTTTTGTTGGTTCCCTAAACTGCGCAGAACCTGGGTCTATCTTGTAAGCTTAAAGAATACATCTAGAGCCAACAACCATTGCAGAGTTATACGCTATCTATTCCTTGCACCGTTCACATTGCTAGAATCAACATGCCATGCTCTTACTAATTATAAATACCATTTCTTGTGATCACCAAAATCTTCTTTGAGCCCTTTTTGGATTGCCTCGATTTGCATGATATTATGTAGGTCACCTCATATATGTATTTGTATTCTATATTTAAGTTCCAAATGCACATTTACGCCTGAGTATCCTTGTTTTGTGTATAGATACAGGTTATGGCAATGCTCCTCCTCTCGGGTGGCATCCTCCCCTATAGGTATAACCTCTTAACTGCTATATAGGTCATCTTTTCCCCTAGAGTATTTGATGTATTGATCCATTTTACCCTTTATGACTGTAGGACCCCCATGTTTGAGTAAGTGGCCCCACCCAGACACGATTGCATTTGAACTTGCTCGACAGTAGAGCCTACCCTACATGGGTGAATGTTTTGGTACCCCTTGCATTTGAAGCCCATGTTGTTCATATCCCCATAGGATTGAGAGTCCTCATAGTTTGACATCCAAAAATGAATCGACATACATTTCTTCACATTGTCACTCATTGGTCGTTCCCTATAAACAAACTCCCATTATGGAGTTTCCTTTAAGCCCTTTCCTTACTCCTTGAAGAATGAAAAGATTATTAAGCAAACTTGCTTGCTTTCATGGTCGTTAAAGGATTTGAAAGCACATCTTTTCATTATTCATTTTACCTCTTTTTCGAACCAAATGGACAAATTATGAAAAAGGAATACTCTAGTCCCTTTTGGCTAGAAGAGTTCTCCCCTGTATACGTTTATGATTTTCCGAGCATCGTAGACTAACTTTATGAAAAAGAACATTTATGAAGTTTTCTTTATGTTTTAAGACTCCTTAAAGTTGAAAAACACCAACGAGCATTGGTTGTCTCGGGTTCAAAAAAAAATACACAAGATAGTATTGTTAGTCCTAGAGAAGTTCTCAGGATGTATTTAGAATTGTGCTTGCGCATCAATATGTTTCACTGTTTATATTTTTTAATACTTAATCAAAACTCATATTCTTAATGTTGAATATAATAATGATAATCAGACTTGATATAATGTGGGAAGCACTTCTTATATGTTAGTATAAACTTTGAATATATTATGTTGATGGAATGGCATGAGGGAAGGTACTTGGTTGAAAGTAAATATTTATCCCATGTATACAAAAAACGTACTGAGCCGTATGATTTCAGTAGTTATAACAAAATGGTAACAAAATAAAACCCAATCCTTATGAGAATGATGTAACTAGATATTTATATCATGAATACTTCACAACATAAATAACCCATAAATGATACTTGAATCAAATATCAAATCCAGGAATGATCACATAAGGACCAGTGTCAATTTTGCCAATCATAGAATACATGTGAAAATAGGTATGAGATTCCAAAGGGAAGAAAATACTAACTGCACACATCAGAGTTTTGAATCCACAAAAAACCAAGATAAATCTTGAAGGTTCTTTTTGATATTCCTTGATTAGACTCGAATCATCTGAAGTTATACTTCTTAAAAAAAAGTTGACCTCTGGAGAGATTTCCTTTATCTATATATAGCCTCTATGGGATTTAAAACATTTACACAAAATCTGTTATAGCCCAACGAATTCCAGTTATTCGGTTATTTCAAACAGAATTGGTTACAACTGTAGTGCCCCTAGACGGTTGTAGACCTTGAGGCACCTGTTGAGTGACCTGACCGTTTGAAACATTAATAAAATAACTCTTTAATCTTATTTTGAGTATGTATATCGGAACAGTAGATGTAAATGAATGACTAAATGTGTTTAACGATTAACTATGTTTATAAAAAAAAATATTTATGAATGATGCTTAATGACTAGCTAAACGACAATTATATGATGAGAACGAAGAAAGTTTACCGATGAAATGCATATTTAATTTGATGAATGAGTAATGTTTGAATAAATTTTAAATGCTTAATGAAGTAGCATATTTATGAATAAAATGATGATTATTAAGGACAGTACTACTAATAATTTGTTTGTGAGAAATGTGTGTAGCGACAGATGAAACAGTTCACCAATGGACACACAAAGGAATAAGAAGGGTCGTAGAGTACGGGTAAATCACACACAGGGAGAGCGACGATGATGTCGACTTCCTACAAAATACCACGCATGGGCAGATAAGCACTGATCCGCTTGCTCAAGAGGAATGCGTGAGGGCGTACGAGGTGGGCCACGACGGAGCTGGTCACGTACGAGTTGGGGGGCGCGCAGTGAGAACGGACTCACTCCTCAGCGCCATTAGTCCCTAATAGCGTGTAGACGGAGGATGGATGGCAACGATTACTGAAATCCCTACATGAAGTTCTCGCAAGTCAAAACAGAAGGATGATGGCAGAAGGGCCCGACGGTGCGGTACCCTGTCGAGAACAGAAAGAATGGACGCAAGGACCCAACGATGCAGTACCTTGCCGAGGAATGGAAACCACGGATGACTGGACCCAACGGAGTGGTGCCATGTCGGAGAATTGAAATTAAGGAATGGGGAAACCCAACGGCGCGGCACCGAGATCCTAGTGAATTGGATTGTTAAACTTAACTACATAAAAACTTATAAGATTACCCCTAGATCATTACTTAGAAAATGCATAAGAGTATTTTAGGCATTTGCACATGAGTTATTATTTTGAGCATTTAGAATAATATAAACCATTATTTAGGAGTGAAGTAGAATCCCAAGCTTGGACACCTAGTCAACTAAAATCTAGGAGATAAATAAAATATCTGGGAGACAGACATGAGCAAACTTAGGGATGTTGGTGCATCTCCTAGAGAAATTGACACTTGAATGGGTGAGTTGTTTTTAATTAATTAATTAATTATGCATGAAGCGACATGTGTTGCATGATATTTTCCTTTATAAGGAAGGCTTGGGGAATGGGCAAAGGACCTAGAAGCTGGATGATTGTCATAATTTCTGAATTGCCTCAAGACTTGCTGCTAAAGAGGGTTTGGCGAGAAATCCTGGTGGGGAGGGAATCCCAAGCTAGATTTCTGAGATACGTGTGTGAACTCTACGGCCCGATTAGCTCGGGGGTCTGGAAAGAAGAAGAGTATTTCCAGAGTGGTAGGGTGGTTTACCGAGGTGCCCGTCGGTGAATGGTTGAAGAATCCAGCTGGAGGATTGGAGGCTTAAGCTCGACACTACTTACATCACTTTTTCCAAGCATCTGCCGAGAGATAATCCTCGTATTTGGATTTGCTTTTGATTTAAAAATTGTTTTGTTTATCAAGCATGGTTATATGGTATTTGAATGTTATCATGTGCCGGTTAAGATTTGGATTATTTTCGGGATCAAGTATTACTGTATATTCTGCGACGAGTTATTTCCAGATTCGATTACAATCTGTAATTGTTAAACAACCAAATCTAAGTTTTACTTGTATTCAGAATTTTTAAGTGCATTTATTCAGATTGTAAAACTGTACATCTATGATGCATGTATTTATCCAGGTTGAACTTTAAATTCGTAAGTGGGCAACCAATTTTAAATCGCAGTCTGATTTCTCAATAAATTTCTTTATGTCGTATTTAAAATTACAGATCGGTGCTCTGCAATGAATTTTAATATCCAGTGTTAAATCACAGTTTGATTCTGGTATAAATGTCTTATTCAGTATTTGAAATCATAGATCGAGGCTCTGTAATTAATTTTAATTTTCAGTTTTAATCGTCAGATCATACGACTGTTTCATAGTCGCAGAGATGGATATTTTATGATCCGTCTCTGCATTTCCGATCATATCACTTGATCCCAAACCCGATTGACCTTTAGTTTACAAATGCTGATTTACGATTCGTATAATGAAAGTACGCTCAGGTCGGCTATGCCTTATTTTTCTGCCCTCGAACTTTACATTCAGTCCAGCGTCCAAACAAAATCTCTGTTCTACATCTGGATTTTAGAAAAAGAAAACCCTGATCCGTCAAATCTGGGCGTTGGTAATGACATTTGAATCCCTGTTTATTTTAGTACAACGATCTTTTTTCAATCATAAAATATGTGGATTAAGGCGTGTAACAATGGCAATAGGTGATGTATTATATTTATTATCATACCTAAAATGAATGCCTTATATGTTGTTATGTTATTTAACGTGAATGCATAATATGTTGTTATCATAATTAAAGTGAATGCATCCTATTTGTTATCATAATTAAAGTGGATGTATTATATTTATTGTCATGCATCATATTTGTTATTATAATTAAAGTGGTTGTATTATATATTTATTATTATCCATCATATTTGTTATCATATTTAAAGTGAATGTATTATATTAGTTATCATATTTAAATTGAATGACTTATGAATTGTTACCATATTTAAAGTGAATGTATTAAATTTGTTAGCATATTTAAAATGAATGCCTTATACTTGTTATCATATTTAAAATGAATGCATTGTACTTTGTCATCATAATTAAATGAATGCATTGATACATTCCAATTAAAATGCATATGAGTTGTCATAACAATTGTTAAACATTTACTAGATTATAGTATCATGGTTGTAATGTTTGTTATGTTTATCAAGAACATATACCTTATGGTTCATATTGTTTAGTGTAAATAAACATTACTTATATTTGTTAAAGTTAAAGGTATTTTATTAGTACCTAATAAAGATATAGATTCAATATTATAGAGTTGGGATGATAATCATGGCATACATCTTATTATCTTTAGTTACTAAAGTAAATGAGTATTGCTTTATAATTGTTTAAAGATAGAAGTGTTACGTCAGTAGAAATTCATAGTAGGTGAATGACGTATTTTAGAGTACTTGTTAACCATCGTAGCATATGTCCTAATGTTCCTTTTATTATCAATTATTGATTGTGATTGGTGACAATGCATGTTATTGCTAAAACACTTGTGAAGAAAGATGATACTGCATTAATTTAGATTATCAATTACTGTGTGCGTTTTTGTTTTAATTTGAAAAAAAAAAAAATTGGTTAAGTAGACAAGCCCTACAACAACAAAAGTCTATCTATCAAACTTGTTGATGACTTGTCAGCAGAGGAGACTAGGGTCCTCCTTGCTGAGGTGGAGGAATGCTCTGCTGCGCTGAAGATGTTCCCATTGCTAGTTGTGCCATTGAATTCCTTTCTAGCTGCTGTATTTGCAGAAATATTGTGATATTATTCCAATATTTTCCCATAGGATAGTGGAAAACCCTTAGCTCTATGAGGGACATTTCTACCTCAGAATAATGCTCAATAGTGGGCTTTGGTAGAGCTTTAAAAATGGTTTGGAGGCGGTTAAGAATATCAAAATTTGTGCGCAGCTTATCTACAAATGTTCGGCCACTTAGCTCTTGATGAGTGTCTCCCAGGTGAACTTTAGAATTCCTTGCGTCTAGTATCATGGAGTTGTAATAATATTTTTGATATAAATCTCGATGTCTATCCCAAAAATATGGAAGGCCGAGTGGGATAACCTCTTTGAATGAATGAACATCTTACTTCAGCTGGGCAACCATGTCAGCAACATTTTGAGCCATCAATCCTTTTGTAATCATCTTATTGGCTTCCATGATTACTTTCGTTCTGTCTTGGATGGCATACACTTGGAGCTCATTGAAATTTTTCTCATTCAAGAAATCGATTACAGCCTTGTCCAGATCTGCCTTTTTGTTCACGCTGTTCAGAACTGAACGAGCGTCTTGAGTGGCGGCTTCAACGATTTCCCATTCCTCTTGAGACACGATGAAATGGATCCACTGCGTAGTTATTAGGGCTACTATTTGTTCCCAAATTGTGAACTTAGCACTTTTAAGTAAAGGCTTACCTAACAATATTCTCGATAAATCATGGACGTCTCTTTGGAGATCCTCTCTAGACTGCTGTAGTTTCTGAGATGGATAGGTCTCTTTTAGCCAACTTTTTGCTTATATTGCTGCGCTCATCACACTTGAATTTGAGCTAATCCTGCACCTGGTTCAGTTGGGCATCCTTAAGGCTCATCTCTACGACCACCTGTGCAAGTTTGTTGGTAGGATCCACCAAAGAGGAGGCTTGTAAAGCTATTGACTTTTGAAGGAGGATGTCCTGATTCTTCTTTTTGAGCTCATTCAACTCATTATCCAAGGTGATAATCTTCTCTTTGAGTGTTTGACTATCGACCAGGGATTTTTCCAGCTCAAACTGTATTGTCGCTACTTCGGTGGTTTGTGAATGCTCAATAGTGGGAATGCTGAGTTTCTTTTTTAGGCCAAAAATATCTCTATATTTTTATTTCAGCATGGCCTGAACCGGAGCCATGTCATTGGGATTTTGAACCAATTTTACAATTTGTTGCTCTAGGTTGGCTATTTTTAACTGCTTTGCTTTATTAGATGACTTCTCATTCTTCAGCTGCTTCTCCAGTCTTTGGACAGTGACCTGTAGCTTGTTGGTGCTCATGGTATATTTCATCACATCCCTATATACTTCTTCACTAGTTTGTCAGTGAAGATCCATGATATCCTTAGAAGGGAATGCATCTATATTGACAGTCACCTGGGTGGTTTTGAATTTTGAGGGCACTTTCTTTCCCCTAGGAACAAGTGGCTCTAAAATTGCCATCTTTAGGGTCCCTTGCCTCAAATATAGTGCAGACAAAATTCTGGACTATTGTCTAGTCTCCAACTCCTTTGGGAACAAAGTATTTTGGAGATAAATATTTCGTCTTCGATTTGGGAATATAACCCAAACAAACCTGCTATAACAGGTGAGGCGGTGACCAAATCACCTTCTGAGGACATTGTCTCCTGATTTTGATGCCAATCCGCTGATGGGAAATTCTCCATAATGAAATGCGTTAAGGAGGTGGGTTTTGGCTTCACTTTCGATGTCGCGCTGGATATATTTTCAGATTTGGATCTTTTTTCCTTTGACCCAACACTCCCTGATTTATCTTTTTCGACCCCAGAGGTCGGCTCCAGTGTGCTCCTCTTTCCCAATGTATCCACTTTATTCGGTGTGGGGATGACTGGTGCCCTAGTGACCTGGCTTGGGTCCAATGCTGCTTTTCTCTACTCCCAACTGACTAAGTTGGCAATCTTTTCCAACAGTGGGTGTGGCTCATGAAGGTAGACTACTACTCTAACAGACTGTCTCTTTTGGGAGATGATCCATTTAGGATTGTACTTGCATGCAAAGCTTAGTGGGAAACTGAAAGCAGCTAATAGTTCTTCAACTACCTTCTGAGCATATCTGCTTCTTACTTTGAATGGTACGGCCTCGTTAGGGACCTTGAATGCAAAGCTATTTCCTTTCATGAATTGGACATCATCGCAATTAAATCCATGGCAGATGTACTCCAAAGCGAAAAGCCTGGGAGTCACAAACACTGGTAGTTTATAAGGAGCAAGTTTTGCTCCATACACATGAATCTCAGTATGGGCCTCAAAACAAAACCAATCTCTGACAGAGTTACTTGGATTTAGCTGGAGAAATTTCTTACACTCAGGAAAAACTACGGGAGGAGGACAATCGAACAAAAGAGTGTATATTTTGGCTATGACGGTGTCTACAAATACAAATTAACCTTCATGTGGTGGGGGCAGGAATGATTGAATTTTGGAGGTCCTCACGAATGAAGTAATCTTTGTTGTGATATATAACCATATAAATGAGAATAGAATTATACCTAAACATCTTCCTAGATGTAAAGATTTTAAACTACAGGTGCATGGACTGGGCGATAAAAGATGATAGATCTAACTTTACAGAAGTCTTTTGCTGAGATAAATTCATGAGGAAGAGGAAACCTAAAGCGACGTCGTCAATTACCAGGTCATGGTCATATCCGAGGACATGGAAGATCATAGATAGTATTGGTCTGGCTGACTCTGTGAACACTTCCAGGATGAACATCGAATGGGTAGTGGGAAAGTTGGATTCTGGTGGAATTATCATGTGTATGAACGTATCTTTTCTTTTTGATGATAACTCTTTGATCTTTCCTGCCATGACTTCCTCATCGAACTGCAGACTGGTGGCACTTTCCTCGGTGTCGGTTAATTCCATGATGAGCTCTTTAGTGATCGGGTAAATGACTGATCCCAATCTGGACACGACTGCTCTTTTCTATGGAGCATACCTCTCAGCCCACCACTGCACTAGCTCTGGGAAATACCTGGCTTATGGTAAAACCATCTTAGCCAACCCTGAGATCCATAAATTTTAAAGGTCATTCTCACTCTTGTCCTTCTCCTCAGCCTCCCTGGATAATTGATGAAGGTTTGGGAAAGAGGACACTGGATCGTGAATGTCAAAATGTTCATCACTGAGGTTATATTATTAGTTGAGAGCTATCGATGTTGAGGGAGATGTCTTAGGAATAGGATTATAAGCCATCACAATGCTGGTAGGGTGGAGATAAAGATGGCGGGTTCCTAACTTGGGCTGCGGAAAGGTTGGTGTTGAGACTGACAACAGAGAAAGTTTGAGTGCACAAAGGAAGATGCACGACAAACTTCTTTGAAAGCATACTTATAGGGAGGAATTTGAAAATGGCGGGTTTTAATGAGGGGTGGACGTGGCACCCGAAGATTGGTATTTTATGTAATACACATGTGGCTTTGAATGTGAGGGGAACGTTTAATTTAAAACAACGACAACAAAGACCGTTAGTTTAAACTTAAGTGGATACGTCAAGGGAGAGATAGATGGGGAAAAGAAACCCATGAGTGGTTTCAGGGCTCAATATAAGTAGTTTGAGGAGACCACTTTTCGGGCCCTGAATGAGCGTGAGGCTGCCACATGGAGATGGTGGTTTTCATTCAGGTATGCATCTAGCACGTTAAACTCCGAGCTTTTAGTGGATCCTGAAAGAAGGATATCCGTTGATTTCTCTATGCATCGCTTCACAATTTGTGCCTGGAAAGTGTAAATTTATGAGCTAGACCCCTTTTCTGTGACATATTACATGCTAATAGCTCCCAGTTGTATTACCACGGTGAGGGCTCATATGTTTTATAGCTCGTGAAAAGAAGTTCGGAGAGACCGCTTTTTGGGCCCTGAATGATCCTGAGGCTGACATGTGGCCTTGGCGGTTTCTATTTAGGGTCACCCTGAGCTGAATAAACATCGTGCACTTTGGGCCCCTGAATGAGATATCAGCCGTTGATTTGTTCTAGGCTGCGATTTTGATTGAATATTAACTTTTACTCAACAATTGATCATTTTTAAACTGCGTGACCAACCTTTCCTTCCATCTTCCTGTGACACGACTCTGATCTCTAATAAGGAGGCCAAATTTGCTCGCGATCCGCGGTGTTGTTTTCGGCCAACCATGTCACAAATATTAGTACTAACAAGTACCATATCGAGTACACTTCTACCCCTTCTTTGATATTGTTAAATAATGAAGAAGTCCCAAACAATGATTCTTAGCACCGCTGTAGATCGCATATAGTCCCTTATCACGAAAGCATCGTCAATCACCTTTGTTTAATGTATTTTGCGACAAGTCATCCTTGGAGTCCCCCTGATGTCATGTATTGGTTCCGCCTCTTCGATTGTACCCCATTGAAGTTATCCCCACTAGGTCACCCCAACTATGGTCCCCTCCCCTGAGATCAGTTTCATATGCTTCCAGGTCAGCCCTGCCGTCAGATTCTGAACAAAGGAAGTTTGAGTCCCATTACACATTGTACCTCATATACCCCAACAATGTCTTAGTCCCATGTCTGATCCTATCACTACTTGGTTATATCCTTCGCCCTCATGTCAAGGAACCGTCATTTCTTTGGCAGTTGCAAGTCTCCCTCCCTCGACACCAACACATCTATTCCATAGGATAGACCCAGAGGTACCTGTACCTTGGCCTCATAATCATCATTGATGAGACCCTTGGACCACCTGAGGGGAGCCCTCAATACCCTTAGAATGGTTTTTTCTCACATACTCGACATCGGCTACATCATTGCACCATTGATATTTGTATAAGGTATTTGTTCTTTCATCATTTGGTCGAAGACCCCAGATGTCCCTTGACTCTAGCACATTGGTGAGTCTATTGGAAACCTTTCCAGTATTATGTTCCTTGTGATATTCGAGTTACGTTGGTGACATTGTTTGGAATCCCTTCAATTCTATGATTCCTAGTGTATCCAATGTAGATGCAGTCTATTGTACCCCCCAGATTCATCCTCTTGGTTGTTTGAGTCCTTACAGTTTTTGGACCCATTTAGATCCAAGAGAGCATCATTTATTGTGATACTACATTCTTGGTGAATGCCATTGTTTCTAGTCTCATACCTTCAGATCAACCATGGTTGGACCATCATTACATTCCATATTTGAGTTTGTCTTAGACACTTATTATGTACACAACGATTATCCATGCATTGATCAGGCCCCCCTTAAACCTAGTGCTATTTTTGTATATTGAAACATTGATACGAGCATGGGTATTCCACCTTGTCCATATATTTGAGATTATATGTGCCTCATCCATTTTGAGTATGATATCTACATGATTAACCCCTATAGTTCTTCCACCCTCTGACACAATATCTGTTCTCTATACTATCGCCACACTCATATCTTGGAAATGAAATATCCTATGACATCCGTCAACCATACGATGAGATCCCTCCCTCACACATCAGGGAGCAATCTGTTAACACCAAAAAATTGTTCACATTGCTCATCCCCTTAGCCAAACCATATCCCTACATTATAACCACTTTCATTTCCACCATTTTAACCTTCACATATCCAAAAAGCTCAAATTTGCAAATTAAATTTTCCCACAATTAATATTTTTGGATATTTTCCCCTTTTCCACTAAAAGAGGGAATTTGAAAATCCCACAAAAAGAAAAAATACCCAAAAGTTAAAAAGAAATGGGAAAAAGTTAAAAACCCATAAAAGAGGGAAAAACCCAATACTTATCTAAATACTAGTGGTCAACAAATACCACGAGCACCCAAAACCATCAATTGTTTTTCCGCCCAAATACCAAGGGAAAATGTTTGCGGACAATATATAAGTGAAGACACAAACTGATTTCCCTAGTCCGAACGGTTCAGATCTAGAACAAAAGAAGTACACAATACAAATTAATTTTCTACATTGATAAAATTGCAAAGGATGTTAGAAGGGTAAATCACCTTATGAACGCAATTCATATCTCCTTTTTTGATATGGCCCTTGATATTCAAATCTGTAACTACAAAAAAACTTATAATAGGTGGAAACAAACAAGTAATGATAGCATATAATCATAAATCAATCTAGATTAGCAGTTAAAGAAGCCAATCCTAAACCTTATAATGACAAGATGTTTATGGAAAGAATTTGCATTAATGTAATTACAGAAAGTACAAAGAGAGAGGTTACAACCAAGGTTTGATGTCGTAACACCTTCCAAATGATCATAGCCTCAAAGATCAAAGCTTTTGCCTCATTTGGATGAAAGGGACTCCTAACAGAATTTCAATAGCATGTAGGTACTCTATCCTTTTCCTCCTTAACTATGGAAAGGGGGTTTATATTTATAGGCCTAAAGGGATATGAGAGGTTGAGTATTTGTGGGATAAGCTCAAGGGATCATCCCACTAGATAAGGGAATCAAGTTCCACCTTTCCTAACATGTAGGGATAAGCCTCCATGCCATCAAAGGTTTGAGAAGTCACTCGAAGCTTCTCTTTTTCCATTTTAACCAACAATGATGCACCTTGCACACAAACAACTCACGTTATTGAAGGGTGATGAGTCTTTTGAAAAGGAAACAAGTGTCATCGACATGCTCTGTCAATGTACAGAGCCCATCACCTAAGGTCTGACGCACCTTTCCAACGAGCATGGCGCATTGGGGTTACAAGAAAAGGATAAAAGGGTCAACATTAACTCTCCATTTAATCATTTAGCCCAAGTGCTTTAGGAATTAAGGCATATAGAGGACACATAACTCATGATGACAAGATTTTGGTGTAACAGAATGCTCCCCAAACAATGAAGCTAGCAAAATAGGTTAGGTGAGATGCTTTGCAATATGAGGGAGTGAGGCAAGGATCATCGGTTGGAGAGACAAATAAAGACTCCTGCATTACAACAAAATTTGATATGTATGTCTAAAAATGACTCATAACATGGTTGTCGACCAATACATTGCAGATCCATGGTAGTATAGACTAATTGAACACAATCATGGCTACTAGACACAAGCGTAGATCCATGATGAGATGATTACATAGCCACGACCAATACAATAATGGATCTGTGTGATATGACTCAAAAAATCTCCATCGCAGTGTGGTTAAGATACATAAGTTAACCCAAGGTCTTCAAGCCGAACCTGCAATGATACGAATCTAACCATGTGATTACAATGTTTTGAAGTCGAACATGGTAGAAACCACTTGATTACTGATCATTAATGTATACTTTTAACAAGTACAAGGGAAATCACCATTGATGTCAATGATCCCCAAGGTATCATAGTACATACTGCCGAATATGAATCAATGAGCTGAGGTCGAACATTCGGTGGAATACTTCAATAAGAAGTCAATGATGTGAACTTACTGTTGAAAGCAAGGTAACCTACCATTGAGGCATGTAGGCCCAAGGTACTTGATTGGTTTCTAGGCTCAATCCTCAGATGATGTGTTGAAGTTGATAAGGATAAACCCGTCAAAGGAGGGCCATGATGTTTCCCCCATCATCGACACGAAACAAGATCAAAGATATTTTGGAGTAGATCAAACTATAGAACAATGTTTGAAACTGACTCAGGAGAGACTGACATGATAGAAGGTATAATGACTATAGATATTGAATCGATCAACAGACTTCTCTTGAACATGGGATGGCATGACTTGGCAGCATTGACACAACGAGAATGACACCGAGACCTAATGAAACTAATGATTGACATTCTTTGGATGACTCAAAGGAGTAAAATGACTCAGGGAATTGGTAAGATTTGAGGACAAGCAAATTATCCAAGTGGTTTGAATGAAATACAAATGAGTGCCATGCTCAAGAGCGACTAAGTACTACCATCATTACAAGTAAATGAAAAATCTTTCCTTATTCCCCATCATGATCGATGAGTACCTCTTTGTTTATTAACGAGCTTGAGGAGGGTAACATATGCTCGGTATAGCTCATCCTTTGGACGAGTCCAATCCCAAATATTTTATGAACCTAAAATGGGAGGGGTTCGTCCTTGAAAGGGCCCTTCAATGTCAGATTTTACGAGTCCAAATAAGGTAAACTTGACGATGTTTCATATTTAAAGAGTCTGAAACGGTCAAAAGAAGACTTGGAAAATGGTTCTTATTCGTAAAAGGTAGTCTCCTCACCCGAAAATGGATAAAACAATATGAGAGATAAATCTTATAGTCATGATTAACTAGAGTGCTCTTTTTTCGTAAATAGTCTCGCTGGTCCGAAAAAGGGGTAAAATATCACCAGAAAGATTAACTTTCAAATACTTTTAGAAGCGTAAAAGAATCAAGTTCACTTAGCAATCTTTTTCTATTTAGGGAGTCTAAAAATATCTTAAAGAAGAACTCCAAGGGGGTTCCTTTTTCGTGGGAGCTTTACAAGCCCGAAAAAGAGAGAAAATATAAATTGATGACTTATTCTCATGGTTTTACAAGCACGAGAAGGAACAAAGACTGAGCTCGATACCTTTAATGCTTAATTTAAATGAGTGTGATGATGGTATAAAAAATGCTCAAAGACTTGTTCACACTTGATAGGAATCACTAACAGTCTATGATGGTTACCAATATAGTCAAAACACCATTTTCCTCTATCTGCAAACTCCAGGAACTAAGTTAGGGTCCATTATAAGGTTTTAAAATGATAAAAATCAAGTCAACTATAATAAATAACCCATAAAATAAATATTAAAAAATGAATATTCCGTTTTTTTAATATAAAAAGGGTGAATAGTAAACATTATTTACCAATTCATTTTACCAAGTTCAATAGTGGAGAAAAAACCTCTTTGGAGCTATTTTTTCGACGACGATTGTGGAAGCATCAGTTAGCCTATCAAGCTCTCGTTAGTTGCAGGTAATCCTTAATCTCATCCTTTAGCTTTTCAATGGTTTGAATTTTGGTTTAAATGCAAATTTTTGGGTTTTTTGGGCTCATATTGGAGGGGATTTTGCACGCGCTAGGTGACGTGCATTCCCCTTTCGGGAAGTGAGTCGCTAGGGGTTTGATGCACCTTCCCTATGGGAAAAGCGCGTTTCCTGCGCACTGTCTGCACATGCGGGTTGTGTCGACGTATTTTTACATCCAAAATTAATAATGGGGCCCAAAAGACAAATTCCAAAGCATTGAAAATGGTCTAATATTTATCTTATTGATTTTTATGCAGATCTCGACCACCAAAATGGTCCAATGGAAGGAGTGTGAACACGAACTAGAAGATGCACAAGTAGAAAATGAACCACACTCCGTCAATGCTTTGTAAGGGTGTGGATTACTTAAATTTTTTCATGTCCAAGGGATGAGGGCCCAAGTACAGTTACTGGACTACCTTATCCGATTATGGGACTTGGATCAATAGTTTTTCAGGGTAGGTGCTCATATCCTTACTATGGATGTCGAGGACATCTATTTTTTGACGAGGTTATTGAGATGTGGGGCCCTTGTATCACTATCCATACCTCGGGGTAGTGACCATTCTACTGAGAGTCTCATTTCACAGTTTTGTATTATGGTCACACAAATGTTAGGTGCGAAAATTCCCATAAACAATGTATGTGATCGACCTTTGAAGACTGTGATTTTTACTATTGCGCGAGTGGCGGGTAGTAGGGATGCTCATCACACCACTAAGACCAATATGTTCTACGCCATTGAGTGCATGGCACCGACTGTGTTCAACTGGTGCGAGGGGCTCCTCGTGAACATGAAAGATCAACTGACCAAGTGTCGTAGAGGTGAGCTGAAACAATTTGGGTATGGTTCCATCTTGGTCTCTTTCTTCCTAGAAGAGTTCCACTACTTTGTCTACAGGTTGAGCTCGATGATTCAATCCACAAGATCCGCATATGGTGAGGTGGTCAAAGGTGATGGCCCTCCATGGAGGCAGTGGACCTATCATTACCTATGGTCCAAACTTCTTCAGATGGTTGCGCGGGCAACTCCTCATGGTTGAGGACTATGCTTATGCGGGTATTGATTTCAGAGGGGATCCTGATTTGTCTCTTCTAGAAGGAGAGAAATGGGGATACATTGGTAAGAAAGAAACTCTTTTTGTTTTATATTGTTTATGATTTTTTATTGTTTTTGTGCAATACTGATTTATCATACTTGGTTTATGCATATATTGGCCCGTTTAGACCGGTAGGTTCTTCACCGATTGAGAGGAGGGGAGTTGTTTGAGAGATGGAAACAGTCCATCAGGAGGAAGTGGAGGAACTTGATGAGCTGGAGGAGAACCTCCATCGATTGACTATTGATATCCAAGATATTTCTACAGATGACCTTCCTCGGCACTACCAATGCAGGACAACTAGAGTCTCTGGACGATTTGGTCGATTACTTCATCGAGTAGCTAGGGCCATTATATGTTATCATGAGCATCCTGAGGGATAGGATGCATGTATGATGATGTACTGAAAGCCATAGGCTTCAGATTTTGTAGATATGACCTACTGAAAGCTTATGAGCTTTAGTTTTTTTGTATAATATTTTATTGTATAATATAATATTTTATTGGACACTATGTTTTCTATGATGAATTTTTGATCTTATGCATGTTGGCCTATACACTACAAATAGTTTACATGTTATGTCGATTTATGCATCTTTGATAAAAATGTTTAGGAATGTGCAATATACCAATCTAATACAAAATTAACTAAGGAATCGACAATTGCGTTCACACTCCTTGGAATATGTAGGTATTGAATGGACTCAAAATACCTTTCCAAGAGGCATACTCGTCGAAATAAGCGGAGTAATATAGGTTCATGGATAGCGTAGACACAGTTCAAATGAGAGACCACTAAATGTGAATCAAGGTAGATAACGACATGGTCCACACCAAGGGAAAAAGCATCGATCAATAATCCAATCACCACGTGATACTCGACGGTGTTATTGGTTGCAGAACCTAGTCAAGTTCCTCCCGACCTTATCAGTTCACCAGCAGGGGAATAAAGTACCCATGCTGCTGAGGCGAGGTTGTAGGTGTGTCGGCTAGCACCATCTGCGAATCCATAGCAAGTTGCCATCTGCACATCTAGGTAGAACATGGTATAAGCGCAAATCGAGATAAGATCCTCCTTTAATATGAAAAATAGAAACTTTGTCAACGTTAATGGCAATAATTCTTAGAGATATGCGAAAGTAATTGAAATAATATGTTACCATTTTGTAATGCGATGTGTAACATTATGTTGTCTTTGTTTAATGTTGTTTTGATATTGATATTTAACAATGTGCATATGTGAAAGGGCAGTTTTTATTTTATTAAATATTCTATTAATGGAGACGTGCTTGTAAGGAAATCCCATTAAATATAGACTAATTTCAATAGAGTTGAATATGCATTTATTGTTATCAATATGTTAGTGAGTCAACCTGGCCCACAATTAGTGATCGTCATGCATCTTAGGGTTAAGACAAAATTAAGTTTCTACAGATTACACTGTACGAACGCAAGTGCTTATTATCATACCAATTTCAATCGAGCCTCTTGTAGATGGAAGACATTGTAGTAAAATGATTTAACCTTGGAAGGTAGGAATCACCGAAATTTTCTACGTAGAATTAAGCTTTTGCGAGTTCGTGGATGCAACAATATTAACTATCCTAACTATCCCTTAGTCATCAAATATTTTTTACTATATCAATTTAGACGTTAAAGTTTGGATTTCGCTTATGTATACTTATGCAAAATAACTAAATATTGTTTATTTACATGAGTGATTTTCAAATATTGATTTTATTATTATTATCATATTATAGGTTTATTTAACCCATCCTTACTTTTATTCAATCTATAGGCATGGTTTCAAACCTAACTCAACATTACATCTAAGGAAAAAGTGTAACTCAACATTACATCTAAGGAAAAAGTGCCAAGGAATGGTTTCAAACCTAACTCAACATTACATCTGGGAAAAAGTGCCATGAGGTGGTGATGTCCCTGTCGTTATTATAGTCTAGTTTGTATATCGATGATGATGTTTAGCTAGTTCGAAACTATGGATATCTCATCCACTTTAAACGAATTGAAATGAATTCATTCCAAGTCCACTTTAAACGAATTGAAATGAATTCATTCCAAAGCATAGTAGTTGTTGTTACGTATATAATGCGGCATCACTAACTTGATTGCAATGCTAATCTTAGCATCCACTTAATATGAACAAAGATCCTAATGAGGTTCAACTACATTGGTGTACTTTACAATTAAAAAAATATAATAATAACAACGTGGCCATGTGATTGGTATATTAGGATGTTGAAGTCTAAAAAATAAGTTCAAATTCATTATAAATCGTAATTATATATATATAATTTGTAGTCAATAAATGAATAGTTTTCCACATCCAAACAAAACAATCTTTTGGAAATACTTTCGCACTGCACTAAATAACAATGGAATTCCCTCTTGACATGTTTACATGTAATTAATATTAAATGACATAGGATTCTACATGTGAACTTTAGATTGAATGTATGCATAGATCAGTTAGAATATTCGTGAATTTTGTATTGAATGTATGCATAGATTAGTAAGAATATTTGTTAAATTAGGAGAACAGTTAGAAATATCAAATTGTTTTGTATTAATGTCATCTACATTATTTATATAAATCGAATTTTGATGATTTCATTTAATCCACAATGGTTTAGAGATTGAGGAAAACCACATATCAACTATATGCAACAACAACGCATCATTAAAATTACCGCAACGCATCATTGAAATTTTCTTGTCCTTGTATTTGTCAATGAATATGTCAATGGCGTCCCATAATGCTTTGGCATCTAGAAGTAGTGTAGTTATATATATAAACATAATTCATGTTGACATTAAACATCTACAACTTGCCTTAGTCACATAAGTTTCACACTTTCTTTCTCTTACCTTTAATTTAATCAACACAACATTTAACAACACAAGTCCCCTGCGCAAAAATAGATAATCCTTTAAAACCATCAACAATTTAAACCTAACATCCATGAAATACTGTCTGCTAAATAATTATTTAAATCCAATAGAAGACACAAAAAACTAACAACTATGAGATAATGTTGTTGTCATATTAGAGTTTTATTTTTTGAAGAAAACTCACTAAAAATCATTTTACACAGAAACGATACCAAACTATAATTGGTAACTACAGATTGGAGAAATTTAAAAGCTTCAATTATCAACGGAGAATTTATACTCATAGCTCTAACAGAAAGTCGAGTGAAGACTCTATAATAATTCTAGAAAATTTCCTTTTATGCTGGAAACAACTACATCATGCTTTATACCTCTATTATAAAAAGGGGTAAATTGTAAAATTCTTTTACATGGAGAACTGGATAAAATAGGATTACATAGTCATTTTAACAATAGGAGAAAATATTTCATTAAAATATATACCTTTTTTTTCTGTGCAAACCCCTTTACAACAAGTCTGGCCTTGTACTGCTTCTTTCTTCCATCTTCTTTCTTCAACCTATAAACCCATTTATTCTACACTCTTTTACCTACAAGAAACTGAACCAAATCCCAAGTCTAGTTTCTTAGCAATGAGTCCATCTCCTCATTGATGCTTCGCTACCACTTCTTTCTAGTTTCCACCTGCATTGCTTTTTCATAACATTCTGGTTCACCAAAATCAATCATCAATAAATAATATATCAAAGGAGAGTATCGTTAAGGGGTCTACTTGATCTGGTAGATCTTCTAACACTTGAATGAGTTTGAGGTACCTGCTGCTATTCTTGATTTTTCAGCACCTTTGGAACTTCATTTTCTTTGATTTCATCACGCACAGTGTACTATGTGTTTTCCTTTTCATGTTTCTTTCCTTGTAACTGTTCTTTATACATGACTTTTTCGTTGAATACCACATATCTACTCCTAATGATTTTGTTATTTTCATAATCCCATAAGTGATAACCAAAATCATCAACCCCATATCCAATAAAGGTGCATTTATTGGATTTAGCCTCAAGCTTTCTTCTATTTTCTTTATCAATATGGACAAATGATTCACAACCAAAAGTTCTCAGAAATGAGTAGTTTACCTTTTTACCCGTCCATGCCTCCTTTGGAATACCACCATCCAAAGCGCTTGAAGGCCCTCTATTTATTAAGTAAACATCAATATCTACAACATCTGCCCAAAATTGTAAGGGAAACCCTGCACGCAATCTCATACACCTTGCACACTCCATGATCATCCTATTCATCCTTTCTAACACACCATTTTCTTATGGTGTTCTTGGGACTGTCTTCTCTCTATGAATCCCATGGTATGAATAGTAACTATCAAACTCCTTGCCACAGTATTCACCTCGATTATCAGATCGGAGACACTTCAACCTTTTTCCTGTCTCATTCTCAACCAAATATTTCCACTTCTTAAAAGTAGAAAACACATCAGATTTCTTTCTAATGCAATGAACCCAAGTTTTTCTAGTTGCATCATCAAAGAAAGTAACATAATAATGAGAGCCACCAAGATATTGTACATGATTTGGTCCCCATACATATGTATGCACAAGATCTAACTTTTCACTCTTCTTATGTTTCCCAACCCTGAGAAATCTGTCCCTCTTATGTTTTCCATAAACACAATTCTCATAGAATTCCAAACTTACCTCCTTTAGACCTAGCAGCAAATTCCTTGAGTGGAGAATTTACATCCCCTTCTCATTCATGTGGCTAAGCCTATGATGCCATAATGATGTATCTGTTCCTGTGGAAGCTAAAGAGATAGAACAATCAATATTATGAGGACAAAAATACAACATACCTATCCTATCTCCTTTTTCTATCACCATCGATCCCTTAGTGATCTTCCACCACATCTCTCCAAACATAGATAAACAACCACCATCTCCCAAATTCTCTGTTGAGATCATATTTATTTTCATAGCAAGAATATGCCTTACATCTTTCAGCAACCATTCACCTTCATTTTTTAACTTTATCTGTACCTTACCCATTCCAACAATTTTACATGGTTCATCATCACCCAATAAAACATGTCCAAAATCACCTAGAACATAATCTTGAAAGAATTTCCTATGGGGTGTAGCATAACATGAAGCCCTTGAATTCACTACCCAGTAATCACTAGTATTGTATAATGCAAGAATCAAAGCATCTTGTAACACATCACCTGCTACATTTGCTTCCTGAGTAGTCTCCTATTGTCCATCTCCTTTATTCTTTAAAGATTTGCAGTCTTTTTTAGATGTCATTTCTTTCCATAGCTCCAGCACTCTATCTTTCCCAGTCTGGACTTGGATCTTCCCATCCTGGACTTGCTGCGATTACCTGGGCTCTTTCCTCTCTCCCTTTGTTTTCCCCTATTCTCCATGGTCAATGCATTACTTGATGTCTCACTTGTACTTTTCCTTCGCATTTCCTCACTAATAATAACACAAACAACATCATCAAATTTCAAAGTGTTTGAATCAAAGATAGAGTTACTTACAGCCATGACCAATCCGTTCCATCTTTCTGGTAATGAGCACAAGATTAGAATATCCCTAACCTCATCATCAAAGTTCAAATTTATAGAAATTAGCTTATTTTTAATCGTATTAAATTCATTTAAATGATCAACAACAAATCCACATTCTGACATCTTCATATTAAATAAATGCTTCATTAGAAATACCTTGTTGGGGGTCGAAGTTTTTTCATACAGTTTACCCAATGCACTCATTAGACCCTTCGTTGTATTTTCTTTTGAGATATCGAAATCCACCGATGAAGCCATGAACAACCATATTGTTCCCAGTGCCTTTCTATCAAGAACATCCCATTCTTCGTCCTTCCTAGTCGCCGAATTTTTTTATTTTCCTCCCAATGGTAGGAATAGATCCTTCTAATACAGATAGTCCTCCATTTTCATCTTCCATAATTGGTAGTTTTGGCCATTAAATTTGTTGACCTTAAATTTTCCTTCTTCCGCCATTACTCCCACTCGAACCAGAAACCCTTCTTTCCTATGAGTTTATCTTCCAAATAGATCTTTGGCTCTTATACCAATTGTTAGAAAAACATAATTGCAGAGAAATAACAATAAACAAGATGCAAATATAAATCACGCAAACAAAATACAAGAGAGACACCAATATAATGTCGATCACCCAATCTGGGCTACATCCACGGAGAAATTGCCAGTCCTTTTATTATTATACCATCCAACAAATGAAGGGATACATTTGTAGCGCATCCACTACAACTTCATCTTCACTCTCTCTCAATCTCTCTTACACAATCATAGAGATATTTACAATGCTACAATACACAGTCGTATTATAATGTCTTCCTTTTAAATGGGAATTACCACGAGAAAACACCACAGGCTACCGAATACCATGGGCTAGCAAACTATTGACCAACAAACAACCCAAAAAATTCTTAAGGGGGCCCGCTAGCCCTCGAAACCCCGTGGGGGGGCAATTCCCCCCCACACCCCCCCGCTATGATGAGTGTACAGTCTACCTACACACCATATAAAACTGGTGGTGCAAACATGGCTGAAACAACAACATCTCTAAATCAGGAAGATCGGGATCCACAACCAACACCTTCCCCTCTGCACTACCTCCTTGTATCTACTTCCTTGTATATGTAAAATTGGTCGTTCTTATAATTTTGGGAAGGGATGTCAATTAGGGCTTCCACACAAATCCATAACTGGTTTGTGTGCTCGTCATCCAAGCCATTAACATTTGCATGGAGTGGTTATCACCTTGTTTCGACTCCTATCCTCTTGTATACCATGTTGGGAGTTGGAAACATCGAGTAATCCAATCTCTGCAACCCCATAATGACCCATTCACCCCATATGGGTAAGGCATAAATGATAGTTCATATAAAAGAGAGAAATATAAAAACAATTTTGTATTCTTTTTAAATCATTTGGGGACTCATCGAAAGATGAGATGGTGATTAATTAAAACTATTTAAAACCACTATAGCTTATAGATGATGACCATTAACAATTATGATTTGATTGCTAATTTAATTTTTTTGTAACATTGAATCAATATATTCAATGTTTCAATATTATTATATGAATATAACTTTAGTTTAATATTTTTTATTTAAAAAAATATTATGATAATTATATTTATTTTAGAAATTCATTATTGACCAAAAAATGAATTATATATGTATGTATGTATGATAATGATGATGTAAAACTCTATACCATATTGTATTAAATTTAATTAATAAATTTGCAATATACAAATAACAATATTAATAAATATTAAAAAAAAATTGAATGGTATTTTAGTAATTTTGAGCTTTGTCTAGGGACATTTTTGCAAGATAAAAATAAGGAGGAATTTTTTTCATTGTTATGTAAGAAAGTAGGGTTGAAAATAAAGTGTTTTAAAATAATTCAAAAACAAAATAATTGTAAGATGATACCTAAAAAGTGCTTGTGTTGAAAATCAATATGTATATCTCAAACTTTTAAATAAATTTTGGAGAATTTTTAAGCATGTTTATTACACTAAATATATAGATTTGGAACTATGTAATTACAAAAGATTATAATTATAATAATCTGAATGACATATATTTACCAGGTTTATTGTAGTCATGCTTATAATTGTGATGATGTGAATGATATGTACTTGCCATATTTTTTTTCAAGAAGAAAAAAGTTGTACTTTTGTTATTAAAGGATAATAAAAAAGTACTCCGCCGTACATATCAAAACCTCCCGTAAAATAAACAGAGTGTCCAAATAAGTTAATGGACATGAAATAGTCCAAATACTAACAACCAAAATATGTCCAAACAGTACTAAGGCTTACAAAACCCAACAAAACTAAAAAAAAATAGACTAAAGTGATGGATCAGATCTAGTCATAAAAATATGGAAAGGAGCCACTAAACTCTAATAGCCCATCAATCTACTCCTCACAATATAGAAAACCTTCTTCACCATTGAGATCATCTTTTGAAAGTGCACCCACAACATCATTGGACTCAAGAAATATGTGTTCTATGGTCCATTCATATAAAATCTCAAGGAGTGACACTATTCTGTGTCACCAGTGATGAAGAGTGAGGAACTTGATTCTGTAAGCCTTTTTAACCCATTTGATCACCATTAAAGAGTCCCAAAAAATTCTCAAATTATCTATTCCAAGTGAACCAACAAACTTAAGAAGACACCATAAAGCAATTATCTCTACTTTTGAGTTTATGCATGCCCCACAATTCGATTTTAATTTGAAAATACGATTCTTATTAATAATAAGAAAGACACTAGTTGCACTTAAACCATCTGAAGTTGTGCCATCGAAATAACTTGTTTCCACATAGGATTCCGAGATCACCTTCAAACAACGTCGAGCCGCTTTAGCTGGAGACAACCCAGAAAAAAGAAGAATAGTAGCCAATAATCTTCTAAGCCATAATCTAAATATTATAATTATGATCATCAAAGATGTAATCATTTCTACCTTTCCAAATGATCCACATGACAAATGCTGGAGGTGCTATGTGGAATTTGAATTTTTCCACCCATAAACAAAATTATAGTCATGCTTGTTCATCTAAACGTTTTAGAATGAGAGGAGATCTGTGGTAGAATTTTTCAATTCGACAGTTTCGAACCTTTTAAGCAGGTTCATCTTCAGGAGAAAGCAAATCTCGCTCTTTTTTTTTGCACTTGGATTGTGAAGTATATATATGAATGTGTTTTTCATATTTCGAGTTTAAAGTGTAAGGTCGGTTTTTTTATTTATTTTATTTATTTTCTTTAATATTAGGGTTTGGTATTTTAAGGTTTTTAATTTAATGTTTTCAACTAATTTTTTTTTTAATATTATCTTATTTAAATGTAGTTTGGAATGTTAAAATGAACTTAATATTATATTATGTATTATATTTTAACATTTAATGATGCAAAGTAATTTTTTTTTTTTTTTATATTTTAATTTGTTCTATAATTTAACATTTAATGATGCAAAGTAAATGTTATAATTTTTATTTATATTTCAATTTGTTCTATAATGTAATATTTAATAATGCAAAGTAAATGTTATAAATTTTTTATTTATATTTTAATTTGTTATATTAAATGTTATATTTTAATTTGTTATATTAAATGTTATAATTTCGAAATACTTATTAAGTTAGTTTACTATTAATTATTAAGTTAGTTTACCATTATTTATTTGTTTTTTATTTAATTTATAATTTATAATTTAATTATTAATCTAGTTTCTTATTGTGATAGTTAAATTCTTTATGTATTTAGGTTGTTAATACCCTTCTTTAATCTTTTTTTGTAAGTTTTAAATAATTATTATGAATTTAAATTTTTTTATTAAATATTAAATTTTTTTATTAGTTATTAATTTTTAGGTATTAAATGCTTATTAATTGACCCAGGCTTCATTTAGTCTGAAACCATCGTCGCGGTTGAAGTTTTTTGCACATTTTTCGATTTCTATGGCTTCGCGGGTTTTCCTTTTGTAATACTGAGGGACAATGGCTAAAAATTTTGAGTCTTCAAGGCAAATATGATGTTTAGTGGTGTGAGCATGTTCGGCTATGGATGAATTTTTTATTCTATCATGCCTTAAATCAGCACTATGCTCTTTTAGCCTAATTGCGATTGATCTTCCACTTTTCCCTATGTAGGCATCACCACATGAGCAAGGTGTTTTGTATACACCTTTTTGGTTCTTGGGATCAATGGGGTCCTTTGCTCTGTCAAGCATGGTTCTTAAGGAATTAGGAGGGGAGAACGACACCTGTATGTTTTTCTTCCTTAGAACATTGGCAATCTTGTTAGTAGTGCCATGTATGTATGGAAGAGTGACCTTAGGGAGAGTAATATCATTTTCTCTTTTCTTGGTTTTATTTTTGTTCTTCTTTATGTTGCGAAAAACTTTGTCAATCTCTCTTCCACTATATCCATTGTTTTTTAAGGATGTCTTAAGGTGTTTTAGCTCATATTCCAAGTGATCAGTGTCTGAGACTCTCCATGCACGGGTAGCTAGGGTGTTTATAATTCCCATTTTTTGCGCTGGATGACGGTGTGAGTCAGAATGAAGGTATCTGTCCGTATGGGTTTTCTTCCTGTATACTTGGTGAGCGAGAGAACCGTCGGGATTCTTTGTGATAAGAACATCCAAGAATGGAAGGGAGTTTTTCTTCTTCTTTCTCCACGGTAAATTTTATGCTGTCACATTGGCTGTTTAGGTGGTTTAAGAATTCTGCCAATTTATTTTCACCATGTGGCCAATTACTAAATACATCATCAACAAATCTAAGCCACCATCTTGGTTTTCGAGGAAATGAATTGATTGCCTTTTCCTCAAAATATTCCATGAATAGATTTGCGACGATTGGTGATAGTGGTGATCCCATAGCCACCCCTTCTGTTTGCTCATATATTTCACCTTGAAAGCAGTAGGTTGACCTAAGGCAGATCTCAACTAGTTTAGCGATTTCAGGGTTAGATACCTTCTTTATGACTTCAATGGCACCATCAATGGGAATTTTTGTGTATAGAGAGACGACATCATAGCTGATTAATAAATCATCATCCTCCACTTTCCACTCCTTCATTCTACTTACTAGTTGTGAGGAATCTTTAACAAATGAGAAGGACTTTCCGACCAAGGGTTTAAGGATTTTGGCCAAGTGCTTAGCTAGTTTGTACGTAGGTGATCCTATTGTGTTGACAATGGGTCTTAGTGGGATGCCAGATTTGTGTATCTTTGGTAAGCCATATATGCGTGGCACGATTCCATTCTTGGGAGTAATTTTCTTCTTTATTTCATCGCTTAGAGAGGATTTTTTGATCGCATTAGTAACATCTTTCACTACTTTCTTTAATGGGTCTTTGGTTACTTTTTTGTAGCAGCCACTTTCTAAATGCTCAATCATTTTTTGTTGATAATCCTAGGTTTTCATGATGAATGTAGCATTTCCTTTATCTGCTTTAAGAACCATGATATCCTTCCTGTCTTTAAGTTTTTTTAACGCGACGTGTTCATCCTTTGTTATGTTGTTTTTCGGTGGTTTGGCATTTTTTAGTATTATGGCACATTCTTGCCGAATGTCTTCTGCCTTCTCATCTGGCAATCCCTTGATCGTATCCTCCACTGCGCAGATGATATCTTCATGTGGAATCCTTTTCGGAGCTACGGCGAAGTTTAATCCTTTCTCGAGTATGTTTTTCGTGCTGTTGTCCAGCTCTTCATTTGTGAGATTGACCACGCTGCTCTTAAACTTCATGGTGTCAGGTTTCTGTTCAGCAATAAGTTTATTAAATTTTCGATTCTGAAAAATCCCTCGATTGAGATTTATTGCTCGATTGTGGTTTTGTAAAAAGCCCTCGATTGAGGATTTGTTTGTGTAAAAAAAAACATAAAAAGGAACCCAGGAAAGGATTTGGACAATTAACGTTGCCAACCACCATTCCCATGCAAAAACAACAAGAAACCTCTATATAATCACTAAACAATTTTCAAACAACACTTATTCAATTCATTGTTAAGTTACTTTCAATTAGAGCTATGTGAATTTGATGTTGTTCAATTAGAGTTCATTAGACATGTAAGAAGTATTATTGTTGTTCAATTTCATATTAACATATTGTTGTTTGTTATAACAATTTAAAGAATTATTTCTTTGTTTTCATTGTAGTTTGATGGGGAGCAAAATAAAACTAGAAAGGAAGCATGCTCGTCAACAAAACGAGCATGAAGAGCATGAGAAAAATAGCAAAAGAATGAGACAACAAAGAGAAATACTGAGAGAAAAAGAAGATGCACTTTTGATGCAACAAATTCCAATGGAGGACAATCAAGGTAAATTTTTGAATTACATGCTACCTAATTTAAATTTCATATTTTATCTTTCTCTAATAATTTGTTTTATATACTAAATATTTTTTATTTTATTTTAGCCTTCCTATATGTTGTTTGTAATAAGATTTTTAACAATTTGTTATTTAGACTACAAAATTAGTAACAATTTTTAAAAAAAAATTTCACAATCTAATTTATTTAATATTTGTTTGTAATGAGATTCTTATTTATTTCATAACTTTGTTATTATTATTTCTTAATTTGTAACAATTTTCATGTTAAATGAATAATTTTCAAGTGATTAACAATTTTCAATGTTATTGGAACAATTTTCAAATTAAATATACACTTTGACCCTATTTTCAAGTTAAAATGTACATAGTTAACTATTTTCAATTTTCTAAGTTACTAACAATTTCAAGTTAAATGTAATTCCAATTCTTGTTTTGTTATTTGTTAAAAAATATTTGTATAGCCTCATGTGAGCTCCAAGTCACAACATTTGTTGATTGAAATAACTATTAATGTCTAATTTTAACTTACCCTCATTTTATTTGAAATGAAAATTATGATAGTTATGCATTAGTTAGAAAATTCAATTTGAAAACAAATGAAATGAATATTTTGATAGTTATGTAATGGGTGATTCCATGAAGATGGGTAACTCTTTTTGGCCAAATATGACGGTGAAAAATGGAAATTTTACCCATATATTAAATTGAAGCCCTCGAAACTCATATTTGCCAAATGAATTTTGACATACGGTTGAAAAACGAAATGTAGAGAATAATGTTGGCTTTTCAATGATATTTTTTTCGAAATATACCAATTTCATTTATCGTGTTGAATTTTCATTTAATGAAACGTGTGTACTTAAAAATCTAAAGAGCAATTAACAAGTTGTTTGTGTTCGTACACGATAATTTAATGTTAAAGTAATAATTTTAAAAAATAGAATATGTGAACATGATCTAGACAGAATGCACTAGTGCTTACCTACGCGCTTATCTAGTGCTTATGTATTTTTTCATTTTTTTTGGATGTGTATTTTGAATGTTGTGGATTTATCTTTGAGCTCAATCAAAGTTGTCGGCAGGGGTTTTTATGGCAATTTTTAGTAGAAATTAAAAAACAAAAGACATATGAAAATAAAAATTCAAAAATTTTATGTATATGGATAGAGGATTCATTGACGAATCCAATAGTATCAAGTCCGCCCATTAATGGACATTTAATGACATGGTTTAACCCTCTGGAAGGCATGCAAAAGTTTCATTCTGTAATGAAAAGGGCTCTCGGCCTATTTTTTAGGCTCTCGATCGAGGGTTTAAGAAGACCTCGATCAAGGTATGTTCAAGCCCTCGATCGAGGTATTTGCTCAATCAAGGGTATGTAAAATAAGCTCGATCGAGGGTTTGTCTGTGTAAAAAAATATAAAAATGAACCCGAGAAAGAAGTTAGACAATTAATGTTGCCAACCACCATTCCCTCATAAAAACGACAACCAACCTCTATATAATTACTAAAGAATTGATGAATAACACTAATTTAACTCATTGCTAGTTTTTTTTCAATTAGGGCTATTTGAATTTGATGTTGATCATCTAGAGATTGGTGAATTTGATGTTGTTGAATTAGAGCTTGGTGATTTTAATATTGTTCAATTAGAGTTCATTAGACATGTAAGATTTCTTTGTAGACATATTTCATACTAACATATTTTTGTTTGTTATAACAATTTGAATAAATCTTTGTTTGTTTTTATTGTAGTTTGATGGGGAGTAAGAGAAAAAGACAAAGAAAGCATGCTCGTCAAGGTAATGACAATGAAGAGCGTGAGAAGGCTAGAGAAAGGATGAGACAACATAGAGCAAACTTGATAGAATAAGAAGATGCACATTTGGTGCAACAAATTCCAATTGAGGACAACCAAGGTAAATTATTGAATTACATGCTATCATAATTTAAATATCATGCTACATAATTTATAAAATTAGTAACAATTTTCCAATAAATTTAACTAAATTTCATAATTTAATTTGTTTCATATTTATTTGTAATGATCTTCTTATTTATTTCATCCATTTGTTATTTAAATTTCAAAGTTTGCAACAATTTTTATGTTAAATGAACAATTTTCAAGTGGCTAACAAATGTTAAATTGGAACAATTTTCAAATGAAACATGTAAATTTAGATTATATTTTCATGTTATTACATGTACATATTTTTAACTATTTTCAAATTATTTCAAAGTTGCTAACAATTTTCAAATTATGTTTCAAAGTTGCTTTAATAATTTTCAAATTATTTCAAAGTTGCTAACAATTTTCAATTTTATTGTTCAACAATTTTCAAATGAAATGTACACTTGGATTCTATTTTGAAGTTAAAATGTATGTACATATTAACTATTTTCAAATTTCTAAACTTTACTAACAATTTTCAAATTAAATGTACACTTTGACACTATTTTCAAGTTAAATTGTACATATTTGACGAATTGCAATTTTTTAAGTTACTAACAATTTCAAGTTAAATGTCACTTCAATTCTTGTTTTCTTAAAAAATTCAATTTGAAAACAAATGAATGAATATTTTGAAATGAACATGTTATGATAGTTATGTATTAGTTCGAAATTTCAATTTGAAAACAAATGAATGAATATTTTCATAGTTATGGTGGTTGGCAATATTATCATAGTTATGGTGGTTGGCAATATTTTCATAGTTATGCATATTTGAAAACAAATGAATATTCAAAGAGTTAAATTATAATGTTTACTTGAAAAAAAAATTATTTAAAGGTTCCATCTATCACATACTTTTATTTACATAACATGACATCTCACCATGATAAGATTAATGATTAGAATCATATATTTTGTTAGGACAAATTGGAAATAATTATTTGCAATGTTTGCAACCTTGCATTGATATGTGAAGCATTATTTAAATTGAGTTTGATTTATGGAGATTGTGAGTGAGGGTTTCATAGATTGGTTTAATTATGAATTTTATTATCTTTTATTCTTTCCATTTTTTATTTCAGAGAAATGTGTTTTTGTTGAGACTATTTTCAAAAATCTTTGAGGGTGAATTTCTATAAGGATTTTAATCGGTGCAATGTTAATGTGGGTTGTAAATTTGTAATGGTTTCAATGGCAAGCCCAAGCCTCTAGCAAAACATTCACCATTAACAAGTTCACTTTATCACTTATTGAATGTATATATAAAAAAAAGAGTTTTAAAATTGTATAGAGTGATCTTTAAAAGAAGGAATTATAGCCCAATCAATTAATGCATTGTGAAAGGAATGATGTCTCTCATTTAACACACATTTATTTAAATTTCCCAGGTTTATAATCAAATCAACTTACACTTCAAAATATTTTCATAGTTAATGTATTTCCAATTCATGTACCAATTTTTTCTATGCATTAATGTAGGGATAAGTTAACTTTTTTTTCTATAGTAGGTATATAATTTATATTTCAAAATTTTTAACAATTTTCAAGTTAAATGGATAATTTTCAAGTTAAAAATTGATAGTTATGTATAATTAGTTGGAAAATTCAATTCACACTCAATTTTCAATTTGTCATTTTCTACATCAAATTTCAAGTTATAGTAGCAATTTTAAAGTTCAATGCACAATTATCAAGTTATTAATAATTATCTTGAGTTAAATATATATACTTGATTTTCAAACTTTACTAGCAATTATCAAACCAAATGTACAATTTCAAGTTACATGTACATATTTAGTTATTTTGAAATTAAGTTCCAAACAATGTTCTTGTTTTAATGTATTTTCAATACTTGTATCGAATTTTTCTCAAGTCACTAGCAATTTTGAATTTGTTAATTTACATGTACAACAAATTTCAAGTTACTAGCAATTTTAAAGTTAAATGTACAAGTTACTACCAATTTCAAGTTACAAACAATTTCAAATTTTACTAGCAATTTCAAACTTCACTTCTAGAACAATTCTCAAGTTTAATTAAGTTAGCAATTTCAAGTTACTTGAGCAATTTCAAATTTCAAGTTACTAGCAATTTCAATTTTTACTTAGAACAATTCCCAAGCTAAATGTATCAGTTGGAAAATTCAATTCACATGCAATTTTCAAATTTTTAATTTTTCAATTTCCACATCAAATTTCAAGTTACTAGCAATTTTAAAGTTCAATGCACAACTATCAAGTAACCAATTTTCAATTTGTTAATTTACATGTTATGTAAAGAGAGATTATGGTCAGACATCACATCATGGTGATCAAGAATCATATGACCCTGTGCCCCCTCATGATCCTGATCAACCATCACATGACACCTTTCCCTCTCACATTGAAAGTATAATTGGGAGTTGCAGTGGGGTTGGAAGGTGTAATGTCCCCAAAATAGCAAAAATTTAAAATTTTTCCTGCCTGCAATAATCGTTAATTTGTAGGAGAAGGATTCATAAGTTAATTCTAACACAAATAAAAAACATCCATACTTGCACGAAAAAATGTAAGCCTAAGACTTTTATTCAACATGGTCTCTTCAATGTGTGAGTTTAGAACTGCGAAAGCGATATGGAAACAAGATGATGGCATGTTTTAGTTATAGTTGTAAATGCTAGTGCAAAGGTAGAAATAACACTCCTTACTGTTTTAAGAATCATGTGATTGAATTGTGAATGTCTAATGCCACCTTTAGGTGATGAGCTCCTTTGTTGGCGGTATGTTGTTCTCATGGTGGGTGCTATAACACTCCAGGAAAGGTAATTACATACCCTGGTAGGGTTGCCGAGAGGTATGGGTAAGATGAGTGGTTGCCGGACTTACTTAGCATATCGCTAATGTCATCCCTTACTTCTTTGGTTGTAGGTGTATCTAATCTGAGCGTGCTACCCCTAGAGGGTTGGCCCATACCTTACTATTGGTTGCATGTTACTAGGGTGAATGATAAACTATTATAATGGGTATCCCACACCGTGGGAGTTCACAACATAAGGGTTTCTAAAGTAAAGTTCATGGCTATGAGCCCCTTGTAAGTTAAACAAGACTGGGTAGAGTCCACGACTCCACTATAACCTTGGTATATGAAAATCAAACCTCCACTTAGAGTGAGGTTGGTGCACTTTTTACTGCGCTTTAAATGAGTAGTGTGGGACAACCTGTCAATGAGGGTTTTGTAAATTGGTTTGGGGTTTTGCCCTTTTTTTTAACCCTGTCTTCGATTTGTTGCTAATTTCCTGGCTCTGCACTTCGTTCGTATGGTAGCTATGTTGGTGTCCTGACCCGAGCTATGCTCGTGGTCAGTACACTTAGTATTTGTTGAACTCGACTGTGGCGTAGGAAAATCACACTTCTCACAGGTAAGGAAAAACTCCATTGTGTTGAAATTTTACCTTTCTTCTTTTGATTCGAATTCGTAGGGTTTGAATAACTAGTAACACTTGTTGAAATGACAGGTGATAAAAGTCTTTGGTATGGGAGGTGCGATGGTTCAAGGTTTTGTAGGCGTGGCTAGGGTATTGGTAAGTCCAGCTTACCCACTCATTACCCTACCTCTCGCGCCTCTGATGATGTATGTATGTGTTTTTCCTGTCTTGGAATCGAGGCTCCCATAAGCCCTTGGCTTACTGATTCACCTTGGGGAGTTTGTTGGTTGCCTACTGGATGGACTAGGAAAAGTGGGGTTTCAAATGTAAATTTAAGAATTGAATACGCAGCTGGGACTGTGATGTAAAAGGACCTGTGTATGAAGCTAGGTCTATTTTGTTGCTCAGCTTTTCAAATTCCTGTACAATGTAATGCTATTTTGTTTTGGAAAGAGAATATGACTCCTATCTGGAACATTTGTATAGTTGTAATGGTTCCAAATGGTACATTTCTATTTTTCCCTGTGTGAGTACAAGAATTTAAGTCTGCACCGGTTCGATTCTAATACTATGGAGTTTCTGGGTATTTTATAAACTGTTGTGCAAGGATGTCTAAATGGTAGAAAGGTCTTTGGTGCCTTCAGTTTGGAAACGAAGCTAGGATTTGGGTATTGGTTTCATTTTTGCTTACTATCTGAGTTTGATAGCGCTATGATGCTTCTGTGTACTTGATGAGTTGCTTTGTAGAAGAAAAAAATAGAAGATTTATATGAGATTCTCTGCACTTCTATTTTGGTAACGAAGCTAGGGTTTTAAAGGGTTGATTCTGATCTCAGATTTCTCGTTGTAGGGTGATGTTGATTCTGTAGCTACCAACATAATGTTCACGAAGGACTTATGAAATTCGACCTGTAGTCATATGTTTTGGAATGATGAATAAAAGGATTGCGTATGTGTGTTTAAAGATTTCCTCCAAAGGAATACTAGATTCGTTTTTCTTTTTGGTCTTTATCTTCTGTATGACGTCAGCATGGTCTGAGAGAATTATTTTTCTTTGGAAAAGAAAATGTGAATAAAACAAAAGGAGAAATATGCCAGGGTTAAGCCCTACATATTTCGTTTCTACCAGTTTTATGTAATGACTATGTTTTTCTAAGTTTGGGTATCTTGGTTTCTAAATCATTTAGTAAAGTGACCAACGTTTTCTACTAAAGAAATTCGATTTTAGTAGTTAGATAAACATGTTACATTTTAAATAAAAAATATATTGACATATAAGAGAAAAATGAAAATAGATTTAACGAATTAAAATAGTGCTTAACGATCCCCAAACTTTGGAAGTTTAAGAATGCGTTTGACTAGCAAAGGCTAGCTGGCTAGACCTGCTAGGCAATGCCTTGGGATTCTGGGTGAATCTTGAATTAAAAATGATATAGAGAACAATACTATTTTAACATTTCATTCAGAAGAGAAAATAATTAGTTTGAAGGTCTTATAAGATTTTCATACCTGCTTATTCCTGTAGCTTGCTCCCGCTTGTAATGACCTGCACACTCAGCCAACTAGTTAATAAAAACTACTGAACCCTTAGTTGAACTGATAATTGATCTTGGAATGGATTACTTTGGGACTACCACGTTTCTCTCAACCATGATTCTACAACCGTTCCTGATTCAGTATGAATCCCCCTGAGTTGGTTCTGACATGCAAACTGAGAGGTAGAGGTCCTAGATGTGTAGTTGGTTCAGATCTGGAAAATTGTTGTGGGAAGGGTTCACTTCTTGGAACAGAGAGTTTCTCTTGACATCATAATACCAAAAAGAAAAGATCCCCCAAACTTTGGGGTCTGTCCTCCTTAAGTAGGACAATCTTGAATTAGGACTGTTGAAATTTACTGGTTTCTCTAAAATAATTTAATTTATAAAAGAGTATTTGTTTACTTAACTACTAGTTATTTTGGAACTAGGACTTCTCAACTTTGTTTGACTAAAGTGTTTTTGATCTTTAATATTTTTATAATATTAATACAATAATTATAGTTGCACCTAAATATTAATAAATAATATTTAGTAAAGTGGTAGCCCACTTATGCATAAATATATATATATATATATATATATATAAGAGTATATATATGTAAAAGAATAAATAATAACAATATTATTATTAGAAGCTCTTAATAATAATATTTAGCTTTGAGGCCTTTAAGCATTTTGTTCACAATGATACTTCTTTAATTCTTTTTAAGGATAGGGTCCACTTCTTTGGACAGTTTCGGCAAGCTAGTAAAGGCACCTCTAGGCTCTCCCTTTGCATGTCAGATACCATCGTTTTGACATGGTAGTTCCCGCAGTGCTTGATGATAATAAGATTTATTTAATCAAATTGAATAGTTGTGATAAAACACATAAGTGCTATTCAGAGTCCTTTTGACTCAACACTTGAGATCTAGTAACCCCAAGTGCTCTTCAGAGCCTTTTAACTCAACACTCTCACATGGGCATTACGCTAGTGCAATTCCAGAGCCTCTGCTCAACACTAGAGATAGAATGTGGTCGTGAGGGACATCTAGGTTATTTAAGTGGCCTCGGATCTGGTAATCATTTCTTTCAAGCTTGGAGTGCTCCAGGGCTTATGTCCAACACTCAATGTACATAGGGGCTTAGGCCCAGTACGCAATAAGAATCCTCTAGATACATCGAGGCTTAGTCCCAGTATAGAGATCATTCGTGTGTTTATGAGTCCACGTTCAAAACACTAAATAATCATCCATGTGAATCATACTCTGCACAATATAAGGTAATACAATAATATCAGTATATCATAATTGTAATTGAATCACATAATAAAACATAAGTTTATCCATTCGGGCTTTCCTGCCTAGTATATAATAAAAATGAAACAATCAAAGTACCTGCCCAATATACATCAACTCATGAGAACATAGATCAAAACATGTTACGGCTTATGCCCAATAATACATCACATATGTTGGGGTCGTAGCCCAATATAACTTTCTACATAGTCAGTCAAAAGTTGGGATATTACATCCCTCCCTGCTTAGAACAACACTGTCCTGGTGTTTCTAGGGACTAGGAAATGAGATCATGAAACAAGGCGGGGTATGCCTCTCTCATGGTAGCCTCATTCTCCCAAGTAGCCTCATCTGGTCCAAAGTGCCTCCACTACACTTTCAGCTGGGTAATAGTCCTTTTTCTAAGCTGGACCTCTCTCTTGTCTAGAATGTGTAGTGGCTCTGGCGTGAACTCCCCTTCGGGTTCCACCTATAATAAGGACCAATCAATGACATGTTTAGTATCGTATACATATTTCTTTAATAATGAAGCATGGAAAACATTATGAACTCTTATATGTGTTTGTAAGGCTAACTCATAAGCTACTGGGCCCTTCTTGGCCAGTATTTCAAAGGGTCCACAGAACCTTGGGGCTAGTTTACCGCAACGCCCCAAGCTTAACGAGCTTTGTTTCACTTTTATCCTTAGGAAAACATGTTCACCGACTTGGTAGTATTTTTCCTTTCTTTTCTTGTCTGCGTAACTCTTTTGGCGGTCTTGTGCTTCTTTTAAGTTCAGTTGCACCTTGGAGACTAGTTGTTCTAAGTATTTTAGTAAATCTGGCCCTAGCATAAGTCTATCCACCAAGCTGTCCCAAGTTACGGGGGTTCGGCACTTTCGACCGTAGAGCACCTCGAAAGGGCTCATTTTGGCCAAAGTTTGATAACCGTTGTTGTACGCAAACTCTGCGAGGTGTAGATAGTCTTCCCACTTAGTGGGATTGTTCATGACATACATCCTCAGCATATCCTCCAGAATTTGGTTTACTCGTTCTGTCTGTCCATCAGTTTGGGGGTGGTATGCGGTGCTGAACTGTAGTTGTGTCTCTAACCCAGAAAATAGTGCTCTCTAGAAGTTGCTAGTGAACTTCGTGTCTCGGTCAGAGATAATTGCTTTGGGTATCCCATGTAACCTGAAAATCTCCTTTAGGAAGATTTCCGCAATATGAACTGCCTTGTAGGTAGATTTTACTGGTATGAAATGTGTTGCTTTTGACAGCTTGTCTACTACTACGAAGATGAAGTCGTTCTGTTTCTTACTCTTGGGTAGGCCTGTAATGAAATCCATACTTATTACCTCCCACTTCCATTCTAGAATGGGTAACGGTTGAAGTAGTCTGGAGGGGTGTTGGTGTTCTGCTTTGACCAACTGGCATTCCTGATATTTCGCGATGAACAATGCGATGCCAACCTTCAGTTTAGGCCAAAAGTAGTGTTTCTTTATGGTTGAAATCATCTTTTGATATCCGGGGTGTCCTGAATAGGGTCTCCGATGGAATTCAATGAGTATGTTAGGTCTAATGTCTCCCCTCACGGGAACGTAAAATCTCTCCTTCAACCATAACAATCCTGATTCATCTATCTTGTATTCTTTTTGTTGTTGAAAAAGCCTATCTTCCTGGATCTTTTTAAGGATCTCGACATAGAACCGGTCATTTTGGCATGTCGTTCTAATTCTGTCGTATAAGTCGGAGTCAGTTTGAATTTCAGTTACCTCATATAACATATGAGCTCATCGACTTAAGGTGTCGGCGATCTTGTTTTCTTTTCCCTTGATGTGTTTCAATTTGAAGTGGTATTCACTAAGGAAGGCTAACCACCTAGCCTATCTAGTGTTCAGGTCGGGTTGATCGAACAGGTATTTTAGACTCATGTTGTCCATCTTTAATAGAAATTTCTTACCCATGACGTAATGCCTCCACATCTTTAAAGCGTGGATAATGGCGGCCAATTCGAGGTCATGAGTAGGATAGTTTTTCTGATGTTCTTTTAACTTCCTTGACTCGTAGCAGATGGAAAATTCATCATGCAGAAGGACTCCACCGAGTCCTTCCTTGCTTGCATCAGTGCAAACTATGAAGTCCCCATTGAGGTCGGCATTTCGTAGTATGGGTGCTCTAATCAGAAGTTGTTTTAACTTCTGAAAACTTTCCTCGCACTTGTCTGTCCAAATGAACTTATTGGTTTTCTTTTGTAAAGCGGTCATGGGACAAGCGATCCGTGAGAAGTTCTCAATGAACTTTCGATAATATCCGGCTAAACCTAGGAATGATCGTATGTCGAAAACACAAGTAGGTGTGGGCCATTCCTTGATAGCCTTGATCTTTTCGGGATCAACTACTATTCCCTTCTCGGAAATGATGTGTCCTACGTACTGTATTTGAGGTCTATAGAAATCACACTTGCTAAATTTTGCTTACAACTGATGTTCTCGTAGTGTCCGTAGGACTATTCGGAGGTGTTCCTCATGTTCTTCTTCATTCTTGGAATAGATCAGGATATCGTCTATGAAGATGAGAACAAACTTGTCGAGGTATTTACTGAAAACGTTGTTCATCATGCACATGAAGTTGGAGGGTGCGTTCGTCAAACCGAAAGGCATTACTACAAACTCGTAGTAGCCATATCGGGTGCGAAACGTGGTCTTACTGATGTTCTCGTCACGGATTCGCACCTGGTGATGTCCGATTGCAGGTCGATCTTTGAGAAGATCTTCACCCCTCCGACTTGGTCAAACAAGTCATTGATCTTAGGGAGAGGGTAACAGTTCTTGATGGTTAACTTGTTGAGTTGACGATAATTGATGCACATACGCATCATCCCGTACTTCTTTTTGACAAAGAGTATTGGTGCTCCCCAGGGAGACACACTCGGTCGAATGTATCCCTTTTCTATTAGCTCTTGTAACCGTATCTTGAGCTCTACCAGCTCTGGTGTATTCATATGGTACGGAGTCCTAGAGACGGGTACCGATCCGGGTGTTAACTCTATGGAAAAGTCTAAGTCCCGTTTGGGTGGTAGCCCTGGTATTTCCTCGGGAAACACGTTTCTGAATTCTACTAGTATTGGGAAATCCTCGATCTTTTATTCTCTATCGGTTTCTACTATTTGAAGGTGGATTGCAAATAGTTTACAACCCTTTCTTAAGCATTTCTTTGCTTGTAATGCAGATCTCTGTCATACTGATACTTCTTTAGGTATACCTTGAATCGTCCTTTGGTTCCCTTGACTATCTGTGCATAGGATTGATTTGTTTAAGCAATATAGAAAGGCATGATGTCCTTCTAACCAATCCATGCCTATTATTATGTCATAAGACCCTAGCGGTAAGAGTTTTAAATCTACCCTTGTTGGGAAACTCTTCAAATCTAACTCACCTCCCTTAATTAATTCGGAAACCTTCCACTTGGTACCCGTAGCTAGTTGTACTGGCCATGGTACCTTGTGACTTTCTCGGTTTAACTTACAAGTTTCTACTATCCTAGGAGTGATGTATCTTCGGCAAGCACTGGGGTCTATTAGAAATGAAATGACAGTTTTAGATATCTTACTCTCAATTTCTACCATGGTGGCTTGATGATCTGCCTGCTGGCCATCAAGGGCGGCATAAATCCTAGGTGTCTTTGCCATGTCTCCCATGGTAGGCTCCGTTTGGATGTTGTGTAGAACCCCATCTGTTTTGTTGGGACAGTCTCTGTAATAATGTGGTCCTTGGCATTTCCAACAGGAAACAGTTGGTGGGACTGCTTTTGTTCCTTTGTTGAAGGCTGGCCTACTGGCTGGACGTGGTGGTGCACTTGGTCGCGCTTGGTGTCGGTTGAAACCCCTGTTGGGTGGAAAACTGTTGTTATGTTTCTGAAAAGGTGGGGGTCTAAAACCCGATCTGCGGTTGTCTGAGAAGGTTCTGAATCTGCCTCTATTTCTGTTGATGTTGTCGTTCCTTAGCTGCCCGTGCTCATAGCATAGCCTGGATTTATGTAGGGTTATGTCAAGGGTTTTGGGAATGTCAAATTCTATCTTCTCTCTAAATTTTGGTGCATCCCACCCAAGAACTACCGAATTTTCACCTTCTCGTCCTTAATATAAGGCACATAGTGCAACAAGTCTAAGAACTGGTTTATGAAAGCTTCCATAGTCAGGGAGCCCATTTTTAACTCATGGAATTCTTTTATTTTCTTGTCAAAGAATATTTCAGACATATGCTTGTCCTGGAATATTCTGCTGAAAGTATCCCAAGTTATGTCTCGCAGTTCTTGCCCCTTGGTGTGTTTCAAGTCCCGCCACCATTTGGCAGCTTTACCATTTAGGTTGTATATGGCTAGTCGGGCTTGCATCTCACTGGAGTAATTATGAACTTTAAAGTATTTATTCATTCCTAACAACCATTATTCATCCTTTTCCCCTGAGTTAACTTCCTCGTCATAAGTTGGGGCTCTTATCTTTCTGAACTCTCCTTGCAAACTGTCATCATTCTTCCTCCTTCTCTTGCAAGGAGGTGGGGAGCCATTGTCATTGGAAGAGCTCTTAAAGTCCTCTTCCAATGGTTCCAATTTATGTCCTTCTTGCTCTCCTATCTTGCAACTGGCTGCTTTCCTTGTGTTAAGAGTGTTGACGGAAAGAGTAGGCTCTTCATGGGGTTTTTCCCCTATTAGGATTTGGAGTAAGGCTTCATTTATAGCCCACTGTTCTCTTCTTTCTTGCATATTCTCATCTCTGAAACTCTGGAATTCTACCTGTAGTTGTTGCATGGATTTCTCTAAATCCGAGTTGAGTTCCACCACAATTTCTTGCTCTTGTGGGGGGGAATTTAGATTTCCTTGTATACTGCTGCCTCATTCTGCATTCATTTTTTTTTTTTTTCTGATACTGCCTGTACTTGAAAGTTATATAAGTATCTGTTTACAGAATACAATTCGTTAGTTAACTCTTCTCATAAAAACATAATACAACATTTTAAACACAGTTTCCTGTATCTGCAGCGGTGTTTGGTAGTGAGCCCAATAGGTCACTTAGTGTTTGTAACTTGCTCTGATACCACTTGTAATGTCCCAAAAATAGCAAAAATTTTAAATTTTTCCTACCCGCAATAATCGTTAATTTACAGGAGAAGGATTCATAAGTTAATTCTAACACAAATAAAAGGATTAGGTGGATTCATAGTCATAGTTGTAGGATTAGGTGGATTCATAGTCATATGTTTTGGAATGATGAATAAAAGGATAGCGTATGTGTGTTTAAAGATTTCCTCCAAAGGAATACTAGATTCGTTTTCTTTTCGGTCTTTATCTTCTGTATGACGTCAGCATGGTATGAGAGAATTATTTTTCTTTGGAAAAGAAAATGTGAATAAAACAAAAGGAGAAATATGCCAGGGTTAAGTCCTACAGATTTCATTTCTACTAGTTTTATGTAATGACTATGTTTTGCTAAGTTTGGGTATCCTGGTTTCTAAATCGTTTAGTAAAGTGACCAACGTTTTTTGCTAAAGAAATTCGATTTCAGTAGTTAGATAAACATGTTACATTTTAACTCAAAAATCTATTGGAAGATAAGAGAAAAATGAAAATAGATTTAAAAAATTAAAACAATGCTTAACGATCCCCAAACTTTGGAAGTTTAAGAATGCGTTTGACTAGCAAAGGCTAGCTGGCTAGACCTGCTAGGCAATGCCTTGGGATTTTGGGCGAATCTTGAATTAAAACTGATATAGAGAACAATACTATTTTAACATTTCATTCAGAAGAGAAAATAATTAGTTTGAAGGTCTTATAAGATTTTCATACCTGCTTATTCCTGTAGCTTGCTTCCGTTTGTAATGACTTGCACACTCAGCCAACTAGTTAATAAAAACTGTTGAACCCTTAGCTGAACTGATAATTGATCTTGGAATGGATGACTTTGGGACTACCACATTCCTCCCAACCATGATTCTTAAACCGTTCCTAGTTCAATATGAATCCCCCCGAGCTAGTTCTGACATGCAAACTGAGAGGTAGAGGCCCTAGATGTGTAGCTAGTTCAGATCTGGAAATTTGCTGTGGGAAGGGTTCACTTCTTGGAATAAAGAGTTTCTCTTGACATCATTGATGCCAAAAAGAAAAGATCCCCCAAACTTTGGGGTCTGTCCTCCTTAAGTAGGACAATCTTGAATTAGGACTGTTGGAATTTACTGGTTTCTTTAAAATAATTTAATTTATAAAAGAGTATTTGTTTACTTAACTACTAGTTATTTTGGAACTAGGACTTCTCAACTTTTTTTGACTAAAGTGTTTTTGACCTTTAATCTTTTTATAATATTAATAATACAATAATTATAATTCCACCTAAATATTAATAAATAATATTTAGTAAAGTGGCAGCCCACTTATGCATATATATATATATATATATATATATAAGAGTATATATATCTAAAAGAATAAATAATAACAATATTATTATTAGAAGCTCTTAATAATAATATTTAGCTTTGAGGCCTTTAAGCATTTTGTTCACAATGATACTTCTTTAATTCTTTTTAAGGATAGGGTCCACTTCTTTGGACGGTTTCAGTAAGCTAGTAAAGGCACCTTTAGGATCTCCGTTTGCATGTCAGATACCCTCGTTGTAACATGGTAGTTCCCGCAGTGCTTGATGATAATAATATTTATTTAATCAAATCGAATAGTTGTGATAAAACACATAAGCGCTATTCATAGTCCTTCCGACTCAACACTTGAGATCTAGTAATCCCGAGTGCTCTTCAGAGCCTTTTAACTCAACACTCTCACATGGGTGTTACGCTAGTGCAATTCCCGAGCCTCTGCTCAACACTAGAGCTAGAATGTGGTTGTGAGGCACATCTCGGATATTTAAGTGGCCTCGGATTCGGTAATCATTTCTTTCAAGTTTGGAGTGCTCCAGGGCTTATGCTCAACACTCAACGTACATCGGGGCTTAGGCCCAATATGTAATAAGAATCCTCTAGATACATCGGGGCTTAGGCCTATTATAGAGGTCATTCGTGTGTTTCTGAGTCCATGCTCAACACACTAAATAATCATCCATGTGAATCATACTCTGCACAGTATAAGGTAATACAATAATCTCAGTATATCATAAGTGTAACTGAATCACATAATAAAACATAATTTTATCCATTTGGGCTTTCAGCCCAGTATATAATAAAAATGAAACAATCAAAGTACCTGCCCAATATATATCAACTCATAAGAACATAGATCAAAACATGCTACGGCTTACGCCCAATAATACATCACATATGCTGGGGCCGTAGCCCAATATAACATCCTACATAGTCAGTAAAAAGTTGGGATATTACAGAAGGGGTGGAAATTTTCTAAAGGATTGTGTAGTTGTTTCTACACAAGAAGAGATTGGGAACTCGATCCTTGGTCGGAGAGTTAGAGAGCATGTCAATAACATAATCAAGTCATATTTTGAACAACATTCAATGATGGCACAAGCTCAAATCCTACATGGGTTGATAAAACACAAAAAAATGAAACGTGCCACAAAGTTGTTGGGTTTTCAAGATATTAAAACAAAAAAGACAAGCGAGAATGCAATAGAAAATGTAAGAACTACATTATCTTCGTTTCGAAAATCAAGAAATAATGATACCTGAGCTGCTCATAGGGAAATTACAACAGCTGTTGTGGCACAAAGCACCTCAAGAAATCGAATGGTATCAACAATGCATCATTGCTCAATGTTTCAAAAAGAACATTGCTCAAATATACTAAATTCAGGGTCCATATAGATGAAAATGATGAAGCTGCTTGTTGGGCTCTTATTTGTAGGGAACCCTATCGAGGCAGGATGGCAATAGGCATTAGAGAGAAGGTGATAGAGTTTTGGGATAGCCATTCTTGTGCTATTCCAGATCGAAAGCATGTCCTGTGACAACGTTTATCTAGAGGCATTTATCAGGAGCACTGTAAGCATGTGATGGAGACGACGGGAGTTGCACTTTACGAGGAATTTCAAGAAACCAATCCGGGTGTTCAAATATAATTTAGCATGTTCAACAAATTGAAACCGTGGTATATTAGGACGAATACGATTCGCGACACTTGTTGCTGTCGGTATGTAACATACCCACCCATCTATCCAAGGAAAGGGAGGGAACATGATGCCAATCTATGGGGTTTTTCATAAAAAATCAGCCCATTCATTTAATCTCTACAATTAAAAACCCATGTGTGCAGATGTAAATTCAACAAACATGCACAGTGGAGATAACTCATCCACACACATAATCTCATATGCATTCAATATATCAATAACAGTCATTTAATTTAAACACTATAGAGGCAAAACAAATAGATAGAAAACACTTATCTTTGTTGTGCAATTGTCCCACACAACTACCTATGTCACTGCAACGTTCCTCCCAACCGTAGGTCTCTGCCCAACTTGTATTATTTCAGCACTCAGAGACCACCCCCGAGATGGGCATGATATCTACAAGGAAAAGGGGACTCTCAAGCTCATACACAACCAAATAATCATTTGCATTTAAGCCAATCCAGTCCATAGTTGGGTTTATCAGGCTAAATCTGAACCCTCTTCATTTGTGGATGCTTCCACTCAAGCTCAAGCCAAAACAATGGAAACCCATTTCAACCCCAACAATCCCCTACACACAAAAAACTCATAAACTGGGCATGGATACACATAATAGAAAAATCCTAGGTGTTGGGTATGAATGGAAAATGTGGGCAACCAAAACGAAGTGAGAAATGGGGAAAACGACTCTGGGAAGGCAATTTCGTTTTCAGAAAACGTCCAAGGGCATTCAAAGAGCTGCAGTGGTCTCTACAAACCCCCAAATCGTGCTCTCTCCTTCCCAACATGTATGTAATACAAAAACGAGTTCCCAGCAATGCCCAAAGGGAAGAAAACACTGGAAATCAGTGGAGAAAAATGCCCAGGTAGCTCCCAACAGGTCTGCAACACAAAAACGCCCTCTTCCCAGCTAGAAGACCCAGAGAAACCAGAAAAACGTGGCTGAAAAATGCCCAGGCAGTTCCAAAAACATGAGAGAGGCAAAAATCCTTCATGGGTAATGGATTAGGGAGCAAATCATGGTTGTTTTCTTTCCCAAGGAGCAAAAACACTATTTCCCATGAGGGTGGCTTGCCCATACTCGAATTTGGACAGCCATACCTCCCCAATCCCCAAGACATTAACTACTTCACCCAACTCTTGGGAGAAATGAATGATTGGGCACCAAAGTCAACATGGGTAGTTGATGGTTGATGGGTTCTCTCATTGACACTTGGATTGACTTCATTGGCTCAAGGGTTTGAATATTTTCCCTCCCAATTCCTTGTAAAATCACACCCCCATCTCTTGTTGCATTGCATAGCTAGTTGTGGGTATTTTATTAAAATGCATATTTACATAATATCGAAATTCCAATGTGCCTGGCTAGCACATAAACCATATGCATCAATAAATCGATGGTGGGGCCTTGGCCTTGAGCTCTCACCACGATTTTATAACAATATTACATCATTTACAATCTTAATGCAATAGGGTCAATATGGGGACGTTACATTCCCCTCCCCTTGGAATAACACCGTCCTCGGTGTTCCAACACTTCGGAATATATATACCCACTTTACACATGCCCCAAAATTCACAACTGGTGGCAGGTCTGTCCTGCGTTGCATCTCTTTACTTGAACTTTCAGGAACAAGTACTTTGGCTCCCACAAGCTGCTCCTGCTGGTTTTGATCCTCCAGCTTTGCAGGTGGGCATTGCTCCACAGCAATCCCTTGTTTTTATTTACCTTCCAGCTGATCTGCAAGTCTGGAATTCCATGGAGGCCATCTTTCTTGTTGTCCTGGAAACTATTTGAGGAAGTTTTTCAGCCAAAACATATAGCTTTTGGTCTGCTTCCATGATCGATATGCACAACTGGCCCACACTTTGCTCACTAGCAACACTTGGCTAGTAATAGATGCAAACAATGGCTTTCAATTTCTCACCTGTGAGATTCATCATGGCAATTCTTGTTAGGACAAGCATAACACCATATTATAATTAGTCAATTATTTGCCCAATTGACATGGAACATCCATGCTTTATTCATGAGACTTCCATACTTTTCATGCTTTCCCAACATATACATGAACTCATTCATGTTCATCCTCTCACAGGGAAATAACTATTTCAGCATTCACATTTCATTTCAAGCAATTAAACACGATCTATTTTCATTTATGACATGCACTCAACAATATTTTGATTCTAATATGCATCAGTCAAAAGGAAATAGAAGAGTAAGAGTTTTCCCCTCTTAGTCTTGTTCCAATCTGGAGCCACACCATCACTTGTGGTTCTATGCTCCTTAGCCTCTTTCACTTCAATGTGAATGCTTGACTTACCCTTTTATGGCTATGACACTTAGTGTCTAAGGTCTGTCTTAGGATTTTCAACTAGGGAACCCCTTTCCCCATTGTTGCCTACAGAACCTTTGGCTGCTAGGACCCACACATGTCCACTAGCACCATCTTCCGTTACTTCTCATACTAAGCTCTTTAGGACGGTCACATGTCCACATGCATCCCTATGATGCCCTCATAGTCCTTGCTTCCAGCAATACCTACACTCAAACATTGAATTAATTCACACGTTTAGTTTATTTTTCATAGGTTTTATCTCCAAACAAGAGTTTAAGAACTCATAACCAAATCCTATACACACGTATATTCATACTAAATAAGCAAGAAGTTGCAAGATAACCAAATACTTATCTGCATTGGGTGTCTTCACTTTATTCCACATGCTCCCTCTTTGCTTTAAAAGCATTGGATTTCCCGTGGATACAATAACGAATGTTGGGCTAGCACGCAAGCTACTCCACAATCATTCGAATGGCAATGCCAGGCTAGTACGTCGACTGGTTTTATCAATTAATTAAAGAATGTTTGGCTAGCACGCTGGCTGCTCCACAACATCAAGTGGTTAATGCTCCCACCAACTATTCTCTGAATTTATCGAGCATCAGTTGCTTTCTGGATTTACCAAGAATTTCAGCGGCCAACCAATTACTGTCTGGTTTACCAAGCATTTCAGTGCCCAACCAGTTACTCTTTGGATTTACCAAGCATTTTATAGTTCTTTCAGGTTCCTTGCTTCCTGCAATGACCAAGGTTTCCAATAGTGTATCAGCCTGGCTGTTAGAAAACTTATACCTGAAATATTCATTATTACAAGCAAGAAATAAATGAAATTGAATACTTGTCTGTATTGTGCATTTCCTTGCTACTCCACAAGTTTCCTTCTCTGCTTTACAAGCCTTGGATCACCTGTGGGGTGGATGCTTGGCTAGCAGACAGGCTGCTCCACAACATCATCCGAATAGGCAATGCCAAGCCAGTACATCGATTGGGTTTATCAGGCATCCCTAAAATTAGTATGCTAAGCCAGTACGCCGACTGGGTTTATCAAGCATTTTAAAATTCAGTATGATAAGCCAGTACGCCGACTGGGTTTATCAAGCATACAACGACCATTTCCAAGCCAGTTCTCCAACTGGGTTTCTCAGGAGATAACACCCTTCACCAATACCTCCACAACATGAAAATAAACAATGTCAAGCCAGTACACTGACTGGGTTTTTTAGGCATCCAACAACCATTCACCACAACATCCACATATCTAATGCCAAGCTAGTACACCGACTGGGTTTATCAGGCATAAAACGACTATTACCAAGCCAGTACACTGATTGGTTTTATCAGGAAATAAGAACAACATAATATGATTACATGGCTCCTTCTCTTATGCAACCAGTGGTTCCCTCCAGGAAATCCATAGGTGACTCACTTGACTACAGGCTAGCATTGCCCCCACAATACCCACTCACACTACACAAGGATGATACCCCTTTTCTGCTACATAGCTCCTCGGGCCTATCCATCTCTTCTAGTGTCCTTTAGTGTAAGCGTAGAAAGGTTAACACTGCCCATACAATCCTCTTTAGTACTTTCTCTTCACATTGCCCCTTAACATGCAAAACCAAATTGCATTCGTATAAGCTGACAACACAAGACGGATAAGTAGGATCATCAGTATTGCTGCTAAAAAATTGTAATCATATTTCATAACATTCACTATCAAGTATTGAAACACCAGGAATGCGTCCATTCCCTTAGGGTGTAGTCAATATTGACAACCTCAACAAAACCCAACACCCGAAAGGTATGCATCCCTTTCTGATGTGAGTCATGTAGACCCTAATCATACTCAAGCAGTCTAGAATAATAGTAAAACATGCTTTGCATTTTAAATCTAATAACCAGACATGTATATTCTTAGTTAGGGTCACAGAATACTCATCCATTTATCAGATGTATCCTTTCTTCATTTGTGAAGAATGGGGGCTCCCTTTTTTGAGTCAATAGTCCTTCGGTTTTCCACCCCAGTCTTTTCACGTTTCATAACCCACACATGCCTTCTTGTCATAGTCTTACCATCTCACTCACATGCAATGTAGCTGAGGTGGTATCAGAATTTACAATGGTGTTTCACCCGAAACCCATTTCTAAAGCATGGGATCCTTCCCATCTAGTTTGGCTTCTGCAGGCCATCATACATGGTCTTCCTGCAATGTGTCATCCTGGCACACTTATCAAATAGTCAAACAGTCAGCAGCATTTAACAATAAACTTCAAATATGATTGTTCCATAACCAATCAATAGAATTAATAATTAATTCAATCATGAATTTACAATTCTGTCTCCTATAGAAGTTGATTTTTTTAACCATGAGGCCACCCTCATATCGTTTGGCTCTTGTAAGTGGTATCACTTTGTCCATTATGGTTTCACCCTTGCTACCATACATGAACATCCACCTACAACATGTCCTCCTGACCCAATTTTATAAAAGCCAAACAATGATTCGCAATCATAAGCAAATTCTCAAATCTGAAATCTACAAATATGTTTTCCTACAGAAATTAGATTTGCAACCATGAGATTATTCTCATAAATTTAAATCAGACAATTTTCAAATTCGATTCATGCATAAGTTACAACCATGAGAACCTTCTCATAACCTTTGGCTTTTGTACATGGTAGATCCCGGTCTTTACTATGGACTTATCCTCATTGCCATACGTAAGACTTTTCCACCTGAAAACTGAAACTTCGATCAGCCCATCACGTTGTGAATATCTATGCATATGATCCTTTCATTGCTACAACAATCATTGAAGTGATCTCGAAATTATAACACTCAATAATTCAAACATCTTCAGCTGTTAACATTTGAAATGAAATGAAATATATACATTTCTATATATGCATCACTATCATAATAAAATTGCAGGACACAGTCACACTATCCATGCAATTTAAATAAACTGTAAATACTCATTACTTCACATTCCATGCAATTCTGTCCTTCCAACAGAGTGCTCTGGTAGTCCATCACATGTCCACCTTCTTCATGCAGTCTTTCCCCTGCATTCACAGCAGCTCATGAAATGGTATCAGGATTAACAATAGTCCACCATTTCATCTATTATCTAACTGCATTGAATCATATATATATCACAACCATGCATTCACACAATGCATCTCAACATGTGCACCTATACATATGCATTCACTTTTACATCACTCACATAATCTTTTAGTGTGCAATCACTCAATGTATAACCACAAGATTGTACATAATATTTTAATGCACATCTCCTCAATGCAACCCTGCATTAATTTATGAGTACTATGCATTCAAACATATTATGGCCTAACCATGTACTACCATGACAGGGCCATAAGTCCTCACTTGCTTTGGTTCACAACCGTCATGGTATGACATAATTTCATATGAATGCATTGAGATTTCTAAGCAATTATAGGGTGTAAGGATCATTGCCTTCACTTACCCATACCTCACCATACTCGGTAGGTTAACATTCCCATTCGGCACTGAATACCATATGCAAACTAAATCAACATAGTTTAATCAAAGTTGAAGGGATGTCATCAAATCCTCTTTCAACATTCATGCAATTGAGCACAAATAACCATTACCTGCATGGCTGTTATTAACATCGCTTGATGTTACCTAGTCAATTGGCCTCTTACCAAGGCTACTTAGTCCTTTTTCCAACATCGTGATCATAGACTTGTTGCACCATCCTCTCTTCATAAGTTCATTGGTCACGTGTAACAATGTCATCAACTTCTTTAGCCATGTTTTGATTGTATTTGTCCTACAACCAATGCGGACACCACTAATTATTAGCAACCACCATAATTATCTCAATTGTCTCATTGCATATGTGAAACCTCACTATTTGACCAATATGTAATGTCCTATTCATGCACAAACATCTCACATGCACTGTGCAATGTTTCTTAATATGCCTACTAGTGCATAGTCATATCATCTATCTAATCTCTTGCATTTCAGCATTCCTATGCCATAATTTATATGCATGACCACTTCAGAATTATAAATACAATATCAAGAGGGTAGTGGGGGAATTATCCCTTCCAATTCCTCATTGTAACATGGAGTTTCCTCTTCCACATCATAGCTGATCCAATTTCATGGGCTCTCTACCATGCACACAAGCAATTATTAGCTATGATCTTCTCGCAAAGTAGAAATTCAATATATGTATTCACATGTATAACATTCATTCATGATATTTTTCAAGCATACAATTATTATGTATAAACATAAAGGGTTTAAGGTGAGAGATTTCCCCGTTTGGCGGACTTATCAAGCTCTTCTCCAACCGCGTCGCAGATATTGAGGTTAAAATTGTCGCGATTGGCGTGGATGTTAATATTATAATTTCCGTGGGTGGTGCGGCTCTTATCGCTAATTTTGCCGCCGCACGCGCAAAATTTATCCTTAACTTCACCGTAGACGTTGCAAATATTAATGCAAATTTTGCCGCCGCGCACGCAAAAGTTAACGTTAATTCTGCAGCCGTGCACAAAAGTTAACCTTAACTTCGCCGACACAGCCTTCGGCAAAATTTCTAAACACTTAGAAAAATTTTGAAATTTTTTCTTCCCTTTCGGTTCAGAATTAGCAACATCTCCGCCCATCGTGCCGCAAAAATTCTCGTTAAAATCTCTGACCGCCAACCCTGCGACCGCTGACCGCTTCCCTTCGGCGCAGAGTTTAACAGCTATTTTGCCGACCGTTGCGGTGCTTTCGGGCTTATCTTTGGCGACATAGTCACAAGAGTTAGCCCAATTTTCATCGTCGCGTGCGCATAAAATCAGCCTAATTTTTTCCGCCGTGCGCGAAGAAAATTAGCCTAATTTTTCGCCACCGTGCGCGCAGAAAATTAGCTTAATTTTTGCCGCCGCAACCCTTAGGAAAAATTTCGAAAACAGTTAGAAATTTTTAAGATTTTCTCTTCCTTTTGGCACAGAATTACCAACTTCTCCGCCGACTGTGTCGCAAAAGAAACCTTAACTTTTGCGCCCGCAAGCCTTCGTCGTTGCGACCACGTCGCAGGTTTTAAGGCTAAAATCTCTGCTGCGCGCAAGCCTCCATCGCAATTTTTAAGCCTAAAATCCGCCGCCAGTGTCGCTGCTTTTAACATTACTTTCATCACGTGCATCCCAGATTTTAAATTTAAATTTGCCACTGCCGCGTGCAAAACTTATCATTAATTCCACCCCTGCAGCCTTAGCAACAGACACTAAGAAAACTTTCAGATTTTAAAAAACAGTTAGAAAAATTTAAAATTTTTCCTTCTTTTTTCTGTGATGATCATTGCTCAACAGGAAGCATAATTAGAGATCATACTTCGCATATAGCAGAATAATAAAAAGATGTAATGAATTGCATCTCTTCATGTTAAAACAATAGAATAATATACAGATAGCAAGGGGTTGCGCCTCCTTTCTCTCCTCCATGGAGGCAAACAACAAATACAAAAACAAATTGCTACTGCATTGGAAACAATTTAAAGCAAGCGTTCAGCCTGAAAAGGGATTTTCTCCCTCCTTCCTCAATTTCATATAATGGAATCAATGCATGTAGTTTTGCAAAAATCCCCAAAACAGTCATGGGAATGATTTCCCATTCTAATAAATAGAAGCCATGAGATCTTCAGGTTTCTTTAATGCATTTTAATTCCAAATACTAAATATATATATGCACGCAATGATTTATATTTCTATGAAGGGCCCAACAGCCGTAGTGTTGAACCATAAGCTCTGATACCATCTGTAACGTACCCACCCATCCATCCAAGGCAAGGAAGGGAACATGATGCCAATCTATGGGGTTTTTTTGTAAAAACTTAACCCATTCATTTAATCTCTACAATTAGAAACCCATGTGTGCAGATGTAAATTCAACAAACATGCACAGCGGAGATAACTCATCCACACACATAATCTCATATGCATTCAATATATCAATAACAGTCATTTAATTTAAACACTGCAGAGGCAAAACACATAGATAGAAAACACTTATCTTTGTTGTGCAATTGTCCCACACAACTAGCTATGTCATTGCAACGTTCCTCCCAACCGTAGGTCTCTGCCCAGCCTGTATTATTTCAGCACTCAGAGACCACCCCCGAGCTGGGCATGATATTTACAAGTAAAAGGGGACTCTCAAGCTCATACACAACCAAATAATCATTTTCATTTAAGCCAAGCCAGTCCATAGTTGGGTTTATCAGGTTAAATCTGAACCCTCTTCATTTATGGATGCTTCCACTCAAGCTCAAGCCAAAACAATGGAAACCCATTTCAACCCCAACAATCCCCTACACACAGAAAACTCCTAAAGTGGGCATGGATACACATAACAACAAAATCCCAGGTGTTGGGTATGAATGGAAAACGTGGGCAACCAAAACGAAGTGAGAAATGGGGAAAACGACCCTGGGAAGGCAATTTCATTTTCAGAAAACGTCCATGGGCATTCAAAGAGCTGCAATGGTCTCTACAAACCCCCAAATTGTGCTCTCTCCTTCCCAACAGGTATGTAATACAAAAATGAGTTCCCAGCAATGCCAAAAGGGAGGAAAACAATGGAAATCAGTGGAGAAAAATTCCTAGGCAGCTCCCAACAGGTCTGCAACACAAAAACGCTCTCTTCCCAGCTATAAGACCCAGAGAAACCAGAAAAACATGGCTGGAAAACGCCCAGGCAATTCCAAAAACGTGAGAGGAAAAAATCCTTCATGGGTGATGGATTAGGGAGCAAATAATGGCTGTTTTCTTTCCCAAGAAGCAAAAACACGATTTCCCATGAGGGTGGCTTGCCCATACTCGAATTTGGATAGCCATACCTCCCCAATCCCCAAGGCATTAACTACTTCACCCAACTCTTGGGAGAAATGAATGATTGGGCACCAAAGTCAACATGGGTAGTTGATGGTTGATGGGTTCTCTCATTGACACTTGGCTTGACTTCATTGGCTCAAGGGTTTGAATATTTTCACTCCCAATTCCTTGTAAAATCATGCCCCCATCTCTTGTTGCATTGCATAGCCAGTTGTGGGTATTTTATTAAAATGCATATTTACATAATATCGAAATTCCAATGTGCCTGGCTAGCACATAAACCATATGCATCAATAAATCGATGGCAGGGCCTTGGCCTTGAGCTCCTCACCACGCTTTTATAACAATATTACATCATTTACAATCATAATGCAATAGGGTCAAGATGGGGATGTTACATGGTACCACATTGAATTTCAACTATACTATGACACATTTTTGGATTTTTGCAAAAGGCACTGGAACGGTGTACTAGCTCCTCACACACTGCGAGATTTTATTTGTATGATACTATGCAACAGGAATCCTGAACACGTGTTTTTCAATAAGAGGTGTGTAGGTGGCAGAAAACGCCATGAATGCGGTGATTTGACATTGTTCCATAGAAACTTTCCTATCAATCCAACACACCATGGATTGTCAGATATTAACGTTAAGTGGAAGAGGTACGAGTACGTCACCATGAATCCAACATCTTCCTCATCTGTGCCATCCAAGAGGATCGACTTGCTCGATGATGAGATTCTTGTTTCAGATTTCATGGAGAAGTTTCAAAGTCGGATTTATAAATACATAAAGCACTCACATAGGTCCAGGTGGAAAGCTTTAGAATTCAAACATTCTCATGAGGTATTTGAGTTGGGCACAATCTTATCAGTGGTAGAATTTGCTCAGAACTACACCTTTTCTCCTCAGAGAGAGATACAAAGTGAGTACTATCACTCCGACTAGGTGTCTATCTTCGTACGTGTATTGTACAGACATGCTCAGGAAAGCATTGATGGTAGGGATAACACTCCTCAATCATGTGAAGTGATCAAGGAGTACCATTTTTATGTTAGTGATGATCGTGAGAATGACACATTGTTCATTCAACATTGCTTTGGGTTGATTTATGATTCATTCAGGTAGAGAGGCATATCATTTGCTCAACACTGGATTTGGTCAGATGGGTGTGCAGGGAAATTCAAATCGGCAAGCTCATTTTATTGGTTGAGTCACCTTCACAAACAGACAGGAATCCGACACACCTGGAGCTTTTTTGAAATAGGGCATGGAAAGGGTGAACATGATGGCGCAGGTGCATGTGTGAAATGAGCACTTCGGAGGTACCAGATGAGTCATGGTGCAACCCGACTCAAATGCTCCACTGAAGTAGTTGATTGGTGCACACGTCATTTGGGAAATCAAGGTCGCGAACAAGCAAGGTCGGTGTGCAGATAATAAACTCCAAACTCAATTAATAAGCTAATAACATTCAATATCATCATTTCCAAAAGAACACATACTGAATAGGAATTTACATATGACAAACTAAATTCCATGCAGGTTCTTTTGGGATGTTTCCCTTGGAAATGTCAATAGATCCATGCCGTGGTATTGTGAGACCATCCCTGGTACGAGGGAATTACATTCTGTTTGAAGTAAAGACATGGGTGACATATTTTCCATTGAAACGAGAAAGAATGCTTGTTTTTGCGATTTTTGCATTGATGCAAATGGATGCGGGCTTCATCACTGTGAAAATGATATATATGTGAAACCATGTAAGTATGTCTCTCTTAATCCAACATGGAAAGAGATGCACACTGAAGAGGAAATGGTCTCATTAGATCATAATCGAGTTTCTGATATGGTTAGGGAAGGTACAAGAGTCTTCATTAAGTTAATTAGTTCATTATATATTACACATATACAAATGTTGTAGAAATGCACGTAAGAAATTTGAATCATATTTGTAATGTATCTTGCAGGTGATGTATTCGTTGTCATTGCACCCCCCCACAACCAAGAAAATGTGGCATACTATTTGATGCGATGCACACAAATAAAAAGTAGGTTGGTGCGATCCTACCAAGATGGGGACTTCACATACCAAACTGGAGACATGGTTCTAATGGGACACTTTTTTGAAAAAGTGAAAAAACAGGGTGCTCATATTATTTACAAAGATTTTATGCCTGAATATATATCATGTCAATACAGTCATTTGGTGGTGGCAGCTCGGATACATCTAACAGAAATAAAGGTGAAGAGAGGTGAACCAAAGAGATGGAAGATGACAGAAGCTGACCATGATTGTATTATGGAGACTTGCATTCCTATAACCCATTGGCCAGATGAATGAGTTACATGTATGCCACTTGCATCATTGAAATAGTTTTCATGTTGTCTTGTGTAATATTTTTTTGGAGATTTTTGTGGAGGTTGTTTTATAAATGTATTTTTGTAGATGCTTTAATGTCAAGAATACAAATACTAGATGGGAGGATTTTGTGAAATTTGGGTCATGGTGCTCCAATGTGAATACACTTGAATGTATGGTCAATTCTCCATGAACTTCATCGATAATAGTTTTATATATATTTGTTTAGATGCTTTAAAAACAATATTAAAGATCTAATAGATAGTTGAATTGTAATGTAATTGAATTGTAATGTGTAGACAATATAATGTAATTGTAAAATTTCAATTTTAAATTGTAATGTACATTCTAATTTTAAATTTTGATTTCAAATACAATTGTAATGTAATTGAGAATTTAAAATACATCTATACAATGTGGAATTGTAAAATTTAAATTTGGAATTGTACAATGTATTCTAATTTTAAATTTTGATTTCAAATGCAAAATTTTATACATTATAATCCATTCATTGTATTTCCTCATCAATTACATTGTATTTCATTATCAATTATATAAAAATATTATCAAATACCAATGTATTGAAAAAATGTTTCATTCAACAATAATCAATTATTTTTGTTATTAAGAACATATCAAAAGGACCAAATTGTTTTGCCTCTGCCCATTCCATTTAATAAAAATATTGGCACTTGGTGCTACATGGAATATAACATAGGAGATAGAGGGTACAATTCAACTAAATGGAACTTATACATAATCTTTGAATATATTTTCATGCAAACAGTACCCATTGTTGGCACAACTCACAAACATTCACTATAATTTCTAACCATCAAACCTTCTCAATTTCTGGATTACATGCATAAAAAACCATCTTTATCATGCAGTTTTGCATGCATAGGCATGGAATCTCTTTGAGAGAAATTAGTTAGTATTAAATGGCCTTGCTTGCGTAAAAAAACCTCAATTATCAAACCAAAACACAACTTGTACATGCCTTTGTTTTTGATAGACATGGATTACGTAATAATGAAAGTTGAAATGTAAACGTAATAATAACATGGAAACGTAATAACTTGTACATGTGCCTTCATATATGCAACTTACCTAGTTGGATCAAATGGTGCCATTATCTCCATTTGTCATCAAAACATAAACCATATGACATAGTTGTACAAGCATAATTTCTACCATAGTTGTACAAGCATATGCTATCAACTTATTTTCATTTCTTATATTAAATAGGTGGTTAAGCTCATTGCCAAGAAAACAAACCATACTTTTATGAATTTAAATTAGAGCACACACTTAAAATAAAAGAACACAAATATTACCTACATACTATATAACTTGTAATTAGAGAATTTTGTCTCAAGGGATATTTCACACGCTCAATGGACAAAAACATTCTTGTATACAACAACACATTGAATTTTCAATTGAAATTAGACATTAAATTTTCCATATAATTGAATTGGAATGTGGAAATTGTAAGTGAATTGTAATGTGTAGACAACATAATGCAAAATGTTAATTTCAATTTTCAATTTCAAATGCATTCTAATTTTAAATTTTGATTCAAATACAATTGAGAATTTAAAATACATCTATACAATGTAAAAATGTAAAATTTAAATTTTAGATTGTACAATTTATTCTAATTTAAAATTTTTATTTCAAGTGCAATTGTAATGTAATTGAAATTAAACTTGTAAATTGAACAACACATTGAATTTTCAATTGAAATTACACATTAACTTTGAGATTTTAATTTTAAATTATAATTGAATTGGAATGTGTAAATTGTAATTGAATTGGAATGTGTAAATTGTAATTGAATTGTAATGTGTAGACAACATAATGTAATTATAATTTCAATTTTTAATTTCAAATGCATTCTAATTTTACATTTTGGTTTCATTTATGCAATTGTAATGTAGTTGAAAACGATCTTTTAATTTGTAATTGAATTGGAATTGAAATTACACATTAAATTTGAAATTTTACATCGTAATTGAATTGGAATTTTAATTTCAATTTTAAAATGTAATGTATGTATTCAATTCTAAATTTTGGAAGATGTTCTGTAATGTAGTCGAAATTTGCATTTTAAATTGAACTAAATTGTAACTATACATCGAGATTGAACTTTTATATTGCAATCACTGCACATTAAATTTGCATTTGAAACGACAAAACATAAATTTGTAACTGTAATAATTATATCTATATGTAATATAAAAAACCCGATTGATTTCAAATCAGATACAAAATACACATGAAGACATCAATATGATAAAATATACAAAATATGTAACAAAATAACCAAAAGTCCATATCCAAAGTACATATATGATAAAAGTCCATGTATAAATGATAGAAATCCATATCCAAAACATGAAAACGTATACATAGATCATCCAAAACATGAAAATATCCAAAACATGGAAATGTATAGATAATCAACTCATTGGCCACTACCCCCACGAGGGCCTAGATGCTGGCCATGAGATGGTAAACCATGTAATAATGCCTCGATATCCGTCGAGTCAATGGTGATATCTGGCATCTGGGTAGGAATCTGGGTAGATGGCCCTTCATCAGGACCATGTGCTCGAGCTGCATCCCAATCATATGTGAAATCCAATGCAGCATCGACACCCGCCCGTAGCGATGCCTGTGTAATATGCCATTAGATATAATAAGTTAGATTTATTAAAAATTAAAATTAAAACATAATTTAAGATATAATTCAAAAATTGAAACATAAAGTACACAAATAAATTGCTAAATGTGATTAAATAACATGATTTGGAACATAAATTAAAACTCACCTCTGTGTCTGGACCCGACTGGTTAGGACCTTCGCAGTCCTCATGTCTATCATCAGGAGCAATGCCCTTTTATTTTCCCTATACAATTTGGAATTCATTTGAAGTTAATATCTAAAACATAAAATATCAAAAATTAAGAAATAAAACATAAATTATTTAAACTGGGAAATAATAAACTCAAATTAAATTATAACTTACCTCGACTACTACTTCCCGCGGGTTGGGACGAGTGGATGGACTAACCGATGGCTCACTAGCAAAGAGCTGATCCATGAATGTGCTTCCCTGCATGGAGCAATAGAATACAACTCCCTTAAGTATTATTAACCATTCAATTTACGACATATAATATGATGTAACATGAAGAACATATATACATAATTGTACAAAATTATACATGTCCTGTAGCGACGCATCTACGATACAACTCAAAGTATGCATCTCGGGCTGACTCAACATACCCCAGTAGGGCCTCGCCATCGAAACTCCTGAGGATGTCACTATGGACATACTCTATCTCTGGCTCTATAGGTGCAGGGGGTGGTCTAGATGCCTCTCCATTTGCAACAACAATAGCACTGCCCATGGCCGTGAACAATGACTCTGCAAGGTCCTGTCTAGCCTCTGCAGCAAGCTGGGATGATTGTGCCACATCGCCTAACCTGATAACCATCCTGTTTGGAAATAGTACCAACCTCAGAGGGGGTGGCACGAAGGTAGGGTCTCTCCGATCTCCAGGATGTTGGTAGGAGAGTCCCGTACTAGCCCTATAGAACTCGGACCCTGTGCTGGTGTAATCTGGGTGCATGTCCAAAAAAAACTCTGCATAAACATGTTTTGCAAAGTACAACAGGGCCTGGTCATGGTGGGGGAACATGCCCCATGCTCCGACGAATCTATCATATAGATGTGGTGTAGCGGCCTCCAAATTAAACTCCCTGAGTCTAAGCGGTTGACCGAAAGATCGGTAAGGTAGGATGTCGAACAAAGTAACCTTGATTTCATGCCCTCTTATGGCGACTTTGACATCCTCCCATTTGTGGATCCCAATGACATCTTGTCTCCTCCTCTGGCATGATTGACGCCAAATGTCACTGAGAGGTCCCACCCTCTTATAGAGGGCCAACATCTCATCAACTGCTGATAACATCATGGATAAAGATTGTCGTGTGTGAGAATCCTCCCTCAATGTGCACACACATGAGTTCACCCACTCGCTGGGAAGTGATTTCAGCGAGAGTGATCCGTGCGACCTCATCGTCGTACAATCCCCCTGATGGGGCACCTGTGATCCAAACCAAAACACAAATGTTACTAAAAATATATATTATAACTTGCAACTGAAATTCAATGCATTATATACTAAAAAATTTCTGAAAATGTATCTAACAAAAAATATGCACTTGATGCACTCGATTCTTGCTGCCCATCCCCCACCTGGGGATCAACATGTATGTCCTCGAGATGAACGAACACACTAACTCTCCTATTGCTTCCACCAGTGGCAGCCGACCCCAACGTGGCCGCACTCGACGAACAGGAGCGCTGCCGATGGCCGCCCCCTTGGGCGACGTCGGATCCTCTCGTGCGTTGCAGAGCACGAAGCAATGAAGCTCTCTTTTCAGGACTCTCTGCATCACACTTCAATTTCTAATTCTAATTCTCTTTCAAATTTCACATTTAAAATTCAAATTCTATTCCAAATTTCACATTTCAAATTCAAGTTCAATTTTCAAATTCTATTCCAAATTTCACATTTCAAATTCAAATTCAAATTTCAAATTCAATTCAAATTTCAAATTCTATTTCAAATTTCACATTTCAAATTCAAATTCAATTCAAATTCAAATTCAATTCAAATTCAAATTCAAATTTCGATTTCAATTTCAAATTTCAAATTCAATCCCAAATTCAATTTCAATTTTAAATTGAATTCCAATTCAAATTCAAGGCCACCACTAGACTAGAGTTTGCTCCTATTGATCCTCAACCATCGAGTGAGAGGAAGGTTCCTACAACCACTGTTTTAGATGATGACAATGTTTCTTAGTTTAGGATTATCTCTTAGGGATCATATGCATCCGATGGCCGCCGAACGGGAGCGCTGCTGATGGACGCCCCCTTGGGCGATGTCGGATGCTCTCGTGTGTTGCGGAGCACGAAGCAATGCAGCTCTCTCTTCAGGACTCTCTGCATCACATTTCAATTTCCAATTCTAATTCTTTTTCAAATTTCACATTTAAAATTCAAATTCAATTTTCAAATTCTATTCCAAATTTCACATTTCAAATTCAAGTTCAATTTTCAAATTCTATTCCAAATTTCAAATTCAATTCAAATTTCAAATTCTATTTCACATTTCAAATTCAAATTCAAATTTCGATTTAACTTTCAAATTTTAGATTTAAATTTCAAATTCAATCCTAAATTCAATTTCAATTTCAAATTCAATTCCAATTCAAATTCAAGGCCACCACCGGACTAGAGTTTGCTCCTATTGATCCTCAACCATCGAGTGAGAGGAAGGTTCCTACAACCACTGTTTTAGATGATGACCATGTTTCTTAATTTAGCATTATTTCTCAGGGATCATATGCATATATAGGTCACAACATATCATCTTTTTTGCTTTTATTGTGCTAGTTTTTTACTTAAGATTGTAAATGACAATCTAATGTTTTATATATGGCCGGGTTTCCCTATTGGTTGACCACCAACACTTTGAAACACTTTCATATCTTTTTGATGATTAATATAATTTCGTTATAGCTTTAAAAAATATAATAATAATATTTTTAATTTATTATATTTGTAAATGTAATGAATTTATTTATAAAAATGTAGTGCTCAAGTTTATTATTAATGTGCTAATATAGTTATACTTTTGTTAATTCAATTTCTAGCATTCTTTATACATTTATTTAATGTGTTATAAAACATAATACTTTCCTTCCCGATAACTTATGGCATTTTTAATGATTACTTTAATTTTGATTTCAGTTTAATATATGCAATAGAAAATATTTAAACTCCCTCACTTGGAGGGATTAGGATCCACATAGGATTGTACCTAGTCCGAACCACACCAATAATTGACTTGGTTGGATTTTGGGATGTCTCCTCCCAATGTAATCTTTAAACTCCCTCACTTGGAGGGAGTAGGATCGCACCTATTGTGAACCACACTAGGAATCGACTTGGTTGGATTTTGGGATGTCTCCTTCCAATGAGTTAACAAAAATTAACTTCAATAGATAATCTTTAAATCTTAAAGGAAAATATATTTAAGTATATTTTATATTCTCAAACTAATAAATAAATAAATTTATTCTATATTCCCAAACTAATTTGTATTTTATTGAGAATAATTAAAAACTATAAATAATTTAATTAACTATAAAAATAATATTAATAAACATATGCTACATGATAATTATACACAATAAAATAACTACTATACTTTTAAAACTTTTAACTATTTTACAATTTTATTTTTTAATAAAAATAATCAATTATTAATAATCATCATATAATTTGATGATTATTGAAAAATGTTAAATATGCCATGAAATCAATGTAATAAGATACAACTTCCATTTTTGCCTCACATTGATTAGGAATGGCACTTTGATAAGGAGTTGTCTAAAAATTCGACGATTTGGCTTGGACGAGGGATTTTCACTGGAATCCAACATTTTTATTTCGCAAAATATGAATTTAACTATGTTTTAATGGTGATTTTGATGATAGAAATGGATTCAAGACCATCAAAAACCCCCACGGGACAAAAAATTTCAGAGTTTGAGAGTTGTAACCTGGATTTTTAAAAAATTCGGTCCGATTTTTTCAAAATCCTGCAAGAAAAATCAAAATTTTCCGTTTGACATCGTATAACTTTTAGGCTACGCACTTTGACAAGGGAGAAGGGGATTGCCTAGACATGCATTTTGTTATAAAATTGAGTTGAGTCACTATTTTTCAATTTTCTGTGTGATAATTTGTGTTATGTGCCATGTATACTTGTATTTTTCAATGCATGACAAACTTGGACTATGATGTTTTCATATATATATATATACATATTTTTTTTTTCAAATTATTGCATTCTAGATTACGATGTTTTCAAACAAATATATATATTTTCTTAAGGTATGATATTACTTAAATATATTAGAATTTCAAACATATATTATATGTATACTCATTTCCAAGAGGGTTTGAGGGGTGAGTTTCGCTAGGGATCATTAAGGATAATATGGTATCGGATGTGTGTTTGTTGACCCTTTTAACATGTTTAAATAAATATTGGCCTTGTTGATTGTCTTAACATGTCATTGCTGACAATTGATCCTACACATTTGTTACAATGGTGAGTGATTAGGTAACATGGCATGAACAAGTCATCATTGATCCTACTTACTAGTTAAAATGGTGGGTGGTTAGTGTGATAGGATAAAGAGAGGTTATAGTTGATAGTTGATCCTACATGTTGGTTATAATAATGCGTATTGGGATGATAGGTTGTAGATATCTTGTGATTGATCGTTGATGCTATGTTCTAGTTATGGTAGTGGTTGGTTGGTTTATCCTACATGTTAGTTATAATAGTTGGGGGTTGGGGTGAGAGGTTAGATAGGTCATAGATTCTAGTTGATCCTCATGTTGGTTATGGTAGTCATTGGTGAGGGGTTCACTAATTATAAATGGTAATGGGTGGTAGGTAGTTTGGTTGGTGGTGTAGTTGATAATTGATCCTACATATTGGTTATAGATGTAGTAGATTATTGGGTGACATGTTATTCCTTGGTGGGGTGGGGTGGAGTGGGAGAGGGTTTATGATTGGAAACCCTTTTGACTTAGATGATGAATATTGGCCTAGATCTTACCTCCCTGACAAGGCATAGTTGATCAATGATCCTACATGCTGGCCATAAATGAATGATTGTTTGTCTGACATGGTGGTTACAATATTAGGTGGTTAGATGATGCTACATGAACTGGTTATGGTAGCAAGTTGTTAGGTTATGGTTATGATTAATAATATATGATTATATATTATTAATATTCATTTTTTATTTTTTTATATTATATTATTAATATTAAATATTATTTTTTTTAAATAAATTAAGTAAAAATTAATAAATAATATATGATTATATATATTATTAATATTCATTTTTTTAATTTTTTATATTATATTATTAATATTAATTTTTTGTGATGTTATATTGGTAGGTTTAGAGTTATAGGTTAAGTAATGTAATATATGATTTTTTTTCCAATTCTCTTGGCGTTCTCAGAGGATTGAAAAAAAATGGGCAGCATTTCTGCTTGTCAAAACACATTTTAAAATAAAAACGGTAGCATTTATGTGGTGAAATGCTACCAGTTGATATACGAAAAATTATACCAAATAATTTAAACAAATAAATGCAAAATAAATTTAAAACCCTAAACCTATTTCAAATTTCAAATGGTTTTGGTTTTTGTTTTGGAATGGTTTTTTGTTTTAGTTTCAAATGGTTTTTTTTTTCAATTAGTTTGGTTTCAATGTTGGTTTGGTTTCAATGGCTACATCCTAACAAACTCATAAAAACCAAATAAAAACTAGATTTTAAATAAAACACAATTTTATATAACACAAACAAAATTTAATTTTTTGTAAATAACAAAAAATTGGTTGAATTCCACCCACCTGTTGGAATAGCAGACATAGTGGAGATGCTGTGGTGAGGTGGCGTTGGCATGGTGAGGTTGCGTGGGCATGAGCTCGGTCGAGGGCCTCCGGTTCCGATCGCTGTAGCCATCTTTGTCGAACACTGCAGAAACAGGGCCAGTTGGGCCCTGTTTTGTTTTTTTTCCCTGTCTCAAACCCTCGATCGAGGGTCTAACCAAGCCCTCGATTGAGCAATATCTCGATTGAGGGTTTTTTTAGACCCTCGATCGAAGTCTTTTAAAACCCTCGATCGAGCATTTAAAACCTCGCTCGAGGGCTTGAAAAGACCTCGATCGAGGGATTGAAAAGACCTCTATCGATGGTTCAATTTTTATTTTTTTCCATTCCATCAGCCAAAAATGGTGAACCAAAAACGTGGATTCACCCTAATAGATGTAAAATTCAATGACAACAAATAAAATGAACATTGTGATAATTATGTAGTAGTTGGAAAATTCAATTATGTTATTTTTAATGTAGTTTCAATTCATGTACCAATTTTTTCCATGCATGAATGTAGGGATAAGTTAATTTTTTTTTCTTATAGTAAGTATATATGTTATTAATATTTCAAATTTTGCAACAATTTTCAAGTTAAATGGATAATTTTCAAGTTAAATTGATAGTTATGTATTAGTTAGAAAATTCAATTCACACGCAATTTTCAATTTGTCAATTTCCACATCAAATTTCAAGTTACTAGCAATTTTAAAGTTCAATGTACAACTATCAAAATATTAATAATTATCAAGTTAAATATATACTTGATTTTCAAACTTTACTAGCAATTCTCAAGCTAAATGTACAATTTCAAGTTACATACATATTTAGTTATTTTGAAATTAAGTTACAAACATTTTTCTTGTTTTTAATGCATTTTCAATACTCGTATCAAATTTTTCTCAAGTCACTAGCAATTTTCAATTCGTTAATTTACATGTAACAAATTTCAAGTTACTAGCAATTTTAAAGTTAAATGTACAAGTTGCTAGCAATTTTAAGTTACAAGCAATTTCAAACTTTACTTAGAACAATTCTCAAGTAATTACTAGCTATTTCAAGCTACAGGCAATTTCAAGTTACAAGCAATTTCAAACTTTACTAGCAATTTCAAATTTCAAGTTACTAGCAATTTCAAACTTTACTTAGAACAATTTTCAAGCTAAATGTATTAGTTGGAAAATTCAATTCACATGCAACTTTCAATTTGTCAATTTCCACATCAAATTTGAAGTTACTAGCAATTTTAAAGTTCAATGCATAACTATCAAGTTATTAATATGTATCAAGTTAAATATATACTTGAATTTCAAACTTTACTAACAATTCTCAAGCTAAATGTACAATTTCAAGTTACATACATATTTAGTTATTTTGAAATTAAGTTACAAACAATTTTCAATACTTGTACCAAATTTTTCTCAAGTGACTAGCAATTTTTAATTTGTTAATTTACATTAAACAAATTTCAAGTTATTAACAATTTTAAAGTTAAATGTACAAGTTACTAGCAATTCCAAGTTACAAGCAATTTCAAACTAATTTACTAGCAATTTCAAAATTTACTTAGAACAATTCTCAAGTAATTACTAGCAATTTCAAGTTACAAGCAATTTCAAACTTTACTAGCAATTTCAAATTTCATGTTACTAGCAATTTCAAACTTTACTTAGAACAATTCTCAAGCTAAATGTACAACTTCAAGTTAAATGTACATATTTAGTTATTTTGAATTCAAGTTACAAACAATTTTCCTGTTTTAAAAGTATTGTCAATTGTTGTACCAACTTTTTATATGCATGAACGTATGGATAAGTTATATTTTTTACCTTATAACTTACCGTAATAAGGAATTACAAAAAAATATTTCCATAGCCTCATGTGAGCTCCAAGTCTCAAGTCATTAGCAATTTTCAATTTGTTAATTTCCATGTAACAAATTAGCAATTTTCAATTTGTTAATTTCCATGTAACAAATTAGCAATTTTCAATTTGTTAATTTCACATGAATTTTGATTATGTAGGGATATATTATGGTCAGCCATCACATCATGGTGATCAAGAATCACATGACCTCGTGCCCCCTCATGATCCTGATCAACCATCACATGACACCTTGCCCTCTCACATTTCAAGTATAATTAAGAGTTGTAGTGGGGTTGGAAGGGGTGGAAATTGTCTCGAGGATTGTGCAGTTGTTTCTGCACGAGAAGAGCTTGAGAACCCAATCCCTAGTCGGACAGTTAGCGAGCATGTCAGTAACATAATTAAGTCATATTTTGAACAACATTCAACGATGGCACAAGCTCAAATCCTACATTGGGTTGATAAAACAAAAAAATTGAAATGTGGCACAAAGTTGTTGGGTTTTCAAGATGCTAAAACAAAAAATTCATGCAAGAATGCAATAGAAAATGTAAGAACTGCATTATCTTCGTTTGGAAAATCAAGAAATAATGATATCCGAGTTGCTCGTAGGAAAATTACAATGGTTGTTGTGGCACAAAGCACCTCAAGAAATCAAATGGTATCAACAATGGAATCATTGCTCAAAGTTTCAAAAAGAACATTGTTCAAATATACTAAATTCAGGGTCCAGATAGATGAAAATGATGAAGCTGCTTGTTGGGATCTTATTTGTAGGGAACCCTATCGAGGCAAGATGGCATCAGGAATTAGAGAGAAGGTGATAGAGTTTTGGGATAGCCATTTTCGTGCTAATCCAGATTGAAAGCATGTGTAAAGGTCAACTAAAATGTAGGGCTTAAGGCTCGACTAATTTTTTTTTTAAGTTACCCAAAATATTTGTCTACGTCAACGGATATATTATCACAATCAATTCTCATTTTAATCTTTGACTATAACGAATTATAATTATTTGTCGGTGATTCATTATCTAATTGTCATAAAGAGAACTTAACATTTTTCACTACACTTTTGACTACTAAATGTTGAGATATTGTAACTTCTAAGAATATTATATTTGTATATTATTTATTCCGGAGATGTTCCATACCTCCGATGTGATTATACTATGAATCCGGAGATGTTTATTCCTCCGAGAAGTTGTGGTAACTAGGGTTATTAGACCCACCATGTGGGGGTCGGCCCAATCAGTTATAATAGGGTATTTAACCTAATGGTTAAATACGAGCCTACATGTACCTATGTAAAATATATGTCAGTGTAGTGTATAAATAGAGGAGGTGTGTTCCTCATTTGATACACTCACTCACTTGAGAGAGGCGCACTTGTGGAGGAGAGGTCTGCTATGGTGGAGGAGGAGATCATGTCTTTGGTTTGCATCTTTGTATATTGCTGGTCATCTATATTGAGGAAGCTTTACTGGGTTTTCTACCCCATGAGGGTTTCCCAGGATAAATTTGTGTCTTTTGTGTTTATGCTGTGCTTGTTGTTTCTTCAGTGATCCTGTATATGCTATTATTGAGAAATGGAATATAATGCTGCTATTTTCTGTCTTAGCATATTAAATTCTAACATGGCATCAGAGCTAAACTGAAGGAAGGCAAGGTATGGCACTTACGACACTTGCTTTACTTACGACAATTTGAAGGTTAGGGTTTTATATAGCAAAAACTAGTCATCGTGGAACTTTCGCTATAAATCTATTTTGGAGAAGGTTCAGGATCTGGAACCTTTACAGGTCATAGATATCATCTCTAGGTATCTTGTGTCCAAAGGGAACCCTCAGATTCGTTGTACTTTGTAAGTTATGATCAGTACAAGTTAGGGTTTCTGCCTCTTCCAGATCTCAGTCAAAATCAGGTGACATAGGAAAAAAGGTCATAACTTGGGCTAGGAAGCTCCAAATGAAATTTCGTAAAAAGTGACAGGTAGTACACAGACTGTACTATCTCAAGAAACTTTTTTAGAGTCCGAAGCTGAACCAGTGACACGTGGAATACCGTACAAGTTTGCTCTCCTGTTTTATCCCATAAAAAGGTCATGTTACGACACTTGGCATAACTCTCTCTCAGAGAGTCCAATTGAGTTCAGACCTATCAAGATGGAAAGATAACAGAGTGAGCTATGTCAAGAAAATTTTTCAGAGGCCAAAGTTCAAACAGTGACACGTGGCACGCCGTACAAGTTTGCTCTCCTGTATTATCCCATAAACAGGTCACGTTGCGACACTTGGCATAACTCTCTCTCAGAAAATCCAATTGAGGTCAGACCTATCAGGATGGAAAGATGACAGGTCAAGCTACTGTAAAAAAGGTTTTCAGACTCCGTGGAGTGAAAATTTAAGAGTTATAGAAGAAACAATCAGGTACATATTTCTGTCAAAACAGAATTATTTTTGGAGCACCTTTATTCATGGCTTCCAGAATTTAGGGTTACGGAGAAAGTTAGAATTTTTGGAATCGGAGTCCACGATTGAATGCTACTCAGGAAAATCAAAATTTAGAGACCAATATCAAACCTTTTGATTGGACAGAAGGGTGGGCTTCATCAAACCCTAGTTCGGGTTCCTGTCCAGAAGATCCAGAAGTTTCGAAGGCAATTTTGAGGGGTCAAATTTTGGAGATTTCAAAATTGAAGAATGCTAGTTTAATCAGCTCAGCAAGACACATTCTTCCTTCCATTCAGAAGAGTGAAAGTGAAAGATTGAATTTTTAGGGTTTCTCTAGCAAACCTTAATCAAGCTCCAGATCAAGTTTCAGGGGGAGTTGAGGCTAAGGCCTTACATAAGAAGACTACAAAAAGTCTCGACAGGTATGACTTAAGGAGGTTCAGGTATGCCTTGAAATCTGATTCTTGATTAAGTTCATAATGTGTTTGTCTTCATGTTATTTATTAGTACAATCTTGATTAATGTTATTAATTGTCTTATCACCCTAGTAACAATATGAATGCATGTGAATGATCGAAGACATTCATTGATTAGGGCTATATGATTGTACTTATGCATTATGGTGTTGTGTGAGGTTGATGTTGTCTGCTAACAAGATATAGGTACATCACAAAAGACAAATCAAGTTCCATGACCATGACAACATGAAGACAAAGACTCACGAGGTATGTATGACTTTGTTATATTATGTTTAACCTATGAGACATGCAGGTTCTAGCTCAAGATCTCTAAATCATTGAAGAGATTGTTTAGGTATGTTGTACATAAGTAAGCAGGTATAGTAATCCAGGTATGTTTTCCTATGTCATGTTAGAATCTTATCTTGTGTTAGGATCCCTTATGTAAGTATACTTGGTATGATTGGTTAGTAATCAAGGGTTTATGCATATTATGTCTCTTATCTTGGTTGATGATTTAACTAACTAGATCAAACAAGAATATGCATGAGTAAAAGAAGACTTCCTTGAAACCTTGAATACTAATGATCATGACTGTACATATTCAAGATTATTTAGAATTAGAATATTTTGATAATATTGAGAATATACTAATGAATGTATGTTTGTGTATGAGATCATGAGGATGACACTAGTGTACACTTGAGCATGCACAGTGGTACAAAATGAATAGAAGTTCAGGAGACATACAAAAGATCAAGCGGGAGGCAACCACACAAACATAAAAGATAAGTATTTGAGTTGTTATTAGAAATAGTAAATGATATTGCTTGTATGCATATTTGTATTCCTAGAATATATCATGCTGAGTGTAAACATTCATAAAGCATTGAAAAGTATACTACTAATATGCATATGATTGGTAAGTTGGACAAACATTCCATTGTTGCTTGCCTAGAATGAAACCTCTTTGCTGACATGCTGAGAGATGTGCACACTCTCGATAGTATGTTCTGGTAGAGATGGAAGGCATCTAGATAGCTACTGTATGCATACAGGATATGGGAAAGTGTTGTGCCAAAGTATTGGTCAAAATAGTTGCATAACTATGTAAATGATATCTGTATGCATAATAGGTTATCATGTCAATATGATTTGATAATTATGAAGTATTACTAATCATGTACTTAATTTTGATTTGTAGGAAAGATCATGACGAATGATGAACTCTGAACAAGCGATGGATGTTCAACAAAAGATTTACAAATCAAACACACTATAGAAAGCTTGTGGTTAAGAGATTCTCATAGAAAGAGGAAGAGAATCATGATGAGATGTTTTGCTCCAAGGGACTAGATAAGACCATTCTCTTAATGATGTAATTAAAGAAGAAGTGTGAATCAGGTTCTGTATGGGTACCCAGGATTGGTAGTCAATTGATGAGCTTAATGATCATCATGGGTGATGTGGATCTCAACCTTTGCTACAAGGTTGAATATGGCTTCTATACACATATGACATGGATGCAAGAAGGAACTCACCACAGAGTTCGAATGATTTTGAGGCTCATATTAGTAGACCCATCTGACGAGATATGGCACAGTTAGATATGCAGAAGATCACTCAATGCAGAGTGTGAATAATGGTCAATTGACAGCTTCATGACAAAGCTTGGGCTTTACTAGAAGTAAAGTTGTTCCTAACCTTTACCTTAAGGTTGTGGATGATGAACCTATCATACCATTATTGTATGACGATGATCTCTTTCTGACAAGGAATGAGAAACAGGTCATGAAAATGGCTGCAGAAATGAAAATGAAAGATCTCGGATTAATGCACTACTTCTTAGGTCTAGAAGTATGGAAAGATCCAAAAGGATTCTTTTAAATCAAGGTAAGTATGTTGTGAAGTTTCTAAAAAAGATTTGATATGTTGGAGTATAAAGCCATGGCCACTCCCATGGACTCCAACTTGAAGTTATTAGTTAATGACTCATCGTATTTAGTGACAAATCATTGGGTCATTGATGTATTTAACAAATACTAGGCCAGATATATGCTTTGCTGTAAATACCCTAAGTCAGTATCTAGTAGAACCTAGAAAGGTTCACTTAATAGCTACAAAGCATGTAGTGAGGTACCTAAAAGGTACATTAGATTTTTGGTCTATATTATCTTGGAGGTCATGAACTCCGTTTACATGGTTACTCAGATTCTGATTGGGCAGGAAGTGTCTCAGACAGAAAGAGTACATCAGGTGGATGTTATAGTCTTGAATCTGCCATGATCTCATGGTTCAGCAAGAAACAATCTAGTGTGGCTCTCAGTACTGCTGAAGCAGAATATATGGCTGTTTGCTCTGCCAGCTGTGAAGCAGTATGGCTTCAAAAGCTTTTATATGGAGTGTTTGACTTAGAAATGGATCCCACTGTGATTATGTGTGACAATCAAAGCTGCATTAAGATGACTAAAAATCCTGTGTTCCACGATAAGTCAAAACACATAGAGATCCGATACTTCTATATACGAGATATGGTGCAAAGAGGAGCTATCAAGCTCAAATATATAAGCACTGAGGATCAGATTGCTGATATCTTGACTAAACCTCTGTCTCAAGTGAAGTTTGAATACTTTCGAGACAAGCTTGGTATAGTTCAAAAGAACTCTCCTCGAAAGGGGGAGTAGCATAATATCTGATAACATGTCTGTCTCATCAATGATGAGGTTACCTATTTACTGCACTTAGTTACTTAGAATTATTTTTTTAGGACCCTTACATTTTTGCTTTTGATGATAGATGTATACATGCTTTTGATGATAGATGTATACATGCCTTTAATGATATATGTATTTGATGCTATTGATGAGGATACATGTTTTGCTGATACATGTTTTGATAGACATGTTTTGATATACATGTTTTGCTGATACATGTTTTGATATACATGTTTTGATATACATGTTTTGTTGATGAGGATACATGTTTTGATATACATGTTTTGTTGATGAGGATACATGTTTTGATATACATGTTTTGATGATGAGGATACATGATGCCTTGATGTACTTGTATGGATGAAGATACTTGTACCCATGATTGACATATGAGGGGATTGGATCATCCCTGGACTTCAGTCCTAAAGAGAGCCGTAGACGTATGTCTTCGAGAATGAAGTCCTTGGTGGACTTGAGGGGATTGGATCATCCCTGGACTTCAGTCCTAAAGAGAGCCGTAGACGTATGTCTTCGAGAATGAAGTCCTTGGTGGACTTGAGGGGATTGGATCATCCTTGGACTTCAGTCCTAAAGAGAGCCGTAGACGTATGTCTTCGAGAATGAAGTCCTTGGTGGACTTGAGGGGATTGGATCATCCCTGGACTTTAGTCCTAGAGAGAGTCGTAGACGTATGTCTCTGAGAACAAAATCCTGAATGAACAGGTAAGGGGATTGGATCATCCTCGGACTTTAGTCCTTTGAATTGAGCCGTAGACATGATGTCTCCGAGAACAAAATCTTGAATTAACAGGTAAGGGGATTGGATCGTCCTTGGACTTTAGTCCTTTGAATTGAGCCGTAGACATAATGTCTCCGAGAACAAAATCCTGAATGAACAGGTAAGGGGATTGGATTGTCCTCGGACTTTAGTCCTTTGAATTGAGCCGTAGAAATGATGTCTCCGAGAACAAAATCCTGAATGAACAGGTAAGGGGATTGGATCGTCCTCGGACTTTAGTCCTTTGAATTGAACCGTAGACATAATGTCTCCGAGAACAAAATCCTGAATGAACAGGTAAGGGGATTGTATCATCCTCGGACTTTAGTCCTTTGAATTGAGCCGTAGACATGATGTCTCCGAGAACAAAATCCTGAATGAACAGGTAAGGGGATTGGATCGTCCTTGGACTTTAGTCCTTTGAATTGAGCCGTAGACATGATGTATCCGAGAACAAAATCCTGAATGAACAGGTAAGGGGATTGGATCATCCTCGGACTTTAGTCATTTGAATTGAGCCGTAGACATGATGTCTCCGAGAACAAAATCCTGAATGAACAGGTAAGGGGATTGGATCGTCCTCGGACTTTAGTCCTTTGAATTGAGCTGTAGACATGATGTCTCCGAGAACAAAATCCTGAATGAACAGGTAAGGGGATTGGATCGTCCTCGGACTTTAGTCCTTTGAATTGAGTCGTAGACATGATGTCTCCGAGAACAAAATCCTGAATGAACAGGTAAGGAGATTGGATCGTCCTCGGACTTTAGTCCTTTGAATTGAGCCGTAGACATGATGTCTCCGAGAATAAAATCCTGAATGAACAGGTAAGGGGATTGGATCGTCCTCAGAATTTAGTCCTTTGAATTGAGCCGTAGACATGAGGTCTCCGAGAATTGAATGATAGGACTGGATCGTCCCTGAGCTTCGGTTCAAAAGGTACATGATAGGACTGGATCGTTCCTGAGCTTCGGTTCATGATAGGACTGGATCGTCCCTGAGCTTCGGTTCAAAAGCTACATGATAGGACTGGATCGTCCCTAAGCTTCGGTTCAAAAGGTACATGATAGGACTGGATCATCCCTGGACTTCGGTTCAAAAGGTACATGACTGGATTGCATCATCCATGGATGTATGTCCTAAAGAGAGCAGGATTGATCACCCTGGAAAATGTTGATCGTATGATGACGATGCTGATGATCGCATGATGACGATACTGTTGATCATATGATGACGATGCTGATGATGATGCTGATGATCGTATGATGACGATGCTGTAGATCGTGATGAACCAGATGTTGTAGATCAAGATGATGTGATGATGCTGATGATCGTGTGATGACGATGCTGATGATCGTGTGATGACGATGCTGATGATCGTGTGATGACGATGCTGACGATCGTGAGGATTCAGATATTGATGTTGCTGTAGCTGTTTGAGTGCTGCAGAAGATAAAGACTCAATACTGAAGATGTTGATGTTCCAGTATTGAAGATGTTCCAGTAACTGGTTGAGTTACTGATGATGTTGAGAAAGCTTCCAATGATTTATAGATGTATCATGTATGATGTTGATGACTCCTTGCTCGTGCAGATGCTATTATAATATCCTTCTCGTTAAGGGGGAGTGTTGAGATATTGTAACTTCTAAGAATATTATATTTGTATATTATTTATTCCGAAGATGTTCCATACCTCCGATGTGATTATACTATGAATCCGGAGATGTTTATTCCTCCGAGAAGTTGTGGTAACTAGGGTTATTAGACCCACCATGTGGGGGTCGGCCCAATCAGTTATAATAGGGTATTTAACCTAATGGTTAAATACGAGCCTACATGTACCTATGTAAAATATATGTCAGTGTAGTGTATAAATAGAGGAGGTGTGTTCCTCATTTGATACACTCACTCACTTGAGAGAGGCGCACTTGTGGAGGAGAGGTCTGCTATGGTGGAGGAGGAGATCATGTCTTTGGTTTGCATCTTTGTATATTGCTGGTCATCTATATTGAGGAAGCTTTACTGGGTTTTCTATCCCATGAGGGTTTCCCAGGATAAATTTGTGTCTCTTGTGTTTATGCTATGCTTGTTGTTTCTTCAATGATCCTGTATATGCTATTATTGAGAAATGGAATGTAATGCTGCTATTTTCTGTCTTAGCATATTAAATTCTAACACTAAATGACACCCTTGATCATTATGTCTTCCAATTCACATTACCACTAAGAGAGTCATTTAAGAAAATATAAAAATTTATTTCATTCTCCTATAAATGAGACAAATATTCCTTTCATTCTACTATAAGAAAAGCAATTAAGGATATGATATTCTCTTCATTTTTCCTTAAGTAAACACCTTTCTATTTAACACTAAAATAATTAAAGATACAACATTCATATCATTCTACTTTAAGTGTTAAATCAAAAGTATAACTATTCATTCCTACAACATTCATATCATTCTACTTTAAGTGTTAAATCAAAAGTATAACTATTCATTCCTTTTACTTTAAGTGAAACGATTACTACATAAATATTCATTTCTATCTACGATAATTTAAACAATAATACAAATACTTATTCCAAAAAGTAATTAAGAATATGATATTCCCTTCATTTTTCCTTAAGGAAACACCCTTCTATTTAAGAGTAAAATAATTAGAGATATAACATTCATATCATTCTACTTTAAATGCTAAATTAAAAGTATACTATCCATTCCTTTTTACTTTAAGTGAAAGAATTATTCATTTCTATCTACTATAATTTAAGCAATAATACAAATACTTATTCAACATGTTATCAAGGAAGCACTTATAAATAATCGTTCTAATCTAAAATACTATAAATGAAATAATAATATAATGTTCATTCCATCCACTATAATTAAACCAATTTACAACCTAAGTTTATTCGTTTCATTCACCCATACGTGAGATGATTAAGGATACAAAAATTTGTTTGCAAGTTAATTAAACTTTAACCTCATCATTACAAGTTTAACCAATTTATACACTTTCTGCAATACTTCCAGTTCGAAGTCATTAGCTGACGATGAGTATACTAAACAGAGATTTATAATTCGTTAAGTAATGTATATACATAAGGATCTGTTACGGTCTGGGTGGGTAGACTTGTCCAATGCAGAGAATCATGATTGCATTGCATGGGAATGGGGTAATTCGTGATTTAGGAGACTGTAACAGAGGTATGATTCGCCTCAATCGAAATCATAGGATGAATGTGTAAAACAAAATATAGAGAGCTAATTAATCCACTTTTTAGAATTCCATAACAGAGGTATGAATCGGCTCAATTGAAATCATAGGATGAATGTGTAAAATAAAAGATACAGAGGTAATAAAAAGGAACAGAAATCAATCAGAATTTAAAAAGAGATTATAGGTCTAGTTTACACTCTGGAAATAGAAAGTTACAGATTGATCCACATCGATCTTCCCTGATGTGAAGTATTAATAAATGTAAGAAGAATGAATACGATTTTTCATCGGAAAAAAGCTCAAGTTAGTTATTCAGTTGACCCACACAACAATTTTCCAGTGGTCGCGTTTCTCAAGTCCAGAAATCGCACCCGTGTAAAGATATCGGATTGTATTAACTAAAAAAAGTGCAGATTTTTGTAAGCAGAACAACATAAAAGCATTCCTAGATTATCATTATTTCTCTAGGCATAAAAACCTTACATGATATAAATCTTTAACAAATTCAGTATTCATTCTTTCAGCTTAATCCCACGAGTATCCACAATATAAAACTTTTAATGCGACTAATGAACAAAATGTAAACCATAAAAGAACCTGTCAAGATGCTTGTTCCAGCCATTGGTGAAGTCTCTTGAAGAATTGTCGTCGATCCCTCCAACCTTCACGATTCACCGAAGACCCCTCGGTTGACCTTCCTACCGTATCGGGGTTACTCTCCTTCACTCCGAACCCCCGAACAAATGGAGTCATAAGAACACACAATGCAAGCTTTCCGTTAAGATCTTCCAATTCCTAGTCAAGCTCAACCCAACTCCAAGAATCACAAGATAAATTCTCTATTACGGTGCCCGTCCAACACTAGGGAGCAAGAGAGTCTTTTCTCCTTCTTCTATAACAAAAGTCTGTATGCCAAGTGTCTCCTCATGCACATATTTAATTTAATTTAATATTTTCTTAATATTCATCCTCATATTACATGTGTCACTCTATCTTAAGTGTGCACCTGATTCCCTAAATCAGTGGGAAGTAGGTGCAGTGGTCTCCTCAAGAGTCCTACTTATGTTTTGCTCACTTAATTGTTTACTCAATGATATTTTAATAAAATTCTAGTAGATGGGCAAGCCGTTCTCTACATTCTTCTATTTTCCAAAATAATAAAATAGAAAATATTTCTTTCAAAAAGAAAATTCCAATCTAGTTTAAATTCTTTTTCAAAAATAATGAAATAAAACAAAAATAATTTTTCCTTTATTAATATCCCAATCTAATTCAAATTCTTTTTCAAAACAATAAAATCAAATAAACATAAAAATTGAATAAAATATTCCTTTCTTTACTATTCTAATTTAATTCAAATTCTTCTTTTTCCAAAAATAATAAAATAATAAAAATGGAATAAAATATTTATTTCCTCATATTTCTTTAAACTTATATGTGTAAATTCAATTTGTATATGTTGATTAATTACTTCCTCTCTTTCTTGTCTAGGTACCCCTTCGGCGGGCCCTTCCGACAATTTCATTTCTTTCTTCTTATGGGGAGTACTGCGTAGCGATCGAGGAGTCGTTACCGCGATCTATCAACTATGCCTTCTTGGAGACTAAGGGCTGCTGAGGGATACAATTCTCTTTATCATGCACCCATCAACTCATCGTATGCGACCAAGTCGTTATGGTCTCTCCCGTACGACACACACTTCCCCGATCCAGCTCGCAAGCTTTCGACCCGTGCGTGGAGTGCTAATTCAGGGTAGACAGTATGTCGTCGTACCCCTATGTGTTCTTTTCATTCTTACGATCCATATAATTCCATTGTGGGTTAGTTGGTAAATCGTCTTACCTACCACTGCACACAAACACACTCAAAGCACATATTAAATAGCGTTGCACTATCAAATCATTTCATCATTCATCGTCATAGTGTCTCAGTCAATCGAGTATCTCTATCATTCTTCATTTTCATTATAAAATCTTTTCACCAGTCATCATAATATCTCAGTCGGTCAAGCATCTATTTCATTCAATCGTTTTTATTTCATAACTTCTCAATCTAGCATATATCATCTAATCAATTTTATTTCCTAGTCTCTTAGTCATTCGAGCATATATTTCATTTAATCATTTCTATTTCATAATTATCAATTCAACATATATCATCCAATCACTTTCATAAAATAATATTCAAGAAAATTCTAAGGTTTATGTTTTATTTAGCCGGGTCACTTCAAACTAGTGCCCTGAATAGTCAAATCAGTCGAAAGTACTGAGGCGGGCGTTACAACATGTCCTGCGACAACGTTTATCCAGATGCATTTATGAGGAGCATTGTAAGCATGTGATGGAGATGACAGGAGTTGCACTTTACGAGGAATTCCAAGAAACCAATCCTGGTGTTCAAATATCATTTAGCATGTTCAACAAATTGAAACCGTGGTATATTAGGCCAAATACGATTCACGACACTTGTTGCTGCCAATATCACGTTGAATTTCAACTATATTATGACACGTTTTTGGATTTTTGCAAAGGCACTGGAACGGTGAACTAACTCCTCACATAATGCGAGATTTTATTTGTACGATACTATGCAATAGGAATCCTGAACAAGTGTTTTCAATAAGAGGTGTGTAGGTGGGAGAAGATGCCCTGAATGTGGTGATTTGACATTGTTCCATAGGAAATTTCCTATCGATCCAACACACCCTGGATTGTCAGATATCACAGTTATGTGGAAGAGGTATGAGTATGTCTCCATGAATCGATCATCTTCTTCATCCGCGCCATCTAATAGGATCGAATTGCTCGAGGATGAGATTCCTATTTCAATTTTCATGGAGAAGTTTCAAAGTTAGATTTATAAATACATAAAGCACTCCTATAGGTCTAGGTGGCAAGATTCAGAATTCAAATATTCTCGTGAGGTATTTGAGAACTACACATTTGATCCCCAGAGAGAGATATAGAGTGAGTACTATCACTCTGACCAGGTTTCTATCTTCATACATGTATTGTACATACATGCTCAGGAAAGCATTGATGGTAGGGATAGAACTCCTCATTCACGTGAAGTGATCAAGGAGTACCATTTTTATGTTAGTGATGATCGTGAGCATGAAACATTGTTCGTTCAACACTGCTTTGGGTTGATTTATGAATCATTCAGGCATAAATGCATATCATTTACTGAACACTGGATTTGGTCAGATGGGTGCGCAGGGAAATTCAAATCGACACACTCTTTTTTATTGGTTGATTCGCCTTCATAAAAAGACATGAGTTCAACACACCTAGAGATTTTTTGAAACAGGGCATAGAAAGGGTGAACATGATGACGCAGGTGCATGTGTGAAATGAGCACTTCGGAGGTACCATATGAGTCATGGTGCAACCTGACTCAAATGCTTCGCAGAAGTAGTTGATTAGTGCACACGTCATTTGGGACATCAAGGCCGCGAACAAGCAAGGTCGGTGTGCAGGTAATAAACTATAAACTCAATTAATAAACTAATAACATTTAATATCATCATTTCCAAAAGAACACCTACTTAGTAGGAATTTATATATGAAAAATTGAATTCCATGCAGGCTCTTTTGGGATGTTTCCCTTGGTGATGTGAATAGATACCTGCCGTGGTATTGTGAGACCATACCTAGTACGAGGGAATTACATTATGTTCGGAGTAAAGACATGGTTGACATATTTTCCATTGAAACCACGAAGTATGCTTGTTTTTGCGATTTTTGCATTGATGCAAATGGATGCAAGCTTCATCACTGTGAAAATGATGTATATGTGAAACCATGGAAATATGTCCCTCTTAATCCAAAGTGCCCACATCCAATTCCAACATGGAAAGAGATGCACACTAACGAGGCAATGGTCTCACTAGCTCATGATCGAGTTTCTGATGTGGTTTGGGAAGGTACAAGACTTCATTAAGTTAATTAGTTCACTATATATTACACATATACAAATATGTAGAAATGCACGTAGGACATTTGAATAATATTTGTAATTTATCTCATAGGTGATGTATTCGTTGTCATTGCACCCCCCGACAATAAAAAATATGTGGCATATCATTTGATGCGGTGCACACAAATTAAAAGTAGGTTAGTGCGACCCTATCAAGATGGAGTGTTCACATACCAAATTGGAGACTTGGTTCTAATGGGACACTTTTTTAAAAGAGTGATAAAACATGGTGCTTATATTATTTACAGAGATTTTATGCCTATATATATATAATGCCAATACAATCATTTAGTGGTGGTAGCTCGGATACATCTAACATAAATTAAGGTGAAGAGAGGTGAACCAAAGAGATGGAAGATGACAGCAGATGACCATGATCGTATTATGGAGACTTGCATTCCTATAACCCATTGGCTAGATGAATGAGTTACATGTATGCCACTTGCATCATTGACATATATGTCATGTTGTCTTGTTGAAGATTTTATTGGATATTTTTGTGGAGGTTGTTTTTTCCTCGTATATATAGGGTTTGTTTTGCAAGGTGACCAATAGTTTTATAAATGTATTTTTTTAGATGGTTTAATGCCAAGATTAAAAATACTAGATGAGAGTTTTTTTTTAAAATTGGGTCATGGTGCTCCAATGTGACAAACACATTGATACTTTGAATAGACTTGAATGTAATGTCAGTGCTCCATGAACTTCCTCAATATCTAGGATAAACAGGTGTTAAATAGTCATAATATCTAAAAACCAAGAATTATTATTTAATAGAGTTCCACCTAACCTTATAAAACAGGTAAATTTTCTTTGATTGTAGTTCTAGGACATAATTTTTTATTTGAAGTTTATGAGGATGGATAGAAACTAAATCTTACTAGAAAGATCCCTAAGTTGCATGTATCCATTCATAGAATGTTTCATACACACCACAATCTTCTATATTTGATAGAAATAAGGAGATGCATCTATACATTGAATTTTCAATTGAAATTACACATTAAATTTGAAATTTGAAATTGTAATTGAATTGGAATGTGTAAATTGTAATTGAATTGTAATGCGTAGACACCATAATGTAATTGTAATTTCAATTTCAACTGTAATGTACAATTGAATTCTAAATTTTTAATTTGCAATTGTAATTTGTAGTCGAAATTGAACTTTTAAATTGTAACTACACATCGGATTTTCAATTGAAATTACACATTAAAATTTTAAATTTAAATTGTAATTGAATTATAATGTGTAAACAATATAATGTAATTGTAATTTCAATTTTAATCGTAATGTACAATTGAATTCTAAATTTTGAATTTGCAAATGTAATGTAGTCAAAATTGAACTTTTAAATTGTAACTACACATCGAATTTTCAATTGAAAGTACACATCAAATTTGAAATTGTAATTGAATTGGAATGTGTAAATTATAATTGATTGTAATGCGTAGACAACATAATGTAAATATAATTTCAATTTTAAATTGTAATGTACAATTGAATTTTAAATTTTGAATTTGCAATTGTAATGTAGTCGAAATTGAATTTTTAAATTGAAACTGCACATTGAATTTTCAATTGAAATTACACATTAACGTAAAATTGTAATGTACAATTTAATTTTAAATTTTGAATTTGCAATTGTAATGTAATTGAGATTGAACTTTTATATTGTAATCACTGTACATTAAATTTTCAATTGAAACGAAAAAACATAAATGTAACTGTAATAACTATATCTAAATGTAAAATAAAAGACGAACAACTTCATTTAATCAAGATACAAAATACACATGAAGACATCAATATGATGAAATATATGTAAAATATATAGCAAAATATATGGAAAAGTCCAAATCCAAAGTCCATATATGATAACAATAAATATATATGATAGAAGTCCATATCCAAAACATGAAAATGTATATATGAATAGATCATCCAAAACATGAAAATATCCAAAATATGAAAATATCCAAAACATGGAAATGTATACATAATCAAATCATTGGTCGCTACCCCCACGAGGCCCTTGATCATCCCTGTGACCGCCTTCCCCTGTAGTAGACCCACGCTGGCCTTGAGGCGATAAACTATGAAATAAGGCCTCGATCTCAACATACTGTAAAAGTTAAATTGTGAACTTTGTAAGTTAGTTATATTTTGACCAATGCATAATATTCAACAAGAAGTGAAATTTTTTAATGGATGGATGTGAAAATCATCCAAGTTGAGTCAATGGTGATATCTGGCATCTGGGTCGAAATATGGGTAGATGGGCCCTCATCATGACGACATGGTCGAGTTGCATTCCAATCATCTGAGAAAGTGATTGCAGCATCGACACCCACCTGTAGTGATGCCTGTGTAAGATTCCATTACATGCAATAAGTTAGATTTATTAAAACTTATTTAACTAAAACATAAAAATTATAATTCAAGAATTAAAACATAAAGTATAAGATGAAATTACTAAATGTGAAATGAATTGGAACATAAATTAAAACTCACCTCTATGTCTAGGCCTGGCTGGTTAGGACCTTAGTGGTCCTCATGTGTATCATCTTGAGAAACGACTTTGCCTTTGCCCTGTACAATTTGAAATTCAAAATTAGGATCTAAAACATAAAATATCAAATTAAGAATTAAAACATAAATGATTTAAACTGATATTAATAAACATAAATTAAATTGGAACATAAATTTTAACTTACCTTGACTATTGTGTCCGGTTGGTGGGGACGAGCGGATGGACCAACCGATGGCTCACTATGAAAGAGTTCATTCATGTATGTGATCTCTTGTATGGAGCAATCAAATACACCCCTTAAGTATTATTGAGAATTCAATTTACGACATATAACATGATGTAACATGAAAGCATATATACATAATTGTACAAAAATATACCTGTCCCGGAGCATTGTATCTAGGATACATCCAAAAGTATGCATCTTGGGATAACCGATCATACCCTCGTATGGCCTCATCATCTAAAACATTGAGTAGGTCATCGTCAACCCACTCTATCTCTGGTTGTGCAGGTGCATGGGGTGGTATAGATGCCTCTCCCTGCACAACAAAAATAGCACTGCCCATGGCAGTGAAAAGCGAGTCTGCAATCCCCTTCCTAGCCTCTGAGGCAAGGTGGGATGACTGTGTCGTGTCCTCTTCCCTAATGACCATCCTATCTAGAATAGGTACCAACCTCGGAGAGGGTGGCACGAAAGTGGGGTCTCTTCGAGCTTCATGATGTTGGTAGGAACGTCCCCTATCAGCACCAAAGAACTCAGATCCCATGCTGGTGTAGTCTGGGTTGTAATGCCCTCCTCGGTACCTTAACTATTTAGAATAATGAGGTACTAGTTTTGAAATGAACCGGCTAAGTGAAACACAAAACATTTGAATTTACTTTGAAAATGCTTGAACGACAGTTATAGAAACTATTACTTTAGTTAATAAATGAATGCTCGACTGATTGAGATAGAATGACTAAATGTTAGATATGCTCGACTAATTGAGATAGAATAAATGAATGTTGGATATGCTCGACTGATTGAGATAGAATGACTAAATGTTAGATATGCTCGACTGATTGAGATAGAATGACTAAATGTTAGATATGCTCGACTGACTGAGATATTATGATAGATGATGAAATATTTCATAATGCGGCGCTACTAATGTGCGCTTGAGTGTGTGTGTGTGCAGTGGCAGGTAAGATGATTTACCGACTGACCCACAATAGAATTATAGGGGTCATAAGAATGGAAAGAACACATAGGGGTACAACAACTGACTGCTGACCCTGGATTAGCAATCCACACACAGGTGAAGTCGTTTCATCTCACCCGGGGAAGCGAATGCCGTACGGGCAAGGCCATAATGATTTGGTCGCGTACAATGAGTTGAGGGGCGCACAATAAGGAGAGCCTTATCCCTCAACATCCCTTAGTCTCCAAGGAGCGTAGTTGAGAGATTGCGGTAACGGTTCCCGATCGCTACGCAGTACTCCCCATAAGAAGGAAGAGATGAAATTGTCAGAAGGGCCCACCGAAGAGGTACCTAGACAAGAACGAGAGAAAGAAAATTAATCAATGGTATAAATGAAAATTTCACATAAGATTTAAAAAAAAAATACTTTATTTTATTTTTGTTATATTTTATTAATTTGAATAATTCTATTCAAGATTCTATTTTTAATTGATTTCATTAATTTGAATTATTCATTTTAATTGATTTTATTAACTCGAAAAATAATTGAAGAGATTATTTTATTCAATATTAAATTTGATTAATTATGCTGATTGAAAAAGATTAATAATAAGAGAATTATTTTTCTATTCAAAGATTCTAATTTTATGGATTTTATTATTTTAAATCATTCCATTAAAGATTCTATTTAAATGACTTCATTATTTTGAGAAAGAATTGAAATAGGTCATTCATAAAAGAATTGTTTTTCTTTTATTATTATTCAAGATTTTACTTTAATTAATTTTATTATTTATTTAAATTATTTTATAAATAGGAAATTTAAAATAGATTATACTTTTAGTAAAATGAATCATCTTTTAATTCAATCTTAATATTAGGAAAATAAAGAAAAGTAGAAAGCAATAAGTCTAACTAAAAGATTGTTAAGTAAACTAAATGAGAACCAAAAGAGAAGTAGAACTCTTCTACACCTAACTCCCAATGATCTAGGGATTTAGGTGCACATTAAAGACATTAAGAAGACACATGTATTTGAGAATATTGGAAATTAAAATATTAAATTAAATTAATTATGTGCATGGACAGACACATGGCACACAGGCTTTTGCTATATAATGAGGGAGGAGAAGGAGAGAAGGACATCTCTTGCTCCCTAATGCTGGATGGTTATCATAATCTCGGATTATGTTATGATCCTTGGAGTTGAGATTAGCTAGAACAGGGATTGGGAGATCCTTTCGGGAGGCTAGATTGTGTGTTCTTACGACCCCATTTGCTCGAGGGTTCGGGTTGAAGAAGAATAACCTCGATACGGTAGGGAGGTCAACCGAGGGGTCACTTGATACTTCGTTAGGAGATTGGATTGGATCGTGCGAAAACCACTTCGAGGACTCCATCGATTCGCTGGACCAACCGTCGAAAACAGGTTTGAAGCATCTTTATTTTATTTATTTTTCTAAATATTTTTGAGAATGAATAAATCTGAGTATATAGTTTTATATATTGACATTCATGTACTACAATAGATAGAATTAGATCTGTGGCTTCTATATCTTCTTCTGAAAAATCGTACTGGAAGTTTTTTTTTGGGACCCCGAAAAGGGGATCCCTACACGGGTGCATGTCTAGAAAAATCTCTGCATATATATGTTTTGAAAAGTACAAAGGGACCGGGTCATGGTGGGGGAACATGCCCCACGCTCCAATGAATCTATCATACACATATGGGGCAACGGCCTCGAGCTTAAACTCCTCGAGTCTAAGCGATTGATCATCAGGGCGATTAGGAGGTATGTTGAACAAAGTACCCTTTACGTCATGCTCTCTTGTGGAAACTTTGACATCCGCCCATTTATGGGGGCCCATGACATCATGTCTTCTCCTCTGGCATGTAAAACACCAGATGTCACTATGAGGTCCCTCTCTCTTGTAGAGGGACAACATATCATCAACTACTGATAACATCATGAATAATGATTTTCTAGTAGGAGAATCCTCCTTGAGTGTGCACACGCATGAGTGCACCCACTCTCGCTGGGTGGGAATATCAGCAAGAGTGATGTGTGCAACCTCATCGTCCTATGATCCACCCGATGCACTTGCGATGCAAACCAAAACACAAATGCTAGTGAAAATGTATATTATAACTTGCAAGTGAAATTCAATGCATTCTATATTAAAAATTTACTGAAAGTGTATCTAACAAAAAATATGCACCTGATGTACCTGTGTCCTGGCGCACATCCTCCTCCTCAATATCCATATGTACCTCGTTGGGATGAACCGATGCACTCTCTCTCCTGCTGCTGCCACCAACGACAGCTGACCTCGGTGTGGCCTCTCTCCTTAGTGAACGAGAGCGTTGCCGATGGACACCCTATTGGGAAATGTTGGATCCTCTTGTGCTCCGCCGAGCACGAAGCAATGAGTTCTCTCTTGAGAACTCTCTGCATCACATTTCAATTTCAATTTCTAATTCTATTTCAAATTTCACATTTCAAATTCAAATTCAAATTTCAAATTCAATTCAAATTCAAATTCAATTTAAATTTAAATTTCACATTTCAATTTCAATTTCAATTTCAAATTTCAAATTTCAAATTTCAATTTCAATTTGAAAGTTCAAAGTTCAATTTCAATTTCAATTTCAAAATTCCTAAATCAAATTTCAATTTCAATTTCAAATTTATGTTTCAATTTCAAAATCAAATTTCATCTTCAATTTAATTTTCAAATTTCAGTTTAATTTCAAATTTCTATTTCACATCCAATTCCAATAACAATTTCAATTTCAATTTCAATTTCATCTTCAGTTTTCAATTTGAATTTTCAAGTTTCAATTTCTAATTTTAAGTTTCAGTTTCAAATTTCAAGTTTCAATTTCTAATTTCAAGTTTCAAGTTTCAAGTTTCAAATTTCTATTACAGATTTCAAGTTCAATTTTAATTCTAATTCCAATGTCAATTTTCAATTTTCAATTTTCAACTTTAGTTTTCAATCTCAAATTTCAAATCAATTTTAATGTCAATTTCAATTTCAAATTTCAAATTCAATTTCAATTTTGATTTCCAATTCTAATTCCATTTTCAATTCTCAATTTTCATTTCCAATTCAATTTCAATTTTCAATTTTTAATTTCAATTTCATTTCAAATTTCAATTTCATTTCAAATTTCAAATTCCATTTCATTATCAATTACAAATATCATTTTCATTTTCATTTTCAATTTTGAATTTCAATACCATCTTCAGTTTTCAATTTCAAAATTCAAGTTTCAATTTCAATTTCAATTTGAAATTTGAATTCAATTTCAATTTCAATTTCCAATTGCAATTCCATTTCCATTTCTATTTCAATTTTCAAGTTTCAAATTTATATTACAGATTTCAAGTTCAATTCTAATTCTAATTCCAATTTCCATTTCAATTTTCAATTTTCAACTTTAGTTTTCAATCTCACATTTCAAATCAATTTTAATGTCAATTTCAATTTCAAATTTCAATTTCAAATTTCAATTTCAAATTTCAATTTAAAATTCAAATTTCAATTTTGATTTCCAATTCTAATTCCATTTTCAATTCTCAATTTTCATTTCCAATTCAATTTCAATTCTCAATTTAATTTCAAATTTCAAATTCCATTTCAATATAAATTTACTTTTCGTTTTCATTTTCATTTTCAATTTGGAATTTCAATTTCATTTTCAGTTTTCAATTTCAAATTTCAAGTTTCAATTTCAATTTCCAATTCCCATTTCAATTCAATTTCCATTTCTCAATTTTCATTTTTATTTGAATTTTGAATTTTGAATTTTCATTTTTATTTCAATTTTCAATTTCAAATTTACATTTCAATTCCGATTCCAATTCCAATTTCTAATTTTAAGTTCAATTTCATTTTCATTTTTATTTACAATTTTAATTTTTAAATTTCAATTTCAATTTCAACTTCAGTTTTCAATCTCAAATTTTAAATCGATTTTAATTTCAAGTTCAAAATTTCAAATTTGGATTTCAATTTTAAATTCCAATTCCAATTCCAATTTGCAATTCTAATTCTATTTCCAATTCTAATTCTATTTACAATTCGTAATTTTCATTTAATTTCAATTTCAATTTTCAATTTCAATTTCATTTCAAATTTCAAATTCAATTTCAAATTCAATTTCAATATCAATTTGGTTTTCATTTTCATTTTCAATTTTGAAATTTCAAATTGCAATTGTGATTGGTGAACACCGATAAGTCACAAGTCAAATTTCAAATTGCAATTTTCAAATTTTAAATTACCACTTCCACTTCCAATTTCAATTCCATTTACATTTCAATTTCCAGTTTCGAATACCAATTTCAATTTTAAATGTCAATTTTCAAATTGCAAATTACAATTGAAATTGAAATTGCAATTGAAATATGTAATTAAAATTTCAATTTCAATTTCAATGTTAAAGGTTTTCAATTTTTTTTTTTTAATGTTAATGGTTTTTGTTACATGGGTATATGACCTTATATTGGAAAAAAATGGGCAACGTTTATGTTGTCAGTTTTATTTTGAAATATGTATATTTTTTTTCAATGCTCCTGGCATTCTCAGAGGATTGAAAAAAAGGGGCAGCATTTCTGCTTGCCAAAACACATTTTAAATAAAACCGGTAGCATAAACGCTACCAGCTGATATAAACAAATCTATTAATAACTTTTTTTTGTTGGCAAGTAGTTCCCCTTGGATAGCAAGGTTCCCCCTTGGCTAAGAAACCACAACCAGGTACATCTAAGCCGTCAAAATCACCCGGGGATCGCACCCGTCCTGGACCGCACCAACCCTTAACATGGTTGTATTTTGGTATCCGCGGAGTTTCAAACCAGTGACCTTTCTGCTTAGGGGTGTCTTAACCATCACCCACCACCATAAATACAACATAAATTTAAAATTTAAAACATGTTTAACATAATGTAAATGGTTTTAAATGGTAAATTTAAAACATGTTTTCAATCATTTTTCAAATGGTTTTGGTAATTTCAAGGTTCGTAGGTCTAAAAAATTTAGGTTTCATTGGTTTTTCTACACAATTTGGTTAAATTTTCAAATGTGTAATTTGATAGCATTTCTGCTTGCCAATACACATTTAGAAATAAAACCGGCAGCATAAATGCTACCAGTGTATATAAATTTATACAAAAAAAGAAATTTTATTTTATTTAAAAAATAAATAGGGGTTTAGGGTCAACTTACTTGGTGGAGTGGCCGACATGGCGTGGTGGTGTGGCAGTGTGGCATGGTGTGGTGTCGCAATAGCTACTCGGTCAAGCTTCTTTGCACGGTCGTTTTCATTCAAACATAGGAGATAGAGGGTACAATTCAACTAAAGGGCACTTACACATAATCTTTGAATATATTTTCATGCAAATAGTACCCATTGTTGGCACAACTCACAAACATTCACTATAATTTCTAACCATCAAACCTTCTCAATTTCTGGATTACATGCATCAAAAACCATCTTTATCATGTAGTTTTGCACGCATAGGCATGGAATCTCTTTGAGAGAAATTAGTTAGTATTATATGGCCTTGCTTGCGTTAAAAAACCTCAATTATCAAACCAAAACACAACTTGTACATGCCTTTGTTTTTGATAGACATGGATTACGTAATAATGAAATTTGAAACGTAAACGTAATAATAACATGGAAACATAATAAATTGGACATGTGCCTTCATATATGAAACTTACCTAGTTGGATCAAATGGTGCCATTATCTCCATTTGTCATCTAAACATAAACCATATGACATAGTTGTACAAGCATAGTTTCTACCATAGTTGTACAAGCATCTGCTATCAACAAATTTTCATTTCTTATATTAACTAGGTGGTTATGCTCATTGCCAAGAAAACAAACCATGCTTTTATGAATTTAGATAAGAGCACACACTTAAAAGAAAAGAACACAAAGATTACCTACATACTATATAACTTGTAATTAGAGAATTTTGTCTCAAGGGATATTTCACACTCTCAATGGACAAAAACATTCTTGTATACAACAACACATTGAATTTTCAATTGAAATTACACATTAAATTTTCTATGTAATTGAATTGGAATGTGGAAATTGTAAGTGAATTGTAATGTGTAGACAACATAATGCAAAATGTTAATTTCAATTTTTAATTTCAAATGTATTCTAATTTTAAATTTTGATTCAAATATAATTGAGAATTTAAAATACATCTATACAATGTAAAAATGTAAAATTTAAATTTTAGATTGTACAATGTATTCTAATTTAAAATTTTTATTTCAAGTGCAATTGTAATGTAATTGAAATTGAACTTGTAAATTGGAACAACACATTGAATTTTCAATTGAAATTACACATTAACTTTGAGATTTTAATTTTAAATTATAATTGAATTAGAATGTGTAAATTGTAATTGAATTGTAATGTGTAGACAACATAATGTAATTATAATTTCAATTTTTAATTTCAAATGTATTCTAATTTTACATTTTGATTTCATTTATGCAATTGTAATGTAGTTGAAAACGAGCTTTTAATTTGTAATTGAATTGGAATTGAAATTACACATTAAATTTGAAATTTTACATTGTAATTGAATTGGAATTGTAATTTCAATTTTAAAATGTAATGTATGTATTCAATTCTAAATTTTGGAAGAGGTTCTGTAATGTAGTCGAAATTTTCATTTTAAATTGAACTAAATTGTAACTACACATCGAGATTGAACTTTTATATTGCAATCACTGCACATTAAATTTGCATTTGAAACGACAAAACATAAATTTGTAACTGTAATAATTATATCCATATGTAATATAAAAAACCTGATTGACTTCAAATTAGATACAAAATACACATGAAGACATCAATATGATAAAATATACAAAATATCCAAAAGTCTATATCCAAAGTACATATATGATAAAAGTCCATGTATAAATGATAGAAATCCATATCCAAAACATGAAAACGTATACATAGATCATCCAAAACATGAAAATATATAAAATATGAAAATATCCAAAACATGGAAATGTATAGATCATCAACTCATTGGCCACTACCCCCACGAGGGCCTAGATGCTGGCCATGAGACGGTAAACCATGTAATAATGCCTCGATATCCGTTGAGTCAATGGTGATATCCGGCATCTAGGTAGGAATCTAGGTAGTGGCCCTTCATCAAGACCATGTGCTCGAGTTGCATCCCAATCATATGTGAAATCCAATGCAGCATCGACACCCGCTCGTAGCAATGTCTGTGTAATATGCCATTAGATGTAATAAGTTAGATTTATTAAAAATTAAAATTAAAACACAATTTAAGTTATAATTAAAAAATTGAAACATAAAGTACACAAATAAATTACTAAATGTGATTAAATAACATGATTTGGAACATAAATTAAAACTCACCTCTGTGTCTGAACCCGACTGGTCAGGACCTTCACGGTCCTCATGTCTATCATCAAGAGCAATGCCCTTTCATTTTCCCTATACAATTTGGAATTCATTTGAAGTTAAGATCTAAAACATAAAATATCGAAAATTAAGAAATAAAACATAAATGATTTAAAATGGGAAATAATAAACTCAAATTAAATTAGAACATAAATTATAACTTACCTCGACTACTGCTGCCCACGGGTTGGGACGAGCGGATGGACCAACCGATGGCTCACTAGCAAAGAGCTGATCCATGAATGTGCTTCCTTGCATGGAGCAATAGAATACAACTCCATTAAGTATTATTAACCATTCAATTTACGACATATAATATGATGTAACACGAAGAACATATATACATAATTGTACAAAAGTATACATGTCCTGTAGCGACGCATCTACGATACAACTCAAAGTATGCATCTCGAGATGACTCAACATACCCCAGTAGGGCCTCTCCATCGAAACTCCTGAGCATGTCACTATGGACATACTCTATCTCTGGCTCTACAGGTGCAGGGGGTGATCTAGATGCCTCTCCATGCGCAACAACAATAGCACTGCCCATGGCCATGAACAACGACTTTGCAAGGTCCTGTCTAGCCTCTGCAGCAAGCTGGGATGATTGTGTCACATCGCCCGACCTGATAACCGTCCTATCTGGAACGGTACCAACCTCGAAGGGGGTGGCACAAAGGTAGGGTCTCTCCGAGCTCTAGGATGTTGGTAGGAGCATCCCCTACTAGCCCCATAGAACTCGGACCCTGTGCTGGTGTAATCTGGGTGCATTTCCAAAACAAACTCTGCATAAGCATGCTTTGCAAAGTACAACGGGACCTGGTCATGGTGGGGGAACATGCCCCATGCTCCGATGAATCTATCATATAGATGTGGTGTAGCGGCCTCCAACTTAAACTCCCTGAGTCTAAGCGGTTGACCAGAAGGTCGGTAAGGTGGGATGTCGAACAAAGTAACCTTGACCTCATGCCCTCTTATGGCGACTTTGACATCCTCCCATTTTTGGATCCTAATGACATCTTGTCTCCTCCTCTGGCATGAATGACACCAAATGTCACTGAGAGGTCCCACCCTCTTATAGAGGGCCAACATCTCATCAACTGCTGATAACATCATGGATAAAGATCGTCGTGTGGGAGAATCCTCCCTCAATGTGCACACACATGAGTTCACCCACTCTCGCTGGGAAGTGATATCAGCGAGAGTGATCCGTGCGACCTCATCGTCGTACGATCCCCCTGATGGGGCACCTGTGATCCAAACCAAAACAAAAATGTTACTAAAAATATATATTATAACTTGCAACTGAAATTCAATGCATTATATACTAAAAAATTTCTGAAAATGTATCTAACAAAAAATATGCACTTGATGCACTCGATTCTTACCGCCCATCCCCTACCTGGGGATCAACATGTATGTCCTCGAGATGAATGAACACAATAGCTCTCCTGCTGCTGCCACCAGTGGCAGCCGACCCCGGCGTGGCCGCACTCGGTGAGCGGGAGCACTAGCGATGGCCGCCCCCTTGGGAGACATTGGATCCTCTCGTGCGTTATGGAGCATGAAGCAATGAAGCTCTCTCTTCAGGACTCTCTGCATCACATTTCAATTTCTAATTCTAATTCTCTTTCAAATTTCACATTGAAAATTCAAATTCAATTTTCAAATTCTATTCCAAATTTCACATTGAAAATTCAAGTTCAATTTTCAAATTCTATTCCAAATTTCACATTTCAAATTCCAATTCAAATTTCAAATTCAATTCAAATTTCAAATTCTATTTCAAATTTCACATTTCAAATTCAAATTCAAATTCAAATTTCGATTTCAATTTCAGATTTCAAATTCAATCCCAAATTCAATTTCAATTTTAAATTGAATTCCAATTCAAATTCAAGGCCACCACTGGACTAGAGTTTTCTCCTATTGATCCTCAACCATCGAGTGAGAGGAAGGTTCCTACAACCACTGTTTTAGATGATGACAATGTTTCTTAGTTTAGGATTATCTCTCAGGGATCATATGCATCCGATGGCTGCTGAACGGGAGCGCTGCCGATGGCTTCCCCTTTGGGCGACGTCGGATGCTCTCGTGCGTTGCAGAGCACGAAGCAATGAAGCTCTCTCTTCAGGACTCTCTGCATCACATTTCAATTTCTAATTCTAATTCTCTTTCAAATCTCACATTTAAAATTCAAATTCTATTCCAAATTTCACATTTCAAATTCAAGTTCAATTTTCAAATTCTATTCCAAATTTCACATTTCAAATTCAAATCAAATTTCAAATTCAATTCAAATTTCAAATTCTATTTCAAATTTCACATTTCAAATTCAAATTCAAATTTCGATTTCAATTTCAAATTTTAGATTTAAATTTCAAATTCAATCCTAAATTCAATTTCAATTTACAATTTCAATTCCAATTCAAATTCAAGGCCACCACTGAACTAGAGTTTGCTCCTATTGATCCTCAACCATCGAGTGAGAGGAAGGTTCCTACAACCACTGTTTTAGATGATGACCATGTTTCTCAGGGATCATATGCATATATAGGTCACAACATATCATCTTTTTTGCTTTTACTGTGCTAGTTTTTTACTTAAGATTTTAAATGACAATCTAATGTTTTATATATGGTCGGGTTTCCCTATTGGTTGACCACCAACACTTTGAAACACTTTCATATCTTTTTGATGATTAATATAATTTCGTTATAGCTTTAAAAAATATAATAATAATATTTTTAATTTTTTATATTTGTAAATGTAATGAATTTATTTATAAAAATGTAGTGCTCAAGTTTATTATTAATGTGCTAATATAGTTATACTTTTGTTAATTCAATTTCTAACATTCTTTATACATTTATTTAATGTGTTATAAAACATAATACTTTCCTTCTTGATAACTTATGGCATTTTTAATGATTACTTTAATTTTGATTTCATTTTAATATATGCAATAGAAAATATTTAAACTCCCTCACTTAGAGGGACTAGGATCTCACCTATTGTGAACCACACTAGGAATCGACTTGGTTGGATTTTGGGATGTCTCCTTCCAATGAGTTAACAAAAATTAACTTCAATAGATAATCTTTAAATCTTAAAGGAAAATATATTTTAAATTATAATATTAAATATATTTAAATATATTTTATATTCTCAAACTAATAAATAAATAAATTTATTCTATATTCCCAAACTAATTTGTATTTTATTGAGAATAATTAAAAACTATAAATAATTTAATTGACTATAAAAATATAAAAATAATATTAATAAACATATGCTACATGATAATTATACACAATAAAATAACTACTATACTTTTAAACCTTTTAACTATTTTACAATTTTATTTTTTAATAAAAATAATCAATTACTAATAATCACCATATAATTTGATGATTATTGAAAAATGTTAAATATGCCATGAAATCAATGTAATAAGATACAACTTCCATTTTTGCCTCACATTGATTAGGAATGGCACTTTGATAAGGAGTTGTCTAAAAATTCGACGATTTGGCTTGGACGAGGGATTTTCACTGGAATCCGACATTTTTTATTTTGCAAAATATGAATTTAACTATGTTTTAATGGTGATTTTGATGATAGAAATGGATTTAAGACCATCAAAAACCCCCGCGGGACCAAAAATTTCAGAGTTTGAGAGTTGTAACCTGGATTTTTAAAAAATTCGGTCCGATTTTTTCAAAATCCTACCCGAAAAATCAAAATTTTCTATTTGAAATCGTATAACTTTTAGGCTACGTGCTTTGATAAGGGAGAAGGGGATTGCCTAGACATGCGTTTTGTTATAAAATTGAGTTGAGTCACTATTTTTCAATTTTCTGTGTGATAATTTGTGTTATATGCCATGTATACTTGTATTTTTCAATGCATGACAAACTTGGACTATGATGTTTTCATATATATATATATATATATATATATATATATATATACATATATTTTTTTTCAAATTATTGCATTCTAGATTACGATGTTTTCAAACAAATATATATATTTTCTTAAGGCATGATATTACTTAAATATATTAGGTTTTCAAATATTTATTATATGTATACTCATTTGCAAGAGGGTTTGAGGGGTGAGTTTCACTAGGGATCATTAAGGATAATATGGTATGGGATGTGTGTTTCTTGACCCTTTTAACATGTTTCAATAAATATTGGCCTTGTTGATTGTCTTAAAATGTCATTGCTGACAATTGATCCTACACATTTGTTACAATGGTGAGTGATTAGGTAACATGGCATGAACAAGTCATCATTGATCCTACTTACTAGTTAAAATGGTGGGTGGTTGGTGTGATAGGATAGAGAGAGGTTATAGTTGATAGTTGTTCCTACATGTTGGTTATAATAATGCGTATTGGGATGATAGGTTGTAGATATCTTGTGATTGATCGTTGATGCTATGTTCTAGTTATGGTAGTGGTTGGTTGGTTTATCCTACATGTTAGTTATAATAGTTGGGGGTTGGGGTGAGAGGTTAGATAGGTCATAGTTGCTAGTTGATCCTCATGTTGGTTATGGTAGTCATTGGTGAGGGGTTCACTAATTCTAAATGGTAATGGGTGGTAGGTAGTTTGGTTGGCGTGGTGTAGTTGATAATTGATCCTACATATTGGTTATAGATGTAGTAGATTATTAGGTGACATGTTATTCCTTGGTGGGGTGGGGTGGAGTGGAAGAAGGTTTATGATTGGAAACCCTTTTGACTTAGATGATGACTATTGGCCTAGATCTTACCTCCCTGACAATGCATAGTTTATCAATGATCCTATATGCTGGCCATAAATGAATGATTGTTTGTCCTACATGGTGGTTACAATATTAGGTGGTTGGATGATGCTACATGAACTGGTTATGGTAGCAAGTTGTTAGGTTATGGTTATGATTAATAATATATGATTATATATTATTAATATTCAATTTTTAATTTTTTATATTATATTATTAATATTAAATATTATTTTTTTAAAATAAATTAAGTAAAAATCAATAAATAATATATGATTATATATATTATTAATATTCATTTTTTAATTTTTTATATTATATTATTAATATTAATTTTTTGTGATGTTATATTGGTAGGTTTAGAGTTATAGGTTAAGTAACGTAATATATGTTTTTTTTTTCAATCCTCTTGGTGTTCTCAGAGGATTGAAAAAAAATGGGCAGCATTTCTGCTTGTCAAAACACATTTTAAAATAAAATCGGTAGCATTTATGTGGTGAAATGCTACCAGTTGATATAAGAAAAATTATACCAAATAATTTAAACAAATACATGCAAAATAAATTTAAAACCCTAAACCTATTTCAAATTTCAAATGGTTTTGGTTTTTGTTTTGGAATGGTTTTTTGTTTTAGTTTCAAATGGTTTTTTTTTCGATTAGTTTGGTTTCAATGCTGGTTTGGTTTCAATGGCTACATCCTAACAAACTCATAAAAACCAAATAAAAACTAGATTTTATCAAAAACACAATTTTATATATCACAAACAATTTTATTTTTTTTTAAATAACAAAAAATTAGTTGAATTCCACCCACCTGGTGGAATAGTAGACATAGTGGAGATGCTGTGGTGAGGTGGCATTGGAGTGGTGAGGTTGCGTGGGTGTGAGCTCGGTCGAGGGCCTCCGGTTCCGATCGCTATAGCCGTCTTTGTCGAACACTGCAGAAACAGGGCCAGCCGGGCCCTGTTTTGTTTTTTTTCCTTGTCTCAAACCCGCAATCGAGGGTCTAACCAAGCCCTCGATCGAGCAATATCTCAATCGAGGGTTTTTTTAGACCCTCGATCGAGGGATTTAAAAATCCTCGATCGAGGTCTTTTAAAACCCTCGATCGAGCATTTAAAACCTCGCTCGAGGGCATGAAAAGACCTCGATCGAGGGATTGAAAAGACCTCTATCGATGGTTCAAAAAAAAATTTTTTTCCATTCCATCAGCCAAAAATGGTGAACCACATTCGTGGATTCACCCTAATAGATGTAAAATTCAATGACAACAAATAAAATGAACATTGTGATAATTATGTAGTAGTTGGAAAATTCAATTATGTTATTTTTAATGTAGTTTCAATTCATGTACCAATTTTTTCTATGCATGAATGTAGGGATAAGTTAATTTTTTTTTTCTTATAGTAAGTATATATGTTATTAATATTTCAAATTTTGCAACAATTTTCAAGTTAAATTGATAGTTATGTATTAGTTAGAAAATTCAATTCACACGCAATTTTCAATTTGTCAATTTCCACATCAAATTTCAAGTTACTAGCAATTTTAAGGTTCAATGTACAACTATCAAGTTATTAATATATATACTTGATTTTCAAAAATTACTAGCAATTCTCAAGCTAAATGCACAATTTCAAGTTACATACATATTTAGTTATTTTGAAATTAAGTTACAAACATTTTTCTTGTTTTTAATGCATTTTCAATACTCGTACCAAATTTTTCTCAAGTCACTAGCAATTTTCAATTTGTTAATTTACATGTAACAAATTTCAAGTTACTAGCAATTTTAAAGTTAAATGTACAAGTTACTAGCAATTTTAAGTTACAAGCAATTTCAAACTTTACTTAGAACAATTCTCAAGTAATTATTAGCAATTTCAAGCTACAGGCAATTTCAAGTTACAAGCAATTTCAAACTTTACTAGCAATTTCAAATTTCAAGTTACTAGCAATTTCAAACTTTACTTAGAACAATTTTCAAGCTAAATCTATTAGTTGGAAAATTCAATTCACATGCAACTTTAAATTTGTCAATTTCCACATCAAATTTGAAGTTACTAGCAATTTTAAAGTTCAATGCATAACTATCAAGTTATTAATATGTATCAAGTTAAATATATACTTGAATTTTATATACTTGAATTTCAAATTTTACTAACAATTCTCAAGCTAAATGTACAATTTCAAGTTACATACATATTTAGTTATTTTGAAATTAAGTTACAAACAATTTTCAATACTTGTACCAAATTTTTCTCAAGTCACTAGCAATTTTTAATTTGTTAATTTACATGAAACCAATTTCAAGTTATTAGCAATTTTAAAGTTAAATGTACAAGTTACTAGCAATTTCAAGTTACAAGCAATTTCAAACTAATTTACTAGCAATTTCAAAATTTACTTAGAACAATTCTTAAGTAATTACTAGCAATTTCAAGTTACAAGCAATTTCAAACTTTACTAGCAATTTCAAATTTCAAGTTACTAGCAATTTCAAACTTTACTTAGAACAATTCTCAAGCTAAATGTACAACTTCAAGTTAAATGTACATATTTAGTTATTTTGAATTCAAGTTACAAACAATTTTCCTGTTTTAAAAGTATTGTCAATTCTTGTACCAACTTTTTATATGCATGAACATATGGATAAGTTATATTTTTTTCCTTATAACTTACCACAATAAGGAATTACAAAAAAATATTTCCATAGCCTCATGTGAGCTCCAAGTCTCAAGTCAATAGCAATTTTCAATTTGTTAATTTCCATGTAACAAATTAGCAATTTTCAGTTTGTTAATTTCACATGAATTTTGATTATGTAGGGATATATTATGGTCAGCCATCACATCATGGTGATCAAGAATCACATGACCCCGTGCCCCCTCATGATCCTAATCAACCATCACATGACACCTTGCCCTCTCACATTTCAAGTATAATTGGGATTTGTAGTGGGGTTGGAAGGGGTGGAAATTGTCTAGAGGATTGTGCAGTTGTTTCTGCATGAGAAGAGCTTGGGAACCCAATCCCTAGTCAGGCAGTTAGCGAGCATGTCAGTAACATAATTAAGTCATATTTTGAACAACATTCAACGATGGCACTAGCTTGTTGGGTTTTTAAGATGCTAAAACAAAAAATGAAATCCTACATTGGGTTGATAAAACACAAAAAATGAAATGTGGCACAAAGTTGTTGGGTTTTCAAGATGCTAAAACAAAAAATTCATGCAAGAATGCAATAGAAAATGTAAGAACTACATTATCTTCGTTTGGAAAATCAAGAAATAATGATATCCAAGTTGCTCATAGGGAAATTACAACGGTTGTTGTGGCACAAAGCACTTCAAGAAATCGAATGGTATCAACAATGGAATCATTGCTCAAAGTTTCAAAAAGAACATTGTTCAAATATACTAAATTCAGGGTCCAGATAGATGAAAATGATGAAGCTACTTGTTGGGATCTTATTTGTAGGGAACCCTATCGAGGCAGGATGGCATCAGGAATTAGAGAGAAGGTGATAGAGTTTTGGGATAGCCATTTTCGTGCTAATCCAGATTGAAAGCATGTGTGAAGCTCGACTAAAATGTAGGGCTTAAGACTCGACTAATTTTTTTTTTAAGTTACCCAAAATATTGGTCTACGTCGAAGGATATATTATCACAATCAATTCTCATTTTAAGCTTCGACTATAACGAATTATAATTATTTGTCGATGATTCATTATCTAAATGTCATAAAGAGAACTTAACATTTTTCACTACACTTTTGACTACTAAATAACACCCTTGATCATTATGTCTTCCAATTCACATTACCACTAAGAGAGTCATTTAAGAAAATATAAAAATTTATTTCATTCTCCTATAATTAAGAAAAGCAATTAAGGATATGATATTCTCTTCATTTTTCCTTAAGTAAACACCTTTCTATTTAACACTAAAATAATTAAAGATATAACATTCATATCATTCTACTTTAAGTGTTAAATCAAAAGTATAACTATTCATTCCTTTTACTTTAAGTGAAACAATTACCACATAAATATTCATTTCTATCTACGATAATTTAAACAATAATACAAATACTTATTCCAAAAAGTAATTAAGAATATGATATTCCCTTCATTTTTCCTTAAGGAAACACCCTTCTATTTAAGAGTAAAATAATTAGAGATATAACATTCATATCATTCTACTTTAAACGCTAAATTAAAAGTATACTATCCATTCCTTTTTACTTTAAGTGAAAGAATTATTCATTTCTATCTACTATAATTTAAGCAATAATACAAATACTTATTCAACATGTTATCAAGGAAGCACTTATAAATAATCGTTCTAATCTAAAATACTATAAATGAAATAATAATATAATGTTCATTCCATACACTATAATTAAACCAATTTACAACCTAAGTTTATTCGTTTCATTCACCCATACGTGAGATGATTAAGGATACAAAAATTTGTTTGCAAGTTAATTAAACTTTAACCTCATCATTACAAGTTTAACCAATTTATACACTTTCTGCAATACTTCCAGTTCGAAGTCATTAGCTGACGATGAGTATACTAAACAGAGATTTATAATTCGTTAAGTAATGTATATACATAAGGATCTGTTACGGTCTGGGTGGGTAGACTTGTCCAATGCAGAGAATCATGATTGCATGGGAATGGGGTAATTCGTGATTTAGGAGACTGTAACAGAGGTATGATTCGCCTCAATCGAAATCATAGGATGAATGTGTAAAACAAAATATACAGAGCTAATTAATCCACTTTTTAGAATTCCATAACAGAGGTATGAATCGGCTCAATTGAAATCATAGGATGAATGTGTAAAATAAAAGATACAGAGGTAATAAAAAGGAACAGAAATCAATCAGAATTTAAAAAGAGATTATAGGTCTAGTTTACACTCTGGAAATAGAAAGTTACAGATTGATCCACATCGATCTTCCCTGATGTGAAGTATTAATAAATGTAAGAAGAATGAATACGATTTTTCATCGGAAAAAAGCTCAAGTTAGTTATTCAGTTGACCCACACAACAATTTTCCAGTGGTCGCGTTTCTTAAGTCCAGAAATCGCACCCGTGTAAAGATATCGGATTGTATTAACTAAAAAAAGTGCAGATTTTTGTAAGCAGAACAACATAAAAGCATTTCTAGATTATCATTATTTCTCTAGGCATAACAACCTTACATGATATAAATCTTTAACAAATTCAGTATTCATTCTTTCAGCTTAATCCCACGAGTATCCAGAATATAAAACTTTTAATGCGACTAATGAACAAAATGTAAACCATAAAAGAAATTGTCAAGATGCTTGTTCTAGCCGTTGGTGAAGCCTCTTGAAGAATTGTCGTCGATCCCTCCAACCTTCAAGATTCACCGAAGACCCCTCGGTCGACCTCCCTACCGTATCGGGGTTACTCTCCTTCACCCCGAACCCCCGAGCAAATGGGGTCATAAGAACATACAATGCAAGCTTTCCGTTAGGATCTTCCAATCCCTGGTCAAGCTCAACCCAACTCCAAGAATCAGAAGATAAATTCTCTATTACTGTGCCCGTCCAACACTAAGGAGCAAGAGAGTCTTTTCTCCTTCTTCTATAACAAAAGTCTGTATGCCAAGTGTCTCCTCATGCACATATTTAATTTAATTTAATATTTTCTTAATATTCATCCTCATATTACATGTGTCACTCTATCTTAAGTGTGCACCTGATTCCCTAAATCAGTGGGAAGTAGGTGTAGTGGTCTCCTCAAGAGTCCTAGTTATGTTTTGCTCACTTAATTGTTTACTCAATGATATTTTAATAAAATTCTAGTAGATGGGCAAGCCGTTCTCTACATTCTTCTATTTTCCAAAATAATAAAATAGAAAATATTTCTTTCAAAAAGAAAATTCCAATCTAGTTTAAATTCTTTTTCAAAAATAATGAAATAAAACAAAAATAATATTTCCTTCATTAATATCCCAATCTAATTCAAATTCTTTTTCAAAACAATAAAATCAAATAAACATAAAAATTGAATAAAATATTCCTTTCTTTACTATTCTAATCTAATTCAAATTCTTCTTTTTCCAAAAATAATAAAATAATAAAAATGGAATAAAATATTTATTTCCTCATATTTCTTTAAACTTATATGTGTAAATTCAATTTGTATATGTTGATTAATGACTTCCTCTCTTTCTTGTCTAGGTACCCCTTCGGCGGGCCCTTCCGACAATTTCATTTCTTTTTTCTTATGGGGAGTACTGCGTAGCGATCGAGGAGTCGTTACCGCGATCTATCGACTATGCCTTCTTGGAGACTAAGGGCTGCTGAGGGACACAATTCTCTTTATCGTGCACCCATCAACTCATCGTATGCGACCAAGTCGTTATGGTCTCGCCCGTACGACACACGCTTCCCCGATCCAGCTTGCAAGATTTTGACCCATGCATGGAGTGCTAATTCAGGGTAGACAGTATGTCGTCGTACCCCTATGTGTTCTTTTCATTCTTACGATCCATATAATTCCATTGTGGGTTAGTTGGTAAATCGTCTTACCTACCACTGCACACAAACACACTCAAAGCACACATTAAATAGGGTTGCACTATCAAATCATTTCATCATTCATCGTCATAGTGTCTCAGTCAATCGAGTATCTCTATCATTCTTCATTTTCATTATAAAATCTTTTCACCAGTCATCATAATATCTCAGTCGGTCAAGCATCTATTTCATTCAATCGTTTTTATTTCATAACTTCTCAATCTAGCATATATCATCTAATCACTTTTATTTCCTAGTCTATTAGTCATTCGAGCATATATTTCATTTAATCATTTCTATTTCATAATTATCAATTCAACATATATCATCCAATCACTTTCATAAAATAATATTCAAGAAAATTCTAAGGTTTATGTTTTATTTAGCCGGGTCACTTCAAACTAGTGCCCTGAATAGTCAAATCAGTCGAAAGTACTGAGGCGGGCATTACAACATGTCCTGCGACAACGTTTATCCAGATGCATTTATGAGGATCACTGTAAGCATGTGATGGATATGACAGGAGTTGCACTTTACGAGGAATTCCAAGAAACCAATCATGGTGTTCAAATATCATTTAGCATGTTCAACAAATTGAAACCGTGGTATATTAGGCCAAATATGATTCACGACACTTGTTGCTGCCAATATCACGTTGAATTTCAACTATATTATGACACATTTCTGGATTTTTGCAAAAGGCACTGGAATGGTGAACTAACTCCTCACATAATGCGAGATTTTATTTGTACGATACTATGCAATAGGAATCCTAAACAAGTGTTTTCAATAAGAGGTGTGTAGGTGGGAGAAGATGCCCTGAATGCGGTGATTTGACATTGTTCCATAGGAAATTTCCTATCGATCCAACACACCCTGGATTGTCAGATATCATAGTTATGTGGAAGAGGTATGAGTATGTCTCCATGAATCAATCATCTTCTTCATCCGTGCCATCTAATAGGATCGAATTGCTCGAGGATGAGATTCCTATTTCAATTTTCATGGAGAAGTTTCAAAGTCAAATTTATAAATACATAAAGCACTCCCATAGGTCCAGGTGGCAAGATTCAGAATTCAAACATTCTTGTGAGGTATTTGAGAACTACACAATTGATCCCCAGAGAGAGATACAGAGTGAGTACTATCACTCTGACCAGGTTTCTATCTTCATACATGTATTGTACATACATGCTCAGGAAAGCATTGATGGTAGGGATAGAACTCCTCATTCACGTGAAGTGATCAAGGAGTACCATTTTTATGTCAGTGATGATCGTGAGCATGAAACATTGTTCGTTCAACACTGCTTTGGGTTGATTTATGAATCATTCAGGCAGAAAGGAATATCATTTACTGAACACTGGATTTGGTCAGATGGGTGTGTAGGGAAATTCAAATCGACACACTCTTTTTTATTGGTTGATTTGCCTTCATAAAAAAGACACGAGTTCGACACGCCTAGAGATTTTTTGAAACAGGGCATGGAAAGGGTGAACATGATGGCACAGGTGCATGTATGAAACGAGCACTTCGGAGGTACCAGATGTGTCATGATGCAACCTGACTCAAATGCTTCGCAGAAGAATTTGATTAGTGCACACGTCATTTGGGACATCAAGGCCACGAACAAGCAAGGCCGGTGTGCAGGTAATAAACTATAAACTCAATTAATAAGCTAATAACATTTAATATCATCATTTCCAAAAGAAAACCTACTTAGTAGGAATTTATATATGAAAAATTGAATTCCATGCAGGCTGTTTGGGATGTTTCCCTTGGTGATGTGAATAGATACCTGCCGTGGTATTGTGAGACCATACCTAGTACGAGGGAATTACATTATGTTTGGAGTAAAGACATGGTTGACATATTTTCCATTGAAACCACGAAGTATGCTTGTTTTTGCGATTTTTGCATTGATGCAAATGGATGCAGGCTTAATCACTGTGAAAATGATGTATATGTGAAACCATGGAAATATGTCCCTCTTAATCCAAAGCGCCCACATCCAATTCCAACATGGAAAGAGATGCACACTAACGAGGAAATGGTCTCACTAGCTCATGATCGAGTTTCTGATGTGGTTTGGGAAGGTACAAGACTTCACTAAGTTAATTAGTTCACTATATATTACACATATACAAATATTGTAGAAATGCACGTAGGACATTTGAATAATATTTGTAATTTATCTCATAGGTGATGTATTTGTTGGCATTGCACCCCCCCACAATAAAAAAAATGTGGCATATTATTTGATGCGGTGCACACAAATTAAAAGTAGGTTAGTGCGACCCTATCAAGATGGAGAGTTCACATACCAAATTGGAGACTTGGTTCTAATGGAACACTTTTTTAAAAGAGTGAAAAAACAGGGTGCTTATATTATTTACAGAGATTTTATGCCTGTATATATATCATGCCAATACAATCATTTAGTGGTGGCAGCTCGGATACATCTAACATAAATTAAGGTGAAGAGAGGTGAACCAAAGAGAGGGAAGATGATAGAAGATGACCATGATCGTATTATGGAGACTTGCATTCCTATAACCCATTCGTCAGATGAATGAGTTACATGTATGCCACCTGCATCACTGACATATATGTCATGTTGTCTTGTTGAAGATTTTATTGGATATTTTTGTGGAGGTTGTTTTTTCCTCGTTTATATAGGGTTTGTTTTGCAAGGTGACCAATAGTTTTATAAATGTATTTTTTTAGATGCTTTAATGCCAAGATTAAAAATACTAGATGCGAGGTTTTTTTTAAAATTGGGTCATGGTGCTCCAATGTGACAAACACATTGATACTTTGAATACACTTGAATGTAATGTCAGTGCTCCATGAACTTCCTCAATATCTAGGATAAACAGGTGTTAAATAGTCATAATATCTAAAAACCAAGAATTATTATTTAATAGAGTTCCACCTAACTTTATAAAACAAGTAAATTTTATTTGATTGTAGTTCTAGGACAGAATTTTTTATTTGAAGTTTATGAGGATGGATAGAAACTAAATCATACTAGAAAGATCCCTAAGTTGCATGTATCCATTCATAGAATGTTTCATACACACCACAATCTTCTATATTTGATAGAAATAAGGAGATGCATCTATACCTTGAATTTTCAATTGAAATTACACATTAAATTTGAAATTTGAAATTGTAATTGAATTGGAATGTGTAAATTGTAATTGAATTGTAATGCATAGACGCCATAATGTAATTGTAATTTCAATTTTAACTGTAATGTACAATTGAATTCTAAATTTTTAATTTGCAATTGTAATTTGTAGTCGAAATTGAACTTTTAAATTGTAACTACACATCGGATTTTCAATTGAAATTACACATTAAATTTTAAATTGTAATTGAATTGTAATGTGTAAACAACATAATGTAATTGTAATTTCAATTTTAAATCGTAATGTACAATTGAATTCTAAATTTTGAATTTGCAAATGTAATGTAGTCGAAATTGAACTTTTAAATTCTAACTACACATCGAATTTTCAATTGAAAGTACACATTAAATTTGAAATTGTAATTGAATTGGAATGTGTAAATTATAATTGATTGTAATGCGTAGACAACATAATGTAAATATAATTTCAATTTTAAATTGTAATGTACAATTGAATTCTAAATTTTGAATTTGCAATTGTAATGTAGTCGAAATTGAACTTTTAAATTGAAACTACACATCGAATTTTCAATTGAAATTACACATTAATGTAAAATTGTAATGTACAATTTAATTTTAAATTTTGAATTTGCAATTGTAATGTAATTGAGATTGAACTTTTATATTGTAATCACTGTACATTAAATTTTCAATTGAAACGAAAAAACATAAATGTAACTGTAATAACTATATCTAAATGTAAAATAAAAGACGAACAACTTCATTTAATCAAGATACAAAATACACATGAAGACATCAATATGATGAAATATATGTAAAATATATAGCAAAATATATGGAAAAGTCCATATCTAAAGTCCATATATGATAACAATCAATATATAAAATAGAAGTCCATATCCAAAACATGAAAATGTATATATGTATAGATCATCTAAAACATGAAAATATCCAAAATATGAAAATATCCAAAACATGGAAATGTATACGTAATCAAATCATTGGTCGCTACCCCCACGAGTCCCTTGATCATCCTTGTGACCGCCTTCACCTATAGTAGACCCACGCTGGCCTTGAGGCGATAAACTATGAAATAAGGCCTCGATCTCAACATACTGTAAAAGTTAAAATTGTGAACTTTGTAAGTTAGTTATATTTTGACCAATGCATAATATTCAACAAGAAGTGAAAAATTTTAATGGATGGATGTGAAAATCATCCAAGTTGAGTCAATGGTGATATCTGGCATATGGGTCAAAATATGGGTAGATCGGCCCTCATCATGACGACATGGTCAAGCTGCATCCCAATCATCTGAGAAAGTGATTGCAGCATCGACACCCACCTGTAGTGATGCCTATGTAAGATTCCATTACATGCAATAAGTTAGATTTATTAAAACTTATTTAACTAAAACATAAAAATTATAATTCAAGAATTAAAACATAAAGTATAAAATGAAATTACTAAACGTGAAATGAATTGGAACATAAATTAAAACTCACCTCTATGTCTAGGCCTGGCTAGTCAAGACCTTAGTTGTCCTCATGTGTATCATCTTGAGAAACGAACTTGCCTTTGCCCTGTACAATTTGAAATTCAAAATTAGGATCTAAAACATAAAATATCAAATTAAGAATTAAAACATAAATGATTTAAACTGATATTAATAAACATAAATTAAATTGGAACATAAATTTTAACTTACCTTGACTATTGTGTCCGGTTGGTGGGGACAAGCGGATGGACCAACCGATGGCTCACTATGAAATAGTTCATTCATGTATGTGATCTCTTGTATGGAGCAATCAAATACACCCCTTAGGTATTATTGAGAATTCAATTTACGACATATAATATGATGTAACATGAAAGCATATATACATAATTGTACAAAAATATACCTGTCCCGGAGCATTGTATCTACGATACATCCAAAAGTATGCATCTCGGGATAACTGATCATACCCTCGTATGGCCTCATCATCTAAAACATTGAGTAGGTCATCGTCAACCCACTCTATCTCTGGCTGTGCAGGTGCATGGGGTGGTCTAGATGCCTCTCCCTGCACAACAAAAATAGCACTGCCCATGGCAGTGAAAAGCGAGTCTGCAATCTCCTTCCTAGCCTCTAAGGCAAGGTGGGATGACTTTGTCGTGTCCTCTTCCCTAATGACCATCCTATCTGGAATAGGTACCAACCCCAGAGAGGGTGGCATGAAAGTGGGGTCTCTATGAGCTCCATGATGTTGGTAGGAATGTCCCCTACCAGCACCAAAGAACTCAAATCCCATGTTGGTGTAGTCCGGGTTGTAATGCCCTCCTCATCACCTTAACTATTTAGAATAATGAGGTACTAGTTTTGAAATGAACTGGCTAAGTGAAACACAAAACATTTGAATTTACTTTGAAAATGCTTGAACGACAGTTATAAAAACTATTACTTTACTTAATAAATGAATGCTCGACTGATTGAGATAGAATGACTAAATATTAGATATGCTCGACTAATTGAGATAGAATGAATGAATGTTGGATATGCTCGACTGATTGAGATAGAATGACTAAATGTTAGATACGCTCGACTGATTGAGATAGAATGACTAAATGTTAGATATGCTCGACTGACTGAGATATTATGATGGATGATAAAATATTTCATAATGCGGCGCTACTAATGTGCGCTTGAGTGTGTGTGTGTGCAGTGGCAGGTAAGATGATTTACCGACTGACCCACAATAGAATTATAGGGGTCGTAAGAACGGAAAGAACACATAGGGGTACGACAACTGACTACCGACCCTGGATTAGTAATCCACGCATGGGTGAAGTCGTTTCAGCTCACCCGGGGAAGCATATGCCGTACGAGCAAGGCCATAATGATTTGGTCGCGTACGATGAGTTGAGGGGCGTGCAATAAGGAGAGCCTTATCCCTCAACATCCCTTAGTCTCCAAGGAGCGTAGTTGAGAGAACGCGGTAACGGTTCCTGGTCGCTACGCAGTACTCCCCATAACAAGGAAGAAATGAAATTGTCAGAAGGGCCCGCCGAAGAGGTACCTAGACAAGAACGAGAAGAAGAAAATTAATCAATGGTTTAAATGAAAATTTCACATAAGATTTAAAAAAAAATACTTTATTTTATTTTTGTTCTATTTTATTAATTTGAATAATTCTATTCAAGATTTTATTTTTAATTGATTTCATTAATTTGAATTATTCATTTTAATTGTTTTTATTAACTTGAAAAATAATTGAAGAGATTGATTTTATTCAATATTAAATTTGATTAATTATGCTGATTGAAAAAGATTAATAATAAGAGAATTATTTTTCTATTCAAAGATTCTAATTTTATGGATTTTATTATTTTAAATCATTCCATTAAAGATTCTATTTAAATGACTTCATTATTTTGAGAAAGAATTGAAATAAGTCATTAATAAAAGAATTGTTTTTCTTTTATTATTATTCAATATTTTACTTTAATTAATTTTATTATTCATTTAAATTATTTTATAAAGAGGAAATTTAAAATAGATTATACTTTTAGTAAAATGAATCATCTTTTAATTCAATCTTAATATTAGGAAAAGAAAGAAAAGCAGACAGCAATAAGTCTAACTAAAAGATTGTTAAGTAAACTAAATGAGAACCAAAAGAGAAGTAGAAATCTTCTACACCTAACTTCCACTGATCTAGGGATTTAGGTGCACATTAAAGACATTAAGAAGACACATGTATTTGAGAATATTGAAAATTAAAATATTAAATTAAATTAATTATGTGCATGGACAGACACATGGCACATAGGCTTTTGCTATATAATGAGGGAGGAGAAGGAGAGAAGGACATCTCTTGCTCCCTAATGCTGGATGGTTATCATAATCTCGGATTTTGTTATGATCCTTGGAGTTGAGATTAGCCGGAACAGGGATTGGGAGATCCTTTTGGGAGGCTAGATTGTGTGTTCTTACGACCCCATTAGCTCGGGGGTTCGGGGTGAAGAGGAATAACCCCGATACGGTAGGGAGGTCAACCGAGGGGTCACTTGATACTTCATCAGGAGATTGGATTGGATCGTGCGGAAACCACTTCAAGGACTCCATCGATTCACTGGACCAACTATCGAAAACAGCTTTGAAGCATCTTTATTTTATTTATTTTGCAAAATCTTTTTGAGAATGAATAAATCTGAGTATATAGTTTTATATATTGACATTCATGTACTACAATAGATAGAACTAGATCTGTGGCTTCTATATCTTCTTCTGAAAAATTGTACTGGAAGTTTTTTTTTGGGACCCCGAAAAGGGTATCCCTACACGGGTGCATGTCTATAAAAATCTCTGCATATCTATGTTTTGAAAAGTACAAAGGGACCTGGTCATGGTGGGGGAACATGCCCCACGCTCCGATGAATCTATCATACACATATGGTGCAACGGCCTCGAGCTTATACTCCTCGAGTCTAAGCGATTGATCATCAGGGCGATTAGGAGGGATGTTGAACAAATTACCCTTTACGTCATGCTCTCTTGTGGAAACTTTGACATCCACCCATTTATGGGGGCCCATGACATCATGTCTTCTCCTCTGGCATGTAAAACACCAGATGTCACTAAGAGGTCACTCTCTCTTGTAGAGGGATAACATATCATCAACTACTGATAACATCATGAATAATGATTTTCTAGTAGGAGAATCCTCCCTGAGTGTGCACACGCACGAGTGCCCCCACTCTCGCTGGATGGTAATATCAGCAAGAGTGATGTGTGCAACCTCATCGTCCTATGATCCACTCGATGCACTTGCGATGCAAACCAAAACACAAATGCTAGTGAAAATGTATATTATAACTTGCAAGTGAAATTCAATGCATTCTATATTAAAAATTTACTGAAAGTGTATCTAACAAAAAATATGCACCTAATGTACCTGTGTCTTGGCGCACATCCTCCTCCTCAAGGTCCATATGTACATCGTTGGGCTGCACCGACGCACTCTCTCTCCTGCTGCTGCCACCAACGGCAGCTGACCTTAGTGTGGCCTCTCTCCTCAGTGAACGAGAGTGCTTCCAATGGCCACGCTGTTGGGAAACGATGGATCCTCTCGTGCTTCGCCGAGCACGAAGCAATGAGTTCTCAAGAGAGAACTCTCTGCCTCACATTTCAATTTCAATTTCTAATTCTATTTCAAATTTCACATTTCAAATTCAAATTCAAATTTCAAATTCAATTCAAATTCAAATTCAATTTAAATTTAAATTTCACATTTCAATTTCAATTTCAAATTTCAATTTGAAAGTTCAAAGTTCAATTTCAAATTCAAAATTCCTAAATCATATTTCAATTTCAATTTCAAATTCAAAATTCCTAAATCAAATTTCAATTTCAATTTCAAATTTATGTTTCAATTTCAAAATCAAATTTCATCTTCAATTTAATTTTCAAATTTAAATTTCAAATTTCAGTTTAATTTCAAATTTCTATTTTACATCCAATTCCAATGACAATTTCAATTTCAATTTCATCTTCAGTTTTCAATTTGAATTTTCAAGTTTCAATTTCTAATTTCAAGTTTCAATTTCAAGTTTCAAGTTTTAAGTTTCAAATTTCTATTACAGATTTCAAGTTCAATTCTAATTCTAATTCCAATGTCAATTTTCAATTTTCAATTTTCAACTTTAGTTTTCAATCTCAAATTTCAAATCAATTTTAATGTCAATTTCAATTTTAAATTTCAAATTCAATTTCAATTTTGATTTCCATTTCTAATTCCATTTTCATTTCCAATTCAATTTCAATTTTCAATTTTTAATTTCAATTTCATTTAAAATTTCAAATTCCATTTCATTATCAATTACAAATATCATTTTCAATTTCGAATTTCAATACCATCTTTAGTTTTCAATTTCAAAATTCAAGTTTCAATTTCAATTTCAATTTCCAATTGCAATTCCATTTCCATTTCTATTTCAATTTTCAAGTTTCAAATTTATATTACAGATTTCAAGTTCAATTCTAATTCTAATTCCAATTTCCATTTCAATTTTCAATTTTCAACTTTAGTTTTCAATCTCACATTTCAAATCAATTTTAATGTCAATTTCAATTTCAAATTTCAATTTCAAATTCCAATTTCAATTTCGATTTCCAATTCTAATTCCATTTTCAATTCTCAATTTTCATTTCCAATTCAATTTCAATTTTCAATTTAATTTCAAATTTCAAATTCCATTTCAATATCAATTTAATTTTCGTTTTCATTTTCATTTTCAATTTCGAATTTCAATTTCATTTTCCGTTTTCAATTTCAAATTTCAAGTTTCAATTTCAATTTCCAATTCCCATTTCAATTCAATTTCCATTTCTCAATTTTCATTTTTATTTGAATTTTGAATTTTGAATTTTCATTTTTATTTCAATTTTCAATTTCAAATTTACATTTCAATTCCGATTCCAATTCCTATTTCTAATTTTAATTTCAATTTCATTTTCATTTTTATTTACAATTTAAATTTTTAAATTTAAATTTAAATTTCAACTTCAGTTTTCAATCTCAAATTTTAAATCAATTTTAATTTCAAGTTCAAAATTTCAAATTTGGATTTCAATTTCAAATTCCAATTTCAATTTCAATTTGCAATTCTAATTCTATTTCCAATTCGTAATTTTCATTTACATTTCAATTTCAATTTTAAATTTTCAATTTCAGTTCATTTCAAATTTCAAATTCAATTTCAATATCAATTTGGTTTTCATTTTCATTTTCAATTTTGAAATTTCAAATTGCAATTGTGATTGGTGAACACCGATAAGTCACAAGTCAAATTTCAAATTGCAATTTTCAAATTTTAAATTACCACTTCCACTTCCAATTTCAATTCCATTTACATTTCAATTTCCAGTTTCGAATACCAATTTCAATTTCAAATGTCAATTTTCAAATTGCAATTTCATCAAATTGAAAATGAAATTGCAAATTACAATTCAAATTGAAATTGCAATTGAAATATGTAATTAAAATTTCAATTTCAAAGGTTTTCAAATTTTATTTTTTTAATGTTAATGGTTTTTGTTACATGGGTATATATGACCTTATATTGGAAAAAAAATGGGCAACGTTTATGTTGTCAGTTTTATTTTGAAAAATGTATATTTTTTTTTGAATCCTCCTGGCATTCTCAGAGGATTGAAAAAAAAGGGCAGCATTTCTGCTTGCCAAAACACATTTTAAATAAAACCGGTAGCATAAACGCTACCGATTGATATAAACAAAACTATTAATAACTTTATTTTGTTGGCAAGTAGTTCCCCCTGGATAGCAGGGTTCCCCCTTGGCTAAGAAACCACGACCATGGACATCTAAGTCGTCAAAATCACCCGGGGATCGCACCCGTCCTGGACCGCACCAACCCTTAACATGGTTGTCTTTTGGTATCCGCGGGGTTTCGAACCAGTGACCTTTCTGCTTAGGGGTGTCTTAACCATCACCCGCCACCATAAATACAACATAAATTTAAAATTTAAAACATGTTTAACATAATGTAAATGGTTTTAAATGGTAAATTTAAAACATGTTTTCAATCATTTTTCAAATGGTTTTGGTAATTTCAAGGTTCGTAGGTCTAAAAAAATTAGGTTTCATTGGTTTTTCTACACAATTTGGTTAAATTTTTAAATGTGTAATTCGACAGCATTTCTGCTTGCCAATACACATTTAGAAATACAACCGGCAGCATAAATGCTACCGGTGTATATAAATTTATACAAAAAAAAGAAATTTTATTTTATTTAAAAAATAAATAGGGGTTTAGGGTCAACTTACCTGGTGGAGTGGCCGACATGGCGTAACGGTGTGGCAGTGTGGCATGGCGTGGCGTCGCAACAGCTACTCGGTCAAGCTCCTTTGCACAGTTGTTTTCGTTCAAACATGGTCGATCGGCCGTGAACCTGTTTTTTTTTTCTACTGTTTCAACATCTCGATTGAGCAATTGCTCAATTGAGGTTTTAACCAAGCCCTCAATCGAGCAATTGCTCGATCGAGGGCTTAACCTAGCCCTCGATCAAGGTATTGTAAAACACTCGATCGAGGTCTTTTAAATCCCTCGATTGAGGTATTTTAAAACCCTTCATCGAGGTTTAAAAACCTCGATCAAGGGCTTTAAAAGACCTCGATCGAGGGTTTGCGGCACAATTTTTTGGCACTCCCCTTGCCAAAAATTGTGAACCACCTTCATGGATTGACCCATTGACAACTTATCAAAATACAATCGAACCACATTTATATGTCTTTAAACATCGATACAAAGATAAGGAAACAATACCATATATGTAATACTTATCATTTAAACATATAAGTTGACAGTCCTACTAACAATTGATGTTGACTCCATCAACCTAGTCCATAAGAGAGAAAATACTTAGTTTATCCACTCATTTGCATGACAACTTATATAGTAATATTACAAAGCATATATCCAATATTTATAAATTCGTTGCATTGAACCAACCATCATTCATTATATCGCATATCTATTGATTTGCATCTACCCAAGTAATTCAAAGGCATGATTAAACATCTATCCAATATCTAACTAAGGTAAGCATCATTATCATCCTAAGTAAACAACATTTGAACATAATCAATAAATTATAAGCACAACATACACATGACACTTGGCTCAAAATATCATCCGACTGAATGTGTCACTGAAAGCGACTGAAGGCATTACTGCAACTTTCCACCAAACCATAGGTTCTCTGTACTGTGTATGTTTCCCTGCTGAGATACCACCCCCAAGATGGGCAACGAATTCACTAGGTAGAGAATCTCTTTATGAGTTATCCTACTTACTCATTTCTCAATTAACTGAGTCTAAGGCCTGCACCCTCTCTGATCCTTCACCAATAGGATTATCCTAATATATATATATATATATATATATATATATATATATATATAATTTTGCAATAGAGTTGAGCTTTCATTGCAGGCTTATCAAAATAATTACACAACTTAAATAGAGCCGAGCTGTCATTGCAGGCTTATTGTCATATTTACACAACTCTACAAATATTGTAGGCTTATCATAATAATACACAAATCAAATAGAGATGAGCCGTCAATGCATGCTTATATATATATATCATTTTTAAATAAAGGATTGGACTCCCACTGAGAGTCGTCCTGCAGAATTAAAGACTTACCATAATATATATCTATATATATATATATACAAAAATTGCATATTGGTGAATCCATGAAGATGGGTGTCTATTTTGGGGGGTCTTATGAGAAAATAAATTTGATTTTTTCATGTTTTTCAACTTTGGGCGAACAAAAGTGATATGTTTGTTTAGAATTTCACTTTTTAGTTAAAATAAAACTTTCAGAGAATTATGTTAGCTTTATATTCATAATTTTTTCAAATTTTTTTATTGATATTTGATATGTCAATTTGGCAAATGTTTGACAATATGTTCTTATAAAATGAAATGACTAAGAAATAGTCATGTTTTGTGACAGGCCTAAAATCATTGTAAACTTGTGTTTTGCAAAAACAAAATATGCTATGACAATATACACACAATTTACTACTGCATGAATATAAGTTTGTAACCAATGGATCTATATACTAATTATTATATTTTTTTGAATTCGATCAATGGGGAAAGCTTGCTGATTTTCAACATGTTTTTTATGGCGGGACATTTCTCTCAATTTACTATAAAACTAAAAAATCTAAGAACACCCTTTTGAAGTAGACACTCCAATTAACTGCACCATATTTTTTTCAATTTTTTGGTTATGTGTTTTTAAAGTTATGGATTTTTCATTTCTCCGCATTTTGAAAGAGATGAAACCAAACTGGACAGATGTTAACAAAACAAATAATTAAAATTATCAGATCTCACCTAAACACAACAAAATATATACATACGGAAAGTAGATTCAATGATGAAACTAATGGTATCAAGTCCGACAGTTGATTTGTAGTGTAGGAGATTGTTTTTACATTATGAAAATAAAGAAACCTAATAACTGTGAAGTTTTCAAGTTTCAGATAGTATTCGGCCGAATAATTATTTGACCGAATAATTGTTCGACCGAATAAGTATTTTCCATTACCAAACCGTTAAAAATAACACCGGTTGTTCAACCGAAAAACAAAACACAAATTTTTTTTCATCAGTCGAAAAAAAGAAAAAAAGAAAAAAAGAAGAAGAAGAAGAAGAAGAAGAAGATTATTTATACTTGTATAAATGAAACTAAATAGAGTCATTATTTCGCATCTTTTGTTTTCGTAAATGTCTCTATTAAATATTTTTTATGGGGTTTTTCAAAGGAGATTTCTTTCAAGGAGTGCAAAAGGAGTTTTTTTTCCAATGTATTTTTCATTTTTATTTCTTTCTAAGGGGTACATTCAAAGAGTTTTTTTTCCAATGTATATTTTGCAAATGAGTTTTTCTTTCAAGGTATTTTTTCTTCTTATTTCTTTCCAAGGGGTTTTTTCAAAAAGTTTTTTTTCCAAGGTATTTTTGCAAAGGAGTTTTTTTTCCAAAGTATTTTTCCAAGTGGTTTTTTCAAAGAATTTTTTTCTATGGTATTTTTGCAAAGAAGTTTTTTTCCAAGGTATTTTTGCAAAGGAGTTTTTTTTCCAAAGTATTTTCGCAAAGGAGTTTGTTTTCCAAGGTATTTTTGCAAATGAGTTTTTTTTTCCAAGGTATTTTTCCAAATGGTTTTTTCAAAGAAGTTTTTTTTCCGAGATATTTTTTCAAATGATTTTTTTCCAAGGGGTTTTTACAAAGAAGATTTCTTTACAAAGTGTTCTTATTTCTATTTTTCCTTCCTATTTCTTTCCAAGATGTTTTTTCAAAGAGTTTTTTTCCAAGACATTTTTGCAAAGAAGTTTTTTTTCCAATGTATTTTTCCAAGTGGTTTTTTCAAAGAAGTTTTTTTTCCAAGGTATTTTTTCAAATGAGTTTTTTTCCAAGGGGTTTTTACAAAGAATATTTCTTTACAAGGTATTCTTATTTCTTTCCCAGGGGTTTTCGCAAAGGAGATTTATTGCCAAGGAGTTCTTATTTATTTCCAAAGAGTTTTTCTTCAAAGGAATCTTACAAAATTTTTATAAGGTAAAGTAAATTTCAGTTCATGTTTTTATAAATTTCGTAATTGTTTTTAAATCTTAAATTTTTATTTTTTTACTATAAAGTTATATTCTTTAATTTAACCTCTATAGATTAAACAATCATGGGAAATAAGAGAAACCGCCAAAGAAAAAGTGATTGTAAACGTGATGATGATGCTTATAGGGAAAAAACAAACTCAGATATCATGCCAAAAAAACAAGGATTGCAGAAACATAAGAGACAATTATTGAAGATATAAATACAGATTTACAATATAATGTTGATGAAATGGAAATTGAAAATAGAATACAAAAAGAACAAATTGAAGTTGAAGAGACCATTGCTGAAGATGTAAATAGGGATTTACATGCTAATGTTGATGAAGTCAATATTGAAGATAAAGTTCAAGATCCAAAAATTGGACCTAGTATGTATATATCATGTATTTTTCAAATTCATTTTTTATAATGAATTGTATTTTTGGATAGATGTTAAATTAAATTAAATTTGATGTATAGGTACTTTCATCATTGATGATTAAATATTAGAAAACATTTATTGCTACAAATATGGAGAAAAAGTAGCCATACATGTTGTGAGATATCGTGCTACGCAAATTTATGATGATATTCACAAAGAATATTCAATAGAAGGATAAGCGCAAATTTTGAGATGTTTATTAGTGTCCAAGAAGTTAAAAGGTGCTACAACAATATTGAGTATTCACAAGGCAACAAAAGAGTCGAAATTGAAACATAATGTGATAGAAAATATAAGTGATGCAATAACAAATTTTGGAAAATCTAGGAAGAAAGATACCAAAGCTACACCGAGAGCAATTCAAACAACAATGCACTAGACAAATTCATTTGACAACACAACTACAAAAAACAATAGGAACCTCAAGAAAGATATTATACAAACATAACAAATTCAGAATGCAAATAGATGAAAATGATGAACTTGTTTGTTGGTCAATTATTTGTAGACAACCTTACAAAGATAGAATGGGAGAAAGTGTTAAATATATTGTACATAAATATTGGTTGGCACATGCTTGAGTTTCACCAAATTCAAGGGATGTTATACGACAAAGAGTATCACGAAATGTATATGAAGGCCATCCAAAACATATAATGGAAATGATACAAGTACAATTTTTCAATAAATTCAGGGAGGATCATCGTGGAATTAATATCTCAATCACTACATTTGCACAACAAAAACCATGGTATGTTAGACCTATTACTATACGTGACACATGTTGTTTGTAGGACCCCTCTTGTAAGGTCGTCACGAATTGAACCTGTCACTCAACAACTTGATACAAAACATATTAGATATCATAATTACAAGAGAAATAAAATAAAATAACTAAATAACTTAACAAATATAGACAAAACCATAACCTGTCAACCCGATCCAGCTAGTCCATTGTCGTCTGCGTCTTCCGTAGGATCCCTCCAGCAAAGCTCGTTTAACCATTAGCGAAGCAACCGTTAGATTCGCCACCCAACCATAGGCTTATGCTTTCAGTCGCATAGCCACCCCCGAGCTTCGGGTCGTAGAGCTCACACACACAATTCGAGAAACTCCTCAATGGGTTCCCCCCCATAAGAATTTCTAGCCAAACCCCAATAGTAGCAAGTCACTCACTGTTTCAAAATTACGATATCCATCCAAAAACTAGGTCCTTTACCCATTCCCAAGGCCATCCTTATATAGAAAAATCCTATGCGGCACATGTCGCTTCATGCAAAATACCCAATTTCTTAATATTCAAAAAGTAATTTATCTCATAAATCCAAGTGTCAAGTTTTCTAGAAGAATGCACCTACTTTCCTAAATTTACTCAAGTTTGTCTCTAAGATGCTCACCCTAAATCCTATTTTGTGGGTGCATGTGCTGTTAGCTAAAAGCTCCAGCCTAAGATTCCATTTTTTCTCCTAATATAATTACTTCTATTATTTTAAATACTAAAAAGTATTTCCATGTGCAAATGCCTAAAAATAATTAATTCTATTATTTTTAATACTAAAAAGTATTTTTATGAGCAAGTGTTCTAAATGCAATTTATATGGTTTTTCTTTTTATGCAAAAAGTTTACCAATTAATCCTTTCTACGACCTAGGTGCCACACCGTTGGGCCCATATGTTCTTTATGCTCATATTTCGTCATGGTACCGCTCCATCGGGTCCATTCATCCGTTGTATCCATTTCTCGGCAAGGTACCACATCGTCGGGTCCTTCTGCCGATATCTTTTCAGTTGACTTGCAGGAACTTCATGTAGGGATTTAGGATCCGCTACCTTCAATCCTCCGGCTACACGCTATTGGGGACTAATGGTGCTGAGGAGTAAGTCGATTCTTACTGCATGCCCCCCAACTTGTACGTGACCAACTCCGTCGTGGTCCACATCGCACGACTTCACGTGACCTTGAGTAAGCGGCTAAGGGTTTTTGAACTCAGTCGTGGGATCAATTAGAATTCGACATTGTCGTCGTCCTTCCGTGTGTGATTTATTCGTACACTATGACCTTTTATTTCTTTTGTGTGTGTGTCAGTGAACAGTTTCACTTGTTGCTACACACATTCTCAAAAACATATATTAATAGTCCTGTCCTCATTCATCATAATCATTTTATACATGCTAATCGTTAAGCAATTACAGTTTACTCATAACATCTTATATCTTGTTAATCAGTAAGGCATTTCGTCACATGTATTTCTTTCGTTTACATCACATAATTCATCATACATCTAGTCAATACACAACATGATATTTTTCAGATTAGATAATTATTCACTTTCATAACTGTCATACAATTCATTATTTTCATTCATCAGTTATCGTCACGTACATACTTAGTTGTTCTTCAATTATTCAAAAATATATACTCAAAGTGTTATCTGGTGGAAGTTTCAATTAGTAGGGTCACTTGACAAGTGCCCCTAAAGTCCATAGTCATTCTAGGGGCATTACATTGTTGTCATTATCATGTGCAATTTGAATTATATTACGACATGTTTTTTGAATTTGGTAAAATGTTTTGGATAAATTCACCACCTCTTCCCACAATACGTGAATTCATATCTCAAATTCTATGTGAGAAAGATCACGATGAAGTATTTTATGATAAAAAATGTGTCAATAGAAAACATTGTCATCGTTGTGGAAATATGGTTTTATTCCGCAATAAATATCCTATTGATAATGATTAGTCACTGTCAAATGTAACCGTTGATTGGAGAAGATATGAATACAACAATTATGTTACAAGTTCTAGTGATGTACATTCCAAACGAATTGATTTGAGAGAAGATAAAATATGTGTGACAGATTTTCTGAAGAAATTTGAAAGTGAAATTTATAAATACACCAAGCATTCACATAGAGAATGATGGAAAGACCTTCAATTCAAGCAGTCTCATGAAATTTTTCCACCCGGAACAATTTTGTCTGTGGTTGATTTTGCAGAAAATTACACATTTGCTGCACAAAAAGATATACAAAGTGAATACTATCATTCAGACCAAGTTTCAATATTTGTCCATGTTCTATATAGACATTCTCAACAAGATGTTGATGGCATTGAAAACACGTGTGACAATCAAGATGTGATTAAATAATATCACTTTTATATCAGCTATGATCGTACACACAATACACATTTTTTTCAGCATTGTATTGAAAATATTTTCTATGATTCACTAAAAAGACGTGAAGTTAAATTCAATGAACATTGGATATGGTCGGATGGATGTGCGGGACAATTTAAATCTTCACGATCATTTTTTTGGTTATGTCAACTTCATAAAGAATTGAACATTAAACATCGCTCAAATTTCTTTGAAACTGGACATGGAAAATGTGAACATGATGGTGCAGGGGCATGCGTAAAAAGAGAACTTCGAAGATGGCAAATGAACCATTCTTCTACATGATTTCATTCAGTTGTAGAGGTTTTCCCATGGTGTAGATCACATATAAAGCCATGAATATAATCAACAATCAAAAGATGTGCGCAAGTATGTATACGATTTTTTTAATTTATATTAATTGTCAATTTAAAAAAATGTTATTTGCAAGTCTATCATTTAAGTATATGTACACTAACATTAAAAGTTGTCCTTTATGATTTATCATTTAATGTGTGGGTTCGTTTGGCTTATTGGAATCCAAGATATAGATAGATCAATCCCATACGAGGCTAGCACCATACATGGGACTAGAGATTTACACTATATTCAAACAAAATCCTTCCAAAACGTGTTCGCATTTGACACTAGAAAGCAATCATGCTTTTGTCATATTTGCACCAAAAATGTTGAATCTACAGAAGTTTGTGAAAACATAACGAGCAACTACGTAAAACATTGGAAACACACAGAGATTAATCCAAAGGGGAAAATGCCACTAGTAAGCTTAGAAGAATTAGAATCAGAAGAAATAGCAATATCATCTGATGGCGATAGAAGTTTAGATCTTGTTAGAGAAGGTAATGAACTTACAACTTCTTTGTTGATTGTTCATTGTTGTCCATCACCTTATGTGTATAGTCAATTTAATTGATTTAAAAACCCCGATGTTAATTGTAATTTGCACAGGAGATGTTTTTGTTGTGATTGCACCTTTAGACAACAAAGAAAAGGTGAAATATTATTTGATGCGATGCACTGAAGGAAAGATGAAGTTATTGGAGGACTACGATGACAAAGGATTTACATACGAGAGAGGATCCATCATTTTAAAAGAGTTTTTTTCATTTTAAAAGAGTGAGTGTTTGTTTGTTTGTTTGTTTTTTTTCCAGCAGACCCATATGACTGAAAATTATGTTTACTTTCAGGATTATGAACCTGATGTTATATGTTGTCAATATAGTCATTTAGTATGTGCATATCAAATAAAATTGGTACAAGTTCCATCGAAAAAAAAATTAAAAACTAGAAAAAGGAAACTGTGCAAATATGACCATGAACGGATAATTGAGGACGACATTCCATTGCGATGTTTTTAACTATATCAAAAATGAATTGATTGATGTTTTTATACATGTCAAATGTTGTGTACAAAATATTTTTATATTGAGAACTATGACTATGATCTTGAATGGGAACTAGAATAAGAGTTTAAATGATTGTATTTTAGCATGTTGAAATCAATTCGATAATTATTTGGTAATGATGACTTTAATAAAAGTTGGAAAAAGTTTAAAAATGTTATATTTCAGCTATATGGAATGTTGAATGCAAATGTAATTTTACAAGTATTAGATTAAGCTAATTGATTTCATTATACTGAGGGATCTATCCAGTATTTAAGTATGTGAAGGAAATCCTAAATTGGAATCCTTATCAATTTTGATATGTAGTTTCATAGTGATGAATCAATTTCATGCTTCTCTAATGTATTTAATAATGAGAAATTATTATTCTTGATCCATTAAATGGGTTGATCCATTAGTGGCTTTGTGGTGGGATGAACAATTCATATAAATATGACCCATGAGTGTTTTATAACTTTGTTAACCTATGGTTTTTAAATAAATGATACATGCACAAGGATAATATCACTTGTGTAAATAGAATTTAGTTCCATTTGATCTAGATTATATGAAGATATGATTATGAAATTGAACATAACTAGTTAAGTTCACATAACTAAAATCATGGCAAATGGAGATAACGAGCATTTGATTTTTAATCACAAACAAGGATTCCATGATAGTGAAGCTTATGCTAAATTAGAGAAATGGTTATTTACAACAAACCAATGAAAATTCATCAAATTGTTGTTTAAAATCATTGCTCTAATTTAGCATAAGCTTCACAATCCTAGAATCATTGCTTATGATTAAAAAACAAAAAATCGTTAAATCCCCATTTGCCATGATTTCAGCAGCATCTATAGTTCACCAACTAACAAAAGTGTGGTACCTGAACATTGAACATATGAATCATTAGTTAAAAATTGAAAATATGAATTATTTATATAAGATTCAAGTTATCATTTATATGAAATTCAAGTTTACTGTTGAAACCAAGATCGTATATTTTACTAAATTTTATTTACATCTCAACACTGAAAATATTGAAACCTTCACTAAATTTTATTTATATATCAACACTAAAAATATTTTACATCTGCACTCATATATTTTTATATATGCACTCAAAAAATGTCAATACTACAAAAAAACTGCACTCAAGGATTAAATCCTGTGGGTCTTAAAATTTATAACTTTAGATTGCACCTATCAAAACTCAAGGCTAGCATATACTGAAATTCAATAAAAAAATATTCAGGAGTGCAAACTATATCAAGTTTCTCTAAAAAATATATTTTAAAACCATTTCAAGATTGAACATACATTGAACATATGAATCATTAGTTAAAAATTGAAAGCATATGCAAACTATATCAAGTTTCTCTAAAAAACATATTTTAAAACCATTTCAAGATTGAACATACATTGAACATATGAATCATTAGTTAAAAATTGAAAGCATAAATCATTTATATAAGATTGAAGTTATCGTTTATATGAAATTCAAATTTATTGTTGAAACCAAAATCATATATTAAAAGACAACCATGAGGGTTGAAACTTTCACTAAATTTTATTTACATCTCTACACTGAAAATATTTTACATTTGCACTCATAGATTTTTATATATGCACTCAAGAATTCAAATATATTATTCTTAAAATAAAGTATTTTAAACATTAAAACATGTATACTAATATATTTTAAAACCATTTCAAGATTGAACATACATTCATAAACATCATACAAAATCATATTTTAAGCATTTACCACACAAAGTATGCTATGTAATTAGCAAAAAAAAAGGTTAAATCATTCAAAGCAAGTACAAAATATATGCCAAGATCAATGTACATGTATATAATCCAAAAAAAAGGTTCTTGAACATGTGAGTTCAATGTACATATATAATCCCAAATATAAAGTTCCTAGATGTCCAAAACAACAACATCATATGTATCAACATGAAGATGTATGCAATATGGTAGTATGGAAAAATAAAAGAAGACCAATATAAATCATTCTCTGAATGAAAGTCCACCACTATCATCCACTAGGGTCTTCCCGTTGCCTCAAAGAGACCCAACCTGCAACATGTATAAAAGAAAATTATGAATCTCATAAATTATTCAAACAATTAGGAACTAAATTCAAAAAACAAAATATTAAACTTATACAAAAAATGAAAAGGATAGTTCAATTTTAAAATTACCTCAGTGCCTCTGAATGAAAGTCCACCACTATCATCCACTGGGGTCTTCTCTTTGCCTCGAATAGACCCAACCTGCAACATGTATAAAACAAAATTATGAATCTCATTAATTATTCAAAAAATTAGGAACTAAATTCAAGAAAAAATATTAAACTTATAAAAAAAATTGAAAAGAATAGTTCAATTATTAACAAAATTACCTCAGTGCCAATGTCCACGTCCATCAAAGAACCTATATCCTCACCACCAATTTCTATATGTTCTCGTGTTCCCTAAAATTTAAATTTTGTTAATAAATAAAACATTGTGCAAGCAAAATAAACTAAAATTAAACAATTCACTTAAAAACCAAAACAAAAAAATTAAAATCATGAGCTCACAAGAGATGGAAAATCATAAAAAAAAGTTGGAATCTAAAAGAACCTACATGGATAAGTCACATTAACAATAAGATAAATATATAAATAAATTAAAATTCAAAAAAAGGATAAAATATCTTTCAAACATAAATATAAATATGTAAATAATAAATATACCTCTCCAAGATGCTCTTCTACATTTTCTACATTTTCACTAGTGGAGAGTCAAAAATTATGTTCATTCGACATTCCAGAAAACTGCAACCAATAAACATTTACGTAATGTATTTATTACTATACATAAAAAAAGACATAATGTAACAAAAAGTTCAATTCAAAATGAATAAAAAAAATTAAATAGATTGTAAGTACATAAACAATAAGCCTCTCCTATACTCGATGTGTCATTGGATAGGACATCCGAAGCTATATCGCGACAAATCTTTGCATAAACCCTGATATCTTCAATGCTCATTCCATCTACCTCATCATTCGTTTTGTAAACAAAATTTTGACAAATAGTGGCTCGAGCCCTCTCTCGAACCAATCCCACATCAACTCCTACAAATGCCAACGTTAAACCTTCGACAACAAAATCCCTTACAATTGTCCCAAGTTGGGATGTGGGCTCCAGGTCCGATTTTAATGCTACAAGCCTGGGTGGGAGAGATATCTGGGGTGGAGGTCAAAGAGTTGTGGGATCTCTAAGAGCACCTTTTCGATCGTATATTCTCCCCTTTCCAACTCCATAAAAGTCAGAATGAAGATTGGTATAGTCTAGCTTCATATTTTAAAAAAATACGCATAAAAAAATCTAGCAAAATAATTAGGAACCTCATCGTTCCATGGAAACCGACCATAGGCTGCAAGGAACCAATCATATATTAGATGTGCAAGTTTAGGGTGCTTGAAATATTGCACTTTCAACATTTTTTGCTTTAGGCCTTCTTTGAAGTTAAACATTGAATTTCCCTGTTCTTTGGTCACTCTCTCCTTCACAGCAGCCCAATTGTCCGGACCCATCACATGTGCCCTTCACCTCTGCATCAAATCAACAAAACCGTTCATAGTTGGTCTGAGATCCTCATATGCCTTAATGAATTTTTGCAATGATCACAAAACAGTCTCCAAACTTTGTCTACTCTCTGGAGGGAGATCCAAACTAGAAAGATCATTTTGCAACTTGCCATAGTGGGATCTACAACTTTCAAGGGTCGTTTGATGAACACCACTTTCTCATGGAAGATCCTCAGGTAAACCAGATGGATAAGTTGTTATGGGTGTAGAACCCACATCTAATTCAACATATGTCGTCCTTGCTTAACCTTTGTTCCTCTGTGGAGATTTACAAGCCTCTTTAGAACCTTGCTCTACGCCCACATTTGGTTCAGCATCTGTTCTCGTTGCTCGAACTTCGTCCCTCTATGTAGAATTACGAGCCTCTTCAAAACCTGGCTCTGCCTCAAATACAAACACAGTTGAAATTAAACATGTACAAACTTTTTGAACAAGCACAAAATTACAATTGATACATGTATTAAAACATAAATGTTCCTACCAATCGAAGATCGGGATCGACGTTCTCCCATAGAAGATACAGGGGAATCATCTGTATCCCTTTGGCCTCGCCGATGACTAGATGAATGTGAACTATACAATAAGCTTGAATTCCGAGGTGAAACATGCAACCTTTGATCATCAGTCAAGACACTAATTCCTGATGACCGTGATGACCTCCTACGCTTTTACCTCAAAGAATCCTCTCTTTCCATTTGATATGATATCTACATTTACATAACTATCAACTCATAACATATTCAAATTCTACATGTTTTGATATTTTAACATTCCAAACATTTAACCTAATCTCCCAGAAAAAGACAAAATAAAGATTATAAGTGTTGTTATGATGAATTGTAATTTTGACCATCCAACCATTTGAGGTACAACACCCATGTCAAGGGGAGTTCTGTACATTACTTTTATTTCCTATATTAGTCTAGCCGTGTTAATAAAGTTCAACCCTATATTGGTGGGCCAACACTTAATAGCTATTTTACAGTTTGTGAATTGAAAGTGGCTAAGTCAATGCAGAGAAGAAAGAGGTACTCCAATGTGGTCTTACTTATGGCCCTAATATGATGTATATACTGATCATCCTATTAAAATCAATGGGAATCTAACCTATATGATGTAATATAATGTAAATACTGTAATTAAGTAATGAACAAAACCAATATGAACCATTGCATATGTTAATGACACTAACCTAATCTACTAGTTATACTTGATAGCTACGTATTATCAATAATAAATACTATGATCCTTACATGGAAGCTTATTGCATAATATGAATGATACTTATTCATATTATACTAGTATCAAGTGCATCTCTATAATTAAATAAATGGCTATCACTAGAGAGACCATAAGCTAAGCACAAGCTATTGCATATTCATGTATTTACACTATAGATATGGGATTCACTGTATTATAATATGATAGATCATTTATATGTTATGAATCACAAGCCTTATTTACTGAAAGTTGTGTAATTGATAGCTTCATGGTCATACTCTGATCGTGTTTTAGATTGATATCACGTTTATTAGGTGTATTACATATCTGTCATTACCTTTGTAAAATTTGTGTAATTGATAGCTTCATGGTCATACTCTGATCATGTTTTAGATTAGTATCACGTTTATTAGGTGTATTACATATACATCATTACCTTTGTAACTTACTTGATTCACACTAACCTTGGTTCTTACTCTTTTTTACTATTTTAACCTATTAAACTTATATTATAACCTCAAGAAAGTTGGTGATTACAGTGCATGGATTAAATTACTTAAATTTATGTACTATTATTACATATACCTATGAACAGTGATTTCATTATAAGAATAGTACACATTTATTACTGATATTAGCTTGGTTCCTATTTGTAAGCAAAGTGACTCTATTTAAACCAACTAATTAGAAAAATATGGTAGCATATTTTCCCTATTATTGTTCTTTTCATGATTAGGGTCTCTTGTTATCACCTGTATGATATGAGTCTACAATTCTCATGAACAGAACTCTGTTCATGATGTAACATACCAGACATGCCGTGATAGTATTATGCAGAAGTGGTATAAAAAGAAAATGTAAAAGAATCCAACAAGCAAATAGGTCTTATGTAATTCAGGCAGCCTGCGATTGACTTTAACAAATAATCTTGCAAAGCAACAATGTTATCAGATATAAATATTAATATTATAAATTGTAATCCTTGGTAAATTTTCATTTCAACTTTAGCTTAATTGAACTCTTTTTTTTGTAAGTTTCAGGAAGAAATTTAATTAACATAAGTAGAATATACATTGTGAGCAGTATAGTGTTTTGCAGATTGGGGAGGCCTCAAATAATGAAGCCACCATCCCAATTTCTCAAAAAGACTAAAATGACTGACATAGTACAAAATAAAGACCCTGTGGGTATGGTCTGCCCATAAAAAAATTGGGATTTGCTGCAAAAATAAATACTGATAATATCTGATAGAACCATAAACTAGACCATACAAAAGATAAAAATAGAGAAGCTGATAGTCATAGAGATGACCAGGGGCTACGGCCTTCCCATTAGCGTTTTGCAGGTGAGTTCTATGGTTCTTCCTCAAGGATGGGGAAGGGTACATAGAACTCCTCAAAGATGCCCAGAGGGGGCAAAGTTGGAAAGGGTGACCCAGGACAACGCGTGTCATCCGAGGTGACGCCACGCACAGCATCACAGGAAGCATCACGAATAGCATCACGAGCAGCGTCACGAACAATGTCACTAGAAGGGGTTGCAGAGGTAGAGTCTTTGTGCTTCTTGAACTTAGAGAGTTTCTTTGTAGACCTAGTGGCAGGGGCTTTAGTAGCGTTAGTTTCCTTGTTATCCTGCTTGGCAGGTTCAGAATTGTTGCCCAGGGTAAAGATGTACCAGGTCATATTGGTGTCCAGCGTGTTAGAGTGGTCCGCCACCTCTTTTAGACTGGCATTGATATTCCTGACAATACTGTAGTTGGCTTGCCAACTAGCTTCCATTTCCTCTATGAGGTTGCTCATCATGTTCTTGAGCAACCAGTAATGATTAATGGCACCTCCCACCTGTCGATAAGGCTTCAAGTTCTTGCAGAGATTCGTGGAGCATAACCATCCATGACCGACCAGTCCATGATGAACTTGGGCCTACGGCTAGAGCTTTTCCTGCCGCTGCCTCGTCGAGAGATTCCCCTGTTGCGAATTGTCATGGCTTTGAGAATCGCAGAGTAAGCCACCCCTAAGATTGCAAGCTCTGTGCAATAATTTTCAGAGAGAAGCCTGAACTCGATAGTGGAAATAGAATGCATGTCGGCAGGGTGTTTTAAGGAGTCGAGGCCATAAAGGTTACAGCCTGTCGGCCTCGAGGAAGGTGGAAGAATTGAATGTAGGACGCAATCACCAAGGGAGGACGTCATTCTAAACACGCGGGAGCGGATTGTCACTAATCTCTTCGTCCTGTGATCTTAAATAGGCATCGGCACTCAGGGTGGTGGAGTGATCCTCAGTCCTGGTGGACAGATGTGCGACTGCGATCATCTCGTCCCCCAGTCCATGCATGTGAAGGGTCGACCCGACGTTGCCACATGCAGCAGTGCAAGGTGGCAGCTGTTTGTGGTTGGCATTGTACATGGTGTCGGTAGGAGGAGCACCCGCATCCGGGTAGCTTAATTGAACTCTTAATCATATCCATTCTTTATAATTTCATTTTGTTGAATTCTACTATACAACTGTTTTATTACCCCCACTTTAATTTTTTCCATGCATTCAACTCCCATCACAATTTTTCGAATAATAATTGAATTAGAATTTGTTCAAGTTCCATGCATTCAACTCTCATCAGTTGTAATATGGTTTTGGGGTTTTTAATAAATTTATGGTTGCTAAATCTCTGCATTGTTTTTTTTTTTTTGCATGAAATTTGACTTTAGTTGGCCATGAAAAATGAATATTATCACGCATTTGTTTATAAATAAGGTTATAATAATAGTTTGCAGGTTTTCAAATTTTGATAAAGTTATATATAATAAGTTGTTTGGATGTTATTATTATTTTTATAATAGCTTACAAAGCAAGCGATTAGATATGACACCATAGAGTAATGATGAATCCTTATACTATGATCCATTTCATGTTAGTTATACTAAGATATACTATTGTATTCATAATATATGAACACCTGTATCATGAGACTTATACTAGCCTTACTTCAGCTTCATGAAACCTTGTATATCACAACCCATATGACTCTTACTTTAATTACTGTAACTTCAAATCTTACCTTTATTACAAGTACTAATCCCATTGATATTACCATCATACTATTATGTAACTACCATTGATTTAAGTACCTTTATCGCAACCATATCCTATTAAATTACTACTAATTATGGAAACATAGTACCTTCATAAATAACATATATGATTTCATTACATGTGTATCCATGGGTGATGTACAAATAAATAACCATTGATTACTCAGAGCTTTGACTCATTAGATATGGTACCTAGTACTGTACTAACTAAGCTCTTTGTGCTAAGCTTGTACATCATAACTAGTATAAGGTTATTGACATGATTACACACCATTAACTTGTATAACTCGTATATGATAACAAGTTAATATTTTCTTAGGGACTAGTGATTAATATTAGCTAACTCAGCATGGAAATAGTAGTAGTCATTGTGTTCTCATAATTATGAAGAGTGTAATAAATACCGTATCTAAGCTTAGCTTTCATGTAACTGCTAAGTGTTCGTAATTGCTCTATATGGTATTCATTCATATTCATTACAGAGATCATATTAGGTTATATTGGTATACTCATAGCATATAAAACATGGTGAAAACGGGGTATGATAGACTACTAGTTATCAATATTGAATAGTAAGCAGCATTCTTACTTATAAGGTTAATTATGAACATCACGTAACTGGTTGGAATCAGTATGAACGAGCTTATGTAATCTAAGAACCTTAACCTTACTTCTATATGTGATTTATTATGGTGCAATTGTTACGATTTTATATGGTAACAAGCTGAACTAAGCTCCAATAAGAAGATACTAGCACGTATATGAGCTAAACCTATAAGCTTAACATGATGGTAATATTATATTCAACATGATACCAATGATACGAGTCAGCCTAAGTTGTAACAATAACATGATCAGCCTGAACTCCATATACTTTAAATAGGGTTAAATAAAAGTATAAATTATTTCTAACTTTAATAACATTGTAATAAACAAATGTGATATTAGAGCAATTGTTTTCATACAATCAAACGCACATTTTGAAAAGATTTATTTTTCTTCCACGTAGGTTTCTAAGCAATGATACTTGCACAAATTTATTTTGCTAATTTATTATATAATTTGTTATTTCTGTTCATGAACAGAACTCTATTCATGAACAGAAAGTAAACAAGAATTGACTAAAAACAATAAAGAAGAAAAACAAGAATTGATGTTAATGGTTAGTTTAAAACTCCTAAATTAGCTATGTTTTCCTACATGAATGTTGATATTAAATGGTTCGTTTCAAAGTACATACCTGTTCTTTTTTTAAATTGGCCGAACACCAACTCGCCGAACGCCAATTCGTTGAACACCAATTCGCTGAACACCAACTCGCCGAACCAGAGCCGAACACCAACTCACCGAACCAGACGCGAACACCAATTCGCCGAACCAGAGCCGAACACCAACTCATCGAAATAGGGTTGATTTTCCTGCAAACAACAACAACACCGATTAACATATCAAAAGAAACCGAAAAAAAAAACTAAAATGATGAAGATTACCTAGACGTTGTCGAATGCTACGCTGGACGTTGATTAACTTGCAAAATATCGCTGTCGACAGGTTGGCGGAACACAGGGGGTGGAGAAAGAGAGGGTGGCAGATCTCCATGCTGAAAGCAGCTGCAGGAGGATGGGTTCAAGCGACAGGCGGGGTCCAACAACAAGGTCCAGCTGCAAGCAGGGTCCACAAGCGGGGACGGGGTCGAGCTGCAGGTGGGGGCTACAGGCAGGATACAGAAATGCAGGCAGGAAAAATGAAAAGCAATGGCCGCATATGAGGTTTTATGCAAAATAATTATTCACCAAATAATTATTTGGCCGAATAAACTAAAAAACCCTGGACATTTTTTCCGGCGGGCACTGCCTTGCACACACTTCGAGGTCTCCGTTATTTTTAACGGAGAACTATTACTGGTTATTCAGCCAAATAATAACATTAATCGGCCAAATAAATATTTTTATTCGGCCGAATAACGTCTTCTATGTTTTTTGGGCACCCGATTCTCACGAAATAGACACCCATATTCATGGATTCACCCGTATTGTTTTAATTAAAGGATCAGACTCCCATTGAGAGCCATCCTGCAGAATTACAAACTTATCATTATATATATATATATACAGAAACTGCATATTGTTTTAATTAAAGGATCGGACTCCCACCGAGAGTCGTCCTACAAAATTACAGACTTGTCATAATATATATAAATTACAACTAGTTTGATTGGGGGTCGCCCACTTAGAGTTGACCCTATTTGTGCCAGAAATTGTTTCCAGGCCACAAAGAAACAAGCCAACACAATCTCAAAAATACAATCAAGTAAAAGTAAGTTTTAAGGTTTTTTGATAGGTTTTCTGGTTATAAAGTTTGGGGACAAATAGGGAATACACTCACGAGAAAAATAGGAACTGAATCATAAGCAAAGGAAGAAAAAGATGCATAATATATTCACCAGAATCCAACATATCATAATATTGAAGTTCATTCATAAAAGATAAGCATTACCAGCATACAAACATAGACCAACAATGAATTTATCAGTTAAGCAACTAAACAAGGTAAACAATGAAGCCAACACACAAACTGAAGGGTGAAAAGGATCATATATTTCATAATTATGTCAACAAATACATATAAGAGTTATGTACTTAACTCATCAATAAGTCTAGCCGACCTCCTGAAGTCCTCCCAAAAATCGAACCCTCTTTCTGTCTTTCCCCTCTATCTAAATACTATTTTTTACAAAATCAGTTAGGGTCTAAACCCTAACTGCCCTCAACCAACTCATCGATGGCATAAAGTGAAATTAGATTTACAAAATAAAGTGTTTCTTTAAAAACATAACTAATAACTAACTAACTAAAGTATTTCTCAAAAGATCTAACAAGTAACTGACTAACTACCAACTCAAAGGTCTTTGGCAGCTTCAGCTAGTAAGGCTATTCCATCCGAAGCTTGGGCCTTCTTCCTAGCTCTCTTCTGTTTAGCTTCTGCCTCTGTTAATCTTCTTGTAAGCTTTTCATTCTGCTGTTGCAAGCCTCTGACAGTCTGCTTCAATTCTGCATATTATAACTCTGTGCTTCTCTTTCTATTCAGGGCCTCCTTAGAAACTACAGTAATATCTTGATAATGATCATTTAGTTCCTGTAAATCCTCCCTGAGTCTTCTATTTGCTAGGATCAGAATATCATTAGTCTCTTGCATGCAATCCATTTGATGCCTGTATTGTTTGATGGTTTTTTGCAGGTTCTCCATGTCTAAGTCAAAAGCCTTCCCTATTGTGGTATCTTGCATCTCACTGGGCAACCATGGGATATTTAACCTTCTGAAAAATGTCTTCATCCTCCTGTAACAGCCTTGAAGACACACCATGAACAATAGGACTTTCGTGACTCATTGCTTCAATAGGTGTAGTTTCATCTATCAAGTGCTGATCTTCAAAATAAGAAACTTCGGTTTCCTTTTTCTGTTGTTCTTTTATCATTTCATCTCTTAATTCCATAAACACAGCTGATAGCTTAGTTTGGGTGAGGCTGGAGTCTTCTGCTGACCTCAATGACTTTTTCCCTTTTGTATGATGAGAAACTGGACTTTTTGGAACTGCTTCTTCCTCAATCTTTGTTTTTTCATCTGAATAATCATCATCAAGTACACTTACTTCTTTTGTATTTAATCTAGGGTTTAGCAGCTTCTACATACTCAGCCTTAACTTATTTTTAGATCTGCTTTTTGGTCTCCATTCTGAGGCAATTTCTTTCACCATCTTCAAAGTTTTTCCTTGATGTCTGACTATGGCTAACTCTATAGCTTTGATTTTGGTTTTCTTTTCTTTGATCTCTTTGTTTTATCCTCTTGACTGTAGCACTCTGTGTATGTGTCAACCCTGGCTTCAGTTTTGACAGTGAATTCATCTTCCTCTAACAGATATCCCTCATCCTCAGATAAGATAGTGATGGGGATCCTTTCCTGGACCTGGATGTTTTCTTTCTCTACAAAAACCTTTTCTGTGGCAACAATTTTCTCTTCACTGCAAGTTTCTGCTGGTGCCATGTATTGCTCAGGCTGATCTTCCTTTTGTGAAAACAATGAATATTTACCTTTGCTATCAACTGCAAACTTTTGAGGTTCATTGTCATCCTTCAAGGACTCTGGTGCTTCTTCAAATTTAACCTCTTTCTTATCTTCAGACTTGATCTTCTGATCTAGTTTCCTAACTAGGGTTTTCCCTTTGTCTACACATTTTTTGGTTTGTTGCTCTAATTGCTTAATTTGAAAACCAGACCAAAACAAAAAATAATCCCATGTCTTCCCTTCTCGTTGTAGAGCAGTGCTGATAATGAGATTGATCAAACCATGATGGAAGATGGATTGTGTAGTATGATCATGATGTCCCTTAACTCTACTTGACATCTTCTGCAGACTTTTGAACAAGAATAAAGGAAGACTCATTCTGGATTCACCGACCAGATGCTGCAAGAATCTAAAATGATATTTAAAGACATAGGCATATCTCCCTTTACAGGTGATATAGCTTTGTAGGAATTTAATGGGCTCCACCCACTCCTCTCTGAGATTCTGGATTAATACTCCTTTTCTCCAGTCTGGAGTAATACCAGGTAAAAGGTACCTTTGGGCATTAAAGGTGAAAGGCAACTTTTTGAACCACATTTCACCTTCATTTCTGACTCCTGTAGCTTCAGCAATTAGCTCCACAGTCAACTTGAATCTCAGTGTATCAAAAATTATCATGTCCTGGTTATAGATTTTGGCAAACTCATAAGAGACCTCAGTGTTGTATCCATTGATCTTCTTGAAGAAATCTAGCCACCCAGCGTTCTGGAAAAGTTCTGCACATCCTAGAAATTTGTCAATCCATTTCAACTCAGTGGGCTCAGCCCTATTAGTTTTGCCACTTTTTCCCATTTGCTTTCAATGACTGAATGCTATGTACTTTCAGGGTCCTGTCAATGACCTAACAGCTGCTTTTAGCACCAAAATTAGTCAGCTTCAGCACCTAATAAGACTAGGTCTTCATGTAATTTCACATGTTCAGCTCCTTCATTGCATTTGTTTACAGGTAGCAAGTCAATTTGTGAAATTTGGATACCATAAACTGCACAGATCTTCACCCTACCATATTTTCAGGTTTTGAAAGGGTAATGGTTCAATGCAACTGCTACCTTCAACTTTTCACTTGCCACAGCATCTAAAAACCTCTTATATTGATATCTCTTCGACAGGAGTTTTGTTAAAAGCATACATTTATGTTTTCCTTAATCAATTTTAACAAAACAAGCTTTACTAGGAAAACCCCAATTTAGCAGCCATTATCAGGTTAACATGGAATAACTTATTCCTGTCTTGCTGTAGACGTTTGAAATCAATCCTTGAGCTATCTGATTGTCAAATTTAACTGTACAAGTGTCTTCGGGTCTCCAATTTACTTCCAGCTGGCAGGACGAGAAAGCCCTAATTTCTCTGTAATTGTGAGAACCGAAAAATTCCTCTCTAACTGCAGCTTCTGGTTTTTAGGCAAATGTCCTCGCTCCACTTAGTCTCCAGCTTCGTGATGCATATGTGAAATAACTTCCTTCACATCAAAGTCGGCTTATACCTCTTCCTGTCATGATATGTTGTGTTCTAGCTGATGATTACCATGATCTCTTCCACGATATGAATCACACCTGCTTTCATGATGATTACTGGAGCAACACGTACCAAAATCCTTAAAAACATGCGATTAGTCACTTAGGAATCGAACTCATGCGAAAATTCAATTTAAAAATCGGTGATTTCGGTGTGCGCGATATTCTTGTAGCGCCGCTGTGTTAATTTTTCATGATTGCGCTACAAGAATAATTTGCATTCAATTTTGGCACTATTTTAACCATTTTTTTCATTTTAAATTAAATTTAAACGATAAACTATGCTCTTTGAATATATTTGTGACATCCTTAATCAATATAAGTCTTATGGATCCCTTCAAATCCTAAAGAAATAAAAATAATAAAAAACTAAAGGAAAAAATCAAAAGTTTCACTTAAAACCAAAAATTTTCCTAAAGGAGGTAGAAAAACAAACTTAAGCAAATGAGAAAACTTAAAATAAAAATGACAATCAAAATATAAAATTGAAGAAACAAGTTCATGACTAAACATCTGGCTCCAGCTGCGAGATGAAGTCCTTCCTGTGAGGCTTCAAGAACCTGTAGACCAGTGCCTTTTGTCTGCTACCTACTTGTCTGCAAAATTTCCATTGGGCTATGGAGTCTTTATTATGCTTCACTCACACCGGTATGTACAATGAACAGTGAAAATATCCTTATAGACTGTAAAAATGCTTGAGGAATCGTCCATTAACTGGACTAGACAACTCCTCACCTTCCAAAGACTACAGGATAAAAGTATTATTCTCCAAAATTTAGACACTAGGAAAGGGCCAAACCAGAGGTTATCAAACTTACCATGCTTACCCTTTTGCTCTTTCCTTGCATCCCACCTTAGAACCATATCACCAATTGAGAAATTGTTTTCTTTGATGTTCCTGTCAAATCTGCTTTTGAACTTCAATCTGTACAACTCTGCCTTTTCATCCATTTTTTCTCTGTTCTGCTGTAACTCTATCATCTCATAAATCCTTCTATGTATATCATTTGGCTCTTCCTGAGAATTCTGAAGAAACTTCATCACTGGGATTCCCAATTGAACAGGAAAAACTGCATCTGTACCATAAACTAGCTGGAAGGGAGGAGTTCCAATTGCTTGTTTAATTGTTATCCTATCTGCCCACAATGCATATTTCAGCATTGAATCCCATGATCTTTTTTTATGATTGAGCAACTTTTTGATACTTTGAATGATGTTTTTATTAGAGGATTCAGCCAAACCATTACCCTGAGGATAATAAGGAGTTGAATGCTTCAGTAGGATGCCATTCCTTTCACAAAAGGCTTCCATTTCCTTAGACTTGAAAGCCTTTGCATTGTCTGTTACTAATTTATGAGGACAACCAAATCTACTAAGAATATTCTCTTCAATAAATTCCACGATAACTTTGTCTGTAGCATTCCTAGTAGGGATAGCTTTCACCCATTTGGTAAAGAAGTCTGTTGCAGTCAGAATCCAATGGTGTTGCCCTGAAGAGGCTGGATTTATTTCTCCAATAAAATCTAGACCCCATTGCTGAAAAGGAGCACTTACTGCAATAGGTTTCAGGGGTAATGACATCAACTTTTGTTTTCCTGCAAACTTCTGACAAGGGATACAGGCTCTTACCTACAGATAAACATCTGCAAACAAGGAGGGCCAATAATATCCAGCTCTTAAAATTCTGTATGCTGTTGTCTTCCAGTACTTGTGCCCTCCACAAGCACCCTCATGAGATTCAGAAATCACTTCTTCAATTTCAGGTTTATCCAAACATCTGAGTAGAATACCCTCTGGGTCCTTCCAGAACAACTGCTCTTCCACTAGACAATACTTAGTAGTTTTAAGCTTTAAAGATCTAGCAGCCTTCCTATCTAGATGCTCAAGACATTGTAAAAACAACAAAAAATACACTATGTCTGCATACCATGTAGATGCTAAATAATAATCCATGATCTTCTCTTTTTCCAGTAATGCTTGATCTTCTTCCTGAGCTATTTCTTCAGCCATAACATGCAATCCTAGAGCCTGACAATTTGATTCAACCAGCAACTTGGCTAAACCTTGTCCCTTGACAAGTTTGGTAGGTCTGATCTCTACATCATATTCCATGATTTTAGCAATCCACCTGCCTCTTTTCCCTTCACTATCAGGCTGTGTTAACACATCTTTTACTGCAGCATTAGGTACAAATGAAATAACTTTAGAATGCAGCACATAGATTCTGAAAATTTTTAAAGCCTTTACCAGAGCATAGGCCCGCTTTTCTAAAATACTGTATTTCAGTTCAGAATCTCTGAGAGTTTTGCTAAAGAATGCAATAGGCTGCTCCAATCCTTCCTTATTCTTCTGAAGTAAAACAGCTGCAATTGTATCTTCTGATGCAAATGAGAATGTAAGGAATTCTTTTGTAAAATCTGGGCTTACCAATACAGGAGCTTCAGTAAGAGCCACTTTAATTTTCTCAAATGCACTCTTTGCCTCAGTGGTCCACTTGACTTCCTGATCTTTTTTCAGCATGACTGTGATCTGTTTGATAATCTCAGCAAAGTTTGGTATAAACCAACGCAAAAAGTTGATTTTACCAATGAAAGATTGGACATCTTTTTTACTCCTTGGTAAACTTATTTTCAATATAGCCTTTACCCTTTCAGGATCAATCCTTATACCATCAGCAGACACTAAATGACCAAGCAATTTACCTTCCTGTATAGCAAAGTGTGATTTCTTTGGATTCAAGGACAAGCCAAATTTTCTACACTTCAGGAAAGTCTGCTTCAAATGTTTCAAATGTTCATCATCTGACTGTGAGAAAACAGTAATATCATCCAAGTAGACCTAGTGGCAGGGGCTTTAGTAGCGTTAGTTTCCTTGTTATCCTGCTTGGCAGGTTCAGAATTGTTGCCCAGGGTAAAGATGTACCAGGTCATATTGGTGTCCAGCGTGTTAGAGTGGTCCGCCACCTCTTTTAGACTGGCATTGATATTCCTGACAATACTGTAGTTGGCTTGCCAACTAGCTTCCATTTCCTCTATGAGGTTGCTCATCATGTTCTTGAGCAACCAGTAATGATTAATGGCACCTCCCACCTGTCGATAAGGCTTCAAGTTCTTGCAGAGATTCGTGGAGCATAACCATCCATGACCGACCAGTCCATGATGAACTTGGGCCTACGGCTAGAGCTTTTCCTGCCGCTGCCTCGTCGAGAGATTCCCCTGTTGCGAATTGTCATGGCTTTGAGAATCGCAGAGTAAGCCACCCCTAAGATTGCAAGCTCTGTGCAATAATTTTCAGAGAGAAGCCTGAACTCGATAGTGGAAATAGAATGCATGTCGGCAGGGTGTTTTAAGGAGTCGAGGCCATAAAGGTTACAGCCTGTCGGCCTCGAGGAAGGTGGAAGAATTGAATGTAGGACGCAATCACCAAGGGAGGACGTCATTCTAAACACGTGGGAGCGGATTGTCACTAATCTCTTCGTCCTGTGATCTTAAATAGGCATCGGCACTCAGGGTGGTGGAGTGATCCTCAGTCCTGGTGGACAGATGTGCGACTGCGATCATCTCGTCCCCCAGTCCATGCATGTGAAGGGTCGACCCGACGTTGCCACATGCAGCAGTGCAAGGTGGCAGCTGTTTGTGGTTGGCATTGTACATGGTGTCGGTAGGAGGAGCACCCGCATCCGGGTAGCTTAATTGAACTCTTAATCATATCCATTCTTTATAATTTCATTTTGTTGAATTCTACTATACAACTGTTTTATTACCCCCACTTTAATTTTTTCCATGCATTCAACTCCCATCACAATTTCTCGAATAATAATTGAATTAGAATTTGTTCAAGTTCCATGCATTCAACTCTCATCAGTTGTAATATGGTTTTGGGGTTTTTAATAAATTTATGGTTGCTAAATCTCTGCATTGTTTTTTTTTTTTGCATGAAATTTGACTTTAGTTGGCCATGAAAAATGAATATTATCACGCATTTGTTTATAAATAAGGTTATAATAATAGTTTGCAGGTTTTCAAATTTTGATAAAGTTATATATAATAAGTTGTTTGGATGTTATTATTATTTTTATAATAGCTTACAAAGCAAGCGATTAGATATGACACCATAGAGTAATGATGAATCCTTATACTATGATCCATTTCATGTTAGTTATACTAAGATATACTATTGTATTCATAATATATGAACACCTGTATCATGAGACTTATACTAGCCTTACTTCAGCTTCATGAAACCTTGTATATCACAGCCCATATGACTCTTACTTTAATTACTGTAACTTCAAATCTTACCTTTATTACAAGTACTGATCCCATTGATATTACCATCATACTATTATGTAACTACCATTGATTTAAGTACCTTTATCGCAACCATATCCTATTAAATTACTACTAATTATGGAAACATAGTACCTTCATAAATAACATATATGATTTCATTACATGTGTATCCATGGGTGATGTACAAATAAATAACCATTGATTACTCAGAGCTTTGACTCATTAGATATGGTACCTAGTACTGTACTAACTAAGCTCTTTGTGCTAAGCTTGTACATCATAACTAGTATAAGGTTATTGACATGATTACACACCATTAACTTGTATAACTCGTATATGATAACAAGTTAATATTTTCTTAGGGACTAGTGATTAATATTAGCTAACTCAGCATGGAAATAGTAGTAGTCATTGTGTTCTCATAATTATGAAGAGTGTAATAAATACCGTATCTAAGCTTAGCTTTCATGTAACTGCTAAGTGTTCGTAATTGCTCTATATGGTATTCATTCATATTCATTACAGAGATCATATTAGGTTATATTGGTATACTCATAGCATATAAAACATGGTGAAAACGGGGTATGATAGACTACTAGTTATCAATATTGAATAGTAAGCAGCATTCTTACTTATAAGGTTAATTATGAACATCACGTAACTGGTTGGAATCACTATGAACGAGCTTATGTAATCTAAGAACCTTAACCTTACTTCTATATGTGATTTATTATGGTGCAATTGTTACGATTTTATATGGTAACAAGATGAACTAAGCTCCAATAAGAAGATACTAGCACGTATATGAGCTAAACCTATAAGCTTAACATGATGGTAATATTATATTCAACATGATACCAATGATACGAGTCAGCCTAAGTTGTAACAATAACATGATCAGCCTGAACTCCATATACTTTAAATAGGGTTAAATAAAAGTATAAATTATTTCTAACTTTAATAACATTGTAATAAACAAATGTGATATTAGAGCAATTGTTTTCATACAATCAAACGCACATTTTGAAAAGATTTATTTTTCTTCCACGTAGGTTTCTAAGCAATGATACTTGCACAAATTTATTTTGCTAATTTATTATATAATTTGTTATTTCTGTTCATGAACAGAACTCTATTCATGAACAGAAAGTAAACAAGAATTGACTAAAAACAATAAAGAAGAAAAACAAGAATTGATGTTAATGGTTAGTTTAAAACTCCTAAATTAGCTATGTTTTCCTACATGAATGTTGATATTAAATGGTTCGTTTCAAAGTACATACCTGTTCTTTTTTTAAATTGGCCGAACACCAACTCGCCGAACGCCAATTCGTTGAACACCAATTCGCTGAACACCAACTCGCCGAACCAGAGCCGAACACCAACTCACCGAACCAGACGCGAACACCAATTCGCCGAACCAGAGCCGAACACCAACTCATCGAACTAGGGTTGATTTTCCTGCAAACAACAACAACACCGATTAACATATCAAAAGAAACCGAAAAAAAAAAAACTAAAATGATGAAGATTACCTAGACGTTGTCGAATGCTACGCTGGACGTTGATTAACTTGCAAAATATCGCTGTCGACAGGTTGGCGGAACACAGGGGGTGGAGAAAGAGAGGGTGGCAGATCTCCATGCTGAAAGCAGCTGCAGGAGGATGGGGTCAAGCGACAGGCGGGGTCCAACAACAAGGTCCAGCTGCAAGCAGGGTCCACAAGCGGGGACGGGGTCGAGCTGCAGGTGGGGGCTACAGGCAGGATCCAGAAATGCAGGCAGGAAAAATGAAAAGCAATGGCCGCATATGAGGTTTTATGCAAAATAATTACTCACCAAATAATTATTTGGCCGAATAAACTAAAAAACCCTGGACATTTTTTCCGGCGGGCACTGCCTTGCACACACTTCGAGGTCTCCGTTATTTTTAACGGAGTACTGTTACTGGTTATTCAGCCAAATAATAACATTAATTGGCCAAATAAATATTTTTATTCGGCCGAATAACGTCTTCTATGTTTTTCGGGCACCCGATTCTCACGAAATAGACACCCATATTCATGGATTCACCCGTATTGTTTTAATTAAAGGATCAGACTCCCATTGAGAGCCATCCTGCAGAATTACAAACTTATCATTATATATATATATATATACAGAAACTGCATATTGTTTTAATTAAAGGATCGGACTCCCACCGAGAGTCGTCCTACAAAATTACAGACTTGTCATAATATATATAAATTACAACTAGTTTGATTGGGGGTCGCCCACTTAGAGTTGACCCTATTTGTGCCAGAAATTGTTTCCAGGCCACAAAGAAACAAGCCAACACAATCTCAAAAATACAATCAAGTAAAAGTAAGTTTTAAGGTTTTTTGATAGGTTTTCTGGTTATAAAGTTTGGGGACAAACAGGGAATACACTCACGAGAAAAATAGGAACTGAATCATAAGCAAAGGAAGACAAAGATGCATAATATATTCACCAGAATCCAACATATCATAATATTGAAGTTCATTCATAAAAGATAAGCATTACCAGCATACAAACATAGACCAACAATGAATTTATCAGTTAAGCAACTAAACAAGGTAAACAATGAAGCCAACACACAAACTGAAGGGTGAAAAGGATCATATATTTCATAATTATGTCAACAAATACATATAAGAGTTATGTACTTAGCTCATCAATAAGTCTAGCCGACCTCCTGAAGTCCTCCCAAAAATCGAACCCTCTTTCTGTCTTTCCCCTCTATCTAAATACTATTTTTTACAAAATCAGTTAGGGTCTAAACCCTAACTGCCCTCAACCAACTCATCGATGGCATAAAGTGAAATTAGATTTACAAAATAAAGTGTTTCTTTAAAAACATAACTAATAACTAACTAACTAAAGTATTTCTCAAAAGATCTAACAAGTAACTGACTAACTACCAACTCAAAGGTCTTTGGCAGCTTCAGCTAGTAAGGCTATTCCATCCGAAGCTTGGGCCTTCTTCCTAGCTCTCTTCTGTTTTGCTTCTGCCTCTGTTAATCTTCTTGTAAGCTTTTCATTCTGCTGTTGCAAGCCTCTGACAGTCTGCTTCAATTCTGCATATTGTAACTCTGTGCTTCTCTTTCTATTCAGGGCCTCCTTAGAAACTACAGTAATATCTTGATAATGATCATTTAGTTCCTGTAAATCCTCCCTGAGTCTTCTATTTGCTAGGATCAGAATATCATTAGTCTCTTGCATGCAATCCATTTGATGCCTGTATTGTTTGATGGTTTTTTGCAGGTTCTCCAGGTCTAAGTCAAAAGCCTTCCCTATTGTGGTATCTTGCATCTCACTGGGCAACCATGGGATATTTAACCTTCTGAAAAATGCCTTCATCCTCCTGTAACGGCCTTGAAGACACACCATGAACAATAGGACTTTCGTGACTCATTGCTTCAATAGGTGTAGTTTCATCTATCAAGTGCTGATCTTCAAAATAAGAAACTTCGGTTTCCTTTTTCTGTTGTTCTTTTATCATTTCATCTCTTAATTCCATAAACACAGCTGATAGCTTAGTTTGGGTGAGGCTGGAGTCTTCTGCTGACCTCAATGACTTTTGCCCTTTTGTATGATGAGAAACTGGACTTTTTGGAACTGCTTCTTCCTCAATCTTTGTTTTTTCATCTGAATAATCATCATCAAGTACACTTACTTCTTTTGTATTTAATCTAGGGTTTAGCAGCTTCTACATACTCAGCCTTAACTTATTTTTAGATCTGCTTTTTGGTCTCCATTCTGAGGCAATTTCTTTCACCATCTTCAAAGTTTTTCCTTGATGTCTGACTGTGGCTAACTCTATAGCTTTGATTTTGGTTTTCTTTTCTTTGATCTCTTTGTTTTATCCTCTTGACTGTAGCACTCTGTGTATGTGTCAACCCTGGCTTCAGTTTTGACAGTGAATTCATCTTCCTCTAACAGATATCCCTCATCCTCAGATAAGATAGTGATGGGGATCCTTTCCTGGACCTGGATGTTTTCTTTCTCTACAAAAACCTTTTCTGTGGCAACAATTTTCTCTTCACTGCAAGTTTCTGCTGGTGCCATGTATTGCTCAGGCTGATCTTCCTTTTGTGAAAACAATGAATATTTACCTTTGCTATCAACTGCAAACTTTTGAGGTTCATTGTCATCCTTCAAGGACTCTGGTGCTTCTTCAAATTTAACCTCTTTCTTATCTTCAGACTTGATCTTCTGATCTAGTTTCCTAACTAGGGTTTTCCCTTTGTCTACACATTTTTTGGTTTGTTGCTCTAATTGCTTAATTTGAAAACCAGACCAAAACAAAAAATAATCCCATGTCTTCCCTTCTCGTTGTAGAGCAGTGCTGATAATGAGATTGATCAAACCATGATGGAAGATGGATTGTGTAGTATGATCATGATGTCCCTTAACTCTACTTGACATCTTCTGCAGACTTTTGAACAAGAATAAAGGAAGACTCATTCTGGATTCACCGACCAGATGCTGCAAGAATCTAAAATGATATTTAAAGACATAGGCATATCTCCCTTTACAGGTGATATAGATTTGTAGGAATTTAATGGGCTCCACCCACTCCTCTCTGAGATTCTGGATTAATACTCCTTTTCTCCAGTCTGGAGTAATACCAGGTAAAAGGTACCTTTGGGCATTAAAGGTGAAAGGCAACTTTTTGAACCACATTTCACCTTCATTTCTGACTCCTGTAGCTTCAGCAATTAGCTCCACAGTCAACTTGAATCTCAGTGTATCAAAAATTATCATGTCCTGGTTATAGATTTTGGCAAACTCATAAGAGACCTCAGTGTTGTATCCATTGATCTTCTTGAAGAAATCTAGCCACCCAGCGTTCTGGAAAAGTTCTGCACATCCTAGAAATTTGTCAATCCATTTCAACTCAGTGGGCTCAGCCCTATTAGTTTTGCCACTTTTTCCCATTTGCTTTCAATGACTGAATGCTATGTACTTTCAGGGTCCTGTCAATGACCTAACAGCTGCTTTTAGCACCAAAATTAGTCAGCTTCAGCACCTAATAAGACTAGGTCTTCATGTAATTTCACATGTTCAGCTCCTTCATTGCATTTGTTTACAGGTAGCAAGTCAATTTGTGAAATTTGGATACCATAAACTGCACAGATCTTCACCCTACCATATTTTCAGGTTTTGAAAGGGTAATGGTTCAATGCAACTGCTACCTTCAACTTTTCACTTGCCACAGCATCTAAAAACCTCTTATATTGATATCTCTTCGACAGGAGTTTTGTTAAAAGCATACATTTATGTTTTCCTTAATCAATTTTAACAAAACAAGCTTTACTAGGAAAACCCCAATTTAGCAGCCATTATCAGGTTAACATGGAATAACTTATTCCTGTCTTGCTGTAGACGTTTGAAATCAATCCTTGAGCTATCTGATTGTCAAATTTAACTGTACAAGTGTCTTCGAGTCTCCAATTTACTTCCAGCTGGCAGGACGAGAAAGCCCTAATTTCTCTGTAATTGTGAGAACCGAAAAATTCCTCTCTAACTGCAGCTTCTGGTTTTTAGGCAAATGTCCTCGCTCCACTTAGTCTCCAGCTTCGTGATGCATATGTGAAATAACTTCCTTCACATCAAAGTCGGCTTATACCTCTTCCTGTCATGATATGTTGTGTTCTAGCTGATGATTACCGTGATCTCTTCCACGATATGAATCACACCTGCTTTCATGATGATTACTGGAGCAACACGTACCAAAATCCTTAAAAACATGCGATTAGTCACTTAGGAATCGAACTCATGCGAAAATTCAATTTAAAAATCGGTGATTTCGGTGTGCGCGATATTCTTGTAGCGCCGCTGTGTTAATTTTTCATGATTGCGCTACAAGAATAATTTGCATTCAATTTTGGCACTATTTTAACCATTTTTTTCATTTTAAATTAAATTTAAACGATAAACTATGCTCTTTGAATATATTTGTGACATCCTTAATCAATATAAGTCTTATGGATCCCTTCAAATCCTAAAGAAATAAAAATAATAAAAAACTAAAGGAAAAAATCAAAAGTTTCACTTAAAACCAAAAATTTTCCTAAAGGAGGTAGAAAAACAAACTTAAGCAAATGAGAAAACTTAAAATAAAAATGACAATCAAAATATAAAATTGAAGAAACAAGTTCATGACTAAACATCTGGCTCCAGCTGCGAGATGAAGTCCTTCCTGTGAGGCTTCAAGAACCTGTAGACCAGTGCCTTTTGTCTGCTACCTACTTGTCTGCAAAATTTCCATTGGGCTATGGAGTCTTTATTATGCTTCACTCACACCGGTATGTACAATGAAAAGTGAAAATCTCCTTATAGACTGTAAAAATGCTTGAGGAATCGTCCATTAACTGGACTAGACAACTCCTCACCTTCCAAAGACTACAGGATAAAAGTATTATTCTCCAAAATTTAGACACTAGGAAAGGGCCAAACCAGAGGTTATCAAACTTACCATGCTTACCCTTTTGCTCTTTCCTTGCATCCCACCTTAGAACCATATCACCAATTGAGAAATTGTTTTCTTTGATGTTCCTGTCAAATCTGCTTTTGAACTTCAATCTGTACAACTCTGCCTTTTCATCCATTTTTTCTCTGTTCTGCTGTAACTCTATCATCTCATAAATCCTTCTATGTATATCATTTGGCTCTTCCTGAGAATTCTGAAGAAACTTCATCACTAGGATTCCCAATTGAACAGGAAAAACTGCATCTGTACCATAAACTAGCTGGAAGGGAGGAGTTCCAATTGCTTGTTTAATTGTTATCCTATCTGCCCACAATGCATATTTCAGCATTGAATCCCATGATCTCTTGTTATGCTTGAGCAACTTTTTGATACTTTGAATGATGTTTTTATTAGAGGATTCAGCCAAACCATTACCCTGAGGATAATAAGGAGTTGAATGCTTCAGTAGGATGCCATTCCTTTCACAAAAGGCTTCCATTTCCTTAGACTTGAAAGCCTTTGCATTGTCTGTTACTAATTTATGAGGACAACCAAATATACTAAGAATATTCTCTTCAATAAATTCCACGATAACTTTGTCTGTAGCATTCCTAGTAGGGATAGCTTTCACCCATTTGGTAAAGAAGTCTGTTGCAGTCAGAATCCAATGGTGTTGCCCTGAAGAGGCTGGATTTATTTCTCCAATAAAATCTAGACCCCATTGCTGAAAAGGAGCACTTACTGCAATAGGTTTCAGGGGTAATGACATCAACTTTTGTTTTCCTGCAAACTTCTGACAAGGGATACAGGCTCTTACCTACAGATAAACATCTGCAAACAAGGAGGGCCAATAATATCCAGCTCTTAAAATTCTGTATGCTGTTGTCTTCCAGTACTTGTGCCCTCCACAAGCACCCTCATGAGATTCAGAAATCACTTCTTCAATTTCAGGTTTATCCAAACATCTGAGTAGAATACCCTCTGGGTCCTTCCAGAACAACTGCTCTTCCACTAGACAATACTTAGTAGTTTTAAGCTTTAAAGATCTAGCAGCCTTCCTATCTAGATGCTCAAGACATTGTAAAAACAACAAAAAATACACTATGTCTGCATACCATGTAGATGCTAAATAATAATCCATGATCTTCTCTTTTTCCAGTAATGCTTGATCTTCTTCCTGAGCTATTTCTTCAGCCATAACATGCAATCCTAGAGCCTGACAATTTGATTCAACCAGCAACTTGGCTAAACCTTGTCCCTTGACAAGTTTGGTAGGTCTGATCTCTACATCATATTCCATGATTTTAGCAATCCACCTGCCTCTTTTCCCTTCACTATCAGGCTGTGTTAACACATCTTTTACTGCAGCATTAGGTACAAATGAAATAACTTTAGAATGCAGCACATAGATTCTGAAAAATTTTAAAGCCTTTACCAGAGCATAGGCCTGCTTTTCTAAAATACTGTATTTCAGTTCAGAATCTCTGAGAGTTTTGCTAAAGAATGCAATAGGCTGCTCCAATCCTTCCTTATTCTTCTGAAGTAAAACAGCTGCAATTGTATCTTCTGATGCAAATGAGAATGTAAGGAATTCTTTTGTAAAATCTGGGCTTACCAATACAGGAGCTTCAGTAAGAGCCACTTTAATTTTCTCAAATGCACTCTTTGCCTCAGTGGTCCACTTGACTTCCTGATCTTTTTTCAGCATGACTGTGATCTGTTTGATAGTCTCAGCAAAGTTTGGTATAAACCAACGCAAAAAGTTGATTTTACCAATGAAAGATTGGACATCTTTTTTACTCCTTGGTAAACTTATTTTCAATATAGCCTTTACCCTTTCAGGATCAATCCTTATACCATCAGCAGACACTAAATGACCAAGCAATTTACCTTCCTGTATAGCAAAGTGTGATTTCTTTGGATTCAAGGACAAGCCAAATTTTCTACACTTCAGGAAAGTCTGCTTCAAATGTTTCAAATGTTCATCATCTGACTGTGAGAAAACAGTAATATCATCCAAGTATATTACTACAAACTTGTCCTTTTCTCCAACAAAAGCAATCTCCATGGCTCTCTGGAAGGTGGCTCCAGTATTCATCAAACCAAAAGGCATCTTATCAGACATGAAGGTTCCCCAAGGAGTTGTAAAGGTTGTTTTCTCTTTATCATTTGGATGCATAGCAATCTGATTGTACCTAGAGAAACCATCCACCATAGAGATCCTCTGTGCCCCAACTACTTGCTGCAATACTTGCTCAATTTTAGGCAAAGGATAATTGTCTTTTAGTGAAGATCTGTTCAGATTTCTGAAGTCAACACATAACCTTATTTCCCCATTCTTTTTCCTAACAGGTACAAGATTAGCAACCCATGAAGAATACCTGAGGGGCACTATGATCTTGGCATCCAACAGCTTCTTTACTTCTTTTTCAATAACAGGAAACAAGGCTGCATTAATCCTCCTTAATTTCTGACGAAAAGGTTTGACATTTGGTTTTAAAGGGACTTTATGCTGTATGATTCCTGTGTCATAAGTCCTCAATTCCTCATAAGACCAAGCAAAAATATCCACATGCTCTTTTAACAGTTTAATATACCTATTTATTTGTTCAGCTATCAAGGATTTAGAAATTTTGACCATTCTAGGATGTTCTGCTGAACCAATATTGCAGTCCATCACATTCTCTTCTGGAGATTGAACAACAGGCTTTGACAGTGTATCATCCTTTGTAAATATTCTTTCCATAGGTACCAAGCCTTTTGGAATGAAGTTGCTTTTTAACTCAATAATTTTATGTCCTGCTATCTCATCTTCAGCAATCTCATCCAACTGTTCATCCCCTTCATCTTCCTCTTGATCAATTAGGGAATTTGAAAACTCATGAGTAAGCTCAAGAAATCTCTTAATTTCAATGTCATCTTCGAACACTTTCCATTGCTTTACATTATCAGGTACACATGGTCTGTACCTCACCTCTATTGGATACCTTAACTGAGTGGTCTTGGGGATTTTGAAGTGTGTGGCAGCCAAGGCTAATGAATCTGCAGTCTGATTATGGTCTCTTGGAATATGAGTGATGTTAAATGCTACAAAATAATTTTCAAGCATATCCCATACCTCATTTCGATAGACTTTCAGCAAACCCTGCTTAACTTGATATTTGTTCTTCACCTGCTGAACAACTAATTCGGAGTCGCCATATGCAGAAATCTGCTGAATGCCCAAATCTTTGGCAGCTTTTAATCCTAACAGCAAAGCTTCATATTCAGCGGTGTTTTTTGTAGTAATAAACTCAAGCTTATACATCAGCTTTACTATTTCACCTCCGGGAGATATTAGAAGAACTCCAGCTCCAGCACCTTCTTTACAAGAAGATCCATCAAAGTATAATTGCCACAGTTCATCTTCTTCTTCTCTGCTGTGTTTTACTGGCTGTGCTTTTTCCACCTGTAACAAACCAGTAATATTGTCTTCATCACTGAAATGTAACATGCAAGTTCCTAGGTCTTTGTCAACAGCATATAGTGGATGATTGGTGGGGTTCTTGTCATCTGTCACTATATAAGCAAACTGAAGCTCTCTGTACAACCTTCTGTTTTCTCCACCAAACACAGGAATGGTAGCATATGAGAGATCCATTTGTAAGGTCCCTCCAACCTTCTTTGCCCAAGACCTAGAAAGAAGTAAGCCAAACTTTGGTGTAATGTCAGCTACCACAACATCCATTATCACACTTTTCATGGGCAACTGAGCCAGGCTGACAACCATATCTTTTATTACTCCTAAACACTTCACAGCTCGGGAATCAAAGGCATACAGATCATGGTAGGGTTTGGTAATACTCAGCCCCAAAGCCTCCATAACAGCCTTTGGCATCAAATTGTGGGATGCTCCTGAATCTAACAAACAATTGTGTATCATCTGTTCATGGACAGTAAGAGTGATATAGAATGGTGGTGAAGCTCCTGCTTCATTCTCAGTTTTCTCAACCAAGGCTGATCCAATGAAAATCTTAGGATTCTCCTCTTGTAAATTAACTATGTCGGAAACAGGCTGATTGCTTGTTGGATTAAGCATTTTAAGGACTGATTCTTTATATTAAGGATTTTTTATTAATTCAGTTAAAGGTATAGGAATCTTTAAATTTCCTAATTCATTCTCCAAACTGAAATTCTGGACAGTTTTATTTACCTCTTCAACCTCTGTGTTTTTCTTATGTTTTTCTGAACCTTGCTTCTTCTCTGTTACAGGTTCAGATGGCTGATTAGCAGGGACAATTGCTTTCTTCTTTGGGGCTTGTACCACCTGTTTTGGACCTGATCTCAGATTTATAGTCTTCTTGAGTTCGTTTTGATGGACAGCAGCAGTTACAACAGTCTTTTCCAAACCTAAATCATCCTTGGTTTCAAACATGTCAGCATCATAGTATTATGCATTTAGAAATTCTTCCTCAGTGACAAAACCTTCAGACAATCCCTCTCCAAAATGATTCATATCTTGATCATTCTCTTGAAAGATCAGCTCATCATCAACTTCTTCCTCATCAACCATATTGTTCTGAAGAGGTGGTGGCACTCTTTGGTCCTCATTTTCTCCCTTTTCTCGCTGGATATCATTATTCCTTCGTTCTCTAGGCATGAAGCGGGGAGCAAATTTCCTTCTGAACTGATTCTGATTATTTGGATTTCGTTCACCTTTTGGAGCAGGCTTGCTGGAATTTTTCTCAAGCTCTAATTTGTTCAATTTTGCAGTCAGAGTCTTCACCAACTTAGCCATTTCATCAATTTTCCCTTCTGCAGAATGAGAAACAGAACCTCCTGGGGCTGCTTCCTTTTTTCCTTTTCTGTCATAAAGCTACTGAGTTGTTTCCTTCTTTAATCTATTAGAAGCCAAGATGTTGGATTCTACCTCCAATGCTGCATCCTGCATATTCAGTAAAGAGATAGGTCTTCTCTCTCTCAACAATAAAGAAAACTCGTGATCAAAGGCATTTGCATAGGTAAGTTTAGCTGATGTTTCTGTAGGCTTTATCTCTGCAGGAATTCTACTTTACATCTTGTTAAACCTCTTTGAAAAGTCTGCAACAGTTTCATCCTTTTTCCTCCTAAGAGCTCCAAATTCAGTTATGTAGTATGTATGGTCTTTAGTGTCACCCCATTGTCTCATGAAGAGATCACGAAGTTCTTCAATGATAGTGATGGAATTAGCAGGAAACTCGATGAACCATTTCCTTACATCTCCATCGAGGCTCTGCACAAACATTCTCATCCATATATCTTTAGCCTCAATGTTTTGGTTATCAGCATAACTAAGGAAAGCTTCCCAATGTTCTTCAAATGTGGTTTCCCCCTGTCCATTAAACCTAGGAAGATATTTCTGATAGCCACCCCCAGGCAGTGCATTTAAAGGCTGAGGCAAGACCAATGGTGCATATCTGGCTACAACCATCCGGTCCATCATGTCTATGGGTTGATTTTGGGCTGCCATTATTGGACTAACTAACTTTAATGATGAAGCAGTTTGACTAGAACCTGGTTGAAAAGGTTTTTTACCTAGTTTCAACTGAAAAATAGGTATCTTACCAGGAGAAACAGTTTTGGCTTTCTTGAAGGATTGAGGATTAGTAAAAACTTGGAAACTGCTATCAGGGATAATAGGCCTTAACCAAGGTGAGTTTTCTTCTTCTTTTCCTAACAAAGTTGAATGTGATAAACCGCCCAACTGATCAGGGTCACACAGGGCTGGTAAAGATTGAGACCTTCTAACTTTTCTTGATGTCTTTAATATCTTTTCAGGGTCTGAAACACCTAACTGCAATGGTGAAGTAGGTCTGTTCCTGGTTCCCACTCCTCTAGTATCCACTGTGTCAAATTTCGTGAAAAGTAGCCTTAAAGATGTGCTGGTTTAAGTTCACCTCTTAAAACCAGTGAAATGATAAGTATCCCAGGGAAAAATCTGTTTTCAACTTCGTTCCCCCACAACTGCACCAAAGATGTTTGTGCCAGAAATTGTTTCCAGGCCACAAAGAAGCAAGCCAACACAATCTCAAAAATACAATCAAGTAAAAGTAAGTTTTAAGATTTTTTGATAGGTTTTCTGGTTATAAAGTTTGGGGACAAACAGGGAATACGCTCATGAGCAAAATATGAACTGAATCATAAGAAAATGAAGACAAAGATGCATAATATATTCACTAGAATCCAACAGAGCATAATATTGAATTTCATTCATAAAAGATAAGCATTACTAGCATACAAACATAGACCAGCAATGAATTTATCAGTTAAGCAACTAAACAAGTTAAACAATGAAGCCAACACACAAACTGAAGGGTGAAAAGGATCATATATTTTATAATTCTGTCAACAAATACATATAAGAGTTATGTACTTAGCTCATCAATAAGTCTAGAAGACCTCCTGAAGTCCTCCCAAAAATCGAACCCTCTTTCTGTCTTTCCCCTCTATTTAAATACTATTTTTTACAAAATCAGTTAGGGTCTAAACCCTAACTGCCCTCAACCAACTCATCGATGAGATAAAGTGAAATTATATTTACAAAATAAAGTGTTTCTTTACAAACATAACTAATAACTAACTAACTAAAGTATTTCTCAAAAGATCTAACAAGTAACTGACTAACTACCAACTCAAAGGTCTTTGGCAGCTTCAGCTAGTAAGGTTATTCCATCCGAAGCTTGGGCCTTCTTCCTGGCTCTCTTCTGTTTAGCTTCTGCCTCTGCTAATCTTCTTGTAAGCTTTTCATTCTGCTACTGTAAGCCTCTGACAGTCTGCTTCAATTCTGCATATTGTAACTCTATGCTTCTCTTTCTCTTCAGGGCTTCCTTAGAAACTACAGTAAGCTCTTGATAATGATCATTTAGTTCCTGTAAATCCTCCCTGATTCTTCTATTTGCTAGGATCAAAATATCATTAGTCTCTTGCATGCAATCCATTTGATGCCTGTATTGTTTGATGGTTTTTTGCAGGTTCTCCATGTCTGAGTCAAAAGCCTTCCCTGTTGTGGTATCTTGCATCTCACTGGGAAACCATGGGATATTTAACCTTCTGAAAATGTATTCATCCTCCTGTAACAGCCTTGAAGACACACCATGAACAATAGGACTTTCCTGACTCGTTGCTTCAATAGGTGTAGTTTCATCTATCAAGTGTTGATCTTGAGAATAAGAAACTTCAATTTCCTTTTTCTGTTGTTCTTTTATCATTTCATCTCTTAATTCCATAAACACGGCTGATAGCTTAGTTTGGGTGAGGCTGGAGTCTTCTGCTGACCTCAATGACTTTTTCCCTTTTGTATGATGAGAAACTGGACTTTTTGGAACTGCTTCTTCCTCAATCTTTGTTTTTTTATCTGAAGAATCATCATCAAGTACACTCACTTCTTTTGTATTTAATCTAGGGTTTAGCAGCTTTTTCATACTCAGCCTTAACTTATTTTTAGATTTGGTTTTTGATCTCCATTCTGAGGCAAGTTCTTTCACCATCTTCAAAGTTTTTCCTTGATGTCTGACTGTGGCTAACTCTATAGCTTTGATTTTGGTTTTCTTTTTCTTTGATCTCTTTGTTTTATCCTCTTGACTGTAGCACTCTGTGTATGTGTCAACCCTGGCTTTAGTTTTGACAGTGAATTCATCTTCCTCTAACAAATATCCCTCATCCTCAGATAAGATAGTGATGGGGCTCCTTTCCTGGATCTGAATGTTTTCTTTCTCTACAGCAACCTTTTCTATGGCAACAATTTTCTCTTCACTGCAAGTTTCTGCTGGTGCCATGTATTGCTCAGGATGATCTTCCTTTTGTGAAAACAGTGAATATTTACCTTTGCTATCAGCTGCAAACTTTTGAGGTTCATTGTCATCCTTCAAGGACTTTGGGGCTTCTTCAAATTTAACCTCTTTCTTATCTTCAGACTTGATCTTCTGACCTAGTTTCCTAACTAGGGTTTGCCCTTTGTCTACACATTTTTTGGTTTGCTGCTCTAATTGTTTAATTTGAAAACCAGACCAAAACAAAAAATAATCCCATGTCTTCCCTTCTCGTTGTAGAGCAGTGCTGATAATGAGTTTGATCAAACCATGATGGAAGATGGATTGTGTAGTATGATCATGATGTCCCTTAACTCTACTTGACATCTTCTTCAAATTTTTGAACAAGAAGAAAGGAAGACTCATTCTGGATTCACCGACCAGATGCTGCAAGAATCTAAAATGATATTTAAAGACATAGGCATATCTCCCTTCACAGGTGATATAGCTTTGTAGGACTTTAATGGGATCCACCCACTCCTCTCTGAGATTCTGGATTAATACTCCTTCTCTCCAGTCTGGAGTAATACTAGGTAAAAGGTACCTTTGGGCATTAAAGGTGAAAGGCAACTTTTTGAACCACATTTCACCTTCATTTCTGACTCTTGTAGCTTCAGCAATTAGCTCCACAGTCAACTTGAATCTCAGTGTATAAAAAATTATCATGTCCTGGTTATAGCTTTTGGCAAACTGATAAGAGACCTCGGTGTTGTATCCATCGATCTTCTTGAAGAAATCTAGCCACCCAGCATTCTGGAAAAGTTCTGCACATCCTAGAAATTTGTCAATCCATTTCAACTCAGTGGGCTCAACCCTATTAGTTTTTCCACTTTTTCCCATTTTCTTTCAATGACTGAATGTTGTGTACTTTCAGGGTCCTGTCAATGACCTAACAGCTGCTTTTAGCACCAAAATTAGTTAGCTTCAGCACCTAATAAGACTAGGTCTTCATGTAATTTCACATGTTCAGCTCCTTCGTTGCATTTGTTTACAGGTAGCAAGTCAATTTGTGAAATTTGGATACCATAAACTGCACAGATCTTCACCCTACCATATTTTCAGGTTTTGAAAGCGTAATGGTTCAATGCAACTGCTACCTTCAACTTTTCACTTGCCACAACATCTAAAAACCTCTTATATTGATATCTCTTCGGCAGGAGTTTTGTTAAAAGCATACATTTATGTTTTCCTTAATCAATTTTAACAAAACAAGCTTTACTGGGTAAACCCCAATTTAGCAGCCATTATCAGGTTAACGCGGAATACCTTATTCCTGTCTTGTTGTAAACGTTTGAAATCAATCCTTGAGCTATATGATTGTCAAATTTAACTGTCCAAGTGTCTTTGGGTCTCCAATTTACTTCCAGTTGGCAGGACGAGAAAGCCCTCATATCTCTGTAATTGTGAGAACCGAAAAATTCCTCTATAACTGCAGCTTCTGGTTTTTAGGCAAATGTCCTCGCTCCACTTAGTCTCCAGCTTCGTGATGCATATGTGAAATAACTTCCTTCACATCAAACTCGGCTTATACCTCTTCCTGTCATGATACGCTGTGTTCTAGCTGATGATTACCACGATCTCTTCCACAATATAAATCACACCTGCTTTCATGATGATTACTGGAGCAACACGTACCAAAATCCTTAAAACATGCGATTAGTCACTTAGGAATCGAACTCATGCAAAAATTCAATTTAAAAATCGGTGATTTCGGTGTGTGCGATATTCTTGTAGCGCCTCTGTGTTAATTTTTCATGATTGCGCTACAAGAATAATTTGTATTCAATTTTGGCACTATTTTAACCATTTTTTCCATTTTAAATTAAATTTAAACGATAAACTATGCTCTTTGAATATATTTGTGACATCCTTAATCAATATAAGTCTTATGGATCCCTTCAAATCCTAAAGAAATAAAAATAATAAAAAACTAAAGGCAAAAATCAAAAGTTTCACTTAAAACCAAAAATTTTTCTAAAGGAGATAGAAAAACAAACTTAAGCAAATGAGCAAACTTAAAATAAAAATGACAATCAAAATATAAAATTGAAGAAACAAGTTCATGACTAAACAGACCCACAAAAGCCGTTATTTGTATATACCTTACAAACAATTTGATCGAGTATCTCTCACATAGAGACGACCCACATAACTTGATATATATCTATAAAAGTTACAAATAGTTTGAATGTGGAATCGCTCTCATAGAGATGACCCACATGATCTGATATATATCCATAAAAATCACTAACAGTTTGAAGGGGGAATCACTCTCATAGAGATGACCCACACCGCACAATATATATAAGTTATTAACAATTTGCATTTCATAAAACATAGAAAAATCGCATATTATAAAACTGTATCAATTTGACAGCTTGGTTTGCTCTCTTCACATGGATTTGTTCCGCACAGTACATTACATATATACTACAATTAGTAAGACGTAAAAATGATTAGGGATTAGTCTCCTTGGGAGCCATCCCTTCCTAGGCTTAAACGCAACTATACAATTTTCGACAGATAGAACCACCGATGAGAGGAAAGACAACTCATCCCCCCCTTCTTCAGGAGCAACCTCTCTTTATACTTAAGGCTCTCCTTACATTGGAGAGGTCACCCATAAAGTTTCACCCCACTTGGAGTTCGAAGCCAAGAAAAATAGTTAATAAACTATATAATACATTCTCTTAATATTAGTTATCTTTCATAAAAGTCATATCTTTCTTAAAGTTCACATATTTATGTGAAAAGAAATTATCCATCAAATTAAATATTAAAGCACTCATTTTTTTAATTTTTTTTTAAGCAAAAAAGATCAGTATTCTATTAAGGTAGGATCAACAATACATTTTTCATCTTTACAAAAAGTTGGGTGCTGATACTGCCACCCCAGATATCAGACTGAAACTTATCAACATAATCCCATTCCCATAACCATAACCAAAGAACAGTATCAGCAGTAATATCCACATAATCCCACAACTACAACCAAAGAGCAACAGTATTACAAACTTTATCAATGGTAAAAGGGCGGGTCCACTTACAGTTCATCATAGGATATCTACCATTAAATATACAACTAAAAGAACTACCCAAAACCCCCATTACAAAAAGGATGTCGAGAAGACAGACATCAGACTGGGAAAAAGGAACCAACACCAGATAACCATAGGTAGTAAATACCGTAAAGACAGAAGTAAGCTACAACAGATAAGAGTCGAAGCCGGAGCTAGACAAGAGTCATCGAGACGAAATAGAAAAACCCACACAGGGGACCAGGCACAAAAGGAATTAAGCAGACGGACCAGCCTCGTCTTCAATAATCACCACCGGAGGCGTGTCAGCAGCCTCCCATTTTCCACAGAGGTTGATCTCCCACGGGTTCTCCACTTTTTTAGGACGGGTAAGGAAATAAATTCCCATGTCAGCTGCCATTGCGTCCAATTTCATATGTATCCATTTAGATTCTTCTGCGTGATTCTTGCAAAGGTCGTCCAATTGGGTCATCCTTAAAGAACCAGAGAGAATATCCGCATGGGTTTCCATGACCTGGGAAATGATAGTTTTAGTCACCCACAGCATCAATACTACAGCCCTGCTATAAAGAGCCATATGACCCCTAGTATTACCAGGGTTGTGAATCCACTCGGACATAGAAACCGCCTCCGATGGTAGTTCCTGCTCACCCACCCTGCACCACAGAGTTTCCTCCAAATTCTCCACCACCCTCTGCACGTCCTAAGGAAAGGAACGACGAAAAAAAAGAGCAGTTGCGGCAGCGTTGCACTGATCCCGACTGGGACCAGCCTGGGATCCATTCCCCCTTTCCCCATTATCCAGCTCCCCATGAGCCCGTCTACCTCTCCTGATAGGTCTCCCTCTCGGTGACATAATCTCGATACCCTTACTATCACTCATCACCCCACAATTATAGTCAAAACAACACCACCAAACACCAGCAGAATAAGAAATATTGCCACAGTTACTATTGTCATCCCGAAACTGAGAATTTAAAGGAAAGCCTTCACCTCTGTCCATTAAGTCCATCATAACTAGACACACATTGTAATAATGCATCTTGTCCTGCACTCTCGTCATCGTAGCAGACACCAGCTCCAAATCACCCATCAAAAACGTGAGAGGCCGAGCGCTTTAAACTTCTCACGCGCCGTATCTCCTAACATAACAATTACAGATGAAGGGAGATCTACGCAAGTCCAAGCCATGACATAGTTAAAAGGGATGTCTGAAAACCACCTGTTCTTACCACCCTGCAGATGGTACCAGCTGTTAAAGCCCATCAGGACTAGTAATTCTCCTACGGCCTACTAAAGGCGCCACACCACCCCTATCACTTTCAACAATCATTAAACAATGTTGACGACACCTGACCAACAGTATTTCTAGGGAAACCCCTTCCCAACCGTCATTATAGTTACTTGCACCATGATTACCCAAAGCATTAGCCAAATAGTTGGCACTTCTCCTTACATACTAGAAGGTGACAAAGTTGAATGAAGTGATGAGTTGGCCTAGACACGTCAACTGCCACGCCAATCTCCACGACTGCGCCAGCTTAGCAGCCCGGGTCCCATTGTTAAGTTTTATGGCCATTTGTATCAGCATGTTTGAATCCCCTTCGACAATCAAGCAACTAAATCCACGTCGGGCTGCCATGGATAAACCTTGCAGCATGCCTTCGCACTCTGCAACATTGCTGGTTTGGCGTCCCAGGTGCCCATAGTAGCAGAACATAACCTTTCCCTGATCATCACGCATAACACCTCCATACCCGGCCTACCCTGGGTTACCCTTAGACGTGTCATCGAAGTTCAGCTTAATCCACCCTTGTAACGGCAGAAACCAATCTTTCGGACTTTCAGGGGATCTACAACCAGACTAGATACGACCAATATGAAGAGGGAGCGCCATAATATTCTAGGTATGCAGAATTTTTAACTCATTTCTAGGGATGTTCAAATCCTGTTCGGTCCACAACGTTAATTGTAGAGTTTCAGTGATTCCAAGTTGAATATGCCCCCACACCAACTTCCAGGTACTGGGTTTACCAGTGAAAATCTATTTATTTCGCTCCTTCCAGACATCCCATAGGAGAAATCCAGTAAAGAGTTGCCATACCCGGTTTAGAAGTCTCCCTTGAAAGGGGTCTTCTCTCCACTGTTTCTCCCGGTGCATCCCTGACTCTATTCGACATGCGGAATCTCGTTGCTCCTTAATCCCATAGAGCCGATGCAAACCTACAACCATCCAACAGGTGCACTGTGGTTTTGTCATTGCGGCCACTGAGGACACATAGAGAAGGTCCTTCAAAGCCCCGCTTCACAAGATTATCCCAAGTTAAAAAATTTCCTTTTAGGACCAGCCAAAGGAACAGGGTGATTTTGGGCCATAGTTTAGCTCCCCACAGTTGCTTCCAAGTATTGTCCCCCTGTTGACGCGTTGGAGTAGATAGCAGGCTATAAGCTTCCTTTATAGGAAACATACCTTTGGGACGGTGAACCCAATGGAGGATATCCTTACCCCTCTGAGTTTTAATAATACGGGTTGTCAAAATGTCATAGATTTGCCTTCCAGTATCAACCCCATAGGTAATTAAAGCACTCATTTAAATAATATAATTTATTATAATTATTATTCAAATATATATATATATATATAAAACTCATAATTTTATGAGTAATTTAAAAAGATAGTCATCTTTCTATTTTTTTTGTTAAACCCCACCTCACGAAGCCTTAACTCATTTTTATTAGAGTTTTGATTTTTAATGATATTTCTCTATCGTCTTCTTGCCAGAAATAAGACCATAGCTTAAATAATGTCTAGGATAATCCCAATGATCATCTAAAAAAATACTTAGTTTTATGCTAGTATATAGGTCATAGGAGATCACTATTAGCTTGTAGCAAATAGTTTCTCCACTTTGGACTAACCCTAACTTTAGGATAACACCTAAAAGCATTTAGGCCATCGAGTAAATTTTCTTTTCTTCAAGTTGTCTTGGCACCAAGATGACTCTCATCATCAATAACTAGCTTCACATGGCTTACTACCCTTCAAACCCTTCCCCTAGTGGATTCGTGCCCCCATTGTTAAGTTGCACCATGTCCTCAGTCTCCTAAGTCTAACATTCAAATTTACAACTTAGGAAATAAATAACCGTAGTTACAAAGTTCACTAGCGGGGACTTGGCCTTGAGCTCCTCGCTAGGAACTTATACATAGTTACAAGTTCAATTATAAAAGAATAGGGGCAAAAGAGGGATGTTACATCCTTTCCCCCTTAAAAATATCACTGTCCTCGGTGTTGGTAATCTTTTCTTTTTTTCTTCGACCTTTTTTTAAACCGTCTTCGAGCTTCTACACTTCTTGCATGTTATTATTGCTCCTCTTATTTTCATAGCTTGTACTTTACACAACCCACAGAAGGTCTTCAAAAATTTTCAGCATAACATAAACATACCATTATTTTTCAATTTAAATCAGAACGTAAGCGATAAGTCTTTTTTCAACACACTGGGGTTACCATTCATGGAAAATATACCAGTCTTTTCTATTGAAATTTATGTTCTTATCACCATAAGACAATGTAATACATGATCATTTTTAATTTAAATGAAAAGAATGCATAGGTAAAGTAAAAATTTACTTATCTTTTGGAGGATATCCTTCACTTCCAACTCTTAGACTCTTAGCTAGTCCTTCACTTGTGATAGAAATTCCCTTCTTCACAAGTTAGTAGCATTATATCATGTATTTTTCAGACGATAAACCTCAATTGACATTCATCCTCCTCTTTGGATGAATTTGCATTACCTATAGTATTATTTGCATACATAATACTTAAACATTAGGGTAGATAATAGTCCATTTACTTCGTAGATTGTACCCTATGTTCCATTGTTATATCATGGATATGAAAGAATTCAACAACACTTTGTTGATCATAAAAATTTCCCTTGAGATTTGGGACTTCAACAACACTTTACTGAACACAGAACTCTCCCTTGAGATCTGTCACCAATTTACGTGTGGTATTACGGGCTTTAATGCCCCTAGACTGATCTAGACTTTAAGGGCACTTACCAAGTGATTCGGATGAATAAAAATTTAACAAAAATGACCCTTGGATTATTTATATTTTGAATAATTGAGAAACACCTAATGATGTGCATGACAACAAAATGATGAACGAAAACCATGAATTGAATGACACTTGTGGAAATGGATAATTTATTTAAATTGATGAATAAATTCATGCTCTGCTTAATGATTAGTTGTTTTATGAAATATATGATGTGTATAAACGTGTAGTGCCCCTAGACTACTGCAGGCCTTGAGGCACCTATTGAGTGACCCCACTGATTGAAACATTAATAAACAAACCCTTGATGTTATGTGGAGTTGGATAGTTGGATTAAATGAATAATTGCATGTTGCTTAATGATTAGCTTGATTATGAAAAATGTGTTACATGTGTATGCAAATGATTATTAACGACCAGCTGTATGATCAATTATGTGATGAGAACAAAAGAAGTACATATTGACAAAACACCTTGTTAATTAGAAGAATGTATGATGTTATGAGTAAAATATAAATGCTTAATGAAGTACCAAATTGATGAATCAAATTATGATAATTGAGGACAGTACTACTAAGATATGTTTGTGAGAAATGTGTGTAGCGATAGGTGAAATGGTTCACCGACAAACACACAAAGGAATTGAAGGATCGTAGAGTACGAATAAATCACACACGGGGGAGAGCGACGACGATGTCGACTTCCGATGGAATACCACGCATGAGCAGATAAGCACTGGTCCGTTTGCTCAAGAGGAAAGCATGAGGGCATACGAGGTGGGCCACGATGGAGCTGGTCACGTACGAGTTGGGGGGCGCGCAGTGAGAACGGACTCACTCCTCAGCGCCATTAGTCCCTAATAGTGTGTAGACGGAAGATAGAAGGTAACGACTCCTAAAATACCTACATGAACTTCTCGCAAGTCAAAACGAAAGGATGGTGACAGAAGGACCCAACGATGCGGTACCCTGCCAAGAACGTAAAGAGTGGACGCAAGGACCCAATGATGTGGTACCTTGCTGAGAAATGGAAACAATTGATGACTAGACCCAACAGGGTGGTGCCATGTTGGGTAAATTAATTAAGGAACGGGGAGGCCCAATGACATGGCGCCGGGATCCTAGTAAAAATGATTGTTAACTTAATGGCCCAAAAACGTATAAATTGCACCTAGAGCATTTACTTAGGAAAATGCATTTTTAGTACTTTTAACATTAGAAATTGTTATTTATGCATTTGCACATAAAATAATATTTTGGCATTTAAAATATTAGAAATGGTTATTTATGCATTTGCACATGAAAGAATATTTTTTGAGTATTTAAAAATATTAAAAATATTTATTTAGGAGCAAAATGGAATCCTAGGCATGGACACCTAGTCAACTCCACCTACACCACAAATCTAGGAATTAAGTGAAATATCTTGGGGACAAACATGAGCAAACTTAGGAATGTTGGTGCATCTCCTAGAGAAACTGACACATCGATGGGTGAGTATTATTAAATTACAAATTTAATAAAATATATATTTATGCATGAAGCAACATGTGTCGCATGAAATTTTCCTTTAAAATGAAGGCACTGGGAAGGGGTAAGGCAACCAGATCCTGGATGGCTATCGCAATCTTGGATTAGTTTATGACTTGCTACTATTGAGGGTTTGGCTGGAAATTTTGGTGGGGGGGAATCCCAACCTGAGTTTCTTGATTATTGTGTGTGAGCTCTATGACCCAAAGCTCGGGGGTGGCCATGCGACTGAAAGCATGAGCCTATGGTTGGGTGGAGAAGCTAATGGTTGCTTCACCTATGGTTCAAATGGGATTTGCTAGAGGGATCCTACAAAAAACATGGACGGCAGTGGACAAGATGAATCGGTTGACAGGTTATGGTTTGTCTACATTTATTAAGTTATTTACTTAATTTGTTTTATTTTTCCAGTAATTATGATAGCTAATCTGTTTGTATGAAGTTGTTAAAGTTTCAGGTTCAGTTCAGGAGGAGCCTAAAATTCATTTCCCCGACATGGCACCACTCTGTTGGGTCCAGTCATCAATCGTTTCCATTTCTCAGCAAGGTACCACATCGTCGGGTCCTTGCGTCCACTCTTTACATTTTCGGCAGGGTACCGCATCGTTGGGCCCTTCTGCCACCATCCTTTCGTTTTGACTTGCGGGAACTTCATGTAGGGATTTCACGAGCCGTTACCTTCTATCCTCCATCTACACGCTATTAGGGACTAATGGAGCTGAGGAGTGAGCCCGTTCTCACTATGCACCCCCCAACTCTTACGTGACCAGCTCCGTCGTGGCCCACCTCGTACACCCTCACGCTTTCCTCTTGAGCAAGCGGATCAGTGCTTATCTTCTCATGTGTGGTATTCCATCAGAAGTCGACATCGTCGTCGCTCTCCCCGTGTGTTATTTATCCATATTCTACGACCCTTCAATTCCTTTGTGTGTCCTTTGGTGAACCATTTCACCTGTCGCTACACACATTTCTCACAAACATATCTTAGTAGTACTGTCCTCAATTATCATAATTTGATTCATCAATCTGCTACTTCGTTAAGCATTTATATTTTACTCATAACATCATACATTCTTATAATTAACAAGGTGTTTCGTCAATATGTACTTCGTTTGTTCTCATCACATAATTGATCATAAAACTGGTCATTAAGAATCATTTGCACACACATGTAACACATTTTTCATAATCAAGCTAATCATTAAGCAACATGCAATTATTCATTTAATCCAACTATCCAACTCCACATAACATCAAGGGGTCGTTTATTAATGTTTCAATCAGTCGGGTCACTCAATAGGTTCCTCAAAGTCTGCAGTAGTCTAGGGGCACTACATACACCCCTACTTATTTAGAACTTCGTCCCGAAGTTCAAAATAAATGCGGAAAGCTATGACGCATCCAAGTTGCGTCCTCCCAAGCTGCAGAGCTAGGACTGTAATTGTCCCACTGCACTTTGACTAGATCAATCAAGGCTAATCATTAAGCAATATGTAATCAATCAATTATCCCACTCCACACATATAATTTAATTCCTTAATTCATTTATCAATTATTGTCATCATTCACATCTTTAGGTTTTCCTCAATCATTTAAGACATAATAAGGCTCAAGAGACCACTATATTGAAGTTGTTCAGTCGGGTCACTTGACAGGTGCCCTTAAGGTCCACAGTCATTCTAGGGGCATTACAAAACGAATTTGCATGTGTTGCTTAAAGATTAGCTATGTTATGAAATATATGATGTGAATGAAAGAAATGCATGTTTTGGTTAATGATTAGCAGATTGACGAAATATATGATGTTATGAGTAAATTATGGTTTCTTAACAATTAGTAGGTTATGAAGTGAATTATGATAAATGAGAATAGAGCTATTAATGTGTGCTTTTGAACATGTATGTAGCGACAGGTGAAACAATTCACTGACAGACTCACAAAGGAAATAAGTGGGTCATAGAGTACGAATAAAATCACACACGGAAAAACGACGACAGTGTCGACTTCCTACGGATTCCACACACGAGTTGAAAAACATCTATCCGCTTACTCGGGGAAGTGTGAAGTCGTGCGAAGTGGACCATGATGGAATTGGTCACGAATGAGGTTGGGGGAACGCAGTAAGAATGGACTTACTCCTCAATGCCATTAGTCTCCAACAGAGTGTAGATGGAGGATTAAAGGTAACGAATCCTAAATCCCTACATGAAGTTCCCGCAAATCAGATGAAACGAAGAAGTATTAATGAAAGGACCCAACGATGTGGTACCTTATCGACAGATGAAAATGATGGACGAATGGACCCAATGATGTGGTACCATGTTGATAAAAAGAAAATGAGGGACGAATGGACTTGACGAAGTGGTGCCTAGACCCAAGACGAAAACAATTGATGAATATTATGCATTAAGCATGCAAGTTTGCATTTAGGCTATTTGCACATTAAATGAATATTAGTAATTAAGATAATGGAGAATATTGTTTTGGGATCAAATAGTATACTAAACATTAGCATATAGCCAACTCCACTTGCACCCACAAAAATAGAAACTAGATTGAAGCATCAGGGGGGGACAGACTTGAGTAAATCTAGGAATGTAGGTGCACTCTCCTAGGAGTTAGACACATGGCTGGGTGAGGTAATTATATTTGAATAATTAGAAAATTAAGCATTTTTGCATGAAGCGACATGTGTTGCAGAGAATTTTCCTATATAAGGAAGGCAAGAGAAAAGGGAAAGACACCCTATGGCTGGATGGTTACCGTAATGTTAGCAAGTCATTGATTTGCTTCTATTGTGAGTTTGGAAAGGGATCGTGGTGGGGGGGAAGCACACTTCTGGATCTCTAGTTTAGTGTGTGAGATCTATGACCCCATTGCTTGGGGGTTCGGGAAGAAGTAGAGTATTCACGAAATTGGTAGCAAGGTCAATTGAGGTGTCCGTCAGTGAATTCTGAAGATTTGGAAGGGGACCGGGAAGTATTTGCACCCTTGTATCACCGTCAAGAACTCGAGAATCCGTCCAGTCAAGTAACCATATTTAGTTCTGAGTATATATGAAGAATGCAAGTTATTGTAGATAGCATTTATATATATTATACGGCTGGAATTTATTTGTGACTCATAACAATTGTATAAATGTTTATTACGAATCTGAAGTTGAATTAAATTCTTGTAGAAACAAAAGTGATCTCTAAACCTCACAATCTACTTGTGGTATACACATATTCTTGTAACATTTCATTATACTTGCATCTCGTTTGAATGTAGATGGCTATCAATCTCTGTAGATCGATGCCAGATTGCCTGTAATATTTCATTATATCTGCATATCGATTGAAGTGGATGGTGACCGATCTCAGTAGATTGATGTCGGATTTCTTGTAACATTTAATCATACTTGCATCTCATTTGAATGTAGATGACGATTGATCTCTGTAGATCGATGCCAAATTGCCTGTAATATTTCATTATATCTGCATATCGATTGAAGTGGATGGTGCTCAATCTCAATAGATCAATGCTGGATTGCTTGTAAGATTTCATCATACTTGCATCTCATTTGAATGTAGATGACGATCTATCTCTGTAGATCGATGCTAGATTTCCTGTAATATTTCATTATATCTGCATATCGATTGAAGTGGATGGTGATCGATCTTAGTAGATTGATGTCGGATTGCTTGTACCATTTCATCACACCTGCATAACATTTGAACATGGATGGAGATCGATCTCTGTAGATCAATGTCGATTGCCTGTAATATTTCATTATATCTGCATATCGATTGAAGTGGATGGTGATCGATCTCAGTAGATTGATGTCGGATTGCTTGTAACATTCCATTATACTTGCATCTTGTTTGAATGTAGATGACAATCGATCTCTATAGATCGATGCTATATTTCTTGTAATATTTCATTATATCTGCATATCAGCTGAAGTGGATGGTGATTGATCTCAGTAGATCGATGTCGGATTGCTTGTAACATTTCGTTGTGCTTACATATCCTGTGAATACAGATGGTGATCGATCTTTGTAGATCGATGCCAAATTGTTGGAATATCTCATTATATCTACATATCGTTTGAATGTGGATGAGATCAATATGTAGATCGATGTCATGTCTGTGTGTATAAAATTTCGATTAATTAATCACATTCGAATGACAGATCATGCATATGATCTGTAGATCAACAACATGTCTGTGTGCGAAACATTTCATTAATTGTTGAATGGAAGAGCATGCATACGATCTGTGGATTGATGCCATGCCTCTGCATGTAGTGTTCCATTAATTATTTTTAGTGGAATGGAAGTGAATGTATATGGTCTCCGTGTAATCAATGCTATGTTTATGGTTGTGGAGTTCACTCCCTATATACCTTATGCGAACCTTAATGTGCTCGATCTTCAAGTAGGATAGCCATTAATCTATGTTGTTTGAGTCGAGCTCAGATCATTGTCGATCGAGCGAGTATATTTTAGCAAGATAATTGTGTTGTATAAATTTTGAGTTTAGATAGTGGCAGATCGAGTTACAGCTCTTAACTTTAGATTTTCTGTACAATATCATGTTTTAGTTCTATATTCTATTCAATTTTGTGCAAACTCCTGACTGTTTGTCGTTGGTATCTCCTTGTAATTCCTTGCTAAGTCTGTGTTAATTGCTCGAATGCCAATTTCATGATCCACTACGCACGATGGAGATGCAACCCTTACGCATAAGTTCGTGTTCCTACCTAACCCAAGTATGCATATATATTAGCTTCCAGACAACCCTAGATTGACTATGCGTTATCCATTAGCTGTCAAATGCTTGGGTTCTAGTTAACTTGTAGTGTAATGAATAGAATATGAGCGTAGGTAGTTTAATCACATTATTATGTCAATGCTTCGTTTGGGTTGGATTATAGTATAATGAATGGATCATTCATATTAACTTGTTTTTAAGGATTTCTATATGTTGTATATACACTTACCGAATGAATAAAAAATTGGGATTATGAGTGATCTACCGCAAGGATTAATGTGGTTAGTTAATTTAAGTGAAATAGTTGCATAGAAGAAATAAAATGTTGTTTAAGAATTTCTTTTAATTTAAATAATTAGGGGGATAAACAAAATGCACTATGTGGAGATATGTTAGTTAGCTATGGTCAATACATGTGTTTATATGTGGATGTATGAAAGTAGTGGGATATGTATTTGATTATTATATTGTCTTATTGTAGTTATGATGTAATATGTTCTACTTTGAATTAGGTTTTATGATATGGAAATGAAGTCTCACTATATACAACTATGTATGTTATGTTGTTGATTAGATTATGATTATGGTAAAGGGAATGAATCTTTCTATATAATTAAGTTATGTTATAGTTACATTTGAATTATGTTATAAGAAAAGAAGTTGTCCACTTATCAAATGGTCATGGTATGGTTGAGAATACAGATGTATTATAATAGGTTACATACATAGGAGGGAAATATGCTTTTATTAAGTGTATTGCATATGAATAAGTACAATCTAAAAAATTATAAATGCTTGAATTAAAATTATATGATTACTTAGTTATGTGTTTCCACCTGTACTGTTGTGGTTAGTTAAAAAGAAAGTATGTGTGTGTGTGTGCGTGTGTAGCTAGGGTTTTACCCCTAGCTTGTGCCAATGAGCACCTACTAAGGAGAATGGACTCCTTAGTAGCAGTTCAATAATGATTAAATGATTAAGCTAAAACAACAATTAACAAACTATTTTAAACATTGCATGAGACATAAATGAAAGATGTAAAAAATGATTTCATATTAATGTTACCTTGAGTGTCAAGGTTTGATGAAGCCCTTTGCAGTGTCCAAGAGGATGCTCCAAGCTTCAAGATGCTCCTTTCTCCTTCTCCAATGTTGGGGAATGGGCCAAAGGTGGCTCTCAAGGTGAAAATAGTCCAAAGGTGAACTAGGGTTTCGAGAGAGATTTTGGCAGAGTAAGGGTGCTTGTGATTGTGGATATGGAATAAGGGATCTCCATCACCTATCTATAGTTTTTTGGTGGTGGAGTGCTGACCCATGGTTTTAGGAAACACATGGTTTTGGGCAGCTGTATAGGGTTTTTTCCTCCTTTTCCTCATTATTTTATATTTTTTATTCCCTTTTTAGGGGATTTTTGCTATTTTTGGAGGAAAAGGGGGTTTTTTGGCCTTTTTTAGGCTATTTTGATGGTTTTATGGCCTTTTGGAGGCATTTTAGGCCTTTTGGAGGCTTTTTAATGGGATTTTTGGGGTTTTTAAAGGAAATATGGTAGGAAAATGGACAAATGAGCCATATAATGTGGTAGATGAGGTAGTGAACACTTTTTGGGTGTTAACAGCGTGTGTGAATGAGTAATGTTCATGATATAAAACTAGCATTTTACTTACAAAAAAAAGAAAAATCTCTAACCGAGTCGAACTCTACATTTGGTATCGGAGCCTAGTCGAACTTAGAGAGGACCAAGGAATTTTCCGTAGAGAATTTAAATTATTCACTTGAAATAATTGATATTATTTTCCCTTTTTAAACAGATATTATCATGGATCAAAGAACCCACATAGGTAGGGCTAGGAGGGTGTAGGACCCCTCCTTTAGGGTCCCCTTGAACAGAACCTAAAACTTTAAAAACTTCATACAAACAAATTAGCCATTATAGTTATTGGAAAAATAAAATAAAAGAGTGAATAACTTAACAAAAATAAGCAAACCTTAACCTGTCAACCCGATCCAGCTGGTCCATTGTTGTCTGCGTCTTCCGTAGGATCCCTCCAAAAAGCTCGTTTAACCATAGGCGAAGCAACCGTTAGCTTCGCCACCCAACCATAGGCTCATGCTTTCAGTCGCATGGCCTCCCCCGAGCTTTGGGTCGTAGAGCTCACACAAGTATTTCAGAAATTCAGCTTGGGCTTCCCTTCCCACCAGGATTTCTAAGCCAAACCCTTAGATAGCAGCAAGTCTTTGAGGCATTCGAAAATTACGACAATCGTCCAAATTATGGGCCCTTTACCCATTCCCCAAGTCTTCCTTATAAAGGAAAATCTCATGCGACACATGTCGCTTCATGCATAATTAAATATTTTTAATTAATTATTTAATTAAAACACTCACCCATCCAAGTGTCATTTTCTCTAGGAAGTGCACCAACACCCCTAAGTTTGCTCTAGTTTGTCCCCCAGATATTTTAATTAACTCCTAGCTTTTAGTTGACTAGGTGTCTAATCTTAGGATTATATTTTGCTCCTAAATAATGATTTCTATTATTTTAAATGCTCAACAAAAATAACTATTCATGTGCAAATGCCTAAATTATTTTTATGCATTAGCTAAGTAATGATCTAGAGTTATTCTCATAAGTTTTTATGCAGTTAAATTTAACAATCAAACTCACTAGGATCACGGTGTCGCGCCGTTGGGCTCCTAGTTCCTTAATTTTAATTCCTTGACATGGCACCACTCCGTCGGGTCCAGTCATCCATGGTTCCCATTCCTTGGCATGGTACCGCATCGTTGGGTCCTTGCATCCATTCTTTCCGTTCCCGACAGGGTACCACATCGTCGGGCCCTTCTGCCACCATCTTTCCATTTTGACTTGCGGGAACTCTTGTAGGGATTTTAGGAATCGTTACCATCCATCCTCCGTCTACATGCTATCTAGGGACTAATGGCGCTGAGGAGTGAGTCCGTTCTCACTGCGCGCCCCTCAACTCGTACGTGACCAGCTCCGTCGTGGCCCACCTCGTACGTCCTCACGCATTCCTCTTGAGCAAGCGGATCAATGCTTATCTGCTCATGCGTGGTATTCTTGTCGGAAGTTGACATCGTCGTCGCTTCCCCTGTGTGTGATTTACCCGTACTCTACGACCCTCCATGTTCCTTTGTGTGTCCGTTGGTGAACCGTCTCACTTGTTTCTACACACACTTCTCGCAACAAATTATTAGTAGCACTGTTCTCAACAATCATCATCTGGTTTCTAACTCTAGCATTGTTAAACATTTATGATTTATTCAAACTGCTCATTCATCTTATCAAATATACATTTCGTCGCCAAATACATAATCACCATACAGCGAGTCGTTAAGCATTATCCATCAACATAATTTTCCATAGTCATAGCTAATCGTTTAACATATGCAATTATTCATTCACCTCAACAGTTCAGATACACATACTCAAAAAAATAAGGTCAAAAGGTTATTTAATTAATGTTTCAATCAGCTAGGTCACTCAGCAGGTGCCCTCAATGTCTACACAAGTCTAGGGGCACTACATACACCCCTACTTAATTAGAACTTCGTCCCGAAGTTCAGAATAAAAAAAAATGGAAAGCTACGACGCATCTCAGTTGCGTCCTCCCAAGTCGCAGAGCTAGGACTGTAATTGTCCTACTGCACTTTGACTTGATCAATCAGGGCTAATCATTAATCAAGATGTAATCAATCAATTATCCCTCTCCACACATAGAATTTAATTCCTTAATTCATTTATCAATTATTGTCGTCATTTACATCTTCAGGTTGTCCTCAATCATTTAAGGCATAAGAAGGCTCAAGAGACCATTATATCGAAGTTGTTCAGTCGGGTCACTCGAAAGGTTCCCTTAAGGTCCACAGTCATTCTAGGGGCATTACAGAGGGGACAAGGTCGACCAACACGTCCACCAACCCCAACTACTCCTGTAAACACACCTCCAAGAATAGAAGAAACTATTAACCTACCCAGAGGCGAGGTTATGACCATGATGAGGAATTTTCATAGAATGTTGGAGGCACTGATGAATCGGTTAGACCGCGAGAATGACAGCTCTCAAGTAACTGCAGTACCGCAGACACCACCGCCATTCAACATACACCTAGAACTGGAAAATGTAAGATTTCTAGAGTTTTGGTGTTCCACTAAGGGAACCGACGCAGAAGCATGGTTAGAAAATATGGCCATGTGTTTCGCATTGAGGGATTACATGTCCAACATGAAAGTACATATGGAAGTTCTACAGCTTAAGGGGGAATCCCTCCTATGGTGGAAAACTTTACGACCTCAGCTAGGTTTGGAACCCGAGGAGGTTTCTTGGGAATTGATTTACGAGCACTTCCGTCAACATTATCTATCCGATGAGTTCATTGAACAACAGTTGAATGACTTCCACGCCTTAAGAAAAGGGAAACGGGCGGTGCAAGAATATGAGATCTGTTTTATGGAACTGCTAAGGTATGCACCTCATGTATCAACAAAAAAGTTAAAAGTCAACAAGTTCGCTTTTGGACTTAACAAAAATATCAGAGATAAGGTTCGCATTTTGATGCCCTCAACCTTGCATGACGCAGTTTAGAAAGCTCTTATTGCAGAAGAATAGATTTCGATTAAAGGATCGCCCAGCAAGAAATTTGTCAATGTTGACTGAGGAAATCAATATTATCATGCACCCAAGCATCACTATGGTCAGAATAAATTTGGAAAGGGATCTTTTAATAAAAGATCTAATAGAGAAGACAAAGAACCTTACCGACCGCCTCCACTGAGAAATGATCATGAAAAACCTTTTGGAAAACAAACACAATTTGGACCACGATAGAACAATATACCCACTGGAAGTACCACTCGAGGTCCAAAAGCAGGATGTTGTAAATGTGGAGGGCCACACTTCCAGAGTGAATGCCCTCGGAAGAACCAAGGGAACGAAATAATTCAAGGGAAAAATCAAGGACCTCGACAAACTACTGCAGTTGATCTAGGACGAGCACACTGCATTCATGCGATTGTCAACAATCGCCAATCCGAGCACCAATGTACAGTCCTCGAGACCACTGGTAAGATACACAATAATGTATTATCTTTATTAGTAGACCCTGGTGCCACTGAAAGTTTCATTTCTTTTAAAGCTTTAGAACATAGTAAGATGATGGCAATAAGTCAAGAGGATTTCGACACTATTGAAATGGCCTTCGGAAATATCCAAAGAGTGGGTCTCAAAGTAGAAGGTTGCGGAGTTGACTTAAGGGTATGCTCTACTAAAGTGTCATTTTATGCTACAGAGTTAGGCACGTATGATCTAATCCTAGGAATGGATTCGCTGGAGGCACATTTAGAAGTAATGGATTGCTGAAGTAAGGAGTTAAACTTCTACGATGATGAAGGTTACAAGGGAGTACTTATGGGAAGGAAAATGAAGGTTTCCTTAAGGATGATTTTAGCCATGCAACTGAAGAAGAGTATGAGAAAGGGATGCCAAATTTATGCAGTAATAGCTATGAACAAGGAAGGGGATAAAGTGGAAGTAATAAACCATACTCTATTTTAGGAATACATGGATGTATTTCCGGATTCTCTATCTAGTCTACCTCCGCAGCGTGAGTTAGATTTAACTATTGAACTAAATCTAGGGACATAACCTATTACAATAAATCCTTATCGAATGTCAATACTAGAGTTGAAAGAATTACAGATCCAACTTCAAGAGTTATTAGATTTGGGATTGATCAGGCCGAGTGTATCTCCATTGGGGGCACCTGTGATTTTTGTCAAGAAGAAAGAAGGGTCATGGCAGTTTTGCATTGATTACCATCTGTTAAACAAGGAAACTGTAAGAAATCAATACCCTCTACCCAGGATTGATGACCTTTTTGACCAAATGAAGGGTACAACTGTATTTTCTAAGATAGATCTAAGATCGGGATATCACCAGTTGAGAATTAGAGATGAAGATATTCCGAAGGCTGCCTTCAAGACTAGTTTTGGACACTTTGAGTTTGTTGTAGTACCTTTTGGATTGAAAAATCCACCAAGCGTATTTATGAACTTAATGAATGGATGATTTCGTCAATACCTAGAAAAATTTGTGCAAGTATTTCTGGACAACATTTTTATATATTCTACAACACCAGAAGAACATGAGGAACACTTGAGAATAGTGCTGCAATGCTTAAGAGAGAACCGTTTATATGGGAAATTATCCAAGTGTTCATTCTTTCAAAAGGAGATTCACTACCTTGGCCACAACATATCCGGTGAAGGGATTGCAATGGATCCGGCAAATATTGAAGCAATTTGGGAATGGCCGGAACCCACCAACGTACATGAGGTATGGATTTTTATGGGACTTACAGGGTATTATAGACGCTTTGTAGAAGGTTTCTCCAAAGTGGCAGGATGCATAACAGAATTACAAAAGAAAAAATGACCCTTTATTTGGATGCAGAAATGTGAAAAGGCTTTCGCTAGACTTAAGGAACTGTTGACAACGACACCAATACTAAGAGTTTTAGATATGGATAAGGAATTTCTAGTTTGTATGGATGCATCGAAGGATGGAGTTGGATGTGTATTGATGCAAGAAGGAAGGGTGATTTCCTACACATACCGAAGGATTCGACCTCACGAAGAGAACTATGCAACCGATGATATGGAAATGACCGCGGTAATGCATGATTTAAGGTTATGGAGACATTACTTGGTCAGAAGGAAATTCGAATTAAATACAGACCATTGTGGGTTACAACACATATTCACTCAAAGCGACTTAAATGCAAGACATAGAAGATGGTCGGAGTTACTCAGTGAGTACGAATTCGACATAACCTATGTGAAGGGAACCTTAAACGGAGTAGCTGATGCACTCAATGGGAGACCCAAGATATTCTTGGTTATACCGATGAAAACCAACCTAAGAGAAAATATTTTAGCACCTCAACAAGATGACACATGGTATAACGAAGTGAAAACGGAATTGGAGAATAAGCAAATGAGGATACCCATGTATGAGGGGTACTCCTTTGACATGGATGGGTTATTGAGGTATAAAACCTGTATCTATGTACCAGAAAATGAAGAGATGCAAAAGTTGATATTGTTAGAATCTCATAGAGCGGTTTACAGGGCTCATCCTGGAGTAAAGAAAACGTATGCAGATCTGAAACCTTTATTCTTTTGGAAAGGAATGAAGAGGGATGTGGTAAGTTTTGTATAAAAATGTATGGAATGCCAAATGGTTAAGGCAGAACACAGATGCCCTGCCAGATTGCTTCAACCCCATGCAATACCTGAATCTAAGTGGGAATTCATCTATATGGAATTTATAGTTGGTTTACCTTTGACCAACAAGAGACATGACACCATTTTTGTAGTGGTCAACACTCTTACCAAGAGTGCACACTTCCTATTGATCAAGAACACTTATCAAGCTCTTGAGATTGCTAAGGTTTTCATTAATGAGGTGGTAAGATTGCACGGAATACCGAAAAATATCATTTCGGATAGAGGTTCGGTATTTACTGAAAGGTTTTGGACAAGCTTCCAAGAAGCCCTAGGTACTCAAATCAACTTCAGTACAACCTATCACCCAGAGACAGATGGAAAAACCAAAAGGGCGAACCAAGTTTTAGAGGACATGTTAAGGATGTATGTAATGGATCAACAAAAAAGGTGGGAAGAATATCTACCTTTAGTGTAATTTGCCTAAAAAAATAGTTACCAAAGTTCTATTCAAATGGCACCCTTCGAATTCCTCTACAGACGACCATGTAGAACACCCATAAGTTGGGATAGATTGGAAGAAAGGGCATTGTTAGGCCCAGAAGTAATTCAGGAAATGGAAAATCAGATGGTGACCATTCGTGCTCGACTAAAAGAAGCACAGAATCGGCAGAAGAGCTAAGTGGATGCGCATAGAATAGACCGAAGTTATGAGACTAGGGATAAGGTATTTCTGCGAGTGAGACCGCAGAAGAGTTCGATAAAATTTGGAAAGGGAGACAAGTTGTCCCCTAGGTTTGTAGGACCCTTTAGTATTTTGGAACGGATAGGACCAGTTTACTATCGTCTTGACTTGCCCTCATCTTTGAGTAGGATTCACAATGTTTTCACGTTTCAGTATTATGTCATTATGTTCATGATACTTCACATGTTATTGATCTGAGCAATACATGTAGATAACGAACAATGGTGTCGTGATGGCCGATCCGATCTGAGTATTGGACCAGCGAACACCACAGGTTAAGCACCGTGTGATTGATCAATTCAAAGTGCAAAGGGACAGTTATAGTCCTAGCTCTACGACTTGGGAGGACACAGCTAAGATGTGTCGTAGCTTTCCATATTTATTCTGAACTTTGGGACAAAGTTAAAAATAATAAGGGATGTATGTAATTCCCCTAGACTGATGTAGACTTTAAGGGCGCTTGTCAAGTGACTCGGCTGAAAAAAGCTTTAATAAAAATGACCCTTTGATAATTCATATTTTGAATAATTGAGAAACACCTGATGATGTGCATGACGACAAAATGATGAACGAAAACAATGAATTGAATGACACTTGTGGAAATGGATACTTTATTTAAATTAATGAATAAATGCATGCTTTGCTTAATGATTAGTTGTTTTATGAAATATATGAGATGTATAAACGAATTTGCATGTGTTGCTTAATGGTTAGCTATGTTATGAAATATATGATGTGAATGAAAGAAATGCATGTTTTGCTTAATGATTAGCAGATTGATGAAATATATGATGTTATGAGTAAATTATGGTTGCTTAATGATTAATAGGTTATGAAGTGAACTATGATAAATGAGAACAGAGCTATTAATGTGTGATTTTGAGCATGTGTGTAGCGACAGGTGAAATGATTCACCGACGGACTCACAAAGGAAATAAATGGGTCATAGAGTACGAATAAAATCACACACGGAAGAATGACGACGATGTCAACTTCCTACGGATTCCACACACGAGTTGAAAAGAACCTATCCGCTTACTCAGGGAAGTGTGAAGTCGTGCGAAGTGGAACATGACGGAATTGGTCACGTACGAGGTTGGGGGGCACACAGTAAGAATGGACTTACTCCTTAGCACCATTAGTCTCCAATAGAGTGTAGATGGAGGATTGAAGGTAAGGAATCCTAAATCCTTACATGAAGTTCCCACAAATCAGATGAAACGAAGAAATATTAACGAAAGTACCTGACAATGGGGTACCTTGTCGACAAACGAAAATGATGGACAAATGGACCCAACGATGTGGTACCATGTTGTTAAAAATAAAATTAGGGATGAATGGACCCGGCGATGTGGTTCCTAGACCCAATACAAAAACAAATGATGAATATTATGCATTAAGCATGTAAGTTTACATTTAGGCTATTTGCATATGAAATGAATATTGGTAATTAAGATAATGGAGAATATTGTTTTAGGAACAAATAGTATACTAAACATTAGCATATATCCAACTCCACTTGCACCCACAAAATAGAAACTAGATTGTAACATCGGGGGGGGACAAACTTGAGTAAATATAGGAATGTAGATGCACTCTCCTAGGAGTTAGACACATGGTTGGGTGAGGTAATTATATTTGAATAATTAGAAAATTAAGAATTTTTGCATGAAGCAACATGTGTCGCACATAATTTTCCTATATAAGGAAGGAAAGAGGAAATGGAAAGACACCCTATGTAATGTCCCCATTCAAATAAAGTTATGACAGGAAAATTCCATCAATCATACTAGTTCCCTAGGTTGGATGGAGACGTTGGGTTTTTCAATAAGGGAGGTAATAAATTATGTTTAGACATTAGAATGGCATAAATATTTAATAAAGGAGATAAATAAATAAATGCAAGAGAAAATCAAAGTGGCAATTGATCATGAAGACACATGAAGGGTGTGGGACCCACACAAGCTAGATTTTCTATGCCACATGGAAACCTTATCTTGTCAATTCAAATCCATAAGAATCGCAACATTATTTGGATGAGTTGGAAGGCTCATACACTTGGAAATATGCATCATAGTTCGAATTGGTATGGAAGTGTAACTCCCATGGAAGAGGAAGAGTCAAATGAGGAGTTATTGGACACTTGGGATAGATTCCCTAACCCTTATCACAACAATGATGAAGATGCTATGACACCTATGACAAATTGTAGACCTGATTGATGACATCTGACCATTATGACATGTCAGGCCTAAAAATAGCCTCCAAGAGGTGCTCATGGGAGTTAGAGAAGCTCAAGATATTCCTACTCTAATTGGTGGAAGGCGGAAGGCTAGGAAGTGGAAGACACATGGCAAATCATGAACCTCTCCCTAATTCGAATTAGATTGGAGTCTATGTATGGAATTGGAACCTTAGAAGGATAAGGATGTTTATAAAATACAGGGATCATGTAAGAGAAGATATTTTTATCATTTTCAAAATTTGCATTTGAGAGGAGAGCTAGTGGAGTGCTACTCTACTGGCCTTAGCACCAATTTCAAGGGTGAAATATTCCCATCCTAGTGGTAATTGGAAAGGACATTCAGACCTTTCATTTGGAGCTTTAATCAAGTCATATGTTGCAGGTTCAAGCTACAGGTCAGCTCATGGTCACTTCAAGTTCAGCTTGTTTCTCCAACCATTTCAAGTTTCTTAGCACATTCATGATCCTTGAGGAATTGCTCCTTTGGTGAGATATTGTTCTCTTTGGGGGAGCTTCCAATGACCCATTTAGAATACCTTCAGGTCAAAATTCCTAGTGGAACTATGTAAATTTGATCATTAATGAGAAAATGGTGCCAATTTCCCCACTATGTTGATGTATGCCAATAATATGATGTTATTTTCAAATGGACAAGTGAGCCACTGATGATTTTATGATGTATGGACTATTAATAATGTGTTATACAAGTTTCATGTTCATTTATTAAGCTTTTGGAGTCATCTTGTTCAGTTTCATAGCATTTGGAGAAGATTGCCTATCATTTCCCCCAAGGCCGAAACTAGTATTTTTGTATCTGATTTGAGAGGGTTGTATCAGAATTCATAAACTGAATGGTGTTTCATATGAGACCATACTAATGTCCCATAAACATCCCTTGCTTCTGTTCATAAATTAGAGAGGATCCCATATCATTTGGAGAGTGTTGTAGGTACAACAAATCCCAGGATCAAATAATCATGGGGGCCCACATTTTTGTAAATACAAAGGTATTTAGGTAAGTTCCTTGATGAAAGACAAGACTCTTAAAACCTTGTTTGTCTGATCTTTTACCTTTTCCTTTTGGTTTATGTAACTATCATTTTTTCCCTTAGAAAAAAATCTGAGTTTTTGGTTGTTTTCTTGATTTTCGGGAAGCCTTCATTCCTTTCAAAATGTAATCTTCAACCCAAAATCCCGAAACCCGAAATCCTGCAATTGCAGATTGTGGGAATCGTTTGTTTTTTCTTTTGGAATTTTGTCAACTTGAAATTGCAGGTTGTGGGAAGATTGTGTGATTATTTTTGGAAAACTCGATCCCGCAACCTGAAACTCGAAACCTGCAAAATCTGGATTTCGAATTGCAGAAACTTGTTATGTTAATAAACCGCATTGTGTGTTCCCGAAACCCGTAACCCGTAATTTCGGGTTGCGGGATGCATGAAATTTATTTTGATTTTTTAAATGTTGCTTTCATTCCCAAACCCCGTAACCCGAAATTTCGGATTGCGGATTTCGGAAACACGTTTGTCTATTTTGCGCATTTTGTAAAACCCGAAACCCACAACCCGGAATTTCAGATTGCGGATTTCGGGAATTCTGAATAAAGTTTGAATTTAAAATTTATGAACCCGATCCCGCATCCCGCAGGGGCTAATCCCAGTCGTTCGGTTCTTTTAAACCTACGGTCCAGATTTGATCCGACCAAAAAACAATAAATATTGATTTTTCCCTATTTTCATTATCATTTTTACTGTCAAAAATTCACTCTGCTATGTGGATTTTACTGTCGATTTCTTAGCAGGATCACCTTCACAAATTTTTAGTCATTTTCAGGTTGGTTTTCTGTCATTTTTGCATTTTCTATTTACATTTTCCTGTTTATGGTTTGGTTTTGTTGTTTGTTTTGTTTATTTATTTGAATTTCCCAAGCGTTGCCAAAATGTCTCGGAATACCCGGTCTAAGACACTTCACAAGGATTTACTGACCAAAGACCCCAATTTTGGCATCTTCTTAGACACCAGTCACTAAAACCTATCAAATTGATTGGTCCAAAATCTATGCAATTTTTATAATGATGACCTTTCCGATATCAAAGAAGACCGACATGCGTATGAGAAAATTAGGGCTTCTCAAATCCATGCCATTGTTGTTCGCTCTGCTGTCCTACCTTATACAGACCCTGTTAAATGGATTGTGGAAAATGCTAACCCTAAGGACTGGTCATTTAATGATAGCGCAGGGTCACAATTGGCTACCTTTAGCCCTGAATTTTTTATCAGAGCTTTTGCTCTCAAGCTGGCTGTACAATCCTTAGCCCTGATTTCATTCAATCCTCCAAGACTAGACACAATTTTAATGAAATGATGAAATCATGGATGGTTAAACCTAGCATCTTTGTGCCGAAGGCTGATAACCTTTATCCGATTGCTTGGTTTAAGGAACCTTGCTCTTTATTTGCATCCATGCTCTTTAGGCTCTTTGGCCTTCCCAACTATTCACTCTTTAAATCCGAATGGACTCCCATAGGTCACCATGTGTTAACAACATGAGAATCTTTCCCTTGGGCATCTATCCTGTCTTCAGAAATTAAGACAGCAATTCAAGATTATCAGAAGGCGCCTGCCTTAAGAAAGCCACATTTTTACCTGTCGGCCTTCATCCTTGATGTCTTTTGCTCTGAGTTTCAATAGCCTAACTTGGGGTGGAATTGGACACGTGAAGCTCCACCAGTTCATATATACCATTCTGCATTGTGGGAAAGTAATTATGTGCCCCTGCTCTATGACATATGTGACCATTTCATGGGCACTATTTATTTAAAAATATTCAAATAGGAAGCTCCCGCCTTTTTCAGTTTGTGCCAGGATCTTCATCAATACAATTGGTGATTGGCATGTTTATGAGTCTTTCTCATATATCAGAGTCTATGGAAGTGACATTGTTCACCTTCTGCCAAGAATAGTGCCCGACAGGTTGGTTATTCAAGAAGTCTCCTATCAAACTGTCACTGATGGTGTCTACATGAAGCTTACTGGTCCCAAAAAGAGGGGCTGGCCTAAATTCTCTTTAAATCTTGGGCCATTAGTCATTCCCACCTCAACTTGGGCTACAATGCTTGGTGATCATATGGCTCCTTTGAAGTTGGGTAGAGCCCCCAAAAGAAAGCATGATCTTAAGAAGTTCCTGGATGCACATTTTAAGTAGTATCATATGAAAATGGACTATGTCCATGAAGAACTCCCAGATGACTCCATCTACCAAGGGGTGAATACTTTTTCTTAAGTTTTGGATAGGGCCAAGAGTTTGGATGAGCAGCAACAGATTATGGTATACCAGAAAGAAATAAAAACTCAAGTCTACAGGCAAAGAACAATGGAGTTGAATCTGATTGAGCAAGTTAGAAGGGATAAAGAACAAAAGCAAATCCAGCAGGCTAATGCCTTTCTAATGCTTACTTATATAGATGGAGATAAAGGTAAAGCTCCCATGGAGAATCGTCCTCGGGTGAAAACAACTGAGTAGGTTAAAGCTTTATTGCAGACCTCTCATAATTTCCAGCAACAGTTAGCAAAATTGACTTCAGTATTGGACACTTAGACTGTTGGACCACCTAAGCTTACTATGGATGTTCAAGTGACTGTTGCACCTGTACATGTAACTGATGACCTAAAAATAACCGAGGCCATATCATCCAAAAGATAGAAGATTTAGATCCCTTCATCACAGGTTCATACTATCAATCTCATTGACAGTGATGTTGATGATGGACCCAATTCCCCAGTGTCAGTAACTCAAGAAGTGACTGAAGAAGTACCTCAACAAGTTACTGAAGAAGTCATTGAAAAGGTGATTGAAGAAAACACTAAAGAAGTGATTGATGACTCACAAGCAGTCACAGAATTATTAAATACTATTGAAATGGATCACCATGATCCTGATCAACAGGCATTGGAAGTGACTACTACCCCTGACATCACAACTTCATCAATGTTGTTATCATCTATTCATGATCTGTTTGTTTTGTCCACAGGGGTTATCCCACCATTTTCCATATGTCAACTCTTTCATACTTTGACATCCAGAGTCACCCCACCTCTAGACAATTCTGTTTCTTTCTCCATTTCCCCATCTGTTATTGCAGAGGTTCAGTCTTCGACTATCCCCCTACAATTACCCATATCCACTTCATCATTACCCACTGAGAATGAGCCACCTTCAACCCCTTCTCCATTATCACCATCTGCTAATGATGATCAAGTTCCACTTTCTGAATCCTTCACTTCAATCCCTTCTCCAACTCCTGTCTCATCAGTTCCTCAAACTATCTCTACCCCTATGGCTATTCCTCAAGTTACTATGCCTATACCCAATCCCATGGCCACTCAGACTCCTTCATTGGTTTCAACAGAAAATGTAATCTCAATTACTTCTGAGTTGATAACTGGATATGAACATGATGTGGTAGTCCCCCTTGGACATTATTTTTACAGCAAGGAAAACAAAGCAATGGTAAAGAGAGGTAAGAAGAGGAGCAGAGATCAAGGTGAATTGGAAGTATCTGTCCCTAATCAAATAGTATGGACTCAACAAGCAAATGACCCCCAGACATGAGAACTTGAAACAGCCATAGCCTTAGGAGTATTTGCAACTGTAAACCTTGATTCAATTCAGATACTTAATAGGGAGATTGATTAGAAGAAGGAAGAGTTGGAAAGGTTGGCAGAAGAAGTGGTGAAGGCCAAGGAGGAACATGAAATTTATATTGATGATCTCAGGAGACTATGGGAAGACAGGTTAGAAGATTTGGAGCGAAGCAATACCTCTCTATAGGCTGAACTTCGTAATGTGCAAGATGAAAACTCCACCAATACTCAGAAAATTGCTTTACTGCAAAATCAATGTGAGGATGCAACTACAAGTGCAGCCTCTTCTACTTTCTTTAAGATGTCATCCCATGAATTTAAGGATTTGGCCCTTCAAGTCAATGAAGAGTATCATAAGTTCCTGGAGAAGTTATTTTGCACCCTAGATGAGATCAGAGAGACTCATATTACTTTTGGTAAAATGTACAGTGCCCTAGAAAAGTAGAAATCCAAAAGGCTGGAAGCTTCAAAGGAAAATGAAAACATTAGTGAGTGGCAGAGATATATCAAGGATACTCCAAAAGGCTTCCCGATTCTTAACAGCTTTCAATTTAAGAAGATCAGGGATGCATTAAACACTTGGCTTGAACTTAATGAGTCAGTTGAAGATATCCTCAAGAGAGCAGAAGCTGTGTAGTAGGCAATGGTATGCAGCAGATAATGTCATGGAGGTTCTCCAGTTTCCTGCCATGGAACTCATCGAAGATGCTTTCCTACTGAAGTTGAAGATCGAGGAAATTGAGTGCAAATGTGAAGAAGCCGAGCAACAAATTCAGCTCCTCGAAGAGGTCAAGATTGATTATGTGGAGCGATTGATCAAGAAACCGGTCTCCCTGGAACGTAAAATCTAAGTCTTTATCTGCGTTTGGCATAAGCTAGCTAAGAATGAAATGGAAACATTTGAATGCAATGCCCAGTTGGGGCTTGAGTCAGCTAATTATCCGATTGTGGATGAGTTGTTAGAGATTTGGGGCAAATGGCAAGTTTTTCTAGGCCATTAGGTTATATTTGATTTTGTAATCCCGGTTTGTGGGAATTTACTATTTGTATTATTATTTTGTAACTCGTATTTAAAGAGATGATTCCTCCTGGAAAAAGGGGGATGGAATTTGGAGGAAAAAATCTACAAGAGAGGCTGGACATGCTCTGTTTTGATACAAGCTTGTAATTTCTTGCAAATTGTTATTGAATACAGTAAAGTTATTTTTCAGGTCCACTTTTGTCTATTTGTCAAGTTTATTCGATGAATGTGTTTTTCCTCCAAGTTGCTTATATAATACTGTTTTAATCTTTGCAATTTATTAAACATATTGATCTACAGTTCTAGTTTATCATTGCTTATGATTTATGTGTTTATGAAGGTTTTAAAGAGTTTATTCTATTAAAATATTTTATCTATTTCTGCAAATGATTCTTTTAGTAAGTTACAAATGGTGTTAATTTTTCAATTAACAATCAATTACAGATTAAGTCTTGAATGTATAACAAACCTCAATTTGCCATTAGTTGATTTTCATTAATTAATTACAACTCAAGTAGGATAAGTCATTGATCTTTTATACATTTCTGTTTAATTGATAAATGATCTTATTTATTCACATATCAAGATGATCTGCACCTATTTCAAAACACCTTCTTAGGATAAGATCTAACCTAGTTTAGATTCCTTTAAGTAGATTTGTGTTTTAGACCTTTTACACTTTATTTTCTTCTTTAGACGACCGATCCTTTGGATCAAAACCTACCAACTCTTAGAGTGCCAGTGGAGGCCGAATATCCATGGGAGATTACTACACCAAACAGGCTGGGGATAGAAATGTCCTTGCATAGGGCCTTTTGAAGCTTTTAAGTCTGGGTTTTCCCCCTCTGTTGAGAGCTTAGGAACCCATTCCAACACTTTGCATACCCTACACATCCGAGGCCTCAACAAATGGCGCTAGAAGGAGGGCCAGAAGTAAACTATGCCTAAAGAGAATACTCAGAAACCTCCTCCAGCAAGAATACCGATTGTCACTCGTAGCCACACGCAGGAACCTACTTCTGTGGAGCAACTGGTGCAACATCCTACTGTTATCCCTGTGTAATGCCCGCCTCGGTACTTTAACTGATTAGACTAATGAGGGTACTAGTTTTGAAATGAACCGGCTAAGTAAAACATGAACCATTTGAATTTACTTTGAAAATGCTTATAATGAAAATGATGAATGATGAGAATGCTTTAAAATGAAAATGAAGAATAGTGTATATGCTCGACTGACTGAGACATCATGATAAATGATGAATAATTTGTATGCTCGACTGACTGAGATACTAGAATGAATGATGTAAATATTTTATATAGTGCAGCGCTACTAATGTGAGCTTGAGTGTGTGCAGTGGCAGGTAAGACGATATACCGACTGACCCACAATGGAATTTTAGGGGTCGTAAGAACGGAAAGAACACATAGGGGTACGACGACAGACTGTCGACCCTAAATTAGCAATCGACACACGGGTCGGAAGCTTGAGAGCTGGCCCGGGGAAGCGTGTGCCATACGGGCGATGTCATACTGACTTGGTCGCATACGAGAGTTGAGGGGCGCGATAAGGAGAACCTTATCCCTCAGCAGCCCTTAGTCTCCAAGAAGTGTAGTCGATAGATTGCGGTAACAACTCCTCGATCGCTACACAGTTCTCCTCACAAGAAGAAAGAAAAGAAATTGTCGGAAGGGCCCGCCGAAGAGATACCTAAACAAGAACGGGAAGAAAGAAAAGAAATTGTCGGAAGGGCCTGCCGAAGAGGTACCTAGACAAGAACAAGAGGAAGAAATTGATCAATTCTATAAATGGAAAATTTACATAAGATTTAAGAAATATTTTATTCCATTTTGTTTCATTTTATTTTGAATTATTTTTTCAAGATTTCATTTTAATTGATTTCATTAATTTGAATTATTTATTTGAATTGATTTTATCATCTCGAAAAAGAATTAAAAATATTGATTTTATTTCATTGATTTTGTTATATTGAAAAAGATTATTTATAAAAGAATTATTTATTCAACGGTTTTAATTTGATGGATTTTATTTTTTTTTATTCAAGATTTTATTTTTAATTGATTTTATTATTTTGGATTATTTTATTTTAATTAATTTTATTAATTTAAATTACTTTATCTTGATTAATCTTACTATCTTGAAAATATTTGAAAAAGATTAAAATTTAGTTAATTGATTCTTCCATTATTGAAAAAGAGTTTAATTTAGATTAGAATTTTTTAGGAAAGAGATATTTTAATTCTTTCTTTTATTCTCTTAAATTTCATAAAGAAGAGATTTAAAATAAATTAGAATTTTAGTAAAATATTCTAATTCTATTTTAGTAATTAGAAAAGAAAGGAATATAGAAAGCTTTAAGTCTAACTAAAATATTATTGATTGAACTAAAAAAGAAACTAAAACATAAGTAGGACTCTAATGAAGACAACTACACCTAACCCCCACTGATTTAGGGAATTAGGTGCACACTAAAGATATTGAGACACTTGTAATTGAGAATGATTGTAATTAAATTATTAAAATAAAATAAATATGTGCATGGACAGACACATGGCACCCAAGATTTTACTATATAATGAGGGAGGAGAAGGAGAAAAAGATATCTCTTGCTCCCTGGTGTTGGATGGGCACCGGAATCGAGAATGGATCTTGTGAATTCTTGTGAGTTGGGCTTAGCTTTCCGGGGATTGGGAAATCCCACCAGAAAGCTTACGTTGTGTGTTCTTGCGACCCCATTTGCTCGGGGGTTCGGGGTGAAGAAGAATAACCCTGATACGGTAGGGAGGTCAACCGAGGGGTCACTCGGTACTTTGTCAGGAAATTGGATTGGATTGTGCGGAAACCACTTCAAGGACTCCATCGATTCGCTGGACCAACCGTCAAAAACAGGTTTGAAGTATTTAGTTTATTTATTTTGCTAACTCTTGTGGTGGAATCAATAAATCTGGGTATATAGTTTTATTTATTAACATTCATGTACTGCAATAGATAGAACTAGATCTGTGGCCTCTATATCTTCTTCTGAAAAAAATCGTACTGGAAGTTCTGAAATTAATTATACTTATATTTTCAAATTCCGTGAAAGCCTTTTTGGGGAACCCCAAATGGGGGTCCCTACATTTGGTATCAAAGCGAGGCTAATCCTTGAGGGAACTGGACTCATAACTTTTCAGGGGCTGTCGGTATCTTCGTCAACGATGGACTAATCTGGATAGCTGATTCAGCCACTACTTCAACAGTTTTTCAAGGTGTTGATATTTGAATAATGATTTGGAAATCGATCTATTTAATAAATTTTAATTTCTGTTCTCTCTATTTTTATGATATATATGTATTACAAACCTTTTGTGAAGGTACAAAAATTTTTGGATTAAGTTTTACAACCCTCTGCTCAACTTTTAGATATACCGAACTCATAGGGAAACGCAGAAGGGTGGATCCTGTTCCTTGAACTTTAAACTCTATACTCTTGTCCATATAATCCGAACTCATGTAAAATCGCAGAGACATTTGATCGAGTTTCTTTAAAGTTTAACTCTGTCTTTAATAAGTTTATATACCCGAATCCATGTGAAACCCATAAATAGACAATCGATTGGTTTCCATAAGGTTTTTGACTCTATCCTCATAATTTGTGCATTTCGAATCTTATATTTTTACTCAGCACCTCCAGAGTTAATTGCTGAACCGATCTATCTCCTGAGACTTTAAACCCTGTTTTTATAATAATTTCGATTCCAGATTTAATCGTTGAACTCGATCTAGTTTTTTGAGATCTTAAATTCTGCCTATTTTGTGAATTCGTTTCCAGATTTAATTGCCAAAATCGATCTACCATTCTGAGATTGAGCTCCGCTGTACTGTAATTTCAATTCCAGATTTAATTGTTGAACTCGATCTAGTTTTTTGAGATCTTAAATTCTGCCTATTTTGTGAATTCGTTTCCAGATTTAATTGCCGAAATCGATCTACCGTTCTGAGATTGAGCTCCGCTGTACTGTAATTTCGATTCCAGATTTAATTGTTGAACTCGATCTAGTTTTTTGAGATCTTAAATTCTTCCTATTTTGTGAGTTCGTTTCCAGATTTAATTGTCGAAATCGATCTACCGTTCTGAGATTGAGTTCCACTGTACTGTAATTTCGATTCCAGATTTTATTGTTGAACTCCATCTAGTTTTTGAGATCTTAAACTCTGCCTAATTTGTGATTTCGTTTCCAGCTTTAATTATTGAAATCGATCTACTTTCTTTCTGAGATTTTTAAAATCTGTCTGTATCGTAATTTCGATTCCAGAAGTAATTGTCGAATTCACCACGTTTCCATTTCAACGGAATTTGCAAATTCATACTCAAATCGTGCCTTGATCTTGAAGTCTGCGCGTTCATTTCGTTTTAGGATTGGCCTCTTCACCCTCAGAAACGAACCTCGATTTGAACCCTCTGCGTGTGATTTCACTTGAATTGGTACCTTCACGCTCATAAGCGAAATCTGATATCTTTTAAAGAAAAATCACTTGTTGTCCAGATCTGTAATTCTTTCTTGTCATATTGTTTTTCTTTCTTTTTTTTTCATATTCCGTTGCCATCGTGGAGATGCGGCGTGGTTATGCACTGATAGCATAATGTTGATCCTGGTAGAAGATCTTTAACTCTGCATTTCAACTTTATGCGATGGAGATACGCCCTCATGAGAACTCTGGTAAGAGGCGCCTTCACAAAATGCAGGGTAAGTATTACTGTGTTAGCTCATCTGCATAGGGTAGAGATGGGACAGCAATAAATTACACAGTCTATAAATTACAACCTGTACAATGCAATTTACATATTTAATTGCATGGATATGGTAATGGTTGAAATCGTATTCACTGGAAACTTAAGTGCACGGATACAGTAATTGATGGAATCATATTCCTTTTTAAATGTTAATTGTCTTGCTAGGATTATAATTACGTCGATATGGCATTCCTAGAAGATGTAATTCCTGTAAAAAAAATTAAAAAATCCCAATTGTTATTGCCAGAAATCATTCTTTTCCGTTGTAGTTCATGGATATCCCTTGGGTAGGAAGATCATGTATATTTTCGTTCTAGCAGACTTGATCTCTGTAGTGGGGTATTCCTTATGCATTGGAACAAGGTCGAACTGGAGTTCTCTTTTTCCATCTACGCGTCATTCTTAGTAAACACTTGTTGCCCCGTGATTGTTGGTACTTACATACCTTTGTTGTCGACCCAGTATTGCCTTGACCAGGAGGTCGGTTGAGATCTACCCTTGCCACTTGTTGAAAACTCATGTGACTCCCTGTCTACCTACCTTAAGGCTGAGAGTAACCGGTTGCTGCCACATTCGCCCATGCTAATATTTCGGGTAGTGGTTGAACCATACTTCCAGCACCTGTCGAGTGCGCACGCTGGCCAACCGTCTTACCTGCGACAACTAATAGTATGTATTCGACCGTCGTCCACATCAAGCAGTTTTGCATTTCATTATAGTTCATTAATAGTATGTGAGAAGGCATATGCACTTGGGTTCACATATTATAAATTATTGTTAAAATTTTGATAGGAATCCTTTCACTAATGGAGAAATCATATTACAATGTGCCTTAGAATTATACTTATTTTTTATTCGATAAAAGGGAGATGTCGAACAAACCCAGAAATAAGAAGATGGATCCATTGCGAATTTTGTTTAAAATCTCCGTGAAGCCATTTATAAAATTTAATTGAAATTCTCTGTCTAAGTGCATGAAGGGCCGATCTATTAAGGATCGATGCCATGGTTCTAAATACAATTTTATGTGTAAGAGGCGAGGACAACGATCTCTGTGATGGCGGATTGTTGCAGAACTCTGTGCAAACCCATGGTTGCATTTTAGTATTAGATTCCTACGATCCTTGGATTGCTGCATCCTGAAATTTATACATCTGTCTATGACAACATTGGTTATCTTAAATTCAATTTGAAATTTAACACATCCATTCCATGACAATGCTGGTTATTTTAATTTCAATTTAAGATCCTCTTAAAATTCTAAGCTAACTTGTAGAATCTGAGTGAATAACCCAAAATTCACGAAGCTTCTGTATCATTTACCTCACATCTCCCCTACCGAATCGGTGGCAATGAGAATCAATTTCTATTTAAACGCCAAGCCATCTCTGTAACTTCTTTCATCACCCGCCGAATCGAAATTATTTCAACGCAGTTGACCTGGCGATGACATGTTTCTTTTAATCCCTGTATTAATAAATTTGCTATCCATCCCAGAGCATTTCTCTAGTCAGGTCGGATCTCTACTTTTTTACCACAAATTCAGCAACGGCCCAAACCCTCCAGCGCTGGTCGTGATTGGTTTATTTACTGATGTATGGAGTAGTGGTCTTCTAGTCCGCCACTGAAATTTTATTATCGATAGTAGAGGTCATGATAAATGAGTCATATAAGAAAAAGTGGTTAAGGTATGTTTCATTGAAAGCTAATTAGAAATAAAAATAGATAGGTTATTATAATGTATTCTATGCACTTATTCCAAATAAGAAAAATGGTTATCATTTTAGTTATGTACTCTTCCATTAGTTAAAAAGTGATTAAGGGAATGTAGGTTGGAACTTCGACATGTCCTTTGAGGTGTGAAACTATTGTAGATAGATTTCTATTATACTTCGTATGATGAAAATGGAATATGTGAAATTATGGTAGTTTAGAAATAATATGAATGTTATTTTAAAATTTGCAAAAGAGTTACTTTATGCTGAATAATGTATGTATAGTTATTTTATTGTAGAAAAAAAAAGAGGATCATTTAATATTTGTGAAGAGTATCTATATCGAGTAAGGTAAATTGTTTACCTAGTAACATGCATAGTTAATATATGTTGTAGATAGCATATGTATAAGATGTCGAGAAAAGAAAGCAAAGCTTGATTCAATTTAGTTAAGGTTGAAAGGGAGAGAATTAAAGTATAAAAGATTAATATGTTTTCTAAATCGAAGTATGTAATTTGTTTAAGGAAACTCCCTTCACTTATAGAATTATCTAATTCATTTAGTGGGGAAGTGGTACAATAGATATAGGTTAACTTCTGTGATATATTAATCTGAGAAAAGGATTTTCATTAGTTGAATTATATGAATTGCTGACCATTTTTTTTTTGGATATGTACACTTCATTCAATTAGGGAAAAAGTTATTAAAACATATATAAATTATGTTTAATTTATGGAAGGTATTTCTTTTCGTTGAGATATGTATACTCTGTGTCAATAAGGAAGGGGACTTTTGTAAATGCACTTCTATAATCAAATTACAATTGTTATGTTTCATTAACATGACTTTTATATTATTGAGATTACAGTCTTTATTATATACATGTATTGTGTATCAATATAATGTCTTTTTAAATCTTTTTTAGAATGATTCTTACACTATTGAATTAAATAGATTATGTTCAAATAGAATGTAAGACATAGTTATTGTGGATGTATTTGAGGATATATGACAAGTAATGGCCATATATGAATTTAAGAAAGAAGTGCTTAGATAATTTTGAAGGTGGGATGCTTATGATTTACTATCAAGAAGGGATGAGTATAAAATGTTTAATAATGGGAGATTGTGACTTACGATGAGCAATGCATGGAGATCGACATGTAAAAATCAGAGTTGCGGTTTTACTTCTTCTCCTTTGGCAAGGATACTTCCAGCTTCTCGAACAGAAATTAATTATACTTTGGATTATGTGAAGAGAGAGGTTGCATGTAAGATTGGTTTAGGAATGGTTAAGGTATGTAATGATTTGGAAGGGTAAATTCTTATGTCGAAATTTGGATATTGTCTTAAACATATGATAGTTATACGTAATTATAGAAAAGGAAGAAGTTGGAATTGAAGGTTTTTATCCCTTATGTTGAAATGTGCCAGTTCTTTAAGAATTTTTGTAAATGATGTACTTATAGTTTTGTTGAATGGATAGATTTTCTCGTAGATGATTTCAATCCCGGTTACAATTAGCGATGACAAGGGAGAACTGTTGTGGGGATTGCTACACTATGAAAGGTACGATTTAGTTATATTGTCAATTATGAGATGTATACTTCTATGATGGTAGAAAAGAGGAAATGAAATTTTATTATCAATTGTGGTTATGTTGAAGAAATGAATGTGGGAAGAAAGAAAAAAACTCACCATGGAAGCACATGAGACTAAACTTCGGGATGAAGTTTTAATAAGAAGGGGTGTATGTAATGCCTGCATCGGTACTTTAACTGATTAGACTAATGAGGGTACTAGTTTTGAAATGAACCGGCTAAGTAAACCACGAACCATTTGAATTTACTTTGAAAATGCTTATAATGAAAATGAAGAATAGTGTATATGCTCGACTGACTGAGACATCATGATAAATGATGAATAATTTGTATGCTCGACTGACTGAGATACTAGAATGAATGATGTAAATATTTTATATAGTGCAGCGCTACTAATGTGTGCTTGAGTGTGTGAAGTGGGAGGTAAGACGATATACCGACTGACCCACAATGGGATTTTAGGGGTTGTAAGAACGGAAAGAACACATAGGGGTACGACGAGAGACTGTCGACCCTGAATTAGCAATCGACGCACGGGTCGGAAGTTTGCGAGCTGGCCCAAGGAAGCGTGTGCCGTACAGGCGAGGCCATACTGACTTGGTCGCGTACGAGAGTTGAGGGGCGCGTGATAAGGAGAGCCTTATCCCTCAGCAACCCTTAGTCTCCAAGAAGTGTAGTCGATAGATCGTGGTAACGACTCCCCGATTTCTACACAATTCGCCTCACAAGAAGAAAGAAAAGAAATTGTCGGAAGGACCTGCCAAAGAGGTACCTAGACAAGAACGGGAAAAAAGAAAAGAAATTGTCGGAAGGGCCTACTAAAGAGATACCTAGATAAGAACAAGAGGAAGAAATTGATCAATTGTATAAATGGAAATTTTACATAAGATTTAACAAATATTTTATTCCATTTTGTTTCATTTTATTATTTTGAATTATTTTTTCAAGATTTCATTTTAATTGATTTCATTAATTTGAATTATTTATTTTAATTGATTTTATCATCTCGAAAAAGAATTGAAAATATTGATTTTATTTCATTGATTTTGTTATATTGAAAAAGATTATTTGTAAAAGAATTATTTATTCAAAGGTTTTAATTTGATGGATTTTATTATTTTTTTATTCAAGATTTTATTTTTAATTGATTTTATTATTTTGGATTATTTTATTTTAATTAATTTTATTAATTTGAATTACTTTATCTTGATTAATCTTACTATCTTGAAAAGATTTGAAAAAGATTAAAATTTAGTTAATTGATTCTTCCATTATTGAAAAAGAGTTTAATTTAGATTAGAATTTTTTAGGAAAGAGATATTTTAATTCTTTCTTTTATTCTTTTAAATTTTATAAAGAAGAGATTTAAAATAGATTAGAATTTTAGTAAAATATTCTAATTCTATTTTAGTAATTAGAAAAGAAAGGAATATAGAAAGCTTTAAGTCTAACTAAAATATTATTGATTGAACTAAAAAAGAAACTAAAACATAAGTAGGACTCTAATGAAGACAACTACACCTAATCCCCACTGATTTAGGGAATTAGGTGCACACTAAAGATATTTAGACACATGTAATTGAGAATGATTGTAATTAAATTATTAAATTAAAATAAATATGTGCATGGACAGACACATGGCACACAGGTTTTTACTATATAATGAGGGAGGAGAAGGAGAAAAGGATATCTCTTGCTCCTTAGTGCTGGATGGGCACCGGAATCGAGAATGGATCTTGTGAATTCTTGTGAGTTGGGATTAGCTTTCCTAGGGTTGGGGAATCCCACCAGAAAGCTTGCGTTGTGTGTTCTTGTGACCCAATTTGCTCGGGGGTTCGGGGTGAAGAAGAATAACCCCGATACAGTAGGGAGGTCAACCAAGGGGTCACTCGGTACTTCGTCAGGAAATTGGATTGGATCGTGCAGAAACCACTTCGAGGACTCCATCGATTCGCTGGACCAACCGTCGAAAACAAGTTTGAAGTATTTAGTTTATTTATTTTGCTAAATCTTGTTGTGGAATGAATAAATCTGGGTATATAGTTTTATTTATTAACATTCATGTACTGCAATAGATAGAACTAGATCTGTGGCCTCTATATCTTCGTCTAAAAAAAATCGTACTGGAAGTTCTGAAATTAATTATACTTATATTTTCAAATTTCGTGGAAGCCTTTTTGGGGAACCCAAAATGGGGTCCCCTACACCCTGCTACCCCTATAGCTCATTGAGATCCTAAAACAAGGGATGTTATCATTATATCACCCACTATAGGACCTATCTTACTTGAAGAGATACTCAAAAGGTCTAATGATAGTGTTGTCGGGTTACAACAGAGATTCTCTGTAGAGAGAAATCAAGGATTAGCAGCAATTCACCAATAAAATACTAATCCACAAGGAAACATTCAAGATAATCAGGATAATCCAAATTTAGCACAGCAAGATATTGAACGAAATAATTCATCAAATCAACAACAACTCTATGAATTTGATCTTGATTTATTGTTTACTGAAACAGAACAAGTCTCACACACAATTGTTTCGGGTGGACCCCCACCCTCTCCTCCTTCATCATCATCCTCCTCATCTAAGAGTGGACATTCTTCTAGCTCTTCATCAGAAGAAGAAGAAGAAGAACCTATGGCTAGGGAAGGATAGAACAGACCTTGGCTCGACCAAGATGTTGTATTCATACTTGGGGATCAACAAAGATTTCCAAATAACCCTGAGAAGTGGCTTCCCAAATTCAATCTAGATGATAAGTCACATGCATTAGATCATATCAAAACTTTCATGTAGGCTATTAGAATTAGGATTGTTATCCATGAAGATGTGGTTTGCAGACTCTTCCCTTACACGTTTGAAGGAAAGGCATCCACATGGTATTTTTCCTTGGAAGCCAGAACCATAACATCATCGGATGAGTTTGAAAACAAAATTATCCAAAAGTTTGGGGATGACAAAACACCACAGGATTTATTTTTGGATTTATCCTCTATGAAAATGAAAGGTAAAGAAAGGGTCAAAGATTACAATCAGATATTTTCTTGCCTAAAAAATAGAATCCCTGCCACTGTTCTTCCAGCATAAGAGCTTTTGGTTGTCGATTATGAAAAGGGTCTATCTGTTCCCATTGCAATGTGGGTCAAAAGAGCACACAAAGACAACTTGTTTGAGGCTTATGCTAAAGCCATTCAAGTTGAAAAGGACATCTATTGTCTGAAGGATAATCCTGATGCTGTGGAGGAACAACCCTCTACTTCCACATCTAGGAAGAAAATTGATAATGCTCCCAAGCCCATTACCCAAAACAAAGACCTCTTTGAAATGACAGACATTGAGAAGTTCCTCCAGAAAATGTCAAATGAGATGGTTGATATAAAAAAGAACAATAATGAGAATCAAAACAAGAACAAAGGTTTTGTAAGGCCACCTTTCAGGAGACCTTATCAACCTCCCCAAAATCCACCACATCCAAACCCTAATGAAGGATTGACTTCTGAAGAGATCTATTCCATTTTAAAATCCCTAGCCACTGAGTCACAAAATGTCCATGAACTTTCTGATGATCAAACAGGCCAAGATCCACAGTTACCAGACGAGGGAGATGAAGAAGAGGATCCACAAATTAATACTATTAGCTATTTCTATGAACTACCAATGAATGAAGAAGAGGAAGAAACTGAGACAGTGTTCAACGTTCAAAACCCTTATAATACTAGGTCAAGACCACAACCTGTTCAGAAACCATCACCTTCAACACCACCTCCCAACAAACAAAAAAACTGTTCCTCAAAAGGATACAGTAATTCGTGAATTGGAGTATAGTTTAGCTGAATATTTAAAAAGAGTTAAAGCAAACATCTCTTTGTTTGAACTTCTAAATATCCCTTCCATGAGGGATTCTTTACCCAAAAGCATGATAGTCAAACAACCTAGAGAATCACAAAATAACAACTTAGACTATTTCACTAAACCAGAAGATTAGAAAGCTGGAAGCAAGAGAACACCTCCTTTCTTGCTAACCTTTGAAATCTTCAACAGAAACGTACACAATTACATGATAGACTCTGGTGCTTCTTCCAATGTAATGCCACTGTCTGTCTGTAGAAAAATCAATGCCACTTGGGAACCCTGTCCTACTCAGATTGTCCAACTTGAGAGATCTAAAGTAAGAGTAGTGGGAAGATTGAGAAATGTATTGCTGACATTATCTATTGATCCTCGGACTCACCAGACTATTGACATTGTTGTAGCTGACATCCCTGAAGCCTATGGGATGTGGTTGAGTAGAGACTGGTCAGAGAAGCTCAAGGGCTACTTTGCTACTGATTGGTCTCATTTGTGGTTACCCTGCAATGGACAACCGAACAAAATAAATATTAGTAGGGATCCATTCATGAAGCAAACTGTCACTGATCTAAATGATTCGAGTGAACCTTCCTGTTATTTTAGCTCACATATTGATCATTTTACATTTTATAACTTTTTTGGAGACTTTCCAACTGATTCTTCACTAGAGAATGTGCAAAATGAATCTCAGATTGCTAATGTTACTACTGTACCATTCTCTGGAACTATTGTACATAATGTGTATAATGTTAATACAAATTTTAAAATTGATCCCATTGCATGGACCTTATTCTTTGATGGCTCCAGATCCAAGGATGGAGCTGGTGTAGGGTGTGTCCTTATTGACCCCAAAGGGACCAAGACCATGATTGCTTGTAGGATTGAATTTGAATGTACAAACAATGTAGCTAAATATGAGGGTCTAGTGCAAGGACTCAAAAAGGCTATTGATATGGGTGCACAAGTGATAGAATGTTATGGTAATTCATAAATTATAGTTAAGCAAGTAAGGAACAAGATACATTGTCTGTCTCCTCGTTTAACTAATTATCAGAAGATGGTAAGAGAACTCACCAATTATTTCACTGCATTCAACATCAAGTCTATCCCTAGGTCACAGAACTTTGATGCTGACCTTTTAGAAAATACTGCATCTAGGCTGATAACACCAGAAGGCTTGTCCCCCAAAACCTTTTCAATTGAACTTATGTATAGGCCTTCTATCCTTGATATTGTTACAAACTGGAAAGTGTTTGATGATTAGCAGATCCTAGACTTTATCTTAGCTCAAGATACCTTTCAATACATGGCAATAGATGAAGCTGAACATGAAAGATCTCTGTCTGATCCTTCAAACATTATCCCAAAATCAGTGATCAATCTAGAAAACTTTTATTACCTGCAGGACAAGTTTAAACGCAAGACCAACTACAAGACACAAAGTTCATCATTGAATTATGAGCCAGTCAACCTTGGTACTGAATAGAATCCCAGATGTATTAACCTTGGAGTTGACTGCTCTATTGATGAAAGAAAGGCTTTCATCAGATTGTGTAAAGAGTACAAGGATGTTCTAGCCTGGACCTATGACGAACTTAAAACCTTTGATACTAGCATTATGCATCACAACATACCCATGAAGACAGAAGTGAAACCTTACCAACAAAAACTGAGAAAGATGCATCCTAGTTTGGAACCCTTTGTGAAAAAGGATTTGAAAAGCTACTGACAGCCCGAATCATATTCCCTGTCAGACACACACAATGGATAGCAAATCTAGTACCTGTTCGGAAAAAGAATGTGGAAATCAGACTTTGTGTTGACTTCAGGAATTTGAACAGAGCTTCCAAAAAAGATAATTACCCTGTTCCCCCTATGGAACAGATTTTGCAAAAGGTAGCTGGATCATAGATGTTCTCTCTTGGATGGTTTTTCGGGTTACAACCAAGTCATGGTTGCCCCTGATGACCATCTGAAAACAACTTTCAGAACCCCCTGGGGCACTTTTTCCTACAGGCAAATGCCCTTCGAACTGATAAATGCAGGAGCCACATTTCAGAGAGCTGTGGATGTAGATTTCAGAGGTTTGATGCATAATTTTGTCATAGTTTATCTTGATGACATTACTATTTATTCGAAGAAATGACATGAACATTTATCTGCTTTGAAACAGGTTTTTGAACGTTGTAGGAAGTAGGAAATCTCTCTGAACCCCAAGAAATCTATCTTTGCAGTGACGAAAGGTAAGCTCCTGGGTTTCATTGTTTCCAAAGAAGGTATCATTATCGATCCTAAATGCACTGATGCTATTTCAAAGATCGGTTTGCCTGGTTCCCGCAAAGCCATGCAATCATTCCTCGGTAAGACCAATTTTGTGCATAGGTTTGTTCCCAATTTTGCACAGATTGTTAAGCCTTTGCAACAGTTAGTTAAGAAGGATGTACCGTTTAGTTGGTCGCAGGAACATAAAGATGCATTCGATCAAATTCGAAGGGCCATTGCAGAAGCTCCTTCTCTGATGTCCCCAGATTTTGACAAGGATTTTATTCTATACACTTTCGCTACTGATTTTTCTTATACAGCTATTTTGACACAGAAGCATGACAATGATACTGAGATCCCAATTTCCTTCATGAGTTCAACATTTAAGGGAGCTAAACTTAATTACTCCCAAATTGACAAGCAGGCTTATGCATTTTACAAGTCTGTGAAGCATTACAGGCCCTATTTATTGAAATCTTGGACGAAGGTAATTGTGCCATACACTGCTATCAGAAATGTGCTGGTCCAGAAAGAGTTAGGCGAGAGAAGAGCCCATTGGATGACAGCCTTATAGGAATATGACCTGGAAATTAGGCCAGCCAAAATTGTAAAAGGGCAGGATTTATGCCTTCTTACTGCTCAGTCAAATGATCTAGTTCAGCAGCAAACTGAATGGGAGCAGGAAGAAAACATTCCTACAGGTTTTGTTAATGTAATAGATACTCCACCATCTGAATGGTATGACCATATCAGGTTTTTTTTAAACCATGGATTCGCTCCTGAAACCCTAGACTTCTTGAAATGTAGAGCTTTGAGATTAAAGTCTGCTCCTTACCAATTTATTGATGGAGTTCTGATTAGAAAAAATTATGATGGAGTCTTTCTCAGGTGTTTGGAGGAAAATGAGACTGATGACATTCTTTTCCAATTCCATGCAGGACCTCCTGGAGGCTATTTTTCAGGTGAAATAACTGCACACAAGATTGTCAGAGCTGGATATTATTGGCCTACCCTATTTAATGATGCCTATGCTCATGCTAGAAGGTGTGAACCATGTCAAAAGTGTGCAAGCAAATTCAAAAAACCTTCCTTTCCTCTGCAGCCAGTAACAATTCAGTTTCCATTTCAGCAATGGGGACTGGATTTTGTTGGACCAATTAATCCCACCTCCTCCCTTCAACATAGGTATATCCTCACAGGAACTTACTACTTTACCAGATGGGTAGAGGCAGCCCCCCTTAGGCAGTGTAACACAAACCAAGTAATTTCTTTCCTCGACAGCCAGATAGTTACCAGGTTTGGTGCTCTAGAGTATCTTGTCTTTGATAATGCATCTTACTTTTCCTCAATTCATTTGACACAGTATTCCCTTGAGAAACGGTTTAAAATAAAAATTTCTTCCAATTATTACCCTCAGGGTAATGGGCTTGCTGAATCTTCTAACAAGAACCTGATAAACATTTTGAACAAGACAGTATCCTCTCATCACAAAGATTGGCACACACAACTCTATAATGCTCTTTGGGTAGATCGAATCACTCCAAAGGCAGCTATTGGAAACTCTCCCTATTGCCTAGTTTATGGCAAGGAATCCATTCTACCATCTAATCTCGCCATACCCTCATTACAGTTATCTCAATCCTTTTAGGAAGATGATTCCTCCCCTCTTCAGCAGAGAATTGATACTTTGCTTAAGCTAGAGGAAGATAGAGAGCAGGCTAAAAATAAATTATATCATCATCAACAAATGGTTAAGAGGTGGTTTGATGAGAAATCCTCTTCAGACAAGGAATTTTCAGTAGGAGACTTGGTTCTAAGATGGTATAAGCAAAATAAGGATAAAAATAATTATACCAAGTTTCAGCGCCTTTGGCTTGGACCTTTCATTATTACAGAAAAGATTGGTCCAAGTACAGTTCGGTTGCAGACACTGGAGGGAGTCATTGACACTTATCCAGTGAATGTTTCACTGCTCAAGAAGTATTTTGTCTGAACATTCTGATGCACTTTGTACATAGGTTTGGTGTGTTTTATATTTTCTTTGTCTTGATTGGTTTTCTTTTATTGGTTTTTCTTCTAATAAATTCCACACATTTGGTAATGGTTGGTAGTCAGCTTATTTCAAGAATCATTTTAACTGAAGTTTTGGAATACTCTGTCAGTCTTGAACGTTTTCAACCTGTGTCAAAATTTGTTTTACAAAGAATAGATAGTCATTAAATGCGGGACTTTGATTGATACCTTTCCACCTTGGTCATTATCTTACACATGCTTTATTTTTTTAATTGAGGTTGTGGAAAGTAACTGGATTTTGTGTTTTATATTTCATTAGTGTAGCACAGCATATCTCAATAACTTGGTCAACCTTTGTCTACTCTAGATCCTATCACAATCACCTTGAAAAGTAATGTTAGTTAATAAACGTGGATTACAGGATGGGGGGTCTTATTTCAATCCAACCCATTAGGTTCATAGATGTGAGTGGAATGACATCTACACACCACGCCACCAAACTTGGAAGATGATTTTCAGTTTACTGAAAGTTGGAATATCCTATTATAGGTTGGTCCATTCATGATCTGCAAAGCATCAGTGAGTAATGCCACTGTTATATGGTCACCAAGCCATAGTGGTGTCATGTAATTCACACCCTAATAAAATTTCTATTTTACTTTTCTTTATAAGACAATGTTGCATATAAGGACAGGGGGGTCTTATCGATAATAAGCCAACCCTGCCATGATCATGGGTTTGATGTTGGACTGAAATCATCTGCATATGGTCACCAAGACATGATGATTGCTTTCAGTATCATAGCTGGAAGACAAGGAGTCTCATTACTGAGCTAGTTTGTTCAGTTTCTAGATTAAGTTTGTGAGTGGCATTGTCAAAAGATGATCACCAAGTCAGGGAAGTGGTCTTATGTCAATGGGGTCTTATGTAAAGATTTTATGTTTCTTAAAAAAAATAAAAAATAAAAGAGAGAAAATGAATAGATTGGCAATAATGTATCCATATGTAAGTAAAATAAGTCAGGGTGATATATGATTTGGATATCCAAAGCATTATGAAGCTTACCTCTAGGTTCATCTAAAAGTTGTCTTCCTATGATTACACAATGGAAAAAGGGTTTGTGTTGTTTTTCAGATCTCCTTATCAAATTTGCATTATCTTTAAATTGATCATGGATGGGAATGTATCAATCTTATGTTTATTCTGCTTATTGATTGTCATTTCTATAAACATCTTCTAAAAATTCAGGTTGAAAATCAGTTAGCTGACATACTTTCTTTGACCGAAGTTTTGTTTGCAGAGATAACTGGTTCTTCCCAACCAATTGCCATTTGTTGTAGGTACAACAAATCCCATGATCAAATGATCATGGGAGCCCAAATTTTTGTAAATACAAAGGTATTTAGGTAAGTTCCTTGATGAAAGACAAGATTCTTAAAACCTTGTTTGTATGATCTTTTACCTTTTCCTTTTGGTTTATGTAATTATCATTTTTTCCCTTAGAAAAAAATCTGAGTCTTTCATTGTTTTCTTGATTTTCGGGAAGCCTTCATTCCTTTCAAAATGTAATCTTCAACCCGAAATCCCGAAACCCAAAATCCCGCAATTACGGATTGTGGGAATCGTTTGTTTTTTATTTTGGAATTTTGTTAACCCGAAACCCACAACCCGAAATTGTGTGTTGCGGGAAGACTGTGTGATTATTTTTGGAAAAATCGATCCCGCAACCCGAAAACTGCAAAATCCGGATTTCGGATTGCGGAAACTTGTTATGTTAATAAACCGCGTTTTGTGTTCCCGAAATCCGCAACCCACAATTTCAGGTTGCGGGATGCGGGAAAGTTATTTCGATTTTTTAAATGTTGCTTTCATTCTCGAAACCCGCAACCCAAAATTTTGGGTTGCTGATTTCGGAAACACGTTTGTCTATTTTGCGCATTTTGTAAAACCCGCAACCCAGAATTTCGGATTGCGGATTTCGGGAATTTTGAATAAAGTTTGAATTTAAAATTTATGAACCCGATCCCGCATCACGTAGGCACTAATCCCAGCCGTCTGTTTCTTTTAAACCTACGGTCCAGATTTGATCCGACCAAAACACAATAAATATTGATTTTTCCATATTTTTCATTATCATTTTTACTGTCGAAAATTCACTCTGCTATGTGGATTTTACTGTCGATTTCTTACCAGGACCACCTTCACGAATTTTCAGTCATTTTCAGGTTGGTTTGTTGTCATTTTTTCATTTTCTATTTACGGTTTCCTGTTTATGGTTTGGTTTTGATTTTTGTTTTATTTATTTATAAGAATTTCCCAAGCGTTGCCAAAATGTCTCAGAATACCCGGTCTAAGACACTTCACAAGGATTTACTGACCAAAGACCCCAATTTTGGCATCTTCTCAAACACTAGTGAGAGAGTCACTGAAACCTATCAAATGGATTGGTCCAAAATCTATGCAATTTTTGATAATGATGACCTGTCCAATATCAAAGAAGACCAACCTGCGTATGAGAAAATTAGGGCTTCTCAAATCCATGCCATTGTTGCTCGTCCTGCTATTCTACCTTATACAGACCCTGTTAAATGGATTGTGGAAAATGCTAACCCTAAGGACCGGTCGTTTAATGATAGCACAGGGTCACAATTGGCTACCTTTCGCCCTGAATTTTTTATCAGAGCTTTTGCTCTCAAGATGGTTGTACAAATCCTTAGTCCTGATTTCATTCAATCCTCTAGGACTGGATACAATTTTAATGAAATGATGAAATCATGGATGGTTAAACCTAGCAGCTTTGTGCCGAAGGCTGATAACCTTTATCCTATTGCTTGGCTCAAGGAACCTTACTCTTTATTCATAGCCATACTCTGTAGGCTATTTGGCCTTCCCAACTGTTCACTCTTTAAAGCCGAATGGGCTCCCATAGTTCACCGTGTGTTAACAACAGGAGAATCTTTCCCTTGGGCGTCTATCCTGTCTTCAGAAATTAAAACAACAATTCAAGATTATCAAAAGGCACCTGCCTTAAGAAAGCCACATTTTTACCTGTCGGCCTTCATCCTTGATGTCTTTTGCTCTGAGTTTCAATATCCTAACTTGGGGTGGAATTGGACACTTGAAGCTCCACCAGTTCATATATACCATTCTGCACTGTGGGAAAGTAATTATGTGCCCCTTCTCTATGACATATGTGACCATTTCATGGACAATATTTATTTCAAAATATTCAAACAAGAAGCTCCCGCCTTTTCAGCTAATGCCAGGACCTTCATCATGTTGGTTGTGGAGCATGATCTCCATATTCAAAGATATTATTATTCAACCGTGTCCGTACACCAGGTTTGGTTATGATCCCGGCACGATACTCAGGGGGTCCGGGGGGCGCGGGGTCCATCGGGCCCCCGTCGGTGGTTTGGGGCAAACAGCCCCAAGTTATGGGGGTTCAGGGGCAGAGCCCCTGAGAAGGGGGTTTGGGGGCAATGCTCCCGAGAAAATGGGGCTTCGAGGGTGTAGCCCTCAAAGAACATTTTTGGGGCTGTTTTCGCCACCAGTTTTTGGGCCCATGGTTTTGGGTAACCCATGGTATTTTCCCATTGTATTTCGCTTATAAAAGAAAGACATTATAACACGGATAGAGTTGATGTATTAGGTTTTATGCATTGTAAATATCTCTGAGATCGGTAGAAAGACTGTGAGACAGTGAAGAGGAAGTACAGCGGTTGTTCTGTACGTTGTATCACTTCACTTTGCTGGATGGAATAATAATAAGGACTGGAAACTTCAATGTGGACATAGCCTAAGTTCGATGAACCACAATATATCTGTGTCTCTCTTGTAATGTGTATGTGTGATTATATTTGTATTTATGTTTATTGTTATTGCTCTGCACTCCTGTTTTTCTAACACATCAATACAATTGGTGATTGGTCTGTTTGTGAGTCTTTCTCATATATCGGATTCTGGGGAAGTGACATTGTTCACCTTCTGCCAAGAATAGTGCCTGACAGGTTGGTTATTCAAGAAGTCTCCGATCAAACTGTCACTGATGGTGTCTACAAGAAGCTTACTGGTCCCAAATAGAGGGGCTAGCCTAAGTTCTCTTTAAATCTTGGGCCATTAGTCATTCCCACCTCAACTTGGGCTACAGTGCTTGGTGATCAAATGGTTCCTTTGAAGTTGGGTAGAGTCCCCAAAAGAAATCGTAATCCTAAGAAGTTCCTAGATGCACATTTTAAGTAGTATCATATGAAAATGGACTATGTCCATGAAGAACTCCCAGATGAATCCATCTACCAAGGAGTGAATACTTTTTCTGAAGTCTTGGCTAGGGCCAAGAGTTTGGATGAGCAGCAACAAATTATGGCATACCAGAAAGAAATAAAAACTCAAGTCTACAAGAAAATAACAATGGAATTGAATCTGATTGAGCAAGTTAGAAGGGATAAAGAACAAAAGAAAATCAAGCAAGCTAATGCCCCTCTAATGCTTACTTATATAGATGGAGATAAAGGCAAAGCTCCCATGGAGAATCCTCCTCAGGTGAAAAAAACTAAGCAGGTTAAATCTTTATTGCAAACCTCTCATAATTTCCAACAACAGTTAGCAAAATTGACTTCAGTATTGGACACTCGGATAGTTGAACCACTTAAGCTTACTATGGATGTTCAAGTGACTACTGCACCTGTACAGGTAACTACTGAGCTAAAAATAACTGAGGTCAGATCAGCCAAAAGACAGAAGATTCAGATCCCTTCATCACAGGTTCCTACTGTCGATCTCATTGATAGTGATGTTGATGATGGACCCAATTCGCCAGTGTCAGTAACTCAAGAAGTGACTGAAGAAGTAACTCAACAAGTTACTGAAGAAGTCACTGAAAAGGTGATTGAAGAAAACATTGAAGAAGTGATTGATGACTCACAAGCAGTAACAGATTTATTAAATACTATTGAAATGGATCACCTTGATCCTGATAAACAAGCATTGGAAGTGACTACTACCCCTGACATCACAACTTCATAACTGTTGTTATCATCTATTCATGATCTGTTTGTTTTGTCCCCAGGGGTTATCCCACCATTTTCCATATATCTCAACTCTTTCATACTTTTACTTCCAGAGTCACCCCACCTCTAGACAATTCAGTTTCTTTCTCCATTTCCCCATCTGTTATTGCAGAGGTTCAGTCTTTGACTGTCCCCCCGCAATTACCCATATCCACTTCATAATTACCCACTGAGAATGAGCCACCTTCAACCCCTTCTCCATTATCACCATCTGCTAATGATGATCAAGTTCCACTTTCTGAAGCCTTCACTTCAATCCCTTCTCCAACTCCTATCTCATCGGTTCCTCAAACTGTCTCTACCCCTATGGCTATTTGTTGGAGGGGCCTAGGTCGGCCTGTCGACTAGGCCCTCCGCCCGACCATTCTGCAACATATGTCGACAAGTTGTGTCGACTCGTATGGGTCGGTTCAGTTAGAAAAACCAACAGAAGGTTATGTAACTATATCTGCACATATATATATCTAGGCTGGTGAGCCGAAAGACTAGTAGAGATTGATTCTATCATTGTGTACTGCTCTTGCTGGTTAATACAAAGACTATTCTCTCTATCTGTCTCGTCTCTTGTATCTGTATCATTGTGTGTATGCTTGCTTATATTACGTAATGTATCTATAATAATTATGTGAACCTCGAGATTACAACATCTGGTTCCATTGTCGGTTGATACATGAAAAATTACTAGCAGCATGACCCATGATTTCAGAACAGGAGATTAGAGACTAGTGGGAGAAGAAAATCGCGATTTACCTGCATAATTATGCGCAATGTAACATGCTAACGATTAGCCAAGCAAGAGATCGATTCTTCTCCGAGACCCAGGAGCGATTTGTAGAATCCGTGCCGACTGCCTTGAAGAAACTTCTGGATGAATAGACTAGTCAATGAAGCAGAGCATAAATTAGTATCAAAGCTAATCAACGGAGGTCGTACAAATCTATCAGAATGGTGTGAAAATATTGCAGAAGATTTCTGTGAAGAACAGGCGATCGAAAATTGAGTATCGGTGGATGAAATAAGAAGAAAGTTCTTCACCAAATTAGCCGATCAATTTCTATGTTCTCTGCCAACATTGTTGTTTAAATTTTTGATTGAAAAAGGTGTCACACATATTGTCGAAACAAGACCGTTGTTGACCTCGCCTATTCCAAACTCTAACTGGGAGGAGAAAGAACGTAAGTGGGAAAAATTTGTAAAGGAGCGCGAATGGGAATTTTTCTTGAACAAGTGATGGTCTACACTTCCCCAATAGTCTAGAAACCGTTGGACCGTCATTGGGGGGGTGATGAAGCATGCTCTGATGTACCTAGTTTGATGAAACTCGACATATGACAAATGAAATAACTAGCAGTGGAAAAAAATCCGACCAAGACAGACTCTTAAGTCACAAAATCACCCCAGATATTCAGAAAATCGAAAGAGAAAAAAGGAGGTAGCGATGTGATGAGCTACGGGAGAAGGCAATTGTGCTATGGAGGATGTGAGGATCAAAGGATGCGACAGATGTAGAAGGGAATCTTGCAGAATCAAGTGAAGCCCGCGATGTTCGGGATGTCGAAGAAGAACTGTTGCCAATGGATGAAGACTTGTGGATAGAGCGTGGTAGAGCTCTCCAAGTTCAAATACCAGAAACAGTAGCACCTCCGTCTCCATTCTGTTTAACAGAAAGCGTTCGGGTGGAAGAAATTGTCGAAGAAAACCTTGGTCTCCATGCTAGTCAGTCGGGAGTTTGGAGTCATCGAAGCATAGAAGGAGATTATATCAATAGACTATTGATTCATCGGCCGGAAGAAGGGAATTGGATATCTTTTCAACCTGAATTTTCAAATATAATTTTTCATCTAGTGTACACAGAGCATGAAGAAGCACCCCCCCTGCCAATACCAAATTTGAGTGAGTTGACAAGCACGTCGGAAAGTCTGAGATTCAGCGAAATCCTGTTTGAGCAAAAATTTAACTGGATTTTGACATAAGTAATTGACGAAGGCAGAACTAAGTGACATTTAAGGAGATACAGTCATTGATTCCGAAGACAGAGAACCAAGTCCAGAAAGACAGCTAATTCATACTAACGAAGCACTAAGTATTGATTGTGGAAATAATCCACCCACACCTCCATCAGATTCTCAGAATAATACAATAGCAAACATGGCACACACTACAGCACACCTTCCATTCTACAAAGGAGACGAAGACCCAAGAAGACATTGGTTTGTGTGTGAAGCAATCTGGACAGCTAATCAAATTACCAATGAAGACAGACAAATTGCTAAATTTGTTGGTTCATTAAGAAAAAGAGCACCGACATATTACATGGGGTACATAGGAAAATCACCAACTGCAACAAAAGCACAAATCAAACAAAGCTTTTTGGCCTTCTTTATGATTGAAGATACGACATATCTGGCAGCAGAGCGACTAAAGACAACAATCCAAAAGCCGACAGAAACTGTCGAGGAGTACGACAAGAGGTTTAAAGACCTCTTGAGCAAATTAGACTATGAAATCGAAGAAAAACTATTAATCAAATGGTTTATTGCTGGTCTAATCAATAAATCATAATACATGTCCATCGAAAAAATGTTAATACATATGCAGATGCGCCAAGAGTAGCACTAGAAATCGAAATGGATGATGAATACCCTTTAATATCCATGGACAGCCATGTCGACAAACGACTTGAAAGTATGGAGCAAGCTATTGGAAATATGACCTTAAAAGGACCAGAGCTATGGTGTACAACTTGTCGAACCTCAGGACATACCAAAGATTCTTGTTGAAATGATGATCGGCGACAAGATGTAAAGCTCATCCAATCCAGAAGTTTCTATGATTTATGCAAAGAATATGATTTACATACCACAAATGATTGTCCATACAATCTGAAAAATAAGAAGGAAAGATGGTGTCAAATCTGTGAAGTAAATACACATTCAATCAAAGAATGTCATTTGAACCTGAAAAATCGACAAAATTATCATGCAATGTACCAAGCAAATTCTGTCGAGAAAAATCAAGACAAAAATCCAGCAAACGAAAGATTTGGGAGAAATGATGGAAGAAATAACCAGTACAATCAAAACAGGAATGACAGATACCCAAGGTATAATGATCGACAGAACGATTGGCGATATAATGGCTACAATAGACATGGTGGATATCAGAGTCGCAGTCGTGGAAGTGGAGGTCGAGGCTTTTAATATGGTCGACCTGGTGCATGTTTTACATGCTTCAACAAGAATCATTGACACTCCGAATGCCCTTATAAGGAAATAACTGATCTCAAATTTTGTACAAAGTGTGGGGTAGGCGATCACTATTTAGAGGATTGCCCTACCATGATCGAGAATATAAATAATAATAAAAAATGTTCATGTTTTATCTTGTGTTCAAAAGAATGATGTGCTCCAAACAAAAAACTTGCAAATTGTAACAAGGCAAGGCACTCATATTGGTCAAGATAAACCTCAGATAACTAGAATTGTGGATAAGGAGGATTATCCAAATCCTATAAAACAAAAATCTGTGTACAAAGATGTGTCTGACATATTTCATGATTTAGCAACACATGAAGAAACTCTTAATGAATTGCTCAAATTAATTTCAAAAGAAGAAGCTGTAGGGAAAATGATTGATTTGTTGCATAAACTAAAACACATCGAGCAAGACAAACTAAAAACATTTGCCGACTAAAACAAAAAGAGAAAAATGATGCTGACCCATTAGTCGATCTCGACATAAATGGATATCATGTATGACAAGTTGTACTTGATTTTGGATCCCAAGTGAATATCATGACTCGTGATACTTGGGACCAACTCGGTCGACCTCAACTACAAGAATCAGGAATCTACTTAAAGCTCGCATATCAAGGACTAATTGAACCAATTGGAGTCTGGAAAGGAGTCGAAACTTCAATCAAAGGTATCACGACATCAATAGATTTTGAAATTATCATACCAAAAGATGATGCAAGCTCCTTCCCTGCTTTGGTCGGTCGACCGTGGGGACGGAAGATGAAGGCTTCAATTTCTTTGCACAAAATCCGCATCAAGTTGAAAGATAATGGACAGAAGGTTATTGTGCCAATATTTCCATCTCAGGGAGAACCTTGGTCGGAACCTACAGAAGTCGATAATGATATCCGATAGCTTTACCGAATAGACAATAATGAAGATCGCATCGAGCCAAACAACCAAGGAGAACTTCATCTCAAAGATCCTATCTCGCTTGGATACAACTCCAACGCAGAACTCTATGACTTGCAAATAGAGAACTATGATCTGCATGCAAAAGAATGCTGGAATGTGGAAGCCATCTCGAGGAAACAAATAAAGAAGTGTCTCTATGTATCTTACACACCAAAGATTTTCGAACAAAAAACGCGAGCATATCCAACACTTGTTCCAGATAAAAACATACAATATGGTAGCTCGACATTAAGATATAAAGAACGTGATCTACCTAATGTACATGTAAAATAGGTATCAAAACACATTGGGGAGCAAGGCTGTCTACAAAGTTTGGTAGATACATTCACTGGTCAAGCTGCGAGATGGTGGGACACTCATCAGTCGAAACTTCAAAGTTGGAATACTGCATCAACATCTTTCATAGAAAGGTTTGGAGGAAGAAACTTGACAACTCAGATAGACATTCCCTTGTTTACACAAGGACAAAATCACGAAGCTCATATCGACTATTGCGAAAAAGAATGGAGAAAACTAGGCTATAAAGATGAAAGAAAATGGCCTCACCTCTTTCCCAGAACACTCGACGATCTACCTAACAAGTGGTACAAGATGGAAGAAGCAAGATGAGAAACTTTCCTTTGGAAAGATCTAAAAGAAAATTTTATTAAGGATTACCAGTTTTCTCCACAGGATGAGAGATTGGTCAAAGCAAGCAAAAGCATCAAAGAATTTTTGCAACCAACAGAAACTCTAACACTCGGAAACAAACAAGAAAATGTGCACCCACCTAACAAATGCTACAATATAAAGACAATAGAAAAACAGCACTTGACAAGATTGAGCCTAGAAACAGAGATGTCGGTAGGGAAAAGTTTTCAATGGAGAAAGGATCATCCCAGTGTGTCGAAGCTTGTAAGAACAATCCTAAGTACAGAGATCATAGAAAAAGATGAACCTGAGAGATTATCAGAAAAAGACTTCCCACCAACTTTCACACAAATCAAATAAGGCGAAAGACAGATAAGTAACAACCGTGCACCAGAATGGATGGACGCAAAGATTAAAATAAAGGAAGTAGATATTTCAAAGGACGATCGACCAAAAATGGCAAAAATTGGCGATTATTGGAATGAGGAACAGACAGCAGAAATCTCCAGTAATCTCAAAGAATTCCAAGATGTTTTTGCTCGAGACTACAAAGATCTGAAAGGGATTGTAAAGGAAATGGGCGAGATGAAAATTGACATTAAACCTAATGCCAAACCCGTGAAGAAAAGACCCTACAAACTTGCTCATAAATACAAGGATATTGTCAAAAAGGAGATTGATAACATGCTTGCTGCAGGAATAATATATCCTATTGACCAGTCGGAATGGGCAAGCCCAATGGTCGTTCAGCCAAAGAAACAAGATTCAACTCGACTGAGAATCTGTGTCAACTTTCGAGAGGTGAACAAGGTAACTTTAACATATCCCTTCCCTACACCCTTTGCAAATGAAATCATCAATGAAGTTGCAGGGCGCGAATGCTATTCTTTCACGGATGGATTCTCGGGGTACAACCAAGTACCTATAGCGAAAGAAGACCAGAAAAAGACAACATTCGTGTGCGAATTTGGGTCATTCGCATATAAAGTTATGTCGTTTGGTTTGAAGAATGCACCTGCGGTCTTCTCAAGAATTGTCGTTAAAGCATTCCAAGAATACATTTACAAAACCATGGATGTATACTTTGATGATTGGACAATTTATACAATGCTGAAAGATCACTGCAAATGGCTCAGACTAATGTTGGAAAGATGCCGACAGATACAACTATCCCTAAACATTAAAAAGTGCATCTTCGCGACACCTATCGGCATATTACTTGGCCATGTCATGTGCAAAGAAGGTATTAAGGTTGACTACGCAAAGATCAAAATCATTCTCGACCTAAAGCCTCCAGTAAATCCAAAACAAGTACGAATCCTATTAGGCCATACCAGATATTACAGAAAATTTATCAGACACTATTCTGATATGACTTATCCTCTGAAAGAATTGCTAAAAGAAGATCGAGACTATAAATGGATGGAGGAATGCAACATTTCATTCAACACATTGAAAAGAAAAATGGTCAAAGCACCGATTCTTCGATTTCCAGATTGGTCAAAGAAATTTCATGTACATATTGATGCATCCGAAATAGCAGTAGGAGCCATCCTAACACAACCTGGAGATGATAACATGGATTATCCTAATGCATTCAGCAGTCGGAAGTTAAATAAAGCTGAAAGAAATTATTCTACGACTGAAAGAGAAGCATTAGGTATGGTATTTTCCCTTCAGAAATACCGACATTATTTATTGGCTAATCCCTTTGTATTTTATACAGATCACCAAGCTTTAAAATACTTAGTCAATAAGCCATTGCATCACGGGAGATTATGTCACTGGCTATTACTGTTTCAAGAATTTGAGTTCGAAGTAATCATCCGACCTGGAAAAGTTAATGTCGGACCAGACCACTTGTCGAGAATCGACACAGGCGAAGAACCAATAGGAATCATAGAATAAGCACAACATATCACCCTTAGTCGAATGGTGCAGTAGAATCGTTCAATAAAACTCTTACAAAAGGACTGACAAAAATATGCAATATAGAGAAAGATGACTAGGACGATAAAATACCTGCTGTCCTATGGGCATATAGAATAGCATATAAGAAAACGACAAGACAGACACCATTCTCACTTGTTTATGGGAAAGAGGCTGTCGTCCCATTACATTTTTGACAAGTACCGACCATTGCAACATCTCTACATATCGACGTCGAAGATACTCAACATGAACGGTTATTACAGCTTTCGAAGCTGGATGAAAGTCGACAGTTGGCATTAGAACATCAGAGAGTGAAAAAATAGCAACAGAAAGCATGGCATGATAGAAATATCAAACAAAAGAATCTATCAATTGGAGATTTAGCACTCTTATATAATAGCAGAGTAAAAGGGAAACCAAAAAAGTTGCATACAGAATGGATGGGACCCTACATCATCGAAAAGTTAAATCCTAATGGCTCAGTCCAACTAAAAACATTACAAGGAGATATTTTCAAGAAATTCGTAAACGGCGCCAGACTAAAAAGGTATAAATCATGAACATGAATTTGAAAAAAAAAATGGTTAGAAATAACCAAACGAGAGTAATATAAAGCAATCAATCAAATACAGCAGATCGTGGCAAAAAGCAGAAATGACGAGAGAATGACAGAGGAAGCAAGGAAACAGCAGAGAAAGAAGTTCGACGCATAATCGTCGATACTACAGACACCGACAAGAACATCGACGGTTTACAGAAGAAAATCTGACAAGACAGAAGTATTGGAGCTCAGACCGGCCAAACATAAATAGAGAAGCCCGTCGACCTAACACAATGAACGAGATGTCGCAGCACCATGATGACAAAGCAATAAAAGCTAAAGTTAATCGCACCGCCAAAAGTAATGCACCTGATGAAGCGCTAATATCCGGCCAGCCTAATTTAATAACCCCATCACATCATCCATTAATACAGGCCTCTACATCTCGTTCTCCCGTGCCGAGTAATTCCACCATAAATACAGAGCTCGAGTATTCTTGGTTACTCTTCTGCCGAGAACTTGAACTCCAAGAAACAGAATTCCCTAACTCCGCTGAAACCAGTCTCACAACCTCACACCCTAAATCTTCCATGACTCCCCAAAAAAATTTAACCACTAGCAGATCCGCCGCAACATCAGTTAGAGAATTGGAGAAAGAACAGACACCACTAGAAACTAGACTCCAGTTGTTTCGGAATGCAAAGGCAGTGGAACCCACTTGGAAGAAAGCATGGAGAATTGTTGAAGATTGGGGAAAGGAATCAAATGGTCATTGGAGAGAGGAAGCAAAACGGTTGCAGACAGCTACAATCCTGCACTACCTAAGGGAACCCCTACTGGATAATTTTGGAGGATTGAAGGAAGTCATTGCATAGTTCATCGTTAGTAGATACCACAATGGAAAGCTTTACCTTGATGTTCCGGTCGAAATCAATGGTGAAATCATCCACAAAATTACCGGTCTTTCACATAAAGGAGATGCCATACCAACAAGTTTGGGTGCAGACTTGGTTGATGAATTTGTTGATTCTCCTGCTGGAAAGAATTCACGAGGTATAGTCGTCAGTCAAATTGTCTTTGGCAATTAGAAAACTACTGCCAAGATTGTATCACATGCACTTTCACGGATAGGTAGAGGTTCAGACCTGAAGCCCGAAATGCTAGAAGCAGTTAAAAATATGGCTATGAATGGCAAAGTTTACAACTAGGCAGATTATTTGGCCGACATTCTCAAATATTCATGCCAGAAGTGCCAGGATGAGGGAGCTAGCATCCGCTATCCATCTCTACTCATTTGGATTGCTATGACCCATTTTTGACCAAAAGGAAACAAAGATTTTGCTGAAGTCCGACTTGTCCTTATGGAAAACTTCTGTTGTTTTGCACCTGGAACAAACCGACATGGACCAACAACAGTCAAGCTTTGGCTTGAAGGATGGTTTACTAACCTTAAAGAAATTGCAACAAGATGGAGGGTACCATAGAATGTTCAATGAAGCCTTCCCCTGATAGCCCACATCCAACTATCTTTGGACAACACAACAGTATGGTATAAGGAAGGAGCAGTAGGTCCAGCAAAGCGGCTCGACTATTATCCCTCAGTAAGCGAAATCTTCTCAGAATTAAGTCGTCAATCTAATCAAGTACTACCCATTCCGGCACAAGCAATGAAAACCAATGTCAAATATGTCGAACCTCTATCCGACATGGAACATGAAGAAGCATATGAAAGTCGGTTGTACATGAACACTTTCAGCTATCAGCCCGAGCCGACTCCTAGCACCAATATGTTAGCACTCACCCAGAATCCAAACATAGAGCAGTCGAACAGTGATACAGAATCCGACAATCCAGAACATCTTCTAACAGATGATAATATCCAGAAGGTAGCAGCCGAAATAGTCACAGCCCAACAGAATCAAATAATATCGACAAAAGGGAAAGGGTAAAGACAAGTAACAATTCAAGAACCGTTGATGACAGATGATATCGAGCTATATGACAGCGCTACCCAAATCCTTGAAGATGTAGCTAAGAATAAACTGCCCGTTGAAGAGCAATTCAAAAGTTCCTAGAAAAAGATAAGTATCCATCTTCCCAACTCATTGTTAAGAAACCTAAAACTTCAGTCGTTCCCGATGTTGATCTAACCATCCAGTCCCCCCCCCCATTCCCCAACTACAGTCGAATAAGAAAGAAGTATTTTAGCATTACATGTTCCCCCTGTAACAGAAGACACCACTTTGAATACATTCATTGCAAACATTCTGATTTTCTGTCCTAACTGGCATGAGATGGTCATCCAACAACCCACTTTTGCCTCTCCGTCTACCGACCCAGTTAACTCAACTCCTTCTGACAACATTCCAACAGGAAGTTCACCCTTGTTATTACCCATCCTAGCAGTCGTCGGTCACATGACAACCCACCATATCAGAAATCCTGACCCAGAAGGTCTGATATATGCACAACAAACAGGTGTCTTCACTCCTCTTCCAGTCGAATCACTACCATGGAAAACGAGTCCAATTCAAGCAAAAACCGCTGGCAAGGAAAAATCCCAAGTTGTCAGTTCCCAGGTCGAGTCTAGTCTAGTTAGTCCGGATCTGTTTGACAGTACCATTTCACCAAGTCCAATTCCAACATCCGCCGGCCTACCATCATTCCCAGTAAACCAGTCGAGTTCCCCTGTCGAAGGATCCAAGTCTAGTTCAATTTCACAACAATTCAACAAAGAAGCAGACCTAACAGAAGCAGAAAGAGTCGCGGAACTAGTCAAGACTCGAGAAGCTGCAACCGACATGACAGGACCATTAGAACACACAAATGTTGTAGCTACAAATACAAGCAATTTGGAAATCTCTAGCACATCATCAGCAAATCCATTAAGGACCGAAAGAAGAGAACATCACAATCCAGCCATTATAACAGCAGTACCTAGTACACACAGTCAAGCAGAACAGGCTGCTATCAGTGCACAAGTAGTCACCAACAACCATCCAGCAACATCCGAAAAAGATAAGGGGCCAGAACAACAAATCATATGCAAAGAAAAAGAGAAAAGTAGTCGAAAGAAACAGACAGAGAAGAAGCACAAAGAAAGAGAATTGCAGCAGCAACTGCAATTGCAGCAAACACAGCATGCACAATCCGAAAATATTCCTTCTGTATACTTAGATCAATTTGGAGCTACTACAAGCTATCAACCACAATTGGCCTCCCAAGTAGAACTCGATTTACTTGAAGATGTAGTTTTCAGAGCGCAAAGATATCGCTAACAGGAATCAGAATATCAGTTACTGCAACTATAGAATGAACAGACTACATTTCTTGCTAAGTGTGAAAAATTAGCTTAGCAAGTTATCCTGCTTCCAGCTAGTTCCGACACGACACCACCTCTAGACAAAGCATACTAGTTACTGGAATCTGTCGTGTCGAAGTTACAATCTGAGCTTCTCAAGAATCAGAAAGAGCAAGCTACCGAGGTAGCTTCTCTCATGACAAATCAGTTTACAGCCTTTTCAGAAGCCTCCAAAGCACTCAAGCAGTACTCTCATCAGGCAGAAAAACTTGCTTCAATTCTCAATAATTGGTATGTTTATTATGGTGATGTCTATAAAAGTATTCAGAAAACAAGAGCATTGCTAAGCAAGCTTCAGCACCAACGCTTGACTGCAGATGAAGCCTTTATTGAAGTTCTTGGTAACCAGATCATCATGGAGAACAAGCAATTGGAAAAGCTAGAAAAATAGGAAATTCAATGGATGTCACAGGCCCGAGGAGGCCTCAACAAACTTGAAGAAATTCAGCCCCGATTAAATTAATTACTTGCTACTACCGACAAGACAATTAACACATTTGGTCCCGACATGATCCATTTGCAGGCTACATCCACTCATGACAAGATGGAAAATCTTTCAAAACTCACAACTTTAACTGTTGACATCCAGAATCTGCTACGCACCTGGGAAGAGTTCCATCACCACCTCTCTGTCTCTGCTGAAGTTATCATTGAAGCTTGTCTCCAGATTCCTGATGTTATGGATTCTAGCATTTCTTTGACATAATTGTTTCTGTAATTTCATTTTTGTAATTTTGATCTCTCCATTTCTTCAGGACGAAGAAAGATTTTGAGGTGGGGGAGATGTTGGACTGGCCTAGGTCGGCCTGTAGACTAGGCCCTTCGCCCGACCATTCTACAGCATATGTCGACAAGTTGCATGGACTCGTATGGGTCGGGTCGGTTGGATAAACCAACATAAGGTTATGTAACTGTATCTGCACATATATAAATCTAGGCTGGTGAGCCGATAGACTAGTAGAGATTGATTCTATAATTGTGTACTGCTCTTGTTGGTTAATACAAAGACTATTCTCTCTATCTGTCTCGTCTCTTGTATTTGTATCATTGTGTGTATGCTTTCTTATATTACGTAATGTATCTATAATAACTATGTGAACCTCGGGATTACAACACTATTCCTCAAGTTACTATGCCTATACCCAATCCCATCGCCACTCAGATTCCTTCATTGGTTTTAATAGAAAATGTAATCTCAATTACTTCTGAGTTGATAACTAAATATGAAGATGACGTGGAAGTCCCCCTTGGACATTATTTTTACATCCAAGAAAACAAAGTAGTTGTAAAGAGAGGTAAGAAGAGGAGCAGGGATCAAGGTGAATTGGAAGTATTTGTCCCTAATCAAATAGTATGGACTCAACAAGCAAAATACCCCCAGACAGGAGCAATTCAAACAGCCACAGCCTTAGGAGCATTTGCAGGTGCAAACCTTGATTAAGTCTAGATACTGAATAGGGAGATTGATTAGAAGAAGGAAGAGTTGGAAAGGTTGGCAGAAGAATTGGTGGAGACCAAGGAGGAACATGAAATTTATATTGTTGATCTCAGGAGACTAGGGGAAGATAGGTTAGAAGATTTGGAGCGAAGCAATACCTCTCTATAGGCTAAACTTCGTAATGTGCAAGATGAAAACTCTGCCAATACTCAGAAAATTGCTTTACTGCAAAAGCAATGTGAAGATGCAACTACAAGTGCAGCCTCTTCTACTTTCTTTAAGATGTCATCCCAGGAATTTAAGGATTTGGCCCTTCAAGTCAACGAAGAGTATCATAAGTTCCTGGAGAAGTTATTTTGCACCTTGGATGAGATCAGAGAGACTCATATTACTTTTGGTAAAATGTATAGTGCCCTAGAAGAGCAGAAATTCAAAAGGATGGAGGCTTCAAAGGAAAATGAAAACATTAGTGAGTGGCAGAGATATATCAAGGATACTCCAGAAGGCTTCCCAATTCTTAACAGCTTTCAATTTAAGAAGATCAGGGGTGCATTAAACACTTGGCTTGAACTTAATGAGTCAGTCGAAGATATCCTCAAGAGAGCACAAGCTATGTGTAGCAGGTGATGGTATGCAGTAGATAATGTCATGGAGGTTCTTTAGTTGCCTGCCATGGAACTCATCGAAGATGCTTTCCCACCGAAGTTGAAGATCGAGGAAATTGAGCGCAAATTTGAAGAATCCCAGTAGCAAATTCAGCTCCTCGAAGAGGTCAAGAGTGATGATGTGGAGCGATTGATCAAGAAACCAGTCTCCCTGGAACGTAAAATCCAATTCTTTATCCGCATTTGGCATAAGATGGCTAAGAATGAAATGGAAACATTTGAATGCAATTCCCAGCTAGGGCTTGAGTCAGCTAATTATCCGATTGTGGATAACTTGTTAGAGATTTGGGACAAATGGCAAGTTTTTGTAGGCCATTAAGTTATATTTGATTTTGTAATCCCAGTTTGTGGGAATTTACTATTTGTATTATTATTTTGTAACTCTTATTTAAAGAGATGATTCCTCGTAGAAAAAGGGGGATGGAATTTGGAGGACAAAATCTGCAGGAGAGGCTGGAGATGCTCTGTTTTGATACAAGCTTGTAATTTCTTGCAAACTGTTATTGAATACAGTAAAGTTATTTTTCAGATCCACTTTTGTCTATTTGTCAAGTTTATTTGATGAATGTGATTTTCCTCCAAGTTGCTTATCTGATACTGTTTTAATCTTTGCAATTTATTAAATATATTGATCTACAGTTTTGGTTATCATTGCTTATGATTTATGTGTTTATGAAGGTTTTAAAAAGTTTATTCTATTAAAATCTTTTATCTATTTCTGCTAATGATTCTTTCAATAAGTTACAAATGGTGTTAATTTTTCAATTAACATATCAATTACAGATTAAGTCTTGAATGTATAACAAACCTCAATTTGCCATTAGTTGATTTTCATTAATTAATTACAACTTGAGCAGGATAAGTCATTGATCTTTTATACATTTCTATTTAATTGATAAATGATCTTATTTATTCACATATCAAGCTGATCTGCACCTATTTCAAAACACCTTCTTAGGATAAGATCTAACCTAGTTTAGATTCCTTTAAGTAGATTTGTGTTTTAGGCCTTTTACACTTTATTTTCTTCTTTAGACAACCAATCCTTTGGATCAAAAACTACCAACTCTTAGAGTGCCAATGGAGGCTGAATATCCATGAGACATTACTACACCAAATAGGCTGGGCATAGAACTTTCCTTGCGTAGGGCCTTTTGAAGCCTTTCAGTCTGGGTTTTCCCCCTCTGTTGAGAGCTTAGGAACCCATTCCAGCACTTTTCATACCCTGCACATCCGAGGCCTCAACATAGAGCCTGTTATAGGTCAAATCTGCACTTCTCCATCCATGATCACATTATGTTGTCGATCACACAAAAGGACATGGATTGAAGAGCTAGATTGCCCTGGATGATGTATGGACTGAACCTACCCTCTTCAGCTAGGAATTTCCCTAATTTACCTGATCTTTTGACATGTGCACTACTATGTGTGAATAATACTAGTGCACATCTGCTAGTATGCCCTACTTTGCTCAAGTGGAACTAGCGCACACCTTGGAAAAGCTGTAGGCACTTATTGCAAAACAATAAAGTTGTGTCCTGTGCGCCACTATGCCTTGAGGAAAATCGCGCACATCTTAAGATGAAATCAAAAATATATTAATTTGATGAATTGGGATTAGTTGAAGTTGGTTTTGCAACTTCCCCAACCTCCCAATCCAACCACCTCTCGATTACAACTGCGTACCTTGTCCCATAAATACAAGGAGGATCCATGAGAGAGGGACCTAAAAGAAAGGCTTTAAGCACTGTTACGCTGGAGAAAAGTCCCAAGTCATTGTGAAGAGAAGGAGCCCAAGACTCGGTTGCAGAAACATCTCGACACGTCAGGTATATTGTACTGATTCATGTTTCTTTGACAATAGAAAGGTCGAAATACCCTTCCTGTCCCAAATCAGATGTCTATTAGATTGTATGTCTATTTGGCTTAATACTTGATTATATTTGATGTTAAATTTATTTATAATTTCATCATATGTTATATGGCCAAGATACGTTGAGGAAGGTATCCTTTGTTTGCAGGTTAATCAGGCGGGAGATCAAGTGAAAGCTAGGACCAGCCGTCGGTTAAAGGTTTGTCTTTCGATATCCCAATCTCTGTCATTTGTAAGAACTAATTGTAATGCAATTAATGTATTTACCTGTCAACCCCGCCCAGTTGGTATTGTCCATCTCCTCACTATAAGGTAGAAATATTGAACAACAGACTGGCAACTCCACTGGGGAGTAACCGTGTAGTTATTCTGCTCTAGGAGACCTAGTTTTGGTTTTCTTCCAGCCCTTTTTTCAGTTTTTGATTCTTTGAGAGGTTTTTTAGGTCTATGTTTACTATTCCTTGCTGCTTGATTCATGTTAGTTGGTTGTTGCAAAGCATGTTTCTGTCTTTTTGACACATGTGCGCTGGTCTTCCCTAGTAACAGTAGCGCATATCTCCTGATGGGCGTTTCTCTTTACACTGCACAGTAGCACACATATCCTGGTGTGCACTGGTTTCTAAACTGCACAGTAGTGCATTTTCCTGTAGTGTCCATTTTTTGGTTAGGGTTTGATTTTCAGTGGTTTGATTCCATTTCCAGCCTATTGCTTTGCCTTCTTGACTGAGCCCTGAGACTTCTATGTCTCTTTTGAGTCTTTTTGGCCTCTCTTTAGTCTTTTTAGCTTGTTTGCTTGCCTGAGTACTCATTTAAGTGTCTTTGTTGCTTACTAGCCCTTTTTGAAGTTCGTGCACTATTCTTTTTTGGACATAGTTGCATACTTTCATCCTAGTTGTTGTTGCAGTCTTACAGACCTGCATTCTTAATGTTTGTTGTATGTCGCAATGTTTAGTATGCTTTCACTTTGTCTTATCCTTTCCATTAGGGTTTGAATTCAAGTTTGAGTCCTTAGGGTTGCTTTCGAAAGGTTGCTTGGTTCAGATACTTGCTGATTGTCTTATCAATTCATTCCAAGTAAGTCAAATCTTTCTAAGTTTTTCTTTTTGTTGAGTCCGTGTGTTGTTAAAGTCATTCTTGGTTCACTTGCTTACTCTTTGCTTGGCTTGGTGTTTTCTTAGGGTTTTGATACTTAGGAGCAACCTGTTTAGGTCTGCCTTTGCATCACAAGTGTCTCTTTTCCCTGTTTATTTTTCACTTTGTTTCCAAGCCTCAAGTTTTTCTTTTGCAAAAACTTGGTAAGTTAAGTCTTCATCGAGTCTTTTGATTCATTTGCTTTGAGCCATTTAGATGTTTTTTTTACACACGCTTTATATTTAGATATTGCTTGCTTTTGTACAATTCTCTTTCTCGTACATTTATCAGAAAAGACAAAAAATTGTTCAAATAACTTAGTAGTAAGGTCTTACATTATTTCGAGGTAGCATAGTTTGCTTTGAAATTTTAAAAAGAAAAATACAAAAAGATTTTGATTTAGGATTGCTTAGGTTTCAAGTTTTTGGAAGAATCATAAACGAAAAGAGGAAATTTTTTGTGAATTTGAAAGCATTTGCACTTTACTTTCATAACAAACCATTCCACACACCACACTACAACCCTTGAGTAACAAGTAGCCCTTAAAAATAATTATTAATAAAATTTATTAGCAACATTTTTCTTTTTAGGTATACACGACATCAACTAGCTTATGCTAGAGTTTCGAGCTTAAATCACCTTAAACTGCTCGGAACTGGCTTCATTACTCAACAATTGTAGTACGACTTTCATTTAGGTAAATCCATCTATATCAAATAGTCCTGGGAAACTCTAATTAAACCAGAGCTAAGCACGAGGCCGTGGGAGATTGGAATTGTTGAGGATATCCTCTCACTTTCCTCTCAACCATAAACCAGAGTTTACTCGTGTACGGGGGTCCTTTTGGACTTCAGGCTTTGTTACCCTTCCCATGCATTTCGACTAGGCTGACGACTGTTCCCCCAGGTTATTTCATATTGATCGTAGCCTTAGTATCATACCTTTAGGATTCTACATAGGTAGACTAAGCGGTTATTTCCACTTCACCTCAGACAGACGTGGAAGGTAACCCTCTGGCAGTAATCCCGGGAAGGCAATTTGGTGATTCAAGCGCCTGCACCCAGTGGACCTCTGGAGGATGCCACGTAACTGACCGTCAATACTCTGCTAGTCTGTTATGGGCCCTGATCATCCCAGACTTGCTTCTGAGAGTATTTTCCATCTGTTTGATTAGTTTGATTACTTAGGAACTTTTTAGTGGTATAATGTTTGCTCCTTAGTTGTAGTGGCCATTAGGTTTTTACTTAGTTTTATTTTGTTATAGTTGTGGAGGACAAAGATCTTCGTCGGTCTCGGAGGTTGAAAAACCTTCCCCCACTCATAGTGGATACTCCACCGCCACCACGATGTAGGAGAACTAATTCCTGTGGTTCTTTTGAACTTACGGGTGACATAGAGGTTCTTGGAGAACCACAACCTAGAACATCGGATCGACAAGTCTTGGATACAATCGAGGTTGAGGATCTAACTGCTAAAGAGTTTAGTACTCCTTTTAACCCTCCTCTTACAGGACCCAACGATCCACTTCTGGTACCTGTTGGCTTCCAACAACCTGAGTTTAGTGCTTACCTTTTTACACCGGATTATACCATGGTTAACCTAGGAGACGAGCAGGGAGTTCCACAAACTCCCACAACTTCTATGGATGCAAGGATTCTTAATCCCTCTTTCTCAAACACTACTCAATCGAGTTCGTCGCAAAATTCTTTGGCCTCAACCCCATCCTTTAGTTTCAATGTTGGCACTTTAGGCATGCTGAGCTCATTAGCCTCGACATCTGCCTCAGCCTCCACACCCACTTTTGGACCCAATAATGTCCCTCTATTGGGGATACCTGCAGTGAGTTTCACTCAGTCTTCTGCCACACAACCATTACAAGGTGTAACTTAGATTATTGCTTCTTCATCTATGGTCAGATCCATCCTTTCTACATCCATGCCCGCCATGGGTACAATGACGGCACCATCCACTACTACCATGCTGGGTTTCAACCCCTATGCAGGTTATAACGTTAATCCTTCGAATATACCTGTAGGGAGTATCCCCTTCTCTCTGTTTGCTGGAGGAGGGGGTAATATCATTAACCCGCAGTTCAATGGGGTTAACCCCTAGTCACAATGGACTGCTGCCTAAGGATTTAATCCGCTTACTTTCGGATGGAACAATTTCAATCCTTTCATTTCACAACCGGTGGCTGGGGGCAACCCCAACCAATAGTACACGAACCAGGCCATGGGTGGTTCCCAATAACAGGTTCCTGTTTACCAGATGCCATCGACTCAACCACGTCCACCTTTTCTGGAAACTTTAAACTTGCCATATCTTTCAAAGCTTACGAACGACCCCATGTGCCATGATGCTGCATGGCCACCCATTACCACCAAATTTCCCTCAAACGTACCAAAGTTTGAAGGTAAGACTGGTGAGGACCCTGGTGACCATGTCACAACTTTTCATCTCTGGTGTTCCTCCAATTCGTTGAAAAACGATTCCATAAGGTTGAGTCTCTTCCAAATAACCTTGACAAGTGTCGTAGCCAAGTGGTATATCGAATTGTCCGCTGCTGCCTATGGCACCTTTCAGGATCTTGCCATTGTTTTCTTGAACCACTTTCAACTTCCTGTCTGGTATGATGTCGGTACAGACCTTTTGTCGACATTTCAGCAAAACAAGGCCACTCATCTATCTGATCATATTCAGGAGTGGCGAAGGAGAAAGAGGCTCATCAAGGTGAACATCCCCCCAGCATTCTTATTAGAATGGTACCTTAAGTCTCTTCTTCCTTATGTTTCTAAGGAAGTTTCCACTTCAAGGGTGTCCTCCGAAGAGGAAGCCATTTTGAGAACTCAGCATCTTGACTTAGTTTATGCTCAGTATGGGCTGTTGTACAAAATTATTCCTTATGCGCCAAGGTCTAATATAGACTTAGGTGAGCCTAAACCTAGACCACATGTCGATGGCATTGTGGGTTTAGTCGATTCTGCAGCGTTTGACGCCTTAACAAAGCAGGTTCATGCCTTATCAGTCAAACAATCTGATGCAGAAGCAACTTATGTTGCATCCTCCCCTTCTACTACTGAATTTGTACAACAGGTGCAGACAAACCAAAAGGGCTCTCGCCAGCCCAAAAGAAAGGGCATGAAAGGGGAGGGAAACCAACAAAATCCCCAAGATAGGCAAAATGCCGAGGAGGGAAAAAAAGAGAAAAGGAAGGCTAAGTTCCCTTGCAAACTATTTCAAGAGGACCACCTTACCCACCAATGACCTCTAATGGAAGAAGCCCAGAAGCTGATCCATGAGAAGAAACCAACTGTCTTGAAAGATTCTTTTCCTCATGGACAGAGTTCAGCTTCTGGCAGCTCTAGTGTTGGGGCCACTATTTGTGTCGCCTCAGCTGATCAATCATTCGTTAACATGGTTAACTTAGATGCTCTGTTTCAAACTAGAGTAAGAAATTATACCCCGGACCCACAGCAGAAGGATGTCCCAGAGTCATCTACCCCTCTCCACATCAAGAGACTGGTGGATCCACTGTCCAAGATTCCAAAAGGCGTCTTCAAACAGGCTATGCACAACCCTAACGTGAGGGTTGCTTCCAACTACAATGTAGTGAAGGATTTAGCCCAAACCCCTTGTGCCATGTCCACCCTGGAGGTACTGCAAAGTTTCCCATTGCAACGTAGTTCTCTTCTGGCAGTGATCGGGAGTGTTGATTCGTACAACATGCTTGCATGCTTTGATATGAAAGATATCAAGTTCCGGTTGTCGTACCACATCGCTCACCAGATAGAATCCATTCATGGTCCCACGACCATTCAATGACTTGTTGTAGATGAGGGCATGTCCACATGCGTAATGTCTATTTCTTGCTGGAAAGCTTTAGGTGAGCCTGAGTTAGCTCCCTTGAACACGATACTTACTGCCTTTGATGGAAGATCCTTCCATCCACACGGAGTCTTGCCATCCTTCGATGTTGAACTTGCAGGAAAACTAGTATCAGTAGAGTTTGAAGTTCTGGATGCCCCACTTGATTACAACTTGTTGTTGGGTAGGAGCTGGACATATGCCATGTAGGCAGTGTCGTCAGCTGTTTTTCGGGTCATTATGTTCCCACATGAAGGAAAGATCGTCACAGTCGATCAACTTTCGTTTACCCGGAGAAATAACCATACTTCATCAAATTCATCTATTCCATTGATTGATCAGTCCTATCCAGTCACTAAGATTTTGGGAGCAGGTCTCTGCGGGTAATTAATAGGCACTTTTGACCTATCTACTCCCACTTTGTTTATTGGTTCTGAAGAATGTTCATTTCCTGAGACTTCCACGGTCCGTTTAATGATAGATCCACAAACTCTCTCAACCAAATCAGAACCAGTTGTGCATGTATCTATTGCAGAGGCAACCCACTTGGATTCACAACAAACTGCAGCAGAACATATCATGACTCTATTGGTCTCTGCTGAGTCAGATATGGACTGTGCTTCGGCATGGTCACTATAATCCACCCACTCTCCTGATTATTTAGAAATGGTTTTTCCTTCTGATGAAACGTTCTTGGAATCCATGATAGGCTTGGACTGCTCTCAAGAAAATATGCACCCCAGGTCCTATTTACTTCCCGCTCTGAACATGACAGAGAGAGGTGAGTTCTCTCCGAGACCTAGTGAGAATGTTGATTGGTCCTCTATCCCTTCCACTTCACAAGATGTTTTTGTTGAAGGGAATAGGACAAGTAGAACGAGAACCATACCGATCAACATTTCCACTGAACCGGGGTCACAGAAAACATCTTTATTGGAGCAAACTGTTATCTTGATGAGATCATTCCGTACACCAATATTTTTAATGATTTCCGTGACATCTTTGTCCGACCTCATGAAGAGGCCCCAGGAATCAATCCTACCTGGAGAAGTACTAAGCTTAGGCACTCGTGCTTTTTCATGTATTTTTAGCTATACATTTTGTAGAGTTAGCTTTGTTTACAGTGGTAGTCTTATGCATCTTTTACTTTTGGTGTTTCAGATGTCAACCATCACTTTATAGGGTTTGCTGATGGCGCTAGCCGCCACACCCGTCAGTTGGTCGTAGCTGCTTGGGTTATTTACTCACCAACTGGTCAATTGGTGTCTTCGGGAGGGGCTTATTTAGGTCCCACAACGAACAATGTAGCTGAATACAGTGCAATCATTGAGCTACTCCGAGATGCTATATTTAATGGCATTTCACATTTGGAGGTATGGATCGACTCGCAGTTAGTTGTTTTTCAGTTATTGGGTGTTTATCAGGTTAGAGATCCTACTTTGCTACGTCAGTTTATGTGCGTTAAGCTACTTGAGAGACAGTTTGATTATATCACATGTCAACATATTCCAAGGAACTTGAATGCATTAGCTGATTCATTTGCAAACTACATTTTAGATTGGCATTTGCATCATTCACATACATAGTAATTCATGCATAAAACACACACATGTAGATAACCGATACTATATATATATCCGATACTGTATCAAAAAATAATATGAGTTTGGATCACAAGTATGTCACAGAATCATGTCATAAGATACAAAATTGGGCTCGATGGCCTCAAAAATATACATAGAATATCCTTCTCCTATGGAGAAGGTGGGGCCTCATCTACCTCTGCTGCCTCTCGGTAGAAAATGACCAGCCTAGATACTTTCCGCAACAACCTAATCCAAACTGGGGGCACACCAACTACATCCTCCTACATATCAATTGGCATCTGCTCAATCCGATATGTAGGAATGTCATGAGTCAACCGACTCATCTTCCTCTCTATGGTCCCCAGAGTGGCATGAGCTGCACCCACTTCCACTGGTCTCACGAAAGTATATGGGTGTCCCTCAGAATGCACTGGTCCAATATCTGCATTTGACACTTTGTTTCAGTACTTTGAACTCATCATAAAAATCATATATGCAAAAATTGAAAAATTAAATAATTTTTCAAAAAACATAAACATACCTATATCTCCCCAGGCTTCACCTGGAGGAAGGATCAGCTCAGGATCGTCACGGAAGTCCATACCAACATATGGAAACTAATCAAATGCTGGCACCTGTCTCTCCCACCAGCCCCAGAAATCATCCTCATGGTAGCAAAATTTTCTCTCACCTCCACCCTGGCAGAGAAAGATTTCACCCCAACGAGCTAGCCTTGGCTCACGAGGGTTTACTAGGGGCAAAGGCATGCCCAAACTGATAGAAGGTACTCTCTCAAAGATGAAAGTGAAAAGTATGATCCCGTATCCAAAATTCTTCATCCTCCCGGTCTTACATCCCAAGAGTTGAAGTTTCATGTTTTCCAAAAGACTAGTACACCAGTCATATACATGCCCCTGCAAGCATTCAATACCAATATGCATATAGTGTCTCGAGGATAAATGTTGTGTAGCACTCCCTCCCATCCGATTCAGTATACTCACAATAACTTTGAGACGGAGGCTGACAATGGTTGAGATGAGAACTTGACTACCGTATTTTTCTGTTCCCGGTACACAATAAGTATTCACATATTCTTGTACGGATAAGGCACCCACATTGCGTGAGGACCCCTTCAGATTCACTTCATCTCCCCTTCGATAGAGACCCGTGATAAAATAAATTTCATCCATGGTGAGTTCTAAGGTTTCTCCCGAATATCAAATACCATGGCATCTACATCCCAATACTGAACAAGCCTCTGAAGCAAGCGGTTTTGTGCCCTCATGTTAACGGTTCTATAGAATTTCAATAACCCACACCTTCGGAGAGTATGAAGAGTCCCTGGATCTTGCAAAGCTATCCGATCCATATCCTCATGCTCTCTTTCTCTCCAAACAAGCACCATCTTGCCAAGAAAAGGTCCAATTTTTAGCCCTCGACATTTTTTACCTCATCTTCAGGGGTGTGCACTACTGTATAAGCTAGACAGGCACGTTTGAGCGTTGCTTTCCTTGAGGGAAACCAGCGCACACTACCAGTATGCCCTACTTTGCTTCATACACAGTAGCGCACACGCAAAATATGAATTGTAGATTGCTAGAAAATGATTTTTAACCATAAAAATTGACAAAAAAAAATGCATTAAATTGCAAGTATTGGCAGAAATAACTTACTTGGTGGAGGCGGAAGGTCGATTGATGCTCCGGTTTGATCGCAACAAGTGGAAGAAGATCAAGGGTTTGCTCCAAAATTTCCCTACAATTTCCAAATGTGATATTTGAGTTTTCAATTTGAAATTAGTTATATAAAATTGATTTTAATTTTTACCCACTTTTTTCAAAAGTGTATAGTTTCAGGTTGTACATAAAATGTTCTATTTAATCACTCATACTTCGACACTTTGGTGAGGTAAATTTGGCCTAAATATCTCAAATTTTCACTAGTATCAATCCGGAAATGACTTTTTTATTTATTGATATATCATATAGGTATTATATCATCATTATTAAGTCAGTGAGAAGATTTGTCGATCATTACTAATGCGATTGTTGAGATCCTTTTCTTTGGCAGGTCATGAACATACGATCCTAGAAGCTGTCTTTTAAGTCGTTTTAAGATCTTGTTTTGACTATTGAAAAACTAAACAATATTGATGAGAAAACTTGGCCTCTTCAAGCTCGTTAAAGGACTTGAAAGTCCATCTGCTTAGGTATAAGTTTAACCATTTTCCGGACCTTTGCGGATTAATTATGAAAAAGGAATACTCTAGTCATCCGTGGCTAGAAGAGTTCTTCTCTCATTGTTTTATACTTTTTCGGGGGAGGAGACTAACTGTACGAAAAAGGACCTTTTGGATCCTTCTTTAGGGTTTTCAGGCTCTCGAAACATGAAAACACCAAGCGAGCACTCACCTACTCGGGCTCAATGTGAAATCCATGAGAGGGTAAATAGAGGATTGTTTAAATTATTCAGACTCTATAAACAGGAAAAAACTGGCGAGCATTAACCTACTTGGGCTCAATATTAAAATCCACGAGTAGTTGTATGGAGTTATTGTTTAAGTTTTTCAGACTCCTTAAAATTGAAAACACCGACGAGCGAGAACAGATCTCGACTCGATATTAAAATCCATAGATCGGTACTATAGAGTATTCTTCTATCTCTTCTTCGAACTCTGTAAACAATGAAGAAGGTCCTAAGTCTTCCTCCCATGGGCTCGTTAAACTCTTACATGGTTGGACCTATTGAGTTTTCTATTTTTCTTGGACTCATTAAAATAACAAGAAGAACATTCTTTTATCAAAAAGAATAAGGGATAAGAAGGGTATATCACATCTTTTTCAGTTTCAAAGGCAGTTATGTCAGTCATGTCCTTGAACACAACACCTACTTGAGTCTTTTATGTCAGTTGGGTTTTAGTTTTTGGCTTTAGGGTGAACCCGATCTCCGATTTTTGCACTCCCCCGGTTGGTTATTCTTCCAACCATATGGAGGGTCTGTTAATGTCTCCTACATTGCAGGCTTATATCATTTCCCCTTCATGTTAAAAATTGCCTAAGTCACTTTGTGTCGTGCTCACTGTTCAAGGATACAACCTGTGTCGGCCATTCTGCAGTTTACCTTGACTTCATGTGTCGACCATCCTGGTGTTAGTTTGTTTCATCTTGTTACTTGTCCTACTCCACATCAGCTCATACCTGTGAGTGTTCCTCGTGTTGGATGATGGAGGATGCATTAAGGCTTCCCTTACAGCAGAATTCTTCCCATCGACTTCAGCTCATTATGCTCTAGGAACGAAGTTTAGAGTTTCGGTTAGTACCTTGGGTATTGTAGTCATTAGTGGCAGTTTCCCTCACTGTTGAATAAATGGGAATACATCAATGTCTCTTATTCGACAAGTTCCTCAAGTGTTTGATTTCAAGTCCTCTTATTCACACTTGTTGGATCATACTAGGTACCTTGGACCCCATTATCATTATCGATGGAAGTCCTCGTGTTTGTTAACGATATACATCAATGACTGGTAATCAAACGATACCCCCATGTTCGACTTTCAGCTCATTTATTCGCATGGATAGGGTTTGTACCTTGGGCTATTTGGATGAAGACCTTGGGATTATGATAGCATCACCTTGTTTATGTTATCACCCAAGCTGCGCAAGACTGAGCCTCACTCATTTTAGCTCTTCATGAGACATAGATCTAGCTTGTTGTTATGGCTATGATCTCTCATTTTGACATGGATCCACGCTTATATTTCAGTGGCCATGATCTATATATACATCTCCTAATTATGTATCGGAGATCATGCTACACATCTATATGATGTCAAGATTGTAATTTCTCATTGACCTTGATCTTGTTTCAAGTGTTTTTTATGACTTGGTTTTACGCTTTCTTGCTCCTCTTCTGACTTGGACTTATAATGTATTTCGGCCATTGTTTCCCTCTGACCTCACACATTAGGGGGCATCTCTTATAGGTCAAATCTGCACTTCTCTGTCCGTGATCACATTATGCTGTCGATCACACAAAAGGACAACATGGATTGAAGAGCTAGATTTCCCTGGATTATGTATGGACTGAACCTACCTTCTTTAGCTGGGAATTTCCCTGATTTACCTGATCTTTTAACATGTGTGCTACTATGTGGGAAGAAGACTAGTGCACATCTGCTAGTATGCCCTACTTTGCTCAAGTGAAACTAGCGCACACCTTGGAAAAGCTGTAGGCGCTTGTTGTAAAACACTAAAGTTGTGACATGTTCGCCACTATGCCTTGAGGAAACTCACGCACATCTTAAGATGAAATAAAAAATATCTTAATTTGACGAATTGGGATTAGTTGAAGTTGGTTCTGCAACTTCCCCAACCTCCCAATCCAAACACCTCTTGATTACAACTGCCTACCTTGTCCCATAAATAAAAGGAGGATCAATGAGAGAGGGACCTAGAAGAAAGGATTTAAGCACTGTTACGTTGGAGGAAAGTCCCAAGTCATTGTGAAGAGCAGGAGACCAGGAATCGGTTGGAGAAACATCTCGACATGTCAAGTATATTGTACTGATTCATGTTTCTTTGACAATAAAAAAGTCAAAATACCCTTCTTGTCCCAAATCAGATGTTTATTAGATTGTATGTCTATTTGGATTAATACTTGATTATATTTGATGTTAAATTGATTTATAATTTCATCATATATTATATGGTCAAGATACTCTGAGGAAGGTATCCTTTGTATTGCAGTTTCATCAGGAGAGAGATCAAGCAGGAGATCAAGTGAAAGCTAGGACCAGTCGTCAGCTAAAGGTATGTCTTTCGATATCCCGATCTGTCATTTGTAAGAACTAATTGTAATGCAATTAATGTATTTACCTGTCAACACTGCCTAGTTGGTAGTTTCCATCTCCTCACTATAAGGTATAAATCCTGAACAACAGAGCCATTTCCAGCATTTACCCAAGGGGGATTTGAACCCCAAATTGCTACTCAAATTCCCTAATTTGGCCAGAACTTAAAGGAGAGTTGAAGAAGCCTTTTGAAGACTCTAAATCATCCATGAACCTCATAATAATTTCCTAATATCATCCATACACCTTCTGTAACAATTTGGGAGCATTTGGAGACCAAGAACCCAATACTAGTCAAAGGTTGAACTAGTGGAAAAAGTTGAAAATTTCACCATTTTAATCAATTTCAAAAAAAGGACATTACAAGTGGTATCAGAGCATGATCTTGGCACCTTATGTGGTCTGATTTTCATGAGGACAAGAATTAAGGGACCACCATTATATATTGAAGCCAAAATTGCTTTTGTTGAAGAGGAAAAAGTAGGAAAAGAAGAGCAATTGTTTGAGGAAACTATGACTAGGGATGAAAAGGGAACTTCAGATGATGGTGAGGAGTATAGGAAAATCATAAAACCCCTCTTTGAAGACATGACTAAGCAGATTATGAAAGGATTTGAATTGTTGGCTAGCCAACTTGGAATCAAAGGAGCAATAGAAGGCAACAGTAGTTCTCATCATGAGGAAAATAGGGTAATGGGTGAGCATATTTTCTCAAGCACAAGACCCCATAATAGAGCTAATGAATTTCAGAGTGAAGCAAGGTATACCACACCTAAATTTCTTGATTCCAGAGAAAATATTAATACTCAAATTGATGTGCAAGAACTTCTAATCGAATGGCAAAATTTGAGTGAAGATTGCAGAAACACCCTACCATTTGATCAATACCTCATTGTCTCAAACAATCTCAAGATGCAGGAAGGTAATAAGAATCCATTTCAAAAATGAAAATTGAATTATTCAATAAGTAAAATTCCACTTCCAACCTTTGATGGATCATCTCAAAGTTCTGCACATACTTGGGTAAAAAAACTAGATGTGTATTTTCAGCTAAATCCAATGGTGGAAAAGGATGCTTTAAAAATGGCCATTTTGCATCTTGATGGGGAAGCCAATGATTGGTGGTTCCATGGTATGAAAAATTTGAGACATGATCAGTTTAAAACATATGGATAATTTGTTTATAAGGTATTAGAAAGATTTGAGCACAAAGACCTAGAATTTCCTTTCAAAGAACTAGGCCAATTGAAGCAAGTTGGAACCCCTACTGAATATATGTTGAAATTCCAAAGATTATCAGTTAAGGTGGCTGATATATATATGGGGAGGTTAGTATTACTCTTTACTAAAGGTTTGGTTGAACCCTTAAAAGGTTTAGTTAAGTCCCACAAACCAAATTCATTGAAGGATGCCATGAACTTAGTGAGGGATCTACAAAATGTGTTGCCTAGGACAAGATTTCCTCCCAAGCCTAACTTCCCTTCCAAATTCAGATTTGACAAGAAGCCTTGGCAAAGAGATTCATTTGAAAAGAATAAGAAAGAGGGACTAAACAGGGAAAAACTTAGAAGAAAAAAATTATGCTACACATGCTTTCAACCATGGGCACCCGAGCACAAATGCACTAAGGGAAAAGCACAATACATTGAGGTATTTTCTGATAATTATGAGTATGAAGGGGGTATGGAGGAACAAGGACATATTTCAGATCAAGAAGAGGGATATGATACAACACAAGAAGAAAAACATCCTTCACCTGACAAAGAAAGAATGGCAGTACTTTCAGCAGTGTCTCGTTATCACACTATTCGATGCAAGGGTCTGGTACTAGGACAAAGGGCCTCGGTATTGGTATATGGAGGAGCCACACATAAATTCATTGATGTAGACATGGTGGAGAGAAGAAAGATACCTACTGAACCATTCAATGGCTTCACAGTCATCATTCCAAGACACAACACTATGGAGTGTAAAACTTGGGTTCCAAAGCTGTAAATTACCATAGGTAGCTATACTTTTTCTGATAGCTTTTATGTGGTTGATGTTGCTAATACTAATGTGGTTTTGGGAGTGCAATGGATGTATTCTATAGGGGAGCATATAATGAACTATCAAATTCCTGAAATGAAATTCCAATATTTGGAATGAATACTAAGGGTTGTGAGAGGGAAGCACACATATCTGAATCAAGTAGTGACCTCCCATAGTACGAGATCCATATTGAGGCATGGAGACATAGGATGGGCTGCTGAATGTTTCATCGCCTCTCCCAATCCAAACATAAAGGTTGTTGAACACCCAAAGGAGATAGAGAAACTACTACAAAAGTATGAAAAAAAATTTGGAGACCTTCCACATGGTAGACCACCTGATAGGGGGGTTGAGCACAGCATTTTTTTGGAGGAGGGTACTTCACCCATCCAAATACCACCCTATAGAAATCCAAAGAAGTTCAGAGATGAAATTGAAAAGGCCATCCAAGAACTCTTAGATTTGGGACTCATTAGACCAAGCTCTATCCCGTATGCCTCTTCAATAGTGTTGGTGAAGAAAAAAGATGAAACCTTAAGGATGTGCATAGACTTTAGAGCTTTGAACACGAAGACAATCAAGAATGCGTATCCTATTCCTAGAATTGATGAGCTCATGGATGAGCTATGTGTGGCAAAATATTTCTCCAAAATTGATCTTAGATCAGGTTACCATCAAATTAGAATGAAGGAATAAGATGTGCAAAAGACTGCTTTTAGATGTCACTGTGGCCACTTTGAGTTTCTTGTTATGCCTTTTGGATTAACTAATGCTCCAACCACATTACAAGCATGCATGAATAGGATCTTTTTAAAGCAACTTATAAAGTTTGTTTTGGTCTTCTTTGATGATATTCTCATTTATAACAAAACTTGGGAAGAGCATTTGCATCATTTAGAGGTTGTGTTGAAAATTTTGCAAGAACGGTCCTTGTTTGCTAAGATGTCTAAATGTGAATTTGAGATGAAGGAACTTTTATATCTTGGGTACATTATTGGACAAGAAGTAGTGAAAGTGAACATGGAAAAAATAAGGGCTATCCTTGAATGGCCATCCCCAAAGAACATCACAGAATTGAGAGGCTTCATTGGAATATGCACCTATTATACGAAGTTTGTGAAAGGATTCTCCAAATTGACTTCTCCACTCACTGATTTGAAAAAGAAATATGCTTTCAAGTGGGATGAAGAGGCTAAAAAGGCCTTCCAAAAAATGAAAGAGGTAATGAGTAGTTGTCCAATACTTGCAATACATAATTTTACTAAACCTTTTGTTGTGGAATGTGATGCTTCAGGTGAAGGGATAGGGGCTGTCCTAAAGAAAATAAACAGCCTATAGCCTTTGAGAGAAAAAATTTGCAGCCACATGAGAATATTTACTCCATCTATGACAAAGAAATGTTGGCCATCATTCATGCCTTGGCCAAGTTTAGACAATACTTGGTGGGAAACAAGTTTGTGGTGAAAACTAATCACAATAGTCTAAAGCACTTCCTCACCCAAAAGGATTTTAATGAAAGGCAACAAAAGTGGGTAAGAAAGATCCAATCCTTTGATTTTGTTAGGAACCCATGTCTTTACTTTGTTAGTATATTGTTGTTGGACGCATATGCTTTGTAAGTCGTCCCGTAGTATTTGTTGATCAATAGTTTATGTTATTGTTGTTGGCGCATATGCTTTGTAAGTCGCTCGTAGTATTGTTGATCCATAGTTTGTAGTGGCCCATGGTTTTGACCCATAGTATTGGCACCTAGACTTAGTATATAAGTGTGTGTTGAGACCTATGAAGGTACCGTGAAGTTATTGTATTGAGCTTGCTCATAGGAGGTTGCCCCCTCGAAGTGGCCTGTGATCAATATAAAAGTGATTTTGAGTTCTGTCATTTCTGCTATTTCGCATATTCTTATTAATTAATTGTTGCAGGTGCTTCACATCTAGTATCAGAGCACTTTCTTGGGCTCGCTGGGTTAAATTTCTGCCAAAATTGTTTTTTAGCATCTGTTGTAGGTTCGGATTTGAGAATAATCCCTATCCGCTTAACTGTGGGAAGTACTTGGGCATAAGCCCTAAAACTCATTGTGAGGAGTACCAAAGGAACCCCGAAGTAGCTGGCCCATTAAGAGGACCTGCCAGCGAAAAGGGCAATGACCCCTACCTGATTGACTAGTTCCCACCCATGAGGTAAACCAAGAGCTGTCCTTTGTGGCAAAGCGGTTATCAATTTTACCTGAGCCGTGGAGTGAGGGGTACTGCCCCAATACGCAAGCCGTCAGACAGCATTGGTGGCCGAGTGAAATCCCTGAACTATTAGGAAGCTGCACATACCTGGGGTCCATATCTGTTTTCAGCTGAACTGTTGTCGATCACTGCTACGCCGTTCAGATCCATTCTGCAAGCCGTTCCAGATCCAACCGTTTTCAATCTATTCGGCGTCGTTTCAGATCCCTCTATTTTCGCTCACTTCTGGGCCATTGTAGATTTATCTGTTCTAGATCCCTTCCGAGTCATAGCCGCTCCAGTCTGGAAAAAAAAAGGTATAAAATTCAGTTTTTTCTCCATATCTCCCTTGTTTTCACTCTGTTTCCCTTGAAATTTTCAGGGAACCCCTGTCATCCCATTCTGCATATTTCATTCCTGAGGACCCTATCCCCAATTCCCCTTCCCAAAGCCCGAAATCCCACATTTGTCTATTTTTAGGGTTTGCCATAACTTCCTCAAATTTCACCCAATCACCTTCAAATTTTACCACAAAGTTCCTTTCTGAATTCTGCTTCTTTGTTCCCCTCTGCCAAATTTTCCCATTCTTTCACCCCGCTTCTGAAATCCTCATTTTTGCTTCCCTGTCTATTCGACAGTGTCCAAAACCTAGTCAAACCCCAATTACCCTTCATATTTTTTCCCAAGTCCAGATTTTCCTTTACTGAAGCAGTTTCTGTTTTTGTTTTCCTACCCAGTCAACCCAAAAAAAAAAAAAAAAAAACTCCTGGTTATGGTTGTCACCCGTGCAGGAGCAAAAACCATGGAAGACGCACTTGCAACCATCCAAGCCAAACTCCAGGATCTGGATGAAAAATTTCTCGGCCTCCATCTTGAACATTCAGCTATGAACAACAAACGGCTGTTCGAGTCTTCATCAGACAATGGGTTCTCTTCTTCCAGCAATTTCCTTGGTCTGAAGCTTGATTTTCCTCGCTTCCATGGTACCGATCCAACTGGATGGATCTATCGTGCAGAACAGTATTTCAGTCTGCATAATACCTTTGATGTCAACAAAGTTCCGCTGGCATCCTTTCATTTGGAACAGGAAGCTCTTCAATGGTACCGTTGGTACATCAAGGCTCATGAAGCGCCAAAATGGCCAGACTTTTGCCAGCTCCTTTTGCAACGATTTGGTCCTAGTGCTTTTGATGACTTCACAGGAGCCCTCACTAAACTTCGCCAAATTGGCACTGTGAGAGAGTATCAAACCGAATTTGAGAAACTAGCCAACCACACCGAAGGATTGTCTGATGACTTTTACCGGAGTTGTTTTATCAGTGGTCTAAAGGATGTCATCCACTCTGAGGTCAAAATGTTCTGTCCCAACACAATGATGGAAGCCCTAGGGTTGGCTAAGTTGGCAGAAGACAAGATTACATCCCAACAACGCTCCAAGCCCACTTTTGTTCCCTTCCGAAATATGGGTTCTCAACGACCACCTATACCACAAGATCCTCGACCAACTCCTATCAAGCGTTTGTCTAAAACAGAGATGCAAGCACGCAGAGAAAAGGGGCTTTGCTATAATTGTGATGAGAAATTCACTTGGGACATAGATGTGTTCAGCAAAATCTCTATTTCTTGGATGTGGATTCTCTGCCTGCCTCTAAAATTGGTGACGAAGATCTAGAAACACTGAATGCTCCAGTTGACATTCAGGAACCACCTATTGACCCTCCGTCTCAGGATGACCAGCCAGAGATATCTCTCCATGCTTTAGCTGGAATCACCACCCCCCAAACAATGCGGGTCAGGGGTTACTTCAAGAAGCTTCCTCTTACAATACTCATTGATTCTGGTAGCACTCATAATTTCATTGACCCTCGGATCGCCAAACAAGCTGATTGTTTTATCCATCCTTGCTCCAACTTTGAAGTCATGGTTGCCAATGGGGGCACCTTACCTTGCAAAGGGAAGTGTCAAAATGTGCGTATCTCTATGGGAGATTATACCTTGCACTCTGACATGTTTTCCTTGACCTTAGGTAGATGTGATGTGGTTTTGGGCGCTCAATGGCTACGCACACTTGGCCCTATCTTATGGGATTTTGCTAAACTTTGGATGCAGTTTTCCCTCAATAGACAAAAACACACCTTGACAGGATTACAACCAGGTTCTCTCAGCATCATCAATTCACATCGCATGGAAAAACTCCTCAAGAAGAATTCACATGGTGTCATCGCTCAGCTCCATTCCATTCAGATGCAACCATCAGCGGTCTCCACTACTCCTTTGGATCTACAACAAATTCTGGATCGATATACAGGCGTCTTTGCTGAAACAGTGGGATTGCCACCTTCCAGGCCATAAGACCATCGTATTCAGCTCCTTCCTGGTAGTGTTCCTCCCAACATCAGGCCCTATCGCTACCCATTTCACCAAAAAACTGAGATTGAAATGCTCGTTCAGGACTTATTGAAGCAAGGTATTATTCGCCCAAGCACTAGTTCCTTTTCTTCTCCAGTTATTCTTGTCCGCAAAAAAGATGGGTCATGGCGCCTCTGCATTGACTTCCGAGCACTTAATCACCTCACCATCAAGGATAAGTTTCCAATTCCTGTTGTTGATGAGATTCATGGGGCTCACTTTTTCTCCAAGTTGGATCTTCGTTCTGGGTATCATCAAATTCGGGTTCATGAGGATGATATCCCTAAAACAGCTTTCCGCACACATGATGGCCATTATGAGTTTTTGGTCATGCCCTTTGGCCTCACTAATGCTCCTTCCACATTCCAAGCCTTAATGAATAAAATATTTCGACCCTACTTGCGGAAATTCATTTTGGTATTCTTTGATGATATCCTCATCTACAGTAAAACATGGGATGAACATCTCCAGCATCTGGATCTTGTCATGCAACTTTTCTCTGACCATCATCTCCATGCCAAGCAGTCTAAATGTGTTTTTGGACAGAAGGAAGTTGAGTATCTCGGGCACATTATCTCAGCACAAGGGGTTCAGGTGGATCCTGCCAAAATCGATGCCATGAACAATTGGCCGCATCCTCAGACACTCAAGAGCCTTCATGGTTTTTTGGGGTTGACTGGCTACTACTGCAAGTTTGTCAAGGATTATGGGAAGATTGCAGCTCCATTAACTGCTCTATTGAAAAAGGATGGTTTTACATGGACACATGCTGCTCAATGTGCATTTGACAAACTAAAACAAGCTATGTGTACTACACCTATTCTAGCTATGCCCGATTTTTCCAAGCCCTTCACTATTGAGAGTGATGCTTGCAGCAATGGACTTGGTGTTGTTCTCCTTCAAGATGAACACCCCATTGCGTTCACCAGCAAAGCCCTTTCAGGTAAGAATTTAGCTGCCTCTACCTATGAGAAGGAAATGATGGCTATTTTGCATGCAGTACAAAAGTGGCGCCCATACCTATTAGGGAATCATTTCTGCATCAAGACTGATCACCAGAGTCTGAAATATTTCTTGGAACAGCGTGTCTCCTCCCTGGCACAACAGAAATGGGTTAGCAAACTCATGGGTTATGACTATGAGATCACTTACAATAAGGGTAAAGACAATATTGTGGCCGATGCTCTTTCTCGCACATTTGATGCCCAAGGTTCTCTTTCAGCTATTTCTATGCCTGTTCCAAATTGGTTGCAATCTGTTCAACAGGGTTATGTCAATGACTCTTCCTTATCTCAAATCACCCAACCCTTGAACAACAACCCTTCTGTTGTACCACATTACTCTTGGGATGGTGATTCTCTGAGATACAAGGGTCGTCTGGTTCTTCCCCAGAGCACAGATCTTCAACAGGCTGTCTTCTATGAACTCCATGCTTCTCCATCGGTAGGGCACTTTGGGTTCCTCAAAACGTATGAACGGGCACAGCGTAACTTCTTTTGGCAGGGCATGAAAAGGACAATTCAACAGATGGTGGCCGAATGTGATACCTGCCAATGCAATAAGGGTGAAACAACACTCCTTCCAGGATTTCTCGAACCCTTGCCCATACCTACACGGATTTGGACAGATATTTCTATGGATTTCATTGAAGGGATCCCTAAATCTGGCGGGAAGACAGTGATTCTCGTTGTGGTTGATCGCCTCTCCAAATATAGTCATTTTTGTGCTCTCAGCCATCCCTATACAGCCTCCTCAGTTGCTCAAATTTTCCTGGACCAGATCTTTCGTCTTCATGGCATCCCTTCTTCCATTGTCTCGGTTCGTGATGCAACTTTCACCAATCATTTTTGGACAGAACTATTTCGCCACACTGGCACCAAACTGAAGATGAGTTTAGTGTATCACCCACAAATAGATGGTCAAACTGAAATTATCAATAAATGCTTGGAAACTTATCTTCGTTGCTTCACCTCTAAACAACAACATCAGTGGGAAAAATGGCTCCCTCTCGCTGAATGGTGGTACAATACCTCTTACCACACTGCCTCTAAAATGACCCCATATGAAGCAGTCTATGGTCAGGCACCTCCAGTTCTTCTTCCATACACCCCCACCAGTTCACCAGTTCAGGAATTTGACACGGTCCTTCGAAACCGCAATCAGATTCTTCACATTTTGCGGGACAATCTTCACATGGCAAGAAATCGAATGAAGCAACAAGCTGATCAGCATCGTTCTGAGCGCACTTTTCAAGTCGATGATATGGTTTTTCTTCATCTCCAGCCGTACAAGCAATCCTCCCTGAAACTCAAAGGGCGTCATAAGATCGCTCCAAAGTTCTATGGGCCATATCGGATTCTTCAGAAGATTGGGTTCGTTGCTTATAAATTGGAACTTCCTCCTTCTTCCCGCATTCATCCAATCTTTCATGTCTCTTGTCTGAAGAAAGTTCTTGGCACCAACATCAGTGGACAAACAATTTTACCCGAACTGGATAATGAAGTATCCATCCTTTTGGAGCCGGAGGCCATCCTCAATCGGCGCACTCATCAGCTTCGCTCTCGCTCTATCACAGAGGTCTTAATTTAGTGGCACGGCATGCAACCAGAGGATGCTACATGGGAACCACTCCTTCAGATTCAACAACAATTTCCACATCTAAAGCTTTGAGGACAAAGCTTTTTTCAAGGGGGAGGGGATGTTAGGAACCCATGTCTTTACTTTGTTATTATAATGTTGTTGGACGCATATGCTTTGTAAGTCGTCCCATAGTATTTGTTAATCAATAGTTTATGTTATTGTTGTTGGCGCATATGCTTTGTAAGTCGCCCGTAGTATTGTTGATCCATAGTTTGTAGTGGCCTATGGTTTTGACCCATAGTATTGGCACCTAGACTTAGTATATAAATGTGTGTTGAGACCTATGAAGGTACCGTGAAGTTATTGTATTGAGCATGCTCATAGGAGGTTGCCCCCTCGAAGTGGCCTGTGATCAATATAAAAGTGATTCTGAGTTCTGTCATTTCTGCTATTTCGCATATTCTTATTAATTAATTGTTGCAGGTGCTTCACAGATTTTGATATTGAACATGTAAAAGGGAAGAATAACATTGTAGCAGATGCATTATCTAGAAGACCTTCCTTTTATCTTGTGGACATTGCAAAAGATTAGAAAACATGCTAATGGTTGAATATGCCAAAGATAGTTTTGCTTGTGATGTGTTAGATGGTGTCAAAGGGGATGATAACTATAGGATTTTGTATGGGCTGATATATTATAAGGGTCGAATTTATTTGGTTCAAAATTCAAAACTCAAGTACAAGATTTTGCAAGAAGCACATGATTCCCCACTAGCTGGCCACCCAGGGATCTTCAAAACTTATAGGCAATTAAGGAAAAGGTTTTTTTGGAGAGGGATGAAGGAAGATGTTCTCAAATATGTAAATGAATGTAAGGTATGTCAGCAAAATAAATATGAACTCACATGCCCAGCTGGTTTGTTGCAACCATTACCCATTTTGGAACAAAAATGGGAGAGTATCTCAATGGACTTCATCACAGGTTTGCCCAAATATTTGGGAAATGATTGCATATATGTGGTAGTGGATAGGCTGACCAAATTTTCTCATTTCTTTGTTGTTACATCATATTTTAGTGCTTCACAAGTGGCTGATGTTTTTTTTGAAGAAATCTTCAGATTGCATGGGCTCCCCAAGAGCATTGTAAGTGATAGAGATAGTAGATTCATGGGTTCTTTTTGGCAAGAAATTTTCAGATTGGTGGGAACTCAATTGACTCCAAGCACAAGCTATCATCCAATAACTAATAACCAAACAGAGAGAGTGAACCAATGGTTGGAAGGGTACCTAAGGAACTATGTGGGAGAATAGCAAAAAACATGGGTAAAATGGCTACACATGGGTGAGTTTTGCTACAACGCCACTTTTCATATGTCAATAGGAATGTATCCTTTCAAAGCATTATATGGTTATGAAGCACTCACATTTATTGAGCATATATTTGGTGATAGTAGAGCCCCAAAAGCTAAAGATTGGGTGGAGGAGAGACAAGAAATTTTAAAAATTTTGAAAGACAACTTCCAAGTGGCCCAAAATCAGCAAAAACAATATGCAGATCAACATAGGGAAGAAAGGACCTTTCAAATCAATGATTTGGTATATTTTAGGTTGCAACCATATAAACAAACATCCTTGAAAAATAAGGGAGCAGAGAAGCTAAAACAAAGGTACTATGGCCCATACAAGGTAGTTCGGAAGGTTGGGGAGGTAGCATATGAGCTAGAACTTCCAGAAGGAAGTAAAATTCACAATGTATTTCATGTTTCATGTCTCAATAAGGATGTTGGTCAGCAAATTATCATTTCAGAACACTTCCTCCTTTGGATGATGAAGGTCAGCTCACACTTGTCCCAAAAAAAAATTTGAAGACTAGGGAAAGAAGATTAAGGAGCAGAACTATCAAAGAGTACTTCGTACAATGGAAGGATATCCCAAGTGAAGATGCCACATGGGAGGAGGAACAAATTTTGCAGCATAAAAATCTTAAATTGCTTGAGGACAAGCAATCTTTGGTGGGGAGGACTGTAATGTCCCCATTCAAATAAAGTCGTGATAGGAAAATTCCATCAATCCTACTAGTTCACTAGGTTGGATGGAGACATTGGATTTTGCAATAAGGGAGCTAATAAATGATGTTTAGACATTACAATGGAATACATATTTAATAAATGAGCTAAATAAATAAATACAAGAGAAAATCAAAGTGGCAATTGATCATGAAGACACATGGAGGGTGTGGGACCCACACAAGTTAGATTTTCTATGCCACATGGAAACCTCCTCTTGTCAATTCGAATCCATAAGAAGCCCAACGTTCTTGGGATGAGTTGGAAGGCTCATACACTTGGAAATATGCATCATAGGTTGAATTTTTATGGAAGTGTAACTCCCATGGAAGAGGAAGAGTCAAATGAGGCGTTATTGGACACTTGGGCTAGATTCCCTAACCCTTATGACAACAATGATGAAGATGCTATGAAACCTATGACAAATTGCAGACTTGATTGCTGACATCTGACCATTATGACATGTCAATCCTAAAAATAGCCTCCAATAGGGTGCTCATGGGAGTTAGAGAAGCTCAAGAGATTCCTACTCGAATTGGTGGAAGGTGGAAGGCTAGGAAGTGGAAGACACATGGCAAATCATGAACCTCTCCTTAATTCGAATTAGATTAGAGTCTATGGCTTGAATTGGAACCTTAGAAGGCTAGGTATTTTTATAAAATATAGGGATCAAGTAAAAAAAGGGATTTTGATCATTTTCAGAATTTTCATTTGAGAGGAGAGCTAGTGGAGTGCTACTCTACTGGCCTTAGCACCAATTTCGAGGGTGAAAGATTCCCATCCTAGTTGGTAATTGGAAAGACCATTCAGACCTTTCATTTAGAGCTTTAATGGGTTCATATGTTGTAGGTTCAAGCTATAGGGAAGCTCATGGTCACTTCTAGTTCAACTTGTTTCTCCAACCATTTCAAGTTTGCTCAGCGCATTCATGATCCTTGAGTAATTGTGCCTTTGGTGAGCTATTGTTCTCTTTGGGGGAGATTCTAATGTCCCATTTTCTTACAATCTGATGTAAATTATTTTTTATTCATATTAATAATACCTTCAGGTCGAAATTCCAAGTGGAACTATGTAAATCTGATCATTAATGAGCAAATGGTGCCAATTTCCCCACTATGTTGATGTATGCCAATGATATGATGTTATTTTCAAATGGACAAGTGAAAAATTGATGATTTTATGATGTATGTAATGTTAATAATGTTTTATACAAGTTTCATGTTCAGTTCTTAAGCTTTTGGAGTCATCTTGTTCAGTTTCATAGCATTTGGAGAAGATTGCCTATCATTTCCCCCAAGGTCGAAACTAGTATTTTTGTATATGAATTGAGAGGAATGTATCAGAATTCATAAACTAAATGGTGCTACATATGAGACCATATTAATGTCCCCTAAACATCCCATGCTTCTTTTCATAATTCAAGAGGACCCCATAGCATTTGGAGAGCCATTTACAACATCTATCCAAGGGGGATTTGAACCCCAAATTGCTAGTCAAACTCCCTACTTTGGCCAGAACTTAAAGGAGAGTTGAAGAAGCCTTTTGAAGACTCTAAATAATCCATGAACCTCATAATAATGTCATAATATCATCCATACACCTTCTATAACAATTTGTGAGCATTTGGAGTCATTTGGAGACCAAGAACCCAATACTAGTCAAAGGTCGAACTAGTGGAAAAAGTTGAAAATTTCACCATTTTAATCAATCTCAAAAAAATGAAATTACACCCTATGGCTGGATGGTCATTGTAATGTTAAAAATTCATTGATTTGCTTCTATTGTGATTTTGGCAAGGGATCTTTGTGGGGGGGGAGCCCACTTCTGGATCTCTAGTTTAGTGTGTGAGCTCTACGGTCCCATTTCTTGGGGGTTTGGGAAGAAGTAGAGTATTCCTAGAATTGGTAGGGAGGTCAACCGAGGTGTCCGTAGGTGAATTATAAATACTTGGAAGGGGATCGGGAAGTATTTTCACCTCGGTATCACCGTCAACAGCTCGAGCATCCATCTAGTCATTTAACATTTATTTAGTTCTGAGTATATATGAATAATGCAAGTGATTGTAGATAACAGTTATATATATTATACGGCTGGAATTTATTTGTGACTCATAACAATTGTATAAATGTTTATTATGAATCTAAACTTGAATTAAATTCTCGTAGAAACGGAAGTGATCTTTGAACCTCACAATATACTTGTGGTATACACATATTCTTGTAACATTTCATTATACTTGCATCTCATTTGAATGTAGATGGCGATCGATCTTTGTAGATCGATGTTAGATTTCCTGTAATATTCATTATATCTACATATCGATTGAAGTGGATGGTGATCGATCTGAGTAGATCGATGCCGAATTTCTTGTAACATTTCATCATACTTGCATCTCATTTGAATGTAGATGGTGATCGATATATGTAGATCGATGCCAGATTAACTATAATATTTTATTATATCTGCATCTCGATTAAAGTGGATGGTGATCGATCTCACTAGATTGATGTTGGATTGCTTGTAACATTTCATCATACTTGCATCTCGTTTGAATGTAGATGACGATCGATCTCTGTAGATCAATGCTAGATTTCCTGTAATATTTCATTATATCTGCATATCGATTGAAGTGGATGGTGATCAATCTCAGTAGATCGATGCCGGATTGCTTGTACCATTTCATCATACCTGCATAACGTTTGAATATGGATGGCGATCGATCTCTGTAGATCGATGCCAGATTGCCTGTAATATTTCATTGTATCTGCATATCGATTGAAGTGGATGGTGATCGATCTCAGTAGATCAATGTTGGATTGCTTGTAACATTTCATCATACTTGCATCTTGTTTGAATGTAGATGACGATCGATCTCTGTAGATCGATGCTAGATTGCCTGTAATATTTCATTATATCTGCATATCAATTGAAGTGGATGGTGATCGATCTCAGTAGATTGATTTCATATTGCTTGTAACATTTCGTTGTTCTTACATATAGTGTGAATATAGATGGTGATCTATCTTTGTAGATCGATGCCAAATTGTTGGAATATCTCATTATATCTGCATATTGTTTGAATGTGGATGCGATAAATCTGTAGATCGATGTCATTTCTGTGTGTATAACATTTCGATTAATTAATCACATTCGAATGACAGAGCATGCATATGATCTGTAGACCGACGATGTTAACACTAGAATTGTCTCCAGTTTTTTGTGTGTTTGTCTTTAATATTTTTACTTTATTTTCTCTTTTATCTTATTTCATTTTGATTTTTAAAGTCATTTTGATTGTTTTTTAATTTCTATTTTGTAGTTATGATTTTGATTGCTTTACTCATAGTGGCTTATGTAGGTTATATTTCATTTCAAAATATTTTAAAATACTTACCTAAGTATTTTCTAAAGCTTTTATTAAAAAGTCTAATCTATACATTTGAAGAAAATCTTGCCCAATAAACAATCTTGTTTTATTAAAACAATTCAAAAGGGATGTGGCTGAAGCTTTAGAACAAGGTAGTTCTCTGAAAGCAAATCTACAAGAAGAATCCAAAAACACTAATGATGAAGAGAAGGAGAATGCGATTGGAGATGAACATGAGCACATTTATGAAGATGAAACAATGGAGATGTTCCTAGTTCAAATCCTGAAGGAGCCAGAACTAAACTACCATGTTTTCCCTAATTTAGTCATTACAGTTGAGCACGGATTACGAGGCTATGGAGATGAATTTCAGAAATCCCAAAGAGGTTTTTTTCCATCACGGATTCATCCACAAAAACATATCTCAGTTTTGCAAGAGGTTTCATCATTTGAAATATTTGAATTCATCTTTGTGGCCTATTTTTCATAGTTTAAAATGTTTAATATTTTACTGTTTTAGTCACAAATTTTCGGCACGTCTTCCGATCAATTAGAAAGGAATTTTCGAAAACCAAGAGATTTTTTTGTTCAGCATGGGCTCAGTTAAAAAAACCTCTCTCCGTTGTCTAACAGGTGTCGTGAATCAAGATATATGGAGGCGTCTTTGAGACCCAATTTTCCAGAAATTCGCCTAATTTCCCAAAGTCTGATTTGCTATTTTTAGTTAATTGTCTTTAAAGATTCAAGTTAGAATGTAACTAATTGATGTAACTACTTCAAAATTTGACCTAGAAGGTAGTTAGGGAACTACTCTACCTTTGTAAAAGGATAAAAGGAAGAAACATCTCTGGGAGGAAGGGGGAGTTTTTTGTATCAAGGAAGATTATACAGTGAAAAGCTTTGATACATTTTCAGACCCATATACATATCTCTCATGTAAGTTTTTAAAAGATTGACATTTGAATATATATCTATAAGCCATTCTTATCTTGTTTACTATTTTTTCTTATCAGTGTGATCCCACAATTAGTGATTTCATTCTTTGTTTAATGTTTTAATCATGGAGTGCTCATGTATTGTGGAAGAACCAGTACTATGTTTATGACTTAAATTACTTATATTTAATCTTTGAAGAGTTAAATATATTTTTTCTTTTATGTCTTGCATGATTTAGTTCCTATATGAGTTTGTACTTGTCTTGAATGAATGATTATTTTCTTGATTATGAAACATTCAGACCAATAAACTACAAAAACAAAACTCTATTTTCATGTTTGTTATGTTGAGATTGTGTTAGCTTGCCCCTCTGTAGTCTAGGGTCAATTTCTAGCATAGACATCTTTGGCACAGTTGATGGGGACGGAAGTGAAGCATATCTTCCCTGGGGTATTTTCATTGTTCTGGTTTTGAGAGGTGAACAAGATCATAAGCTTTTTATACTACAATTTTTCACCAAGTGACTCCGCAAGGGAAGGATTTGTTGGCAACTTCATGTTTGAAAGATTCAGAAGCAACTTCACACTTTCAGAATGTCAAACTCTTTTGCTGCTATGTTGGCACAGAGGTTTGCTCCTTTTATCTTTGTTGAAATTCCAGGATTTCCAAATGAGGTGCCTATGATGGATGAATGGGGAGACTTCCTTCCAAGATTTAGAGGAGATGATCATGATCATCCAACACAACACTTGATTGATTTTCATCAATACATGAATCAACTCGGTATTCATCATGAAAATGTATTGTTAAAAATGTTTATGTACTCCTTGGAAGGAGATGCCAGACAATGGTACATATCTCTTCCTATTTCTAGTATTTCATCATTAAAAGATTTGCATGCTGTCTTTTATGCTTATTGCAAGAGAATTTATCCCATTGATCTCCTTTTAGAAGATTGTTGTGAACAGTTCGAATCATGTATCCAGCAGACAGTAGAATGTTCTTCATGTGATGAATTTTATAAAGATCTTGTTGAAAAGGAAATTAAAGAAGAATTAGTTCTTGAGGAAAATATTTCAAATTATGTTATTCAGGAGGATCTTGAAATTGAAAAAGGCCAGGTCAAGAGAAATTATCATGGTCAGCAATTTCCAAATCCCTTGCAATTGTCTTTTATATCACGCATTCAAGATCATAAGTTTATTAAGGAAAATTTTCAGAATGTATCCATTGATTTTGGAGCATGCAATAACCATGTGCAAGAAGAGTTGCATCCGGTTGATGATTTTTTTCAAAAAAAAGAAGTGGAATATCATGCTAATGCCTTTTCAAATCAGCTTATCTATGATGAGAAGAAGTTTGACCAACAGTTTCATGAGCACAGAGAATTCATGGTTAATGAAAAGTATGAGCAGATTTCTATAGTACCACAGATGGAATTCTTTAGTAGCAATCACCCAATCTATGATAGTTATGGGTGAGCATTTGGGGAAGGCTATGAAAGTATGAAGGAGTTGCAAGAAGTCACAAACCTTTCTCCTTCACCCATTGAGGAACAACATTGTTCAAAAATTAGTGAGCTCGTGTCTTTTATTCTTAAAACAAAATTTGCAAGAAAAATCGAACAAGATGCAGTTAACAATGTCATTCATGAAGCAAAGCATTCCTACGGAAAACCTTTCTATTTCAGGCAGCAGGAAGAGGTAATTTATCATAAATTCTATGATCTGGTCGTTGCATGTTTAGAAGAGTTCATCAATTCCAATTTTCTGCTTTTGTCTCATTGCAAATGTGGAGTTCAATTTTGGGATCTATTGTTGTTTAAGTTCAAAAAAATATTCTGACAAAGCAAGTTCGAGAACCTGGTTAGTTAGTCAATTGCTTGTATGGTTAAGCTGGAAGTTTGTCTTCACTTGATCAAGCAGATGAATTGGTTAATAAAATAGGATTTGTATATAAATAAGCTCATTTCTTGAGCATGGTTTTAGTTTACTATGTCTAGGTTTATTTTAGCAGTTCTTTTTCGACATGTTGGCTTACAGTAAATCAGCATAAGACTCCATAGCCCAATTGGAGCACTGTCACTTCTTATTATCAGTTGCAGAGTAACCTCAATTTGCAGAACAAGGTTCATATTTTGATTGGAAAAACATGGTAGGCTAGGAATGAGATACAAATGACTCCATCACCCAATGAATAAGGCACAAGGTCTACATGTTCTTGAAACCTCACAAGGAGGCTTTCATCCCTCAGCCGGAGCCAAATGTTAACACTAGAATTGTCTCTGGTTTTTTGTGTGTTTGTCTTTAATATTTTTACTTTATTTTCTCTTTTTATCTTATTTCATTTTGATTTTTAAAGTCATTTTGATTGTTTTTTAATTTCTATTTTGTAGTTATGATTTTGATTGCTTTACCCATAGTGGCTTATGTAGGTTATATTTCATTTCAAAATCTTTCAAAATACTTACCTAAGTATTTTCTAAAGCTTTTATCCAAAGTCTAATCTATACATTTGAAGAAAATCTTGCCCAATAAACAATCTTGTTTTATTAAAAAAATTCAAAAGGGATGTGGCTGAAGCTTTAGAACAAGGTAGTTCTCTGAAATCAAATCTACAGGAAGAATCCAAAAACACTAATGATGAAGAGTAGGAGAACGCGATTGGAGATGAACATGAGCACATTTATGAAGATGAAACAATGGAAAGGTTCCTAGTTCAAATCCTGAAGCAGCCATAACTAAACTGCCTTGTTTTTCCCTATTTTAGTCATTGCAGTTGAGCACGGATTACGAGTCTATAGAGATGAATTTCAAAAATCCCAAAGAGGTTTTATTCCATCAAGGATTCATCCACAAAACACTATCTTAGTTTTGCAATAGGTGTCATCATTTGAAAGATTCGAATTCATCTTTGTGGCCTATTTTTCAGGGTTTAAAATGTTTAATATTTTACGGTTCTAGTCACAAATGTTCGACACGTCTTCCGATAAATTGGAAAGGAATTTTCGAAAACCAAGAGAGGTTTTTGTTCACCATGGGATCAATTAAAAAAACCTCTCTCATTTTTCTAACAAGTGTCGTGAATAAAGAGATATGGAGGCATATTCGAGACCCAATTTTCCAGAAATTCGCCTAATTTCCCAAAGTCTGAATTTGCTATTTTTAGTTAATTGTCTTTAAAGAATCAAGTTAGAATGTAACTAATTGATGTAACTACTTCAAAATTCGACCTAGAAGGTAGTTAGGGAAGTACTCTACCTTTGTAAAAGGATAAAAGGAAGAAACTTCTCTGGGAGGAGGTGGGGAGTTTTTTGTATCAAGGAAGATTATACAGTGAAAAGCTTTGATACATTTTCAGACTCATATACATATCTCTCATGTAAGTTTTTGAAAGATTGAGATTGGAATATATATCTATAAGCCATTATTATCTTGTTTACTGTTTTTTCCTGATCAGTGTGATCCCACAGCTAGTGATTTCATTCTTTGTTTAATGTTTTAATCATGGAGTGCTCATGTATTATGGAAGAACCAGTGCTGTGTTTATGACTGAAATGGCTTATATTTAATCTTTGAAGAGTTAAATATATTTTTTCTTTTATGTGTTGCATGATTTAGTTCCTATATGAATTTGTACTTGTCTTGAATGAATGATTATTTTCTTGATTATGAAACATTCAAACGAATAAACTACAAAAACAAAACTCTATTTTCATGTTTGTTATGTTGAGATTGTGTTAGCTTGCCCCTCTGTAGTCTAGGGTTAATTTCTAGCACAAACAGACGACATGTCTGTGTGCAAAACATTTCATTAATTATTGAATGGCGGAGCATGGATACGATCTGTGGATCGATGCCATGCCTCTACATGTAGTGTTCCATTAATTATTTTTAGAGGTATGGCAGTGAATGTATATGGTATCCGTGTAATCAATGCTAGGTTTATGGTAGTGGAGTTCACTCCATATATACCTTATGTGAAACTTAATGTGTTTGATCTTCAAGTAGGATAGCTATTAATCTATGTTGTTTGAGTCGAGCTCAGATCATTGTTGATCGAGCGAATCTGTTTTAGAAAGACAATTGTGTTGTATAAATTTTGAGTTTAGATAATGGGAGACCTACTTACAACTCTTAACTTTAGACTGTGTGTACAATATAATGTTTTAGTTCTATATTCTATTCAATTTTGTGCAAACTCTTGATTGTTTGTCATTGGTATCTCCTTGTAATTCCTTGTTAAGTATGTGTTAATTGATCGGATGTCAATTTCATGATCCACTATGCACGATGGAGACACAACCCCTATGCATAAGTTCGTGTTCCCACCTAACACAAGTCTGCATATATATTAGCTTTCATTCAACCCTAGATTGACTACGTGTTATCCACTAGTTTTCAAATACTTGGGTTCTGGTTAACTCGTAGTGTAATGAATATAATATGAGCGTAGGTAGTTTAATCACATTATTATGTCAATGCTTTGTATGGGTTGGCTTATAGTATAATGAATGGGTCATTCATATTAACTTGTTTTTAAGGATTTCTATATGTTGTCTATATACTTACCGAATGAAAAAAACAAATTGGGATTATGAGCGATCTAGCGCAAGGATTAATGTGGTTAGTTAATTTAAGTGAAAGTTGCATAGAAGAAATAAAATGTTGTTTAAGAATTTCTTTTAATTTAAATAATTAGGGGGATAAACGAAATGCACTACGTGGAGATATGTTAGTTAGCTATGGTCAATACATGTGTTTATTTGTGGATGTATGAAAGTAGTGGGATCATATTTGATTATTATATTGTCTCATTGTAGTTATGATGTAATATGTTCTACTTTGAATTAGGTTTTATGATATGGAAATGAAGTCTCACTATATACAACTATGTATGTTATGTTGTTGATTAGATTATGATTATGGTAAAGGGAATGAATCTTTATATACAATTAAGTTATGTTATAGTTACATTTGAATTATGTTATAAGAAAAGAAGTTGTCCACTTATCAAATGGTCATGGTATGGTTGAGAATACATATGTATTATAATAGGTTACATACATAGGAGGGAAATATGCTTTTATTAAGTTTATTGCATATGAATAAGTACAGTTTAAAAAATTGTAAATGCTTAAATTAAAATAATATGATTACTTAGTTATGTGTTTGCGCCTGTACTGTTGTGGTTGGTTAAAAAGAAAGTGTGCGTATATATATGTGTGTGTGTGTGTGTGTGTGTGTGTGTGTGTAATGATTATGATATAAAACTGACATTTTACTTATTTACAAAACAAAAAGATACTCTACCCGAGACGGACTCTACATGAGCTTTAAGCTTTTGAGATTACTCCTCTTTTGATTGCCAATCAAAAAGTTTCCTTCTCAAAAAACATCAAACAACGCCATGTTCCTTACATGTTATTTTTAATTAGTGCGCCTAGGTCTTTCCATTGATGATCACTGGCTCTTTCTCTCTTCCACTCAAGCTCCTTTGCTTGAGTCCAGGAATTTTTCCACTCAAGCTCTATTGCTTGAGTCCAGGAAATTATTTTATTTTCCACTCAAGCTCTCTTGCTTGAGTCTAGTAAATTATTTTAGCATAGTAGAGCTGGATCATCAATTTCGACACTTGGTATTTTTTCCTTTTTGATATCGTCTTTATCCATTTTATGACTCATTAATAATGATCATATTATTTTTGGTTCGCATTTACTGTTAATCACAACATTTAACACATGAACTTGGTTCTCATCATGGCTCCATTATTCATTGCAATCACCAATTCCTCTGAATCTGTTACAACTTCACAATTAGTCACAACATAATATCATCAATCCATCAACAATAGGTTCACCTATTTACACATCAACATTTCATATGATTTGATGATTTAACAATCATTGTACATTAGTCCTTAAGTGTTGATCTGTATTCAAATTTTTTGCAATATGATTTCCAATCAACCTATTTTATGCACAACCATGTATACTACTTTTGTTGACAACCATCACATAGATATTGCCAATCTACCAAAAGCCAATTGTTAGTGCAACTCTTTATAATAAAGTCAAAATTTAAGAATTCCTTTTCTAAACCTTGGTTTTAGTTTTCCATACAATCCTATAACCAAACAAATATAATAAGACGTTTAAAATTCCTCACTTACCCCAAGAGATTTAAATCTAATATCCATACATGATGGACTATAATCAACATTATCTTTTGATTATTATTTTCATCAATCATAAATCATGGACATAATCCTGCGATGTTAGTACATAAACATTTATTGTCCCCTTTCATAAACTATGAAGTATGGTAACTTATCCACCTGATAAGTTTACAATCTTTTCTATAGTATCAATTTATAATGAATATTATATTCAACAACTCAAACATTTTATCTTGCGTTTTTCAGAAAATCATAAGACTAGGATCTTATCGACTATAAACCCTTGTCTATAATTGTACATATAGAAACAGTTTTAGAACAACATCTATACTTCTTTCTGAGTATATTAGAACCCAAATTCCATTATTCAGTGTATAAACATAATGCTTCAAAATAAAATGAAAGTATTACTTGCAACTTACAGATTTCAATCCGACCAATTGTGTTGGTAATGCAATAATATACCTTGTCATAAAATTTAACTTCTCTATCTCTTCGGTCACCTCTTGGAGGACTTGGAGGTTACTAAATTCATTCCTTTTTCCATTCCTCCCATGCACACAAAACAAAAATCAATTTGTTAGTTCAACAAATTCATACCTTCTTACTTTATGTTGAGCCCAAATAGGCTCGAGTTCTACAACGTAAGCTCTGATACCACTTTGTAACACACTCGATACCCTCTTTCTACTAAATGGCGTATGAGGTGTAAAAATTCTTCTTTTCTTTGTTTAAATCCCTATCAATACGAACTACACTAGTATAGTTGTTTGATTAAAGTAATTATCATGATGAACAAAAAGTGTGTAACCATTCAGTCATAGTCATTTGACTTATAAGCATGTGAAAAACCATTTTTGTAACCAACCCTTACTTCATAAGTTGTTTGGATAATCAGTAAGCATATTATGGGTAAGACAACAATCCCAATATATATCGATGCCTAATATTTATAAACAAGATCTATAAAGACTAACACTTTTATCATCAAATTCACACCTCCCAAGTATGCAAGCGATAAAGTAAACTTTAGTCAACCATAAACATATTTTGTCTAACCATATGCATCAAGGAAATCATCCTATCATTCCAACTTGGACACCTACCACATATTTACTCATCAACATTCTTTCCAACAATGGTGATCACCCTCACTGAGTAACTTGTTAACAAGGAAGAAGTATCATGACAACACATTGTAGAAAATTATTCTTGGTTACATCTTTACGAGGTCTTCATATAATCCAAGATAGAAGGCACTAGTCAAGCGTTATAAGCCACATCCAATTTGATGCTATAAAACAACAATATCCACTACGCATTATAATGAAATGACTGATAGTAACTATATAAGTGTAGACACATAATATTTGTAACAATGCCGGCCATCATATTCCTATGATCATTGATAGCTTATCAAAATACAATTGAACCACATTTATATGTCTTTAAACATGGATAAAAAGATAAGGAAACAACACGATATATGTAATACTTATCATTTAAACATATAGTTGACATTCCTACTAACAATTGATGTTGAGTCCATCAACCTAGTCCATAAGAGAGAAAATACTTAGTTTATCCACTCATTTGCATGACAACTTATATAGTGATATTACAAAGCATATATCCAATATTTATAAATGCATTGCATTAAACCCGCAACCATCATTCATTATATCCCATATCCATTGATTTGCATCTACCCAAGTAATTCAATGGCATCATTAAACATCTATTCAATTTCTAACTAATGTAAGCATCAGCATCATCTTAAGCAAACAACATTTGAACATAATCAATGAATTAGAAGCACAACATACGCATGATACTTAGCTCAAAATATAATCCGACTGAATGTGTAGCTAAAAGCGACTAAATGCATTACTACAACTTTCCCCCAACCATAGGTTCTCTCTCCTGCGTATGTTTTCCCACCGAGAGACCACTACCGAGCGAGGCGACCAATCCACTAGGTAGAGAATATCTTTATGAGTTATCCTACTTACTCATTTCTCAATAAACTAAGTCTAAGGGTTGTGCCCTCCCTGAGCCTTTACCAACAGGCTTATATATATATATATATATATATATGAGCCTTTACCAATGGGCTTATATATATATATATATATATATATATAACTCTGCAATAGAGCTTAGCTTTCATTACAGGCTTATCAAATAATTACACAACTTAAATAGAGAGTTGTCATCGCAGGCTTATCATCATTGCGCCGAGAGGTGCTCTACAGCCCAGTATGAGGGAGATCTTGTAACATGTGTGGAGTGTTTTTCGAGTGTTTGTCGAGTATGAGGGAGATCTTGTAACATGTGTGGAGTGTTTGTCGAGTAACAAAATAATAAAAATAAAATATTGTAACATGGGCCATTAATAAAAATATAAGAAGTAAAAAAGATAAAGAAGTAATCCAATATGAGGGAGATCTTGTAACATTTGTTGAGTTTGTAGAGTGTTTTTCGAGTAACAAAAATAAAATATTGTAACGTCGGCCATTAATAAAAATATAAGTAAAAAGGATAAAGAAGTAACTCAGTATGAGGGAGATCTTAAACTTGAACTTACGTGTAAATATTTTTTAACGTGTAAAAAAGTTAGATAATTTTTTATGAACATGTAAAAAGTTAAATACAAAAAATTACACCTCAAGAAATTGGATCCCTCTCGGTGCTTGGTAGATCCGGGTTTAAGATGGATCTATGCTGGTATTTACACAACTCTACAAATATTGTAGGCTTATGATAATGGTACACAACTCAAATAGATCCGAGCCATCAACATAGGCTTATCATAATATATATATATATATATATATAAGTTGCATATCGTTTTTAAATAAAGGATCGGACTCCCACCGAGAGCCATCCTCAGAATTACAGACTTGTCATAATATATATAAATTACAAATAGTTTGAATGGGGTCACTCAGTTAGGGCTGGCCCACACAACTTGTTATTTGTATATACCTTACAAACAATTCGATTGAGGATGCTCACATAAGCCGACCCACATAACTTGATATATATCTATAAAGGTTACAAATAGTTTGAATGTGGAATCGCTCTCATAGAGCTGACCCACACGATCTGGTATATATCCATAAAAATCACAAACAGTTAGAAGGGGAATCACTCTCATAGAGCTGACCCATAGCGCATGATATTCCACGATTCTTGAATAATGAAGCTCACCTCATAATAAGGTTATTTCATAAATATTTTTGAAAGAATAATTCCTCTATGCAAAACAAGTGGCTCCCAAATAAAAAGGTTTTCACCTTTTAAAACTAGTTCATGTTTTCACAAACCAAAAGGGAGAACGTTAACCAAATTCTTATTTAAACAAGTAAAATTAGCAGCAAAGCTGCTTATACCTGCCTCCTGTTTTTTTTAAATGTTTTAATGTACTAGTTTAGAGATATTTTAATATAGTAGTTATATATAAAATAAAATAATAGGGACCAGTATAGTGTTCGAAGGAGCAAACGCCACTGCAATGTTTTTTTCTTTTAAGATCTTGACAATGCGATCCGTTGTTTCTTTAATGTATGGGAGAGTAATCTTTGGGATAATGAGATCTTCTCTTTGTTACCTTACTTAGTCTTCCGCCACCAAACCTTTTGTGGAAATATCCAAGGATGAAACACATGTTGCACTCATGATTGAGTAATACATGACAAAAAACAAAAAAGAAGAGTCATCTGATTGCTGGAGAAGGCTTTCGAGATTGATAGTAGAAGGCATCCAACACTTAATGTGCACCTTACATGAATCAATAGCGGGATCTCTGCTCACCGCAAACCCTGCCGACTGGAATAACATGAGGAAATTAGTCCCATCATAACTATTAGGTCTTTTTAACCAATCAATAGATAAATAAATAGATATTTAATTAATTTAAAAATTAATATTTTACTATTTTTAAAGTTAAACATAGGAAACAAAAAAAATTAATTTTATGAATAATAATAATTTAAAACTGATGATTGAATACAATATAACATGTGGAGACATGTATAATAAGGCTGCATGACAGCGGATACCTGGCGAGGTTGAAGGTCAAGGTTGCAGGATGAGGTTGCAAGTTGGTAAGTGAAAGGATCAATAATAGTTAAAGACGATGTAACTTTAATTGAAGTTGATTTTAAGGAATGGAGTGGAGTGCCAAGAATTTGATTCATCGATGTACTTTGCTTGTTTTAGAATTAAAGTAACATTAGTTTTGGACCATTTCGATTGAACCGACAGGAAATTCCACCAATCGATCGAGGGAAAGTTCGTGCAATAACTTCTACTATGACCGCTTTCCAGAAATTGTGACATAAAACTTGTTGCTATTGCATTAAAGTATTATATGTGTACATTTCCTTAAAGTTGTACAAAACATTGGATGTAGCTTTAAAAAAAATATGATATGCTTACCGTGAATTAAGTGGGATAAATTAATCTGCACAATTTACAAATAATTTAAGTGCCATTATTAATTAAAAAAATTACCCATTATTAATTAAAAAAATTAATATAACGCAATATTTATAAACCTATCATAATTTCCATATGAAATTTGTAATAGATTTTGCACTTTCGAGAATAAAATTATATTAGGAAAAAACACTTATAAAATTAAACTTAAAATAAATATAATGGGTTTTCATTTTCCAACTCATACTTCCACTTTTCCATCAACCCACGCTCCATCACATTTTCCAACTCATACTTCCACTTCAGGAAACCTATTTCCATATTTCTAACCAGACTCGGAACGAAACCGGACACCGGGCATTGATTGCGTCAAGGAACGCTTTGTGAGATTCCGCCTTTGAACCGTGCGATTCCGATTGGATGTAAAACAAACGCGTTGGTGAAAGACACAGGCATGACAGTCGCTTATGTTTTACGTTGTTGCTTTCGAAGATCAGTTTCAATTCAATCCCCTATTTTATAAGCGGTTGAGGCGAAACGGTAGTTGTTGTTAAGACTTGAAGTGGGAGAGGAGCCCTGGATATATTATATAAGTCAAGTAAAGACTACACAACATAGTATTAATAGATTTATAGGTAGATTTGAAATATAAAATAATGAAAATTAAAGTAAAAAAATGGTTTTGGATATTCCTTTTTGCTGTCGTGAGAGAAACTAGATGCACTTTGTATCAATATAACTACAATTACTTTTTTACACCAACCATTCACGACTTCCGCGACATGCATGACACGTACCTTTCTATGTTGCATGAGGTACGCGTGGCTTCTCCCCACAAATCCCTCCTCATCTGGGTTAACTTAGTCCCCCGTCTTCGCTAAGTTATTAACAGTTCTCCTCAAGCTCTCTCCAATTTCGTTTGGCTCCTACTGTATACAAATTAAACACCTTTGATGCCATTCCGTTCCCTCCCATTAATATGGCCAGAAGCTTCTTTCATGGGTGTGGGTAGGAGACATTTATAAGTCTCACTATAAGGTCTCAGGGTTGATAGCTACGGTCCTGGTCTTTCACACAATGACATATAAGAAGCATCACCCATTGCTAATGTAGGGTGAAACCAAACGTTCAAAGATTAGAGTAGCCTTGCTGCCGCTCGATCAATCTAATCGAAGGAAGACGGTCCCGGAAAGGTCATAGAAATAATATGATTCTTCGGCTCCCGATTGATAATACAAATTTATTTTGCTTATGTTCTGTAATTATGATGCTTGTGTTATTAGACCTCTATGCTAGTGAGAGGCTTTTTATGTGCATGCAATAATGCTTAAATTGGTATCAGAGCGTACTTGGAGCAGCTAGGCCTGTGAGGATTCAAACTGGAGCTGCATACTGGAGCCACGCAAGCTGAATAAGATCCGAGGTACTGGGGAACCTCCCATTAATATGGCTAGAGACTAGTCAAATCAGTATGATTTAGTTAGTGTCTAGTATTATATTTCTGATTCCTTCTAGTGGTCAATTTGGCAAGAGAAATGGTATCCTGGAGGTCATTTTTACCTCTATTAGCAATCATACCTCTCATAATTTATGAAGAAATGGTGTCAATTCCCACCTGTGAGTCGCTTCCACACCATTCTGATTACAGTCCGACACCTAGAGTGTGAAGGTAATGCTAGTTGCATATTTGTTGGGTTCCGAAGCAGGCGACGTGAATCTCATATTCAGACAATCGTACATGACAAAGTTATTCCCAGTGAGATTTCTTTCCTTTCTCACACACCTTTTCTATTTTTAATTAAACATCAATTGACTATGCTACTCAACATTGAAAATGCTCCTCAAATTGTATATTAACATATATGAATAGGGCTTGTACGGGCTGTTATTTAGGGAATGGATGCTATGGAAAATTTCAACGTATATATGCGAGTTCAGAGGATTTAAATATTGAAATAGATAATCTTGTATGGGAATAGGCCGATAGGGAAGTTGTGATGATAACCACTTTACCCCGCAATGGATACAGAGCCGGTTGTTTACCTTTAATCAGTGACTGGGACGATTTCATCATATCGAGATCAAGCATATTAACTATGATCAGATATAGTTTACTAAGTCTAAGATGCATTCAAGTCAGCAGTCGCAGTGCTAGTTTGAGATCCTCCTATCTCAGCCCTAAATTGAAAGTTCCTCAGATAGTGAAAAATTAGTTGTTATTCCTAATATTCGTTTTCCTGAAAAAGAAATATGGAAGTTATTTTTTTGAAAGTGTTGTCCGACACCCAGAGATGTGACGGTATTTGTTGTTGCAGAATCATTTGAGGGTCGATTTCTCCCTTGTTGGACGCAGCAGAGTATAGAACATTTCAGAGAGTTGTAGAGTATGGAACATTGCAAAGAGTTGTCAAGTATGGCGCACAACAGGCTCCAAGTGGCTTCTCTGCCATGTGTTACAGCTGTAAATATACTAGTTACAGGTGTTGAACTCGCTTGTAACCACATGCAGACCTGTTCAAGTCATATCACTAATGCACTATTTTCTATGACATTAATTGTGATATGGTTGATATAACATTTCATTTATGGTTATGTGATGGTTGTTTTTACGTGGAAAGTTTACGTTTTTGTTTTTTTTTTTTAATTTTTATTATTTTTATAATTTTTTATTTATTTTGCACACCAAGGGAATTTAGTCACTTCTATGTACTACACCAATAGAAAAACTGGATAGTATAATTTGGAAAATTTTTAAAAATATTTTAATTTTAAAAAAAATCATTTTAATATCCAAAATTTTTAAAACTTTATTTCACATTAAGTTCAAAATATTGAGCAATTGAAAGTCAATGGAATAAGGCGACCAAGCGATCGCTATATATATTCCCTGCGAAGCAGAGACTAATAAGATATGCCCTCCATTTATATTTTACCATTTGCACTTCACATTTTTCATACCTTTTATTTTACCAATTTTCACTTCACATTTTTCATACCATTTATGATGCCAATTATGTGTTGTTTAATATTTTCAATATCTAATCTCTGTAATTCTATTTTTCAAAGTTTTTGGCCTATTTTGTAATGAATTGTGTTGTTTATTGCCACAAAATTTGTTATTGTGAGTTTATATTATTGTTATGAAGATGAAGGTTCCACCTATGGCATCACCTTTAACCAGGGGCTTTGAAATTTTATATATATATCTTAATAAATCTCTCTATATTGTGTTGTTATTTATGCTACAATCCATATTACGACTACCATTACCCTAACGCCAATTCTCATCTTATAACGGTGGTTTTCGTTAAGTTTTTTATTTATCTAATGGTAAGTTGATCAATTAACTCGTTTCACGTTTGTTTAGAGAACAATAAAGTACCATTTTAAGTCGAAAGTTTTGCTTCCTTTGTTTTGACCACACGGCTAATGCACAAGTTATACATATAGCCAAAGTGCTTTAAATATTTGGTGGTTTAGCCATTTGGCTGTAGAAAGTCATATTTAATTTCTTTGGACTTGACAGTATTTACTTTGGAAGAATATAAGAATAAGCTCTTGGACACGAATCTGTCCCGTCGACACGTAGAGCTAGCATGCAGTTCGGTAATCACGTGTCAATTCATATTGAGTCATCCATGATTCTTAGTGCTGGGACGCCGAAGGTGGTGAAGAATATCTCTGCGTCCCTCGCCCTTTGCGTCATACAATACCACCACAGGAGGAGAGGATCAAAACGCCAAGATCTACTCCACGAAGCAAAGGTCAGCACTGCCCACATTCTACAGCTCCATCTTTTTTTATTTTTTTTAAATTGTTTTCTGCAACATGGGATTGTTTTTTGAATTGTTTTCTGCAACATGGGATTTTTCAGGACTTCATCATTCTACCTTCCATATATATATATTTTTAAATGTTTGCTGCAACATGTGATTGAAAATTCATTGTTAAAATCATTTTTCAGTGTTCAACAATGTGGGTATAGTGTAATTGTTAGGTGCTTCATCAATATGAATGCTACCAATATTCCCACAGCAACTGCATGCAAAATAGGAAAATGAATGGCCACTAGCTACACTGCATTTTCAATATGTTTCATATATTCATAAAGAACTAAGAGAGGATGATCATCAGAACTAGTTGGCAATATTTTCCCATAGAGAGGAGCTCTACAGCCCAGCTTGTTGGGGAAGAGCACAAGCAAATAGGCTGCATAAAAAATAATTCAACGCTGCAACTTATTGTTTTTAAATCACTCCGGTGTTTATTTTGAGGAAACTATATCATTTTATGTGATGTTTATTCATTGTTTATCTCTATTTGAACACGCCACGCTGAGGCTGTAGTGGAACACTGATCTTCAGTCGTTTTGGTCTAGACGCCTTGTTTGAGGTGTCTGGGATTTCTTCTATATGGCAAACCGGGCCGCATCATCAGGTGTGTACATCCATCGAACATCCCGTCGGTATCAAAGGCAGATATCGAATCGGTGATCAGGCATCGAGAATCCAATCGCTTCAGTCAAATTTCATAATATCCCCGCCACCGCTTAAGGACCTTTAAGCATTCTTGGTATAGCTTCGAATGGAAGCTCCGGCCCTCATAATGCAATATATTTAAAAATGACGAATCTCTACGATCAATGGGCAATTATCTCCCTCTGCGTATACTAGGAATAAACAAAAAAAATTCCATGGGACCAAATAGCTCTCTTATTATTCGCGCATACTGATTGATACCAAGCATCTCAGTCGCTCGTACCCTTTTTGTATAGTTTTGATGCTGGGATCCTTGTTTTAGCGTAATAGATCCTGCATTAATGTGAAGTACGAGCACAGCCGGTTATTGTGGCTCCACTTGGTTTAGCGGGGGTTGTTGCCGGCATTTCATTCGTTTACATATGGGACGCGGACAAAAGGCCTAGGGAGATACCATCCTCCCCAATTGGACATATTCGAGCTTAAGGACCATCTCATTCCTTTCATGCAACTCGCTGAAAAAATGGCCACCACTGGCTTGACTGTCACCTTCGTCGTCACATACCATCATAGACGAGGTGGAGGCCGCACGAAATATTGGGATGGACATCCACTTGGTGCAAATGGAAATCCCCAGAGACGACTTAGCCATTGGAAAACTCAACAGCAACATATGCAATCACTTATAATGCGGAAACAAGAAAAGAAAAACATGTGAAACGGAGTTTTATCAAACTCGGTGCCAGCTAGATAATCCTCACCTCATTTTAAATTATTATAAATCGGAAAACAAAATGAAAGTGACGAGGAAGAAGCCGACGGCAAGACGCAGAAGGGTTCGAATCCTGGGTACAGGGGGATTTGACCGGCGAAAGGACCGGACCGCAGTTAACACATACGGGCAGCCTGACTGCCAGTTTGAGATAGCAAAGTGAAAGGCAAAGAACAAAAACACGTAACCTCCAAAAATTTTCACAATAAATGCACCCAGTCTCCAAAGAGCCAGGTGGCATTATAACCTATTTTTATAATTTATTATATTTTAAATTAATTTGTTTTCTGACAATTATTTTGCACACCAGGGGAAAATAGTCATTTCAATGATTTTAACCAATCATAAAAAAGCAATACGAAATTTTAAAAATTTTAAAAAATATTATTCATTTCAAAAAAATCAAATTAATAAACAAAATAGTGTAAACTTTGGAAAACGGGTGAAAAATTTAGTTTAATCACTATATAACCTGCCGGAGGCATGTATAATAATTTTCCCAAACATTGTAAACAAGAAAACATATTCACTTTTAGTTAATCAACTATATAATACATTCTCTTAATATCAATTTTATTTCATAAAAGTCATATCTTCTTTAAAGTTCACATATATATGTGAAAATAAATTATCCATCAAAATAAATATTAAAGCACTAATTTAAATAATATATATATATATATATATCTCATAATTTTATGAGTAATTTAAAAAGATAGTCATCTTTCTTTATTTTTTTGTTAAACCCAACTTGACGAAGCCTTAGCTCATTTCTATTATAAGTTTTAAGTTTTAACGATATTTCTCTACCATCTTCTTGCCGGAAATACGACCATAGCTTAAATGATGTCTAGGATAATCCCAATGATCATCTAAAAAGAATACTTTGTTTTATGCTAGTATATAGGTCATAGGAGCTCACTATTTGCTTGTAGTGAATAGTTTCTCTACTTTGGACTGACCTTAACTTTAGGACAACCCCTAAAATCATTTAGGCCATTGAGTAAATTTACTTTCTTCAAGTGCCCATGGCACCAAGATGACTCTTGTCATCAATAACTAGCTTCACATGGCTTCCTACCCTTCAAACCCTTTCCCTTCGCGCCCCCATCGTTAAGTTGCATCATGTCCTCAGTCTCTTAAATCTAACATTCAAATTTACAACTTAGGAAATAAATAACTGTACTTACAAAGTTCATTGGCGGGGTCTTGGCCTTGAGCTCCTCGTGAGGAATTGATACATAATTACAATTTCAATTATAAAAGAATAGGGGCAAAAGAGGAATGTTACAAAAACATACAAAATTCAAATTTCTTAAACAAAAAAACGTCAGATTTTGATAAAAAAAATCGCTAGAGAGTAAAAAACTTCGTGCTTTTAGACTTCTTCAATTTAAACACTTCAAATTTTCAAAGTTATAAAAATCTATTTATCCATTTTGTTGTGACATTCATGTAAGTTAATTTTTAATTTGACAATCATAATTTTTTTAGGCTTTTAAATCTTATTAAAGGTAGAAAGGATGATCATAAATAGTATTTATGGTGATTTTAGAATTATCTAAGTTTGTTTTGTTTTTGCTATTTTTATCATTTCATAAAACTTTAAAAACCTTATTTCAATTTAGATTTTCCATATGATCATATTAGTATTTATGGTGATTTTATAGTTATTATGTCGATGACATCTTGTGGTCATTTTGGACCTATTAGTCTATCGGTGCATATGCATTTTGCATTTTGCAAAGTGAAACTATGCTTAAATCTTAATTTTGTGCTCTGAAATTTCGAGCGGGGAATCGGTTTGACATCTATCCAGCCTCGAATTCTGAAACTGGGTTGTACGCTGCTACATTGGATAAGGCTATGTCCAGGTGATGTGTCAAACGCCACTACATCACCTCTCTGTCGGCTCTCTGTTGTGTGACTTAATGGCGATGGAGACAGTCTCTATGTAGCATGGTCTCTATAACATATTCTCAGTATTAAAATGATTCCTGTGTTTATTTACCCTCTCAAAAACTCGAAAAATGGTGGGTTGTCAAGATTTAAGGCTTGCTCAAAATTGGTGACATATGGATCGATTCCCCTAACCCAAAAGTGGGGTGATTTTACTCCTAATTTTCCTGAAACTTCGTCCTATTTCATCGGATGTTATTTAATCTCAACTTAGCACTATTCCTCCTCAACCCGAACCTGAGTCAAAATTGGTGACATTTGGATGTCTATCTAGAAGGGTGCCAGTCGGCCCTCTTATTTCCAAGGGAAACGATGGCGGGGTTTGGGTTCGGGTTCTTGGTTGTCTACAACAGTGTGCCTCAGTGCAAGGGTTTCTTTTCTTTAATAATTTCTTTGTTCCTGTTGGAATTGCCTCAATGATCGTCCTATGGTCGGGTCACTTGTGTTCACACCTCGAGCTATTGGCACATTTAATCCGTTGAAACTTATAAACCTCGCGCTGGCCATTTTCTTTTTTTAGAAGCTTGAAAAGAATTATTCTCTATTGCATTTCTGACAGAAACAACTAATTGTGTGTTCTATTTTCAGTTTCTGATGAAAATTATGAATTTTGTGATCTATTTTCGGTTTCTGATGAAAATGATGAATTTTGTGTTTAATTAAATTTGTGTTCTGTTTTTTTTATAGAATTTGAGTCGCTAATGTTTGTTCCCCATGTTTGCTTTTGTAGGCTGTCGGAAAAAAATTTGGTGAAGAAATTGAGCTTCATCTATCGGGCGACTCGCTTCTTATATATCCTTGTGCAGGGTATGGTTTTAGTTATTGCGCCTCTTTCGGGTTAAGTGATGCTATACTCTATTTTATTTTTCCTTTGGTTCAAATTTGCTCTAGATCTCTGTAACGTTGGTTTTGGAATTTAGTCACCTACTTTTTGTTACATATTTCTACAATATGTTTATAAGATTATGTGGCATGTATGCTTAGAATATCTCATGTACTATACTTTGCTTCATTTTTATCTATAATATTTTCTTGATGTGTTATATTCTTAACCTTTTTTCATTCTTCTTTTATTTGTTACAAACACAATGAATTGTAAAACGATATGTGTATCACTTGTTAATATTCCAATAGATTTTATATTTTACCAACTAAAAATATGATCAGAATAATATGGGTCTCAATGAATATACAACAAATTCAATGAATATGTATTGTTTCTGAATATTGCCAAATAAAAATATGATCAGAATAATATAGGTCTCAATGAATATACATCCAATTCAATGAATATGCATTAAATCCAATGGATATGGGTCTTAGTGAAAAGTTACTTGGAAATTATTGATCCTCTACTTTTCTGGTCCAAACTTATTTTTGATTTCCACCCATAGCAGAGACATCTTCTCTGCTTTTTTAATGTCATTACCTTACAGCATTTATGCCCCTAATTTTTATGTTGATTGATCTAAAGCTTTTTACTTCTAATACATAGTTAAGGTAGTCAAAATGTCTGATGCATAGAGCAAATTTTAACCGTATCAAAGTTGTAAACTAATATTCAGTGAAATTTCCTTTGTATTTGTGTGCCCTTGGTATTATCTCATGATAACTTCTGCCTTTTTTATTTGGCATGTCCATAACCATGTTCATAAACAATGTTTTAGTTTGCACTATAGTTACTGAGTTTGAATTCTGGTTCAAATTTGAATACTGGGTGGAAATGCGAAGGTGGGTAACACTTTGGTGAGAATCGGCGGGGTAAGAACTCTAGCATATGTTATTCGGCCGAATAACTTTAATTATTCGGCCGAATAATTATAATTATTCGGCCGAATAATTAAGGTTATTCGGCCGAATAATATAGTATTTATTCGGCCGAATAATCTTTAACGGGCCACCGTCAAACTTAACGGAGGCCTCGGAATATGTGCCATGGGCTAGCCGGACGGAGCAAACTCACGGCGGTGTAAATAAGTGTTCGGCCGAATAATTGTTCGGCCGAACACTTGTTCGGCCGAATAATTGTTCGGCCGAACACTTGTTCGGCCGAACAATTATTCGGCCGAACAAGTGTTCGGGCCGAACAATTATTCGCCATATAAGCTCTGTCCCGGCCCCTCTCCCGTCATTATCGTGGGGTCTTGTGGACCCCTTTCGGGTTGGTAGTTGTCTGTCCGCTCCGTCACCCCGCTGCCCTGTCGCTCGTCCGCTTCGTCACCCCGCTGCCCTGTCGCTCGTCCGCTCCGTCACCCTGCTGCCCTGTCGCCTGTTAGCTTCCCTATTGGTCGACGGCGTGTGTTTTCGACCTGTAAGCCTGTGTGTAATTGCGGCGTTCGTTGTTTAGCCACCCTGCATGCAGGTTATACTGTCTGCTGCTTGCTGCTTGCTGCTGGTAAGAGGTGGTGTTCTGGTGCGCAGGGACGATTCGACATAGACTGCAGGTATTCAACATTTTGTTTGCTGCTTGCTTGCTGTTTGCTGCTTGCTTGCTGTTTGCTGTTTGCTTGCTGTTTGCTGCTTGCTGCTTGCTGCTTGCTGTTTGCTGCTTGCCTTATACTTTTGCTGTTTCCTGCTTGCTTGTAGGGCTTCACAGTTACGGGTGGTTGAAGGTATCGTTTCGTTTTTCTGGTTTTCGGCTTTAAGTGGTGGTGTTCTGGCGCGCATGGAGGATTCGGCATAGACCGCAGGTATCGTTTCGTTTTTCTGTTTTTCGGCTTGTGTATTTTATTGAAGATTGTTATCGCTATTTTTTGTTGCTAAAATGTTATTGATCTTATGCAGGTCTCCCAGTTCGTCTGCTACGGCTGCTCTGTTCCGGGTGGAAGTCTGCGCTGTTGTCCGAAAGATTTCAGGTCGTGCTCATTTGTTTTGGCTGCGTTTTAGAGGTAAGGTGGATAATCCTTTTAATTCCCGTTTATATAAAAAAAATTTAATCGTTTTGTACTTCCCATAGTCTCTGTATATTGCACTCTGCCCAACTGGGTAGAGGCCATGGACTCTGTCCAACTGGGCAGAGTCCATGGACTCTGCCCAGTTGGACAGAGTCTTTAAATTTAAATATAAAGAAATTTTTTGAGTACTTTTTTAAATTGTTTTATTTGGCTGTGTTTAGAAAAGAAATTAACATTAATTTTAATTTGAAAGAACATTTGTAAGTTGTATGTAGGCTTGTTTTACTTTTGAACTCTGTCGACTCGTCTAAGTTGACAGAGTTCATGAACTCTGTCGACTCGTCTAAGTTGACAGAGCTCAGATATTAATTATATTATCTACTTTGGCAATAGATAGTTCAGATAGAAACAAATTTCAGATAGTTCAATTTTATTTTTGATAGAACAACAATGTAAATGGACTTGAGGTATAAGGAAACTAAAGACATGAATAGATTTCAATTTATAAGTATTATACTAAGTCTTATGTAATTTAACAATGATGACATGAACTCTGTCAACTAAAAGACATGTTGACAGAGTTCATGAACTCTGTCAACATGTCTTAGTTGACAGAGTTCATGAACTCTGTCAACCTGTCTTAGTTGACAGAGTTCATGAACTCTGTCAACATGTTTTAGTTTAGCTTAGATACACAGTCTATTTTTGAGAAAACAATAATTTAAATGGATTTTATGTAAAAGGGAACTATAGACATTAATAGGTTTTAATCTGAATGTACTACAGTAAGTTTTATAAAATACTAGGTGATGTTATGTCAGAATGGTTCGAGTTTTATTCTAGTAAAGGTGGTAAATTGGTATTGTGTTTTCTTTTGTTCGCAACATGGCTGGCTTGGAGAACATAATACCAAGAATTGTTACCATTATTAGATTGAAATTAAAGATCATTGTCAAACGAGGCCAATTTGAGAAACATGACATTTAACTCAATCATAATACTTAACAGTAAGTTTTTTTTGTTCTATGGGACAATGAGATTATTTGTAGATATAACTTATGTCTAGAGTAATAAAATTTCTGGTTTAAATTTGTAGTTTAAGAAATTGAAAACGATTATCAAATGGAAAATTTTGAAAACATAAAACATGAATTGTGAATTTTTATTTTATTGTCAATAATGAAAATATTTTCAAGACTTAATTTATGTTTCAGATATTAAGTTGTATTAAGAAGGTGAGAGAGATTCATGATTTATGCTTTAGGTATTAAGTTATGTATTAAGAAGGTAAAAGAGAAATTCATGATTTATGTTTTAGGTATTAAGTTATGTAGTGAAGAGGTTAAATAGATTCATGATTTATGTTTTAGGTATTAAGTTATGTATGAAGAAGGTAAAAGAGATTCATGAACTAATACACATAAAAAAAAACCTATTATTTAGTACTTAACTATATTGGTTCCATTCATTTTAAACATCAAAAACACCTTAAAGATTGGTACATTAATTCATCATGATGATAAATTAGGTAAATCTAGGTACTTGTTAAATAACTTAGTCTATTAAGTAGTTGGTTTTTAGAGTTCATAGATTTAACTTGTAGGATTTGAATATGTAATTAGTTGATTTGTCTTTAGGTGTAGGCATTATATATCAAATGGAAAGAGAGGATTCTTTAAGGCGAAAGCGTAGGAGGTCTTCACAATCTTCTGGCGTAGGTGGTACGAGTGATAATCGGAGGTTGTCAACCTCTCCTCGGGACTCTAATTTATTGTATAGTTCACACCGACAAGGTGAAAGGGGTACAAATGATTCCCCTGTATCTTCTATGGGAGAACGTCGATCTCGACCCTCTATTGGTACATATGAATATCGATCTTTGGACATTTATATATATGCAAATTGTTTTTTTGAGAGTGCAAAATTTGTAGTTGTGTTTAAACTAGACTTTGTCATTTGAAGCAGAGGATGGTTCGGAAGATGCTCCTAATTCTATAGGGAGGGAGACAGGGCAAACGAGGGAGACGGATGACGATGCAGAGCAAGGTTCTCAAGAGGCTCACCATTCGGCACGAGGTGATGAAGGTAGAGCTAGGACACAATATGTTGAATTAACTGAGGGTTGTACACCCACTACGACATATCCATCTGATCTACCTCGAGAGCTTCCATGGGAAGGTGGTAATCATCAAATGACTCTTGAAAGATGTAGATCTCACTATGAAAAGTTGCAAAATGATTTGTCTACTATGGATCTTCCTCCGGAGAGTAAACAAAGTTTGGAGATTGTCTTGGGCTCATTGCAAAACTTCATTCAAGCATATGAGAATCTTGGGCCGACTACAGATGGTTTTGTAGATTTGATGCGAAGACGAAGGGATCAAGTGATGGGTCCAGACAAATGGGATGTTGTGAAAGAAAGAGTGACAAGAGAGCAGGCCAAATCAATGTTTAATTTCAAAGAAGGTTTGAAAAAGGATATGTTGAAAGTGCAATATTTCAAACATCCTCATCTGGCACACTTACTTTATGATCGGTTTCTTGCTGCCTATGGTCGTTTTCCATGGAACGATGAGGTTTCTCAGTATTTTGCTAGATTTTTTTATGCCGAGTTTTTTTTAAATATGAAGCCAGATTATACTGATGTTCATTCAAAATTTTATGGAGTTGGGAAGGGTCGAATATATGATCGAGAGGGTGCACATAGAGATCCTGCAACTCTTAGACCTCCGCCCCAGATATCTCGTCCACCTAGGTTGGTGGCATTAAAATCAGAGATGGAGCCCACATCTCAACTTGGGACGACAACAAGGAATTTTGTTGGTGATGGGCTATCATCAGTATTAGTGGGAGTAGATGTGGGGTTGGTTAGAGAAAGGGCTCGTTCTGCTATTCGTCAAAAGTTTGTTTATAAAACTGATGATGAAATAGATGGAATGAGCATTGAAGATGTCAGGGCATATGCAAAGATTTGTCGTGACTTAGCAGCAAATGTTATATCCAACGACACATCGAGTTTGGGAGAGGTTCGTTGACTACATGATATGATTTGATTTGAATTAAATATTTTATTTATCTTGATTTTATTTTTTTTGTTACCTTATCATAGGTACATTATGTAAATGTTTAAATTGGTTGCAGTTTTCAAGAATGATGAACGAAAATTCTTTTCACATTTCAACTAGCGAAAATGTAGGGAGAGAGGTACATATTTATTATCAACATATTTGTACTTATGTTTGAATTTGATATATATATATATATATAAATTATTATTTTTTGAATGATAATTTAACTGTGTATTTTATTGTTAATTTGACTCATCCATGCAGGTTTCTTTAGATACCAACTTTATAAATGATTTACCATCTATTGTGAGCTAATGTTTTTTAAATTTTTTGTTTGAGTTTTTAAGTTTTAATTGGTATAGTAATTTTTTTGTTTTGTATTATATGTTTTATTTATTAATACAATTTAAATTTTAGGGTGGAGATATCGGTTCTTTGCTTAATGATGCAGATATTGGTAGAGAGGTAATTTCATTGATTGCTTTAATTTTGCTTTAATTTTGTTTTAATTTTGTTTACTGTTTTAATATTTTAATTTTTGTGGATTTAGATTTATGAGATTCATAAATTGATTTTATATATGGATTGCAGCTTGGGTCTCTCAAATCTTTTGGAGGCAAAGGAAAAAGTCTTTTGGAGGATGGTGGTGGACAAGCATTTGGAGAATTTGATGTAATATTGTTAATATTTGAATTGTATTTTGATATATTAGTTTAATATTTTAATTTTTTGATTATAGTTTAAGTAATTTAAATGATATGAACATAATTTTTTTTTACACATGTTGCAGGGAGGGTTGAGTCCAGGGAGAGGCTTGAGTGGAGGAGGGGGAGGCCCGAGTGGAGGATAGCACAGACATTTTAATTTTATAGTTCATGGTGTCCACTATTTTTTGTTGTTGATATGCATTTAGATTGGAAACATTTGTCTTGGACATGTTGAGGAGGTTTATTTTTGGACGAGATATATACATGTTCATGATTTTTTTTTGGAGATTATATACATATAAATTTTGAACTTACATATTTCGTGAATCATGGTTTTTAAATGATTTCTAAGTTTATTTTTGTTTATTTGACATATTTGGTGTTAAATTTAGTTTAAAATATGTATTTGCATGTTTGAATGAATGTTTGAATGAATGAATATATGTAAAACTGAATGTTAAGAAACATGACATTCTTGAATATTATTAAGTTTAAGAAATGTTATTTAGGAAGTTTAAAAATGGATAAACATATTAGGTTTAAAGTTCATAAATGAGGAAGTTTTGATTGAAGTTTTAAAGGAAATTTTTAAAAGTGGATGTTCACATATAGGTTTAGAGTTTATAAATGAGGAAGTTATAATTGTTCGACATGAATGAATGATAGGTTTAGAGTTTATAAATGAAATTCAAGTAACCTGTTGAATGTTATTTTCAAGGATGTTATGAAGTTTTAGGAATGTTAGAAGTTTATAGAAATAGTTGTTCGACATTCAAATGAATGATAGGTTTAAAGTTTATAAATCAGGAAGTATAAAAGTGATTACATTCAAACTTTAGAGATGTTAGGAAGTTCAAGAATGTTTGAAGTTTTAATGAAAATATGGATGAAATATAAAGTTTAAAAATGAAATTCAAGTAAGGTTGAATGTTATTTTCAAGGATGTTATGAAGTTTTAGGAATGATGTTAGAAGTTTTAGGAATGTTAGAAGTCTATAAAAATATGGAAGAAATAGAAAGTTTAAGAATGTTATATAAAGTTTTAGAGAATGATAGAAGTTTTGATAAAAATATTGTCTTTGAATGTTAGAATGTTTAGAAATGGTAGAAGTTTTCGTACATATCGACGAATCAGGAAGATTAAAAGTGATTACATTAAACTTTAGAGATGTTAGCAAGTTCAAGAATGTTTGAAGTTTTGATGAAAATACATGGATGAAATATAAAGTTTAAAAATGAAATTTAAGTTTGAATTTTCAAGGATGTTATGAAGTTTTAGGAATGTTAGAAAGTTGATAGAAATATGGAAAAAATAGAAAGTTTAGGAATGTTAAATATAAGTTTTAATAGAAAATATGGATGGATTAGGATGTTTTAAAGCAAATATATGTTAAGTTCAAATTTTGATATAATGGATTTTTAATTAATTTAATTTTTATTTACAATGTTCAGGTACATTTGATGCGGCTGAAATCATGGCAAATGGGGGTAACGGTTTTTTGTTTTTTAATCATAAGCGAAGATTCCAGGATTGTGAAGTTTGCGTTAAATTAGAGCAATGATTTTAAACAACAATTTGATGAATTTTCATTGATTTGTTGTAAATAATCATTTCTCTAATTTAACATAAGCTTCACAATCCTGGAATCCTTGCTTGTGATTAAAAATCAACTGATCGTTATCTCCATTTGCCATGATTTCAGTTATGTGAATTTGCACAAGCGATATTTTAAATTAAAGATTTGGGACGGAGAACTTGGTGACAATTTTAAGACATCTATTTAAGATTATATTTATGGTGAAGTATGTATTAAAGAAACATGTTCGATGGATTAAAATAATACAAAATTTAATAGGTCTTTTTGTGAATTTTTGTTACTATCAATCAATCAAAAGTAAAAATTCGGGGCGGAGTGGGGATAGCCACATCCGTTATCTCATCCCTTAGTGGTCTAATAGACATATGGGGACCCGAATAAAGTACTTTTGAATTTACAAATTATATTTGAATTCATTTTTAAGCATGTTAAAGTACAACCATTTAATTTTTCGTGTTAGTGGTCATTCAAGAAAATATTCATAAAATTTCAATGAAAAAATAAACCATTTAAGCTTTTGTGTTAGTTGTCATTCAAGAAAATATTCATAAAATCTCAGTGAAAAAATATACTGTGCACAACAATTTTGATAATTGGACAAAAAATATATTGCACACAACAATTGATATGGACAAAAATATAGATCAATTTATTTTTGATATGTAGTTAAAAACATCGCAATGGAATACCATCTTCAACTATTCGTTCATGGTCACATATGGATAGTTTCCATTTTTTGGTTTTTAACTGTTTTTTTGATGGAACTTGTATCAATTTTATTCGAGATGCACATACTAAATGACTATATTGACAACATATAACATCGGGTTCATAATCTTGAAAGTAGACATAACGTTTAGTCATATGCGTCTGCTGAAAAAAGTAGCCTTTTAAAATGATGGATCCTCTTTCGTATGTATATCCGTTGTCGTTGTAGTCCTCCAATAATTTCATTTTTCCTTCTGTGCATCGCATCAAATAATATTTGACATTTTCGTTGTTGTCTATAGGTGCAATCACAGCGAAAACATCTCCTGTGCAAGTTATGATTGGTGTTAGCGTATTTAAATGAATTGAATCAAGACTACTTATGGCGAAGGATTAGAATGAACAATTGATTAAAAAGTCAAAAACAAGTTTATTACCTTCTCTTACGAGATCTGAAATTCTATCGCCATCAGACGATATTGCTATTTCTTCTGATTCTAATTCTTCAACACTTGCCAGTGGCATTTTTCCTTTTGGATTAATCTCTGTGTGTCTCCAAGCTTTTACGTAGTTGTTTGTTATGTTTTCACAAACTTCTGTAGACTCGACATTTTCAATGCAAATATGACAAAAGCATGATTGCTTTCTACTGTCAAATGCAAACACGTTGTGAAATGATTTTGTTTGAATAGAGTGAAGATCTCTAGTTCCATGTATGGTGCTAGCGTCATATGGTATTGATCTATTTATATCTTGGACCCCAACAAGCCAAAAAAATCTACACAATAAATAGTGTACATGTGTACTTAAATGTTAGTATATACATTTTTTTTAATTTTAAGAAATAATATAAATTAAAAAGATAGTGGACATACCTGCGCACGTCTTTTGATTGTTGATTATAATCATGGCTTAGATTTAATTGACACCATTGGACAACCTCTGCAGCTGAATGAAATCGTGCTGAAGAATAGTTCATTTGCCATCTTCGAAGTGCTCTTTTTACGCATGCTCCTGCACCATCATGCTCACCTTTTCCATGCCCAGTTTCAAAGAAATTCCAGCGATGTTTAATGTTCAGCGCTTTATGAAGTCGACATAACCAAAAAAATGATCGTGAAGATTTAAATTGACCCGCACATCCATCAGACCATATCCAATGCTCTTTGAATTTGACTTCGCGTTTTTTCAGTGAGTCATAGAAAATATTTTCTATACAATGTTGGACAAAATGTGTGTCGTGTGTACGATCATCGCTTATATAGAAGTGATATTCTTTAATCACATCTCGATTGTCACATGTGCTTTCAATGCCATCGATATCCTGTTGAGAATGTCTATATACAACATGGACAAATATCGAAACTTGGTCAGAGTGATAGTATTCACTCTGTATTTCGTTTTGTGCAGCAAATGTATAGTTTTCAGCAAAATCAACCACAGACAAAATTGTTCCGGGTGGAAAAATTTCACGAGACTGTTTGAATTGAAGATCTTGCCATCGTGCTCTATGTGAATGCTGGGTGTATTTATAAATTTCGTTTTCAAATTTTTTGAGAAAATCTGTGACGCATATCTTGTCTTCTAGCAAATCAATTCTTTTGGAATGTGAATCACTAGAACTTGTACTATAGTTGATGTATTCGTATCTCTTCCAATCAACATTTACATTTGACAACGATTGATCATTGTCGATAGGGTATTTATTGTGGAATAACACCAAATTTCCACAATGATGACAATGTTTTCCATTGACACATTTCTTTGAATAAAATACTTCATCGTGATTTCTCTCACATAAAATTTGAGATATGAATTCACGTATCGTTGGCGGAGGTGGTGAATTTGTCCAAAACATTTTACCAAATTCAAGAAACGTATCATAATATAACTGAAATTGCACATGATAACGACAACAACATGTATCACGTATAGTTATAGGTCGAACATACCATGGTTTTTGTTGCACAAATGTAGTGATTGATATATTAATTCCACGATGATCTTCCTTGAATTTATTGAACAATTGTACTTGTGTCATGTCCATTATATGTTTTGGTTGGCTTTCATATACATTTCGTGATACTCTTTTGCGTATCACATCTCTTGCATTTGGTGAAACTCGAGCATGTTCCAACCAATATTCTCGTACAATATCTTTAACCCCTGCTCCTAATCTATCTTTGTAAGGTTGTCTACAAATAATTGCCCAACAAGCAAGTTCATTATTTTCATCTATTTGCATTCTGAATTTGCTATGTTTGTATAATGTTTTTCTTGATGTTCCAACTGCTTTTGCTAGTTCTGTTGTCAAACGCTTTTGTTTAGTACTAGCTGAAAGAATTGCTGTATGAATTGCTTTACGTGCAGCACTGATATCTTTCTTCCTGGATTTTCCAAATTTTTTTATTGCATCGCCTATATTTTCCATCACATTTTGTTTCAATTTCGACTCTTTTGTTACTTTGTGAATACCCAATAACGATGTAGCACCTTCTAATTTCTTGGACACTAATAAACATCTCAAAATTTGTGCTTGTCCTGCTATTGAGTAATCTTTGAGAACTTCATCATAAAATTTTGTAGCACGATATCGTGCAACATGTATTGGTAGTTTTTCTCCATATTTGTCGCAATCAATGTCTTCTAACATTTCATCATCAATAGTAAAAATCAATAGTAAAAGTACCTATACATCAAATTTAATTTAATTTAACATATATCAAAAAATAAAATTCATTATAAAAAAATGAATTTGGAAAATATATGATATATACATACCAGGTTCAATTTCTGGATTTTGAACTTGATCTTCAATATTGATTTCATCGACATTAGCATGTAAATCACTATTTACATCTTCTACAATGTTCTTTTCAACTTCAATTTGTTCTTCTTGTACTCTATTTTCAATTTCCATTTCTTCAACATTGTCATGTAAATCTGTATTTATATCTTCAATAGTTCTCTCTTTCGTTTCAGCAACCCTTTGTTTTTTGGCAATATATCTGAGTTTTTGTTTCTCTCTATTATCATCATCATCACGTTTACGATCAGCTTTTCTTTTACGATTTCTCTTATTGCCCATGGTTGTTTAATCTATAGACGATAAATTAAAGAATCATGTTACTTTATAGTAAAAACAAATACTTTCAATAAAAACTTATTTATAAATATATCTGGGAAAAAATCATTGTAAAAAAACAACTCTTTGAAAAAAACCCAATTTCAAAGAAATAAGAAGTACAAAATTACCTTGTAAAAAATCCTTTGCAAAATAAGATAACTATTTGAAAAAACTCTTTTCAAATAAATAAGAAGTGCAAAACTACTTTGGAAAAAAATCATTTGCAAAATACCTTAGCAAAACAACTATTTGAAAAAACCTCTTTCAATTAAATAAAAAGTGCAAAGCTACTTTGAAAAAAAAAACATCCTTGCAAAGAACCTCCTTGCAAACATGTCTAAGAAAAGAAATATTTTGAAAAAACTCCTTGCAAATATCCCTTAAAAAAAACACTTTCAATGTGTTTTGGAAAAAAGAAGAAGAAACATACTTTGTAAAAATCTCTTTTTCAAAAAAATGTTTTCTTTGCAAATATACAGCAAGAAAATAAATATTTGGAAAAAACTTCTTGCAAATATGCCTTAGAAAAAAAATTTCTTCAATGTGCCTTTGGAAAAAAGAAGAAACATACCTTGTAAAAACCTCCTTTTGCAAAAAATGTCTTCTTTGTAAAAATGCAATAAAAAAGAGATATGTTGGAAAAACTCCTTCAATGTGCCTTTTGTAAAAAAGAAGAAGACATAGTTTGTAAAAACTTCATTTTGCAAAAAATGTCTTCTTTGTAAAAATGCAATAAGAAAATAGATAGGTTGGAAAAACTCCTTGCAAATATGCCTTGGAAAAAAAAACTCCTTCAATGTGCCTTTTGTAAAGAAGAAGAAGAAACATAGCTTGTAAAAACCTCATTTTGCAAAAAATGTCTTCTTTGTAAAAATGCAACAAGAAAAGAGATAGTTTGGAAAAACTCCTTGCAAATATGCCTTAGAAAAAAAAACTCCTTCAATGTGCTTTTTGTAAAGAAGAAGAAGAAACATACCTTGTAAAAACCTCCTTTTGCAAAAATTATATCCTCCTTCCGAAATTAGTTTGACAAAAAAATGCGAAGTTCAAACATGCGAAAATAATGAATTAACTTTACGTTTATTTATATGAGTATAATTTTTTTTTTTTTATTTTTTTTCCGGCCGACGAAATTTTTTTTCCGTTTGGTTATTCGGCCGAATAACCTTCGCTATAAGTCACGGCGCCGTTACGAAAAAAGTTGTTCGGCCGAACAATTGTTCGGCCGAACAATTATTCGGCCGAATAATTTGTTCGGCCGAATAATATCTGAAACATGGCCGATTCAGACTTCTGCAAAATTTTCAGGTTTCTCCATTTTCGGAAGGAGAAAACCACCTCTTACACAACAAAACGAATGTCGGACTTCATACCAGTAGATTCATCATTGAATCTACTTTACGAGGGTATAAATTTTGTTGTATATAGATAAGAACTGATATTTTTTAAGTTTTATATTTGTAACATGTGTCGAGTTATGAATCAGCTCTTTAAAAAAACAGCGAAAAGAAAAATCCATAACTTTGTAAATACAACACCAAAAAAATCGAAGAAAATGTGGGTCGATTCATTGACGTGTCTACTTCAAAAGGGTGGTCGTAGATGTTTTGATTTTATAGCGGGTTGAGAGAAAAGTGGTGCAACAAAAAGGTTGTTGAAAATCGACTGAGTTTCCCCATGGATCGACTTTAAAAAAATATAATAATTAGTATAGAGGTCCATTGGATACAAACTTATAGTCACGCGTTAGTACATTGTGTGTAGATTGTCGTAGCATTTTCAGTTTTTGCAAAAGACAAGTCTAACAACGATTTTAGTGGTGCAACAAATCATAACTCTTTTGTAGTCTTTTCATTTTATAAGAACACACTGTCAAACATTTGCAAAATCGACATATCAAATCTTAATAAAAAAAATTGAAAAAATTATGAGTAGAAAGCTAACATAATTCTACAAAAGTTTTCTTTTTACGGCAAAGTGAAATTTTAAATAAAAATATCACTTTTGTTCGCCCGAAGTTGGAAGACATGAAAAAAACAGAATTATTTTCTCACGAGACCCCCCAAAATAGACACCCATCTTCATTTTTTCACCCTACTGGACAATATGGAAATTATTCGTCGGGGAAAATCCAGTATGGAAAAATTCAGAGTATACATCTCAGTAATATGCTCATATACTGTCTCTCTCCCACCCCACTAGGGGTCCATCTCCTTCTCTCTATATAAAATAATAATAAGAAAAATAATATGCAAACTGCAAATTTTTCTGAGTTTACTGCTTGTTGGTTTATGTGAACTTTTCAGTGGTTTTCATTTCCAGCCTGTTTTGCATTGGCTGAAAACTACTTATGAAAATTTCTAAGACAATTAAACACACTGTAAAATCACTCTAACAGGAAAAAAATAAATTTTAACATGCACACCATAAAAATTTGAGACTCAGAATTTTCGGCAAATGTGCCCTGGAAAAACCCCCACGAGGAAACAAGTTAGAGAGAGAGATATTTTATTTCTTCAGAGAATATTCAGTTCAGAAATTTATAGTCAAACATGTACTTATCTCAACCATAAATTTCACCTCCAGGATTTGTCTCGAAATCTGTGCAATCGCTGCTTGGATTTATGTGCTGAAACAATACCTAGAAATTCGTGCCAGGAAGTACAAAACAGTCAACCTGTACCCTCCTCGAATTCTGTGCAGCAATAAATTATGCCTTGCGAAATGTACCCAAAGTACAGTCTCAAAACCTGTACCTGTCCTTGAAAAATGTGCAACAATAAATGCTTCTCGAAAACTATGCCTTTCTCAAAAACTGTGCAGCAATAATTGTTGTCTCGGGATTTGTGCCCACCGTACAGTTTTGAAACATGTTCCTACTGCCTCGATAAATGTTCCCACTACAACTGTACAGCAAACCCATGAATCTGCCTCGGGATGTGTGCCCAGCAGTCACACCCTCGAATCTTGTGCCCTTCTCGGGATTTGTGCCCAGCTCACCCTCAAAATTCGTGCCCACTTACACGCTATATGGTACTGAAAATATCTCCACGAAATCTGTGCCTCTCTGCAAGCTAAAACTAGTGCCTCGAATCTCGTGCCAACTGAAGTCTTCAAATGGTTGCCTCAAATTTTGTGCCACCTCCAGCAATCTCTCTTCACTTCTCTCCTCTTCACTCTATTCAAAAAAAGTGAGTGTGAAATGCCTCCCTCATGCTTTTTGATCAAACCCTAGGGTTTCCCTAAATCCAATGGATGAGATTGAATGAGATCAACGGTGGAAATTAAATTCTCCATTTACCTTTTATAAATAATTAATTTCCCTCACCTACTTAAATTGATCAAAAAGTGACTTTGAGTTTATAAAGTCTCATTAAATGCTTTTACTAAGTCATTTAATGTGAGGGTCACCTTTTTCCCCCTTCTAAGTGACTTTAGGAAAAGGTCACTTGGGGAACACTTCCCTAGGTACAAAAACTAACACTCCCTCTGACCGAGGAAGGTGTTCTGCACCACTCCCAACTTGTCTCTAAAGAATACAAACTTCCCCCTCCCCAAAGATTTTGTTAGGATAGTTGCTACCTGCTCATCAGTGGAAATATACTACAACTCGACTGCTCCTCTCTGGACGTAGTCACGGATGAAATGGTACCTGATCTCAATGTGCTTTGACCTGTCATGGAAAACCGGAATCTCAAAGAGCTGAATGCAACTCTAATTGTCACAATAGATCACCGTAGGTCTAAGCTCCTGGTCAAATAAATCTACCATTAGCTTGCAAAGCCACAGTGCCTCACAAGTAGCCTGACTGGTTTCCATATACTCAGCCTCGACAGAACTCAATGCAACGGACTTTTGTTTCTGACTGAAGTGCTCTTTCGATCCCTCACACAACCTGCCCAGTATGAATCTGTGAAACCAACCAAGCTAACTCCACCCGAACCGATGTATTCCAAACCATAGTCCATTGTGCCTGCTAGGTATCTTAGCACATGTTTTGTGGCAGTCCAATGTACACTCCTAGGCTCCACCATGAACTGGCTAAGAGTGTTCACCGCAAAACACAAGTCTAGCCTGGTGTTGACCAGATACATCAATGATCCAACGAGCTGATGGTAAAGTGTAGGATCCACCAACTTACCCGCAAAAGCATGAAGTTTCTTCCAGTTGGTGATCATAGGTGTAGACATCGGCCTGTAGTCCTCCATCTGAAATCTCCTCAAAATATCAACTGCATACTTCCCCTGTCCCAGGAAAATATGTCCAGGATCCTGCCAAACCTCCATCCACAAATAGTAATGCATCATCCCAATATCATTCATCTCATACTCAGCCACAAGGTCTCTCTTGCAATGTGCAATGAGACGCTCCTCTCCAGTGATAAACAAGTCATCAACATATAATAGAAGAATGAGAGGATCTCCACCAACCACAATGTAGTAAAGGTTGGGATCAGCCTCACTCTTCTGAAAGCCCATCAAAGTCAAGTATGCATCAATCCTAGAGTACCAAGCTCTAGGAGCTTGCTTCAATACATACAAGGCTTTCCTCAGCCTGCACACATGAGAATCTCTCCCATGAATCTCGAATCCCTGTGGCTGCTCTAAGTACACCTCCTCCTGCAGAAGACCATTGAGAAATGCGGTCTTCACATCCATCTGGTGGATCTTTCAACCCATCTCTGTTGCTATAGATATTACTGCTCTGATGGAAGAATACTGAGCAACTGGCGCAAAAGTCTCATCATAGTCAACTCCCTCAACCTGTGAAAACCCCCAAGCCACAAACCGAGCCTTGTACTTATCCACACTACCATCTACAGCATGCTTTATCTTGTAGAGCCACTTGGAAGTCACAACTGAATTCTCCTCTGGTCTCGGCACTATCTCCGAAGCATCATTATTCATGATGGAATGGTACTCTGCCATCATGGAATCTCTCCATACTTGATGCTGAGAATCCTCCTCAAATGTGGAAGTCTCAGAGTCATGAAGACTCGCAACAAGAGCCATCCCCAATTTGTCTGGCATCACAACTGTCCTGACCTCCTCCTGGGGCCTACCAAATGCCTCTGCTTCCTTCAAGGTATCCTAAAGCCATTTAGGCTTCCTCTTCCTTGAAGGCTCCTCCCAAACTAGTCTATCCTCATCAGAGGAACTCTCAAAAGCAGAAGGTCCAACATCCCGAGGACCAGTAACTGATGAACCAGTGCCTAAAAAAGCTGTAACCTGTGAACCAGAACCTAAACCGGTCCCTGAAGTACCTGTCACCTGAACCACTGAACCTGTGAAGCTGTGACTGTACTTTGTGATCCAGTCACTCTGAAAACCTGTGGACTTGAAACCTCTATCGAAGAAGCCTGTGTCAACTGAGGTGTGGGAGCTGGTGGCTCCTGCCACTCTAACTCTCTGTACTTCATGAAGGCTCTCTCCTCATCAAACTTCACTTCCCGCCTAACAACAACTCTCTTCTGGCCAGGAATGTAAAGTTGATAGGCCTTCGAAGTCTCATCATATCCCACAAATATGCCTCTCTCTGCAGTGGGCTCAAACTTAGTCCTCTTCTTAGAAGGGACGTGAGAGTAAGTCAAAGAACCAAATATACGAAAGTGGCTCACCTCAGGCTTCTTTCCTGTGTACATCTCCTCTGGAATCTTCCTCCCCAAAGCACGGTGTGAGGACTCCTATTCTGCAGATAAACTGCAGTGTTGCATGTCTCTTCCCATAGAAAGAACGGTAACCCTTGATTATGAAGCATTGTTGTTGTTCAGGAAATTCACCCTATAGTGAGGAAAGGGACACTATCAACTTAGGGGGAGACAGGTAAACACAATGATTACGCTACATAAACATCTATAAATGGAACTAGATCAAATATCTTGAAGACGTACCTTATTACTGACGTTTGATCCTAGCTTTGCTCAATCTTCAACTTGATCTTCCACTTCAATAGACCTGCAACATAAATATACCTTGCTCAATGTATCTTGACTGATATGAAGATGATAAAATTGAAATGCAATTCAAACATCAAGAACAATCAAGCATTTAACCAAATAAATACACAATCCATTAGGCATTATATTTGGGACAGGAAGGAATGTTTCAACCTTTATTGTCAAAAGCATATAATGATTACAAGTTATACCTGATCAATGCAGCATGCTTGTGCAACCAGATTCTGGGCTCCTGCTCTTCTCTAGCTTGTAATCTTCCAGCATAACAACCCTCATACAAATTTCTCTTCTTGTGAATGAGAGTCACAATAATGTCCAACCCCTCTCCTAAATCCTCCTTGTATTTATAGGACAAGGAAGGCAGTTTTGATCGAGAGGTGGTTGTAATGGAAGTTGGGGAAGTTGCAGAACCAACTGCAACTAATCCCAATTCGTCAAATTAATATATTTTTGATCATATTTTAAGGTGTTCGCGAGTTTTTCACAATGGAGTAGCGCATGGTATGCAACTTCAGTGTCTAACAACCAGTGTTTGCAACTTTTTTGAGGGTGTGCACTAGTTTACTGAAGTGGAGTAGCGCATAGCAGGAGATGTGCGCTACTATTAAGCCTGTGGAGTAGGGCATGAGTGCTAGTATGCTGAAGTAGATTAGCGCACAGCTCAAAACATGAGGTTTTTCATGGTTTTTCTAGCTTGCAGAAGGCTAAGTCAGGTCAAGGTATCATCCAAGGTCATTATGCTCTTCAATCCAAGTTGTCCTTTTGTGTGATCGACAGCTCAAGGTGATCATGGACAGAGAAGTGCAGATTTGACCTATAACAGATGCCCCCTAATATGTGAGGTCAGAGGGAAATGATGGCCAAAATACATTATAATTCCAAGTTAGAGGAGGAGCAAGAAACCGCAGAACCAAGTCACAGAAACACCTGAAACACAGATCAAGTTCAGCGAGCAATTACAATCTTGACATCATATAGATGTATAGTGTGATACAACATGATCTTCGATACATAACGAGGAGATGTATATAAATCATGGCCACTTGAAATACAAGCGTGGTTCCATGTCAAACTAAGAGATCATAGCCATAACAACAAACTGGATCTATGTCTCATGGAGAGCCGAATATAAGTGAGGCTCAGTCTTGCGCTACTTGGAAGATATCATAGTGAGGTGATATCATCAACATCCCAAGGTCTTCATCCAAAACAACCCAAGGTACAAACCCTAACCATGTGAATAGATGAGCTGATAGTCGAACATGGGGGGTATCGTTGATTACTGGTCCTTGATGTATACCATTAACAAACGCGAGGGCTTCCACCGATAATGATGATGGGGCCCAAGGTACTTACTACGATCCAACAAGTGTGAATAAGTGGACTTGGAGTCGAACACTTGAGGATCCTGTCAAATAAGAGACATTGATATATTCTCATCATTCAACAACGAGGAAAATTGCCACTGGTGACTGCAATCTCCAAGGTACTAATTGAAACTCTAAACTTCAATCCCAGAGCAAAATGAGTTGATGTCAATGGGAAGAAGTCCATTGGAAGGGAGGCCTTGAGGCATCCTCCATCGTCCAACACGAGGGACACTCAACTGGTATGAGCTAATATGGAGTAATATATGTAACAAGACTGACACTAGGATGGCTGACACATGAGGTCAAGGTAAACTGCAGAATGGCCAACATGGGCTAAATCTTTGAACAGTAAGCACGACATAAAGTGACTTAGACAGTTTTCAACATAATGGGGAAAATGATATAAACTAGTAACGCAGGAGATATTAGTAGGCCCTCCATATGGTTGGAAGAATAACTAACCGGGGGAGTAAACAACTCGGAGATCAGGTTCACCCTAAGGTCAAAAACTAAACCCAACCGACATGATAGAATCAAGTAGGTGTTGTGTTCAAGGATAGGATTGACTAAACTGCCTTTGAAACTGAATATATGATACATCCTTCTTATCCCTTATTCTTTTTAGATAAAATAATACCTTTCTTGTTATTTTAATGAGTCCAAGAAAGAATGAAAACTCAGTAGATCCAACCATGTAAAAAGTTTAACGAGCCCATGGGAGGAAGACTCAGGACATTCTTCATTGTTTACAGAGTTCAAAGAAGAGATAGAAGATTACTCTATATTATTGATCTCTGGATTTTAGTATCGAGCCGAGATCTGTTCTTGCTCGCCGGTGTTTTCAATTTTAAGGAGTCTGAAAAACTTAAACAATAACTCCATACACCTACTCGTGGATTTTAATATCGATCCCAAGTAGGTTAATGCTCGCCGGTGTTTTCTTGTTTATAGAGTCTGAAAAACTTAAACAATCCTCTATACACCTACTCGTGGATTTTAATATCGAGCCCAAGTAGGTTAATGCTCGCCGTTGTTTTCCTATTTATAGAGTCTGAAAAACTTAAACAATCCTCTTTTTACCCTCTCGTGGATTTCACATCAAGCCCAGGTACTTGAATGCTCGCTTGGTGTTTTCATGTTTAGAGAGCATGAAAACCCTAAAGAATGCTCCAAAAGGTCCTTTTTCGTAAAGTTAGTCTCCTCCCCCGAAAAAGTGTAAAACAATGGAAGAAGAACTCTTCTAGTGTATACCAGAGTATACCTTTTCCGTAAATGATCCACCAAGGCCCGGAAAAGGGGTAATTCTATACCTAAGTGGATGAGCCTTCAATTCCTTTAACGAGCTTGAAGAGGACAAATTTTCTCGGCAATCTTGTTTAGGTTTCAATAGTCCAAACAAGAGCTTAAAATGACTTAAATGACAGCTTCTAGGATCATGACTCATGATCTGCCAAAACTAGGACTTCAACAAAGATGTTAGTAATTGCGACAAAAAAACTTAAATGATATGTAATTTTAACCATGAGCTAGTTGAAAAGGTCTATCATCAAGAAATTTAGTCTTAAAGAATTGATACTACAAAATTTTAGTGAAAATTTGAGAACCATTGGTTGAAAATTACCTTAGTACCATATGTAGCTATTCATTGATTAAATAGCACAATTTGATAGAATTTGAAACTATAGAGATTTTACCAAAGTGGGTAAAAATTTAAAATCAAACTCATATATGTAATTTCAAATTAAAAAACTCAAATTTCATTTTGGCATTGTAGGGAAAAAATTGGGAGCAAACCCTTGGATTTCAATCCTTCGTGGCGATCAACTAAAGCAACCAATCGACATTTTACCTTCACCAAGTAAGTTAATTTCATCTTAACTTGCATTTCCATAGTTTATTTGTCAATTTTTTAGCTCAAAATCAACTTTAAGGCCATGCTCAAAGCGTGCAAAGCGTGTGTGCTACTCTGCAATAGGCAAAGTAGGGCATACTGGAGGTATGCGCTACTATTGCTTATGCACAGTAGCGCCCATGTGTGACTGTGTGGCAATAGAGTAGCGCACAGCCCTAAAGATGAAGAAAAAAGTGTCGAGACTCTAAAAATTGACCTTTTTGTGGCAGGATGGTACTTGTTTGGAGGGAGAGAGAACATGAGGAGATGAATAGGGTGGCAATGCAAGACCCGGCCACTCTCCATGCACTCCAAAGATGTGGTTTGTTAAATTTTTACCGAACCGTGAACATGAGGGCACTCAATCGATTGCTTCAAAGACTCGTTCAATACTAGGATGTAGATGCCAATGCATTTGATATCCGGGGACAAACCGTGGACCTTACTGTCGACGACATATACTTCATTACCGGACTCTCTAGGAGGGGAGATGCGGTGAATTTGAAAGGATCTTCTCGCAATGTGGGTGCCATGTCGGTGCAAGAATATTTGAATGCATACTGTGCGGCGGGAGCCGAGAAATCAGGAATTCAAATCCTAATTTCTACCATTGAAAGCCTCCCTCTAAAGGTTATTGTGAGTATGTTAAACCGAATGTCAGGAAGTGCAACACAACACTTAGCCTCGAGGCATTCCATGCATATCGGTGTCAGATGCTTGCAAAGTCAAATGTACGATTGGTGCACTAGTTTATTGGCAAATATGAAGCTTCAACTCACGGGTTGTAAGTCTGGGAATATGAAGAAATTTGGATACGGCAACATTTTATGTACCTTCTTCTTTGAGAGGGTACCTGCTCTTAGCTTGGGCATGTCTCTACCTCCAGCCAATCCTCATGATCCGAGATTGGGCCATTGGGGTGACATTTTTCTCCGCCAGGGTGGTGGTGAAAGTCACTTTTGCTATCATACTGATAATTTCTGGGGGTGGTGGGAGAGACAGGTGCCGGCATTCGAGCAGTTTCCGTATGCTGGATTAGAATTCTGCCATGATCCAGAGCTGGTACTTCCTCCAGGTGGTGCTTGGGGAGATATTGGTATGTTTTTGTTTTGGGAATTATTTAATTTTTTCAAATTTTCAATTATATGATTTTTATGATGAGTTTTGAAGTACTAAACAAGTGTCAAATGCAGATATTGGACCTGTTCGTCCCGAGGGACATCTTATTATCTTCGTGAGGCCAGAAGATGTGGGTGCAGTTGATGCTATGGTAGGGACCATAGAGAGGAAAGTGAGTCGGTTGACTCATGATGTTCCTGCATGCCGCATGGAGCGAATACCTATTGATATGCAGGAAGATGTAGTTGGGGTGCCCCTTGCATGGCTTAGGGTGTTGCAGAAGATAGCTAGGTTGGTCATATGTTATCGGGAGGCAGTAGATGCCGATGAGGCCCCTCCTTCTCCATAGGAGATGGATATTTTATGTATATTTTTTAGGCCACCGAGCCCAGTTTTGTACTTTATGACATGACTTGTGATAGACTTGTGATCCAAAACTCATATTATATTTTTTGATACAGTATCGGATATATATATACAGTATTGGTTATGTACATGTGTGTGTGTTTAACTTTATGTGTGAAATGTTATTTATGGAAATGTATGATACAAATGCCAATCTAAAACATAATTTGAAAATGAATCAGCTAATGCATTTAAATTTCTTGGAATGTGTTGATATATAATGGAATCAAACTGTCTTTCCAATAATCTAGCTCGCAAAAACTGTCGTAGCAAAACAGGATCTCTAATCTGGTAAACACCCGTTAACTGAAATACAACTAGTTGCGAATCAAGTCTTACCTCCAAATGTGAAATGCCATGAATAAGAGCATCTCGAATAATTTCTATAGCCGCACTGTACTCAGCTACATTGTTCGTAGTGGGACCCAAACAAACCCCCCTGTAGAGAATAGTTGGCCAGTCGGTGATTAAATGACCCAAGCTGCTGAATCCAACTGTCGGGTGTGGCGACTGGCGCCATCAACAAATCCTAGGAAATGTTCAGTCGACATCTGATACATGAAATGAAGACACACATAAGGTTAACTAACAAGCACAAGCAAAAACTAGCTCTACAAAATATACAGCTATGTTACAAGAAAAAGCACAAATGCCTAAGCGTAGTACTTCTTCAGGTAGAGCCCATTTCTAGGCTCAGGCAACTTATTACCTTTGTAATCTGTTAGCTCGTAAGCACCTTTCTTCAGTACCTTAGAAATTATGTAAGGACCGAGCCACATGGATTTAAACTTGCCAGGTCCTAAAGGTTCCTTGTCCTGATCCCAAAGTAGAACAAGGTCTCCTTTGAGAAACACCCTAGGTCTGACAGACTTGTCATATTGTCCTTTGAATCGTTTCTTATGAACTTCGTTTGCTGTGAGCGCATCGCGGCGCTATTCATATAGATGTTCTAAATACAACAAACATTCTTCCAGTGCTAAAGTATCTGGTAGTAGTTGGACAACCAATTTTAAAGAAGGAATATCACATTCAATCGGAACAACTGCTTCTATCCCATGCACAAGTTGGAAGGGAGAGAACCCGGTAGCAGTCTTTACATTCACTCGGTAATCCCAAAGAGCAAGGTATAGCATGATGTGCCAGTTATTTTGACTAGCATTAACAGTTCTTTGCAGAATTACCTTTAAAGTTTTGTTAACTGCTTCAAATTGTCCATTCGCCTGTGGATAATATGAAGATGCATATTCTTGCCGAAAACCTAACATTGTGTACAGATCGGTCATCATGCTATTCTGAAAATGACTGCTGTGATCAGTCACAATTTCTTTGGGTATGCCGAACCTTGCAATAATCTGATTGAATACAAAATAAGCGGCAGTTTCTCCATCTTCCTTGACAGTAGGCATTGCCTCAGCCCACTTGGTGAAGTAGTCGACGACAACGATGATATAATGATTTCCTCCAGTCGAAATTGGATTGCAAGTCATATAATCAACCCCCTATTTTGTGAAGGGACCTGCTGTAATCACTGGATGAAGAGGAGTTGGATGTGCTCTCATTTTCCTGGTGAAAAACTAACATGGACAGCAGCGTTTCACAGCTTCCACACAATATTTAAAGATTGTGGGCCAAAAATACCTGGCAAGCAGTATTTTTTGGGTTGTTTCCAACCCAGAAAGATGACCCCCATAGGCTCCACTGTGGGCATCATTCAATATTGATTCTGCTTCTTCTAAATTCAAACAACGTTGTAAGATGGAATCTATCCCACGTCTATACAAAGTATTAGAGATGATGAGATAGTTTTTCGCATGACTTTTCAATTTGCGTCATTCTTCTCTAGAAAAAGTGGTAGGACACCTCAAAGTCTGGAGATATACTAAAATATCCCCGTACCATGGGTCAGAGGAGGAAATAAGGAAGATATGTTCATCCAGGAATGATGATTCCTCCTCGATATGCTCTAAGTCACTCGGAAACTCTGATATTAATTCAACGAACACTAGTGATTTCTTCGACTTAGCTGATTGAAAGACCAAATCAAACTCTTGTAAGATTACAATCCATTTATTGTACTTCCCACCGATGATGCGTCGAGTGAGAACATATTGAAAAGGATTGACTTCTGCTATCACAGTAGTTGTCCGTAAAAGGATGTAGTGACGAAGCCTCTGTACCGCATAGACCACAGCTAGTGCTAACTTCTCAACATGTGAATATTTAATCTCAGGAGCTATCAATGCGCGTGAGAGATAGTAAACGACATGCTCTTGGAGCATGTCGTCCTCTTGAACTAGTACTATGCCAATTGTGAAAACAGACACCGCTAGATATAAGAGAAAATATTTTGCATAATCAGGCGGGCTTAACAAGGGGGCTGAAAGTAGTGCCTTTTTCAAGGCCTCAAACGATGCTTGAGTAGCCTCATCCCACATGAAGTAGGTATCTTGTTTAAGCAGTCTCATAAAACCTTTTGTGATCTTAGCATAGTTTATGATAAAGCGTCACAAGAAGTTAGACATGCCTTGCAGACTTTGGAGTTGTCGCAAGGTGCGAGGAGGAGGCAAATTTACAATCGCCTCAACTTTTAACGGGTCGACCATTATACCACGAATGGATACAATAAAACCCAGTAAACATCTTGATTCAACGCAGAATACGCACTTGTTAGGATTCAGTCGAATCTTATATTGTCTGCATCGTTCAAACACAAGTCTCAAATGAGCTGGATGGTCCTGTCTCTTTCGAGATCGCGTCGGGAGGTCATCCAAGTAAGGTTCAACTATGTGCTTGATATCGTGAAAAGCGAAATTCATTGCTCGCTGGAAAGTAGCTCCAGCATTCTTTAATCCAAACGGCATATTCTAATAAGCAAAGGTTCCCCATGGGCAAATGAAAGTTGTTTTGTGTTGATCTTCGGGTTTGATTTGGATTTGATTATATCCCGAAAATCCATCCATGAAAGAAAACATCTCATGTGCCGCACATGCGTTTATGATCTGGTCGATAAATGGTGTGGGATAGTTATCTTTCGGACAAGCTTTATTCAAGTCCCAGAAGTCGGTACAAACTCAGATAGTACCTTGCTTTTTATCAACCGGAACAAGGTTTGAAACCCATTCCATCATGTCAATCGGGTAGATAAATCCGGCTCTAAGCAATTTTTCAACTTCTGCCTTAATGGCAGCCGCTTTTCGAGGATTCACAGGATGGAGCTTCTGTCTCATAGGTTTTGCATTAGGGTATGTTGTGATGACATGCTCAACAATGGTTGGATCGATGCCTGGCATCTCCTCATAAGACCAGGCAAAAATGTCACGAAATTCTTTAAAAAGCTTGGTATACAAAGCGATCTCTTCTGGAGAACAGTCTGCTCCAATAAAAATGTTTTCCATGACCTCAGGTTTGGTGGAAATGTTAATCGGGATGGTTCTCGATATATTAGCCATATTCCCTTCAGCGTAAACATCTCTTGAAGTAGAAGGAAAAGATGACAAATCAACAAATCTACCAGGTCTCATAGAGAATTCTCCTCTCTCTATCCTGTCTAGATTTGGAAGCAGGTAAGACCTGTGATGCATATGTTCCCATGGATGGTCCAGGCCCATCATGGCTTCCAAAATGGCTTCATCAGAAGGTAAAATTGTGTCTAAACAGTCAAAAGAGTGGATAGAATCCATTGACCATGTAGGAGCATAGTCCATATCTGACTCAGCAGAGACTAGCAGAGTCACGATATGTTCCGTTGCAGTGTGTTATGCTTCTATGTAGGCTACTTCTGCAACGGTTAAAGGCACTGATGGTTCTGATACAGTAGGAAGGATCCACGGATCAGTCCTTAAACCAACCGTGAAAGTTTCAGTAGATGTACCTACATCAGAACGCATAAAAAGAACAGGAGAGGGTAGGTCAAAAGTGCGTATTAATGACCCGTAAAGCCTTGCTCCTAAACTCTTGCTTACTGGGGCAGATTTATCAACTAAAGGAATAGTGGAATACGATGAAGTCTGGTTGTTTTTCCGAGAGAATGAAAGTTGATCAACCATGACGATCTTGCCTTCGTGGGGGAACATAACAACTCGGAAAACCGCTGATGTAATGGATCGCATGGCATATGTCCTAACAACATATTGTAATCAAGCGGAGCATCCAGAACTTCAATCTCTATAGCAACTGTCTTACCGGAAAGTGTAATTTCAAATGATGGTAGAACTCCGTGTGGACGGAAAGTCCTGCCATCGAAGGCAGTAAGCAGTGTGTTAGAGGGGGCTAACTCGGGAGAGCCTAAATTTTTCCAGCAAGAAATGGACATCATGCACGTCGACACGCCCTCATCTACGACAACCCATCTAATGGTCATAGGACCATGAACCACTTCTATATGTAGGGCAATGTGGTATGGAAACCGATATTTGATATCAGGCATATCAAAGCGCGCAGTCATGTTGGATGATTCCATACTTCCAATCGCTGCCAGAAATGCGTTTCATTGTAACGGACAACTTTGCAAAGCTTCTAAGGTGGACATAGCACAAGGGGTCTAGGATAGATCTTCAACCACATTGTAGTTGGAAGCAGCCTGAGCGTTGGGATTGTGCGAGGACCGTTTCAAGACACCTTTCGGGATCTTGGGCAACGAATCCACTGGAATGTGGAGAGGAATGGAAGATTCAAGAATCTCTTTATCCTTGTTCTGTGCATCCGGGGTATAACATCTTTCTCATGTTTGCAAAAGTGCATCCACGCTAACCATATTAATGAAATTTTGATCAACTGAAGCATGAGTAGTGCCCACAGCTTTGGAGGTGCGAGAAGCTAAACCCTTCCCCTTAGGAAATGGGTCTTTAAGTACGGAAGGTTCCTTTTCTTGAAGAAACTTTTGGGCTTCTTCGAGTAGAGGGCATGGTGAGTGAGGTGATCCTACTTGCAAAGCTTACAAGGGAACTTAACCTTCTTCTTTTCTTTGTTACCCTCCTCGGCATTCTCTTTGTTCTTGGGCTTTTGCTGGTTCCCCTCTCCTTTCTTGCCCTTCTTTTTGTTATTGGGCTACCGAGGGCCCTTTTGATTGTTCTGAACTTGATTTACAGATTCAGAAGTAGAAGGAGAGGTTGTGACGGAGGTTACTTCTGCAGTCGATTGTTTAATGGATAATGCATGAACCTGCTTAGTCAATGCTTCGAAAGCTGCAGAATCTACTGAACCCACTATGCCGTCATCATGTGGTCCAGGTTTAGGTCTGCCAAGATTAGTGTTTGATCGCGGTGCGTCTAGTATAATGTCATAAAGTATCCCAGACTATGCATAAACAAGGTCTAGCTGCTAGGTTCGTAAAATGGCTTCTTCATCTGAGGACACTCCAGAAGTAGCTACTTCCTTAGAAATGTAAGTAAGGAGCGATTTCAAATACCACTCAAGAAGAAATTCTGGAGGTATATTGGCTTTAATGAGCCTCTTCTGTCTTCGCCACTCCTGAATGTGATCAGATAAGTGAGTGGCCTTATTCTGTCTAAATGTATACAAAATATCTGTCCCGGCATCGTACCGAATAGGAAGCTGGAAGTGGTTCAGAAACACTATCGTGAGATCCCAAAAATTAAAAAACGTAGCTGCAGGTAACTCAATGTACCATTTGGCCACAGCACCAATTAAGGTTCTTTGGAAAAGTCTCAACCTAACGGAATCTTCGTTCAACGAGTTCGAAGAACACCATAAATGGAAAGTGGTGACATGATCACCAGGGTCCTCACCAATTTTTCCTTCGAATTTTGGGATGTCCGAAGGTAACTTAGTAGGAACTGGTGGCCACGTCGCGTTATGGTACACCGGATCATTCGTTAACTTGGAGAGATCTGGAAAATTCAGAGTTGCCAGAAACGGTAAACGAGGTCTATAAGATGGCATTTGATAAGCTAGGGTCATAAAGGGGGAACCACCCATAGTCTGACCCTTAACTGCTGGTTGGGGTTGCCCCCAGCCATCTGTTGTTGTGTGAAAGTGTTGTTGAAATTCCCCCATCCAAATGAAAGTGGGTCGGTACTCTAAATGTTTGTCCACTAAGGCTAGGCGTTAGCCCTGCCATATTGTTGATTAAGGATGTTACCCCCTCCTCCCGAAAACAGAGAAAAAGGGGTGTTTCCCGCAGGTATATTATTTTGATTCATGTTGTAACCTGCAAAGGTGTTAAAACCAGGGGTAGTTGAGGTGGACGGCGCAGTCATGGTACTCATGACAGGCATAGTTGCAGAAGCGTTCGGCCCTACATTGGGTGTGGAAATCCAAGTACTAGGTATATGGTATGACTGTTGAGTTGCAGGAGGTGGACCGACATTCACTATATTACTGGGTCCAAAAGTAGGAGTAGAGGCAGATGTCAAAGCTGTTGAGATTGGTATGCCTAACGTACCAGTATTAAAACTAAAGAACGGAGTTGAAACAGCGATTGACTAAGTCGAACTCGGTATAACAGTGGAGGTCGGATTTACAGTATTTGTGTTCATACCTATTTTGGGAGTCTGTGGAACTCCCTGTTCGCCTCCTGGATTAGTCATAATATGCCCAGGTGTGAACAAATATGCACTATAATCAGGTTGTTGGAAACCAATAGGTATTAGAAGCGGAATGTTAAAATCAGTCAGAGGAGGATTAAAAGGAGTATTAAAATCACGAGAAGTGAGATCCTCAATCTCGACTGTATTAAAAGCTTGTTGATCTGGAGTCCCAGGTTTTGGTTCCTCAGGAACCTCTATTTCACCAGTAGTTTCAAAAGGACCACTGGAGTCTGTCCTCTATCGTCTGGGTGGCGGTAGTGGTTCCACTCTAAGTGGGAGACGGTTTTGCAACCTTCGAGACCTACGAAGTTGTTGGTCTTCCACGATTATATATAAAAATAAAACTAAGCAAAAACCTAGTGGCCACTAAGACTAAGGGGCAAACATCATTGCACTAAAAAATCCTAAGTATGCAAACCAGGAAAACAAGATGCCTTCCAGAGAAGAGTCTAGGATGATGAGGGCCCAGAACAAATCAACGAAGGAAGAAGAACATTTACCCGGGGTCCACAATACAATGACTAAGGGTGCAAGCGCTGGAATCACCCAACTGCCTTCCCAAAGACCTACAAGGGATTTCCTCCCACGTCTGTCCTAGGTACAGCAGCTATAATCCCCTGTTGTCACCTGTGTATGATCCTATAGGTCTAATACTAAGGCTACCATAAGTACGAAATATCTTGGGGGGACAGTCGTCAGCCTGATCAAAACGCGTAGGCAGGGTAGCAAAGCCCGAAGTCCAGATGGACCCCCATACACGAATCGACCCTGGTTTATGGTTGAAGGGAAAGTGAGGGGATATCCTCAACAATTCCGATCTTCCACGGCCTCATGCTTAGCTCTGGTTTTAGTAGAGTTTCCCAGGAATATTTGATACAAATGGGTTTACCTATATGACAGTCGCACTACGATTTTTTAGTAATGAAACAAGCTTTGAGCAGTTTAAGGTGTTTTAAGCTCAAAACTCTAGCCTAGACTAGTTGGTGTTGCGTATCCCTAGAAAGAAAATCGTTTCTAATTGATTTTATTAAGATTCTTTTTAAGGTTACTTTTTACTCAGTGGGGCAGTGCATTGTGTGGTGTGGTTGCAACAGAAAGTAAAGTGCATGAAATTAAACAACTTTCAACAACAAAAAGACTCTTTTATTTTTCTTTTTATATTCTTTCCAAAATGGAGAGTAAGCAAACCTAAACAAAGATTTCTTTTTGTTTTCTTTTCAAATTCTGAACAAAGTAAACTATGCTACTCTGCAAAGATTATAAGCCTCACTACTCTAAGCTACCAAACTTATTTTTCTTTTTATGTTATATATGAATGAAAAAGAACTTGAAAGCGGAAGCAAGTAAGACCTACAAAAGATGTGCAAGTATGGAAAAATGACTCTAAAGTTCACAACAATCGAATCAATGATCCGACAAAGACTTGTCCTACAAGTTTTTTCAAAGGAAAAAGCTCTTGAACTTGGAAGCAAAGTGGGGAGAAAACAAGGATGAAAGATGCTTATAACCAGAAATCAAACTTAGAAGAATGCTCCAAAGCACCAAACCCTATACAAGAACACTAAGCCAAGTAGTAGGTAGGCAAGTGAACTAAAGACAACCTTACTAACAAAAAGGCTCAAAGGTGAAGCAAACTAAAGTACTTCAAACTCACTTAATACTGGAAATGACAGCGAGATCAAGAAATGTCGGGACTCAAAAAGATTTGGAAGGCATCCCAAAGGCTCCAAAAAATGGGTCAAAACCCTAAATCAAAGGATGAGACACCCAAAGAGCATACAAGTGTCGCAAGGAACAACAAATGTTAAACACAAAGGTTGGTATACGTGCAACACACTACTAGGGTATGGACGAGCAGCTATGTTCACTAAGGAACAATGCACGGTCTCCAAAAAGAGTCACAAACGAACAAGACACTTCAAAAGTAATCAAGTGACCAAAAGATGACCTAAGGGAATCAAAAGGGGCTAAAGAGACTCAAAGACGGATTACAGACCTCAAAGACCAGTTAAGAAGGCCAATAACAAAGTTAGAAACCAAACCAAAATAGGTGGAAAACCAAACCTTACATCAAATAGAGATCTACAGGAATGTGCTCTACTGTGTAGTAGGAAAACTAGCGCACTCTGGCAGGTGTGCGCCACTATGCAGTAGATAAACTAGCGCACAATCTCAGGTATGTGCTACTGTATGTACAGTAGAGTAGTGCACATGTCAGGAAAAGTCAAAAATCAAGCTTTGTAGAGGCGTAAAAGGATGAGTCAGACAAAAGACAGCAGCTAAGGATGACCTACAAGGCCCCTCAGAGAATTAAAGGGATCAAAAGGTACTAGAAAGACAACAAAATGGGTTTCCTAGAGCAGAAAAAAAAAACGGCTCCCTAGTGGAGTCGCCAGTCTGTTGTTCGGGAAATTCACCCTATAGTGAGGAAAGGGACACTATCAACTTAGGGGGAGACAGGTAAACACAATGATTACGCTACATAAACATCTATAAATGGAAATAGATCAAAGATCTTGAAGACGTACCTTATTACTGACATTTGATCCTAGCTTTGCTTGATCTCGCACTCAATCTTCAACTTGATCTTCCACTTCAATAGACCTGCAACATAAAAATATCTTCCTCAGCGTATCTTGACTGATATAAAGATGATAAAATTGAAATGCAATTCAAACATCAAGAATAATCAAGCATTTAACCAAATAAGTACACAATCCATTAGGTATTATATTTGGGATAGGAAGGAATGTTTCAACCTTTATTGTCAAAAGCATATAATGATTACAAGTTATACCTGATCAATGCAGCATGCTTGTGCAACCGGATTCTGGGATCCTGCTCTTCTCTGACTTGAAATCTTCCAGCATAACAACCCTTCATACAAATTTCTCTTCTTGTGAATGAGAGTCACAACAATGTCCAACCCCTCTCCTCAATCCTCCTTGTATTTATAGGACAAGGAACGCAGTTTAGATCGAGAGGTGGTTGTAATGGAAGTTGGGGAAGTTGCAGAACCAACTGCAACTAATCCCAATTCGTCAAAGTAATATATTTTTAATCATATTTTAAGGTGTGCACGAGTTTTTTACAGTGGAGTTTCTCACAGTATGCAACTTCAGTGTCTAACAACCAACATTTGCAACTTTTTTTAGGGTGTGCGCTAGTTTACTGAAGTGGAGTAGCGCATAGCAGGAGATGTGCGCTACTATTGAGCCTGTGGAGTAGGGCATGAGCACTAGTATGCTGAAGTAGAGTAGCGCACAGCTCAAAACATGAGGTTTTTCAGGGTTTTGCTAGCTTACAGAAGGGTAAGTCAGGTCAAGGTATCATCCAAGGTCATCATGCTCTTCAATCCAATTTGTCCTTTTGTGTGATCGACAGCTCAAGGTGATCACGGATGGAGAAGTGCAGATTTGACTTATAACAATCATTCTACTCAGGAGTGTAGGGAACTGTCAGTTGTCTCTGTATACCCTCCTGTTTGCAGAAAGCATCGAACTCCTTGGAGGTATACTCACCCCCATTGTCTGATCTCAACATCCGAATCTTCCTCCCTGCCTGCTTCTCCACAAGGGCTTTGAACCCTTGGAAGACACTCAATACTAAGGGAGACTTCTTGCTCCTCAAGAATTAGATCCAGGTCTCCCTGGAGTAGTCATCAATGAAGATGATGTAGTACTCAAAACCAATCAAATAGATCGATGACATAGGACCGCAAATATCAAAATGGATCAAGTCAAACACTCCTGCTGCTCTCGTGTCACTGCTTGGAAAAGAAGTCTTGGTGTACTTTCCCAAAGCACAGCCCCTGCACACATCAATTTGCTCAGTGATGAACTCAAGTAAACCTGTAACCATGCTCCTCAACAATCTCAGATCTGGGTGATGTAAATGGGCCATCCTCCGATGCCATAGCTCACATAGCTCACTGCTGCTGCCGTATGCTAGAGCGTGCTGCGATTGAAACAATAACTTGTACAGTCTTCCAAATCTAACCCCAATGTCCATGGAGGTAGATACTCCTGTAGTCCTGGGGAATACCTGCATTCTTCCCTCTGAGAAACATACCCCAAGACCCCTGTCCTCAATGTTGGAAACTGAAACAAGGTTCTTCTTCAGCCCAGGGACATACAACACATCCCTCAAAACCATGGGACTCATAGACTCCCTCTGAAATGTAATGGTCCCCTAACCAACTACTCTAACAATGGTGTCATCGCCAAGTACAACCTCCACATTCGTACCTGTCTGTGATAGCTCGGAGAACAACTCTCGAGCACCTGACATGTGGCTCGAGGCTTCGCTATCAATATACCAAGTACTAGTGGTGGATGGACTCATCAAATGACCTGCCAACAATGAATGCTCCATATCCATATCCATATCAGTGCTGGTAACTAAAGAGGCTCTCTCTCTCAAAATCTGTCCAACACACAGGGAAAAATCCCTCTGAAATATGTCACCAAAGTCGTCAACCTCCGTTGAGGCTGCAGTCTGTTGTCCCTTCTTCTTCTTCTTGTATGGACACTTTGAAGCATAGTGCCCAAATGTCTGACAGCCATAACACTTGATTTTATTCAAGTCCTTCTTCTGCACACCCTGTTGATGTTGCTGCTTGGCCCCACCCTTCTTGGGACCCTTCTTCTTCTTCCCCTTTGCTCCTCATCTACCCCACCCTGTGATGAACTGCCCTGTACAAGACCTCTCCTGGTCTCCTCCTACACAAAGTCATCCCACAGTCTCTCCCAAGAAGGTAGGTTCTCTCTACCCACTATGGCCTGCACAAATGCACCCCAGGGCTTTGAAGCCCCATTCACTACTGTACGTACAAGCTCAGTAGCAGATACCACCTCCCCAACTGCTACTAGCTCATCTCTAACTGCAGATATCCTGGTAAGGTATGTTGTCACTCCCTCTCCGCCATTCATCTTCATACTCTTGAGTTTCTCCTTGAGAACCATCTTCCGATTCTCATTGGTACTCTCATACAAACTGGTCAAAGCAATCCACATCAAGTGTGCCCTAGCCTTGCCTGAAATTTGAGGGATTATGTGGTCTTTAACCGCATCAGGATTATTCTCCTAGCCTTACAGTCATTCTTGTTAAAGGGTGACAATGCTGCTGCATCTGTAGCAGCGGGAATTTGAGCAGGGTTTGCTGTAGTATTTCTAACCACCTCCTCCCACAGTGATTCTCCTCTAATATCAACAAAATTCTAGCCTTCCATGGCACAAAGTTCCCTGTCCCATCTAGCCTATCCTCCAACCTAAGTCCTGTAGCCATCTTTCAGCCAACCCAACAAAGTGTTGTTCACTAACAGAAGAAAATTTCTGAATTTAATGAGTTCTGGAAATTTCTATGTGTCTGCAAAATATCACTGTTTTCTGCCCCCAAGCTCTGATACCATGTAAATTTTTCTGAGTTTACTGCTTGCTGGTTTATGTCAACTTTTCAGTGGTTTTCATTTCCAGCCTGTTTTGCATTGGCTGAAAACTTCTTATGCAAATGTCTAAGACAATTAAACACGCTGTAAAATCACTCTAACAGGTAGAAAATAAATTTTAACATGCACACCATAAAAATTTGAGACTCGGAATTTTCAACAAATGTGCCCTGGAAAAATCCCCACGGGGAAACCAGTTAGAGAGAGAGAGATATTTTATTTCTTTAGAGAATATTCAGTTCAAAAATTTACAGTCAAACATGTGATTATCTCAACCATAAATTTCACCCCCAGGAGCTGTCTCGAAATCTGTGCAATCGTTGCTTGGATTTTTGTGTAGAAACAGTACCTAGAAATTTGTGCCAGGAAGTACAAAACAGTCAACCTGTACCCTCCTCAAATTCTGTGTAGCAATAAATTCTACCTTGGGAAATGTACCAAACTACAATCTCGAAACCTGTGCATGTCCTCGAAAAATGTGCAACAATAAATGCTTCTCGAAAACTATGCAGCAATAATTGTTGTCTAGGGATTAGTGCCCATCGTACAGTTTTGAAACCTGTGCCTACTACCTCGATAAATGTGCTCACTGCAACTATACAGCAAACCCATGAATCTGCCTCGGGATTTGTGCCTAGTAGTCACACCCTCGAAACTTGTGCCCTTCTCGGGATTTGTGCCCAGCTCACCCTCGAAATTCATGCCCACTTACACACTGTACGGTACTGAAAATATCTCCACGAAGTCTGTGCCTCTCTGCAAGCTGAAACTAGTGCCTCGAATCTCGTGCCAACTGAAGTCTTCAAATGGCTGCCTCGAATTTCATGCCACCTCCAGCAATCTCTCTTCACTTCTCCCCTCTTCACTCTATTCAAAAAAAGTGAGTGTGAAATGCTTCCCTCATGCTTTTTGATCAAACCCCACGGTTTCCCTAAATCCAATGGATGAGATTGAATGAGATCAACGGTGGAAATTAAATGCTCCATTTACCTTTTATAAATAATTAAATTCCCTCACCCAATTAAATTTATCAGTTTATAAAGTCTCATTAAATGCTTTTACTAAGTCATTTAATATGAGGGTCACATTTTTCCCCCTTCTAAGTGACTTTAGGCAAAAGGTCACTTGGGGAACACTTCCCTAGGTACAAAAACTAACACAAACAAAAGGCTGTGGAATCGTGGATGGCTTTCCTGGCAAGGGCCTGCATCTAATGTGCAGTGTAAAGCATATAAGAGAACATTGATCAGTGAACTTGGTACCCTATAGGTGGCCAAGCTGAGATGAGGAGTGGTTCCTTGTTGGGAAAAGGTCTGCATCTATTGGGGTGGGACAATGATGCAGATTGGAGATGAGGGTTGATTGGGAATTGGCGAGACATTAAGATCACAAACTGAGCTGAATGATTCGGCTGAACCAAATTTTGACTGACTTTCTATACTAAAATCTCTGATTTTGCCAAATTTGGTAACTATGGTTTGTACAGCATCTCTGTTGAGCAAAAATTCTCAACATATTCTTCAAGATTATCAAAGTTTTCGTGTCCATCCTTGTTCAAAAGCAGAGTGAGCTGTAACCTCTATTAGAATTTAGAACTAACTTAGTGTGTCAGTTTCTCTTGGACTAATTGTTGTCTACAATTAACAGTAGACATTAATTGTGCTTTTAACATGACAGGAGGACATGGAGGACTCATCGTATAATCTATCTTCATGTTTTCCTCTGCAGGTCTTTGTGATGGTGATCTATATTTTGATGCTATATATGATTTTTCGACACCTATCTAGGAACATTGCCTTTCTGCGAGAGGAGCTGCAGCATATAGAAGACAATGGAGTTCAAATTATGCGTACAGCAATCCATACCAAGTATATCATGTTCAAGTACGGATGATGTTTTTTTTCTTGTTTGCACCATAGAACTGATAATAAATTTAAATAAACAATTTCACCATTTAAGTTTTCTTGTATTTCCACTATTTTTAAGGGCTATCATCTTGCCAACTTATACTTGAGAAGCAAATTATCATTCAATGTGGACTGACTCATTTCTTGGTTATTGTTTCTGTGGTATTTAGGAAATTTCAAACTGCAATGCTCATGATGGTGGCTGCTGAAATCCTGGTATTAGATTGTAGGATTGTAGTACTCCATTTTCCATGCTTCTAATTCATCATCTAGAAAAACATGCTGAAAGTTTTTATGGGGTAATTCTTTTGATAATTTCAGATGCACACAAGAACCAGTGCACTGGCACGTGAATATTGGGTTCAGTTGCTTGTACGAGAATGGACAGAAATCGGATTTTTGTTCTATATTGGGTATGTTTAATTTCCCACTCTGCTTATAACTTTATATAAAGAAATGTCTCACAGCTCTGCTCCTTTCCAAAAGTAGTTGAATTTTCTTAATTTGTTTGAAATTAAATCATAAATTCGCAAGTTTGGTCAAATACAGAAGCTTTGATTCTTGCGAAATATCTGAAGTGGTGCTTTACAAACAGTAAATATGACTACGATGGAAGCTTAAAAGTGCCGGTCAAATATTTTCTAATCCTAATAATATTAACCTATTAGCATGACACGCATCCACTGGTTAACAAATAAGTAGTTAACTAATCTAGATCATTTCGATTTCCTTATTATCAATCTTGTGTATAATATAAAAGTTTGGCCAAACAGGGAGATACGTTCCTGTGGAATGCCTACAGTGGACTTCCAAACAGGTCCTGATGCACCTATCATTAAAGCATCTCATGTAAAAATTAACAATTACACTTGCCTTCCGTCACCATGGTTAGGTTATATCCAAATATTTTTATTATTTTGAGATTGTTTTGTTTTTCTTGTTGCATCCACTTATGGTCATACCTCTGCAATCCTTCTTGCACAGTTTCATCCAAACACTCAAGCTTTTTGGCATGCCCGTGACTCTGTTTTTTGGCATAGCATGAGAAAGAAAACATGGTATTACACTATTAAACTGCTTGGTTGTAATTGAAATTTCTAGGGTTCATGGGTACTGGTGCACCATGTGGATATGGGGACCCCATTGTTGAAATCCAGGTCCCTTGGGGTGTTATGGGTTAATATATAATAAAAACTTGGAACCCACAGCTGGAAAACAAGTTAATAACCCACTGTTGCAAAAAAACTTGGAATTCTACAGACTCCTGAAATGCTTGTTGTAGATACCTTGCATGCTGCTTACTTTCGAATAAAAACTTTCTGCTGACAAAATTGCTACTTGTTAAAACCTGCCAATGGCTGAGGTGTGAGTGCCCGAGAGAAGATAGTGAAAATTTGAGGTATAGAGTCCAGAGACTTTTCTCTTTTATCTTTTTTTGTATGGAGAGGGTTGCCCTAGGTTTTTATTTATCCTTTTCCCACTTGTTTGGCTTTCTTTGAATCACTTTTAATGGTTTTATTTTTTTTATGGTGGCTGTCCCGCAATCCCCAATGGGGGAGGCGGGACTGTTCCTTCAATTAGCATTGGGGACACAGGGGTGCATCCTCGGGACGCCCAAGGCAGGTTGTTTGACACTCAGATGTTGAACAGTGTGGGACAAGCATCCCCAATCCAACACCGGGCACATGAAATGCGTCCCGATCCTGAGTTTGGATCCCCTGTAGCAAGGAATGGTGACCCCTACTACATAGATTGTAATACTAATTTGAATTGTTATTCTATTAATAAGTCCAAAAGATAAAGCTAGACACTAAGTACACTCCATAGAGATATGTTGGATGCTTTTTGTATTAAAGTGATTAATATACAATAATCACTAAGTAGTAAATAGACATCCTCTCTCCACATTTGCAAGCATCCAGGAGTGTCAGCATGTCATCCTCAGCCGCAATTTCACAAGAGTCTACATATTTTCTAAATATTATCATCCTAGCTGAGAATGAACTGCTAACTCTGCCTAGAAGGTGCTGATCCGCCCCATATGGAAAGGAGGTGATTTGTCAGCCTCTGCATTGCAAGTGGGGATCTCTTTACCATCTTTGGGCTTGAATTAAACATTAATGTACTATCCCTTGTTTATGCATTGTCATACATCAGTATGTAATGTTTCATTTACGATCTTCAGTGTTGTCTTTTGCAAGTAATAGACAGTCTCTTTCTATGAGATATAGTTTTGGATTTTTCTGTTTATATTAGTATGTCAAGAACGATCAGGTTCATAGCATTGGTTAGCCAAAAGTTTGTAGAAACTAGAAAAATGGTTAACCAGCTTCTCCAGCTACACAAAATAAAGAAGGCCCTATAGCACATGTATTCTATGAAATCAAATGATTCTGGTGTACTATCTAGTAGTGAATTCTCTTACTGAACCGAAGAATATTCAAATTCCAAGATTCTAATTGAAGCGGTCCTTCACTGCTCTTGAATACAAATGTAGCAGCAATTTTATCACATTTGTTTTTTGATATATTACTCTTACCATTTTCTTATTTGTAGTAACATCATGCATGGCATCTTTACAATGATATCACTTGAGGCATGCCCTCAAAAGTAGACTGGCCAAAGAGGTCATATTCTTTTTCATTTTAAACTGTGTCCAGTGCCTTTGGTTCTATATTCTGGTATCCATGGAGCACGTTAACTTGATTGAGTTACAATTTGTCTAGAAATTTAAGATATATTGATTGTAGGAATCAGCACAAAAAATGGAGGAATATCTTCAAGAACTATATGAAATCTTAAGTTTTATTAATAATAACTTGGATAACTCATACCTCTGTTGTTTATTTCACACTGTTGGAGTCCCGTAAGTAAACATTTCCCCAAAATTGCATTTGACATCAAAGGAAGACTGCTAAGCACTTTTGCTTTTCGTGGGATTCTAATTTCAGTCCAATGCAATAAAAATTTATAACGATACATAGCCAAATTGATCTTCTTTTGTGCCCCTAGAGTATTTTGTTATCTAATACTGGGGGCATTTCTAGGTTTGAGATATAGTCATGTGACCTGTTCTGCTTATGCCCAGTGTACGACAGTCGTGAATACATCCATGCATTAGTAGTTAGAAATGAGACCTCTTTCGAGGCTAAAAGATTAGCTTGGATGACATGCATTAGACCTGGATGGAAAATTTGTTTCTCTGTTGACCATTTGCTTATTTCAGAGGCTGCTTCTCTGCTATCCTTCTACTAATATACATATAAAAACAAAAAAATTGTCTGTGTTTGAAATGCACTTACGAATGCTTGTTCTTGTAGGCATCCTTTATAAGTTAAAAGAAGCAATCCAGCTGCTGTGATGATAATTGCTTTAATACTGTGCCTTTTTTCTGATTAAGCAGATGGACTTTCAGATCTCGAGAGTTGTTTCCATTCTTCACCGTTATCCCAACTCAAAATTCTACAGGACAAAGAACATTGCCACCTATTTTCAGTATTGTACGTTAACTCTCTACCATTTCTTCCTGTTGTTTTGAAACTGTTTACTTATAAGTAAATATTATTTACATCTTTTCTCTGTATTCATAATTAGGAAGTCCACTCTTTTACTGATATTGAAACACGTTTAAGGTTTAATCAGACAAAGATAAGAAAAACTAAATGCATCCTGACTATCTAGCATTTTTTTCGGTGCTTTCTTTATAATCCTAGTTATATGGGAACTTGCCAGAGAGTACAAAATTGATAGTCAGATTTGTATGAACTCTTCTTCAGAAGTTAGAACAGATCTTGCAATTACCAAGTTGTCAAATCCCTTTAGAGTAGAAGTATGAGGTTTAACCAACGCGTCCTGATTTTGTGTCATACATTATGACAATTTACCCTAGTTTCCTTGCATCTCCCATCTTTTATCACTTTCATTGATGTTACATACATTGGAAACCTGAGTCTTCAGTCTTTTCTGTTTTTTTTTACTATTAATTTTCTTTTACATCTAATTTCATTTACATAGTTCTTATCTTGGTGTGTTATGTGAGCTTTGTAATCTAGAAATTATAACCACTCTTCTATGAAGGATATTTCTATGTTGTGATGCCTGATAACTATGAATGCATTAAGTTTTTTATGACTTTGTTTAGCGTGCTTTCATTCACAGTCATGTTTGAGGCCTGGGGGCAGTGAGGAAGGCTATATTTCATACAAAATAACCTCAGTTATTTTTTACTTAAAAAAAACCATTGTTAATTATGCCTTTTGTCGGAGTATGGCCTTCTTTTCAAGCTTCATCGGCTCTCAAGTGAATGCGCAGTGACTGGTTTAGATTTAACAATTTAAATTTCTTTGCACTTGCTGTTCATTCTTCTTCCTCTTGTTGATTGCCAACTTCCTACCCTGGTTGCCTTGTTGCCACTAGATCGATAGTCATTTATTCTTTCATTTTAGATTAAGTTATCTAGTTTCCATGTCTTTTGATTTACTAATCCATTACACACTATGTTGTTTAGCATTTTATTTTGTCAGTGTTTTGGCCTATATGTCTATATGCCGTGTCTTTTTCCCATTGTACTATGACTTTATATACTGTATAAAAAAAGCAACTACTAAACATACAACAAAATCATTCTACTGTTATATGTTCCTAGATTTGCAAATGATACTTTCTTAATGCAATATATACTGCCACTATCTATACTTTCTTTAAATGCAATATATACTTTCTTGTCATGATTTTGTTTTGCAAAAGATTTTACTTATTCTTACTTTTGTTTGTACGATATGTATAACTTTGAAGACAATTGTTCTTTGGATATTCTGGAACTGTTCTTTTCCAATCAACGATTTTCTTCTGCAAAATCTTTAACATGTCCATGTAGACCGTTTTTGTTTCCCACTGTGCTATGACTTTACATAGCATAAAAAAAGGCATTGTAATGTTATCTGTCCCTGCATGTGCAAATACTTTCTTTATGCAACATACATTGCCATTATTGTTCCTGCTTGGTCACCATGCTATGCTATTTAACATTTTATTTTCTCAAATTCGCACCGTTTATACTTTTGCAAATGAAATAATGAATTATTACATTCCATGTCTTTTGATTCATAATTCATTGCACGCTATGCTCTATGCAATATATACTGCTATTATCTGTTAATGCTGATTGGGTAGAATTATTACTTTTCATGTCTTTTGATTCACTAATTCATAGCACACTATGCTCTATACAATATATACTGCTACTGATTGTATAGATCCACAGGGAATTTTGTTTTTTTTTTCAAAAAAGGTAATGACTCTAAATAACAGTTGCATAGAATGCATAGAACACTCGCATTTGCATTCAAGCTGCAACTCCATCTTCTGGCATTTCCATTCAAGCAATTTCATCTTCGCCTTCTAGAATTTCCATTCAAGCAATTGGAATTTGCATTCAAGTTGCAACTCCATCTTCTGGCATTTCCATTCAAGCAATTGCATCTTTGCCTTCTGGCATTTCCATTCAAGCAATTGCATCTTCGTCCTGTCACGGACATTGCCACTTGTTCGTGACAGGGCGGGATCGATTTTGGGCTATCTCAAAGTGGGTTTCGATTAAAATGGCTGAGAAAAACCAAAAAAATGGACACCCCGCCTTTGATAGGGAGAGCGAGCATATATACAGTTCTTATTAAGCGCCCTCCTGTCTCTACTAGGCCGGAAACTGCTAGTCCTAAGCCCAAGAATGTTGTTGTGAATTTGGAGGCCCAAGCCTCCCCTATTTCGTCTATCCCACCAGAGACACTGGTGCTCGATTTCTGATGTTGTTGCTAAAGTCTAACATGGTAATTGTTTTTCTCATTGCACTTGCTTTTTATGTAATGGATAAACCTTTGTTTGAGCATTTTTCTATCATTGTTGTAGTTGATATTGTGTGGGAATACACCCATATCCTTACTGTAGGCAGAGCATACAAGCATACCCCTCGAAAGACCCAACTCCATTGTCAAACAAGCCGTTCTAGACTAGTTGGCAGTGCTCACTGGTATGCTTTATGATAAGAAGTGTTCATACTATTTCTTATGTCATTTCATATGGTACTTTCAATGCAAAGCCTCAACATGGTTTTTATTATTCTGTAGCATAAGGATTCCATATCCGTTTTAACGGGGAGCACCAAAAACAAGCTTTTGCAATGATGGCAACAACATTTGTGTCTCTTATTGAGGTATGGTTTCTTGAAATACAGCTGATGTTCTTTCTTCTCTTTTATTTTCTTTGTCTTGCGCCATTTTTTATAGTTATCTATGGTTCTAACTTTTCTATAAACCAAGGATGGTATTGACTACTATATTTTTAAATCCGCAGTCTTCTAGAGCATTCTTTGTTGTTTCAAGGTTTGCAAGTGCCACACCTCCTCCTCCATCTGTCCTCAGTCGTGGTATAGGCTGGTAGGTAAGAAACTGGATTCATTGTTTCCACCCTTGTGGGTTCAGTTAATTGGAAGATTGCATCATTGTTGTGTATATAATGTAATGGCCCTTTCCACAGGGAGTTGGGATTTTGCTGGATGGGATGTCTGGAACTGGAAATGGGTTCACAATATCAGTGTAAGAGCTAAGAACTAAGTTGATCCAATTCTCCCAATATTAGCTATGAAATTTGTGTCTTATCTTGGGAATTTGCAGTGAGAATATCGGTCTCTTGGGGTTGACACAAGTTGGAAGTCGCAGGGTGAGCCAAATAGCAGTAGGATGTATGATATTCTTCTATATTCGCGGTCATAATCAACTCAAACTAGGATATTGTTGTCATTTTGGGATTTATTCTCTTCCAGCACCCATTGTAGTTGCCTTGTACTATCTTCTCTTTGGTTATCTAGGTATGTATACACAAAACCCCTGTGCCGAACTGCAAAGTCAGTCAATTAGTATCTTAGCTATAATGTATTATGGATATATGTGGAAAACCTTAACTCATATTGGTAGACACTTAGTTTGTATGATGCAATTTCAACATAGAGGGTAAAACAACAATTCTTTGGGTTTTGTATTGTGTCTAAATTTTTTTTCTTGATGAGCAATTGGTGAGGGTCTCAATTTCCTGCAATTTTCCAACCTAGCTAGTTTCAGGACGAGGTTCATCTTGGGGTGAGGGTCTCAATTTCTGCAATTTTCCAACCTAGCTAGTTTCAGGATGAGGTTCATCTTGGGGTTATGTTTGTTTTTGTGCTTATCGACACTACAGTACTTCAACAAATTTACGGTTGTTGTTGGTCATGGTCCAATTCACACCCATGCACGAAAGGTAGGACTCTTACAACTTTTATCAGGGATTAGATTGATAATTTTTTATAGCAGTTTGTTGTGGCAACATTCCATTCATTTTTGAAATTTGTAATGTTTTAAATTTTAACATGTGCTATATTTCAATGGATGTTTTCACAGATCAATGACAGCAATGCGATTTTCTCATTACCACCATTGGTTATTGGCATGGTAGGATTTTTTTTTATAGCAGTCTGCATATGGAGAAGGCCACAACAAGGAAAGACAGAGGTTGGCATTTGTGGGATAAGTTTCGTACATTAAAAAAGGATCCTAGAAGTGAAGATTTTTCTTCACTTCCTTTCAACCTGACTAAGCTTTTCCACCCTATTTGAGGATGAAACTATATTTATTTGAGGTGGGGATATGATCTATGTTTTATCAGTAGCCTTGGTGCATTTGGAGAATAATTATGTATTCATTGGGTTCGAGTGACCTAAATGAAAATTGAGACAACTTCACCGTATGAAGTCTAAGATGTCCATAGTTTATATCTAGCACTTGGATAGGGAGCTAATTCCATAAATTTTATAAACATAGTGATATGAAAAGAACAACTTGTATCTATCCTGATTTACTGTTTTTTTTCTTCAGAAAACAGATTGAAGTTTTCAAGGCTCGTACAATAATCAATTTTTCTATTTCCGAAATCATCTGACACTACTGCATAACCAGCTCCTAAGGTACATACATGCTTGAAATTCATTTTCGAATTCAAACAAAGTAAGAATTCACTGCTTCTTACTACTGATTATTTTATTAGTTTTCTGACTTCCTTGTTCTGCCATGTCCCAGGGAAAGCAATGCCAGGAGTCAAATCTACTACATGCTAAATTTATTTTTCCTATCATCAGAGCAAACTTTGGAACTTACATCGAAACAAGTTAAAATTCCCAAGAGAACTAGATTGTAGGTAATGGCAAGGAATGGGCCAACAGAAACCTAGGCCCATCTATTAGCCTTGTTTTTCCAACTCTAAGCTATGTTCTAATCCTGTCTACACACAACCTGCAAATACATATGAATGTACAAGATGTTGGATTATAATCCAAACTGGTTTTGTTTTATAGAATTACTTCTCTCATTTGAAACTTTAGCTGCTAAACAATATTTGATTTTATTCATAATCCAAACTATTTTTCAATAAAGTTTTGTGTTTTCCCCGATCCAAGTTTCATTCCATTTTAAGTTCAGTTTATGAATAATGTTGGCTTTTGTCTTTATCAAATAGAACATAGCATTCGATCTAGCATAGTATTAGTGTTTCCTCTCTTAACTTGAAAGATACAAAAAATGATACAACCTCATGTTATAGTTTTCAGCTTTGTTCTTTTTTACTTCAAGATGGTCTGGTCATCAAGTCAAGCTACCAGTTTTTTGCTTACTTATTTTCCAATGCAGCATATAACCAATCTCATGTTCTTTAATGCCAAACAATTTATGTTTTTTCAAATACGTATATGGAAAAAAAAACCATCTTTAACTTTTTCTTCTATAAGCCAACGCTTTTGTTTAAAAACAAAACTACAACGATTTCAGAGAACAACTAAGGTAATCCGGCTTTTTACTATACTATAATCAAACAGAATTTAGTTTCTATCACATTGTTCTCATGTTTTGAATTGATTTCCATTGCAAAAATTATTTATTGAACCTCTCCCACAAATTTAGGTTTTCTGGGCTAGCCTTGCAGGGACATCGCCACTCTGTGGTTCTATACTATCTCTATAGTACAGTCTATTATTGTGTTTCGAAAAAGGAGAGTGGTTATTCTATGCTCAAAACTGTTTGGAAGAGCCAAACCATGTCTTAATTATGAGCATATTCGATTCCATTTTAAAATATATGTGCCTTATCGAAACTGTTAACACCCAAAAAGTGCTCACTAGCTCATTTACCACATTATATGGCTCATTTGTCCATTTTCCTACCATATTTCCTTTAAAAACCCCAAAAATCCCATTAAAAAGCCTCCAAAAGGCCTAAAATGCCTCCAAAAGGCCAAAAAACCCTCAAAATGCCTCCAAAAGGCCAAAAAAAACCCTCAAAATAGCCTAAAAAAGGCCAAAAAACCCCCTTTTCCTCCAAAAATAGCAAAAATCCCCTAATAAGGGAATAAAAAAATATAAAATAATGAGGAAAAGGAGGAAAAAACCCTATACAGCTGCCCAAATCTCTCTCGAAACCCTGGTTCACCTTTGGACTATTTTCACCTTGAGAGCCACCTTTGGCCCATTCCCCAACATTGGAGAAGGAGAAAGGAGCATTCTGAAGCTTGGAGCATCCTCTTGGACACTGCAAAGGGCTTCATCAACCTTGACACTCAAGGTAACATTAATATAAAACCATTTTTTACATCTTTCATTTATGTCTCATGCAATGTTTAAAGTAGTTTGTTAATTGTTGTTTTAGCTTAATTAGTTTAATATACTGAACTGCTACTAAGGAGTCCATTCTCCTTAGTAGGTGCTCATTGGCACAAGCTAGGGGTAAAACCCTAGCTACAGTTTTGGCGACTCCCCTAGTTTTCGAATTTCTGGTTTCCGTTTTTAAATTTTTTCCTTTCGGCCGTCCCTTTCGGCCGCCGCATACCGCGTCTTTTTCCTCTGCAGTCGCGTCCCGACCGCGCCTTTCAGGCCTTTACCCGCGATCCGACCGTGGCTCTCAGACTGCTTCCGACGCTCTGCCGGCGGATTCAAGTCTGTTACCTGCGATCCGACCGTGGCTAATCAGCCTGTTTGCCGCGATCTGACTGCGCCTGTCGGCCTTTTTCCTGCGTCGCGACTGCGGCTTTCTGCCTCTTTCGCGCGTCCCGACAGCGCCTGTTAGCCATTCTGCCGCGACCCGACTGCGTCTTTTTCCCTATTTTCCTGCGTCCCGACTGCGTCTGTTGGCCCGATAGCCGCGACCTGACTGTGACTTTTTCCCGGTTTCCTGCGTCCCGACTGCCGCTGTTGGCCCGATAGCCGCGACCCGACCGCCGCTGTTTCCCTCAAACCCGCGGTCGGCCTGTTCCAAATCGCTACAGACCCGCGGTCTGATTTCTGCTCTTTTCCTGTTTTGAGCCCAGCCCCTCTTGCTGCAATATTTTCTGCATTTGAACAGCCCCCTGTCCTACCTGCAGCCCACTTCCTTACAGCCTTACTGCAACATAATTTCTGTTCCCTTTACAGAGTCTTTTTAAAATTTTAGTATTTTTAATTCAGAAAATTTTGCAAGTTAAACTTTCAATTTCAATATTATTGATAGATTGGAAGTTGCCCCCCTTGTGGCACTTCTATTTTTGGGTTCAACACCTCACGGGCACACACTCTGTCACATAAAATCAAGTGAGCCTTAAAAAGTACCTAATTGAACCAACATTCTAACCCCACTTGGGGAACACAAAAGAATCATTGTAGTTAGGTAGGATCAGGGGGATAGGCTTCCAATAACACCCCTTGGTTATTTCACTTGAGACATAGTTGTTGTCCAACTAGGGAACCAAAATCCCCTAGTACTTTTTGGCACGGTCACGACCAGTTTATCAGAGGGCCTCTCCCTTAGGAGGGTTGAAGTCGGGAGACTGGTTCCGGAGGCCTGAGTGGAATACCGCACTCCATTCAGTAACCGAAGGGCTACCTTTCGCGGTTCGCGGGATATCCCTGTATAGGGGTATTGCGGTCAATGAACTAAACGGCAGATTCACCTTTCTGGACGTGTCATGAACGGGGTATCTTAGTTGCCATTCTTCTAGGATTGACTACCCGGTGTCCCTCCCGGTAGGGGGATATCATAGCCACTTGGCTTTCCTACTCATATTGTCTGACTTGGATTTCATCACCTTGCAGAGGATATGTTTAGTTGAGTCAGAATACTTTTAGTTTAGGTGTTTGCATGCTCCTTTACCTCCCTTTGGTCTAGTGAGTCCACCATTTTTCTTTTTTAGGAAACCTGCTGCTTGTTGGTATTCTGACCATCTTTGTTGTTACTCCACCTATTGTAGCACAGCTGCTGCAGTGGGTGTTTTGAGTTGGTTGTTGGCCTGAGTGCCTTGTTTTTTAGCTCTCCTCCTGCACACTCGGTTGCATTAGGATTTTTGAGCTGTTTTTATACTCACCTCAACCCACAGAGACTAGACACCATCCGTCACCATTGAGTCCCCGAGACATTCTCGGCGCCTCAGGGGCGAGCCCCCACAGCACGGTTCTCTTGACACCACTCGTCATAGGTTACGATCATTGTCCGTTGATACCACTCATCACAGATCTAGAGCCTTGTCACTTGACTCCACTCGTCAGCGACGTAGGACTCCGTCACCAGATAGTGACGCCCCTTACTTTACCTCTGATTCTGACGAAGAGTCTGAGAACCCTATTTATACTGCCCCTACTAGCCCCATGGCTGGTACGACTTCCACTCCATTTGTCATAGGGACCATTGGTGGCACATCCACCACTACACCAGTTACTACACCTGTTTTTGGTATGCCCTCCATGGGGCAACCATCTACTGTTCCCCTCACGGTACCTATACCCACAGCGGGAATACCCATGCCCACTACATCAGTGGCTCCCACTACCCATGGTGGTGCTGGACCATCCTCCACTACCTCAGTTCCCCCACTTGGGGGCACCACCCTTAATTTTGTCCCTCCACTTGGGGGCACTGGCCCCAATTTGGTCCATAGCACTACTGTGTCACAGCCCTCTTCCAGTTTGCCATTCATGGCTAGCCTCAACCTACCTGACCTGGCCAGATTGACCAACGATCCTATTCGACACGACCCTACATGGCCTCATATGCCTACCAAGCTCCCCTCGGACATCCCTAAGTTCGAGGGCAAGGCCGGTGAGGACCCACAAAATCACATCATGTCTTTCCACCTATGGTGTTCCTCTAACTCCATAGTGGACGACTCTGTTCGCCTCCGTCTCTTACAGCGCACCTTCACTGGCTCTGCAGCCAAGTGGTATATTGAGCAGCCTCATGGGACCCACGCCACCTTTTCTTCCCTGGCCTCGACCTTCCTGCAGTTCTTCCAGTTGCCTGTCCGCTATGACGCGGGCGTTGAGATCCTTCTATCTTGTAGACAAAACACGGCTACCCATATCACGGACCACATCCATGAGTGGCGTCGACGCCGCAGCTTATGCAAGATCAAACTTGACGACCGTATCTTCCTAGATTGGTTCCTCAAATCCCTTTTCCCTGTTATTGCTAAGGATGTGGCCTCAGAAAGACCCCAGTCTGAAGAAGAAGCCATCCTTAAGGCACAACAGTTCGACCTCATTTACGCCCAATCGGGTTACCTTTATACCATTATACCTGACGCCCCTCGCGGCGAGTCGTCCCATCATGATGCGCCGGGGGCATCCCACACTGCAGATGGTATCATTGGCCGTGTTTCTTCGCATCCCCAACCATTTTCTATAGCACGTCCTACCCCTGGCCCCGACCTGTCGAGGGCTACCTCCCAGTCGGGAGCAACCAACTCATATGCTCCCATGACACATCACCATTCCCATGGACCTTCATGTCCACCTCAGTGCTTCGGGTATGCGACTCCTGCTTATGCTCCTCCAGTCGCCCCTCAGCCTTACTACCATCAGCAGACTGCCCCAGCTCCTGCGCCTTCACAAGCCCCACCAGCTTATTACCCGCCCCAGGCAGCCCCTGCGGCACATCCACAACCTGCTCCGCAGTCCTATCAGCAACCCCCTCAAGTTGCTGCACCTGCTCAGCCTCAACCTGCATATCATCCCCCGCAGCCTGCTCCTGCACCTGCGCAACCTTAGAATCCACCTGCTGCCCAAGGGAAAGTTTACGCCCAACAGAACCCGCAGCAAAACCAGAATAACCAACGTAACCAGGGCCAACAGAACCGCGGCAAGGGCCGTAATCGGGGAAACAACCAACCTGCAGACCAAGTTGGTCAACCGGCTAATCCCCCTGACAACAACAATGCGGCCCCCGCTAATCAAAACCCTGATCGCCCGCCCAAGCAGGCTAAAAACCCCAATCTGCGAACAAATCACCCTTGTTCTATTTGCGGGGTCTATGGACATTACACACATGCTTGCCCACACTTGGAGCGAGCTCGGCAGCTCTGGGTTGACGAGGCCCATCGCCAAGGGCATGCGGCTCCCCAAGCGCCACCCAACCCCCCCCAACCTCAACAACCCCCTTTGGTGCTGCAAAACCCATTACCGACCCAAGGCGTAGTGAACACTCAGCCGTTGGCTCCCCATCAAGCCAATGCGCCCCAACAACAACAGATCACTTACGCCGCTCCTGATCAGCCCATGTTTGACTCAGGTACCCACCACTTACTGATGATGTCATCCGCTGACGTCAACCTCCAGACCCGTCGGAACCAATATGGCTCCACCTCTGAAGCCACTCCCACGGATAAACCTACTAATGCCCATCCCACCGATCAGGCGTTACGTATACCTCTGCCTCCCATAGACGGCGCCGCGAAAGCACCTCGTTTCCCACTTCGCCGAATCAACAATAACCCTAATGCGCGCGCTGCGTCAAACTACAACATCGTAGACGACCTAGCCCAGTCTCCCGCAGCCATGTCTGCGTTAGAAGTCTTGAAGAAATGCCCTTCCCAGCGCAAGACTTTACTCTCCGCCATTGGGGGGATTGACCCAACTGATTCGCATTTGATGGCGTTTGATTTAGACCAGTCTGAACCACGCCTACCTTCCAGCTTAGCCTTCCAAGTTACTGTCTCCGTTAGGAACCTTGTTATCCATCGGTGCATCATCGATGAGGGTGCCTCCACATGCGTTATGTCTACATTTGTATGGCAGAAGCTAGGATCCCCTCCTCTCCAGCAGTCCACCACTGCGTTACGTGCCTACGACGGTCGTTCGGCCCAGCCCCAAGGCCTCCTGCCCAACGTTCCAGTCCAGTTAGGTGGTAAAACAGTCCTTATTGACATAGAGGTAATCAATGCCCAATTGGATTACAACCTTCTACTTGGCCGCAGCTACATGTATGCCATGCGGGCGGTTGCCTCTTCTGTCTTTCGCACCATGATGTTCCCCCATGAAGGACGCGTGGTTAAGATTGACCAGCTCACCTACTATGATCCCAGTGCTCCGGCGGCACCGGAAAATGTTCTCCCCATGGTTGAACAACCTGTTTCTCCTGCCTCCACCTCGTTTGTGTCCTCTACGGGGCCTGGAGTCTACTCAGACGCGCCGATGACTTCCACCTTTCACTCCATTCCTCCGCCGTCATCTACGCCCGAAATGTCTGACTTATGTACCTTGTCCCACGACATCCTACCACCTAACAATCAACCATCCTTGTTGCCTAAACCACCATTGGTACCTAGTCACATTGGTGTTACACCGATCCATACGATCCCCTTCCTCGTTCCTCCCGCAGGAGTAGTAAGCGCCCCGGTCATGGCTACCCTTAGCCTCCCTGGGTTAACCTTGGGATTACCTGTATGGTATCTTTCGCCTCCCGTTCGCCCGCCGACACCAGATGTCGTCCTCCAGCCGGTGCAACCCATGGCTACTACCACTCAGCCACCTCCCGGTGTCTCTACCCCTTCGTCCTCCACGACACCTCCTCCTCCTCCTCAACCCACTGGGGGCAGAGGTCCACAACCTTACACTGCTGTACCACCTCCCAAGACAATCAAAAACCCTCCAGTGTTTCGTGCTCCTCCCAAATGCTCGCTGTGTGACGAGTTGGGCCATGCGACCCACCAATGCCCACAGTTACCCGCATTGCAGAAGCACATGCAAATGCTCGATGATGACCCCAACATCCCAACTGTTGAACTAAACCCCACTCCTAAGCCCAAAGATAAGTCCCTACGTACCAACCACTCCTGCACCATCTGCGGTATTTACGGGCACTATTCACATCATTGTCCTGATCTCCCGGATTACAGAGCAGCTCTCTATGAGATGAACAATCTGGATCTTGAGACGGCACCACCTACCATTGAGGAGATTTACCCCCCGGTCTCTCCCCCTTCCGGAGAGGTTAATACCATCTATATGATCTCTTCCACCACTTCCCCCTCGTCAACCGATTTGACGACGCAAACTTTCCGTACCGATGAGGAAATTCTTGAGGCCCTTACTGCCCCGGAGTATCCCTGGGATGATATGCATCATCGTTCCTACTTCATCCCAGAAGCGTCTTCCTCTAGCTCCGCTACCCAATACGCGGTTGAATCCAAAGACTTCCTCCCCACCAAGGTCGACTGGTTCAAGGACCCTGTTCCTGCTCCTGACGCCTTCGAGGAGGGTAACATGGCCAACATCTCACCTGTCATCCAAGTTGATATCGCTGCCCCAGGACGTGCCCCTGAACCCATCACTTTAGGAGCATTCTGCAGTAAACAAGAGATTGAGGACTACATAAACCTTTTCAAAGAATTCCGTGATGTCTTTGCCTGGTCCTATACTGAGATGCCCGGTCTCGACCCCGCCATTATAGAGCACCACCTTGACACCTCTGAGTCAAGGGGCATAATAGATTCCCTCGACCCTGGGATAGGGGGCATGATCAATCATTTTGAACCTTCCCCGTCACATCTATCTCAGCACGTCAATGAACCCATTGTTCAAACCCACACATATGTTATCCCTAATCACAAACCCCATGCACATAGCATGGGGGCAATTCATTAACCCTGCTCACTTTTCACATGCGTGATCTCAACCATTTTTGAGGTCACATGTCACTTGTAGATTTGATTTGATTTGATACCCCTAGTATTCTGCCCCCGCGGGCCATCATGATACACCTAGTATTATGGCCTCCATTTTTCGCACCATTTGCATTGCCGGATTCATATTTCCGTGCCCGTGATGATGCTTGAGATCATTTCTCGCTCTTACCCCCCGATTTTTCGGGTATTTTTTCAGACGCCACTAGTCGCCCCGGTTTGCGTGCCACATCGGACGTTCTCCGTTTTTCACATGTTTTATATCATCAGATTCATTTTTCCGAGCTGGTGATGACGCTTGAGATCATTTCTCGCTCTCACCCCCCGATCTTTCGGGTATTTTTTCACCACACCCTCGATACCTCGGTTTGCGTGCCACATCGGCCGTTACCCTGTTTTTTGACATCCTTTATATCGCTGGATTCATTTTTCCGAGCTCGTGATGATGCTTGAGATCATTTCTCGCTCTCACTTGGTACAATTTCAACATTGTGTCCCAACACCTTGCTGCCTCGGTTTGCGCGCCACATCGGCCGCCATCGGATTGTTCCACATTTTTACATGAGCCATTCACTCCTGTCATACTGCAAATGTTTCGTTATTTTGCCACCATTTCATCTACCCCGCAAGGAGGTCCATCAGTGTTCCCACCTACCCTCGTTCTTGGTCATCACTACTAAACCTTGATTGAACACTTCCTCCTTGCCTGGCCATTCCTTTTGTTCGGTATAATTTTATCCCTTTTTCGGGCCGGACAACTCCTTTACGAAAAAGGCACTTAGGGAGTTTCCGTTAAGCTCTTTTCTGACTCCTAAAAGAATGAAAAGATCGCCGAGCAATCTTGCTTCCTTTCATGCTCGTTAAAGTACCTGAAAGGGCGTCTATCTGGTATAAGTTTAACCCTTTTCCGGACCTGGTAGACTAATTACGAAAAAGGAATACTCTAGTCACACCGGCTAGAAGAGTTCTTCATTGCATCCTTTTATGCTTCTTTGGGCCTTGGAGACTAAATCTCCGAAAAAGCAACCCCCTGGAGTCTTCTTACTTGCTTTCAGACTCTCTAAAATTGAAAGCAACCACGAGCATACACTGTCCTGGGCTCGTTAAATCCACACGACAGTACCATTCCATCACTTCAGAGTCTTCTTATCGCTTTCAGACTCCTTAAAATTGAAAGCAACCACGAGCATGAACTGTCCTGGGCTCGTAAAATCCACACGACAGTATCATTTTACACACACTTCTTCTAGTTCCTTAACCCATGAAGAAGTATCCTCCCGTGCCTCATGGCACTATGATCGATCATCTCGGCAGCACCCCCAATCAGGTCGCCTTTGTTCAGAGTATTCTGCAGTCTCCTGCCGTTTTATACCAGTTTGAGTCTCCCTCAGACCAGCCACTCTCCCAGAGCCAGTACAGCTATGATCCCTTTCCCCTCAGTCAGTTTCATATGCTGCCAGATCATTCCCATTATCATACTCTGAACAAAGGAAGTTTGAGTCCACTCACTCTACTTGCCCAGTTGTCCCACCACAGTTTGTTAGTCATACCATCAGCATTATCCCATTTCGGTTGTGTACCTCGCGCTCCTGTCAAGGAAACATCATTGCCTTGATAGTTGCAGGTCTCCCTCTGTCGACGACAGCTCCTCTATTCCAAAGGATAGGCCCAGAGGTCCCTACGCCTTGGACTTATCACCATCTGTGGTAAGTGCCTACGGATCATTCTGAGAGGAGTCATCATTGCCTCTCCGAGTGGTTGTTCCTCACATGCTCGACTTCAGCACCTTGATCGCATCGTTGAGGATCGCGTAGGATTATATCCCATCAGTTTTTAGTCGAAGACCCCGGATTTCCCCCGACTCTAGCACATTGGTGAGTCACTTTGGAACGCCCAGTTATATGTTCCCGTGGATGTCCAGGCTGCGTTGGCGATCGTATTCGGAAGCCATCCAGTTATATGCTTCCTTGAGTACCCAGTTTCCGTCCCAGATCAGTTCCAGTTCAGTGTACCATTACGAGTGTACCCCTTGTCGCTCTGATCCAGCAGCTCATTAGTTCCTGTGGTACCACATTCAGTAGCACTGTTGATTATTCCAGTGTATCAGTTTTTTAGCACAGACATGGTTAGCTCAGCAGTATGTCCCAGATTTGCGTCCCCTCTGGACCCTTATGATGTACACAGTGGCTATGTATCTTTCAGGTCCCCTTTTTTCGGGCCTCACAGTTCTGTTTATGTATCTTGATACGAGCATGGGTATGCCCGCCTCGTCCATATATTGAGATTATTCCTCAGTCAGTACTTGAGGTCATGTATATTTCAGGTCCCCATTTTTTGGACCCCATTATTGTTATGTTATATCCTGATACGAGCATGGGTATGCCCGCCTCGTCCATATGATCAGATGATTCCTCATCCATTATTGAGGTTATGTACTTTTAGTTCTTGCAGTTGTTCGGGATCATTGTTCCGGGCTTCAGTTTGTTTCTTCTCTTCTCTCCACATCCCAGGAAAACCATTCATGACTTATGATGTCCATCGGCCATACGATGAGCTCCTGACCTCGCACATCAGGGGGCAATCTGTTAACACCCAAAAAGTGCTCACTAGCTCATTTACCACATTATATGGCTCATTTGTCCATTTTCCTACCATATTTCCTTTAAAAACCCCAAAAATCCCATTAAAAAGCCTCCAAAAGGCCTAAAATGCCTCCAAAAGGCCAAAAAACCCTCAAAATGCCTCCAAAAGGCCAAAAAAAACCCTCAAAATAGCCTTAAAAAGGCCAAAAAAACCCCCTTTTCCTCCAAAAATAGAAAAAATCCCCTAAAAAGGGAATAAAAAAATATAAAATAATGAGGAAAAGGAGGAAAAAACCCTATACAGCTGCCCAAAACCATGTGTTTCCTAAAACCATGGGTCAGCACTCCACCACCAAAAAACTATAAATAGGTGATGGAGATCCCTTATTCCATATCCACAATCACAAGCACCCTTACTCTGCCAAAATCTCTCTCGAAACCCTGGTTCACCTTTGGACTATTTTCACCTTGAGAGCCACCTTTGGCCCATTCCCCAACATTGGAGAAGGAGAAAGGAGCATTCTGAAGCTTGGAGCATCCTCTTGGACACTGCAAAGGGCTTCATCAACCTTGACACTCAAGGTAACATTAATATAAAACCATTTTTTACATCTTTCATTTATGTCTCATGCAATGTTTAAAGTAGTTTGTTAATTGTTGTTTTAGCTTAATTAGTTTAATATACTGAACTGCTACTAAGGAGTCCATTCTCCTTAGTAGGTGCTCATTGGCACAAGCTAGGGGTAAAACCCTAGCTACAGAAACTGCATTGGATATGTGTGCTAGTCCTAAGCTTTGATACTTATCTAGAGTGACCCCATGTGCGCATATGCTAAACTACTGCGACTCTCATCATATAGCTTGTCTCAAGGGTGCCCTGAAATGTGAAATGAGTTTTGAGCGCAATTCAGATATCTGTGAGACAAAACAAAGAATCTAGATATAACTTTCATCATAGGTAGTTAAGTTGTTTTTCATAATCAACGCAGTCGACGAAGGGTTGGATATGCGGATCTAGCCAACGCTGCTTCATACTCGAAGTATGGTTGTTGCACAATGGGCATTGTAACCCTAAGGACTTCTCTTAACTAATGGTAAAACTACGTCTATAGGTTCCCAGATCGGCGAGCATCTCGTAACTATTAATGATAAGCCGTGTATTATAGATGTTTAAATCAGAATGTTAAGAATCTCAGTGTTACAAAACTGCCACCGTAATGCTCCAGAATGAAATGCATTGCCATCATGTTTATTCAAGTTGGCACCATTCGAAGTTTCCAAGGCTTGATACTACAGTAAGAACTATTGTTCAAATCATAAAGAACTATTATATAGTCAGAGTTGCCCTTCGATAGTCTAATATGCCTGTAATGATCAAGTCTTCCCTCATTGTTAAACATGCGACATATAGAGACTGCATACCCGAATGAAAGATATCAATGTTTCCAGACTTAATGTTTCCAGACTTGATAGTTCAGTAGACCCTCCTGTGCTCAGATGCAGGCGCAACTAGGGTCACTTGGCACGTTGCAGTCATCCACTCTGCTTGCTCAACCTTGTCATCGGCATTGCAACTTGTTGCTCTTATTTAGGTTCGTTTTTTGTTTTTTCTATTTTCATTACTTTATAGAAATTTAAAATTTTTATTTCAATTTAGATTTTGCATCATATAGAAGAGTTATTTAAGATTAATGTTCTAAACTTTTAATAATTTATTAAAATTTTGTTTCCAAAACTTCTTTTAATTAGTTATTTAAGCTTGAATGTTCCAAACTTTTAATAATTTATTAAAGTACATTTTCCAAAATGTTTTTTAATAAAAGGGTTAAGCTCAATTTCAGAAGAATTATGGTAACCTTTTTGTAAGTGTTTCCAACTTGTTTTAATAGAAGAGTTATTTGGAATTACAAGAACTCTTCTTAGTAAGTTTTTCCAATATATAGAATATATAGTTTTAAGAATTGATGTTCTATTTAAGTTTGAATGTTCCAAACTTATAATAATTGATTAAAGTATTTTTTCCAAAACTTCTTTTAATAAAAATTGAGTTAGCCTCAATTTTATAAGAATTATGGTAATGCTTCTTGTAAGTTTTTTCAACTTGTTTTAAAAATTGATATTCAATGGAAAAGTTATTTAGTCTTGAATTTTAGAGAAATTATAGGAACTCTTCTTAATAAGTTTTTCCAATATATGGAATATATAGTTTTAAGAATTGACTTTCAATTAAAAAGTTATTTAATCTTGAATGTTCCAAAATTTTAATAATTTAAAAAAAAAATTAAAAAAAAAAAGTTGAGTTGGGTTAAATTTTAGAAAAATTATGAGAAGCTTTGTTGACAAGTTTTTCCAACTTGTGCTTATATGAATTATATGGTTTTAAAAATTGGTATTTAATGAAGAACAAACTAACTTTAGAGAAAATAGGCTATGGGAGTTTTTTCATTCTTATAGTACAAATAAAAAATTGTTTTTAGATTCATTAAATTCTATTTCAAGTTTTGTGAGATATACTTTCACTTTAAATTTCACAAACACCATAAGTCTTACAAGTACCATAAAAGATTATCACACAAAAATAATTTATTTTTAAATTCCAATACTAAAGTTTTATAAAGTAATTTTTGCCAAAATTACAATTATAAATTTGATGAAACTGATATTTTTAATATGAAAATGGAAGTTATAAGTTATATACCGATATATAATTGGTGTAGTTTAAATATTATAGGTTTTCAATTTTTGGTTGGAAATATTATAGGGTGCTGAATCTATTTATGAATTTAAAAATGCAATTTAAATACTTCCAAATTTAGATTTTACCAAAAACAAATTTACTGAATACTGTTAAAATCCAAAAAGTAGAATAGATAAACTACTCCTATACATTTAAATTGTGTAATATTAATATACGATGTTTACATCAATTTTCTTTCTAGTAATTTTGAGTTACTTAAAAATCCAATTCACAAAAAAAATTACAAATTTACATATATATATAGTAATTCAGATTACATTATTTTCAATATTAATGCTCTAATTAAACTTTGATTAACTGAGCATATAAAATATATTTATAAAGATTGAAAAATTATTAAAAAATAATTATATTTTTTAAATTAATTGGATTAAAATTATTTATTATAAATAATTCTAAATTATTGCTTATTATTAAGCATTCTAAGTATATTAATTATTAATTATGGTTTTTAAAGAAATAGTTATTTTCAAACTCAAAAAAATATACTTTAATAATAATCATTTTATATTAAAAAATTATAATTTATATTAAAAATAACGATTTCATTTCCATTGTAAAATATTACAATGAACTTAAAAAATTAAAAACTATGTTACCTTGGGCTACCACCAGGCTTCAAATTTGAAGCCTTCAAGGCCTTTCAGAGGCCATTTTACACGTCATAGAAGACCACTTCAAATTTTACCATGCAAAAAAAATTCAACTTCATGGTAAGCCCTTCAATAATTAAATTAACCACTACTGTTTAAAATTGCAATAGAAAGGTAGCTTCAAATTTCACCCATCGACAGTTTTCAGTGGGAAATTGGGAATGTGGTTACTATCTAGGTGACTTGGGAGTGGGACTCGGTTACTCTCCAATATCCACGTGTTCGATCATCCATGGATCATGGACCATTGGGCCTCTAATAATATCATTGACCAACTTACGTGGAGGGGATTACGCTGAGCAACCCATGGCTTGAACGCTTCTAAGTTCTCATGTTTGCAGTGAACGCTTACATGTTTAACACATTTAATGGAAGCAACAAATTTATTAAACCTGGTTGGTGGATCATATGTGTTGTTGGCAGTGGGCTTACCAAGTTACCAAGTTACCAGTTATCACATACCAATTCGTGAATTCTGACTCGGTGAGTTAATTGAGTATTCAATGTATAATATATTATGTTAATGTGCCCCAAATTTGGCATTTCAGACAAAATCCACAATCGAGAAACTTCTTGTAATGTTGCAGGCTGCTGCTCCTGGCCGTGGCCCCTACCCACAACCCTATGTTTGATTTGTTGTATCAAGTTAATCCTACCATCTACGGCTCCCATCCTCACACCCTGTGTTTTCTTTGTTGTATCAAGTCAATCCTACGGCTCTTGAGTCCCACCTTGTGTTTTCTTTGTTGTATCAAGTCAATGCTCGAATTCCATGCTTCCATGGCTCCGACCATCAATATATAATATTACAGGAATACAAACAAGTTTTTTCTTATACCCCTACTCCACTGTGGTCGAGCTACTTCCAAGTTCCACCTACCCTATCTCCTCCAGTCCTCCAGGAGAGTTTGCGGAACGAAGCTGCCAATGCCAGCCTACCATAAACATATATAAAGAAATTTGTTTTCTTTGAGGAGCTCAACTTCAAGGCTGACTAGATTGCCGACATCCTATGAATTTACAGGTATGTACATCATTTTATCCATTCATGATCCCATTAGTTATTTAAAAAAATTGTTATTTGATTAAAATTCTGTAACTTCAAAGTTCAAAGACAATATTATTATTTGACTGAAATTTTGTTACTTCAAAAGGGCCTTGAAGGATTCAAATTTAAAGCCTGGACTCGAGAGTGGGTGGGTCACAAATATCCGTCAAAGGCTGTTTAGAACGACATTTATCAATTCACAACTGTAGCAACAACAACAATTGATTCTTTCTTCATATGTCCTGTGTATACGCATATGATTCCACGTGCTCCTTTCCTTGCCCTATTTTCCATTGTCGCTAGATTGAAGCTCTTGAGAATTTAGCTGCCCTTTAACTTTCCTGAAATGGAGGGGACAAGGAAGACCATTGTTTTCACTCTGAAACTGAGTTCTTCCCCGTTCAACTTCCACTGGTCACTGTTGCATCCCTACGGTAAACGGGTGTGCACAGTGCACCCCCAGCTTTACCAAAAAGCCTGGGGATTTGGGGAAGTTCCCACTCTGCCAACCTCCATGCATCTAGTTAATGAGTTAGATCAATAATCTAGACTTTGTATCTAAAACTATATTATATGAGCTATTTTCCCCAATTGCTCAGTCGTTGAATCAACACCTTCCTCTAGTAAATGGTTTAATATTCTTGGTATTTATTAATATGAAGACCACCGATGCTACTACACTTACAATCCGTGTTCAACTGTACGAACTAGGACAAAAATCATTTTGTAATCTTGATTTTTAGAACGATAGTGCTACTTTACCTTTTGATTTTTTTACCCTTATCGGCTGGTCTGGAATAAAACAAGAACTTCAACCATCTATGCATCTCCTCTCTACTTGGTCTACCTACGTTTTACTTATGCTTCACAAGTTACAACCCATCCTCTACTCCATCATACCATAGATTTAGTATGTATAACGAGATCTAGGGGGAGGGCTATAGAGAAGAAGCATCCAGGGTCCTTAATCAACTATTGAGAAAAAAAATTTCCTGGAGTTGGATAGTTCTCTTTGCTCAAACCATAACATAGCATGTAACATGTAAGGAGTGCTTAAACTTATTCTATCCCAAGTATGTGTGGCATTCATAGTGTTGAATGAAAAATTAAAACATATATTGTTGTCATTGTCATTCAATTCTGTCGTAGGGTACACAATTAGAGTGACAAAGAAACTTGCTATTAGTTTTCAATCCAATCCAATTTCTTTGTTGAACTATTCTCTCTAATATACTTGCGTGAAGGAGGATTATAATGGAAATGAAGTTGTTTGATAGAGGTGCATGAAAGTGAATTATGGTCCTCAATTCAACAAAGTAAAAAAGTTACCATTCAGATTCTTTCCCTTCACCTTTTTTACGGCCTTTCTGCATACATCTCTATTGTTCACTAATTTAGTAAAAGATAGAGACCAAACTCAACGTCCAATGTTTTTGGCTTATAAAACAATTTCTTCCTTTTTTTTTCTTACATTATCATTTTTTCCATTGTTAAGTAGGCTATAATTTATATTAGTTTGAAGAAAGCACTGATTCATAAAGATTGAACTTTTCCAAGAATAAGTATCATGTTGCTTTTAGAAGAGTTGAATAACCCAATTCTTCATCGAGTTTGTAGTGTTTGAAGCAGCATAGGAACCCATTTTAAGAGGTATTAAATATTATTATACTGGTTAAAAGTTGGATTGGAATTGGGCTAGCAAGCTAACTGTAGCTGATGCAGAAAAAAAGATCTATGAATTTAGTTATGGCAATTCACATTGAACATTGGAAAGTGGATTTTCTATGTGTCTCCTGAGTTATGTTTCACTAATAAATTCCTCATGTTCAAGCATATCATGAAAGAGTAAAACAGTATTAATTTTGGATGTAAGGATGAAAGTTGGATTGGAATGGGGTTAGCAAGTTAACTGTATTATTATACTCGTTAAAATTTTAAGAGGCAAGATCAATTTGGGAAACTGCTAAGATGGAAAAGGTGGCATAGTGGCCTAGAGACCCAGCCGCTAGATCAGGATGAAGTATGGTTGTGTTATATGACATATATAATGTTCAGTGCTACTATATCCACTGCAAAATAAAGCCTCTCAACTTTACTATGTAAGTAAACATTGAAATTTTGATGTACTAGTACATTTTCAAATGAAAAGAATGACTTATTTTTACATGGTAGCATTGAAGGGTTCAATATCTCATAGCCCTTCAAAGTGAAATGGGACCCCACTCTTCAAATTTGATCCCTGGCTACCACTACCACTATCCATCGACGCAATTATTATCGAGACTGACCATAATTATAATGAACATTAATTAAACATATATGAAACCACCAGAATTGTAGAAACTGTAGACAACTACATCTTTTTCTGGGAATAGTCACGACTGGCGACTTAACACAATTAAGTTCAAAGTTATTTTTTTCATGAGATTCCGATTTCGAAAGTTATTTTTTTGTCAGATTCCAATTTCAAATTATAGTTTCATGAAAATTTCGATGATAGAATTGGATTTCAAATTATAATGTTATGTGATTAAATTATTATTTTATAAACTATATGTTTAAAAGATTGATTTAGTTTTAAAAATTAGATAGTTAAATTATTTTTAAAAATTAATATATTATAATAAATTTTAAATTAAAAAAAATATATATTTAAGAAAAAAAACAATAACTTGCTATTAAGAGGAATCAAAGTTATTTTACAAAAAGTTCGTAAAGATTATCTATAAACACTATCCAAAAAGGACAACAAAAGCAAACAAAACCAGCCCATATAAACCACGCATTCATACACTCTTAGTCCATAAGACTATTCATCATATCAATTGTCCCTACAAGAGACAAAAATGTCCAACCCACATACTAATAGAACCAGCCCATATATAGCAAGAAAATCGAACATTCCTGATCCGATCACAAGGAAAAAAATAGCAGAAAGGTAATGTGAAACAACATTGAACAAAAACAGTCACGCCTTTAGCATGCCAAATAGGTAGTCTTGTCGAATCAATATATTTCACTTCTACCATCCAAAAAGCAAAAAAAGGTATCCTCTTGTTGTTGTTGTAGTTGCGTGAGGTATCCTCACACAAGTCGGCCCAATAAAATAGACAAGTCGACTCAGTTGGGAAGAATCACTCCAAAGTCATGTATAAATATAAGATGACACCTACCTCATTTACACACCAAGCAAGTTCACTCAAGCTATCTGATCTAGTACGCAGGAGCAAGAGAGGGAAGAAGCAGCAGTAGAGGAAGTCTATCTTTGGGTTTTGAGATTGCTCTTGTATCTGATATATCTTTGATGTACTTGTATTATGTACTAATTCTTTGAGTAAGAAAGGTTTGTTGGGTTTTTCTCGAGTTTGGGTTTTCCCAGTGTAAACTATTGTGTTTCCGTGCATGATTATGTGTAGTTAAAGTTGAAAGAGATTAAAATTATACTACTATATCATTAAAAATCTAACAGGTTATGGGCCCACCCCACGCTCCTGCTACGCAACTGTCAGAAACTATGGTTTCTTGTTTTCTCATCTTCCATCCACGGATTAGGATCGCCCTCAACACTATTGAGCTCACCTTAGGAAGGTGCATCTTCCTATGGAAGCATATATTTTCATTCTGAGAATTTTCAATTTTTGACCTAAATTCTACAGAAATTGTAGAAAATGTAGAAATTAGGGTTTCAGATTGCGAGTTGTTTTGACCTCATATCTTGAAGAAAAGGAGGTCTATCCAACTCGCCTTGGGAGGTTGCATTAGCTTATGAATCCAGTTTTATCAAAGTCCAACTTTCAATTTTTGACCTAACTACTACAAGGGTCAAGAATTAGGGTTTGTAGTTCTAAATTGTTCTGGTCACAAATCAGGAAGAAAATGAGGCTCGTTCAACTCGCCTTGGAAGGGGGCATTCATCTATGGAAGCATTTTTCTCAAAATCCAAAGTTCAATTTTGACCTAGCTTCTGCTAGGGTTTCTGATTAGGTTCCTACCTATAGTAAAGATGGTGACCAGTGTCAGAGTTGAGGATAGATTAGATGGAGCCTTTAAATTCATATCAAGGACAAAGGAAGAGGAAGGATATTTCACACATCCAGTGTTATAGGTGTGACATGTTTGGTCACTATGCTTCAAATTGTCCTCAGAGAAAGAGAGGGTAACAACATGCATCAATAACCCATGTTGATGAGGAGCCTTCACTCAAAAAGGTAAAACCTGGTGAGATGTCAACATAACATTTCGTTTGATTTCCTTTTATTGTAGGTTGGACCATTTTCCTTGGTACAAGTGTCCAACAGAATTTCTTATTCATTAGTTGTAACAACCCCAAATACTATAAAATCAAAAATATAAAAATTTAAATATATCTGTAACTAATTTCCAACATGACTCTTGAGATAATCTCATCATGTTAATAGTTTCCGTTCTTCATAACCAAGGTATAAATAAATTACTCATAGCAAATGCTATATTTTCATAAATTAAATATATATTCTTCCTTCTACGTTTATAGACTCATAATTTTCCCTCTAGAAAAAATTTTAGAACACATTTATGAAAATGACTTCAATTGAACATAAGACGATTCCTTGATAATTTTGAACGAATAAGTTAAAATATCTTTCTACCTCGCCATAGTCGGAATTATACCACATTATTTTTTAATACCACATTTGTATATATATTAAACATCTAAGTGAGTACATGCTCATACCTTGTGAATAGAAGAATCATATAATATAATAGGTTGTATGAAGGGCTTGTCCAAGTTTCATGATGTTGGAGATTATATGATTATATATATATCCCTTTTATTTTTACAATTCATATAATCTCCAACATCATGAAACTTGGACAAGCCCTTCATACAACCTATTATATTATATGATTCTTATATTCACAAGGTATGAGCATGTACTCAATTAGATGTTTAATATATATACAAATGCCCACAACCTTCAATAAAATGGATCATTCCCCTATTATAATTTATTTCATGTACAATCCTTTTAAAATACAAGTAACTTGCTAACCTTTCTTCCCAAGGTAACTTGAAGCACCCTTGTCACTTATTAGTCGCGGCCGAAGGCGAGGGTAACTATTGTATTCGATCGATCGCTGACTCTTTATTAGTTCACCTTTGACTTTAAATTTCTTTTCATTTTCAAATGTTTGACATAGAACATTGCAAATAATATTTATTATAATAAGTATAATAAACCAAAATTCTTAATTTTTAAGCATATCATTGGATATCAACTTGGAAATGTTATTGTCAGGGTGGCTGCGATATTGTTGGTAATATCGTTGGCATTAAATACATTTCATCATGTTGTCACCTTTGAACCCACTGACATCTGCTTGCATTAAATTACATTCAATCATCAACCTTGAACCTACCTAATTGCATTAAATACATTCGATCATCATCCTTGAACCTACCGCTTCCAGCACCGCCCACTTCCTTCAGTGCCTTAACTACCTCTTCTTGCACCTCCTTATAGGAAGGCAATATTTTCTTTATGCAAACGCTGCAGTTCAGATTTATGATTTCTTCACAGCGTCTTCTTCGAGCATCAACATCTTGCATCTTCTGAGTGTTCTGGAGCAACTTAGTGAGCTTTGTCTGCACAGTACTGCACACATATGTTAGGCATGCACTAAGGTAATATAAATAGCATTGGCATAGACTAACCTCAACCTCCATTTGTAGATATCTTCTATCTAGATATAGATCCCACGGGATAACTTAGTTATGACTGGTTCATTTAAGTAATTAGCTTTTCTTGACGGCTTTTAACATGGATATGCAGAAAATCCCCAAATGGTGGATCTGGTACTACTAGATATGCCCAGTTGCTTGGACTGTCTATGGCCTCATTCCCTTACAGTATGGGGGCATTACAACCCCAATAGACGTATTGGGCGAGGGACAAAAACCACTGAATAAATTCATGGATGATTACTTCGGATATAAGCATAATTTCTTGGGTGTAGTCGGAGTTGTCTTGGTGGGGTTTTCTATTTTCTTTGCATTTGTGTTTGCTTTCTATATCAAGGTATTGAACTTCCAACAAAGGTGAAATGCAGAGGAGTGGAAAAATACATAATTCTATGAGGGCTTTTCCCGAGCCATCCATTTAGCCACAACAGATTCTAGCATTCACAGGTTGGGAAGCCTCGGGTTCAACCATCCAGGATTGCTCTGTTAATTGACTAGCCCTCGGTTCATACATGTCCCAGCAGCGAGGGTCCCCATTGGACCAGCGAGGGGAGAAAATCATCTCCTTCATTTGATTAACAACCGGAAGGAAGTAACAACTAATTTTGATGGATGGAGAGCTGGTATTTATCCAGCGAAACTAAACAGGCATAGAGCAAAGGCTTGACCCTGTTCATTTATTTCACTTCATTCACTACCTTGCTATTATATTTGTTCTATCTTATGTAGGCGAGGCGATTCACCACTTGCTCGCATAATCCTGGTATCTTTGGCTCCTTCATTGCTCAATATGCAATAGTTGACATGATATCTACCTTGTGCAGGAGATGCAGGCAATTCACCACTTACTTGCATACTCTAGGTATCTTTGGCTCCATTGCTCAATCTGCAATAGATGGAAAGCTATCAGTAATTTGCAATTGGAATATTTGCAAGAGATATTGAAATTAGGGAGTTATTGTCTTTTTTTTATCTTATGCAGGAGATCCATACCTTATGCAGCAGATCCAAGGCCCTTGGCGATGGCACCGATGATGAATTTATCTAGCCGCATGTTATACACAGGATGGATAAATCATCCTTTGATAGAAGGTGAGACCTTTTCTAAACAAAAATGATTTTTCTGTTGTAGAGACACATAAAAATTAAGAGATTTCTTGTAGGCCCAATATTTCTTAGTCAAATACCTGTTGCATAATTGATGCATAGGCTAAAAGCAAATTACATAAATTGCAGCTTCCTCTTTTCCAATACCAAAATATTGGAAAATTTGTGTTGGGAATCAAATTTTTCTTTGGTTTTATAGGTTGTGCTATGGTTGTGACGTTGGGCTGAGGAGGCTCAATGTTGATGATGCCAACCCCATGGAATTCGATGCAGAGCCGAGGACATGAATGCTGCCCAACAAGAAATCTCTTAATTTTACAGTGTAAACTATGATAAGATAAATAAATGAATTCATCTACAGAATTAATATCTTTTCTCTAATGGTATATGTACTTACTCTATTAAATCTTTGGAATAAATCCCCCAGGTCTCCATGAACATTATGTTCCAAAACTTACAATTTTCTCACTGGTATGGTGTCAGGAAAGCTCATGGGGCTAAACTTACCCAATCTAACTCTAGTTCAAATCCCTTGTATCAAACAAGAACCTGCTCAGGACTTAACAAACACATTTCAAAAATTTAAATTAGATGTCTGTTATGGATTATAAGATAAAAATAACACAAAATATGGGGACTAAATATGCTTATCTGCTAGTGAAACATTTGCTCTATATCAAACTGAGCAGTTGAACTGTAGTGGATTGAGCAGTTGACGGTAGTGGCTTAGGCGTTGGGAGCAAATGAATCTCTTCTCTACCATTCCAGAGCCAAGGGTGTGGATGCTATACATTTACATGCTCTTGAATTTGTGGAAGTTGAAGATGTACTCGCGCCTGGTTTCCCACCGATTAATCCCATTGCTCGTCATCCTGTTTTCATATGTTGAATGTTCACCGAATTGGATCTCCTCCTCGTGGCTCTTTTCAGTTAGGGTTCTGAGAACTTGCACTAGTTTTCTATGCGGGGGAAAGATGGGTGCTCTCGCTACCTACTATGTCTGCTGCATTCTCGTCCACACGTCTATGGCCTGCCAAATCTGTGTGTTAGGAATTTTTTTGTGTTATGCGTTGGCAATATCTTCCTTGTGGTAGTGTTGCATTGTGGTAGTGTTACAATGACTTGAGAGCAATTCAATTCAACATTGAAGAGCATTCAAACGACACTTGAGAACCTCCTTGTCCCTGAAGACTCTGTTAGCATGCCTCCCTATTCATCGCTCTAGAAATTGCTCCGGTAAACACTTAAAGTGCATCTTGATAGGGATCATTGAATGAGGAAACCGCCTGATCAACACGTCGCAGGTTTGTAGTGCATGCGGCCACATGATGTTTGATATAGGGTTGTAAAATTTAGTGTCTTTGCATTTATTAATTTTTTTGATGATAGCATGCTCATCTTGGTCATCTCAACTTATTGCATGTATTACACATTTCCAAACTACAGGGGCGCTTATACCACTGTCTTCTCACGGTCCCTGCAAAAAGTTGAAGTAAACGACGTGAAATCAAAATCTGTCCACGCATTCACTCACTAGTACATGTGCACATTTTTCCCATGGAACATCGTTGTTATTGCAACACTTATGCGTTTCTATAGCGACGAACTTGACCCCCTATTTTTGTCGAAACCTTTTCGTCGATGTTGCAACACTTAGAACATTTTGTCGTTGTGGTGACAAGAAATGATGAAACGTGGCTTGAGTGGACTCTAATGAAAAAGACAATTAACGTCGCTATAGCGACGAACGTCCGTCGCTATAGAAACAGTTAGTCATCGCTATACCAACCGTTCTCCGTCGCTATAGCGACGGAAAGTACTTGCTATTTGCTTTCCCGGGTAACAATAATCCGTGGTTGTAGCGACAATGTATGAGTCGAGCTGTTGCTATACCGATAGGGAACCATCTCTATAGCGACGTTTTGTCAAGCACATAGCGACGAATTTGCTATACAAGCAACGAAAGGTTCATCGCTTGTATAGCAAATCCGTCGCTATGTGCTTGACGGAACGTCTTTATAGCAATGCTCTATCATGAACATAGCAACGGATTTTCTATATAAGCAACGGATTTTCTATATAAGCGACAAACATTCCCTTGCTTGTATAGCAAATTTGTCGCTATGTGTTTGACGGATCGTCGATATAGCGACCATTCCAAGGCTATATCGATGGAATGATGGTCGCTATAGCCATGGAATACCACTTTAGGAAAAAACACATACCACGTTTGTGATGTCACTATAGAGACGATGTCTGAGTGTTTAAAAAAATAGTCACGGTGACTAAGTGGAAGATTACACTCGCTATAGAGGAATATTACTCACTTAATTCCGTAACTAAGATGACTGAAGCTAAAGGTTGTAGCATACTCATGGTGGCTTGTTGTTTACTAGTGACCTTCGTAAGATTGATCTCCATTGGTGTGTTATAGCCTGTGTATCCACTCCTGTACCTTTGGAGAAAGCTATTGGACAATGTTGAAGTTAAACTATCATTCTTCGTTTATCAACAATTGATATTTTTAGTATTTATCCAACTAGGAAAGGAGAAATATAATGGTTACTACATCAACTTTTTGATTTAGAGGTTAATGGTCCTGGTTGAGTTTATTATTCATCCAATTCTAGTGGTATATCATCCTAATATGTCAATATGGGTGTTCTTCTTCTTTCTTTTCTTCCTCTTTCTTCTCTATTTCTCTATCATCAGTAAGTTGGTTCACCCCACCAACAAGGTATTTCCTTGAATCTTGATAATCCCCTCCTATAGTCACTTGTGGATTCTAAATAGGTAGTTCATGTTGTGATTCTAGGTTTGTACTTAATCTCTCAATATTTGGTTCTATCCTCTCTTGTTGTTGTTGAGGTCATTCTCTCCCAGTTATGTCCTTCAGGTCCATTACAATTTCTATTCCAATTGGGGGTTATTTGGGTATTTCTTCCTGGGTGAGGTCTACAACCTCTCCTTATGTTGGGTACTTGATATATAAAAGTGAGACACTTTAAGATATCATTGGAGCACTTAACAGTGGTGGTTGAGGGGTGGGCCTAAAACAATGATCCAACAAGGTCGTTGATGCAACTTCTAAAACATGACACAACAAGGTCATTAACAAAACCCTACTAGGGTGAGACAACCAACTCTATACTTTAAATCCCACCCCACGTCCCCCACCTCAACCACAAAGATGGCATCTGGGTTTTATTGAAAATGGAATAATATATTTATCCTAGACAAAATGACTAAATAAATGTGGTTCTCCCTTTCTTTACCACAAAGGTGGCATCTTTTGTTTTAGACTAACTCGTGGCTCATTCATTTGGATTCATACTTATTGACTTAACTTAAACAAAATATAATAAAAGGGTTGAAATAATGGGAACTTAACTCATAGAAGGGCAAAAGGGCTTCAAGTGGGTGCCATTTATCCATCCTTCACACAGTGCTCCATCTAGTTAATCCAAATTTACCGCTCCATATTCTTGTATCTCTGATATCATGAAGGGGCTCAACCAATGCATTTTTAGCTTCCCTAGGTGCTTAAGTTACTTGTTTTCATAAAGGAGAACCAGGTCACCTTGTTGGAAGTATTTATTTTTGATGTTATGCTTATCTCAATCCTTTTTCCATGAATTCTCTATGTCTCAATGATACCATGCTAGAAACCTATGCTCTGTAAGAATCTGCAAGAGATCTAGCAACTGTAGCAATTCACAATCAAACTATCAAGTATGTTGCAAAGAAGAAGAGAAGGAGACACTCAATGATCACTCATAAACACAGAAGAATAGACAATATCTCAGTATCATACAATGAATAAGAATTTAAGTGAATGAACACAATAGCTATGATGATGGCATCATATAGGATTTGAATTAGCCAAGTAGGGCATTCGAATCTGATCTCTAGTCTAGCTTGGATAACTATGGAGACATCATCCAGTCGGTAGTATCAGTCATGAGTGGTAAGAGTCAGTCAAGTGTGTCTAACTGAGTCTAACAGAACCATCAAGGCATAAATCAAGGAATGGAGACTCCAAGGAGGGCGCATGAGGCTATCAAATGGTCAAGTGGAACTCCAGAACTAACTAACTAGAAGCTACAAGCAATCAACATGAGCAATCAGTGGAAGAACTACTCAATCAAAGCATTAACTAAATGATAACTCTCGGTAGGTGAGATAAGGCGCCCCAACTGAGTGAGAACTGGTGGTAGGTGAGTAAGTGCACTCTAATTGACAGTGGTAGGTGAGAAAGGCGCTCTAGCTAAGAAGATAAGTCAAGGAGGGCACATTAGATAGGTAGGAGGTCAAATGAGGGCTAAAGACGGGATCTGGAGAGCTAGAAGCAAGCTCTAGGTGTTGGGGAGACAACCATGATGATGACTGGATGCATGTAGTTTTGCATGCAGGAAAAGAAGAGCTAGAAGCAAGCTCTAGGTGCTGGGGAGACCACCATGATGATGACTGGATGCATGCAGCATGCAAAATACAAAAATGATGGTGTGAATATTCCAACACCCCCCCCGCAAGCTATACTATGAGGGAATAACTGAAATATGAAAAATATGGCCCTGGTGACTAAGACCAAAGGTCACCCCGTACAATCAATATAAATAAACTAAGTGAGGAAAGAGGGAAAACCCAGTGGGAAGAAAGCCCTCCCTCAAAATAGACTAAAGGATGCTAAAATAGCATGTCATCACCCACCCTGAAGGAGGCAAGTGTCCTTCTTTTCCGAAGAAGGATCGAGCGATCTAAAATGGAACATCAATGTGAGAAGGATGAAAGCTTCCATTCTGAAAATCTGATCTAGTTCTTCTATGATCATGTGGATCACCAACCAAATCACCGGTAGATTGGAGTGTAGTCGCTACCTATCGAGGAAGAGGAGGAATATCAGGTGAGAGATCTTCAGGTTCTTGTGGATCTAGATCTCCCATTCGCTCATCTTCATCATCAGTTGCTAGACCTTCAGGTTCTTGTGGATTTGGATCTAGCATTCTATCATCATCATCACCATCTTTTGAATCCACAATATAGTGTGAAAATGTATCATCACATCCAAACTCTAAATCTGAAATCTCATGAGTGGGAGCAAGTAAAACTGGATCATCACATGCAAATTCTGAAATATAAAGAGGAGGAGTAAGTAAAACTGACTCACCATTACTCGAAGGAGGAACATATCCAAAAGAGTTGATGTCACGAAACTGCTCCAGAATATGCATTTGGTCCTCATCTGACACAATATGACTGTAATCAATAGAAGAACAAGGACTAGATGATGATGGATCTTCATTAAGATCAAAATAGGATGTAGTAGTGGAGGCCCACTTTGAAGTAGGAGTTGGACAAACAGGTGTTGGATCTTGCATTCGCACTTCTTCATGAGTCCTCTCAATCTTGTGGTTGAGATGAGATAGTTTACTCTCTTCATGAGCATGAGAGTGAAGAGCAGACTTCATTGATAGATGCAAGAAGTGTGAAAACTCATAGAGTCTTGTCCTATGATTTGCAACTCCTTTTGCAATGATTTCCCTTGAAACCATGTGTTGTACCTTGACTTCATATGGAGTAAAGATCGCTCTTTTAGGCTCTCTAGTATGAATCATTTGATACACTGAAAGGACATTGGGTGCAAGAGAAGGAACATGAAGCACATTAGAAAGTGACCATGATCAAGATTGATTCTTCCAATCCCTTGAGAGGGGACTAGTGAATCATTTCCCAAACTGACGGAAGGGCCAATAGAGCTTTCGAGACTAGAAAAAAGATCTTTGGAGGAAGCCATATGACAAGATGCTCATGAATCTATGATGAAAGAAGAACTATTTGATGCAAATGCTATGAGAGCATTACATCTTTCTTTGCCTTCGGATCTGGGAGATTCAGTATTAGAATCTTTCTTCCTTGCACATGCTGGTACAGGAAGGTTGTTTTCTTCAAGTAATTTAGCCATCAAATCTATAGTCTTCCGCATGCAAGCACTCTCAGGATGAGGCCCTCTATGGAAGTATGTGCACTCTGCTTTTATTTTTTGAGAATGTTTGGCCTTCCTGGAGTTTGAAGCCCTATATGACTGGTGTGAACTATATGTAGGCCCTGTATCATTCGATCTCTTATCAGAAATATTTTTCTTTCCTTTACCATTCGCTCTCTCTACAACTGTAAGGGTTGAATCCAATTTGGGTTTGATCATTCCCATCGAAATCAACTTCTCTTCTTCTTGAGTAAGAGATTGTGTGAAATCATCAAATGAGGGAAACTTCCATCTTGGAATGGACAACCTAGCTGACTGGAAAGTAGAGACAAAAACTGAGAAGTTTGCCCCCAACATTGAGCGAATGGCAAGTATAAGCTGCTTGTCTTATTTCACTATCTCATATCTTTTCAACTGGGATATCAAGCTTTTGAACTTGGTGAGAAAGGCATTAATGGATTCGAAGCTATTAGGACTCAAACATATGAGCTCATTCTCCAATTTGTGTCCTTCCATATCATCTTTCGGTCCAAAAAAAGATTCGAGCTTGTCCCAAACATCTTTAGGAGATGTAAGATCGATGACATGAAAGTGTAGATCTTCAGAAATTGAGAGAAGGAGGAAACCAATTGCTTCATCAAGCCGATCCAAGTACTTGGAATTTTCAACTGCACTGGTTGGTTCTACCATCGTTCCGTTGAGTATTCGGGTGAAGCTCTTTGATCTCATGAAGAGAGTCATTTTGGCTTTCCATTCAACATAGTTGGAAGATGTAAGATTTAGGTCCATCTGAAACAGAGAAATTCGAATAGTTGAAGAAGATTCCGAACGGGTGAATAAACCTGCAAAACAAGAAAAGTTGTGCTGATGGAGAATGCTACACTTCGACTAAACACTACCTTAAGGACACTTGGCACATAGACTAAGTCCTTCACACATGGCTAGACCTCACTAGATTTCTCCAATGAATTCAAGTAATAGCACCAGTATTTGCTGTGGAAACTCAAAGGCTTATGGTGCACAAGTGAAAGATAGTTGCTTAAAGAAATGTTGCAACTGCTGCAATTCGAATAGCTGCTTCCTGCTCTGATACCATGTAATAATCTGCAAGAGATATAGCAACTGTAGCAATTCACAATCAAACTATCAAGTATGTTGCAAAAAAGAAGAGAAGGAGACACTCAATGATCACTCATAAACATAGAAGAATAGACAATATCTCAGTATCATACAATGAATAAGAATGTAAGTGAATGGATACAATAGCTATGATGATGGCATCATATGGGATTTGAATTAGCCAAGTAGGGCATTCGAATCTGATCTCTAGTCTAGCTTGGATAACTATGGAGACATCATCCAGTCGGTAATATCAGTCATGAGTGGTAAGAGTTAGTCAAATGTGTCTAATTGAGTCTAACAGAACCATCTAGGCATAAATCAAGGTATGGAGACTCCAAGGAGGGCACATGAGGCTGTCAAATGGTCAAGTGGAACTCCAGAACTAGCTAACTAGAAGCTACAAGCAGTCAACATGAGCAATTAGTGGAAGAACTACTCAATCAAAGCATTAACTAAATGATAACTCCCGGTAGGTGAGATAAGGTGCCCCAACTGAGTGATAACTGGTGGTAGGTGAGTAAGTGCACTCTAACTGACAGTGATAGGTGACAAAGGTGCACTAGCTAAGCAGATAAGTCAAGGAGGGCACATTAGATAGGTAGGAGGCCAAATGAGGGCTAAAGACAGGCTCTGGAGAGCTAGAATCAAGCTCTAGGTGTTGGGGAGACAACCATGATGATGACTGGATGCATGCAAATGCATGCAGCATGCAGTTTTGCATGCAGGAAAAGAAGAGCTAGAAGCAAGCTCTAGGTGTTGGGGAGACCACCATGATGATGACTGGATTCATGAAAATGCATGCAGCATGCGAAATACAAAAATGATGGTGTGAATATTCCAACATGCTCTTCAAGTTCCATAATATCTTTCGGTCAATTCTGAATTGATTATTTGTCGAATATTATGGTGTCTTTCACTATGAAAACTTTACCAATGCCACCACATCTCATCCATAGACCAAGTGGAAGGGAATATGCTTTGTAATATTTTCTATGATTGTTCGGCATTCCTAGAGTATCATCAATATTATTTCATCCCAATCATCCCTATTTACTACACATACTTTAGTTAGACCAAATTCTAGGATCTTGTTGAATTCTTCTACATTTCCATTAGTCTGGGGATGGTACAAGTTGTTTCTGTGATGTTGAGTCATAAATTCCTTAGTGAGGGGATTGGTAGTGTGACTCATGAAATGGCCACCCTACTCAGTTGTTAAGCTCCTAGGGAATCCAAATCAAGATACTATATTCTCAAAGATAAGTCTAGTTGATGTTTGTGTGTTACAATCTTTAGTTAGCATGACCTCCACCCATTTGGTAAGGTAACAAGAAGTTGTGATAATGTTTCGAGCACCTGAATGTTGGGTTAGTGGATTTATGGGTCTTGTGAAATCTACTGGCCATTTAATGATTTCATGTAGAGCTAGAATGGGATGAAATCATATCTCATCTCTTCTTGAGGGTTTTCCTATCCTCTGGCACACATCACAAGACTGAGCATATGCCTTGCAATATTTAAACACGGTTCACCACTAGAGCCTTGCTTGTAGTAATTTTTTAGCGATATCCTTCCCTTCAACAATATGCTTACCCATGAAATTATAATTGTGGTATTCCCATATGATGTTATAATGTTCATGTTCCATTGTGCATCATCTAATAATTCAATCAATCCCCAAATTGTAGACCTACCCTACTATTAGTTGGTAATTTGTTGCTTGAAGCACTAGTTGTTTCTTTTCAAATGTTAATTAGGCTTGTGGTGCTACACTGGTGATGAGGAAAGTGGTTATATTGCTTAATTAAACTAGTATAGCCTATGTCCTGAAAGGACTTTAGTTTGGCAACTAATGATTTGGAGTCTTGGACTGACATTTGATTTCTCAAACTTTTTATTTCTCAAGTTTTACGATGACTTCAAATTCAAACTCTTGGAAAAAAAGAATCCATCTACAAATCCTCTCTTGTAGTACCATCTTGTTCACTTAATAATTTAAAGCAGAGTGGTATTTAATGAACTTGAAATTCCCCCCATCAGGTAATGTTTATACTTTTATAGTTAGAAGACCATTACTAGTCCCTCCTTCTCAATAGTGGTATAGCCACATTCATCTTTAGATAACGTTTTGTTGGTGAAGTAAACCGAGTGGTCTACTTTTCGTTCCCTACGTTGCACTAAGATGCTCCCTAGTGTAATTCCAAATGCATTAATATGTACATGAAATTCATTTTTCCAATCAGGGAATACATGTATAAGGTCACTTACTAGATTTTCCTTTAGTAGGTCCAAGGACTTCTGGCATTTTGTATCCTAATGGAAATGTTTGGTCTTCTTGAGTAATCATTCCATATGAGTTGTTTTTATGAACCTGTGGCAGTATCTAATGTGGCCCAAGATTGATCATAGGGTGTGGATGTTACTCTAGGCTTCAAGATTTATAGTCACCAGTATCTTAGTGGGGTTAACCAACACACCATCCTTACAAGAAACACAAGGAAATAATTTTACAAAAGGTGCATAGAAAATACACTTCTTCAAGTTAAGCGAAATTTGTAGTTGTTGGCACTTATTGAGAATTAGTTTCAACATGGGCACATGGGCTTTCAATAAAATATTCACCATCGAAATCCAATCATCCAGGTATACTTCCAAGAATTTGTGAATGTATTCCCTAAATGCTACAATTAATATAGCGATGATATCTGACTGTTTAAAAAAAAATTAATCAATGGGGTATAATTGCTATGAATTTCACGGAATTGGACCAAATGGTGGGAGGGCATTTGAATAAAGGTATAATTATTAACGTTGGTGATTTAAAGTAGCTTGTAGAGAATCCCAAGGCATGAGGAGCATCGATAGGGTTGTCATTCCTCATCTTCTGTGAAGTTGTTAAGAAATTTAGTCAATTTTTAGCTCGATATGGTAGAGTTGGTCGTCTATCGTTGATTGGGATTGCGACGTGTGAAACATACCTACGTTGTCAAGTGTATCAGACTTCTATGGAGAATGATTGGAACCTGCAACCTCTACCTATTGTTGCCAAAACAACTCCAGGATTGTTTCATACACCCTATATAGAGCACTAGTATATAGTATGCATCGATGCATATTAAATAGTGGTGATTTGGTGTGAATTCTTTTTTTCCAGCGTAATTTTATTTCATCTTGCGAGTACAAAATCACATTTAGATATTCAACACTCTTTAAGAGTGTAATTGCTATTAAGTTGTACCAAAAATAGACCAATTTCGACCGTATAAACATAAACGGGATATCTGGCCATGTCCACAGATAGGAGAATTTACAAAAATCCCAACCAAAAATAAATCTAAAACACCTATAACAGGGCAGCCATGAATGGATCATACCCAAAAAAGAAAGACCAGCTCAATAAAGCGCTATAGATGAAGATTAAAAGAAAAAACTGATAATCCCAGAAGCTTGTAGAGATCGTAGAGCCACTGGTATCTGTAATGAATTCAGCCGCGAAACCGTGCTTGACAGCAGACAGGTAGTGTGCAGTCCCTTGACAGGGTAGTTGTCGCTGCCTCCTCAGGAAACAAAAAAAACGCAGGCGTTTTGACTCCCACCCCTGCCATCAGAGGATAAGAAGCCTGCAAGGGAGCCCATGCTCCACTCGCTGCCGCCGATTCCCCAAGAGCTATGCTCGCCCCTCAGTTTTTCGCTTCCGCAGCCAGGAGGCTGCCACCACCGGCAATGTCATACTGGCGCACTCGTGCTCAACAGTCTCCCACTGTCGTCGTCGCCACGATTCCAAAGATGCCCATCCCTATATCTGCATCCTTCATCACTGAAAACCGTTGTCGCTGCCACTAGAGAGCAGGAGGATCCTATTGTCTAATGGGTCGCTACGCAAAAGCGTCGCCGCCTTTCCGAGCATAGGGAGAAAACATCAATATTTTCCTTCATCCGCCAATACAGACCTCAGGGAAGAAAAAAGGAAAGGAAAGCGGCCATGGAAGGAACCATGGCCGCCAAGTTCATCACTGTAGTCGACTCTCAAAACCCTCCAAGAAAATCCCTCATTTCTTCCATTGTATTGATTACTAAACTTCAATTTGGTGTGACTTATTGTCATAAGTGCACCAATAAAAAAAAGCTAAGTTAAAACCTTTGGCCACCCATAATTTTTTGTTATGCACATTTGCTAAAACCTTTGCTTTCATTACCAAAGTTTTTTGTGATAATTTTTCCCAATCTTGTAGCACTAAAAAGATATTCTAAAACCTCCATTAATTAGTGTGTTCCTTGTAGTTCAAGACTCATGCTTGTATTATGGTAGGTTACTGTGAAAAAGTTGAAAGCCAATAAACTCTTTGATATAGTCAGACAATAAGTGATTTGCCGAAAATATGTTATGTTTTATTAGCAAACTTAAAGTACTACTCTATTGGCATCTTCTCTGAGTACATTGAGTATGGATTTAGTGGAAATATTTGGGAATTCTAAATTGATTCACCCACAGTCTAAGTTGACTAATATAATATTTGAATTAAATAGGTTAACTAAACTAACTTCTCAATGAATTTCTATTGTAGAATGAACTACAAGTCAGAACCTTGGAAATGAATCCATTGATACTGATAAAAGTCATATTGAAATTTTCCTATGGAGGAAGATTACTCACTTAATTCCGTAACTAAGATGACTGAAGCTACTCAATAAAAAAAATAAAGGGAATGTCTTCAAAATTCAAAGAACACATTTGACTGCTACCCCAAGATACTATATAACAATTGAAACTTCTTTCAAAGAACACATCTGACTACTACCCCTGGATGTTATTAGAAGATACTATATAACATAGCTTCTCCTATGGGAAAAAAATGGAACCTTGGAAAATGTTAAGGAAAATTTAAGGTCTCATTTGCATTTTCCATTTCTTATGATCTATTACATGAACCTATCTATGAAGTTATCGTAAGATATTAACCTACATATTTCATGCCCTGCAAGCTGATATGTTATGCAGTCTAGGGTAGATGAGATAATGGGCTATGATGTTAATGTGTTTGCATTCATAAAATTGAATAAAAATGATTAAAAACACGTGTAAGCCACCACAAGGAAGGATAGAATAAATATAACCTTGTGATCCAATCTCCAATCTTCGTGATGCCTCCAACAAATTATTGGCCCTGGTGTATCCCTCAAAAGAGTCATCGCTTCTGGACATGCATTGCATGCCTTATGTACAACTAATAGGCTTCTCAAACAACGCCACACAATATATTTTGAATAGCAACCTATGTCTTTGTACATCTGAAGATTTTGAATAGCAACCTCATCAATTGGGTCTACAAGATAGAGGACCTGTAAAGAAAAACAATATGTCACAGTTGCCATGTTGTATGTATTATTATAGTACAATAAAATTTGTAATTATTGTGGAAAAGAAAAACCATACCTCAATATCCTTCAAGTCCAGCATGTCCCAAAAATAATGAGCTACAATAACCATTAAAGTACTGAAAACAATAATAGTAATATAACAATAGCAATCTATATATAACAGTTGCAATATATATCAGATCCGAACCAATTATAAACTCAACTTTAGATGTTGGGGAAGATCTCCCTTATCCTCATACTTAAACCTCTTAGAATTAGGTTACTTGCATGATACTCAACTATACCAACATACCTATGAAACAAGAGAGAACCCAGAACTGGAAAAGACCCTAAAATAGATCATCCAACCCTCACAAATAAAAAACAGTAGCAACACAGTAGTATGACTAACTAACAATAAAAAACGACAGCAGAGTACTCCCAAAAAATCATATAAGGTAGCTCTATGGTGGATGGCACCAAACTAGGGCTCTTAAGGTCAACGCAAGGGTGGACAACTATCCTAAGGGGTCATGCTAGTCATCAACAAGTTGTACGTCAACATTTAAGGGTTGTATAGCTCAACGTTACCATGCAAGGGCCAATCACGAGTCACCACAAGGATAAACATCACACACAAGTAAACATGCAAGTCAACGTAACATAACAAGGCAACATGACCCATCAAGTCAATGTTAGGGTAGGTTACTTGGCCTTCTCAATTGTATGTGGTCATACGTCTGATGTGTCTCATGCAAAGAGTGGAAGCTCATAATCATCATCCCTAGATAAGAAAGCTCATGTGGTCATTTCATCTTCCTCAGGTTAACTCAGCAAGGGGTGGCCAACCCCTTGAGGATAACCACAGTCCTCGAAAGATGTCACACATATCAAAAAATAAGCTATGCAACAAAGTGAACAAACATTTCGCATATAAATTTCAAAAAGCACAAATATAGGTATATTAATTGTTCTAATCAGCACAGTGCTATCCAATAGAGCGCTGCAATAATCATTAAAGTACTGAAAACGAAAACAGTAATAACAGTAGCAATATATATCAGATCTAAGTTGTTAATGAAATACAACAATGTTGAAATAACAATAACATGGATATTTTAGATCTAAACCAATTATAAATGATATGGTCATCTCATCTTTCTCAGGTTAACTTAGGAAGGGGTGGCCAGTCCCTTGAGGATAACCATAGTCCTCGAAATATTTCACACATATTCATAAATATGAGCTGAGCAATAACATCCACACGTGAAACCTCGATTCTAAAATATGACCATGCACCGAATAGATCAAGAAACTTGTAACAAAACTGTAAATATTTCATGCCTTTACTTAGTCAAATACAAATCTTAAATGTTCACAACTACATTTTTTTATTTTAGTTTTTTCTAGAAATTCGAAGAGGGGGACTTCATCTTTGTTGTGTTGACCCATTGTAGTTGTTGTTCCCTCTCTTTCTATTGATTGCGTGTGCATTTCCTCTTGTACCATACTTTTGGTACGTCGATTATGAGGGCGTGGAGGTCAATGGAGAGGGGCATCATCTGCAAAAACTAAGACAATTATATAGATATAAATGATCAGTTGTTATTGAGATACGTATTTCACTATTTCCAATATCATTACAATGATATTTACCTATTGGATGACTAGTTGAGACAAATAGAGTGTTCATTGGTTCTGCCATTTGTTCCTCTCCCGGTTGAGCATGAGTAGGTACATGCTCTGCCATTCACAAAAGAATATTAATTAGTACACGTCATCAATTATGTATTTAAAATCATATTAAATACTTATTTTGTATAGCATACATACTTGAATGGATAGGAAGCTCCCCACCATCGCGTGGTACCGGTTCGGTACTGCTACCCTTGTTGCTTTTGTTGCTCTCACCCTAAAAAAAAGATAAGACATTTATTTTTTGATGTAATCATTTATGAATATATTACACAAGTACATTATAATGATGGCCTTATTGATTTTATTTACCTTTGCATGCATCAATGGGGAAATTGGGGTTTGCCCCAAGCTTTTTCGACGTTCCAGCACATGCTGGAAAACGTACTTGAAGTCGAGCCTCAAGTCTTCTTCAGTGGATGCCTCTTGGAAAGCATTTCCCTGCAATGAATAACACCATGAAAAGTGCTTGTGATAAATCAATTAATTGTTCGTTGCAGTTAGAAAATTTTTGGCTACAAATAATGATCGTTTGATTCTTACAATTCGTGCCCTTGGTTTCTGATATCCACCCTGACCCAGTTTGTGCTACCCATGTTTTTCTACTCTTGCATTTGTCGTTTTAGAGGTGTCAGGAGTCTATGAAAGGTTTCAAATATGTTAGATATTGCAACTTAAATATATATATATATATATATATATTTTAAATGAACATTGTTCATTGAAAATATGATATGTGTCATACCTTCTTGAATCGATTGGTTGAGTCTTTCCTTGTTTTCTCAATTCCTTCTCGTTTGAATCCTCCATGAGCGCCTTCCACTCCTTCTCTGGAACCATCAGAGGATGCTCATATTTATGGTTAATTTGAAAATTGTCCCTATAATCTTCTCTGACATATTTCAAATTTAAGCCAGCTGCTGCAGTGGCACCTTTTCTGCTGAAGGTTCCACCAAACAAGCTGACCATGTGGTTCATCAAATCATCTTTCAATTTGTTATTTTGGGAATTTCACCATGTACGAATGGTGGCCCCAAAAATATCCAACGCCTTATCATGCAGGTTCTTATAAAAAACATTATTTCCTGCAAAAAAAATATGATCATTAATTAAAATTAATTTGAGGCATGTGGCTTTGAATTACATGAAAAAAAACTGAATAAATTGAATAATACTTGCAATCTTCGGTATCTTGATTGGAACACAGTATTGGTCCACTGATAAGCTAATGGGCAATGATCCCTTGCTAACCACACGTACTGCGCCAGGATAGCAACTTTCACGTTCGATGCTATTGTCCTCTCTAACATCCTGTGAAGTAGTGGTGGTTGAATGGCCCTGTTGACCTCCAACATCCGGTTAGGTCATAGCATCTAAAGTGCATTGTTGGTCAGGAGAGTCAAATAGCCTTGTTGGTATGGTATATTGACAATGTGTTGAACCATTGCTACTACCAATACCGGCCTCTGCAGACTATACTCGATGCATGGGTGTTATCTCCAAAAATTCCTACATAAATAAAACTTCAATTCATTAGATCATATAAAAAAAAGAGAACTAAAATAACATAAATGAATATATGTCATAGTTCGTAAAATCTTTCAAAGATGCCACTTACCCCGTATTGTTCTACTTTTTGCCTCAATTCATCAATTTTTGCTTTGATTTCTTCAGACCTGGGTCTGATTACAATCAGTCTAAGAAGGTCTTGATTTCACTTTTTCAAATCCTTCCTCACAGTTTCCATTGGGTTGGTTGAATAAAATATATCTTCCTCAGCGACCACCTCATCATCCTGATGTGGTGTGCTCTACGAACATCAATCAATAAAAGTAGTTAATTTATTTTTATCATTACAAAAATTCACGTAAAAAAAATAAAATGCTTATAATAACAAAAATAATTATTTTAATCATATTTAGTTACTATTACGCTGTCATTTACCTGATGTGACACCATTTGCGACTTCCCACAGTCACCCTGCCACAATACAAGAAGCAAGACATATTCATATCGAAAAGTAAAAATTGAACCATGTATAATAAACGTGATTAATGAAGAAAAAATTTATTCTTAATATGATGGTCACGTTTACCTATGCAAAAGCTGTAGGTGTGCTCCGAGTATCGGCCCCCTTCCACAATACAATAAGAATGATATCATCTTGAAATATTGAGCTCGTAAGCATAAAAAGGGTCAAGGTTAACAACTGTAATATAATCATGAATTGTGGTTACTATTACATTGATGCTATTAGGTACTATTAAACTAGCGTTTACCTCATGAGTCACCATTGGTGACTTTCCATGGTCAGCTTGTGGCATATGGCCATGATCACCCTGCCACAATATAATAATTAAGACATAAAAAATGAAAATTACATATATAACAATGTCTCTTAAACGTGATTAATGAAAAGCATGACATATAATTAACCATGTGTATATTATAAAAAGAATAGCATATAAATAAATTTGTTGCAAGAGAAAAATAATAAGTCATCGATCAAAGGTTGAGTTAAATGTTGTATAAAAAAATTACCCCCATAATAGCAACCTTTGCATCTATTCGATTCAAACCATAATCGATCAACAACTCTTCACCTGCAACTATTGATTTTGTTGCCATTTCATGAGCAGGTACATGCTCTACCATTCCATAGGAATTCCTACTTGCAACATGTCACATTATAGTTTGGGGTGCCACATATAGCATTATAATTTCTCACAAATGTTGAACAATGTTTTACAAGTTTCATCATTCCATAGGCTCACCAACTACTTGCCACATGTCACATTCTAGTTTGGGGTGTCACATATCACATTGTCATTCCTAATAAGGTACATATGGAATCAAAATGTGCATATGATGAGGAGAGGGAATCATATGTTAATGTTAAGGTGGAGAGGAGTGTGGAGGATTTTTTACCTCCACATTCCATATTGATATTAGGTTAATATGAATACTAATATAATGCAAAGGTTGAGAGGAGTGTGGATGAGCTCCAACCTTGGAATCAAAATGTGCATATGATGAGGAGAGGGAATCATATGTTAATGTTAAGGTGGAGAGGAGTGTGGAGGATTTTTTACCTCCACATTCCATATTGATATTAGGTTAATGTGAATACTAATATAATGCAAAGGTTGAGAGGAGTGTGGATGAGCTCCAACCTTCACATTCCACATTGAGCCCAAGTATGGAAAACAATGTAGCTTTCAAGAGGAGTGTGAAGAAAGGATGTGGGATGTAGAAGGTGGAGAAGTGGAGATGTGGAGGAATGACTAATGTGAAAGGTGGAAGAAATGGAATGTGAAGGAATAAGCAATGTGGAAGGTGATAGAAATGGAATGTGGAATGTGGGTAAGAGTGGATGTAGAAGGATGGGAGTTTAGAGGAATGAGCAATGTGGAAGGTGGGGATGTGAAATAAAGGGAATGTGGAGGAATCAGAAAAATTATGAGAGTAAAACTAAAATTCTAAGCATTTAAAATTCCTTCTGAACCATACCACACTTCATTTCCATGGGTACTTATATAGAATTGGGGATATCTTGGGCATAATACCTCTAATTTTAATGTTGTAAAATGATGCATGAAGCTAACACAAGATATTTAAAATGAGTGGGTACACGTATCCATGTTATTCTTTCTTAGCATCCTTATTTTATTCATAAGCATATACCTATTACTTTGGATGAGTTTGCATAATAAAGGAGGATTTCAATGTTGGAGCTCAATTCCAAATTCTTAAGGGAAATGATTTCTCGTTTTTTATGATCAGCATGTAAGGGTTACTCAACACTCTTCATATTTCACAGGTCAGTTCTCAGTTAGGAGAAAGCAAGGATCATGTGAAGGTGAGTAGATAAATTGATATAGGTTCTAGGTGAACAAGACTAAATGGTTAATGGGTTTCATAGTCCATGTTATGAACTTTTTTATGACAACCCATTCTTATTACATATGAACATGGAATTGGAATTAATGGAAGGAGTTTCACAAATAGATTATAAGTGAAATAAAATTAATCAACACCCTTGAACTGGCCTTATGCCAAGTTCATGCCCAAATAAATAGAATTTTTATTCAATAACATGCCTGATCAAATGCTTTTAGGACCCATTGATTTTATTTCACAACTAGACTAGGTGAACCAAATTTTAGTTGATTCCCTGGGACAAAAATTATTAGGGTCATAGAGATTGATTCCAGGTTTAAGGTTGTTCCAAGTTGTCACTTGTTCTCTCAAGGGCATTCGAGTAGGAAAAAGGATTTATTTATCTTCTTAAGTTCCAAAATTACTGAAATCACCAAAAAAAACACCTTTTTGAAAGCCTCCATAATCTCTTGAACTAGCAAGTCCCACAAGGTCATTTTTTCTCCAGCATCATTGGAGCATTAACATTGCCCATGCCCAACATATAGAGTTTGAAATCAACAATACCCATACAACATAGTTGGTTGGGTCCAACCCATGTTGAATAATGATGTCCACCCACCTTGGCGATATGAGGGCTGCAAATCCACCTCTAGTATCCTCATGGTTAGTGAAAAACTAATAGAATCCAACTATATTACCTAAAATGGCCAATTTAATCACAAACCCAGTAACTTTATACTCTTACAAGTACAAAATTTCAATCTCGGAAACTTCAATTCTTACTTTTTGAACCATGGATTTGTGATAAGGGTTAGTGAGTCCATGTACATTCCATGAAACTATCTTCATCATGAATCTTACATAAGAAAATCCATATCTTCACCCTCCTATGACCATGTCATAATGTATACAAGAAATTCCCTTATATTACCATTAAACCATACATGTTTACTATTCTTTAATTCATCCCATGTTTACTTCGAAGTGTTTCTCTATGATTGAAGTCTTCAATTCTAAAGCCCACAACCTAGACACAAAATATTGTCACGACAACATGATGTATGTTTGGCTGGTAATCTTGGATATAAGTAGACCACTAAAGGATCTTCTACCAAGCCTCCAATTTCCAAGCATAGGAAATAAATTAAACACAAAATCTTAAAATCCAATAATCTAATAATCTTTTTTTTATAATAAAAACGGCTAAAAGTTTTTATTTATGAAAAGTTGTAGGGTGTATCCATACAGCAGGGGTACATAGATGCTCGAAGGCCCAAAATTCTACCAACTCCCTTTTGTGCAAGACCATAACAAAAACACTTACTTTACCACTACCGAAGACAACATGGAGCATGGATTCCAAAACAGTTTTTCCACCAACCCTAGACATCTTACAATTTGTTTTTCACTGAGACTGCTAATACGCGTATAGAGCTTCCAAACACAAAGGATTTCTTTCATTTTGAGCTTATAGAGAGACAGACTCAAAAAACACATTACAGAAAGGTACATTACTCAAATTGTTGTTCTTCACTGAGAAATATCATACGCTCCATCTTAAGCTAGTCATCACCTCACGCTGCATATAGCTAGATTGGGCCTCTTGGACTCGCCTCTGCATGTAACGAGCATTAGCTGAGTAGAACTGTAGAAGGAACCTTCCAAGTTTCCAAGGCGCATTCATGGGCTACAACATCTTTCAGCTTGTCGATCTTATGGTTGGCATATGCATGCTCCTGTTCATGTTCCTCTTCTTCCTTGAATATTCTTTCTTCCAATGCTTCATAATCTCTGTGCAAGGCGCGCTTCAGGCGTCGATTCTCTCACCTATTCCTTTTTTCCATCCTCTTCCATTGAATGCAAATGCAGGCAAATGCAAGTGCCCTGGCACCTCACATTATTTTGAGAAGTCATTTTCTCAAAGAACTCACCGCTTTCCTCTCTGAGCTGTCCAAAAACCTCTTGGTTCTGAAAAATAAGTGAGGAAGACGAGAGGGAAGCCTTGCCTTCCCGTATTTTATCCATGCTTCTCCATAAATTCTCATGATCAACCTGGTTGAGGTCAGCTTGTACAAAAGCATTCTTTTTCGTACCTTATAAAAATATGTTCAGATAATGTTATGTAGAACCCGTCTTCTCCTTCGTAAATGCTCATTTATTCCCTTGAGATTCTAGGCCATCGGAAGTCTTGGAGCACACACGCGTAGAGGGAATTTATCCACATGCATGGAGACAGAACCATGAGCGCTGCAAAAGTACTTTTGTTATTCCACTCGGCATAAGATTTGGCCATGAAAAATCGATTTCATGGGATGGGATCCAACTTGCATGAAGATATGTTAATAAGGAGAGGAGAGCCCCTTCGTTCAATTGAGTCGCCTTATTTGCTGCTAAATTTTCCTCCTTATTTAGGCTTCTTAAGATACGAAAATAGCTTATTTTCTTCATATTCCTGGTGAGATCTTTGATTCTTGTGATGGTTCTCTTCAATTGGCTATTGGAAATAGGGGAGACAGAATTCATATGTCCAGTAAGAACCGAGGAGTCACCTAAGATGCAACTTTTTCCTCAATCTTTTGTTGAATACCTAACTTGCATCCTTGAAGGAGGGTGCATGATTCAGCCTGATTGTTAGTCTTCTCCCCTGGACCCCATGAGAAGGTCATTTCCTTTTGTCCTTCGGGGTTATACAACCCCCTCGGCACCTTCTGCCCTAGGATTTCCTTTCTAAGCTCCATCAAAGTGTAAACTATACATTTGTTTGTCAATTTTCCATTTAACAAATTCATCTTCAATTATGTGGATTTTCCAATTAGGGTCTCTTCTTGGCCTGAGGAAATGAACGAGGGGGATTGAATTATTAGCTTGCTTAATCAGGCATGCTCCGCCTCAGAAATGTTATCATTATTGGGATCATTCCTAATAGAAAGGATTTCTCTTAATAAGCTTTTGACTTTGGTTGTAGTTGCTGAAGGATAGGTTGGAAAATCTTGAAAAAAAAATTATTACGGGCAAGCCAGATTTTCTAGATTTTTTTTGGAAGAGTCAATCATGCTTGATGCAAAAACGGATTTGCGTGAAAACAACGTCCAACATAAGAGAACCAAGGCGATAAATCCTATGAAAGGGAGGAGGGAATGATACCTTTGTCACCCAAGGGGTTTATTGCTGAGATCCAGACCTTCTTGCCAAAATCACATTCTATGAGGAGATGTTGTATACTTTCTTCAGCCTTGAGACACAGAGGGAAATGAGAAGGACCCTGGAGGCCCTAGATTTTTAAGTTGTCAACAGTGAGGATTTTCTGGTGAGCTACTAACCAATAGAAAAATTTGGTCTTGGGGGAACCAATTGAGTTACAAATTATTTTCCACATCCCTGAACGCAAATGGGGTCCGATTGAGAGGCAAGCACTGAATCCAAATTTTACAGAGTATTCACCTTTAGGTATTGAGCCTCTTTGATAATTTTTAGCGATATATAATGGAGCAGACCCATTTAAAATGGAGAGAAGATGATGATATTGGTCGAGCATGCGACCAGGAGGATTTAGGCTTAACCATCCCTCCCAGCCTCCATTGTTTCTATCCCACTTATTGATGTCCTAGAGTTTGTGTAATCATTGTTCTTCATCCAATCCTTAAGCTCCACGAAGTCCAAGTTTCCTTTTAGACAGAGTCCATTCATTATACAGTCCTTCCATATTCTGATATTTTTCCCATTTCTTGGAATCGAATAGAGATTCTTGTGAAAAAATTCCCAAGCAGTTTTGCATAGTTTCTAGATTTGAGTACAATTTTGGTTTGGTTGCTTTTTATCCAGTGCTCTTAGACCTTTCTCATGGATATACTTACACCTAAGAGCTCTCTCAATCAAACCCTTTTGGTTAGAAAGAATGTTCCATAAAATATTTTCTCCTAGAGCAAGATTGTTCCATACATGATCCCTTATTTGGAGTCCTCCTTTGATTGGTCTTTTGATAATATTCCAATTTACTAAATGAAGCTTGTTTTCATTTTGTTTGCGTTCCTTCCATATCCAATTTCTTAGTAGTTGATTGATTTGGGACAAATACTTTTTGGAGCTTAAAAAGATGGAACATTGGAAGAGCTAAGCCTCAAATGCCAAATCATCCAACCATGCAGAACAATATTTAAAGGGAAATCTATAAAGCTTATTATCCTTAACAACATGTAAAATAATAAGTGTGTGATCCGAAATAGTCGCAGGAGCAATACATGATGAGCAACCATCCACTGAATTGAAGAAAAATTCATCCACAAGGAACCGATCTAATCTTTTCGCAATGAATGCATCACCTTTATATCCATTTCACCAAGTCGAGACCAAATTCCTTGGCATGACATCAATAAGGCCATGAATACAAAATAGGTTATGAAACCACAGTTGCAATGGATCCAAGTGTTCCCTCACACCCCATACTTCACCATCATTCACAGTTAATTTCATATCACCTATGAAAAAAAAGAACTAAGATCCAATAGTCCCTGAGATGCCAAATCATCCCAAAAGCTCTATCTCCACATGTAAGGACCATAACAATTAAATAGATGTAAGTCAAGTTCAAGTTCCCAGCATTTCCCACAGAGTAAAATCCCGTCATAGGTGAAAAAGGGGCACAACTGTAGAACCCTAGCGTTCCAAGGCGCCAACAGTCCCCCCAATAAGCCATCAGAATCAACAGTGCAACATTCCCATGAAGGAAAAAGTTTCCATACAAGTTCTCTAGCCTTTGAACTTAGTGCCATAGTCTCTTGGAAAAAAATAATGTCCGGATACATAGAAATAACAAGTCCTCTTAGGGCTCGTAGTTTGGGGCGCCCTCGACTCCACGCAGGTTAAGTGAAAGAAGGATCATGAGGGACCCTTCGAAGAGGCTTGCACCACTCTAAGTGGCCTGAAAGTTTCAGATTAGGAAGCACAAGAAATCCCATCCATCTCAATAGGTGAACAAGTTAAAACTAAGTCAATATAGGAACAATCTCCCCCTAATGAACCACGAGCTAACTCTTTATGTCTCCTTCCCCCCTTCTCTTTCCGAATAGTCACATTAGGGTCCCCCTGATATGGAGGGTGTTTCGGGGTAGTAGATCCCTTGTAGATAGTAATAGGATCCTTACGAAGAGATTCACTAAGAGGCATCATAGGGCTAGGAGAGCAAGAAGGCTCCACTAGGCCTAATAAGGTATGTTCATCTGCTATAATCTGGGAGCCCGATAATAGATTATGGTCCAGTTCAAGAGGACCACAAATACCTTGAATTGATGCAAGCACAAACTCCCCATTCCCCAACCCAAAATTAGAAGAAAACAAACCCCCATGTTGTTGTCTTATATCAACCTCTTGGATTCTCGAGAGGTCCTTAACAAAAGAGAAGCAAAAAAAGCTAGAAAAAGGGACAAGAGCTTACTCGCAAAGGACCCCGCTGGACCAATGTCCTATGGTAGTAGAGTACTCGAGGTCTCAAACAGTGATACGGTCCCCCACTCTGTTGTTCAAAAAATCTAGGAGGGATCTTCATTAGCCCTTTGTTCTCTATCATCAGAACCCTTTAATGGACAAGCAGCCTTCAAATGACCGGCTATGCCACAACAGTGACAATGAAACGGAACCCACCAATAGTCCAATGGTTGAGTAATGACCTTGTCCCCCCATATGACTTTAATCACTGTACGTAAACCCAAATCTATATCCATCTCGAGGAGAACCATAAATGTGTGGACGCTGCATAGTTTCGGTGCGAATGTTGAAGTCAAAATACCATCGCTTAAGACTAAGACTGGCCCGCCCAAAAACCCACGAGCATTCTTGGACTTGAGTAGTTCTTCATCAATAAAATGGAAAACCACCTAATTATTGACTAAAATATGTACCCTCGACAATAATGAAGAAATGGTTTCCACATCTCCACAATCCATGCCATAAGTGAAGAGCGGTTAACTGAAACGAAGTTAATTTTACCAACCACTGCCCATGATGTCAGACTAAGTACTCTCCTTAATTGTACATCTCGACCAACAGTCATCTCAAGCTCAACCATTCATTGTTTGTAAGCACCCAGGGTTCTGTGGGTTTTAGCCTTGAAACCCTTACTTCGAGAGCGGCCACCACTCCACATGGTAACTTATGCAGTTCAAAGAGATCGACAGACGTCGAGTCCTCTTCCGAAAAGGTCGGTAAATCGTTACTCGTCAACGATAGTATTAGATTCTCATCACCAAAATCATTCCCAATGTGCCTCAAAAGGTCCCGACCCTCTAACCCACAGGCACAATCAACGATAACCATCTGACGTTGTAGTCACTTCACCAGCAACCAAAGGTAAAAAACCGATGGCACTCAAAAACCAAAGCATTGAGTAAAGTGATAAACTGACACATGAAAAAGTCAAAACACAAAAATCATGTGAAGTTGGGTCCCTCCACAGTGAGTAAATCCAAGACCAACACTCAGTCAAAACCACAAGCTGGCAAAAAACTACTTTGAAAATCGAGGAGACAATCCACCGAACCTGCCATGACGAAACCCTATGAGGAAAAACCTTAAAAATAACTTGACCCGTTACACCAAAAACTTACTTCCCACTAACCTACCATAGGCACAATAATGCACAGTGCAATCCAAGGCCAACAACCATGGCCGCCACTTGAAACCCTAACCCCATCCATGAAAACAAAAACAAAAAAAACTCTATCTTTAAGAATCATTCCATTATGCAACTTTTATTTGTCGATGACGTTCTCCTGTTTGAGATTGGTAAGTTGGAAGAATGACTTCATTTCAAAGAATGATTAGATTAAAATTACTTGTTATTAACAACTTAATTAAATGAACACATAAAATTTAAAATTATTAAAGTGAATAGTTGCCTAAAAATTGTAAAATTATTAAATGAGACTTCTACTCCTCAAAGTTATAATTAGATTAAAATTACTTATTATTAACAACTCTAAATTATTGCTTATTCTTAAGCATTCTAATAATATCAATTATCCATTATTGCTTTGCTAAGGAATGATTATTTTCAAGTTACTCAAAATAAATATTAAAAAAGAAAATGAAAAACATAAAACTAATAATATTTTTTTCACCATAAAGGTAAAAATTAATCATAGGATTATGTTTTACATAAAAAAAAAACAATTTAATTCCGACTATTTCGAAAAAAATTGAAACGATCAAGTCACAAAGTTATATTGATTAAACGTGAAGAATTAAAAGCTCTGTTACCATGTGCTACAACTATCACTGTGAAACCATCATTTAATTGTTGGCGCAGCTGCTCGACCACTCCCTCACTCCACTGCAGTTTGGGGCACTCGCCAGCATTAAGAATCTCCAATGACATCAAATTTTCCACACCGGGCAGTTCTTGTAACTCATAGCATTCACTAACGTTTAATTCTCTAATCAGTGTAAGCTTCTCATCCCTGGAATGCTGTGGAGCTTCTTGCATCCCCCAACATCCAACTTTGTCGAAGAAGTCAAATGTTCCACACCTGGCAGCTCTCGTATCTTGGGACATCCACTGATATCTAGTTTTGTAAGCTTTGTGAGCTGCCCCAACCTTGGGATGCTCTGGAGATTCTGGCATCCCCCAACATTTAAGTTCTCTAAAGAAGTCAAATGTTCCACACCTGGTAGCTCCCGTATCTCACGGCATCCATTAACATCTAGTTGTATAAGCTTTGTCAGCTGCCCCAACCCCGCAATGTTCTGGAGCTTCTCGCATTCCCCAACATACAATTTCTCCAAAGAAGTCAAATGTCCCACAACTGGCAGTTCTCGTATCTCGCGGCAACCATTAACAGCTAGTCTTGTAATCTCTGTGAGCTGCCCCAACCCTGGGATTCTCTGGAGCTTCTCGCATTCCCCAACATCCAACTTCGTCAAAGAAGTCAAATGTTCCACACCTGGCAGTTCTCGTATCTCACGGCATCCATGAACATCTAGCCGTGTAAGCTTTGTGAGCTGCCCCAACCCTGGGATTCTCTGGAGCTTCTCGCATTCCCCAACATTCAACTTCGTCAAAGAAGTCAAATGTTCCACACCTGGCAGTTCTCGTATCTCACTGCATCCATGAACATCTAGCCGTGTAAGCTTTCTGAGCTACCCCAACCCTGGGATGCTCTGGAGCTTCCTGCATTCCCCAACATCCAACTTGGTCAAAGAAGTCAAATGTTCCACACCTGGCAGTTCTCGTATCTCACCGCATCCATGAACATCTAGCCGTGTAAGCTTTGTGAGCTGCCCCAACCCTGGGATGCTCTGGAGCTTCTCGCATTCCCCAACATACAATTTCTTCAAAGAAGTCAAATGTCCCACAACTGGCAGTTCTCGTATCTCGCGGCATCCATTAACAACTAGTATTGTAAGCTCCGTGAGCTGGCCCAACCCTGGGATGCTCTGAAGCTTCTCGCATTCCCAAGCATACAACTCCTCCAAAGAAGTCAAATGTTCCACACCCGGCAGTTCTCGTATCTCACGGCATCCATGAACATCTAGTTGTATAAGCTTTGTGAGCTGCCCCAACCCCGCGATGCTCTGGAGCTTCTCGCATCCCCCAACATCCAACCTCTTCAAAGAAGTCAACTGTTCCACACCTGGCAGCTCTCGTTTCTCACGGCATCCATGAACATCTAGTTGTATAAGCTTTGTGAGCTGCCCCAACAAAGGGATGCTCTGGAGCTTCTCGCATTCCCCAACATACAACTTCGTCAAAGAAGTCAAATGTTCCACACCTGGTAGCTCCAGTATCTCACGGCATCCATTAACATCTAGCTTTGTGAGCTGCCCCAACCCCGGGATGCTCTGGAGCTTCTGGCATTCCGGGGCATTCAATTACTCCAAAGAAATCAAATATTCCACACCTGGCAGCTCTCGTATCTCGGGGCATCCAATGATATCTAGTTTTGTAAGCTTTGTGAGCTGCCCCAACCCTGGGATGCTGTGGAGTTCAGAGCATTGTGTAACACGTAGTGTTGTAAGCTTTGTGAGCTTCCCCAACCCTGGGATGCTCTGGAGCTTCTCACATTCTATAACTTGAAACGTCCGCAAAGAAGTTAACTTTATGCTCTGGAGCTTCTCGCATGCGTAAACTTGTAACGTATGCAAAGACGTCAACGTTTCGAGACCAGAGAGGCCTCCTATTTGCCTCAATTCGGAACACCGTGTCAAGGTCAGTTGTTGAAGGTTAGGGCAAACACCCTCATCAAAAGATACCTCCCTTAATTCTGTGCCTGACAGGTCTAACGTCTTGAGCGTCAATAGGCATCTGTCGGTGGAGGAGCTCAATTTATTCAACTCTCTTTCCCCTTCTAATAAGAGTGTTTCTGTGTCTCCTTCCACCACCTTTCTAAATGGATGTTCCCGCAAAGGACAATCTTCTACAGACAAATATTCTAGATTGTTCATCTTGAGAAGCTCTCCTGGTAAGTATTCTATCCCACATCCGTATATGGTCAACTCAGTCGACTGAGTCAACTATCCAAATGAATCGGGCAAGGATTTCATTTGTGGCAAACGAGAGAGTGGCAAGATCTTCAAGTTAGAAAGCTTTCCAAATGAACACGGAAGCATCTGCAATGAGGCAGCCCCATCCAAGTCGATGCGCTGGAGGTTTGTTAGCTCTCCGAAGCGATCAGGCACAGCATCTGCAAGCTGTACGCACGATCCAAAGATATATGTTTGAGTTGCTGTAAATTCCCAAAAGAATTTGGGAGCATCTGCAATGAGGCAGCCTTGTCCAACTCGATGTGCTGGAGGTTTGTTATCTCTCCGAAGCGATCAGGGAGCGACACCATTCTTGATAACCCGCTGAAAACTACGTATTTCAATGATAACAAATTACAAAATTCGTCGGGCAACCTTTCGAGCGTGGATGCTGACTCATCACATATGGCAATTCTTTCGAGGTACCTCCAGCGTTCAAATTTGAACCCTTCCTAGCCCTTCCAAAGGGTTCTAGCCCTTCCTAGAAGTGTAAAGTTAAAATTGGCCTTCAAAAAAAATTAAAATCTGAATTTTACCCTTCTAATAGGAAGGACATAATTTATATCAACATTTCAAAAGAAGAGCAACATTTGAATTACCCATCCATATAAATTTCAATTTCTATGTTGAAATTCCTATGCTATAAAATTCGACTCGACATTCAAAATATTGGAAATATCATAAATTATAATCATTCACTCACTCATGTCATGCACTCACTGCTTAGCTTTGCAAGTTGACGAGTGATGACTGATGACTACGAGGTACTAGCCACTGGGATTTTACTCTGAATCTCGAGTCACTTTGGGCTGAGATCTAAGGTGTAACAATGTGTCAATGACTATGGCTCAAAACAAGGACGAAACATTGTGCCTACTACCTATGTGAACCTGGCTACCAATGTCCACCGTCTTTCGTCAAAATGAAATTCAAATTGCCGCTTTGATGAGTCCGCCTCTACAAGACTTCATTTCTTGCATGAATGTCACAGACTCATGACAACTCTAAACAACACTCAATGGCATGCAACTACAAATAATGACATGCAGCTAGAACCGCAAACCAAGCAGAGATTGATTTATGCATTGATATAGAGAGGTGGCACTAGGCACACAATATGGAGAAACAATGAGTTAGAAAAAACATTTGGACCAAAGTACCACAATGGTTATTAATAATAATAAAAAATAAATTGGCTCAGGAATTGTCTTCAATTTGATGGGTGGCATGATCATGATCATGTAATCTCCCTTCATCCTTCCAAACATATGTGGTTTCTCACCATGTTTGTCTTCGACACTCGCCGCCAAAATATGTATAAAAATTACATGTCTTTACATCCTCTTCCATTTAAATCCTCATCGCATAGTCATAACTAAGGATTATTATGCATGCAAATCCTCACCTTATAATATCAATTGGGTCAAGGCGCAGAGACAACCATAAATTATCAAATGTGTCAAGACGCAAAGAGTAAGAGACAACTATAAGTAAGTCTTATATTAAATTTACCATATAAGTCTTTAATTGGCATTGTCATCTGAGATTTGACATGTTGGATTGTTGTGATCTTCTTATCACTCCTTACCAATGTGATTGTAAGGCTTCTTTGATGGTGAAGTCCATAATTTTAAGTCTTCTTCCTCATTCTCATGCCTTTTGGTAAGACAATAAGGAGGGCAGTGGCCCGCATCAACATGGAAAACAGTTTCGACATAGAAGTATATACATTAATTATTTCATTAAATAACTTAAATTCCATGCTAGTGACTATGAATTCACTAAATCGTGGATTGGTAAAAAACACATTCAAATTTTAGAGCCTCGAGCTCTTAATTACTCATGTATCTAGAATTTTCGCAAATCGAGCCATTAACAAACGTGTTTTGTTGTTCTAGTTCAATTTAAAAGGTAGATTGTCGAGACTCAAACATGCAGCGAATTGCAAGGCTCCAGTTGAATTAGGCTTGATTTCATTTCCCCTCCATCCCATAACTGTATGTTGTCGCAACAAGTGTTGAACAACAAAATTTGATGCCCAAGCCCCTATGATGCTAGCGTTGCTAACTTGCTTGGTATGGAGGATTTTTTTTAATGTTTTTTTGAGCTATTTATTATTTTTTCTTAGGCACCTAATGTCCATCATTCTTACATCTCTCAAGATTGGATGGTTTCCCTCTCTCCGGTTTGAATTAAGGTTTTGGTTGGTTTTATATGTATATGTTGGTTGTAGCTTTACTATAGCCTTGTTTTGCTTAGTGGCTTCTTTTTGTACATGGTGGAAAGTAAGTAATTTTCTCATGGTTCTAGTTTTATTTTAAGACTATATCTAGTTACAACGTCTTGCACTATGCATAAGATGATGCAGATGGCCCAATATGGTTATTGCATAGTCTAAGTAGTTTTTCTCTATAATGAAGTGTGGTCTAACCCAGAAAAATACAACAAAATAGTTGTTATTTTAATGAACTATAAAATCAATGTTACATATATGTCAAATTAATGTGTTCAAATTCAGTTTTGTTGAAAAGATACCATTTTATCATGTAGATATTAAGGAGTGCTCAGTGGTTTAAGAGTGTAAAAATTTAGATGGGCAATATTTGTTTTTTGCATTTTTTAGGGGGAAGGGTTTAGTTAATTTATACTTGTCAATTAAAGTACAATTATTTAAATTGTCCTTCATCTTTGAAGGGCTCTAAGAACAAACGCCCTTCCAATAAAAATTAAGACCCACCCTTCAAATTTGATCACTGGGTACCTCAGTTGCCCTATAGACTTTGAAATCTCCGAAAGGGGAGCATAGATATTTAATTCTCGGAGCTGAAGAGGCACTGCCTGCATTGTTGACGTCTCAACATAAAAGATCTATGATTTAGTCTACAAAATGAACTTAAATGAAAATATTAAACGCAAACATATATATTTGCCTACTTGAGATTGATGTGCCCACAGTGTGTTCAATGTGCTGCTCCCCTCCACTTCTAAAACTCTCAAACTCTCCATCGGAATCCAATCAGGCAGGGAAGAATAGTTACATCCATACCAAAGGAGCCATATCAGATTCGGTGATTGCACCGTTCTCAATATATCTTCTAAATAACCTTCTTCGGCTGCAACAAGTCTCAAATATCTAAGCCTCATCTCTAAACCTATGGAAAATGATAGAGGCCCCATTTCTCTACCTGTCCCCCAATAATAGCTCCAAAATTCTGTATGCCGGAAGTTATCGTAGTAGGGAAAAACCATCTTAATTCCGCGAACTTCGTTTATTAGCTGTTCATTGATAACACAATGAACATATCTTTCTCTTCAATAAAAGACTTTATATATTAAAATTTAATTAAATCGAAGACAAAGATGTTAATGATCTAAGTACTTACATTTGTCCGTTGCTCCAACAAATCCTCAATGTTGTTGGTCGTGCACTGCCAAAGACGAAGAGGGATGGATCCTTCCTCCGCAATCTTTCTTCCCATATCCCTAATGTGGTCATACATTTGTATTTTATTTTCACCATCTAACTCCACCAAACACCTATATTGTAGATCTTGTATCCCCAGCTTGCCCCATATTCTCATTGCTTTATCTCCGTCCTCGCCAAGGAAAAAGCAAGCAATATCTAAAAGTATTTCTTTGACTTTTGGCTCCAGAGAGTCATAACTAATTTTCAATTTGTCATATATTTCAGTAGGCAAGATAAGTTCATCTAATATCTCTTCCCAGACAGATTTTTCATTTACTCCACAAACCTGCGCCCCAAACACCTTCAGGGATAAGGGCAATCCATCGCATGCCTCTACAAACTGATCTACCAGATCTACAAATTCTGGTGGTGGAAGTTGCTTATGAAAGGCGTGGGAACAGAAAAGCTTTTGGGAGTCTTGTGTATCCAGCCCCTTTAGATGATAAATTATTTGCTCTGAGACTCCTGAACTTATGAGGACATGCTTATCACGAGATGTAACTAATATCAAACTATTGTGGGAGGTTTCCAACGCAGCTGATTTGACAAGGACCGGAGTCGAAGTCGATAAGTGCGGCCGGCGGGTATCCATGGATGCCATGGCATGGAGGATGGATGGTGTTAAACCTGACAGGCTCGCCTTAAAGACGAGTCTGTCGATTGAATAAGGATCGCCTGTGGGGGCTGAGCATGAGGGGCGAGCCTTACTCAATCGACAGATTCGTATTTAAGGCGAGCCTATCAGGTGTAAGACCATCCATGGCATGAGGTATGGCCATCCATCGATCGAGACTTTGGCTCTTTTCCGGCGTATGCTCCCTCACCAATTTCCGGCCATCAATCTATAGCAATACTTTCAACAGGACAAATTGGTACAGCATCATTAAATCGATGGGATGGTAAATCAATTCTGTTCAAATTCAAATTCGAAAGTTTGAAATATACATTTACTTCCAAAACAGTTTTAAAAAACCAACCTGTAGTGTGGTTACCATTTACGTTTTTTTGGGTGCGGACGCTGCATTAGTTGTGCATGGTTCTCCTGGCTATGGTAATCCTGCTTAGCATACCTTTGATGGCAGCATCCATAACTTTCATAATCTCAGGCATTGCATCTGCAGACGAAGAGAAACGCCTAGGCAATGCCGCAAACTCTGACTGCCTCTCGGAGAGTGTGGATTCAATTTTTTGTAGAGTGTGGATTCGATTTTTTGTACAATATCAGGAAGGCAATTACGGATTCCTATTGCTTGAATCTGCATAAGCTTTTCGGCCAATATCGGTATTCCAACCATGGATTTATCAATACTTGAAAGATGAGGATTTGTTCTAAACAGATCGCTTTCCCTTCGTCTTGCTTCTGCATTCGACTCAATCCCTCGTCTATTTCGCACACAAAGATACCCATGACCAATATTTACAGCGTCCCTTGTTACTTTAACCAAGAGGCCTTCAGGAGCTCTGTCAACTTTAGTTACCACGGCCAATGTTCTTTCATCGTGTTGATCAACATCCTGAGACATTCTTATGGACTCACAGGTGGGGAAATCTACAGTGGCAGATAACACATTCAGAATGATGCTCTCTTTGGGAGTAATGTATTGCTTAATTATACCTGCAATATGTTCGTAGATATCTGGTGGCTGCCCATGCACAGGGACCCTTGTTATCCCGGGTCAATCAACAATGGTCAAATCTGGAGCATCCGTCTTCTTAACATGAAATGTTACAGGCGTATCACTTATACCCTTGTCGCTTCCTGCAATCTCTTCTGTAACTGTATCGAGTGTCTCTTTTATCTCTGCTTCTGAAATTTTCCTTTGCTTTCCATTGTACTCTATCACAATTTCACATTCCTAGGATTTGCAGTTTTGCAATCTCATAATAAGTGGGATTCTTGTACAAATCCCTTGCCCCTTAGGGAGGCTAATCCCGGCAAGGGATTCCAGAAAACTAGATTTCCCGGAGGACTGATCGCCAATAACAACAATAGTGGGTAGCTGGATACCCTCTTTCACTACTCCGAGGTTGCGAAGCGTGTCCACAGCATCGAGAAGCGGCCTTATGCGCTCATTGTAACTCTGGTTCAAATACAGTGAATCTGGGTTCGGCGACTGTATGTTGTCGATCATAGGCATCTTCATATGCTCCATTCTTGTATTGGGGAAAGTTACAGGTTGGTGCTGTCATTATTAAAAAACAACGCCAAAAACGATTGAGTTGCCTTGAAGGCATGATATTTAAAGCTATAGCTTATTAAACAGGAACAGGTAAATCCCATCTAGAACATGAATTATCCAATGAATATACTTGTCTGCTGCATTCAACGGGAAACAAAAATCTTTGTTTTTGGAATCATAACCAAAACAGCGATTCAGATGGTTTTGTTTTTTTTAAAAGTTTCACCCAAATTTGTGTTGTTTAGAATGCATATTTCAAATAACAAATTTTCTGATGGTCAAAGATAGTTTAAAAACATTCCCGTTTGAACTTAGTTGTTGGTGGATTTTGTTAATTGAATAAACATTTTATTTTGTTAAGACAAGAAACTAAAACACGCAAAAGACGAAAGACGAAAGCTTTGAAGAAAGCTCAGGAGCGCAGGGATTTAAATAGGAATCTATGTGAGGAGACATGGCGAGCCTTATGCAACAGAAAGGCTCACCTTGAAGGCGATCCTGTTTGGTGCTGCTAATGTATATCAACGAGAAGGATTGCTTGCACTATTGAATCCCAGGTCCTCTGGATTCTGTAGTAGAATTGTTTTATAATGTGTCGTATTTTCATTCTTTCAATTTATGTGTCGTGAGAACATTTTCATTCTTTCAATTTATGTGTCGTATTTTCCGCACGGCTGCCCAGTGCCTACGATGATAAATACAACAAAAACTCATCCTATATGAAAGCGGTTATAAGCTCTAACCGTAAAGAAAAGTGCCTACCTTCATTGCCATATCAGTAATGGGAATTCAAGGTGGGAATTGATCGATGTGAACTGCCTAAAGGTCTAATAATATATTCCTTTCATATAATGTGGGATTTAATATCTGGTATCAAATATTAATCTGGGAATTTACGAAGTGTTGTCTAGTGTCAAGAGAAATCCTGAGGTATTGTGATTTCAATTCATCTTTATTTCGAAATTTATCATACAGTTAACATTTCAATTCATCTTAATTTTCAAAAATCACAATTAATTTATTGTTATTAAGTATGAAGATAAATTATAAGTATTATATCAATTCTTTTTTTTCCACATTAAAAATTTTCCATTTCTATTTATACAAATATTTGGAAATTACATGTGAGATATCCACATGCCTTTAAAAATCATGGTTCTACAGCTTCTACAAAATTGTAAGGAATCAAATATTCATAAATATACAATAAATGTATAAATTTTTATATAATAAAATCAAACATATAATTAAAAATATTAAATATTAAATCTCAACAATCTTGGATATAGCTACTGTAAGAGAGTAAAAAATAGAAACTAATTAAATTAATAATTATTTTAATAAGAAAGTATGAAATTGAACGATATTTATGTTTTGTAGTGTTTAAATAATTAAAAAAAAATCAAATATTTGTTTTCAAATTCCATAGGACCTATACATCCAACAAAATGCATCTAAACCTAACAAATTAAAAATTATCATTATGTATAGTAATCCATTTATCAATCATACATTTACCATCATACATTACTATTCAAAAATTTAAACAAATTTAAACCATTTTACACTACCAAAGTTTAAACAAGTTTCAAAACTCAAAATTCAAGAGCATTATGAGTTCCCAAATTTGAAACCCAAAGAAAAAAATAGATATATGAAAAATACCACATACACATTACAATGTTGGGAAAGCCCATCAAATAAGCCTAAGGCTTTCACTTGTCAATCACTTCCTCCTCTTCTACCTTTAAGCATTTAATTAAAAATCACATGAAGCGACACCTTGAATTGCTACAACAAGCCATGTACACATTATGTCCTAGAAAATTGTTGGATACATGACCAACAAGAATACCGAGGTGATAGTCAAAGAAAAACACAAAATAATTTGGTTCTAGATCATGTTCCCACTCACCTTATTATATCAATTCCTATATTCCTATATGGGAGAATTTTTAAAGTACTTCATCAAATGATTTTCATTCCTTTTAGTTTTGAAATTTATGATTTGTTTTATAAAATTTTGAAACTTTTAAAATTATTTAGAAAATTGAAAAAGGATTTGAATCTATGGATTATTGAAATGTAAAATGTTTTTCTAATTTTAATTTTGAAAATTTTTATTCATTTTAATTTTAAAATTTATCTAAATGTTAAAAAGATTATTCATTTTAGTCTTGAAATTTATAAAAATATTAAAAATTTTAAAAATGAAAGGGTGCTATTATATAGAATGTTTCCTTAATACAAAGATTTTTTTAGTTTTAAGTTTCTTAAAAGTTTAGTTTTCATAGGGTTTCGAGGGTTTGGTAGTTATTCATCTTCATGGATTCACAAGGAGGAGGGGGCAATGCTCTCTCCTTCTAAGAAATCTTGACTGCCTTCACATCGATCGACAAATTGCAACTATTCAGGCATGAAGGATGCAAAGGAGTTTACAAACTCATAACACAAAAATTAACATAGACAGATACAACATAAGCAAACTCTTGTTCTTTTATTTTATTCATCCTACTTTAAATAAGACATTACATATATATTTATACACAGACTAAATGATTTCACAAAAGCCAGAATTTCAAATCGGGCAAAAAACTATTACAAACACGGTGAAATACATGGGAAAAACTATGCTGCAATTGCCCATCAAGCTCCTCTAACGATGATCCAAAAAACTCTAAAATCGTGCCACATGTCACCTTGTGATTGGTCGTTGGTAAATTCTTATCGACCTTCCCATTTTGATCACATATTGTGCACGACGATACAAAAATCCACTGTGTTGACACATGTATCATAGTGATCCATATGGACATCGATGGCCACCCACCTAGTCCATTGACTCAAAGACATAGTTTTCCAGCTTTGTAGTTTTTTTATGGTTTTTCAGGTCCTAATCTTCCAGGGTCGTTTTGAGGTCCTAAACAATGTTTTTTTTGTCATGGTGGCACATAAACAATTGCCAAAGGCATCGTCTAGGACAACAACACAGAGTCCTCGTCCATACCTTTCCGATGGGATACCGAGCGCCCCAAATAGAGATTGTTCCATGAATAGTGCTCATGGTTCCTATGGTTCCATAACTAGAGCTCATGGTTCCACAGATAAATCTAGTTTCTAGGTCTTATATAGCTTCTTGTTGTTCTTGTATTTTTTGCATTGTGCAAAATATTGTATATCCATCTTTATTGATTAAAATAGAACCGATAATTTATATTGATATTGCTTAAGACATCATTTGTGTAATAATAATGCTATGGTAATAGAAAAAAAAAAATATAACATATAATTCAAGAAATCAATAACAATGTAAATGAAATCAATAATAATAATAAGATAATGAAGCAAAGGCGTTCGAATTTTGATCGGCATGAATTCCATCATATGATGCTCCTAAATATAGAGTAGCGGTGCCAGAAACGCGTCGCGTCACCAAGAGGTGTGTGTAGTATTCCACATTAGCGACTACACGTTTATTGTCTCGGTGACTAACAACTACGCAGTTGAGGTGAAGATATGGTGGATATGATATTTTCTCCATTTCGTCCAGTGAATGATGTGATATGCAACCACTACTTCACATGGTTCTCACATATACTTTTTTTAATTATCCGCTAACAGATACCATCCACGGCTTTTTCGCAATTAATCACGAGACTCACGACTATACTAAATACAGTTAAGAATTTTTATTATGATATTATACTTAAATGGAGTTTTCTTTCATATTTAGATTTCAAATTATAGTTTCATTTTATTAATGAACTTTAAATTAGATTTCAAATTATAATTTCAATGTGATATTTTTTTTGAAATTATTTAAATTTAATTTTTAATTTTTTTTAATTTTATAATTGAAAATTTTGACAAAAATTACATCAATATTAAATTTTTTTGTTGCCATCACATTTTTTTTTTACATATATCAAAGTCTTCTTTTTTTCCTAATCAAAGCCTTCTTTTTATCTAAACGGGGAATTTGATATTTTGTCCATCCATCTCTAATTAGTGATGTGATGTTTTTATGCCTCACCTACACATATCAAATATTAAAGTCTTATTTTTTCTAAAGTTTGGGGGTTGATATTTTGATAATTTCTAATGAATGATGTGATATGTTTACATTTTATTGCATGTGAAGAGGTATCCACCCACTTAACATTGTTTAGTACTTTCATTTTTAAATTTTGATTTTTATCACTTCTCAACATGTGAAGAGGTACCTGCCCACTTAACATTGTCTATTACTTCCATTTTCATAATTTTGATTTTTATCACCGCCCAATATGTGAAGAGAGAATACTCCAACTTTCAAACACCATTGGACACTCTGTCAAATCTATACTTAGATGTAGTTCTAGAAGGTGATGGTTACAATACAACATTAACATAATAATAAACTAGCAATTGTCCCCAAAGGTGCAAAGGAATGTTGACATAAACAACAAAGATAAAGTGCTAGGTAAGTATGCACATTCTTTTTTAAATGAAAGTGTTAGCCAAGTATGAACAATTTGCCCATTAAAAACCCAGTTTGAACTCATAACATTGTGCATTGCATGACCTTTAACACCCAAGAAATCTTAAGCTATGCAACAAGCATAAGGATAGATATTGAATCTATACTTGCAATGTAAAAAGCATATCCATCATGGCTCTACTTGTCCCTATATGAGATAAGGACACGACTTTTAAGAGAACGAAACATTGACCTTGTTGATTATCGAGGGATTTAAACAATTATTATAGACATGCAAATGAACATCATATGTACCATGAAATATTGCAAATCAACTTTGATGAGTATAACAAGAGAGTACAAGTTTTTCATATATACAAGTTAATCTATGGCATCACGCCATTTAAGATCCAACTTTTGAAGCATATGTTTATTCCTGTGTAGCCAATCTTCTCTTATCAGTGTTAATGTGCCTCTTTCATGTATATGAATAAAGTGTTTTAGAAGTACCTCTAATTTAGAAAGCAGCTCAACAATTGGTTGCATGTGATAAATAATATTGGTGGGAGATGGTAAAAATCTAGTTTCTAGGTCTCGTATAGCTTCTTGTTGTTCTTGTATTTGTCGACAATAGTTATACAATGTGAAAAAATATTGTATATCCATCTTTGTTGATTAAAATAAATAAATGAAAAGCAACACTATTAAATTATTTTCATGTCAAAAGTAGAACCGAGAATTTATACCGATGTTGCGTGAGACATCATTTGTGTAATAATAATGCTATGGTAATAGACAAACAAATATAGCATGTAATTCAAGAAATCCATAACAATGTAAATGAAAGTAGAATGCAAGCATATTAGATAGATGAGTGTATCTAAAAAATTAAAATTGTTATACAAAACAAAATGAATAACGTGACATTGAAATGTTATGAAATTGCTTACATGTCTTGCTCCTATTTTTTATATTAAGTATGAGGTTTACTCATGAGATCACAAAGAGTCCTCTTAAAAACTATGGAACTAATATATATGATTTTAAAAGATTAGATATTGAGATTCAAAGGAGGGTTTCTTGAGAAAAATTACGCAAGCTAAGTATTTGACCCAAAGAAGTGAGGGTTTCCCTCCATGATGGTCATTGAATGAAGCGCAGAAGGACATGTAAGTTTGGATTGGGATTTGGAGGTTATAGAATGGATATTTCACCAGCCTCTTGGGGAAGTATTGGAGAGGCCATGCGTCTTAGAGGGTAACCAAATAAGAGTTCAATTATAGATTTTTTTTATGATGTAGTTGCGGACAAATTGATCATGTGTCATGTTGTTGAATGAGAGGATGATGGAATTTTCGAGGCTTATTGGAGGTGTTTCATTTCTCGGGGTTAGGTTTTTGGGAGGAACTGCAAAAAATGTGGTTATCGTAGGTGGAGGGTATACTATCTTGGAGGAAAAAGGAGGTTCCTCGAGGCCATTCAATAAGGGAAGAAGCATTGCATATAGGCTAATTTTTTATCTCTCACGATTAATTTCCCCTTCGTTTGGATTCTGGAGGGTGTGTAACTCATGAGGAATTCCACTCTCTACGGATACTTTTGTGGAAGTAAGACTACACTCTCCAATATGCATGGTTTGCTCAATGAGGTTTGAGGTCACCTAGTTTCTAGCAAGGTCAAATTTACCCCTTTAAAAAGGGGTTTCTTCTCCTTAATTTTTCCTAATTTGAAGGATCATATTGAAGTGCTATTGCTTGGATCTTGTTTTTCAGGAAATTTAGGGTTATTTCTCTTGCCTTGGACAGAGCATTTCAACTCTTCTTATGCTTTTTGTAATCTCCAACTTTTATGGGTTCATTAAAATTTTAACTTTTTAAAATATTTTAATTAAACATTATTTACTAATAACACTTTAAGTCATATACTTATAAACGAAACTAATATAATATTTCAAATCAACTATTTAGTATATAAGCTTTTCCATCACACTTTTTGTTTTGATGACTCACCAACACATATCAAAGTCTTCTTTTTTTTCCACATCAAAGTCTTCTTTTTTTCCAAACGGGGAATTTGATATTTTGTCCATCCATCTCTAATTAGTGATGTGATGTTTTGGTGCCTCACCTACACATATTAAAGTTATATTTTTTAAAGTTTGGGGACTGATATTTTGGTAATTTCTAATGAATGATGTGATATGTTTTCATTTTCTTTCCTACAATCATGTGAAGAGGTACCCACCCATATAACATTCTCCGGTGCTTTCACTTTCATAATTTTGATTTTTATCACAACCTGACATGTGAAGAGGTACCCACACACTTAACATTGTCTAGTACTTTCATTTTCATAATTTTGATTGTTATCAATGCCCAACATGTGAAGGGAGAATACTCCAATCAAACACCATAAGACACTTTTTCAAATTTGGACGTGGATGCAGTTGTGGAAGTTGATGGTTACAATACAACATTAACATAATAAACTAGCAATTTCCCCAAAGGTGCAAAGGACCATTAACATAAAAAACACAGATAAAGTTATAGGCAAGTATGCACATTCCCTTTTAAATGGAAGTGTTAGGAAAGTATAGATGGTATGCCCATTAAGACCCAGTTTGAACTCATAACCTTGTGCATTGCATGACCTTTAACACCCAAGAAAACATAAGCTATGCAACACACATAAGGATATAATTAGAATATCTCATCTTAATTATATTGAACCTATACTTGCATTATAAAAATCATATCCATTATGGTTCTACTTGTCCCTATAAGAGAATGGAACATGGATTTTAAGAGAATAAAACATGACCTTGTTGACTATGGAGGGTTTTAAACAATTATTTTGGACATGCAAATGAACATTATATGTACAATGAAATATTGCAAAGCAACTTTGATGAGAATAGCAAGAGAGTACAAGTTTTTCATATATACAAATTAATTTATGGCATCATGCCATTTAAGATCCAACTTTGGAAGAATATGTTTATTTCGGTGTAGACAATCTTCGCTTATCGGTGTTAATGTGTCTCTTTCATGGACATGAATAATGTGTGTTAGAAGTACCTTTAATTTAGAAAGAAACTCAATAGTTGGTTGCATGTGATCAATAGGATTGGTGGGAGATGGTAAAAATATGGTTTCTATGTCACATATTGCTTCTTGTTGTTCTCATATTTGTTGACATTAGTTGTACAATGTGGAAGGATATTTCATATCCATCTTTGTTGATTAAAAGAAATAATTGAAAAACAACACTTTTAGCTTATTTTCATCTCAAAAGTAGAACTAAGAATGTATAGTGATGTTGCATAAGCCATTCATTTGTGTAATAATAATATTATGGTAACAGACAAAAAAATAGAGCATGTAATTTGAGAAATTGGTAATAATGTAAATGAAAGTACAATGCAAATATATTACATAGACGAGTGTATATAAAAAAATGAAATTTTTATATAAAAGAAAATGAATAACATGACGAGAATTGTTTCATTAAAATTTTAACTTTTTAAAATATTTTTAGTAAAAAATATTTATTGATAACACTTTAACTCATATGCTTATAAATGATATAATATAATATTTCAAATCAACTATTTAGTATATAAGCTTTTCCATCACACTTTTTGTTTTGATGACTCATCAACACATATCAAAGTCTTTTTTTTATCCACATCAAAGTCTTCTTTTTTTTCCAACTTGGGGAATTTGATATTTTGTCCATCCATTATAATCTCTAATTAGTGATGTGATGTTTTGGTGCCTCACCTACACATATTAAAGTATTATTTTTTCTAAAGTTTGGGGACTGATATTTTGGTAATTTCTAATGAATGATGTGATATGTTTTCATTTTCTTGCCTACAATCATGTGAAGTGGTACCCACCCACATAACATTCTCTAGTGCTTTCATTTTCATAATTTTGGACTTAGATGTAGTTGTGGAAGTGGTTGGTTAGAATACAACATTAACATAATAAACTAGCAATTCCCCCAAAGGTGCAAAGGACCATTAACATAAACATCAAAGATAAAGTTCTAGGAAAGTATGCAAATTCCCTTTTAAATGGAAGTGCTAGGAAAGTGTAGATGGTACGCCCATTAAAAACCTAGTTTGAACTCATAACCTTGTGCATTGCATGACCTTTAACACCCAAGAAAAGTTAAGCTATGTAGCACACATAAGGGTAGAATTAAAATATCACACATTAATTATATTGAACCTATACTTGCATTATAAAAATCATATCCATTATGGTTATACTTGTCCCTATAAGAGATTGGAGCATGGATTTTAAGAGAATGAAACATGACCTTGTTGACTATGAAGGGTTTTAAACAATTATTCTGGACTTGCAAATGAACATCATATGTACAATGAAATATTTCATAGCAAATTTGATGAGAATAACAAGGGAGTACAAGTTTTTCATATATACAAGTTAATTTATGACATATGCCATTTAAGATCCAACTTTGGAAGCAGATGTTTATTCCAATGTAGACAATCTTCTCTTATCAGTGTTAATGTGTCTCTTTCATGGACATGAATAATGTGTTTTAGAAGTACCTTTAATTTAGAAAGCAACTCTACAATTGATTGCATGTGATCAATAGGATTGGAGAGAGATGGTAAAAATATGGTTTTTATGTCACATATAGCTTCTTGTTGTTCTCGTGTTTGTTGACATTAGTTGCACAATGTGGAAGAATATTTCATATCTATCTTTGTTGATTAAAATAAATAATTGAAAAACAACACTATTAGCTTCTTTTCATCTCAAAGTAGAACTAAGAATGTATAGTGATGTTCCATAAGCCATTCATTTGTGTAATAATAATGTTATGGTAACAGAAAAAAAAATAGAGCATGAAATTTGAGAAATTGGTAATAATGTAAATGAAAGTACAATGCAAACTTATATTAGATAGACGAGTGTATATAAAAAATGAAATTGTTATACAAAAGAAAATGAATAACATGACGTGAAATGTTTCACTACCTAGGGACAGGGTATTTTTTAAGGATTCTAATATGATACTTAGGTATAGTATTATAGGTGATCATTTTGGATTCAAAAAATCATATATATAGATAGGTTGGCGAATATTAAATATGAAACATACAATTTACTACTAAAACTTATATATTTTGGCGAATATTATGCTAAAAAAACATATTTTATGTAAATATAGGCGATATTGGAGACTAAAAATGACCAAATAGAAAATTTATTTTTTGAAAAAAATCCCCAAAAATAACCAATTGGAGAAATTTTGCCCCTAAAAATTACCCTTCCTAGAGCCAGGGTTTCAAGAGGAACTGTGGCAGATGTAGTTGTCATAGGTGGAGGGCCTTCCATATTGGAGGAAAACGGAAGTTCCTCGGGTCCATTCAATAAAGGAAGAAGCATTGCATATAGGCTAGATATGGATATATTATGATTAATTTCCCCTTTTATTGGATTTTGGAGGGCATGGAACTCATGAGGGATTGCACCGTCTATGGATACTTTTGTGGAAGAAATACTACATTCTCCAAGATGCATGGTTGGCTCAATGAGGTTTGGGGTTGCCTAGTTTCTAGAAAGATCAAATTTTCCCCTTTGAAAAGGGGTTTCTTCTCCTTTCTTCTTGCTAATTTAAAGGATCGTATCACAGTCCTATCGACTATCCCTTGGTGTTTGGACAAATTTAGGTTGGTTTTTTTTCCTTGGACAGAGCATTTAAACTCTGCTTATGCCTTTTGTCATCTCCATGTTTTATGAGTTCATTTAGTTGGCTTCCCCCCTCATATTTTATATCCAAAGGTGTTGAGGGCCATTCACAATATCTTAGGTGAATTTCAAAAGGCTTCTAAGAAAACCCTATACAAGGAAAGAGTCCATCGCATTTTAGTCCTTATGCAAATGAATAAAGGAATTCCTGATAAGATCAATTTGGTTTGTGGGGGTAAGAAGTGGGTTCAAGATATTAATTATGAGAAGTTTACTTTTTGCTATAGACCTTGACACCATGTCAGACACATTCTTTGGGACTGTCCTTGGAGGGTTCTCACATACAAAAAGAGGAGGGTTTTGGATCCATCTACTTCTTCTGTGAAGGCTAAGTCTCTTTCAACAAAGGAGAGGGATTCAATGGTTGTGGCAGATGGTGTCTTGAATAAGGAGTCTTTAGTTTGTATTGTATTTGTTGGCATTCTTATCTCAATTGTAAATGTGCCCATAGTAGATTCTCTTAGGGACCTTTCTTAGTCCATTTCACTTATCCATCCTTTGTCATTGGTCGGGCCTCTAGAGGATTCAATTGGTTCTATGATTCAACATTCAGGTGGGCTTGTGGAGTAAGCATTGGCTCCACTTCCTTGATTTACTTCATCATAATCAGGTCACGGGGTTGATGGTAGCATGGTGGCCATTTTGGACTCGTCGATAGATATTAAGGTAGTGGAGTCTCTTATTCTTTCTCTAGTTGGGAATTTTGAATTGGGGATAATGTCAGTAGTGGGTGTTCCTTGTCTGACTTTTTTGTTTGGAGTATATAGGGAGACTTCCTCCTGATGAGCGAAAGGTGGGTGTGGTGGATCAAGATGTCAATATGGAGCCTTTTGTTTATTATTTTTTAGATGAGATCATGGTGGAGTAGCCTCCAATAGATTCTCGCTTGCATCCAGTTGTTGTTTCCACTCATTCTCTTCAATCTTCATCAGACGATTTGGAGACTTCACCCTACCGCACATATTCTAAGGACTTTTCAATCTCGCATCCTTGTTAAGGTTTCTTCACATATTCACCGACTAGATTTCACTCTCTTGATAGCATAATGGATCACGTAGATTCCAGTGAAAACTTTGTTCCTTCTCTTTTCCTTCTCTAGATTCAACTACTTCTCTACTTCATGGTTCGGGTTTTCCTAGGGGTGGTAAGAATAAGTCTTCTATTACTTTGGTTCATAATTCTGGGTCAAGTTCCCAAACTCAGGGAACACTTTTAAGAAAGTTTAAGCCTTTGTATTAAATCGTCCATGCTGGTGGAGGATTTGTTGTTGATCCCCGACCTTCTTTTTGGTACCTTGGAGCTCTGGGGGCATGTCTCTTTTTTGTAAGAGCCTTTCAGTTCTAGTAATTGTTAGTTGATGTGATATTACCCATTTTTCTTCCGTGGGGAGCATAAATCACTCAGTGGGTTTGGGACATCAAAAGATTCTTAGGTCCCTGCAATAAATGGTGAAACCTCCTTCATTGGATCGATATCTCTACATTTATCATGTTATTTGAATCAATAGAACAAGCAAAAGATGTTGTGAAATTGCTTACATGTTTTGATTCGATTTTTTATATCAAGTATGAGGTTTGCTCATCAAAACACAAAGATTCCTCTTAAAAACTATGGAACTAACTTTAAGTTCAAGGCAGAAGATAAAACTGTGTGTGTGTGTGTGTGTGTGTTTAAAATATATTGAGTTTGTACTAAATATTGAGTTGACATAATATACAAGAAAATGAGGTATTACAAAAGAGATTGACTTAAAATACTCAAAACAAGATCATCTATATAGAGCGTATTTGCATCATGTGTCAAGACACTATAAATTTTATCCAAAACGTATGTACTAGCGATAATGTAATACCCCCAGTTTGACCCTTGTAATGTATTGAATCATTTATGTAAAAATGATGTAAATGTGCTAGTATTGAATCCTGGTGTGGAGCTCAAGGCCAAGGCCTGACTAGTGAATGGCTAGGCATGTACGATATATATATCTCTATATGGACCATGTATTGGTTCACTTATCAATGATGATGTAAAAGCTAGGTAAATATTATGTTAGAAAATTATATTTATTGTCCAAGATGGTTGTGTAAAGAGCACTAGAGGGGCTATGATTCCACTAGAGGGGAAGAGGAAAGAGTGGCTATGGGAGATTAAATCCTCTATTTCCAAGTGTCAATCTTAGAACTTTCCTAATTGATGTCATTTCCTTAAATAAGCCAATTACTTCTTTTTTATTGTTTTATCCAATCATTGAATGCATGGCTGAGATTGGTGATGAAAGTCTTCTTATGTAGTTATGGAAGCATCGGATGAATATGCTTCTATGATTGGTTATGAGTCCTCTCTTCTATGTTAAGAAGCAATGTCAAACTTTGTCTTTTGCACCATTTTCTCATCTTTTTGGAGTCTACCATGCATTATTCATTATGCAAATTTTACACAACACAAATTTCTTGTTTTTGTTGTTCATTACCAATGACCAAACTGTGCATACCCAGAAATTCGAATTTGGAAACAAAGATGAATATTTTAGGGAAAAAGAGATGGATGTAGGTAAGCATAGAGGTTGGGAAAGCTAGGGACCTCTACCCTTTGAGTTTTTCTACTCAGAGATGCTTGAGATGCCATGAATCAATGGTAAAGGAGGTTCTCCAACAACATACAATAGATTGGAATCTTACTGCACACACTGGTAAGCACTGTAAGGGTTGGATTTCCTGAGGGAATTGTGGATTCTTGAAGGGGAATGCCTTCCTTGTATTGTTTGGGGTAGTTGGAAGGAGTGCCATGGCTATGATGGATGAGTGATATTCCCGTAGAGCTCTAGATGAGCATTTGGCTAAGCATCGAGAGTAGAAGAGTTTGTGGGATGAGAGAGAGAAGCCTATAGGTGTTCCCTTCACCTTGGTGGCCTCATATCCCATCTTGGGGGTGTCCTATCAACATAAATAGTATATGCTAGACATAGTTCCTATGGTTCGACATAAAATCACTCTTACATAGCTAGTTGCTTCGATCTTCTTTGTTTAAAGATAAGTATTCTCTTTGTATTTGAATGCGCAATGATTTTATTTTATGCTTGTGATGAATATGTTGTATATACATGATGTGTGTGTTTGGATAGAGTTTATTTCCATTGTGTTTTTATTTATGCATATGCACACGCATTTTATTGTTTACAATTTCTATTATGCCCATGGGTCAAAGTTCTAAAGCCCATAATTCGTAAATCTCCTTTCTATTGGTTAAATTGATGCTAGAATCCAAGTCACAGGCCAAAAAATTAGAGTTGCACAGAAAGTGTTGACAAACATTTTTATAAAAATAGTGGGATCAATTAACATATCATATTTTTTTCTTGGTTTTAATATTCATTATGTCAAATGAATTGAAACATTTCAAATTTTCAATTTATAAAAGTCAATTTTTCCATTTTGTCTTGAGAGTCATGTAAGTTAATTCTTAACTTAGTAATCCTCTTTTTTTAAGGCTTGTAAATCTTATTAAAGGGTAGAAAGGATGATAATGCTTGGTATTTACAGTATATTATTTAGTTTTGAACGTTCCACAATTATAATAGTTTATTAAAATATTTTCCAAAACTATTTTTAATAAAAATTGGGTTAAGGTTAATTTTCAAGGAATGATGGGAACCCTTTTAGAATATATCTTTTAAGAATTAACATTCAATGAAGAATATATATACTATAGAGCCTTATCAAGTTTAAAGATTAAAAAAATGATTTATTTTATATCACATTATTAAAATTGTACTATAGAAGATTACTCGGCTTAAACATTTAATAAAATTAACTTAATATTTTAAAATTTCAATATTTGAAATACTCATATCCTTTTTAGTAATTTTGAGTTACCCTTTCTAATAATTCTGAGTTACCTAAAAAAAACCAATTCATAAACAATTTATATAAAAAAATTTAATTACAGTTTTTCAATACTAAACCATTTATATAAAAAATCTTAATTACAATTTTTTAATACTAATGTTCCAATTAAACTTTGATTAAATGAACACATAAAATTTATTGAAGTGTATAATGAGTTTAAAGATTACAAAATTATTAAAAGAGACTTCTATTTTTCAAAGTTAATAGAAAATTATTCATTATAAACAATTTTAAATTATTGCTTATTATTAAGTATTCTAATTATATCAATTATAAATTACTGCTTATTATTAAATATTCTAATTATATCAATTATAAATTTTTAGATTCTAATTATATAAACAATTTAAAGAATATAATTATTTTCGAACTAAATAAAAAATAAATAAATAATCAAAGAAATATGTTTTACATTAAAAATAACGATTAAATTTCACAATTTAAAATAAAAAATTGAAATGATCAAGTATTAACAGAGATATATTGATTTAACGTGAAGAATCGAAAGCTCTGTTACCATTTGCTGCCAGCCTACCACTACCATTACCACTATCGACTCTGACGAGAATTATAATCAACATTAATAAACATTCTCACCACATACATAGAAACTGCAGACAACTGCACCTTTTTCTCCGTCTTTCGTATATGAAGCCATCGTTTAATTGTTGGTGCAGCTGCTCGACCACTCCCTCACTCCACTGCAGTTTGGGACACTCGCCAGCATTAAGAATCTCCAATGACATCAAATCTTCCACACCGGGCAGCTCTTGTAACTCGTTACATTCACTAACATCTAGTTTTTTCATCTGTGTAAGCTGCCCCAATCCTCGGATTTTCTCGAGCTTCTTGCATCCCCCAACATACAACCTCTCCAGAGAAGTCAAATGTTCCACACTTGGCAGCTCTTGTATCTCACGACATCCACTGATATTTAACTCTGTAAGCTTTGTGAGCTGCCCCAACCCTGGGAGCTCTCGTATCTCACGGCATCCACTGATAACTAATTCTGTAAGCTTTGTAAGCTGACCCAACCCAGCGATGCTCTGGAGCTTCTCGCATTTCCCAGCATACAACTTCTTCAATGAAGTCAAATGTTCCACACCTGGCAGCTCTTGTAACTCGTAGCATTCACTAACATTTAGTTCTCTCATCTGTGTAAGCTGCCCCAATCCTCGGATTTTCTCGAGCTTCTTGCATCCCGTGACATACAAGCACTCCAGAGAAGTCAAATGCTCCACACCTGGCAGCTCTTGTATCTCACGGTATCCACTGATATCTAACTCTGTAAGCTTTGTGAGATGCCCCAATCCTGGCAGCTCTCGTATCTCAGGGCATCCACTGATATTTAGTTCTGTAAGCTTTGTGAGCTTCCCCAACCCTGGAATGCTCTGCAGCTTCTCGCATCCCCCAACATACAACTTCTCCAGAGAAATCAAATATTCCACACCTTGCAGCTCTCGTATCTCAAGGCATCCACTGATGTATAGTCGTGTAAGCCTTGTGAGCTTCCCCAACCCTGGAATGCTCTGCAGCTTCTCGCATCCCTCAACATTCAACTCCTCCAGAGAAATCAAATGTTCCACACCTTGCAGCTCTCGTATCTCAAGGCATCCACTGATGTCTAGTTCTGTAAGCCTTGTGAGCTTCCCCAACCCTGGAATGCTCTGCAGCTTCTCGCATCCCCCAACATTCAACTCCTCCAGAGAAATCAAATGTTCCACACCTTGCAGCTCTCGTATCTCAAGGCATCCACTGATGTATAGTTCTGTAAGCCTTGTGAGCTTCCCCAACCCTGGAATGCTCTGCAGCTTCTTGCATCCCCCAACATTCAACTTCTCTAGAGAGATCAAATGTTCCACACCTTGCAGCTCTCGTATCTCAAGGCATCCACTGATGTCTAGTTCTGTAAGCCTTGTGAGCTTCCCCAACCCTGGAATGCTCTGCAGCTTCTCGCATCCCCCAACATACAACTTCTCCAGAGAAATCAAATATTCCACACCTTGCAGCTCTCGTATCTCAAGGCATCCCCTGATGTCTAGTTCTGTAAGCCTTGTGAGCTTCCCCAACCCTGGAATGCTCTGCAGCTTCTCGCATCGCCCAACATACAACTTCTCCAGAGAAATCAAATATTCCACACCTTGCAGCTCTCGTATCTCAAGGCATCCACCGATGTATAGATATATAAGCCTTGTGAGCTTCCCCAACCCTGGAATGCTCTGCAGCTTCTCGCATCCCCCAACATACAACTGCTCCAGAGAAATCAAATATTCCACACCTTGCAGCTCTCGTATCTCAAGGCATCTACTGATGCCTAGTTCTGTAAGCCTTGTGAGCTTCCCCAACCCTGGAATGCTCTGCAGCTTCTCGCATCCCTCAACATTCAACTCCTCCAGAGAAATCAAATGTTCCACACCTTGCAGCTCTCGTATCTCAAGGCATCCACTGATGTCTAGTTCTGTAAGCCTTGTGAGCTTCCCCAACCCTGGAATGCTCTGCAGCTTCTCGCATCCCCCAACATTCAACTTCTTCAGAGAAATCAAATGTTCCACACCTTGCAGCTCTCGTATCTCAAGGCATCCACTGATGTATAGTTCTGTAAGCCTTGTGAGCTTCCCCAACCCTGGAATGCTCTGCAGCTTCTTGCATCCCACATTCAACTTCTCTAGAGAGATCAAATGTTCCACACCTTGCAGCTCTCGTATCTCAAGGCATCCACTGATGTCTAGTTCTGTAAGCCTTGTGAGCTTCCCCAACCCTGGAATGCTCTGCAGCTTCTTGCATCCCCTAACATTCAACTTCTCTAGAGAGATCAAATGTTCCACACCTGGCAGCTCGAGTATCTCATGGCATCTACGGAGATATAGTTCTGTAAGCTTTGTGAGCTTCCCCAACCCTGGAATGCTCTGCAGCTTCTTGCATCCCCTAACATTCAACTTCTCTAGAGAGATCAAATGTTCCACACCTGGCAGCTCGAGTATCTCATGGCATCCACGGAGATATAGTTCTGTAAGCTTTGTGAGCTTCCCCAACCCTGGAATGCTCTGCAGCTTCTCGCATCCCCAAACATTCAACGCCTCCAGAGAAATCAAATATTCCACACCTTGCAGCTCTCGTATCTCAAGGCATTGACTGATCTCTAGTTTTGTAAGCCTTGTGAGCTTCCCCAACCCTGGAATGCTCTGCAGCTTCTCGCATCCCCTAACATACAACTTCTCCAGAGAAATCAAATATTCCACACCTTGCAGCTCTCGTATCTCAAGGCATCCACTGATGTATAGTTCTGTAAGCCTTGTGAGCTTCCCCAACCCTGGAATGCTCTGCAGCTTCTCGCATCCCCAAGCATTTAACCGTTTCAAAGAAGTCAAATGTTCCACACCTGGCAGCTCTTGCATCTCACGGCTTCTTCTATAAACATGTATCTCACGGCTTCTATAAAAATGTAGTTCCGTAAGCTTTGTGAGCTGCCCCAACCCTGGAAGCTCTCGTATCTCAGGGCATTCACTGATATCTAGTTCAGTAAGCTTTGTGAGCTTCCCCAACCCTGGAATATTGTGGAGCTTCTTGCATCCCCTAACTTTCAAGCTCTCCAAAGAAATCAAATGTTCCACACCTGGCAGCTGCCGTATCTCAGGGCATTCACAGATATATAGTTTAGTAAGCTTTGTGAGCGTCCCCAACCCTTGAATGCTCTGGAGCTTCTTACACTCCATAACTTGTAACGTCTGCAAAGAAGTCAACGTTTCAAGGCCAGAGAGCCCTCCTATTTGCCTCAATTCGGAACACTGTGTCAAGGTAAGGTGTTGAAGGTTGGGGCAAACATCCTCATCAAAAGATACCTCCCTTAATTCTGTGCGTGACAGGTTTAACTTCTTGAGCGTCAACAGGCATGTGTCGAGTGTTTCTGTGTCTCCTTCCACCACCTTTCTAAATGGATGTTCCCGCAAAGGACAATCTTCTACATACAAATCTTTTAGATTGTTCATCTTGAGAAGCTCTCGTGGTAAGTATTCTATCCCACATTGCTTTATTTCCAACTCAGTCAACTGAGTAAACAGTCCAATTGAATCGGGCAAGGATTTCAATCGCGGCAAAAGAGAGAGTGATAAGATCTTCAAGTTAGAGAGGTTTCCAAATGAATATGGAAGCATCTGCAAGCTGTACGCACCTCTAAAAGATATGTGTTTAAGTTGCTGTAAATTCCCAAAAGAATTTGGGAGCATCTGCAATGAGGCAGCCCGATCCAAGTTGATGTGCTGGAGGTTTGTTAGCTCTCCGAAGGAATCAGGCAGCATCTGCAAGCTGGACGCACCTACCAAAGATATATGTTTGAGTTGCTGTAAATTCCCAAAAGAATTTGGGAGCATCTGCAATGAGCCAGCCTCACGCAACTCGATGTGCTGGAGGTTTGTTAGCTCTCCGAAACGATCAGGGAGCAACACCATTCTTGATAACCCGCTGAAAACTACGTATTTCAACGATAGCAGCTTACAAAATTCGTCGGGCAACCTTTCGAGCGTGGATGCTGACTCATCGCATATGGCAATCCTTTCGAGGTATCTCAGCTGCCCTATAGACTTTGGAATCTCTAAAAGGGGAGCATAGATATTTAATTCTCGGAGCTGAAGAGGCACCGCCTGCATTGTTGACGTCTGAACATAAGAGATCTATGATTGAGTCTACAAAATGAACTTAAATGAAAATATTAAACGCAAACACAAATATTTGCCTACTTGAGATTGATGTGCCCACAGTGTGTTCAATGTGCTCCCCTCCACTTCTAAAACTCTCAAATTCTCCATCGGGATCCAGTCAGGCAGGGAAGAATAGTTACATCCATACCAACGGAGCCATATCAGATGCGGTGATTGCACCCTCCTCAATATGTCTTCTAAATAACCTTCTTCGGCTGCAACAAGTCTCAAATATCTAAGCCTCATCTCTAAACCTCTGGAAAATGATCGAGACCCCATTTCTCTTCTTGTCCGGTAATAATGCCACCAAAATTGTGCATACCGGAAGTAATCAGAGTAGGAAAAAACCAGCTTAATTCCGCGAACTTCGTTTATTAGCTGTTCATTGATAAGTATAACACAATGAATATATCTTTCCGTTGAATAAAAGACTATATATTAAAATTTAGTTAAATGGAAGAGAAAGATGCTAATGATCGAAGTACTTACATTTGTCCGTTGCTCCAACAAATCCTCAATGTTGTTGGTCGTGCAAAGACGAAGAGGGATGGATCCTTCCTCCGCAATCTTTCTTCCCATGTCCCTAATGTGGTCATGCATTTGTATTGTATTTTCACCATCTAACTCCACCAAACACCTATATTGTAGATCTTGAATGCCCAGCTTGCCCCATATTCTCATTGCTTTATCTCCGTCCTCGCCAAGGAAAAAGCAAGCAATATCTAAAAATATTTCTTTGACTTTTGGCTCCAGAGAGTCATAACTAATTTTCAATTTGTCATATATTTCAGTAGGCAGTGTCTTGTCAAGTTCATCTAATATCTCTTCCCAGAGAGATTTTTCATTTAGTCCACAAACCTGCGCCCCAAACACCTTCAAGGACAAGGGTAATCCATCGCATGCCTCTACAAAGCGATCTACTAGATCTGCAAACTCTGGTGGTGGAAGTGGCTTATGGAAGGCGTGGAAACAGAAAAGCTCTTGGGAGTTTGGTGTATCCAACCCTTTTAGATGATAAATTGATTGCTCTGAGACTCCTGAGCTTATGAGAACATGCTTATCACGGGATGTAACTAATATCAAACTACCTTGGCTAAGGATATTCTTAAGCGGCAAAAAGGCATCTAATTGACTGATATGATCTACATCATCTAAAACGATCATAGCGTGGCATAATTTAAGATGCTTTTGAAATAACTCTATTCCGTTGTGACTATCAACTGTGATTTTATCTGTATGTAGCAAATCCTTAATCAACTTACTCTGCAAAGAGTTTAGAGACATCCTTGCCGCAGCCTCTCTCACGTCTGATAAAAAGGAAGATTCTTTGAAAGACGATCTCTGACTGTTGAAGAATGATTTGGCAAGTGTAGTTTTTCCGACACCGCCAATACCCACGATCCCGATAACCTTGGTCTCCAAGCGCTCCGACTCCTGCTGCTGCTGGTAGAGCACTGTCTTTTTAAAACATTCTAATTTGTTATCCAAACCGGTTGGATATTTCGCCACATCCAACGGTGTCTTTGGAACCTCTTTCAAAACTCTTTCCACTACTTTTTCCAAGAGCTCACCTTCGTCATCCTGGTCACTGAACAGAGTAAAAGTAAACTTAGAAAGGCCCAGGTAAGTATATCATGCAGCTTATATCAATCTAACAAATGAAAAATAACATGGATTCGAAGGATCAGTAGTAGATGGAACTCACCTATGAACGAAGCCGCTGAGATCCGCAACAGATGAAAGTGCGGCTCTCCAATTCTGAATAGTTTCTGGTGTTGTCTTCCCCTCGAGCTCCCGCAGGGCTTTAGCGTACGCTCCATTCTTCTCTGTATGGCGGACCTCAGAAGGAACAACGTTGAAAAAGATGGGCAGAATGGTAGCCCCCGAATATTTCATGAGCACGAGCTCATCCAGGCACCAACGAGATTCTGCATAAGTTGGAGACAGAATTGCAATTTGGACAGAGGCACCACTGATCGCGAGCTCTAGTTGGGAAGAAATGTTGTCTCCCTTCTTCAATTCCTCCTTGTCCAAAAAGGCATTCAATCCACACTGATGGAAGCGTCTGTAGAGATGGCTAGCGAACTTGTTTTTGACATCCGGCCCCCTGTGACTAATGAACACATCGTAATCGGCACCAGAATTCGAAGCAGCAGGAGTATTGAAGTTTGGCATTGCCATCGGAGAACGAAAAATGCACCGATAAACGAAGAATAATTCAAAGATAATGAAGCAAAGGCGTTGGAATTTTGAGCGGTGGAAACAGAAAGCATGCATGCAGACGCATGAATTATTGGTGATGAACAATAATGTGATATAGCTGTTTAAAGGTTTATAATATTCCACGTTAGCGACCACTATGCACATCATCCTGTGAATGATGTGACATGACACCACTCCGCTCGAGGTACACTCCAATAACTACAATCCACGGCTTTTTCGCCGTAGTTTCCATCTTATGGCAGGACGAGTCACGAAACTCACGACTATACTCATATCATTTAAATTATATACTTAAAATAATCTAATATAATATTTCAAATTAACTATTATATTATATTTAAATTATATACTTAAAATAAGGTTTATAATATTCCACGTGAGCGACCACTATGCTCATCATCCTGTGAATGATGTGACATGACACCACTCCACTCGAGGTACACTCCAATAACTACAATCCACGGCTTTTTCGCCGTAGTTTCCATCTTATGGCAGGACGAGTCACGAGTCACGAGACTCACGACTATACTCATATCATTTAAATTATATACTTAAAATAATCTAATATAATATTTCAAATTAACTATTAAATATACAAGTTTTACCATATTTTCCATAGTGGGAGGATTTATATTTTGTCCATCTTTAATTGTGATGTGATGTTTTGGTGTCTTATCTGCATAGTCTTATTTTTTCTAAAGTTTGAAGACTAATATTTTGGTAATTTTTATTATTATTATTAATGATGTGATATATTTTTATTTTCTTGCTTACAAATATGTGAGAAGGTATCTACTCATTTAACATATTTTGTTATCTTCATTTTCATAATTTTGATTTTTATTACCGTCCAATATATGAAGAGGTATCTACCCACTAAGCATTGTCTAGTAATTATTATGTCCCTGACATTTAGTTTTTCATCCAAGGATATTAATCCAAGAGGTACATTCCAAATTTTAGTTTCGGCTAATCTTTCACATAGTTTGAAGAAATTTAGATTTTTTTGATTTATTTAAATAATAGTTTTTCGCAGTTTCTATTGGCTCCGTGCGCCATGACGTAGGCCTAGGTTCGCGTGCCCCAGGCCCCGGCGGCGCGCTTGCGTCAGCTGGTTCAGTCCGGCCCTGGTTCAGTCCGGCCCTGGGGCTTGATGTTTCAGTACGGCAAGCAGAAAAGACCGATCTGCAGGACGTTTTTTCTGTAGAGTGTCTGCATATGGTATTAATGGAGGCGAACCGTGCATGCTGAATTCAGTGAGCACTGTTGATTCCCTTGCGTTCGAACTCTCAATTCAGGTTCCTTAACTAGGGTTTTCCCTACTCTTCTCTGGAAAGAACCTATTGCCATTACTTCGTATTTTGTCCGAGGTCACCATTCCAGGCCCTCCAAATTCTAAAAAACTCTTCTCTGGAAAGAACCTATTGCCATTACTTCGTATTTTGTCCGAGGTCACCATTCCAGGCCCTCCAAATTCTAAAAAAAACAAGTGTGGAAGTCCCCACTTCACACCCAATTCGAGCTAAGAATTCGAACCTGCGACCTACTTCTGGACAAGGGCATGGAAGCGGTCTGCAATGGCGTACCCCCGCTTCTGCTGGCCATACCCTTCCAACAGAAACAATAGTCGCCCATAGTTTTCACTAAGATCAGTGGGGACGATCACGAACTTACAACCCTCAAGAAGAGGTGAGAGACGTGGGTTCAAGATGAGATTCAAACCATGCTTTCCTACAGAAAAGAGTTAGAAATCCTTTTCAATACTTCCAAGTCCAACAAGCACTTGTGGAGAAGATATCGCAGAGAATGAAGGAGAGGGGTTACGACAGGTCCCCCAGCATGTGCAAGGACAAATGGCGGAATCTCCTCAAGGATTACAGGAAGATCAAGCACCAACAGAAACCTGGCACGCCCAAGCTTGGATATTATAAGGAGATCAAAGATGTCATGGTCGAGAGGGCGAAGAAGTTGTCGTACTGGAGCCCTGTGAAGTACGAATCTCCCATTCAAATGGTTGCTAAAGGTAAGCGAATCTTCATGCTTCTTTTGTTTTTCGTTCTTCGAAAATTTTGGTGGTCCAATATGGAAAACCTCCTATGATTTGAACCTTTGGCCATGCGTAGAATTGATATTTGTTTTAAAATGTGAATGCTTTTGATTGATCTGTGGCCCTGTGGGTGGATATGAAGCTCATCTATACAATAACCCATTTTAGCATGCGGGAGGGCTTCATGAGCCTTGAACTAGGAACTTGGGCTTCTTGGCATGTTATTGGAAAAAAGCTTTTGGGAAGGCCCAAAAGCTCTAAGATGGCAAAATATGGGATGGCTCTTAAATACATTAAACATATTTATTAGCATGTATAGTGTGGAGAGGAAAAAAGGCATTGAATACTCCCCAGTCTAATCTAATCTTGTCGTGTTTTAAGTATGATTACCTTATTAATATTTAATGCTCGTGTTATTGGGGTATCTATGTAAGACTTTCCATTGGAGAAGTGATCAAGGAGAATAACCAGAAGCAATGAAAAATGACTGTTTATTTGTAAATGATTGTCACTTTGATTTCTTGAAATGGATTGGGAATGTTTCCTACCAAGTGGATTGAAAGAGGGCGGCTTAGAAAAACCTTCTGGCATATTCCTAACTTCCTGGCATAGCTATCAGATTTTGAATATTTCACAAAGTTTGGAAATGAGGTTATTGCATTGGTGGGGTTCTTATTTAGCATAGATTGAAATTTTAAACCTCACAACAAAGCATTGATAACAATCAACAATGCTTGCTTATAAAAATCAGTTTGAAAAGAGAGCAACATCAGGCGATTTATATGTTTAGTTTGTGATATAGGCCCAAAACTAAAGTTGAATAGAAAAACAATTTGAAATGATTAGTAATAACTGCAAGAAATTGCAGTTAAAATGTATGCATATAAGTATTTTGGAAGTTTGCAGAAACTAAGTGGCTCCATAACATCCTCATCGATTTTCATCTTCATCTCCCAAGTTGATGCTTCAAAAATTCAAATCTGAGATTCATTTATCATAGAATCTAATGCTAAATCTGCAAGAGGCATAAGTAAGCATTCATAGTTTTCCTGTTTTCTATATTTTTTGGAGCATGCAGCATTTCCAAAGAAGGTATGAAATGCGTGTCAGTTCCTATATTTACATATATGCATATTGCACAAGAAATTGTTTCATGTTCAGGAATTAGCTATTGTGTTCCTTTTTTGTTTTATCTAAGTGTGGAATTTATGATTGCTTACTCTTAGGTTTAATCTGGTATTGGAATTGTGGACAGGTAATTATGACAACTTTATGCTTTTAAAAATGATTTGGAACTAATAATTGGACAATTCAAAATTAAAATGCTTATGACTGGGTGAAAGGTGGATACTATGGTTAACCTCTGTCTTGATCATTATATATATAGTGACTCGGACATTTGTTTTGAATGCATACTCCATTTTTGCACAGTAGGGTTTTGAAATTACTTGAGTTGCAGTTAAGCTCGTTTTTTCGAAATACATTAATATTTCATTAAAAATCAATTATAGGTGGAATTTTACATCAAGAAACCAAAGGATGCATGAGATCCCCCTTTGTACATAGGTAAGGAAAGCTAACATATTTCCTTTGGTTTCATATTCAAGAATATTTGTATCTTTCTGAATTTTTTTTTCCTGAAAACTGAATAATATGATCTGATCTAAAAGAAGACACTTCTTTTAGGTTGAACATATTCGTCAGATTATATCTCAAATCCATCTCCTTTGCGTCAGCTTCAAGAGTATTTGTATCTCTCCTAAAAATCATATTCCTGAGAACTGAATATTACCAGATCTGATCCAAAAGCAGACACTTATTTTAGGTTGAACATCGTATACACATTATGAAAAGTTGTTTAACATCATCACTTTCATAAAAAATAGATGTCTGTCAATCAGATTATGTCCCAAATATATCTACTCTGGCTTCATTTAAGAGTATTTTTATGTAGTGATGGGGTTTTCGTCCCATAAAAAATTTTGCGTGTAATAGTTGGAGTAAGGGTTTAGGTAACATTGCTATGCTTATGCTCTTAATGCCAACAATAACGGTATACTTTTATTTTTTTCTGCATATATATATATTCATTGCGGGTTCTGGCAAAATATATATATATTTTCAAAGCGCTCTATATCCAAACTTCCGAACCACCTAAGGAAGACTATATCTATGTCAGAGCAAGGTGAGGCCAAGCCACAAATAGTCACAGTCTTGCAGAGAAGGTAAGTGTTATAGTTGGTTTTAAATTATGAAGGATGATACATTATGTTTGTGTCAATGCATCAAGTTGCTTGGATGTATAAAATTAATCTTATCGGTGTGACAGGTGAGGAGAGAAAAAATTAGTGAACGAATGATGTTTCTGCAAGACCTTGTTCCTGGATGTAGTAAGGTAGTGCACACTTGCTAGCATCTGGGTTTTATTTTTCTCAGGTCATATTGACTGCTTTGCAAAATGGATTTTTCATGCAGCACATTTGAATTGAAGATTATGTTTGGAGGTCTCACTGGGAAAGTCATGATGCTTGATGAAATAATAAACTATGTACAGTCATTGCAACAACAGGTTGAGGTAACATACCAAAGATATTTCACCCAGTTCCTGATACTTGTTTAACCTCTTGTTGTTATACTATACATTATTCTTATTTGGTGTGGATTTTGTTTCTTGCAGTTTTTATCAATGAAACTTGCAGCTGTTAACCCCTGGATGGAATTCAATGTCGAAGGAATTCTTGCTAAAGGTGTAAGTCATGTCAGTTTACAAGCCTTATCTAAATATTAAAGAAAAACATGTTCTACATGTCTTAATATGGAATGGAGCGGTGTTTGGAAAACATTGACTTTATGTTAGAGATTTGCTCGAATCCTTATTTCTGAATTCTAAATATTTTAGCTGGAATTCTTCAGTTCTTAGTTATGTGTGCCAGTTGTTTCTTTTAGTAAAAAACAATAACAACCAACAAAATTTGCTTCTTCATTCATTTTGTGGAAATTGCACATTAAATACTTATTAACAAAGCCTTATTGTTGAGTTCTTTGTTTATAGATGCTTCAGTCACAAGTCTCTTCACCAAATATGGTGTTTGCTTCTGACACTAGTACATCATATCCCCAACTTCATCAACTCCGACAGGGACTTGTCCAAATTGGAACAGAGGGGCATGGTCTAGTAAATCAAGCTGAAGCACTTAGAAGGATATTAATGCTCAAATAGAATGTGTTGATGGTTACGAAGATGTCAATGCATAGGTACTTTCAAACACTGCATATACTAGGGACTTAGTGAGCTTACCATTGAAGTATGTTCTAATATATTTATGTGCTTCCTTTTCCCTTGGTCTGAATATTGGTCTAGTATTATTAGGAACCAGAAGTTGACATTCTTCCCTTTTTAAAGGTATTGAATATAAATTTTAAAACATTTGCAGTTAACATATGTATGGGATAATGAGCTCTGAAGTGTCGTCCACATGGGATTCATGCAAAAAAATCATACACCTTTGACATCCCAAGGAAATAATGATAAGCTAAAAATCCAATCTTTGATTTCTAAGCTTTGCTGTACACTTGCAGTTTCTTGATCCATCCTTACAGATTCAATTTGTATTAGCAGGTCCGATGCCTACAACCCACATGAAGTCTGGCATTTAATTACAGTCTTGGCTAGTGTCATCTTGTAGATGATGAAGGAGGGCAAACTATTTGGACATGTGACAAAAGAGAGGAGTTAATTGGCTCTGAGAGTTCCCGATGATGAACAAGCAGGGTAAGTGCTACATCTTGATGATCAAGCTACCCGCTGAAGTGATAAATTGGGTGCCCTGGAGTATTGCAGATCGAAGAATCTCGTCACCACAACTCCTGCAACTTATAGTATTCAAGGATCATAGAGATTTGAGGTTTTGTGGGGCAACATTTCAGAAGGATGATCCAACATATATTTACAAAACCAATGTTACTCTGGAATTGTTTCCAGAGAATATATCTCTTAATTCACATGTCTATTTTACGCAAGGTGCATTCATATGTGCAAATAAGTTTTCTTAGATTGAAACACCATCTACTAAATATTATTGTTCCAATGCATTGTCATCAATCTTCTTATAGTTGTAATTGGAAAGGAAATGTCGTAATTTGTCCGAGGGCCACTTTGAAAGGAAGATTAGTCAACTTTAAGAAAAAGCTTACCGATATTTTCCATTTGGCATCCCATTCTAATAGGATTTAATGTTAAAAGTCCATTTAAATTTACATTGGAATGAATGCCTTTTCTTCTTTTCCTTCTATTTCCCTAGATAATAGTCTGCCATTGAAGGTTGCCTGGATTTTATATTAAAAACTTGGTAAGGTTATCTTTTGTCATTTAATTAGCTCTTGTGTTTTGTTGCTAAGTTGTCCTGAAACTGGCCTTAAACTTGCCTGAAATTGCTCTTTTCAACCTCCACTCCATATCTAGTGAATAGATAAAAAATGAAAATCTCTAAAACTGGTGTCTAAGTTGGTCCATTTTTCCTTACAACTCTAGCAACGAGAAGGAAAATGACAAAATTTGGTATGAATACAAAATTTTGTTATTTTACCTCAGTAAAGTATAATCAGGGCTTATGCTCTGGCACTATTACAGTAACTTTTTTTTCTTTTTGTGTTCAATATAGGAATAATTGTTTTACATCCAATGTGCTTTGGTTCCAAACTAAAATATAATTAATTTGTATATCTTTCTTGCACTGGAAAATAACAGAGACGAAGTTAGTCTGAAGCTAGTCCTATTCCAGATATAAAGACACCATATTTATTTACAGACAATACGATGTATAATACAAAGTTCCAATTATGGATTGTTATAAGAGTTCAAACACATATGTTAGTGTATTTACTTAGTTACAGTCACATTCATTTTGACTCATAAATGATTTTATATTGGAGGTTAGACAATTTTAATTTCAAGGTCTTTTCCCCATTTAACGACACTAGCGATAGAATTACTGATACAAAAGAGTTGCAAAAAGTTACAACCATTACAAAGTTTCTTCAAAAAAGGGGGGTTCTTCTTCATTGTCATTTATTTATTTTTCTATGATTTCAATGGGACCCCTCTTCCAATGAGAATACTTACAGATGTCTCGACATGTTTCCTAAATACATTTCCCGGAAAAAGATATAACAAAGTGCACACTCTTTGTTGTTTTGTTTCTTTTCTTTCTCTAATTTTCATAGCTAAAGTTATATGATTATTTTTCCCTCGTGCAATCCAATTAGTAATCAGATAATTTGTGTTATAATTGAAATATTTAATAAACAGAGTGCACACTTTTTTTTTATATTTCTTTTCTTATCATAATTTCCGTACCTAATGTGATATGATTCTTTTGCCCTCATTCAATTCATTCAGTGTTAATATAATATATGTGTTCTTCTATCAAAAAAAGTTTAGATACTAAAACATCTAGACTCCACAAGACATCATGTAAAACATCATTATTGCCTCTGTAGCAGTGGGGAAGCAGAAAGTTTCTCAGAGAAGCCAATGTCTTGAGGAGACGGCAGCTCCGCAGTGGGTAATTCTCTCACAGATTACGAAATGGAAAGCAACATTTTTAGCCATGTGAAGTGACTTGGATGACAGGAAAAGTAACTAATTTTGATGAGAAGCTACTTGAATTTGTTTTTATGTTGAGAATCCACAACTAAATTGGTAATAATTGGAAAAAATCTTTCAAACCTTTTACTTCCAGGGTCTTTCCTTGTTGAAAACTAGTTTGTATAGATTTCTCAATCCACATATTCAAAATTACAGACAATTAACATGAAATCGAATAATGCAATTCCACGATATAATTAGTAAGTAAAAAATTTGATTGTCCAACTTGAATGGATCGTGTCCACAAGTTTATTGAAGGTTAATCGTTTTACATTCTGGATTTTCAGGTCATTGATTGCCTCGTGATGAAATCTATGCGGAAATAGGCATTTTTTATTGTTCAAATTGTAAATTTTTTAAAATCGCTAAAAATATAATCGAAAACATAACACCTTCAAACTACACCCAATTTTTCCAGTCTAACTAAAATAAATTGATTTCTTCAAAGCAAAGTTCAATGTTGATTAAAAGGTTAAATGAGCTGCATTCTTGAGTTGATGTTGCCTGCACAGTTTTTTTGCAATCTCAATGAAAAAATTTGAGTTCTTGAAAGAAAATTTCTACCTTGGTTTAAAGGTTAAATGCACTGATTCTCGAGTTGATGCTGGCTGATGAAAGACATTCGAATCTCAAATTTAATGTGTAACATGTTGCCTGCACAATTTTTTTTCAATCTGAATGAAATAATTTGAGTTATTGAAAGTAAAGTTCTACCTTGGTTTAAAGGTTAATGTGATGATTCTCGAGTTGATGCCGCTGAAAGACATTCGAATCTCAAATTTAATGTGTAACATGCGATCAAAACAATTTACTAATGAATGCCTAATGAAAAAATAAATCCTTGGGAAGGGAAAAAGGTCATAACATTTGATATATTTTGTTTTAGTTATAATACTAGGGGTGGTCCACAAACAAATTCTTGATTGAATCTTATATCATTTAGTCGTGATTGGATCTCATATCATTTTATTTGATATAGTTAAAGAATTGAGAGGATTTATAAATTCTTGATTAAATTTTATATTATTTTATTTGAAGAAATTAAAAGAAATTAGTTAGCTTGGTTTCACAAAATAAATTTTCTAGGTTGTGGATTAGTAATGAATGAATTTGCAGACATAATTTAATAATTGATGGTTTTACAATTAGCAATTCTGTACAATGTCTCTTTGAAAGTTTGGGTTTCACAGAACTAAGTCAAATAGAAGGATTTCATCTAGATTTAGAGTAAGATATTCTTCTTTATATGGTCTTTCTATAGCTATCATCTTAAAGCAATAGTTATTGGCAATGCTAGGAACATTTCCACCTATTGGCAATGTCAGGGACATTGCCACCTGGTGGCTCTTGTTTCAATTTTTATCACCACCCAATATGTGTAAAAAGAATACTCTAATCAAACAACATAGGATACTATGTCAAATCTAAACTTAAATGTAGTTGTGGAAGGTGATGGTTACAATACAACATTAACATAATAAACTAGCAAATGTCCCCAAAGGTGCAAAGGAACATTAACATAAACAACAAAGATAAAGTGCTAAGCAAGTATGTACATTCCCTTTAACTTCAAAGTCTTCTTTTTTCTAAAGTGAGAGGATTTATATTTTGTGTCTTATTTTTTCTAAAGTTTGAAGACTGATATTTTGGTAATTTTTATTATTATTAATGAATGATGTGATATATTTATATTTTCTTGCCTATGAACATGTGACTAGGTATCCACCCACTTAACATCTTTGTTACCTTCATTTTCATAATTTGGATTTTTATCACCACCCAACATATGAAGAGGTACCCACCCACTTAGCATTGTCTAGTAATAATTTTGATTTTATCATGCCCAACATGTGAAGAAAGAATACTCTGATCAAACAACATAGGATACTATGTTAAATATAAACTTAGATGTAGTTGTGGAAGGTGATTGTTACATTATAACATTAACATAATAAATTAGCAAATGTCCCCAAAGGTGCAAAGGAACATTAACATAAACAACAAAGATAAAGTGTTAAGCAGGTATGTACATTCCCTTTTAAATGAAAGTGTTAGGCAAGTATAGACGGTATGCCCATTAAAAACCAAGTTTGAACTCATAACCATGTGCATTGCATGACCTTTAACACCCAAGAAAACTTAAGCTATACAACAAGCATACGGATAGAAAATATATTCTTAATTATATTGAACCTATACTTGCAATGTAAAAGGCATATCTAACATGGTTCTACTTGTCCCTTTATGAGAACGGGACATGACTTTTAAGAGAACGAAGCATGACCTTGTTGAATGTGGAGGGATTTAAACAATTATTATGGACATGCAAATGAACACCATATGTATAGTGAAATAATAATAAGAGAGTACAAGTTTTTCATATATACAAGTTAATCTATGGTGTCATGCCATTTAAGATCCAACTTTGGAAGTATATGTTTATTTCGGTGTAGCCAATCTTCTCTTATCCGTGTTAATGTCCCTTTCATAGATATGAATAATGTGTTTTAAAAGTACCTTTAATTTAGAAAGCAACTCAACACTTGGTTGCATGTGATAAATAGGATTGTTGGGAGAAGGTAAAACTATGGTTTCTATGTCTCGTATAGCTTTTTGTTGTTCTTATATTTTTCAACAATAATTATACAACTTACAAAGATATTGCATATCCATCTTTGTTTATTAAAATAAATTAATGAATGATGTGACAATTAACCACCACTCCATATGGTTCTAATAGATACTTTTATTTTTCTGCTCACAGAGCTGTGATGAGGTACACTCCACTCAATACCATCCACTTCTTTTTCACAATTAATATTCATGATATTTTTCTTCTTATGGCCGACCAAAATGGTAGGAAGAGCCACGAGTCACGAGACTCACAACTACACTAAACACAGTTAAGTGCATAGTTAAGAATTTTTATTATACTTAAATGAAATTTCAGATTTAAAATTATAGTTTTATTTGATTAGTGAAATTTTTTATGATAGAACTGGATTTCACATTATAATTTCATTTTGAAATTTTTATGAATTATTTTTAATTTTTAATTTATTATTAAAAAATAATATAATGAAATCTTTTGAAAAAAATTGTACATCAAAATTAAATTAATTTTTTTTAAATATATTTACTTATAACACTTAAGTCATATACTTATAAATGATATAATATAATATTTCAAATTAACAATCTAGTGTATAAGCTTTGTCATCACATTTTTTTGTTTTAATGACTCATCGACATACATCAAAGTTTTCTTTATTTAAAGTTGCAGAATTTTATATTTTGTCCATCCATCTCTAATTAGTGATGTGATGTTTTGGTGCCTCACCTACACATATCAAAGTCTTATTTTTTTCTAAAGTTTAGGGATTGATATTTTGATAATTTCTAATGAATGATGTGTTATGTTTCCATTTTCTTATATGTGAAGAGTTACCCACCCACTTAACATTGACTAGTACTTTCATTTTATAATTTTGTTTTTTATCACTGCCCAACATGTGAAGAGGTACCTTCCCACTTAACATGTCCAATACTTTCATTTTCATAATTTTTATTTTTATCACCGCCTAATATGTGAAGAGAGAATACTCCAATCAAACACCATAGGACACTCTATTAAATCTAGACTCGGATGTAGTTCTGGAAGGTGATGGTTACAACACAACACTAGCATATGAAACTAGCAATTGTCCCCAAAGGTGCAAAGGAACATTGACATAAACAACAAAGATAAAGTGCTAGGTAAGTATGCACATTCGCTTTTAAATGAAAGTGTTAGGAAAGTATGAACGGTTTGCCCATTAAAATCCCAGTTTGAACTCATATCCTTGTGCATTGCATGACCTTTAACACCTAAGAAATCTAAAGCTATGCAACAAGCATACGGATAGATATTGAACCTATACTTGCAATGTAAAAAGCACATTCAACATGGTTCTACTTGTTCCTATATGAGAACGAGACATGACTTTTAAGAGAACAAAACATGACCTTGTTGACTATGGAGGGATTTAAACAATTATTATGGACATGTGCAGATGAGCATCATATGTACAATGAAATATTGCAAAGCAACTTCGACGAGTATAACAAGAGAGTACAACTTTTTCATATATACAAGTTAAACTAAGGCATCACGTCATTTAAGATCCAACTTTTGAAGCATATGTTTATTCCCGTGTAGCCAATCTTCTCTTATCAGTGTTAATGTGTCTCTTTCATGGATATGAATAATGTGTTTTAGAATACCTTTAATTTAGAAAGAACTCAACAATTGGTTGCATGTGATAAATAAGATTAGTGGGAGATGGTAAAAAAATTGGTTTCTATGTCTCGTATAGCTTCTTGTTGTTCTTGTATTTGTCAACAATAGTTGTAAAACGTGGAAAAATATTGTATATCCATATTTGTTGATTAAAATAAATAAATGAAAAAAAACACTATTAAATTATTTTCATGCCAAAAGTAGAACAGAGAAATTAGAATGTATAGTGATGTTGAGTAAGACATTCATTTTTGTAATAAAAATGCTATGGTAATAGACCAAAAAATATTGCATGTAATTCGAGAAATTGGTAACAATGTAAATGAAAGTACAATGCAAGTATATTAGATAGATGAGTGTATCTAAAAAAATGAAATTGTTATACAAAAGAAAATGAATAACGTGATGTGAAATGCTATGATTTGCTTACATGTTTTGCTCCTATTTTTTATAGTAAGTATGAGGTTTGCTCATCAAAGCACAAAGAGTCCTCTTAAAAACTATGGAACTAATATATATGATTTTAAAAGATTATATTTTGAGATTCGGAGGGGGGTTTCTTGAGAAAAATTACGCAAGCTAAGGATTCAACCCAAAGAAGTGAAGGTTTCCCTCCATGATGGTCATTGAATGAAGCATGTAAGGACATGTAAGGTTTGGATTGGGCTTTGGAGGTTATAGAATGGATATTTCACTAGCCTCTTGGGGAAGTGTTGGAGGAGGCCATGCATCTTAGATGGTAACCAAATCATAGTTAAATTATAGATTTTTTTATGATGCAGTTGCAGTCGAATTGATCATGTGTTAGGTTGTTGAATGTGAGGAGGATGGAATTTCCTAGCCTTATAGGAGGTGTTTCATTGCCTGGGTTAGGTTCTTGGGAGGAACTGCAACATATGTGGTTATCGTAGGTGGAGGTTCTGCCATCTTGGAGGAAAAGGGAGGTTCCTCAGGGCCATTCAATAAGGGAAGAAGCATTGCATATAGGCTAGTTTTGTATCTCTCACAATTAATTTCCCCTTCCTTTGGATTCGGGAGGGTGTGTAACTAATGAGGGATTTCAATCTCTATGGATACTTTTGTGGAAGCAAGACTACACTCTCCAAGATGCATGGTTTTCTCAATGAGGTTTGGGGTTGCTTAGTTTCTAGCAAGGTCAAATTTACCTCTTTGAAAAGGGGCCTTCTTTATTTTTGCTAATTTGAAGGATCATATCGCAGTCCTATTGCCTGGCTCTTGGTGTTTGGGAAAGGTAGGCTTGGTTCTCTTTCCTTCGACAGAGCATTTCAACTCTTCTTATGCCTTTTGTGATCTCCAACTTTTATGGGTTCATTAAAATTTTAATTAAAAAATATTTACTTATAACACTTAAGTCATTTACTTATAAATGATATAATATAATATTTCAAATCAACTATTTAGCATATAAGCTTTTCTATCACATTTTTTGTTTTGATGACTCACCAACACATATCAAAGTCTTATTTTTTTCCAAACCTTGGGAATTTGATATTTTGTCCATCCATCTCTAATTAGTGATGTGATGTGATGTTTTGGTGCCTCACCTACACATATTAAATTCTTATTTTTTCTAAAGTTTGGGGATTGATATTTTGGTAATTTCTAATGAATGATGTGATATGTTTTCATTTTCTTTCCTAAAATCATGTGAAGAGGTACCCACCCACTTAACATCCTCCAGTACTTTCATTTTCATAATTTTGATTTTTATCACTGCTCAACATGTGAAGAGGTGTCCACCCACTTAACATTGTACAGTACTTTCATTTTCGTAATTTTAGTTGTTATCCATGCCCAACATGTGAAGGGAGAATACTCCAATCAAACACCATAAGACACCTTTTCAAATCTGGACTTGGATGTAGTTGTGGAAGGCGATGGTTACAATACAACATTAACATAATAAACTAGTAGTTTCCCCAAAGGTGCAAAGGACCATTGACATAAACAACAAACATAAAGTTCTAGGAAAGTATGCACATTCCCTTTTGAATGAAGGTGTTAGGAAAGCATAGATGGTATGCCCATCAAAAGCCTAGTTTGAACTCGTAACCTTGTGCATTTCATGGCCTTTAACACCCAAGAAAACTTAAGCTATGAAACACACATAAGGATATATTTAAAATATAATATCTTCATTATATTGAACCTATACTTGCAATATAAAATCATATCCATTATGGTTCTACTTGTCCCTATAAGAGAATGGAACATGAATTTTAAGAGAATGAAACATGACCTTGTTGACTATGGAGGGATTTAAATAGTTATTATGGAGATGTAAATGAACATTATATGTACAATGAAATATTGCAAAGCAAGTTTGATGAGTATAACAAGAGAGTACAAGTTTTTCATATATACAAGTTAATCTATGGCATCACGCCATTTAAGATCCAACTTTGGAAGTGGAAGTTTATTCCGGTGCAGATAATCTTCTCTTATCGGTGTTAATGTGTCTATTTCATGGACATGAATAATATGTTTTAGAAGTACCTTTAATTTAGAAAGCAACTCAACAGTTGGTTGCATGTGATAAATAGGATCGGTTGGAGATGGTAAAATATGGTTTCTATGTCACGTATAGTTTCTTGTTGTTCTTGTATTTTTTGACAATAGTTGTACAATGTGGAAAGATATTGCATATCCATCTTTGTTGATTAAAAGAAATAATTGAAAAACAACACTATTAACTAATTTTCATCTCAAAAGAAGAACTAAGAATGTATAGTGATGTTGCATACACCATTCATTTGTGTAATAATAATATTATGGTAATAGACAAAAAATAGAGCATGTAATTGGAGAAATTGGTAATAATGTAAATGAAAGTATAATGCACGTAAATTAGATAGACGAGTGTATATAAAAAATGAAATTGTTATACAAAATAAAATGAATAGTGTGACGTGAAATTTTGTGAAATTGCTTACATGGTTTGCTCATATTTTTTATATTAAGTATGAGGTTTTCTCATAATAATGCAAAGAGTCCTCTTAAAAACTATGGAACTAATATTAAGTTCAAGGAAGAAGATAAGACTCTGTGTGTCACGTGTGTGTGTGTGTGTGTGTGTGTGAGAGAGAGAGAGAGAGAGAGAGAGAGAGAGAGAGAGAGAGAGAGAGAGAGAGAGAGAGAGAGAAATTGTATAAGATTAGATTTGAAGATTTGAAGGAGGGTTTCTTGAGAAAAACCGCACGAGCTAAGGATTCAACCAACAGAAGTGAGGGTTTCCCTCGATGATGGTCATTGAATGAAGCATGGAAGTATTTGTAAGGTTTGGATTGGGATTTGGAGGCTTTAGAATGGATATTTCACCAGCCACTTGGGGAAGTGTTACAGGTGGCTATGCATCCTAGAGGGTAACCAAATAGGGTTCAATTACATATTCTTTTTTATAAGACAGTTGTGGTTGAATTGATCATGTGTCAGGTTGTTGAATGAGAGGAGGATGGATTTTCCTAGCGTTCTAGGAAGTGTTTCATTACCTAGGGATAGGGTTTCAGGAGGAACTGTGGCAGATGTGGTTGTCATAGGTGGAGGGTCTTCCATCTTGGAGGAAAAGGGAGGTTCCTCAGGGCCATTTAATAAGGGAAGAAGCATTGCATATAGGATAGATATGGATCTATCATGATTAATTTCCACTTTTATTGGATTTTGGAGGGTGTGTAACTCATGAGGGATTGCACCATATATGGATACTTTTTTGGAAGCAATACTGCATTCTCCAAGATGCATGGTTGGCTCAATGGGGTTTGGATTTTCCTAGTTTCTAGCAAGATCAAATTTGACCCTTTGAAAAGGTGTTTCTTCTCCTTTATTTTTTATAATTTGAAGAATCATATTATAGTCCTATTGACCATCCCTTGGTTTTTTCACAAAGTAGGGTTGGTTTTATTTCCTTGGATAGAGCATTTCAACTCTTCTTATGCCTTTTTTGATATCCATGTTTTATGGGTTCATTTAGTTGGATTCCCCCTCATAGTTTCTATTCGAAGGTGCTGAGGGCCATTCGCAATATCTTAGATGAATTTCAAAAGGATTCTAAGGAAACCCTAGCTAAGGAAAGATTCCCTCATATTTTAGTCCTTATGCAAACGAATAAAGGACTTCCTAATAAGATAAATCTGATTTTTGGGGGTAAGAAGTGGGTTCAAGATCTTAATTATAAGAAGTTACCTTTTTGCTATAGATTTTGACACCATGTCAGACACATTCTTAGTGAATTTCCTAGGAGGTTTCTCACATACAAAAAGAGGAGGGTTGTGGATCCATCTACTTCTTATGTGAAGGATAAGTCTCTTTCAACAAAAGAGGGGGATTCAATGGTTGTGGAAGATGGTGTCTTGAATAAGGAGTCTTTATTTTGTATTGGATTTGTTGACATTCTTATCCCAGGTGTAAATGTGCCCATAGTAGATGATCTTAGGGACATTTCTTATTCTATTTCACTTATCTATCCTCTGTCATTTGTTGGGCCTCTAGATGATTCAATTGGTTCTATGATTGAACATTTAGCTGGGCATGTGGAGTAAGCTTTGGCTCTGCCTCCTTTATTTACTTCATCATAATTAGGTCATGGGGTTGATGGTAGCATGGTGGCCATTTTGGACCCATTGATGGTTTTCAAGGTAGTGGAGTCTCTTATTCCTTCTCTAGTTGGGCATTTGGAATTGGGGGTAACATCAGTAGTGGGTGATCCTTGTCTAATTTTTCCTTTGGAGTATACAAAGAGTCTTTCTCTTGATGACCAAAAGGTTGTTGTGGTGGATCAAGATATTAGTATGGGATCATGGTGGAGTATCCTCCAACAGATTATTTCTTGCATCCAATTGGTGTGACCACTCACTCTCTTCAATCTTAATCAGGGCATTTGGAGACTTCACCCTCCCACATTTCTTCTGAGGACTTTTCAGTCTTGCATCCTTGTCAAGAATTCTTCGCATCTTCACTAACTATCTTTCACTCTCTTGATAGCATAGTGGATCACATAGATTCCAGTGACAACTCTATCCCTTCTCTTACTAATTCAATCTCTTTTCCTTCTTTGGATTCAACTACTTCTCTACTTTGTGGTTCGGGTCTTCCTAGGGGTTGTAAGAATAAGTATTCTATTACTTTGGTTCATAATTATCTGTCAAGTTCTTGAACTCATGGAACACTTTTAAGTAAGTTTAATCCTTTGTATTAGATCCTCCACTCTGGTGGAGGCTTTGTTGTTGGTCCTTGGCCTTCTTTTTGGTACCTTGGAGCCCTAGGGGCATGTCTATCTTTTGTAAGATCCTTTTGATTCTAGTAATTGTTAGTTGATGTGACATTACCAGTTTTTCATTCGTGGGGAGGTATCAATCACTAAGTGGGTTTGATACATCAAAATAGTCCTAAATCCCTGCAAGCAATGGTGAAATCTCCTTCATTGGATCGATATGTCTACATTTCTCATGCAATATTATTTGAATCAATAGAACAAGCATGATTTTTTTCTCTAAAAAAATGATTGCAACAGATGTTGTGAAGTTGCTTACATGTTTTGATCCTATTTTTAATATTAAGTATGAGGTTTGCTTATCAAAACACAAAGAGTCCTCTTAAAAACTATGGAACTAATTTTAAGCTCAAAGGAAGAAGATAAAACTATATATATATATATATATGATTGTAAAAATTGTGTGTGTGTTTAAAATATGTTGAGATGGTACTGTGTGTGTGTGTTTTTAAATTATGTTGAGTTTGTACTTAATATTGATTTGACATAATATAAAAGATAATGAGGTATTATAAAAGAGATTGACTTAAAATACTCAAAACAAGATCATCTACATAGAGTGTATTTGCATCATGTGTCAAGACACTATAAATTATATCCAAAACGTATGTACTAGAGATATTGTAATACCCCCAGTTTGACCCTTGTAATATATTGAACCAGATTATGTAAAAATGATGTAAATGTGCTAGTATCGATTCCTAGTGTGGAGGTCAAGGCCAAGGCCCGACTAGTGAATGTCTAGGCATGTATGAAACAAATATTTCTATATGGACCATGTACTAGTTGGCTTGTCATGATGATGCAAAATCTAGGTAAATATTATGTTAGAAAATAATATTTATTGTCCAAGATAGTTGTGTAATGAGCATTAGAGGGGCTATGATTCCACTAGAGGGGAAGAGGAAAGGAGGCCTATGGGATATCAAATCTTCTATTTCCAAGTGTAAACCTTAGAACTTTCCTAATTTCTTGCATTTCCTTAAATAAGCCAATTATTTCCTTTTTATTGTTTTATCCAATCACTGAATGCATGGGTGATATTGGTGAGGAAAGTCATCTCATGTAGTAATATACTTCTATGAATGATGTAAGAGTCATCTCTTCTATGTTTAGAAGCTATGTAATACTTTGTCTTTTCCACCATTATCTCATATTTTTGGAGTCTACCATCCATTATTCATTATGCAAATTTTACACTACATAGATTTCTTGATTTTGTTGTTCATTACAAATGACCAAACTGTGCATACCCAGAAATTCGAATTTGGAAACAAAGATGAAACTTTTAGGGAAAAAGAAATTGACGTAGGTAAGCATAGAGGTTGGGAAAGCTAGGGACCTTTACCCTTTGAGTTTTTCTACTCAGAGATGCTTGAGAATCCACGAATCAGTGGTATAGGAGGTTCTCCGACAACATACAACATATGATTGGAATCTTATTGTACACATTGGTAAGCATTGTAAGGGTTGGATTTCTTGAGATAATTGTGGATTATTGAAGGGGAATTCCTTCCTTGTATTGTATAGGGAAGTTGGTGTAATGTCCCCTATTTTGACCCTTGTAATATTTTGGGCTATAATATAAATAATGTATGCATACTATGTATGATTCCTAGCGTGGAGCTCAAGGCCAAGGCCCCGCTAGTGAACGCTCGATCTATAAGAGGCAAGTATTTGAAATTATGCTACCAATGTGCTAGTGAACCATGGGAATTGTAAATATGTATTTTAATATAAAAGCCCATAACTAGCTATGCAATGCAACAAGAGATGGGGGCATGATGTTACAAGGAAATTGGGAAGGAAATATTCAAACCCTTGAGCCAATCAAGTCAAGCCAAGTGTCAATGAGAGAACCCATGAACCCTCAACTACCCATGTTGACTTTTGTACCCAATCATTGATTTCTCCCAATAGTTGGTTGAGGTAGTTAATGCCTTGGGGAATGGGAGGTATGGGAGGTATGGCTGTCCAAATTCGAGTATGGGTAAGCCACCCTGCATGGAAATTCATGTTTGGCTTCTTGGGCAAGAAAAGACCCATGAATTTCTCCCCAAGCCATTACCCATCAACCCACTTTGCCCTCTCACAAGTTGGGAGTTACCTGGGCGTTTTCCTCACTGGTTTTACTGTGTTTACCTTCATTTTCCTAACTGGGAAGGGCGTTTTTGTTGTGTCTAACATTGGAGAAAAGAGTAAACGATTTTGGGGTTTTTAGAGGCTATTTTGGCCACTGTATGCTCATACATCTGTGGGGAAATCGGTTTTCTTCCCTGGGGTTGGATTCCTCTTCCCACAATCGATTTTTGGTGTGCCTACGTTTTGGGAAAACCCCTGTCCATCTAGTTCCTAAGTCCCACTGCTGAAAGTGTGATCCAGAGCCCATATCTGAGTTTGGTGTACAAGAGAATGCTGGGGTTGAGATGGGTATCCATTGCTTTGGCTGAGCTAAGCTTGAGAGTTCCCTTTTTCTTGTAGATATCATGCCTAGCTCGGGGGTGGTCTCTGAGTGCTGAAAGAATACAGGCTGGGCAGAGACCTATGGTTGGGAGGAACGTTGCAGCGACATAGCTAGTTGTTTGGGTCAATTGCATAACAAAGATAAGTGTTTTATATCTATGTGTTTTACCTTTGCAGTGTTTAAATTAATGACTGTTATTGATATATTGAATGCATATGAAAACATGTGTGTGGATGATTTTATTTCTGCTGTGCATATTTGTTTAATTTACATCTGCACACATTTGTTTTTAACTATATGCATCTAATGAATTGGTTGAGTTTTATGAAAATGCCCATAGAATGGCATCAGGTTCCCTTCCTTGCATTGGATCCAAGGGTGGGGACATTACATTTGGAAGGAGTTCCATGGCTATGATGTCTGAGTGATACTCCTGTAGAGATCTAGATGAGCATTTGGCCGAGCAATGAGAGTAGAAGGGGTTGTGGGTTGAGAGAGAGAAGCCTGTAGGTGTTCCCTTCACCTTGGTGACCTCATATTCCAGCTTGGGGGTGGCCTCTCAGTAGAAATATTATATGCTAGACAGAGTGCCTATGGTTGGATGGAAAATCACTCTTACACAACCAGTTCCTTGGATCTTCTTTGTTTAAAGAAAGGTATTATCTTTGTATTTGAATGTGCAATGATTTTATTTTATGCATGTGATGAATATGTTGTATATGCATGATGTGTGTGTGTTTGGATAGAGTTTAATTGTGTTGTGTTTTTATTTATGCATATGCACATGCATTTTATTGTTTACGATTTCGTATTATGCCCATGGGACAAAATTATAAAGCCCATAATTTGTAAATATCCCTTCCGTTGGTTAAATTGATGGATTAGGATGTAACAAATTGGTTTCAACACCAAGGATGTATGGTCTAGAATACAAAGTCACAGGCAGAAAAATCAAAGTTGCACTGGAAGTGTTGACAAACATTTTTATAAAAATAGTGGGTTTAATTAACATATTGTATTTTAATGGATCCCATATTGAGTTAAATCAATGTTCTACCATTAGGAATGGTAGATTGGATGAAGAAATTTGGGAAAAATTTAAGAATTCACAAAGCTATCAATGAAATAAATTTAAGTTTTGTTTTGTAACAAAGGTATTTTTGGAATTGAGGAAATATAAATTTTGTTTATGTTTTAATATGTGAAAATTTTGGAAAATTTGAGATGGACCCCACCCATGCCATGTGATTGTGGACACTGGGTATTACATGGACCAACTACATCAGATGAATGTGCATATAACCCGATGTCAAATTTGTCTGAATTTTGACAACAAATGAATGTGCAGATAACACAAGTATATTTGAACCGAAAATACGATGACAAATTTGTCTGAATTTGAACAACAATCCATGTAAAATTCAACAAATATGTTTTTTCTTAAATGTTGGTGAAACTTCATCGGATATACGACATCCAAAAATAGCTATCGGATATTCGACAGAAGGTCATCGCATAACCTACGTATGATTTTTAGCAATTTAGTTGGCTATGTGTTGAATATCCAACAGCTATGATGTCGAAAATGCGACAGAAGGCCATCGAATAACCTATGTATGATTTTTAGCAATTTAGTTGGCTACGTGTCGAATATGACACATAGGACGTTGAAAATGTGATAGAAGGGATGTTGAAAATTCTACACCTATAGCATTAGAATCCAACATCAATGTCCATCGGAGCTCGTTGGATTACTAACCACGTTTGTCTTTGGAGGTGCAACATGGTTTCAGAGCACTATATGTGCACGTAGGAAATCCAATGACTATAAAGGATTTAAAAAAAAATAAAATTATAGAAATGCCGATTAGAAATCATTTTGGGGGTAGTAATATATTTTTGAGGTCTAGACGATTGTGCTTCGAGGTGCATGTGAGGTTGGAATGGAAAAGATTGGCCTTGAGGTGAGTACAGAGACTACTAGTTTTGCATTGGCCAACCTTGTTGGTTAAAGGGATATTAATTGGCAAGAATCGACAATTGATATCCCTCTAACCAACAAGGTTGGCCAATGCAAAAATAGTAGTGTCAGTACTCACCTCAAGCACAATATTTTCCATTCCAACCTCACATGCAACCCCAAGTGTTATTAGTCAAAATGTCACTGCACTGTCATTCACATAAAAGGACTTTATGGATTGAAGAGCCTTATTGGCTATAGATGCACATGACCTTAATCATGCAACATTTTCTCCAATTTATCCATTTTTGTGATACATTTTAGGACATAACCACGACTCTTACAATTTTCATCTTGCGGGTCACTCGTTGGTGCTCCACTGACCACTTGCGGTTTTCCCAAAAAAAATTGCACCCACTACTTACTGGCAAAAGACTCGTGGGTCACCCGCTGGTTGTCAAGTTTCACACCCATGGGTACCTTCTAAAATCATGAAAAAAATAAAATAAAAATTGAATTAAAGATAGTTATGGTAGTTCTTCTAACTACCATACCTTCCCTAACCACTTATCTCTCAAACCTATCTTCTGAAAATCTATTATAAATACAAGGGGAAGGCTATATGAAGGGAGGAGAACCATTTGTGTATTGAAATGCTGGAGAAATATCTGTAGAAGGAGAGGAGAAAGAGCCCAGGACCATGTTTCAATAGTGCTTGTTGCAGAATTAGGTATAACTTACTGTCATTTATATGATTAATACAAGAGATTATCGTTTCCCATAAACTATCTTGTCTATTTCATGAATTAAATCTAGTGAATCTGTCATATTTCCTTTATATATGAGTTTCACATTGGATTTTTTATGTCTATGTAGTCAAATGTTTTGAGAAAGGTATATTCTATTTTGTAGGATTCTTTACTTGGGATTGCAGATCAAAGACTAAGAGTTTCAAGCTTGGATCGAACTTCGTATATCCAAGGTACTTTCACTTAAATTGTAACCCTAGTTCTTCTTCTTTAAAGAAAGTTCTTGTGATATTCTTTCCTATTAATTAGATTTTGTAATACCTCAATAGTATGTTGGTGACCTCTATAAATTTCCTAGTCATACGTTAAAATTTGGAACAACAGAACTAGCGACTCCTCTGGGGAGTTTTTATGTTTCTCTGGGAGTCCTTGTGTAGTCTTTTCTTTAGTCAGAGTCAGTTCTTGAGTTCTCTGGAAGGGTTTGCAGGGGATACATACCCTTTTTTAAGACTTAGACTTGGTCCTTTTTAAAGTTTTTATTCTTTTTTTATTATTACTATTTTGAAGCAGACCCACGACCTACATATATATATACAGTCACGAGTTCCCCTGTTACCCGCGAGTTGCCTATGTTGCACCGAGTCACCCACAAGTTGCTATACTTACAGTCGCGGGTACCTCTGTAGTTTTGATTTTCCTCCTAGGGTTGAACTCTGTGGTATTTTCTTTGATTTCTTATGAAGTTTTTTGCTTTTAACTGGATCATTCTAGCTTGTTGTTATTCTGTTTTTGAGTCTTTTTACTCTTCCTTGAGATCTTTTTGGTCTCCTTTTACTTGTTGTGGGTGTGCATATGTCTTTCGAGTTCAAGTTTTTTTTGGTAGACACTTGGAGTGATCATTTATGATCCCTGACCTAATTGAAAGCAGTATGATATCTTGAAAAAGAGTAATTGTTTTCTTCTTCTTGTCGGTTGGTTTTGAAGTATCCTTATTCCAAGTTAGTTACTTCTTTGTCTTGATTGTGGTAACTATTTGAGATTGTTATTTTTAGATTTCTTTGAGGGTATTTTTTTGTTTCTTATAGGGTCAGGTACAATTTATATACACTTAAGCATTCATAGTGTTTTTACTTGTTCATATTTACTTTTTCTTCTCTTGTTTAAAAAGAAAATTGCAAAAAAAGAACAAGTATTTTTTCCCTTAGCAAGAGAATTTGTTTCTTTTAAAAAATAGTAATAGTTACATGCACTAATTTTTTGAAAAGAAAAGAAAAGAAAATTGAATTTTACTTAGGTTTACTTTATCAACATTTTGGCTTTAGAAATATATAAGTGAAAAGAGAAAAATAAGTAAAAGCATTTGCACATCTTATTACACATTTTTGCTTTTCTATTTTTAGTCATAACCAATTCACGCACACATACACTACCTTTGAGTAACAATAGCCCTAAAAAAAATTTAAATCTAAATTTTAGTAGTAACTTTTCTTTTTTAGGATCTTACATGAACTAGCTTAGGTTAGTGCTTTGGATTAGGTTGATTAAACTATCCAAAGCAGTTGCTTTGGATTAGGTTGATTAAAATATCCAAAGCAGTTAAACTCAAATCGTAGTGGCCTGTCATTAGGTAAATCCACCTCTGTAGTGTGATACCCCATTTTGACCCTTGTGATATTTTGGCTTTTAATATAAATAATGTATACACGTGATGTATGTTTTCCCTAGTGAGGAGCTCAAGGCCAAGGCCTTGCTAATGGATGCTTGGATTTTATTTAAAAAGGCAAGTATTTGATATTATGTTGGCCATGTGCTATTTAAGCCATAGAAATTGCAAAATGCTGTAAATAAATATTTATCATGCAATAAAAATACAAAAGAAAATGGCTATGGGAGAAACCAATGAAAAGGGGACATGTGTATCCACTAGGGAGAGGCTCGGGGGTTGTGGGATCGTGGACAACAAGATCAGTTCCAAACGTTACACAACCAGCAGGAAAATCAAACAGGAAGGGGAACGATTCTGGAAGAAACCAAGTTGACAGAGTGTCCAGAACGCACAAGAATGTTGATTGTGAAAGGAAAACTGAAGGGGGAACCCTCAATAAAAGCGTAGAGAGAGGAAGATGCTAGGACTTTTGATCAGAAAATAAATAAAGGATGCAGATCTAAAACAATTGAGAAGAAGTGATGGGACAGAGTGACTTTGGAAATAGAAGCCGAGAAAATCCATGTGTGGATGACAAACTGAGAGAAAGAACAGAGGTTGGATCTGCTTGATAAGCCTAGTGAAGGATAAAGTCTCATGGAGTTGTCATCTTAGACCTTTCTATGCCCACCCTGAAGAACACTAGAGGAAAGGGGCACCTGAGGGACTGTGTAGCAGATGTAGTGCTCTGGTTTTTTTACAGCAGAGCACTATGTAAAATTTCAGGTTTAATTTTCTACGTTTTAACTTTATCAGTTTATGGAAGTAAATTTCTAAGAATTACTATGTGCCTAAATAATATTTAGTGTACTGTAGTGTTTTCACTAACCTTACATTCGTAATTTAAATAAAACAACATATCGTTATTTTCTTTTCAACAATCATATTCCAGCATAAGAATAGGTTTCACAACTTAGTAAATCAGTAAATAGCAAGTTATGCATGTTTTACAGTAAGATTTTAGCATAATAATCAAATAACGTAAATGACAAGGAAATTACCTGATGCTGATGCTAACCGTAGGTTGTAGTAGGTTGTATAACCTCTTAGACAGCCAAACTGAAGTGTCCACCCTACCGACCAGCTATTATCTTGCTGGCCCTTGGAAATCAAAGGATTTCCAAGCCCCTGAGCCCACAATCTGATAATCCCGAGAGCAGTGTTCCCTCTGTTCTCAAAACCTTTCTGTTCTCCAAACTTTCTGTTCTCCCCACTTCTTTCTTCCCCAAAACCAAAAACCTCCCCAACCTTCAACCTTCTCCCCCTCTATATACATGTCCATCCTCGAGAAGACCTTGGGCTTACTCCACCGCCCCAAACTCCCCCTCTCGAGCCCCTCAAACCTTTACTCCTTTCCCTAGTTCATTCATCCACGTCTCATTATAAAAATGTATAATTAATTACTCTTATGGAAAATTCATTTGGTTTTGGATTGACGGTCGTAATTATTTATTACAGTGGGAATTATCACCCAAATGTTATCCATTCGGGACAAGGTCTATTAATTACAAGTCTTTTCACTAAACCTTGTATTTATTGTTATTAAGGTTTTCAATAAAATATTATATAATTAGTTGCCCCTTTTCAACTTGGACATGATGTGTCTTAATGGTCCACCTTATCCGTCGAGACCACTTATCTTGAGGTTTAAATTCCAAGATTAACATCGAATAATTAAATAACCATTTTCCATCACATCACGTTCATTCCAAAAATGATTATCCTATTATGGCTAACTTTTGAAATGGAAATAATCACACAATATTAATTTATAAATCAATATTTTAAATCTTACTTATATTGCAATTGTTACGATAGGGATATAAATGTTGTTGGAATATTATTAATTAATTAATAATAATAATTAGATCACCATTTATTAATTAATAATAATAATTAAATCACCATTTAACAATAATAAAAGGTGAATTAATCATAGTATTCTTAATTATGTGTTTATCACATGAGTACCCTATCCTCAACATAGCATCCTTGTTCTTATAAACAACGCACTTGTGAGGGCTTAAACAATTTTACTAATTAATTAGACACTATCATTACCCTATTCACAACAGTTCTCCTATGACAATGTTAACTGACGACACTTGTCTTAGTTTATTATTACAATGTTTTCATATAATTACTAATTCACTTATTTACACATTGACAACCTAACCATTCATTACCTAAGTTGATTGATGTATCCTTAACTGAGTTATCTATGACATTTATACTACTATTCAAGCATGACAAGTATGTTATACACCAGTAATATTGTACACGTACAAGGTGTGCATGCATGGCCAGTGTATGCACATGTCGGATGTGTACTATAAACAAACCCCATTCCGCTTATGCATACTTGCTAACTAATAATAGTATCTACCCCCATGCAGAAGAGCAAGCATAATATATAGTATAATTACTTTAACATCCTCGGTTATTTAACAGTTAACCCTTTACGATTTAACATCATTGTCTTTATGTTTACATTAGTTTAATCAATCAAGTACAGGAAGGGTGCCTACTTCCACTAACTTGGAATCAAGGAATACTAAACCCCCAACAGTACTAACTAACACATCCTCCCATCATAACCTATGTCCAGCATCCTCCCTATCCTCCCTCTGCTAGTACAACAGTGGATGTCGGACTCACCGATCTGACCACATAGAACTTGAGAGCGATAGCGTCGGCTGAACAGCGGACCTATCCTCCCCTAGCAGGCATCCGACCATCGTCATCACAACAACATGGGGAGCGTGTCTCAGCACGGCCCTCCCACAACCTTGGGTCTCATGGAAACATAGGGTGGGAAACACATCCATCCCTCTCAACATACTGGGCCTACGCCCTTATCAACTCATACTTGCTGCTATCGGGATTATCAGTTTGTGTTATCGTATCCTCATTTTGGCTGCTAAGGTTTGCTGTATGAACATGTTTTTCCTTTCCAATATATATCAGATCAAGTAACTGGCTATCCCATAGCCCTTGTGTCCTGTAGGTTAGTATTTTGCAAAATATAATTTATAGAAAGCATTTTCCATTGATCGCCAATTGATCCATGTTATCATTTTATTTCATGTAACCTTTCAGCTCATCATAGATACATATAACATTTCAATAATTCACATAAGAAGATGGTATCCACGTACCGAATCATATATTTCACATTTCATTAATGAAAACATATAAACATATACTGCAATCGTAAAATAAGGAAATCATATGATAATCATGACATCATAATCGCATAACATAGTAACATCATAATCATGGTGAAATCATAAAACAGAGTAACATCATATAACGAGGTCCAATATAGTTTACTCAGTCGAGCTGAGTTCAACAGAATATATAAGAAATAAAGTATGGTGTGTCTAACTAATAAATATGCCGAATCAAAATATGGGCATTACAGCAGAGAAGGGGACCTTTCTTGTGTTGGGTGTGGTAGGTATTGTGGGTGCTAAGGCTGTTTGAGCTAGCTTGAGATGCCTGTATCTTTGTGGTTGATCTCATTGGCTTAGCATCGTCCTCCTTTATTTATTTACATGCTTGATAAACCCAGCTATGGGCCGGCTTAGGATAATTATTGAGTGAAATCATGGCTATGAGTGAGCCCGTTTAGTTCCTCCTTAGTGGATACACAGCCAGATCGGCGGTTGTCTCTCAGCTAAAAGAGTATAGGCTAGAAAGAGACCTATGGTTTGGTGGAACGTTGCTCTGACATAACCAGTTGCTTGGACAATTTCATTTAAAGATAAGTGTTCTCTGTGATTATAAATGATGCTAATTTCCTATGTTGTGTTTATATGTTATTTCAAGTCAATGTGAATGAAATGAGTACATGAATTAGCCAGCAAGAAGTCTGTGTATAAGCACGAGTATGAGGCAGATTTATGCTTGATTGCATTACCATTTTCTGTGTTAAAGATGCTATTAGTCTTTCATGTTGTAGATGCATTAAATCAGAATTATTTTCCACTGTGTATGTTTATTATGCATTGCATGCACCTTTAGTTGGACTACATGGAATCACTTGGACTTGGGAATGGAATTAGGCAACCCTTGTTGTGATTCTTGACCCCTCTGTGGGTTAGATGAAGGAAGAGCCCATGACAGAAAGAAATCAGAGGTCCTTGCAAGGAGGAAAAGAGGCCTTGAGGGGGTTAGGGGCACCATTTTGAGTTGGAAGAGGGGAAGGATTAGATTTCTTAGATCTGGATGAAGATCATGCAGTTTCCTAGAGATCATCGAGAGCTTTCCAATGGTACCATACTTCTCCAAATTGGACTTAGGATGAAAAATTTATCATCCAGAGATGTTGTACAGCTGGGGTTCTGAATTTCTGAACCCACAATGTGGATTGCAGATTGCGGAAGTCGGAAAGGTGTTTTCTGGAGTCGTGAAATGGTGCTTCTACATTTCTGAGTTCCTCAAGCGGATTGCGGATTGCGAAAGTCGTAAGGGTTTTTTTCTGAGGTTTTGAAATGGTGCTTCCACATTTCTAAGTTCCGCAAAGCGGATTGTGGAATGCGGAAGTCGAAAAGAAGATTTCTTCGGAGATGAGAATTAGGCCTTCCGCATTTCTGAGTTCTGTAAGGTGGATTATGGATTGTGGAAGTCAGGAATGAATTTTTTTGGAGCAATGGAGTTAGCGTTTTTATTTCTGAGTCCTGCATTGCAGATTGCGGAAGTCGGAAGGGAATACTTCTGGAGGGATGGAATTTGTGGTTCCAACTTCTGAATCCCGCAAGGTGGATTGCGGATTGCGGAAGTCGAAGGCGTGTTTTGGAAATAAATGCGGCTTAGTGTTTCCACTTTTCTGAGTTTCGCACTGCAGATTGCAGATTGCGGACTATGGACTAAGATTGTTTTGCAGAATAATGGTAGTTTGAAGAAAAAAAATAACAGGTTGTCTCCCATCGCCTCTAAAGGGCACGCAGGTGGCTTGGGACGTGACAGAGTGGTATCAGATCCCAAGGTTGCAACATTGGGGCTGTTTGGGATGAATCATGAATTCGTTTACAGCCAGAAAGGCACCAAGAGCGTAGTTTTGAAAAAAATTAGTATTTTTGTTGTCCAAACAAGTAGTTTCCAGATTTGTATGGATGGGACAAAGCAAAGAAAGAATCATAGCTATGTAAATTGCTCCATGAGTTAATTCTATTAAGTTTGGATTTTTTATGTTTTATATGCATTTGTCTGACGTCTATAACATGAATAGTTGCAGCAGAGGAAGCATACAGGGAAGAGAGATTGGTGATTGTGAATGATGCCCACGATACTTATGAGCATGGTGAAGATGTCCTAGGAGAAAATGTGCAAGGAGAATGTGCTGAGACCAAATCCAATGGGAGAAGGGAGGAAATAACTCCTCAGAATCTGGTTGAAACTATGATAATATTTAATGAAATATTGGTGAATGCTCAGGAAGAACAGAACCAGATCAATGCTGCTATTTTACAGAGCCTCATTGATATGCAGCAGAGGATAAGCCTTGAATCCAAACCAAGCAATGTAGGTAAATAAGAAAGAGATGCAGGGAGTCGCTTTAGAGGTATAGACTCCAAGCCCAAGAAAGAGTTTTGTGATAAAAAGGTATAGAGCATCTGCCTCAAGATATTCTTCCAACAGGTCATGTGACTCCAGAGGTTCCCAAAGGAGTCCAAGGCATACTTCTAGCATAATTGGAGAAAGAAAGAGGTTCAAGGGAATTCCACAGGGAGAATTTAGAAAGGAAAGGCCTCCCACATTTGATGGAGAAAGTAAGACTAACCACGAGGTAGAGGCATGGCTTCTTGGAATGAGGTAATATTTCAGGATTCATGATTATTCAGGGAATGAAAAGGTCAGAATTGTCATTTATAATCTAAATGGCAGAGCTTCAATTTGGTGGGAGCACCTCATGCAAGTGAAAAAGATCAGTGAAAGGAGGATCGACTGGGAGCGATTTAAAAGGTACTTCAAGGAAAAATACCTATCAGCTAGGTACTATGAAACCATGAGGAAAGAGTTCAATGAGATCAGGTTGGGGTAGAGGTCCATGGAAGAACATGTCCATGATTTTTTGGAGCTATTGAGGTATGCAGATTACATAAAGGATGAAATGATAAAGATCCAATGTTTCCTTGGAATCCTACCGCAAAATTTCAGAGATAGGATTGAGTTTGTTAATCCACCAAGTCTTGATGAATCCATTAGGATGGCAATGCATTGCTATGAGCAGAGCAAAGGAAAATCAAAGGTTCACCCAGTAGGGAAAGAAAATCCAAATGGGAGATTTGATCAAAGGAAAAGTGGATTTAAGCCACCATTCAAAAATTAGCCAAAACATTTTCCACAGGGACAACAAATACGAAGTGAGAACAAGCCAGCAGTGGCAGCAGGAAAAACATAAAAAGGGCCATTTCAGTGTTGGGGATGTGGAGAAAACCACAGGCTTAGATATTTTCTACATCGGAGGGAGAATCCCCGAAGCTTGCACAACTTAAAAGGAGCAGCCACAACGGAGGATATGGCAAGGGAAGTACCTCGAATCTATGTAGTGTTGGATGATCCTCAAGAATACCATCAATCAACAGTGGTGGAATTTGAAGGTAAGATTTCCAAGAAATCTATTTTTGTTTTGATTGATCCAGGATATACTCATAGTTATGTTTCTCCAAAAGTAGTTGAAGGTTGTTCTCTTAAAAAAATGAAGCACAGTAAGTCTTGGCTAGTTCAGTTAGCCACATGGACCAAGAGAAAAGTGAGTGAGGTGGTGATGGAGTGCCCCATGGAGTTGAATGGGATCCTCACAAAAGTAAACCTGAATGTCCTACCATTAGGATCTTATGACGCTCTAATCGGTATGGATTGGTTGGAAAAGCATAGAGCTAAGATAGATTTATATGAGAAGGTACTTGAATGCCTTGATGAAGAGGGAATACCAAAGTTGGTAAGAGGAATTCCCAAGCAAGTCTTAGTAAGACAGTTCATATATTAGATTCATCAGAGGACAGAGGACCAAGGATGGAAGACTTATAGTTGTTTCAAGAGGTCAAGGATGTGTTCCTAGATGAAGTGCCATGATGAGAGAGATTGATTTTACCATCAATCTAGTTCCAAGGGAAACACTAGTTTCTAAAGCTCCCTATTTAATGAGCACACTAAAATTGATAGAGTTAAAGATGCAGCTACAGGAATTAATGGACAAGAAGTATATCAGGCCAAGTGTATCTACTTAGGGAGCACCAGTTTTATCTGTCAATAAAAATGATAGGAATTTAAGGCTGTGTATTGATTACGGGCATCTAATTAAAGTGACAGTCAAGAATAAGTACTCATTGCCAATAATTGACGACTTGTTTGATCAAATGAAGGAATCTAGAGTGTTTGCAAAGATTGACTTGAGGTCTGGCTACCATCAAGTTAGGATAAAAAAATAATACATACACAAGATAGCTTTCTGGACAAGCTATGGCCATTATGAGTTCACAGTGGTTGCATTTGGTCTTCCTAATACACTTGCTACATTCATGTGTCTCATGAATAGTATCTTCAATAAGTATTTGGATAAGTTTGTGATAGTGTTTTTGGATGACATTCTTGTTTATTCAAGGAATGAAGAAGAACATGAAGAACATCTAAGAATGGTGTTTCAAGTTCTTAGAGAGCACCAATTGTATGCAAAGTTGAGCAAGTGTGATTTCTATCAAAAGAAGGTACAATATTTGGGTCATGTCATCTCAGAGGAAGGAATTGTTGTGGATCCATAAAAGATTGAAGCAATAATGGATTGGACTACTCCAAATAATGTCACATATGTTATATCTTTTATCGATCTTGTAGGCTATTATAGAAGGTTCATTGAAGGATTCTTCAAGATATATCACCCAATTACATCATTGCAGAGGAAGAATGTCAAGTTTATATGGTTCTGAAAAGTGTGAGAAGCTTTCAACAACTAAATGAATTGCTTACCAATGCTCCTGTTTTGAAGTTTGCAGATCCAAAGAAGGATTTTGTAGTGTGCATAGATGCTTGCATTGAAGGGCTAGGTGGATTGCTCATGCAAGAAGGATTTGTGATTTGTTATGAGTCAAGAAAACTAAAAGAGCATGAAAAGAATTATGCCACACATGATTTAGAACTAGCATCCATAGTACATGCTCTCAAGAAGTGGAGGCATTATCTCTTTGGAAGAATATTTGAGCTCAGGACAGACCACATGAGCTTGAAGTATTTTTTTTTACTAGCCAAACTTGAATGCTAGGCAAACTAGGTGGATGGAATTTCTCTTTGAGTTTGATTTGGAAATTAAACATGTAAAAGGGAAAGAGAATAAGGTTGCAGATGAACTTAGCAGAAAATTTCATGTTGCAGCATTAAGTATGTGCAAATCAGATTTGAAGGCAAGAGTTCTTGAAGCTCAAACCAGTGATGAAGCTTACCTTCAAATCAAAGAAAAGTTGCAGTAGGGAAATATTGATAAAAAGTGTGTAGGATATCATCTTGGTGAAGATGATATTCTCTTTTATCAAGGTATCAGATTGTATATTCCAAGTTGTGTAGATTTGAAGAATCCAGTGATGGATGAAATACATCAAATTCCATATTCTGGACATCCAGGATATCAAAAGACAATAACATCAGCTAGAAATCAATACTTTTGGCATGCAATGAAGAAGGACGTAGCAGAATACATTTCTAGATGTCAAAAGTTTCAACAAGTCAAGGCAGAGCATCACCGTCCAACATGGTTATTGCAACCTTTTCCCATTACATAATGGAAGTGGGAAGTAATCTCTATGGATTTCATAACAGGTTTTCCAATGATAGTGAGGCAGCATGATTCAACTATGGTAGTGGTGGAAAAGCTATCAAAGGTAGCTCACTTTATCCCATTCAAGTCCACCCATAAGACAAGTGACATAGCAAATATTTTCATGAAGGAGATATTCAGATTGCGTGGATTTCCCAAGACAATAATCTCAAACCGAGGTGCAAAGTTCACATACAATTTTTGGAAGGGATTATTTCAAGAGTTAGGAACTCAGCTCAATTTTAGTACAACATATCATCCTCAAACAGATGGCCAAACTGAGAGGGTGAATCGGGTTCTTGAAGACATGCTGAGATTTTATGTGATGGATAAAACATCCAAGTGGGAGGATTACCTACACTTGGTAGAATTTGCATACAATAATGGACATCAAGCATCATTGGGAATGCGTCCATTTGAGGAACTGTATGGAAAAGGATGCAGGACTCTAGTGAATTTGGATAGTCCAGTGAACAGGGTAGTGCTTGGGTCAGAGATGATCAAGGAAATGGAACAAGAAATGTGAAGATCAAGAAGAACTTGAAGTCAGCTTAGGATAGGCAGAAGAGTTATGCAGATTTGAAAAGGGTGCATAAGGAATTTAATATTGGGGATCATGTTTATCTAAGAGTGAAACCAATGAAAAGTTCCCTAAAGTTGGGGAGTTGTGGCAAGCTGCCACCAAGATATTGTGGGAAATTTGAAATCCTTGATAGGATAAGACCAGTTACATATAGAATTGCATTTCCTGCTAACATGAGAGCTCATAATGTTTTTCATATTTCTTTGTTTAAGAAGTATGTACATGATCCTAATCACATAAGTGATTGGAATGTGATATAGGTGGACCCCGAGGGAGAGTTCCAAGTGGAGCCTATGCGCATACTCAACATGAAGGTCACATTGCCCCAGAACCGAGCTATCAGATAGGTAAAGGTGCAATTAAAGCACCTTAGTCCTGATGAGGCTACATGGGAGCTGGAGGATGCCATGAGAGAGGCATTCCCATTTTTGTTTAGTTTTGAGAACACCGAGGATGGTGTTGTTCTAAGGGGGAGGGGATTGTAATACCCTATTTTGACCCTTGTGATATTTTGTATTTTAATATGAATAATGTATACATGTGATGCATATTTTCCCTAGCGAGAAGCTCAAGGCCAAGGCCTCGCTAGGGCATGCTCAGATTTTATTTAAAAAGGAAAGTATTTGATATTATGTTGGGCATGTGCTATTTAAGCCATGGAAATTGCAAAATGCTATAAATAAATAATTATCATGCAATAAAAATACAAAAGAAACTGGATATGGGAGTAACCAATGAGAATGGGCCATGTGTATCCACTAGGGAGAAGTGAGGGGCATGATTCTAAAAGAAGCCATGTTGAGAGAGTGGCCAAAACGCCCAAGAAAACTGAAGGTGAAAGGAAAAATGAAGGGGGAACCCTCAATAAAAACGTAGAAAGAGGAATATTCTAGGAATTTTGCTCAGAAAAGAAAGAAAGGATGCATATCTAAAACAACCAGGAAGAAGTGAAAATCTAGCTATGGATGACATAACGAGTGAAATAACAGAGGTTGGATTTGCTTGATAAACCCAGTGAAGGCTAAAGTCTCATGGAGTTTTCAGATTAGACCTTTCTATGCTGACCCTGAAGAGCACTAGAGGAAAGGGGCGCCTGAGGGACTGTGTAGCAGTGAATGGGACCTTTCTTGTGTTGGGTGTAGGAGGTATTGTGGGTTCCAAGGCTATTTGATCTAGGTTGAGATTCCTGTAGCTCTGTGGTTGAGTTCACTGTCTTAGCATCCTCCTCCTTTGTTTCTTTACATGCTTGATAAACCTAGCTATGGGATGGCTTAGCATGATTATTGAGTGATATCATGGCTGTGAGTGAGCCTGTTTAGATCCTCCTTAGTGGATACATAGCCCAGCTCAGGGGTGGTCTCTCAGCTGAAAGAGTATAGGCTGGACAGAGACCTATGGTTGGGTGGAACGTTGCTCTCACATAACCAATTGCTTGGACAATTTAATTTAAAGGTAAGTGTTCTCTGTGATTGAAATTATGTCCATTCTGTGGTTATAAATGATGTTAATTTCCTATGTTGTTTTTATATGTTATTTCAAGTCAATGTGAATGAAATGAGTACATGAATTAGCCAGTAAGAAGTATGTGTATAAGCCTTAGTATGAGGCATATTTATAATTGATTGCTTTACCATTTGCTTGTGTTAAAGATGTTGTTATTCTTGCATGTTGTAGATGCATTAAATTAGACTTAGGGGACACATTTTGAGTTGGAAGAGGGGAAGGATTAGAGTTCTTAGATATGGTTGAAGATCATGCAGTTACCTAGATTTCATCAAGAGCTTTCCAATGGTACCAGACTTGTCCAAATTGGACTTAGGATGAAAACGTTATCAGACAGAGAACTTCTGCAGTTGGGGTTCTGACTTTTCGAACCCGCAATGTGGATTGCAGATGGCGAAAGTCGGAAGGGTGTTTTCCGGAGTTGTTAAATGGTGCTTCCACATTTCCCAGTTCCACAAGTGGATTTCAGATTGCAGAATTCATAAGGGTTTTTTTTCTGAGGTTGTGAAATGGTGCTTCCGCATTTTCGAGTTCCACAAGGAGGATTGTGGATTGCATAATTCAGAAATAAGATTTCGTTGGAGCTGAAAACTAGACCTTCTCCATTTTCGATTTCCGCAAGGCATATTGCGGATTGCGGAAGTCGAGAATGAATTTTTTCGGGGCAATGGAGTTGGCATTCTTATTTCCGAGTCCCGAATTGTGGATTGCGGAAGTCGGAAGGGAATATTTCCAGAGGGATGGAATTTGTGGTTTTGAATTCTGAATCCCGCAAGGCGGATTGCACATTGCGGAATTCAAAGGCATGTTTTGGTGAAACAGCGACTTAGTGGTTCCTTCTTTCCGAGTTTCGAACTATGGATTGCTTATTGCGGATTGCAGATTGTGGACTGAGATTGTTTTGCAAAGTAATGGCAGTTTGAAGAAAAAAAATATAACAGGTTGTCTCCCATCGCCTCTAAAGGGAACAAAGTTGGCTGGGGATATAACATGTAGAAGGTGAACTGGGAATCTCCACTCACACCTGATTTAAGCACGAGGTCATGTGAGATTTATTAGTTGGAGATACCTGTTAACAATCAAATTAACACCCTTAGTCATGTGACGGAAGAAACAGATTTCTACTATGCACCCGCAACATGAAGACAGAACACAAGTACAGTAAGATACAAGTCCTCTCTGATCTAATCACTTCTTCCATAAATGGAAGGATCAGGTGAAGAAAGTAAAGAACCTAAGGATACTAAGTTCAGTGATTGAACCACTCATAAAGGGTCCAAAACTAAGCTACACCAATCAAAAAGTGAAGATGAATGCATTAAAGTGCATTAATTGTACTTAAAGTATGTTAAAGTTGTGCAAAAAGCCAAAAAACTATGAAAAGTGGGTTTTTGAGCAAAAATAATCAAAAAATATGAAAAAGGACAATCCCACATTGAAAAGAAACATAAAGGCTCATTTCCCAATGCTATATAAGAAAGGCATGGGAGGCATTTTAGAGTACACAAAGGAAGAGCAAAGGCATGCTAGAGAGATTCTGAAGGAGGAGAAAGAGCTCAAATTCTTCAAAAGCAAGGGTGAAGGAAATGAAGCTCATGGAAATGGAGGAGGGATTCACACCAAGGTCATTGGTAAGGATGTACTTATTTCTTGTTTTAATATGAATGGATTCAAGTTTCTACCATCTAAGAGTTTGAATTTTGCTTATCATGCATGAATTTAATTCTTAATTGTCTTTAGATCTTAATGAGTTTTGATTAATGAATATAGATCTTTGGAAACTTGTGATAATCCTTTCATATTGCTGACATAGAATCTCACCAATTATTAGTAAGATAGATTGATATGTTGTAGATCTAACTCCTTACTTGCAAACAACTTCATCTATTATCAGATTGGCGACCATATGGCTTGAAATCTCTTGAAATTTCTGCATATTTCATGATTTTTCTTCATTTTTTGGTGATCTCCATCCTTTAGATCTACTCACTTGGAGCTTAAATATCAGTTCAAGATCCATAGATCCAACAATATGACCTCTAAACTGGCCTCCTCCCACCTTTCTTGCAGCAAATGCTTCAAAATCCTACTCTACATCTAGTTTCTTGAATTTTATGTTTCCAATTTGCAGCTCATCCACCTAGTTTGTGAGAAACTTGTTTTAGATCTGTTTTGGAGGATTATTAAGTGAATTTGCAAACCTATTTTGAAATCTTCTTTTGCTGCTCATGATCAGCCTATCACTCTTTTGAAAAGTGTTCACATGATTTGCATTATTTGCACCTATATCTTCACCTTTGGACTCATCTTCCAATAACTTTTAAATCTACCCCAAATTTGAAGTTCTTTGTCAAAATTGTGATGGATCTTTAAATCTTTGCTTGTGTTCTTTAGCTAAAGATCAGTTTTCTACTCATACTTAGCATCTTACTCTTTTTGAGAACCTTTGAATTTTTTTTTGCATCATTTGGATCAAAGATATCTCCCATTGGAATGACCTTCCAAAAACTTTAAACATTGCTCCAAATTTGCTCTCTCTTTTCAATTTTTTCTTCAAGTTGTAATAGATCTTATAGCTTGAGAGCATATTATCTCATAGATCCATGCTTTGGAACACTTATGACTGATCTTTAACTTCATTTGAACCTTCATTACATCTTTTCCAAGTTTACACACCTTCCAAACACATTAATTCAAGCTTGTAATCTTACACTAGTTGGAGGAGATCTCTTTCATTTTTTAGACCTGTTTGAGACCTGTTTTGTATGACAGTTGCATACTTTTTTAGAGCCTTATGTGTACCTTGAAATCAGCCCTATACTTCTCTTGAAAAGTTAGGAAAGTTTCATAACATTTGGATCAAGACATTTACAATTGGAATTCACTTCCAAACACCTTTAAATCTACTCCAAATTGTAATTAATTTTCAATCTTTTTCAATTGGTGGAAGATATATTTTGATTACAACATTATGAGATGATAGATCCCTATTTTAACATGTTTAAGGACTGATCTTAACCTACATTTATGTCTCTTTACATGGCTGCAAGTCTCCCAAAGCATACTTAAGAAATTGTTCACCAAAACACCTTAAACACATTCAATATTTCAGACCTTTACCATATGCTGATTGGAAACATTGATTAAACATAAACCATACACATTTGGAAGCATCATATACACTTGTAAGATCCTTTTACACACATTTTCATTTGAAGAACATCTTGAACATCACATGATTGAGATAATTTGAGAGTAATTTCTTTCCAAAAAACAGAATTAAACTTTAATTATGTTCAGGTACACAGGGTACTCCCAAAAGACCGAACACCTAGAGCAACCACTTCACACAAATAGATCACAGATCGATACACCGATGTTTTGACGTGGTTTAAACCCTCATGAGGGAAACACTCCATGGCCCCAGCCAAATAGCTTCTACGGGACAATTTATTATGCAAAGAAAGAAAGTTACAAATGAGCTTCTCATAATCGATCAACTAGGCAATGACCCTCCATGCTATTTTAATAGAGATCATGGAACAATCGGGTGTTAAGCCACGGATCAAGGTTAGGTATGATCTAAGAGAAGTTGAGCTGTCGGATCACGAACATATCGTGACCGTCAGATTAAATATTTACAAATGCATACTAATGCATACTAAAGAAACACACTTTTCCTAACGGATATATTACACAAGTTGATCTTAACTAAATCCTAAGTGTCTAAATATCCTAACATCCCCCCTTAAGAACAACTTGGGATAGGATTGAAGGATTTACAAAAGTGACACTATTAGGAGAAGGAAGGAGGCATTAGAGCCTATCCCCCCTTAATGACAAGTTCTTGAACTCCTAACATAGATCGAAGTTTAGAAAAATTCACTTTTGTAAGAGACTTGGTGAAGATGTTTGCAACTTGATCATCTATAGGATAAAAGAGCACTTCAAGAACACGATCATGAACAAAATTTCTGATGAAGTGCATATGTATCTCAATGTGTTTGCTGCGTTGATGTAGGACTGGATCTTTGGCAAGCTTGATGGCACTTTGATTGTCACACCAAATGGGAGTAGGATGATTTTGCTCGAATCCAAACTCTAAAAGGATCTGTCGAAGCCATAAATCTTCTTGACTGGCATTAACTGTGGCTCAATATTCTGCCTTTGCTGAAGAAAGAGCAAGATATTGTTGTTTCTTACAAGTCCAAGTGATAGGTCCAGATTCCAGACTGAAAACATAACCTGCAGTAGAATTTCGATCATCAAGATCATTGGCCCAATCTGAATCAGTGAAACCAACAAACAAAGGTTCCCTCCCTGTACTGTAATGAATCCCAAACTGAACTGTACCTCGAATATATCGAAGTATTCTTTTAGCTGCTTTCCAGTTACTTTCATGAGGCGTTTGCATATAATGAGCAACACGACCAACGACAAAGGAAAGGTCAGGACGGGAATGAGTCAAGTATAAGAGACTATCAACAAGTTGATGATACAAGGTGGCATCTAATTTAGGTGAAGTACAAGTGGCAGAAAGTTTGACTCTAGACTAGAAGGGAGAAGGGGCTGGTGTACAATCTTCCATGTGAAAGTGATGAAGAAGGTCACAAGCATACTTAGACTAAGAAAGAAAGATTCCTTTTTTGGTTTGCAGGACTTGGAGACCAAGAAAATAATGCAAATGTCCTAAGTCTGACATTTCAAAATTTTGCTTAAGAATGTATTTCACATGGGTTATAAGTTTAGGGTCACTACCAGTAAGAATAAGGTCATCAACATATAGAACAAGTATGATGAGATGGTTTCCTACTTTCTTGGTATATACATTGGGGTCAGAATGGCATCTAGAAAAACCAGTGTTAAGGAGAAAGCTATCCATTTTGGCATACCAAGCTCTAGGAGCTTGCTTAAGGCCATATAAGGATTTCTTAAGGTGACAGACAAGGCTAGAGTTATTCTAAACATATCCAGGAGGTTGTTCCATGTAAATTTCCTCCTGTAAATCACCATGTAAGAAGACAGACTTGACATCCATTTGATGGACTTCCCAGTTATGTAAGGATGCAAGGGAAAGGACAAGGAAGATGGAGTTCTTTTTTGCGACAGGAGTAAAGGTTTCATTGTAGTCAATCCCTTCAACTTGGGAAAAACCTTTGGCAACTAACCTTGCCTAAGTCTTTCAACACTTCCATCTGATGCATACTTAGTTCTATAGACCCATTTACATATGACAAGTTTTCTTCCTTTTGGAAGAGGTACAAGATCCCAAGTATCGTTCGCCATTACGGAATGATGTTCTTCATCCATAGCTGCATCCCAATCTGGATTTCCTGAAGCTTCTGCAAAGGTTTCTGGATCATGATTCTCGAGGCTCGTTGAAACTGAGAACGTGTTCGACGTTGATCTCTAGGATCACCGGCAATATCACCAGCTGCTTCACATGTTGAATGGACCCATCGAGGAAGCACTTGTGCTAGTGGAACTGGAGGAACATGAGCAGGCGGAGGTGGATTTTCATCCTCACTGTCATCATTAGAAACTGGAGTTGGAAACCTGCCAAGGAAGTTGGAAGAAGAAGAAGAAGAAACAATCGCCAAATCAGGCTCGTAGGCCAAAGATGGCACAATCGCCGAGTTAGGTTCGCAGGCCAAGAGATTTTCATCAAATTTAACATATCTTCTAATGATTACATCATGTTTATAATGTGCAGAATATCCAACAAATATGCACTTTTCACTTTTAGGCTGCGATGCTTTCTGTTTTTCATCCAGAATGTGAGCCCATGATTCACTACCAAACACACAGAAGTGACTTACATCTGGTTTAATTTTATTCCATGCTTCTTCCGGTGTGATACCTTGTAATGCTTTAGTGGGGGTGCAATTAACTATGTAATTTGCACAATTAATGGCTTCAGCCCAAAATTGAAGACTTAGTCCCTTAGATTGGATCATACAATTAGCCATTTATTTTAAACTGCGGTTCTTCCGTTCAGCTACACCATTTTGTTGTGGTGTATATGGAACAGTGTGTTGTTGTTGGATTCCTCATTCAGTGCAGAAAGTAGTGAACTTTTTGTTAACATATTCTCCTCCATTGTCAGATCTTAACTTAATAATTTGATGACCAGATTGTTTTTCAACAAGGGCCTTGTAGGCCAAGAACATATTAAATACTTCGCTCTTAAGTTTTAGGAAATAAACCCAAGTGCATCTGGTGTAATCATCAATGAAAGTTAAGAAATATTTGAAAACAGAAAATGAAGCAAATGGAAGAGGACCACACAAGTCACTATGCACAAGCTCCAAGGGAACCGAGGTGTGCCAAGAGGCACGTTTGTCAAAACTATCCCAATGATGTTTTTCGAGTACACAACTGGAACAAACACCATCCCTGCAAGATACCATCGAAAGACCTGTCACCATATTGTCTTTACATAGTTGTTGCAATGAGAGATAATTTAAGTGACCAAATCTCTCATGCCAAAGTTTGCTCAAGTTATCATAATGAGCGACAAAAACTGAAGGAAAAAGTGATGACCCAAAGTTGTTAAACTTGTACAACCTGGTAATATCATCAACAATTCCGATAGCTAGGACCTGTTGAGGATCTTTAAAATCCTTTATTACAACTTGGTTAGGTGTAAACGTCACAGTTTTACCTTCACCAGAATGAGTGATTTGATAGACTAATAACAAATTGCAGGAAATTCTTGGAACACATAGTACATCACTGAAATGACCATTATCTATTGGAACTGTTCCAACTCCTACAACACTTAGAGATCTATCATCACCAACAAATATTTGTTTGGTGTTACATTCATGCATAGTAGAAAAGATGGCTTGATCCTTAGCCATATGATAAGATCCTCCAGAATCAATGAGCCATTCATTTGAAGTAGAAGAAGAAGATGCATTATAAGAATAACCAGAAACACAAAGTGCATGTCCATGAGAGGTAGATTCTGAAGGTGAATCTAGGCTGATGTGGTGCTTCTTCATTGCTACTTCTAAGGCTGCCATCTTCTTGAAACACTTAGATTCATCATGATTATCTTTCCTGCAATAGTTGCAATGACGCTCAGTCTTCTTTCCTTTTGGCTTGGATCCTTTGTCATTTTTTAAAGAAGGAGTTGACTGAGAGGGTTTGGGACCCTTGTTTGACTTATTATTGCAAAAATTTTGTTTCTTGGGAGGTTTGGACTTTTCTTTCTGTTGGGACAATAAGGCTTTTCCAGATGTACCTGCATTGTTAATTATTCCAAGATGGATGAGCTTATCTTGCTCTCTAATCTAGGAATCACAAAAGGATTCAAGACTAGGATCTTGATAGCTAGCTGCATTCAAGGATTCTTTAATGGAGTAAAATGTAGATACAAAAACAGAATATGTAGGTCCAAGTTTGGAAAGAATATGATAAATGCATTGTTTGTCTTCCCTCTTAATCTTACATTCTTCACATAAGAGTTTAAGAGTTTTGTACTTAGATAAATAATCTTGTATGCATGAAAAATCACTTGGATTTAAAGAAATCAACTCATTTTCGAGTTGGTGACCTCGAATTTCATTGTGTTTACCAAACACAGATTCCAACTTGTCCCAAGCAGCATCAGGTTCATCAATTCCAGATATGTGGAATCGTAAATCAGTAGAGATTGACATCCCAATCAATCCATGAGATTCGTTACATCTATTTTCTTATTTTATTTTCTTATCATCGTCAGTGGGTTCTGTTTCTTTCCCTGAGGTAATTCTGAAAAGTTCTCTACTTCGTAGAACATCCTCCATATGAGATTTTCATGAGAAATAGTTGGAACTGGTAAGTAGAATATCACAAGGGGTGGCCATATTTGTAAATTAATAGCTTTAAAATAAGAAACCAATAGTCTGGATGCGAAGGGCTAAAAAAAATAGGTAGTTTAAAAAAAAACGGCATTGAAAATTGCCTCTGTATGATGAAGTTATGCTTGAACAAAGAAACCGTTGAAGATGTCCCCAATAGTGACGTGGCAGATAAAAAATGTCCAGCTAAAAAAAATTAGCCCCCTTTTCCCAAGATAAACCTTTGACAATCACTTTACAATAAAGTTTCCTTAAGTGAATCACTTTTGTAAAATAAGTGATTTCACTTTTACAATGATTTACTTTAAATAGTGCAGCAATAAAAATGAACTTAAGTGACTCACTTTGTATTTTTTTTTATTATTATTTAAGTGAGATGCACTTTTACAATAAAGTAACTTGAAAATAGAAATTGCATGCACTTTTTTTTTAAAAGTAACTTCCTAAGACTTGAATTCAAGACCTATTAAGGAATAAAACAACTTTGAACCAAGTGAGCTAGATTAAAATGTATGTAAAATATGGGAATGAGGATGAGGTTTTTTTTTTTAACTCTTCTTGCTCGGTTTCCGTGCTTGCCTTTTTCCCCTACAAAACACACCACAAACCGAGACAAAAAAACTTTTCCACACATTTGAGGTTAGAACTTGTTAGCTTGCCTAGAAATTCTATGTTTTCTCTCTGTTTCTGATTTGCCGAGATCGCTCAAGGTGCACGGCAAAGAGCATACGCAGCCGAGAAAAACCCTTTCCCTTTCTGTTTCTGATTTGCCGAGATTGCACAAGGTGCACAACAAAGAGTATACGCAGACATAGAAAGTAAATCCAAAACTAAAAAAAATCTAATAATAAAAACTGATAAAATATGAGATGTTTTTAAAAAATAAAAATAAAAAAACGTCACTGTAACATTATACCTTCAGATCTGATGAAATACGCGTTTCTGAAGCAACCGGGAACTGTTTTCGATCAAACGAAAATTATTTTCCAATGGAAACGGCACTCCGGACGCAATGGAACACCTTTCACAGCCTAGAAATACACAGAAATACCAGAACCAGAAACCCTTTCAAGTTTCGGCAACACCAGTTCAAGATCTAGATCATAACCGAAAGAGGCTCTTCATAAAAGCTCTGATACCATGTTCGGGTACACATGGTGCTCCCAAAAGACCGAACACCTAGAGAAACCACTTCACACAAATAGATCACAGATCGATACACCGATGTTTTGATGTGGTTTAAACCCTCGTGAGGGAAACACTCCACGGCCTCAGCCAAATAGCTTCTACGGGACAATTTATTATGCAAAGAAAGAAAGTTACAAATGAGCTTCTCATAATCAATCAACTAGACAATGACCCTCCATGCTCTTTAAATAGAGATCATGGGCCAATCGGGTGTTAAGCCACAGATCAAGGTTATGTATGATCTAAGAGAAGTTGAGCCATCGGATCACGATCATATTGTGACTATCGGATAATATATTTACAAATGCATACTAATGCATACTGAAGAAACACATTTTTTCTAACAGATATATTACACAAGTTGATCTTAACTAACTCCTAAGTGTCTAAATATCCTAACAAATTAGTGGCATTTTGTTTTAGAGTTAGAATATCTTCATGATTTTCATGCACAATTAGAGAGAGTTGGACCTTTAGAGTTCAGTTTTCTTGAGATATATTGTGTATGAGGCACCGTATTCTCTTCACTTGCATCTTATTATGATCTTGTGAATCAGAAAGTATATCTCGCTTGTAATAGTTTAGGAGTTCATTTTTTCAAAGCATCTTATATCAAGCCATCGTATCCTCTTCACTTGGGCCTTATGGCGATCTTGTGAATGAGAAAGTGGATCTCACTTGTAATAGAGTAGATTTAATTTTTGCATATAGTTTTTCGAGCCATCGTATCCTCTCCACTTGGGCCTTATGGCGATCTTGTGAATGAGAAAGTGGATCTCACGTGTAACAGTTTAGTATTTAATTCAAAAGCATTTCAAAGGGTTCTGCGTATCCTCTTCACTTGGGCCTTATGGTGATCTTGTGAATGAAAAACAGGGATCCCACGTGTAATAGAATTAGATCCATGTTTACTTGAGATATCTGTTTGGGTTACATTGGTCTTTAAAACATCAATTATTGTCCATATTTCAGAAAAAACTTTGCATGAACATACGAAATCTACCGGAAACTTTGCATGTCTGAAAGAAACTCATGAACCTCTAACTCTTCCTTCAGTTAGAATATTCTTCCAATTGAAAGATAGCATAGTGAGCATATTACATTGTATGGTTCATTTTGTTTTCGAGTCGGAACACCATCAGTTTCACTTCCACTCCTGAGACTAAGCAAACTTTCACTAAAAATTGGCGCTTAATCTAAAATTGACAAACTTTTGATTTTCATATCATCAACAAGTTTAGGTTAGTGCCCTGGATTAGGTTTGGAGAGTTAACACTCCTGGGCTGCAAAAATTTGAAACTAGCATTGATTAATGAGAGTAAATCTATTAGTAGCAAAAAATGCTTGTCGGGAAAGCGCTTCTGAAACATGCATGAAGCACGAGGTCAATATAGATAAGTAAAGAGTGGTTCCCCCTCTTGCTTGTTTAGTGGGACATGATCTAATCAAGGAATTCTATGTTCAGTGACAAGTCCTCGAGGTGACATCACTGTTTCTAGAGTTCCTGGTTATGAGAGTTGCCCTCAACTTACAACTATTCCGCCCGACCATTGATTGTGAAGTGGTAACTTTAGTGGCTATTCCTAGGATATAACATAGGCTATTGTGAGTGGGAAACACTTGCAATACCTGAGACAAACTTTGGAACTTTTACTCCTTGGGAGGGTGATTGGTCAGAAACCAATGCTTGCACCCTTGGCGATTAAAGTTTATTGTAATTGTTTCTCACACCTTTGCTTCTAGCAATTGTATGAGGACATGAATTCCCTCAGCAACTACTAGTTTTGAAAGGCCCACCAATCCAGCTTTTCAGTGAGCTTCGGTTCTTTGGAAAAGTAGTTTGCTTGCTTGAAATCTCTACGGAATTTTGACTGTGTGGACACTTTTTGCTTTTTGAGTCTAGACTGCCTTAGGATTGTTTGATTCAAATTATCATTTTAAACACATCCTTTTATCAACTTGTTAGAATTGGCTACTCTCCCGATCCGCTAATCACGGCGGCAACGAGGTGAGTCACCAGAAATTGAAGGCCCTGCTACATTGCAGAGACAGATACAAAAACCACATCGTAATGACTTGGAAACAAAACTGATTGTAAAGTCAATTAATATTACTCAAGAAGAACAACATCAAATTAACACTGAGAATTCATTGTCACATCACGAACTGAATACAGACATAGTTGATAATCTTACTCTAGTTGAAATTGAAACATTGAAACAACACACACATGCTCATGAAATTCCTCCTTGGATGAGTCTTTCAGAACCAGTTGCACTTACTATCCATGAGTCACTGGGTGATATCAAACCTCTTTCTGAAAGTTTGAATGACATGCACAATCCAACAAGTGACCCCATGGATTCATCAGGAGCACAACGGACTACATCAATTCAACATCAAACAATTGCTGAAGGTAGAAATACTTCTAATTTGGCCTTTACATCAATCCCAACAGTTAGTATACATGTTAGTAGCACAAGTTCAACCAGCACTTCAGTGCCAGTTGGTACAGTTTCGGGTTTTAATCCCGGAAGTACATCCACTTTGTCTGCAGGTATCCCTACTGAAGGGTATGCCTTACCAAACATTGGTTTTCCATATGGTTCGGCTAATCAGGGTCAACACACACAAGGAGTAAACCAGAGTCCTCATGGTATACAAAACACTTGTCCAAATTCTACTTTCGGGGACAACCCTTCACCATGGAATGGTAATATTCCTGGTTGAAGCAATGAAACATGGAACATTTATGCCAATTGGGGCTATGCTCCTCAGATTAGTGGAAATTCCCTAGGGGTTTATCCTCCAACTTACACTAGCATAATGCCTAACGGAAATCCACCTATCAACCTCATTCTGCCATGGAGTGGGGAGGCTTTAGGAAGTATCCAATCTTCTTGGGGCCCACCTTCGTAAGGAGGAAATCAACCTTGGAATGTTGATCTAAACCAAGGAAACATTCAGTGGAGTGGTAATGTTCAACCAAGTAATAAATCTCAATGGAACATACCCCTGCAAGGGGGAAATCCACCCATGAATCCTATCCAGCAATGGAGTGGTAATGTTCCACCAAGTAATCAATCTCAATGGAACATACCCCCGCAAGGGGGAAATCCACCCGTTAATCCTATCCATCCATGGAATGGTAATGTTCCACCAAGTAATCAATCTCAATGGAACATACCTACGCAAGGGGGCAATCCATACATGCAACCTAGTTCACAATGGACTGTGCAAAATTCAGGAAGTAACCAATCTTTTTGGATGCCACCTCCACAAGGAGGAAGTCAAACTTGGAATGATTTTCAACACCAAGTTCAACCACCATGGTGTGGTTGGGATCTAGGAAATAACCAATCTTCTTGGACCCCACCTCCGCAAGGAGGAAATCCACCCATTGGTCATGTTTCAGGAAGTAACCAAACTTCTTGGGGTCAGTCTCCGCAAAGGCAAAACCCACCTTGGAATTTATATCACACCCAAGGACCATATCAATGGAGTGGTCAGGTTCTAGAAAGAAACCAATATATTTTGGGCCTAACCCCGCAAGGGGGCAATCCAACCATTAACCCCATTTCGCAATGGAGTGGTCAGGTTCTAGAAAATAACCAATCTTTTTGGAACCAAACTGCAAGACCTGTGTTTGATCCATCTAGGCTGCCACATGAACCTCATGCCACTGGTATGATGGATTCCGAAAACCATCTTGAAAATATTACCCCACATCCGAGACAAGTTTCTATTCAGAATTCGCAACCCACAGCTATCTAGGCAATGCAGGAACTTGCTAATCCTTCCAACAATTCCGACATCTTCACAGTCTCATCCATAGAACTTAGAGGAAAGAAGAAGAAGTACAAGAGTAAGCGAAATGCTAACTCTGGTAAATGGAATGCACCAACTATGATTCAATGCGGTGGGCAACAACATCCCACTATTTTGACACTAACATCCCTACTAGGGGGAAACCAACCAACCCCCTCGCAAGGGGGCAATGATCCTAATTACAATGTCTTCATGTGTGATCCTGAGATGAACATTCAAACAAGACTTGATTCTTATGATGTCTCTCCTAGTACATTGGATCAATCAATATCACAGCCACGTAGTTATTTCTACATTGAGAAAACATCCATAGACTTAGTACCATACCCCCCCAAAGGTGTTCTACATAGAACAATGCATAATCCTAACACGCGAGCTGCTCAGAACGATAATGTTCTTGAGGACCTAGCTCAAGTACCATGTGCCATGTCGGCCTTGGAGGTATTGCAATATCATTTTGCGCAAAGAAATGAACTATTGTCTACCATTGGTGGTGTTGATCCATCCGATGAGACTTTGATCACATTAGACATAGACCATTCAATATGTAGGATCCTTCCCGAAGTTGCTTTTCATAGTAAAGTAATGACTCATGATAAGAATATTTGTCTAAACATAGTAGATGAAGGGACCTCAGCTTGTGTATTGTCATTTCCATGTTGGCAAGCGTTTGGATCACCTCTATCTATCGTAGAAGTTTCAAACCAAGCTACTCAAATAGCTTCGGAAGATTCAGATCAAAATATTCCCTTGATGGAAGAATATGATTCGGTTACCTGGCCCATTTGGGATGTGAGATATCCTAGTTCACATGACTTCTTGGATTACATTTTATCATCAAATGAAGATATCCCTGAAGTTGTAAATATTTGGTTGCACCCACCTAAGGACATCTTTTGTGGAGCCACTGGGAGCATACTTGATATAAATCTACCCAAGTATAGGAGCATGATCTACATGTTCCTCAATCATATCTGGTATATTTGGAAACTTTTATATAGGTTTAGGCCATCCCTTTGTGAAGATGCATTTGAACCTTTTGCAATCCAAACTTGCTATAGGGTTGAACCTATTGGAAATTGGTGGTTCAGCCCTTCATATCTGTATTTTCCACCATTTCGACAGAAGAGCCTACCGAACATGGGACACCCTAGTCAGCACCCCATTGCCATTTTGGTGCCCATGCTGAGTTATTGTTATAGACACAGGAGCACTATTAGTCCCATCATGACTTGGAGTTTGAGACAACATATTTCTCTTTCATTCATTTCTGACCATATCCTGATGGAGTCCCAATTTTTTGTCATTTTACATAAGCTTGCGTTAAAATATCCACTTGAACATCCATGTAAACTACTTCGTTTCTTATTGCTTATGTTGCTTATTTTCCTGTATAGTCACTTTCTGTTACAAGATGCCTATAAACCATTGCTTATGTATATTTGACCCATACCCATGGATGAAACATCTGTAAGAGTGTACATAACTAGCTCAGCCCTTGTTTGCAATACAGATCTTTTCCTTGGCTTGACCCATGTCCTTGAGACACTCATTTCCTCTAATGTATCATAGCATGCTTTATTCTTTTTTCAAGCTAATAAATGAAAAAGTTTAAAAATAAAAATAAAATTTGGAAAACACAAAAATCCAAAAAGGGAGAGACTTGAATCACTTCATATTACATCATTAAAGAAACAGTAAGAGTCAGTCCTTGTCGCCCTCGAACACAGCACATAATATTGTATCCACTGTCAGTACACCATCTACATTTGCCTTAGGAAACTATACCAGTATTTTGAACAGATCTGCACCAATGGGTTATCCTTCTCGTCACCAATGGAGCTTTCGTTAATGTATTTGGCATTAGCGGATTTTATTAAGGTCGGTTACTCAAAGTCCTATGTTTCCAAGTGTCGATTCTGCGTTGTCTTTTGTGTTCAAGGGAATTCCAAACCGAGTCGGCCATTCCTCAAATATTCCTGACCAATCATGTCGGCCTTCCTTGTGTCAATATACAGTATTGGATCTTGCAGTTCTACCAAATTATATCAGAATATTGATCTTTGTTTCGTATCAGTTGATGTGGGATGCATTAATGCCCTCCTTCCGATGGATATATTCCTATCGACATCAAATCATCATCTAGGACATGGATCTAGAAACCCAAGAGTACCTTGGATCTTGTAGTCATTAGTGGCAGGTTCCTCGCAAATGACAGTGGGTATACATCAATGACCCCTGATTGTTTGATTCTACAAGTGTTCGACTTCAGAACATCTATTCACACTTGTTAGTTTGTACTCAGTACCTTAGAGTCCATCATCATTATCGATGGGTCTCTTTGCATCTGTTAACGGTATACATCAAGGACCGGTAATCAAATGGTGTTTTATTATGCTCAACACCAGATCACTTATTCGCATGATATAAACTCGTACTATCGTCAGTTTTTATTGAAGACCTTGGTAAACACAGTTGTATCACTCATCGATGCACTGCCCAAGCTGCGCAAGATTATATTACCATGTCAGAAGTTCAATAAAGACTTTGTTCTCGCACTCATCAAAGTGCATGTTTATATTTCATAAAATTTGCTTTTTGACATGGATCCACTGTGTATTGTTTGTGGCCATGCTTGTTTACTGCAGAGCATGGGTATGCCCACCTCAGAAAGATATTATATATTTGAGAAATTGCTATGTCTTGCAGGTGTGATCCTCAATTCTGCGCCCGTGAGCTTTCCTTCGCTTATCCTTGCTTTGAATGATAAAGAGTATCAGTATACAGAGTATAAAATTTAGTAATGTATTTCGGCCCTTAGCTTTGCTTCAGACCTCACACATTAGGGGGCATCTGTTAACAATCAAATTAACACCCTTAGTCATGTGATGGAAGAAACATATTTCTACTATGCGCCCGCAACATGAAGACAGAACACAAGTATAGTCAGAGACAAGTCCTCTCTGATCTAATCACTTCTCCCATATATGGAAGGATTAGGTGAAGAAAGTAAAGAACCTAAAGAGACTATGTTCAGTGATTGAACCACTCATAAAGGGTCCAAAACTAAGCTACACCAATCAAAAAGTGAAGATGAATGCATTAAAGTGCGTTAATTGTACTTAAAGTATGTTAAAGTTGTGAAAAAAGCCAAAAAACTATGAAAAGTGGGTTTTTGAGCAAAAATAATAAAAAAAGATGAAAAAGGACAATCCCACATTGAAAAGAGAAACATGAAGGCTCATTTCCCAATGCTATATAAGAAAGGCATGGGAGGCATTGTAGAGTACACAAAGGAAGAGAAAAGGCATGCTGGAGAGTTTCTGAAGGAGGAGAAAGAGCTCAAATTCTTCAAAAGCAAGGGTGAAGGAAATGAAGCTCATGGAAATGGAGGAGGGATTCACACCAAGATCATTGGTAAGGATGTACTTTTTCCTTGTTTTAATATGAATGAATTCAAGTTTCTACCATATAAGAGTTTGAATTTTGCTTATCATGCATGAATTTAATTCTTAATTGTCTTTAGATCTTAATGAGTTTTGATTAATGAATATAGATCTTTGGAAAATTGTGATAATCCTTTCATATTGCTGACATAGAATCTCACCAATTCTTAGTAAGATAGATTAATATGTTGCAGATCTAATTCCCTACTTGCAAACAACTTCATCTATTATCAGAATGGCGACACCAAGATCATTGGTAAGGATGTACTTCTCCATTGTCGTGAGCTTCCTTTCCTTCACCCTTGCTTTTGAAGAATTTGAGCTCCTTCTCCTCCTTCAGAATCTCTTCAGCATGTTTTTTCTCTTCCTTTGTGTACTCTACAATGCCTTCTATGCCTTTCTTATATAGCATTGGGAAATGAGCCTTTATGTTTCTCTTTTCAATGTGGGATTGTCCTTTTTCATCTTTTTATTATTATTTTTTCTCAAAAACCCACTTTTCATAGTGTTTTGGCTTTTTGCACAACTTTAACATATTTTAAGTACAATTAATGCACCTTAATGCATTCATCTTCACTTTTTGATTGGTGTAGCTTATTTTTGGACCCTTTATGAGTGGTTCAATCACTGAACTTAGTCTCCTTAGGTTCTTTGCTTTCTTCACCTAATCCTTCCATTTATGGGAGAAGTGATTAGATCAGAGAGGACTTGTCTCTTACTGTACTTGTGTTTTGTCTTCATGTTGCAGGTGCATAGTAGAAATGTGCTTCTTCCGTCACATGACTAAGGGTGTTAATTTGATTGTTAGCAATACCCCTACACTATTTGATCGAGCATCTACCAAAGTCAGTATGCGTATGAGGATCTACTAGTACCTTCTAGTGCTTTTGGATTTGGGGCTCAGTTACCCTGCTTATGCGTGTTGATTCGACCTGCGACTATCCCCTTGGACCCTCTCTATAGTCTTGGTAGCCTCTGTATCCAATAATTTTAGGGATCTACATGAGTGGTAGTGGAAGGATATTTCCATTACACCCAGGAAATATTCAGGAGGAAATCCTCTGCAGCTCTTTGGGAAGGCGGTTAGGTGATTCCAATACTTGGCCCCATTGTGTCTATATTGTGGACCCCAGATAAATGTTCTTCATCACTTCACTGGTCTCTTCTGGGCCCTCATCATTCCACACTCTCCTTTGGAAGATTATCTACTTTCCTGGTTTGGATCACTATAGAAATTTTTAGTTGTTTTCTGATTGTTTACTTTTAGTTGTTTTCTGATTGTTTACTTTTGTTCTAGTTGGCCCTAGGTTTTACTTCCTTAGAATTTTTCTTGTAGTTGTGGAGGACCAACATCCCTGTAGGTCAAGAAGGTTGCAAAACCTTCCTCCACTCATTATAGATCCTCCATCTCAAGCTCAGTGGCGTAGAACAAACTCAAGCGGTTCTTTTGAACCAACCGGTACGACTGAACCACCTAGGGAACCTCAAATTATTGCTCAAACTTCGCCGGTCCCACAGACCATCGAGGTTGAGTACTTGCAAACCGAAGACTTTGCGAGACCCTTTAAACCTCCTTTAACTAGAACTGATGATCTGGTGTTAGTGAGAGTCATCTCTTTAAGTTTACCTGAGCTAAGCGTGTATAGGTTTACGTATGGATTAACTATGGACAACAGTGGGGACGGATTAGGAGTTCCACACACTCTCACATCCGTTATTATGCCAAGAGTTTTTTCTCCTCCTCATATAAACACTTTGATACCTAGTTCATTGCAGATGTCTTATGCTAGGATCACTTCACTAAATTTTTATACAGGATCCTTAGGTTCGTCAACCACTCAGATTATGTCAAATTATATACCTTTTGGATCAACTATTGGTTCATCTAATGTCCCTTTCACTAGGATACCCACAGTATCGTTTACATCATCCATGTTTCTTCAACAATTCTAGGATAAACCTACTAGTTTAGCTCCTTTTACTTGTGGATTCCCTTGGCATGGAGGGAATATTGCTCCTTCAACACCATTTATAGGCTCGATGCTTATCCCCTCCATTTCAAAGTTTCCGAGTTCAAACCCCTTTACAGGTTATAATTGGCAATCGTCAAATGTTCAAACTTCCAACATACCTGTAGGGAACACTCATTTTTTACTTTTTGGTGGAGGAGGAAGTAATGTCATACTTCAACTCCTTTTGGAGGCACCTATACTCAATCGCAATGGACTGGGCCTCAAGGGAGCAATCCAATGACTTATGGATGGATCACTTTTTCAAACACATTCTCATCACAACCAATGGTTGGGGGAAACCCCAACCAGCCTTATGAGATTTATGGTTCATGTAGTTTTCCTTACCAGATTCTTTGAACTCATACGCCATCGGCTAGGCCTCGATTACCCTTTTTGGAAGTGTTGAATTTTCCATATATTTCAAAGCTGATGAATGATCCTGTGCGTCATGATCCCACCTGGCCTTCAGTCCCAACCAAAATTCCTTCAGACATTCCTAAGTTTGAAGGAAAAACGAGTGAATATCTAGGGGACCACATTACCACATTTCAGTTATGGTGTTCTTCTAACTCATTGAATGATGACTCGATTTGATTGAGACTCTTCCAAAGAACCTTAACCAATGTCGCGGCTAAATCGTACATTGAGTTACCAGCGGCGGCTAAATGGTACATTGAGTTACCATCCATAGCTTATCATAACTTTTATGATTTAGTGACAGTATTTCTGAACCACTTCTAACTTCCCATTTGGTATGATGCCGACACAGATATTCTGTCTACATTTAGGAAGAATACAGGCACTCACATATTTGATCATATTCAAGACTGGAGAAGAAGGAAGAGGGTCATTAAAGTTGATATTCCCTTGGAATTCCTACTGGAATGGTTTTTGAAATCACTATTTCCCTACATCTCCAAAGATGACTTGACTTCTAGGGTTACCTCAGAAGAGGAAGCCATTTTAAAAACCCAACAGTTAGACTTGATTTATGCTCAGTCTGGGATTCTTTATGAAATCATTCCAGATGCGCCAAGGTCAAACATTGATCCTTGTAAACCCAAACCTAGACCACATGTCAATGGCATTGTGGGTTTAATTGATTCATCCACCATAGAATATTTGGATAAACAAGTCCATGAACTTTCTATAAAGCATTATGCGATAGAGGAAACTACTGTTGCATATCCCCCCTTCTCAAACGACAACTGTACACAATGTGCAGTCAAATCAAAAGGGTCCTTAGAATCCTAGTGGAAATAAGAATGGAAAGAAGGAGGAAGGAAACCAACACAGTCCCAAAACCACAGAGAATGTTGAGGGGGGAAAGAGAGAAAAGAAGAAGGTGAAATTCCCTTGAAACTCTACAAAGAAGATCACTTGACTCACCAATGCCCTTTGATTGATGAAGCCTAGAAGTTGTTGAACCAAAAGAAACCGATTGTCCTGAAGGATCCTTTTCCCAAGGGAAAAAACCCAGCTTTTGGTGGCTCTAATATTGGGGGCACTCATCGTGCCACGCCGTCTGATCAATCCTATACAAATATGGTTTGCTCAGATGCTTTGATGCAAACAAGAGTAAGAAATTATACCGCGGAACTGCCGCAAAAAGTGTTGAAATATTGTAACTTCAAAGAATATTCTATTTGTACTTTATTATTATTCATCCAGAGATGTTTTATTCCTCCGTCGGGATGTTATTATTATGTAAATTCATTGAGGTAAATCCTCCCATGTAATTCGGGGCAATAGATCCCCTAAGAATCATTTGTAATGGGGTGTTTAAGTCCCCTATAGGGGTCGTCCCAATCAGCATTAAGTTGAGTGTATAAGTTGTTGGGGCCGACCTAGTTAGGGTTAAAAGTCAAGTGAAGTAAAGTATAAATAGAGGAGGTGTGTTCCTTATTTAACACACACTCACTCACTCATGAAATCGCATAGGAGAGAGAGAGATCTGCAATGGAGGAGAAGGAGCTCTTGTTTGGGTATTTCATCTTTGTACTTTTGATCATCTATATTGAGGAATTTTTGCTAGGTTTTCTACCCCATGAGGGTTTCCCAGGATAAATTGTGTCTTTTGTGTTTATGCCGTGCTTGTTGTTCTTTCAGTGATCCTGTATATGCTATTGTTGTGAAATTGAATGGAATACTGATGTAATCTATCTTAGCATATTGAATCTTAACATGGTTTCAGAGCTAGCCTAAAGGAAGGCAATGTATGGCACTTACAACACTTGCTTCACTTGTGACAATTTCAAAGTTAGGGTTTTGTATAGCAAAACATAGTCATCGTGGAACTTTCGCTATAAATCACTTTTGGCAAAGGTTCAGGATCTTAAACTTGGAAAGGACTAAGATGAAATTTTCCTGTACCTTGTGTCCGATTTTTAGCCTCAGATTCGTTGTACTTTCTGAGATATGATCCGTACAAGTTAGGGTTTCTGCCTCTTCCAGAATGAATCCCTAAACAGATGACCGAGGTAAAAAGGTCATATCTTGGGATAGGAAGCTCCAAATGGATTTCCATAAAAAGTGAAAATTAGGGAACGCACTGTAGTGTCACAGGTTCGAGTTTCAGAGGCCGAAGTTGAAACAGTGACATGTGGCATTCCGTACAAGTTCGCTATGTTGTTTCATCCCTTAAACATGTCATGTTTGGAAACTGAGCATATCTCTCTGATGGAGAATCCAATGAAGCTCAAACATATGGGGTTGGAAATATGACAGGTCAAGCTACCACAGGACTAAGTTTCAGACCATTCAGATCCAAAATTTAATAGATACACCAGAAACAATACGGAACATCTAAAATGGCTTAGCGAAGGAAATCGAAGAGGAGGAGGAAGAAGCTTGCACTTAGGGTTTTCAGCTTTTTAGGTATGGAAGGACCTGATACAATGTTATAGACACCTGATGCAACATTGGAAACTTTGAAGATGAATTTGGAATCCATTCATCATAGATATTAATCCTCCATAAAAATGTTGTGGGAGGAAGGAGATTGAAAATTAGGGTTTCCAAGTAAGAAGAAACCCTAGCAAAGTTGGGAGACTCATAGGGAAGGAATGAAGGAGGTTTAAATGGAACTGATATTTTATCATCCCAGAACCATGAACCTATATAAGATGTTTACAAGTGATCTAACTTGGATGGTTAGGGTTTTACCCTTATAGAAAAGACTACAAGCAATCTCGACAGGTATGACTTGAGGAGATACAGGTATGTTTTGAAATTTGTTTCATGATTAAGCTCATGATATGTTTGTGTTCATATTATTGAGGTTAGTACAATCATGATTAATTTTGTATTGTTTGATAACCTTAGTAAAAGTATGAATGCATGTGAATAATATAATACATTCATTGATTAGGGCTATGACACTTATGATTGTACTAATGCACTTGTGGTGTTGTATGAGGATGATGTTGTGTGCTAACATGAAAGGTACATCAAGAAAGACAAATCCATATGACCATGATGACATGAAGACAAAGACTCATCCATACTCATTGATCACATAGAAGGTATACTTATGAGGTATGTATGATTTGGTTCTACTATGCTTAACTTATGAGATATGCAGGTTACTAGCACAAGGTCTCTAAATCATTGAAAAGAACAAAGAAGATATTGTTTTAGAGATAACTAGAAAGCATGCTAATCCATGTATGTTTTCGTATATCGAGTAAGAATCCTACTTTGTGTTAGGATCTTAGATAAGTGTATGAAAAGATAATGACCAAACATGTTTAAGATTATTTAGAATCATAATGTTTTGATAGTATTGAGATTATACTAATGAATGTATGAGATCTTGAGGATAACCCAATGATGACACTAGTGCACACTTAAGCATGCATAGTGGTCCACGATGGAAATAAGTTCAAAGAAATATAATCATGATGCTATCATAAAGGGGAAATAGAGATCAAGAAGGAGGAAACGACACAAACATAAAATATAAGTATTTGAGTTGTTATTTGAATTACTTGTTGAAATGATATTTCCCGTAATAGTTGTATGCATACTTGTATTCCTAGAATATATCATGCATAGTGTAAGCATTCATATAACATTGAATAGTATACTACTAATATGCATATGATGGGTAAGATGGACAAACATTCCATTATTGCTTGTCTAGAATGAAACCTCTTTGCTAACATGCTGGGAGCTGTGCACGCTCTTAATAGTATGTTCTGGTAGAGATGGAAGGCATCTAGATAGCCACTGTATGCATGCAGGATATGAAAAAGTGTTGTGCCAAAGTATTGGTCAAGATAGTTTCATAACTATGTGAATCATATCAGTATGCATAATACGTTATCATTGAAATTTCAATTATCACTAATCATGTAATTGAATTTGATTTGTAGGAAAGATCGTGTGCTATCATCTACAAAAGAAGGATGATGAACACTTGTTCCAAAGAACACGTGATGACTGTTCAACAAGAAGACTTACAAATCAAACGTACTATAGAAGTACAAAGGAAGGATCGTGGCTAGAGGATTCTCTTAGAAAGAGGAAGAGGATCATGATGAGATGTTTGCTCCAAGTGGCTAGACACACTTCTAGAGATAGATTACACCCATGGATGACAAGACCATTCTCTTGAATGGTGTAATTGAAGAATAAGTGCATATCGAGCAAATTCCCAGGATTCGATAGAGAATCACATGATTGAAGAAGGATTTGTATGGGTTCAATAGGTACCCAGGATCGATAGTCATTTGATGAGCTTGATGATCACCACATGTAATGTGGATTTCAACCTTTGCTACAAGGTTGAAGATGGTTTCTATATACAGATGACATGCTTCTCTCAGATGGAAGCAAGAAGGAACTCACCATATATTTCGAGTGATCTTGAGGCTCATATCAATAGACCCATTTGACGAGAGATGGAACATATAGATATGCAGAAGATCACTCAATGCAAAGTGTACATAGAACAACCACAAGGATTTGAAGTTGAAGATAGAAGAACTCACGTATCCAAGTTGAAGAAAGGTCTATACGGATTAAAGCAAGCTCCTAGAGCTTGGTATGGAATAATTGATAGCTTCTTGACGACCTTGGGCTTTACCAAAAGTAAAGCTGACCCTAACCTTTACCTTAAGGTTATGGATGATTAACCTGTCATACTATTACTGTATGTGGATGATCTATTTTTGACAGGAAATGAGAAACAGATCATGGAAAGCAAGAAGAAGCTAGAGATGAAAGATCTCAGATTGATACATTACTTCCTAGGTTTGGAAGTATGGCAAGGCCCAGAAAGAATCTTTCTAATCCAGGGAAAGTATGCTGTGGAAATCTTGAAAAGATTTGATATGTTGGAATGTAAAGCCAGGGCCACTCCCATGGATACCAACTTGAAGTTGTTAGATGCTAAATCATCAGAAATAGTGGATATGACTCAGTACAGACAGATTATCGAGTCACTGTTGTATCTGATGAATACCAGGCCAGATATATGCTTTGCTGTGAACACCTTGAGTCAGTATCTAGTTGATCCTAGACGTGTTCACCTGATAGTTGCAAAGCATGTGATGAGGTACCTAAAAGGTATGATAGATTTTGGTCTACATTATCTTGGAGACCATGACTTCAGATTGTATGGTTATACAGATTCAGATTGGGATGGAAGTGTCTCAAACAGAAAGAGCACACCGGGTGGATGTTATTGTCTAGGATATACTATGATCTCATGGTTTAGCAGGAAGTAGTCCAGTGTGGCTCTCAGCACAACTGAAGCGGAATATATAGTAGCTTGCTTTACTAGTTGTGAAGCCATGTGGCTTCAGAAGTTGTTATTAGGACTATTTGACTTAGAGATGGACCCCACTGTGATCTTGTGTGACAACCAAAGTTGTATCAAGATGACGGAGAATCCAGTGTTCCATGATAAGTCAAAGCACATAGAGATCCAATATTTCTATATACATGATATGGTGCAGAAAGGAGCTATAAAGCTCGAGTATGTGAGCACTGACGAACAAGTTCCTGATGTATTGACCAAACCTCTGTCTCTAGTAAAGTTTGAGTATTTCTGAGACAAGCTTGGTGTAGTTCAGAAGGACCCTCCTCGAAGGGGGAGCGATATGGTCAATGATGATATTTGGATCGATGATGAGGTCGATGATGAGGATACTTGTATCGATGATGAGGATACCTGTTCCGATGATGAGGTTGATGATGAGGATACCTGTTCTGACGATAAGGTCAATGATGAGAACACCTGGTACTGATGATGAGTTCAATGATACCGATGATGATGTCGATGATACCGATGATGAGGTCGATGATACCGAAGATAAGGTTGATGTGTGGTCCTTATACTTTGTCTAAGTGGACAAGTGGATTATATTATCCATGGACTTTTGTCCTAAATGGATTCGTAGACCTATGTCTTCGAGAAGTGGTCCTTAGACTTTGTCTAAGTTGACGAGTGGATTGTATCATCCCTGGACTTTTGTCCTAAATGGATCCGTAGACCTATATCTTCGAGAAGTGGTCCTTAGACTTTGTCTAAGTAGACGAGTGGGTTGCATCATCCCTAGACTTTTGTACTAAATGGAACCGTAGACCTATGTCTTCGAGAAGTGGTCCTTAGACTTTGTCTAAGTAGACGAGTGGGTTGTATCATCCTTGAAATTTTGTCCTAAATGGATCCGTAGACCTATGTCTTCGAGAAGTGGTCCTTAGACTTTGTCTAAGTAGACGAGTGGATTGCATCGTCCCTAGACATGATATGGTGCCTTAAATTGATTGGCATTGATCATACAGTAAGTGGATCAAGATTGCATCGCCCTTGGCTTTATGTCCTAAATTGATAGGGATTGATCATACCATAAGTGGATTAGGATTTCATCGTCCTTGGATTTATGTCCTAAATTGATAGGGATTGATCATTCCGTAAGTGGATCAGGATTGCATCGTCCTTGGCTTTATGTCCTAAATTGATAGGGATTGACCATCCCGTAATTGTATCATGTGTGTTGCACATTATGATGATGTTGATCAAGAGATCCAGATGATGAGGCTGTTGATCGAAAGATCCATATGTTGATGTTATTGATCAAGAGATCCAGATGATGAGGTTGTTGATCGAGAGATCCAGATGATGATGTTGTTGATCGGGAGATCCAGATGATGATGCTATTGATCGAGAGATCCAGATGATGATGTTGTTGATCGAGAGATACATATGATGATGTTGTTGATTGGGAGATCCATATGATGATGTTGTTGATCGAGAGATACAGATGATGCTGTTGATCAGGAGATCCATATGATGATGCTATTGATAGAGAGATCCAGATGATGCTATTGATCGGGAGATCCAGATGATGATGCTGTTGATCGAGAGATCCAGATGATGTTGTTTATAGGGAGATCCAGATGATGTTGTTGTTGTAGCTGATCGAGTGATCGAGTGCTGCAGAAGATGAAGACTCGGTACTGAAGATATTGATGTTCCAGTATTGAATATGTTCCAATAGCTGTTTTGAGTTACTGATGATGATTAAAGAAAACTTCCAATTATTTATAGATCTATCAATGTGATGTAGTTGATGACTCCTTGCTCCTGCATATGTTGTTAGAATACCCTTCTCGTTAAGGGGGAGTGTTGAAATATTGTAAATTCAAAGAATATTCTATTTGTACTTTATTATTATTGATCCAGAGATGTTTTATTCCTCTGTAGGGACGTTATTATTATGTAAATTCATTGAGGTAAATCCTCCCATGTAAGTCGAGGCAATAGATCCCCTAAGAGTCATTTGTAATGGGGTGTTTAAGTCCCCTAGAGAGGTCGTCCCAGTCAGCAATAAGTTGAGTGGTTAAGTTGTTGGGGCTGACCTAGTTAGGGTTAAAAGTCAAGTGAAGTAAAGTATAAATAGAGGAGGTGTGTTCCTCATTTAACACACACTCACTCACTCGTGAACTCACATTGAACTCACATAGGAGAGAGAGAGATATGCAATGGAGGAGAAGGAGCTCTTGTTTGGCGATTTCATCTTTGTACTTTTGATCATCTATATTGAGGAAGTTTTGTTGGGTTTTCTACCCCATGAAGGTTTCCCAGGATAAATTGTGTCTCTTGTGTTTATGTTGTGCTTGTTGTTCTTTCAGTGATCCTGTATATGTTATTGTTGTGAAATTGAATCGAATACTGATGTTATCTATATTAGCATATTGAATCTTAACAAAAAGACAATGAGATCCCCGATACGTCTGCCCCTCTTCATATTGAGAGACCTGCAGAACTGATGCTTAAGATGCTGAAAGGTGTTTATAAGCATGGATCGCACAAACCTAATGCACATGATGCTTCAAACTACTCATTTGTAGAGGATTTAGCCCAAAATCCGTGTGCCATGTCTGCTCTAGAAGTCTTGTAAAGATTCCCATCACAACAAAATGCACTTCTAGCGGAAATAGGAAGTGTGGATTTATCGAGTATGTTGGAAAGGTTTGACATGTCCAACATCAAACCTCAGTTTCCATATCATGTGGCCTTCCGGATTGAAGTAATCCATGGTTTTAAAACCATTAGACAAATGGTGGTGGATGAAGGCGCGTCTATGTGCATATTTTCCATTTCTTGCTAGCGAGATTTAGGCGCTCCTGATTTATCCCCTTCGATTACATTACTTACCACTTTTGATAGAAGATATTTCCATCCACATGGGATCTTACCCTCTTTCGATATCTAGTTAGCAGGAAAAGTAGTGCAAGTGGAGGTCGAGGTTGTAGATGCTTCTTTCGATTATAATTACTATTGGGAAGAAGTTGGATGCACGCGATGCAAGCTATCCCTTCGTCCATTTTTCGGGTACTGATGTTCCCTCATGAAGGAAATATCGTCACAATCAACCAACTCTCCTTCTTCTGAAAAAAAAATACAACCTCTTCGGAATCTAATATTCCATTGATTGATCAGGACTGTCCTCCTAGTGATATTTTGGGAGTAGGTTTGTACTCATCACTTATGGACACTTTCATTTTTCCTACTCCCATGAATTATATTGGTTTGACAAGTGGTCCAAACACTACCACATCATCTAAGGAGGTATTTATAGTTATTAAAACAACTGATCCTTGGATACTTACCACGCATAATGAACCAGTTGTGCCCCTATATTTCGCAGAAGTGACTTATCAAACTTCACGAGACTATGAGATAGATTTCATCTCGACTCCTTTAGTCTCCGCGGAGTCAAATGTAGATTATGCACCTGCATGGGAAATAGACTCTCCTCATTCTTTTGATTGTTTAGACATCGTTTTTCCATCAGATGAAGCTATTATGGAATCATAGGTCTTGATCAACCTTGGGAACACATGCATCATAGATCTTATTTCTTCCGATCTAAACATAATTGAGAATGGGGAGTTTTCTGTGAGACTCGGTGGAGATGTTGACTTATCCATTAAACCTTTTGCGAAACAGGGAATTTTCAGCGAAGCCAACATGGCTAACATTTCAAAAACTATTCCAACTAACATCTCTATCAAACCAGATATCGTGGAAAAAAATTTCATCAGTGCAAATTGTTCTCCTCAAGGGTCCACTTGTATACCAACTTGTTCAAAGAGTTCTGTGATGTCTTTTCCTAGTCACATGAGGATTTTACAGGCATCAACCCATCCATATTTGAACACGTGATCAAAACGTATACCAATGCAAAACCAATTCGACAAAAACTTGGTCCAGTCAATCCTCGAAAGGCTGCATTTGTTAAGGCTGAGGTGGAAAAGCTCCTTAAATCCAAATTTATCTATCCTATCGATATGACAGAATGGGTTTCCAATACACTCCCGGTCGATAAGAAACAAGGTACCATACATGTATGTATTGATTTTAGAGAGATTAACAAATATTGTCCTAAGGATAATTATCCCACACCATTTATTAATCAGATTGTAGATGCGTGTGTTGGCCATGAAATATTTTCTTTTATGGATGGATTTTCGGGGTACAATTAGATTCAAATTAAAACCGAAGATAAGCATAAGACATATTTTATATGTCCCTAGGGTACCTTTGCATATAGAAAGATGTTGTTCGGTTTGAAAAATGATGGAGCCACCTTCCAATGAGCAATGAATTTTTCCTTTCACGATATCAAACATGTAGTCGAACCTTATCTGGATGATCTACCCATGCGATCTCAAAAGAGAAGAGATCATCCAACACATTTACGACTTGTGTTTGAGCGATGCAGACACTACAAAATTCGGTTGAATCCCCATAAATGTGTGTTTTGTGTTGAGTTTGGACAATTGTTGTGTTTCATCATGTCAAGTAGAGAGATCATGGTCGATCTATTAAAAGTTGAGGCGATTGTCAAGTTACCTCTCTCTCTTTCTCTCTCTCCTACTCCCCCTACCCGTAACCCTCTCTCTCTCTCTCTCCACCCCCCAATCCCCATCCCCCTACCAATTACCACCCCCCATCTCTCTCTCTCTCTCCCCTCCCCCCCTAATCCCCCTCTCGATACCACTTATCACCCCTAATCTCTCTCTCTCTCCCTCTACCCCCACCCTATACTCCCCTTCTATTTAACATCCTTCATCCTCCCTAAATCCCTACCCCACCCCCCTCCAATCACAATATCTATCCCTGTCTCTATCCCAATCCCCCTCCTCCCACCTGCCCCTAATCACCCACACCCTTCCCCCCCTTAACGCTTAACTCTCTCTCTCTCTCTCTCTCACAAACACACACACACACACCCCTCTACTCCTGCACCTACCCATAACCACCACCACTCTCTTTCCTCTCTCTCTCTCTCTCTGACACACACACACACACACACACACACACACCCCCTACTCCTCCCCCTACCACTAACCCCCATCCCCCCTCTCACTCTCCCCTCATATCCCTAACCCTTACTAACCCCCTCCCTCACTCTTTCACCCCCCCTACTCCTCGCCCTACCTCTAACTCCTCCTCCTCCTCCTACTCCTCTTTATCTCTATCGCATATCCCCCCTAACCATTACTAGCCCCTTCTCTCACTCTCTCTCTAACCTACCCATCCACCTCCACCTAAAACCCATCCCTCTCTCTCTCACCCCAACCCCCTAACACCCCCCCCCCTCTCAAACACATCTCACTACCCCTAACCTCCCTCTCCCTCCCTAACCCCACTCATACTCCCCCTACCCATAAACACCCCCTAATCCCATCTCTCTTTGTGTCTCTCCTAATCCCCCTCCCCCTACAACTTACCACCCTCTCTCTCTAATCATCCATGAGCCCATACTTGCTCCCGCAACCTTGATATCTCTTTATTTATCTCCCCCAATCCCCCTCCTCCCCCTAAATCACCCAAACCCTCCCACTTTCCCTCTCTCTCTCTCTCTCTCTCTCTCCATAACCCTTACTAACCCTCCCTCTCTCACTCTCTCACTCTCTCACCCCATTAATACCCCCCTACCTTTAACCCCCTTCCTCATCTCTGTCTCTCTCTTTCCTATCCCTTAATAACCCCATCTCTCACTCTTTCTCTCCCTCACTCCTCCACCTACACCTTACCCCCACCCCTCTCTTTCTCCCCCAACACCCTCACCTCTCTCTCTCTCTCTCTCTCATCACCCCTAACCCACCCTCTATTTCCCTAATCCCATTCATACTCTCCCTACCCATAACGACACCCTCCAACCCTATCTTTTTCTCTTCTAATTCCCCTAACCCTATCCCTCTCTCTATCTCTGCTACTCCCCCCTGCCCCTATCCCTCTCACTCTCTTACTCTCCTAATCACCCTCCCCTTTCCAATTACCGCCCCCCCCATCTCTCTCTACCCAAAATCCATACACCCTCTTCCCTCTAACTACCCTAATCCTCCCTAAACCCCTACCCCCTAATCCCAATATCTATCTATTTCTCTCCCGAAACCCCCCTCCTCCTCCTTACCCCTAAGGTAAATTTTATTTTTACCAAAACGTGTGCACATTTTAGCTCTAGAAAATGTGTATGCATTTTGTAAAACTAAAACACATATACGTTTTGAAGAGCTAAAACGAACACATGTTTTGGTTTTCATGGCACCCAGATAGGCGAGAGGAAAATTTAAATTTAAAAGAACATGCTCGCATTTCTTAGAACTAAGACCGAACCTTGTCACATGTCCGGGTGTCATCACTCTTCCTATGTGTCTGCTTTGGACTTAGATTCCGGTTAACAAAAACTATGGTATGGAATATGGTAAACCATAGCTAATTAGACATCTCACCATTTTTCTCAATATGACTATGTTTTACCCCCTCGTTACAGTATGCTACACACAATCATTTTTTATGAATTTTAGACCTAGATAACATTTTTTTTCTACAGATTCCAAACATGTAATTTTTTTTTAAATATTTTTTTTTCTATTTTTCTTGCGTCATTATTTCTTAACTCAAAAAAAACACTGTTAGTGTTTTTTTCCATAGATTTTTCCTTTCTGAATCATTTTAAAAATATATATGTTGCACTACTAGACACCGACCTCTGAATCATGATCATTGCATTAAGACCTTCAAAAGTTGCACCCACACTTAGCGTACTATTTTTGAGGTTTGATCACTCTGATAATTAAAAAATATATATAAGTTAATAAATTTATTTTGGAAAATAGTGTCGCACTAGTACTATTTGTTCTCTATATGTCTACCAGGCTTTGTAGGTTGACTCCATCATTTAGGCACTCAAACTCTATACCCACAAACACATATACCTTATCATTTACCAAAAAAGTAAAAATTACATGTTAGAAAATATCAAACTTGAGATAGTTATGAAAATTTTCAATAAATAAAGTTTATATATTTGGAAACGTGATTCAATTTCCTACATTTCATATTTTTTACTCAAAGTAAGATTCATTATGTAAGTATCTAAAAATATCAATGTAAGTTGAGGAATGCATGTTTTTTTCAGTTTTTTGTTGCATCTAATGCATCAAAAGAGACCCTCATTAGCTTACACTAGCCCACATCGCTTAAGATGTCTCTTAAGCGATGTTAACCCATCACGAATGGTGTCCATTCCATGTGATAAGTGTCTCTTGCATGACACTTTGACCACATGAGGAACGTCACTTAAGTGACATTCATTTCATGTTTTAGCCACATGCTAGACCACATGAAAGATGTTTAGGTCATGTGAATGGCATCTCTTAAGGGATGTTGAAGCACCATTTTTTTTAGTTAAAAACACGTCTCTTAAGCATGTCCTAATAAACACCTGTTTGGAACTAAGAATGTTGCTTAAGTAATGTCATACCAACAACGTCCAAATGTCGTTAACGAGTTTTTTGTTTGATGTTTCTAAGGTGCAAAAAAGCATTGAACATGTGTAAAAAATGGGCTTAAATGTAATAATGAGTGTGGATATTAACTTTATCCTATCGGGACAGGGAGTTTGCTTTTGTCCCTTGAAAATATTAAATGGAATTTGGAGCATCTAAATAGAACCCAAGTGGTCAAAATAAACTCCATTGCTCTATACTATGTAGGAGAACGGTGCATTTGACATTATTTTGAAGGCAATGGGAAGAGAAATAAGCAAGACAATAACACTTGTAGAGATCATAAATTTGGCATATTTTATTTAGTAAATTCTCACATTTAATGTTTATCACTGGAGAATGATTTGTTGATTTTCTTCTCTTGTCAAGGTGGATACCTACCCTTCATTAAAACACATAATACATTTTTTTTATATAAACTATGTATGGGAACATCTCAAAGAAGTTTTATTATTGTATGTTTGATGTGTTTTTGAGAAAAAATGATTATAAAATTTACACAACGTGCACAACTCAAAATAGAAAGCTTGAATGTTGTTTTGAATTTATTTATTTCCCATCATTTGAATTTGAAAGTATTTAAATTATGATATGGACATGGTAGTTTAAAGCAGGGGCAAGTTTGGTGATGCCAGGAATTATGGTAGTTATGTTTTTTTAATGAAGAAGTAGGTCGTAGAGGGTGGGGTATGATTTTGATATCTAAAATGAGCTTGTTTTGTTGATGATAATTTAGATCTAATAAGCCATATTTTACTATAGAATTTTCATTAGTAGGGTACAATATAGGTAGATTTGGTGGTAATCCATAAGATGTAGGAAATCAAAATGGCCATGACATATATGGAGGGGATGTAGCTCCTACACTAATTTATCAACCTCAGGCATGCCTTCTAAATATATGAAACTTACCTCACTAGATGTTTTGAGATGCCTCATAACATGGAAACTACATAAATGTTTTTTTTGGCATTTTTACTTTAAAAGTTGGTTTTCTTTATCGTGGAGGCGATGCGTCGAAGAACCCTGGAACACCCAAATTTGGGGTTTGTGTACACGATTTGGGATACCATTTTCGAATTAGCAAATTTCAAACGAATCATGCATCCTATATGATGAATTCATTTGGTAACCATGAAAACCATCATAAATATCTTGAATGGGAAGCAAGAACCACATGAATTTTTTTTCCATTGATCTTTATGGATATGGGAAGCAAGAATCACAACAAAATCCTGCATCTATCTCTTATGGGTTCAAATAACTATAGTAAGGTCTCTGCAATAAAATTCTTACATGGGACAATTTATGTCATCGGGGTTTCAATGGTCCTGGATGGTGTCCTCTATGCTGCATTCAAGAGGTATCAGTGGACCATCTCTTCTCCTCCTGTTCTTTCAATCAGGGCCTTTGGAATCAAATTACATCTCTTATTGGTATACTGACCATCTGGAGATCTTCCACTCTTTGTGATAGTCTTGATTCATGGTTTCGTCTTTCAAATTCGTGTTTTGAACTCCCATGCTACATGATATGGGAGGTATGGAAGGCTCGAAATTCTTGAATCTTTGAGGATACTATACCTTTTCGGGAGTGGATATGCTGTCGAACTATGGCTTCTTATAAGGAATATACTTCTATCCATGGACTGAAAGAGGGCATAAAAGGTTTGAACAAGAGTAGACATTTGGCGCCTCCGGTCTTGATATACCCTTGTGGGTTCTTTGATGGAGCTGTGGTCGGGGGTCCTGGCATGAGTGGGGCAGGTGTTTTATTACATCTTTCCACCACTTGTTTTTTCTGTATCCGACTAAATTGTGGAATTGGCTCCAACACTCGTAGAGTATTATGCTCCCTTTGGCTTCTACTACATTTTTCTCGCTCCAAGCAGATTACTTCACTCCTGGTACTGGGTGATTCATTGACTATCATTACATGGGCAATGGGTACCTCTTCTCTCAATGCTCTACTACTTACACATTGGATGGCTGCGGCTCGAAAGTTAATCCTTGAATTTGAGCATGCACATTTCTCCCACATTTACAGAGAGGTGAATACTGAGGCAGATCTTCTATCCAAACTGGCATTGAACTCTCCGGCTGGGCTCATTATGTGGGAGGAGTGGCAGGATGATCTACTCTTTTCCCATGGATCTTAAGAGTTTTCAACTACCAACTCCTTGTTGGTCTACTTGGTAGTATCATTTTTGCGGCATTTATTTATATGTTTTTATCTTTGCGGTCTATTCATGGATATGGACTGGTTTGATCTCGGTGCACATGTGGATGACATGCCTGGAGGGATCACTGTATCTAGTTATTCATTTTTTGGATATTTGTTGGGACTCTATTTATCCGGCTGGGAGGTCTTTAGTTTGACATTATATTTTTGTTTGTATATACTTTGTTATATGTGGGGACATTGACATATAGTCCTCTGTGGATATTTTGGGACTATATGTGACTTGTGATGAACTGTTGTATTGGCAAGTATTGGCCATTAGATTTGACAGTTATGTTTGGACATGTATCTACTGTCCATGTGGCAGGAACACTGGATGATGCACTGGATAGGAACATTCTAGTATTTTCTCACTTGTGACAATTGGACCTATTTTACTATTTCGAATTATTAATAGTAAGTTAAATTTTTCTATGGGAAAAAAAAGGTGCGTCAAATTTTTCCTAACTCTTATATGATTCCAAAGATATTGTTAATTGATTCCATTAAGCCACACTATTATAATTGCCAATGTTTAAATTGTACTACATAGTTTCACACTAATTGACATATTTGATAAAGGGCTCCCCAAGTTGGGATTAAATAGCACATCTCTATGATAATGGATTTAAAATATTCCCTCTCATTGAAAACAATTTCCAACCTAGGATTAAATAGTTGGTATCTTTGGCAACGATTTCTTAATGGGATTGAACCTAAGTTTTTGGGAAGAAAACACACTTGATTTACTACTTAACCAAATATTGCTTGACAAATGTCACCCATTTTTAACACACTTCTTGTTTAATTTTATAAAACTATTATTTTATGATTTTCATTAAAGCATTTAAATAAACTATATTGTATTGTCTTACTCAAAGAACTATACAATGTCACAATATAGCACAACAAGTTGGCTACATTAGTGCACCTTCATATTTGTAAGGGGATTGAACCCGATCCCATACATGCCTAGGAAAAACCACCTATGATCAATTAACTTTGATACATCACAAGCCAACAAAACAAACTAATTTCTTTAGCATAGAAATGTTTATGTGAGGAATTTGACCCATCCTTTTATTTTTATTTTTTTCTGAAGAAAAAAATGTAATTTTATTAAAAAAACAAAACAAAATTATATGTTGTAGATTCCTGCAACATATTGTCACCCAAAAATAATACCTTGTGAAGAGACCAAAAGACATAGATGTAATACCTTCCTATGAGCTATCACATAGTATGCATCAAAATATACTGTCTGAGATTGAAAAACTGGTTGTAGGTGTCTTTCCCATGTAGGGCCATGTATATATAAGCAAAATAATCTAAAGTTGTCTGCAAAAAAAACACCAGTGCATATGATTTGCACAGAAGAGAAGATATGATAAGGACCTTTTTCACAACTATCTACTTATGAAAAAAATTTGGAAGCACATTGTAGACTGTCTGCAAAATCTGTGAAGATCATACTATATTCTGGGGGAGAAATTCTATAAAACGCCTGTGGTAAAACTCATGATGTTCATTCCCATTATGTTCTGTGATATGCCAATGACTTAAGGCCAATTGAATGTCCTCTTTATAAATTTATCAGCTTCATTGTTCCTTTCCCTAAATATACGTTGACATGAAAAAAGTGAGAAAGTTGATTTTATATTTTAAATTTCTGCAAGAAAAGGAACTAATTAAGTATTATGGCACTATTGTATCTCATTAACCCAATTTATAGACAACATTGAGTCCCAAAAGATTTGTATCTTCCTACATCACATGACCCATCTTTTTATTAAAAACACTCTTTAATATTTATTACTCCTTTACCAGAGGTGCTTCACAAATATCCCCTAATATTAATAGACTTTTTATTTAATGAAGAGTATTGGACATTATTCAAAAGCATTAATAGGGTATGTTGTACATCAGTTTTTATTTGATGAAGAGCATTGTACAATATTAATTCTTCATTAAAGCATTTTTAAGGTATGTTGTACATTGTGTTTTTATATTTACTTTATGTTAAAGTTGAATTGTAATAGTGTAGGCTTTCTAGAAGAGAATACTTTTTTCCTTATTGAATACTTAAATTTTTCTCATTTCCTTTAATTGTTTGAAAAAGTAAATTTTTAATAAAAAAAAAATCTTTATTTATTTATTATTTTTGTTGAAAACTAAAATCCATCTTATCATCCTTACAGGAAAGTTGGTTTCTCATTCTTCTTTCTACTTAATAATAATAATATATCTAAATTCTTATCTTATTTGAATAATTTATTCCTCTGTTGTTTGTAACAAGAAAGTTGCTTTCTCATTCTTCTTTCTACTTACTAATAATAATATATCTAAATTCTTATCTTATTTGAATAATTTATTCCTCTGTTGTTTGTAATGCAGACAAGTGAATGAAAGCACACTAATACTAGCATATCTAAATTTTAATAGTATATGAATAATTTATTTCTTTCTTTGCAATGCATAGAAGTGAATGCAAACAAGCACTTGTCAGAGAAATGTGCAGATCAAGCTACTAAACTCAAGTCCCTTTAAGATAAGGCATGCTTAACAAATTATCATTCAGTTAGATAAAGATGCACATGTATGATATAAGTTACCTATTTAAGTTGAAATCGTTTGATTGCTTTTCTTTGCATCAACTCCCATAAGTTAGATAAAGATGCACATGTATGATATAAGTTACGTATTTAAGTTGAAATTGTTTGATTGTTTTTATTTGCTTCTCTTTGCATCAACTCCCATAACTTAATAGACTTTCTGACTAAATATTCAATTAAAATACAAGCTAAATTGCATCTAGGAGAATGCCATATTTGAGTGTAATATTTCAATTTATGGTGTTCTAGTTAACATATAGTGGTGATTATTTTGGACTTGAAAATGAAATTTGGTAGATGCGTTGTCCAAATACACTTGGCATGACCTAGAAAAATTCAAGAGCATATACTATAATTTCTTGAAATGATTTGAGTGTAATATTTCAATTTATGGTGTTCTAGTTAACATATAGTGGTGATTATTTTGGACTTGAAAATGAAATTTGGTAGATGCGTTGTCCAAATACACTTGGCATGACCTAGAAAAATTCAAGAGCATATACTATAATTTCTTGAAATGATTGGTTAATATGTATGGATGTAAATTTTCAGATTCTAGGTATTGTATCAATATAAATATCCATTTTTCTTATGAGAACTCTAACTATTTCATATTGAGATATAACTAATGAATACAATATTCACATTTTAACAGGTCATTTGAAATTACTCTTTTCCTTGATACTGCATTTTTCCCCTTTATTTGAATTATTGATTCTTTAAAAGACTTTCCCATTTCTGTGATGATCAAAGAGAATACACCTAGTGCATTGTTTCCTTGACAAGAGATAGGTTTTTTACCTCAATTCGTTGCTTATTGTATGAATGTTCCTTAAATTCAGAAACTATCAAGTCTTAACAAACGAATCTTGTGGGTTTATAGGAAATTTGAATTTTATAAATTCTAGCCTACTTGTGTAGATATGTTGCATGAAAACTTCTCTGGGGCATTGGGGAACCCTTTCCCAGCATTGAAAACTTCTCTGGGGAATTGGGAACCCTTTCCCAGCGTTTCCAGTACCTGGGAACTTCATAGCTGGAATGAAATATCCCAGATTGAGTGGGAGAGGTTCTGGGAACTTGGAGAACATTCTAGGAGCTTCCAGGTCAAGTCTGAGAAACTCTTGGAAGAATTCCACCATGTTCCGTGCAGTCAAGGATCTGTACACATTCTTGATGGTCTGGGAACCCATGTGCGTTCCTTGTTATTTTTTCAGAATTTACTTCAATATGATATAAGATCTTAACTGAGAGAACAACATGTATAACATATCTACAGCATATTATCATGGACACAATAATGCAAGCACACAAGAGACATAGAGTTTACTTGGGGAAAACCATAAAGGTGAAAAACCCCACTAACTTCCTCAGAGATAGATAGAGAAATGATACAACCCAAGCATAAGAGATAGAAATCTCCTAGTAGCAGCTTCTCCTCCTCCACAAGTGAGCCACTCTCCCGAGAGTGTGAGAGAGAATAGAAATGATGAAATATAGTGCCTCCCGCACTCTATTTATACTTGACTTGACTTGCCTAAAAACCTTTACTAGGTTGGCCTTAACTTAACCACATAACATAATGATGACTGGGATGAAAGCTAATAGGGTGGTCTAATAACCCTTTGACCCACATGGCCGACCCCCAATAGGGTGGTCTAATAACCCTTCGACCCACATGACTTATACAGGGCCGACCCCAACAAGGTGGTCTAATAACCCATCAAGTATAAGTTACGACACTTACAATATAAATGACGACACTTCTGTATAGAGGAATAATACCATCTCTATAGGAGTACAATATACATATATGAAATACATTCCGAAGTTACATATACATCAACACTCCCTCTTAACTAGGAAGGTATTTCTCGACACAGGTCTTCTAGCACAAGTCTTCTTCTCTGGATCATCGTCACTGGATAATCGTCATTGTCACTGCTGCTGCTATCTCAATCAATCTCTGAATTTACTCATCATAGGAAGTTCTACAGAGCCAGTCCTTTTTCATACTGGATGTAGGCCCACCACCTATAGGTCTTCATCATCATTGGCCATACTGTGGAATCCTCAGGACTTATTACATGCGTCTGCAAAACCTCGCAAGAGCATTCCAGGCCTTTTACGAGCACATATCCCAACCTATCGAATCTCCTAGGATCTTTTACATGCCACTGCACAACCTATCCATGACCACAGAGTATCAACCTAATACTCACCATACATCAACCTGATGTACATAATCACATGATCATCCTGATCATCATCATCTCTGCGAGCAAGCTAACGAGTAGGTACACCTCAGGATTGATTACACTGCCTTTGCAAAACCTGCAAGATCTCTCAGGACTGATTACACTGCCACTGCAAAGCCTGCAAGAGCATCTCAGGACTGATTATATGCCTCTGCAAAACCTGTGTACCAAACTGTCACATCAATGTCTTTAGATCACCACATAGTCCACGAAGCACAACCCAGATGCACACACATAGCACTTACACTCACCATGGGAGGACTAACCTACCACCATGTGAAAGGCTCACAACACTTACATCAACGACCATGGGAGGACCAACCTACCACCATGTCGGAATGGCCCTAGCACTTACATCAACGACCATGGGAGGACTAACCTGCCACCATGTCAGAGCAGCCCCAGCACTTACATCAACGACCATGGGAGGACTAACCTACCACCATTTCGGAATGGCCCTAGCACTTACATCAACGACCATGGGAGGACTAACCTACCACCATGTCGGAACGGCCCTAGCACTTACATCAACGACCATGGGAGGACTAACCTGCCACCATGTCGGAACGGCCCCAACACTTACATCAACGACCATGGGAGGACTAACCTGCCACCATGTCGGAACGACCTCAGCACTTACATCAACAACCATGGGAGGACTAACCTGCCACCATGTCAGAATGGCTCGTGTGCATCTGTGTCTCCGGACTCATCACTTCCCTTTGGAAGGCATCTCGATCTGAAGTACACCAAGTCTCCCTCTAAAGTATTCAAACTTCACTCTGGAAAGCGGCTTGGTCAACACATCGACTATCTGCTTGTCTGTCGCAACATACAGGAGCTTCACTGCTCCTCTCTGCACCATATCCCTGATATAGTGGAACTTGATCTCAATGTGCTTCGACTTGTCATGGAACACTGGGCTCTCTGATAACTTCACAAAACTCTGGTTGTCACAATATATACAAGTAGCACTCAACTGGAGATCAAACAAATCAGACAGTAGCTTCCTAAGCCATACTGCCTCACAACTAGCTGAACAAGATGCGACATACTTTGCTTCAGCTGTACTCAGTGCCACATAGGATTGCTTCCTGCTAAACCAAGAGATCATACTTGATCCCATACTGAAGCAGTACCCCGAAGTGCTCTTCCGATCAATGGCACTGCCTGCCCAATCTGAATCAACATAACCCTCCAGGTTAAACTTTTGATTCACCTCATACTTGAGCCCATAATCCACTGTACCCTTCAAGTACCTCAGAACATGCTTTGCAGCTATCAGGTGAACATGTCTCGGATCTGTCAGATATTGGCTCAAGGTATTCACCGTAAAGCAAATGTCTAGCCTCGTATTCGTCAGGTACATCAAGGACCCAATAATCTGACGATACATAGTGATATCAACCGGCTCAGATGAAGCATCACACAGAAGCTTTAGGTTTGATGCCATAGGTGTGGCCATGGCCTTGCAATCCATCATCCTGAACCTCTTCAGGATCTCTACTGCATACTTCCCTTGTCCAAGGAAGATTCCATCGACACTCTACGACTCATCCACAAGTTCTTCATCTCGAACTCAGCAGCAAGCTTCTGCTGCATGTCGGCAATCAATCTATCTTCACCTGTAATAAACAGGTCATCCATATACAAAAGTAGTATCACTGGATTGCCTTCCTCAACCTTGTAGTAAAGGTTGGAATCCGCTTTACTCATGGTAAAGTCCAAGCTGGATAGAAAATTGTCTATCCTTCCATACCAAGTTCTGCACATATATGACTCCCTGTCATGTGTCTTAGAACCAAGTGGATGCTCCACATACACTTCTTCTTCAACTACACCATTCAAGAAAGCTGTCTTGAAATCCATTTGTTGTATCTTCCCTTTCATCACTGTAGCTAGAGCAAGTACGGATCTAATGGAAGTGAATCTGGCTACAGGAGCAAAAGTCTCTATGCTACCACATGCAGCATGCTTGGTCTTGTAGATCCTCTTGGAAGTCACTACAGACTCCCCTTCAGGTCTTGGGACTGCATCCTAAACATCTTCATGATCGACTGGTACTCCTCGATCATGGCATTCTTCCCAGATCCTGGGAACTTCAATTTCTTCAATATTTTCAATAGGTAACTTTGTTGCTAAACAAATGTTGTAGTCCTTCTTTTGTAGGTGATGGTATACGATCTTTCCTACACAACAAGTTAAATTGCATGATTAGAAAACATCTCATAGTTTTCGGAACAAATTCTTACACATAAAGAAACATGTCATACAGTCATGTAATTATCTTAGCCAATTCTTCAATACAACATTTATCCATATCCGTAACTTTCTAGATGCCTTCCAATCTCTACCAGAACATTGTTAAGAGTGTCCACAACTCCCAACCTGTCAACAAAGAGGTTTCATTCTAGATAAGTAGCAATGGGATGTTGTACAGTGCCATAGGCCACTTACCCATGTATATTAGTAGTATACTGTTCATCGATGCAACTATTCTAATATGCATAATACACAACCTAATTCTAGGAATATGAGTATATACATTATTGAACATTATTATTTAAACAATAAAATATGCAAGGAATGATAACTCAAATACTTATCTTTGTGTGTTTGTTGGGTTGACTCCCTCTCAGTCTTTGCTTCTTTTCTGCAACTCCATTCTGATGTGGATTGTGAGAAGTGGTCAACTCCCTTTGAATATCTGCATCCTTGTAGAAGCTACTGAAGTGTGCTCCTTCTTTATCTTTGCTTCCTTGCAGGAAACAATTGGAGTGTGCTCCCTCTTGATCTTTGCTTCCTGGATTACCTGTCCTTGAACTTATATCCATCACTATGCATGCTTATTAGTATCATCATTGTGTTATCCTCGAGGTCTCATACATAATCACACATTCATTAGTATAATCTTAATACTATCAAAACACAATAATCTTAAACATGTATAGTCATGATCATTTCAAACACAGATAATAAACATTAGTATTCAAGGTTTCAGGGAAGTCTTCTTTTACTCATGCAAATTCTTATTTGATCATAGGACTCTTCTGGTTAGTTAAATCATTAATCAAGATAAGAGACATAAAATGCATAAACCCTTGATTACTTACATTTCTAACTTTATGAATAAACATAACCAATCATACCAAGTATACTTATATAGGGGATCCTAACACAAGGTAGGATTCTAACTTGATATAGGAAAAACATACCTAGATTGGTATGTTAGCTAGTTATGTCTAACATACCCACATGATGTCTTCTTGTTCTCTTCAATGACTTGTGCTAGTAAGATGCATATCTCATAGGTTAACCATTATAGAACCAAGTTATACATACCTCGCAAATAGATCTTCTAAGTGATTCATGACAATGGATGAATCTTTGTCCTCGTGTCATCATGATCATACGTTCTTGAACTAGAACATGATTTGTCTTTCTTGGTGTACCTTTCATGTTAGCGGACAACATAAACCTCATACAACACCATAATGCATTAGTACGATCATAAGTGTCAACACCCTAATCAATGAATATCTTCTATCAAGCATTCATAATTTTATTAAGGTGATACGACAAGTCTAAATTTAATCAAGATTGTACTAACCGTAATAACATGAAGACAAACATACCATAAACTTAATCATGAACAAATCTCGAAACACACCTGGGTGAGTCATACCTGTCGAGATTGCTTGTAATCTTCTTATGTAAGGCCTTAGCTTCATCTCCCTCTGAAACAAGAACTTCTTCACTTATGCAGGTGACCAATCCATTCTCTTCTAGGATTAACCCAATCCACTTGATTTGCAGGAACTGGATCTGGAGCTGGATTAGGGTTTGTCAGGGAAAGCCTAAAAATTCAAAATTTGAGTTTCAAACTTCTCAAAGGATAGAAAGATGCGCCTTGATGAGCTGATCAACCTGGTATACTTAGAATTTGAAAACTGCAAAGTTTCACCCCTCAAATTTTCCTTTGAAACTGCCGATTTCACTGGACATGACCCCGAACTAGGGTTTGATAAAGCCCACCCTTCTTCCCAATCAAAAGGTTCGATCCAAAGCTCTAAGCTTCTATTTTTTTGAGGAGCTTCCATCCGTGGTCATAGATTTAAAAAATTCTCATTTTTGTAGAAGCCTTAATTTTCCACTTTTTCTTATCAAAGTCCCGAACTAGGGTCTGATCAAGCCCGGCCTTCTGCCCAACCAAAAATTCTGATCTTGGTCTCTAAATTTCTATTTTGATGAGTATCATTCAGCCTTAGTATCTGATTACAAAAATTCCAACTTTCTCCGAAACTTTAAATTCCGGAAGCCATGAATGAAGGTGCTAAAAAATAATTCTGTTTTGACAGAAATATGTACCTGATTATTTCTAGTTTAACTCCAAACTTTTTGATCCACAAGGTTTGAAAAGTTTTTTTGAGATATCCCAACCTGTCATCTTTCCAACCCCACAGGTCCGACCTCAAATGGATTCTCTGAGAGAGAGTTATGCCAAGTGTCACAATGTGACCTATTTATGGGATAAAACAGGAGATCAAACTTGTATGGTAGGCCACATGTCACTGGTTCCGTTTAGGCCTATGAAAATGTTACCTGAGAAATTAAAGTCTGTGCACTACCTGTCACTTTTTACGAAATTTCATTTGGAGCTTCCTAGCCCAAGTTATGACCTTTTTTCCAAGGTCACTTGTTTATGACTGAGATCTGGAAAAGGCAGAAACCCTATATTGTACAGATCATAAATCACAAAGTACAACGAATTAGATGTTGTCCTTTGGAATTAAGGTACATGGGGATCTTTTCTTCTCCTTGTACAATTTTCATACCCTGAAACCTCGCCGAAATTTATTTATAGAGAAAGTCCTACGATGACTGGTTTTTTCTATATCAAGCCCTAGCTTCACAATTGCAACAAGTGTTATACATGCCATAACATGCCTTCTTTCAGGATAGCTCTGATACCATGTTAGTTTTTCAGAATTTACTTCAATATGATCTAGGATCTTAATTGAGGGAACAACATGTACAGCATATCTACATCATATTAATCATGGACACAATAATGCAAGCACACAAGAGACATGGAGTTTACTTGGGGAAAACCATAAAGGTGAAAAACCCCAATAACTTCCTTAGAGATAGATAGAGCAATGATACAACCCAAGCATAAGAGATAGAAATCTCCTAGCAACAGCTTCTCCTTCTCCACAAGTGCGCCACTCTCCCGAGAGTGTGAGAGAGAATAGAAATGATGAAATAGAGTGCCTCCCGCACTCTATTTATACTTGACTTGACTTGCCTAAAAACCTTTACTAGGTTGGCCTTAACTTAACCACATAACATAATGCTGACTGGGATGAAAGCTAATAGGGTGGTCTAATAACCCTTTGACCCACATGGCCGACCCCCAATAGGGTGGTCTAATAACCCTTCGACCCACATGACTTATACAGGGCCGACCCCAACAAGGTGGTCTAATAACCCATCAAGTATAAGTTACGACAGTTACAGTATAAATGACGACACTTCCGTATAGAGGAATAATACCATCTCTATAGGAGTACAATATACATATATGAAATACATTCCGAAGTTACATATACATCAACATTCCTGAACACATAGGCCACCAATTAAAATTCCAAATAGGTGTGTTTTAAGGTGTTGTTTTAGTGCTACACCTTTGTTGTTGACCCCACAAATGACCAGCAAGGTCTTAAAAAAAACCCTAAAACATCAATTTAATAAAATGAAAATTAAGTAAAAACCTTATTATTAATTTATATAAACACTTGCACATTTCACAGGTATGGGGTTCTTTCAGCATTGAAGCCAATCTTAGACAGTGGGGTAAGTAGGTTTTTCAAGGGGAAAGCACACCACACAGTCAATTGAAAAAAATTAACTGCACAGTAAATGCATATTTTCTTTGCTTTTGAACTTTGACAGAAACTCCAACTTTTAATCTTGCGAAGTAAACTTCACAGAAATTAATTTCGCAGAAATTAACTTCGTAGAACTTGGATTCGCACAATTTGACTTCGCACTAAATTTACTTCGCACTTATGCAAAGTCCTTTACTTTGTGAAAGGCTATGCTTCACGGACTTCTTAACTTGAAGATACTTTTTACTCCACGTAACTTCTTAACTTCTTGACTTCTTGACTTCGACAAACCACTCTTAAAAAAGCTTATATTAAAATATCTAAACACATAAAATGAAACTTATGTCAAAGTTACTCCGCATTAAGATAGAAATTTCACTACCATGAAATATTTTGAAATATTGATTTCTTTTACAGAACGTAAATGTAAACAACATTTACACAAGTAAGTATGAGGATTATGTGCGACATGCAATAACCAACATTCTTGAGAATGAACACAAATAACTATAGACTTATATATTACTGCAGTAAAACATAACAACTTTGTTGCATTACAGAGAGATGAGGTTTTACTTGATCTTTCACTTCTTACAGAGCTTGGGCTCTCAAACACATCACGGACATATTATTCTTCTGCTTTCTTTCACACATCTCTATTTGATTCCCAGTGTTTGATTTTCATTTATACACAAACTTGATATCGCTTCACCTAGAAGCTACTAAGTTCCATTAAAGACTGCAATTAATTTCTACCTAAGAATTTTGACTTGCGGAAAGAAAATCCAGATGAATAAATACAAGGAATTGTGCACGAAGCCTTTTGAAAGACTGACCGAATGTCTGAAATCTCTGTGACTTCCGCAGATTGACAAAAAGACTAACAGATCCAGCACAAACTAGATACGCGATCAACTCGTAATTACATATTTCCAACACTCCCCCTTAATTATGAGCAGATGGGGATCATTGAATAAAGTTAAAATTTTACAGAATATTTCACAGCTGAAACATGCTCTGTGCATGATGAAGTTCATTGTACATGCTCTGTGCATGATGAAGTTCACTGTACAGAACTTGTCACTCCTAAACAACTTTGTAGATATTGGAATGTGTCCCTTGCCAATAGTTTTATAAATATGTCTGCTACCTGATCTTCAGACCTGTAAAATTCTAAACAAATTTCTTTGTTATTTATCAATTCTCTGATAAAATGATACCTTGTGTCGATGTGATTGGTTCTCTTGCGGAACACATGATTCTTTGACAGTGTGATAGCAGAATTGTTGTCACAGTAGATGGTTGTGGGTTCTAGTTGGTTCTGCAACATCTCTCTTAACATCCTCCACATACAAACGGCTTGACATGCAGCGCTTGTAGCTGCGACATACTCTGCTTCTGTTGAAGAGAGAGTTACTATGGGTTGTTTCTTTGAACCCCATGATACAAAAACTGTTCCTAAATGAAATGTATTTCAAAATGTTCTTTTTCTGTCATCTATGCTGCCTCCATTGTCGCTTTCAATGTAGCCAATGAGTTTGAAATTTTCTGAGGTTGAATACAAAATACCAAAATATTTTGTTCCACTTACATACCTTAGAATTCTTTTACTTGCTTTCCAATGAGATTCTTTTGGTGACTCCATGAATCTTGAGATTAAACTAACTCCATACATGATGTCTGTGTAGGATCTACATTGGATCCATCATCATCCTTTCTCAATTTCAAACCTGTTATTACTGGTGTTGGAGCTGTCTTAAAGTTTAACATCTTAAATCTGTTCAAGACATCACTTGCATACTTCAACTGAGATATAAATATACCATTTTTAGTCTGTTGGAATTCAATGCCCATAAAATACTTCATAAGCCCCAAATTAGTCATTTCAAATTAACTTTCCATGACTGATCTAAATTCATCTATGCCAAAATCACTAGTAAATATTAAATCATATACATACATGCAGCCAATTAGCTTATCACCTTGCTTATTGTTTTTTGTGTAGAGTGTTGGCTCACATTCACTTCTGTGAAATCCATTTTGAGTGAGGTAAGAGTCAATGCGACTGTACCAAGCTCTAGGAGCTTGCTTCAAACCATAAAGTGCCTTTTTCAACCTGTATACTTTGTGTCCTTGTCCTAGGACTTCGTAGCCTTGTGGCTGCTCCACATATACTTCTTCTTCCAAATAACCATTTAAAAATGGAGACTTAACATCCATTTGATAAACATGCCATTTCTTATGTGCTTCAATGGCCAAAACTGTTATGATAGTGTCCATTCACGCTAAAGGTGCAAAAGTTTCATTGAAATCTATGCCAAGCTACTGTGTGAATCCTCTTGCTACCAATATTTCCTTGTGCTTCTGCACATTTCCATCTGCATCTTTCTTGGTCTTATAAATCCATTTGATGCTTATCACATCCTTGTCGATAGGAACATCAACTAATTCCCATGTTTGATTCTTCTCAATGCATTCTAATTATTCATCCATGGCTTCTGCCCAAACTTTATCTTTTACAGCTTCTTCAAATGTTAGTGGATCATTAATTTGAGAAAATAATGCAAAAACTAAGAATGAATTGGGTGTACTAGTCTCATATATCTCACGTAGAATTCTTGTATTTTTTGGTGTCAAAGTCCGCAAAATACTTGATGGAGTTTGTTGCGCTCTAGGTGTGCTTGTCGGAGTAGCTTGAACTGCAACTTGTGTCGGAGTTCCTTGTGTTGAAACATGTCGCGGTGTCCTGGGAGTAGACAGAGCTGCGACATTCTGATTCGCATGTGGAGTCTCAACCATATCCTCTGCGATGTCATCCTGTTCAACATGTGACATGATTTTAACATTCTTCTCTACATTTCCATCCCATGCTTCATTTTCTACAAACTGAACATCTCGACTAATGATAAATTACTCACGACAGGATCATACAACTTGTATGCTTTTGCGTCTTCAGAATAACCAATAAAAATACATTTCTATCATTTTTTGTCTAATTTCCCTCTTAGCTCATCTAGAACATGTGCGTATGTGACACAACCAAAAAACTTTAAATGCAAAACACTATGTTTCATACCTATCCAAGCTTCCTGCAGAACTTTTTTCTTCACACTCTTCGTCAGACATCGATTCATGATGTATACAACAGTTTCCACTGCCTCAACCCAGTATTCATTTGACAGATGCATGGCTGCCAACATACTATGCGCCATTGTTGATGTATTTGTAACTTCAGAAGATATTCACTTGTATATTGTATTTGCACTTTATTGTATGCCCAACGGAGATGTATTTCCCCTGGTTGGAAGTGTCGTCAGTTGTACTTGCATGTGTTGCAAGTTATATTGTAAGTGTTGTAACTTATACTCGATGGGTTATTAGACCACCTTGATGGGGTCGGCCCTGTATGAGTCATGTGGGTCAAAGGGTTGTTAGACCACCCTAGTAGGGGACATACCAGTCAGCATTATGTTAAGTGGTTAAGTTGAGGCCAACCTAGTTGAGTAAAGGTCAAGTCAAGTTAGTGTATAAATAGAGAGTGTGTCTCTTTCATTTTACACATTGTCTTATTCACTCACTTCACATTAGTGAGAGAGATGAGGAGTGTGCACAAGTGGAGGAGGATCATGCTGCTGGAGATATCTATCTCTTGGGTTTGATCATGGTGATTCTTGTATTGATGCTTATTCTATCTTTGAGGAAGTTGCGGGGTTTTTCACCTTCTTGGTTTTCCTCGGTGAAATGTTTTGTGTCTCTTGTCTCTTGTCTCTTATGCTTGATATGATGTACATGTTTTTATTTCAGTTAAGATCCTATATCATATTGAATTTATGCTCAAAAAATAACATGGTATCAGATCTATCCTGAAGGAAGGCATGATATGCCATTTATGAGACTTGTTGCACTTGCGACAAATTGCAAGCTAGGGCTTGATATAGAAAAAAAAAGTCATCGTAGAAAATTCGGTATAAATCCATTTTGGCCAAGGTTCAGGTTCTAAAAAATCTACAGTTCGTATATAACATCCCCATGTACCATGTGTCCAAAGCACAACATCTTATTCGTTGTACTTTGTGATTTATGATCTCTACAAGTTAGGGTTTCTGCCTCTTCCAGATCTCAGTCATAAATAGATGACCTAGGTAACAATGTCACAACTTGGGCTAGGAAGCTCCAAATGAAATTTCATAAAAAGTGGAAGGTATAGCACGGAATGAAGTTTCTCATATAAGGTGTTCAGAGGACGAAGTTGAATTTGTGACACGTGGCACGCCGTACAAGTTCGCTCTCTTGTTTTATCCCATAAAAAAGTCACGTTGCGACACTTGGCATAACTCTCCCTCAGAGAATCCAATTGAGGTCAGACCTATGGGGTTGGAAAGATGACAGGTCAGGATACCACAGGAATACGTTTCAGACCCTGTGGATTCATAATTTCATAGATGCACTAGAAAGAATTAGGTGCATATTTCTGTCAAAGCAGAATTAGATTCTGAGCACCTTCATTCTTGGCTTGTCACTGCTACGGGAATTTAGGGCTTCAGAGAAAGTTGGAATTTTTGGAATTTGATTCCACGGCTGAATGATCCTCATCAAAATTGAAATTTAGAGACCAAGATCGAATTTTTTGGTTGGCAGAAGGCTGGGCTTGATCAAACCCTAGTTCGGGATTTTGATCGGAAAGGTGAAAAATTAGGGCTTCTGCAAAACTTGGAATTTTTTAAATCTGTGACCACAGCTGGAATCTCCTCAAAAAAATCAAAGTTTAAAACACAAGATAGAACCTTTTGGATGGGTATAATACCAGGCTTTATCAAACCCTAGTTCGAGATCCTGTCTAGAAGATCCGAAAGTTTCAAAGGCAATTTTGAGGGGTCAAATTTTGCAATTTTCAAAATTGAAGTATACCAGCTTGATCAGCTCAGCAAGGCACATCTTTTCATCCAATTAGAATTTGAAATTCAAAGTTTGAATTTTTAGGGTTTCTCTGAAAAACCCTAATCCAGCTCCAAATCCAGTTTCAGCAAATGGAAGTGGATTGGGTTAATCCTATAAGAGAATGAATTGGACACCTGCATAAGTGAAGACATTCCAGTTTCAGAGGGAGATGAGGCTAAGGCCTTACATAAGAAGACTACAAGAAATCTTGACATGTCGACTTGAGGAGATATAGGTATGTGTTGAAATCGGTTCATGATTAAGTTTATGATATGTTTGTCTTCATATTATTGAGGTTAGTACAAACTTGATTAATCTCAGGATTGTCTTATCACCCTAGTAAAAGTATGAATGCATGTGAATGATAGAAAACATTCATTGATTAGGGTTATATGATAGTACTAATGCACTGTGGTATTGTATGACAATGATGTTGTCTGCTAACATGAAAGGTACATCAAGAAAGTTCTAGATCAAGAACATATGACCATGGCAACATGAAGACAAAGACTCATCCATAGTCATGGATCACATAGAATCTCTACTTACGAGATATGTATAATTTGGTTCTACAATGCTTAACCTATGAGATATGCATGTTACTAAACACAAGTCATTGGAGAGAATAAGAAGACATTATGCGGGTAAGTTAGACATAACTAACTAACATAATAATCCAGGTATGTTTTCCTATATCAAGTTAGAATCCTACCTTGTGTTAGGATCTTATACTTTTGTATGAATGATAATGATTATTATTGAAGTTAGAAGTTTAAGTAATCAAGGGTTTATGCATATTATGTTCCTTACTTTGATTGATGATATGACTAACCAGAAGAGTCCTATGGTCAATAAGAATATGCATGAGTAAAATAAGTCTTCCTTGAAACCTTGAATACTAACGCTTATTACCTATGTATGAAATGATCATGACCATACATAAGATTATTTAGAATCATAATGTTTTGATAGTATTGAGATTATACTAATGTATGTATGGTTTTGTATGAGATCTTGAGGATGACACAATCATGACACTAGTACACACTTAAGCATGCATAGTGGTCCAGGATGAATATAAGTTTAAGGATAGGTAATCAGGAAGAAAAGATCATGAGGGAGCTCCTATAAGGAAGCAAAGATTCAAAGGGAGTCCACCCAACAAACAAACAAAGATAAGTAATTGAATTGTCATTTCTTGTATATCTGATTGTTTAAATAATATTGTTCAATGATGTATATACTTATGTTCCTAGACTTAGGTTGTGTATTATGCATATTAGAATAATTGCATTAATGAACAGTATACTACTAATATGCAAGTAATGGGTAAGTGGAATATGGTACTGTACAACATTCCATTGCTACTTATCTAGAATGAAACCTCTTTGCTGACATGTTGGGAGTTGTGCACACTCTTAACAATGTTCTGGTAGAGATGGACGACATCTAGAAAGATACGGGATATGGATAAATGTTGTATTGAAGCATTGGCTAATACAATTGCATGACTTTATGACATGTGCCTTTATGTGTAAGACTTTGTTCTGTAAACTATGAGAAGTTTCTAATCATGCAATTGAAATTGACTTGAGGGAAAGCTTGTGTACAATCACCTACAAAATAAGGACTACAGCCTTTGTTCCAGCAACAAAGTTTAAAGAAATCTATCAATTGAAGATATTGAAGAATTTGAAGTTCCCAGGATCCGGGATGCAGTAATGGAAGAATGCCATGATCGAGGAATACCAGTCGATCATGAAGAATGGTGTTTGGGATGTGGACCCAAGACTAGATGGGAAGTTTGTTGTGACTTCCAAGTGGATCTATAAGATCAAGCATGTTGCAGATGGCAGCATAGAGAAATATAAAGAAAGGTTTGTAGCTCGTGGCTTCTCCCAAAAAGAAGGGATTCATTATGAAGAGACTTTTGCTCCTGTGGCCAGATACACTTCCATTAGATCAGTACTTGCTCTGGCTGCAGTGATGAAATGGAAGGTACACTAGATGGATGTTAAGATAACTTTCTTGAATGGTGTAGTTGAAGAGGAAGTGTATGTGGAGCACCCACTCGGGTTTGAGACACATGATAGAGGGACTCATGTGTGCAAACTGAAGAAAGCCCTGTATGGTTTGAAACAGGCACCCAGGACCTAGTACGGCATGATAGATGTCTTCCTATCTAGTTTGGGCTTTACTAAGAGTAAAGCGAACTCCAACCTTTACTACAAGGTTGAGGAAGGCAATCCAGTGATACTACTTCTATATGTGGATGACTTGTTTGTTATAGGTGAGGATAAATTGATTTCCGATATGAAGAGGAAGCTTACTACCAAGTTTGAGATGAAGGACTTGGGTACGATGCACTACATTCTAGGTATGGAGGTGTGGCAAAGCGCATATGGAATCTTCCTTGGACGAGGGAAGTATACAGTAGAGATCTTGAAGAGGTTTGGGATGATGGACTGCAAGGCCATGGCCACACCTATGGAATCGAACTTGAAGCTTCTGTGTGATGCTTCATCTGAGCCGGTTGATGCCATGATGTATCGTCAGATAATTAGGTTCTTGATGTATCTGACGAATACAAGACCAGATATCTGCTTTGCGGTTAACACCTTAAGCCAGTACTTGATAGATTCGAGACATGTTCACCTGATAGTTGCAAAGCATATTCTGAGGTACCTGAAGGGTACAGTTGACTATGGGCTCAAGTATGAGGTGAATCAAAAGTTTAAACTAGAGGGTTATGTTGATTCAGATTGGGTAGGCAGTGCCATTGATCGGAAGAGCACTTCGGGGTGTTGCTTCAGTATGGGATTCGGTATGATCTCTTGGTTTAGTAGGAAGCAGTCCTGTGTGGCATTGAGTACAGCCAAAGCAGAGTATGTCGCAGCTTGTTCGGCTAGTTGTGAGGAAATATGGATTAGGAAGCTACTGTCTGATTTGTTTGATCTCTAGCTGAGTGCTACTTGTATATATTGTGACAACCAGAGTTGTGTGAAGTTGTCGGAGAACCCTGTGTTCCATAACAAGTTGAAGCACATTGAGATCAAGTTCCACTATATTAGGGATATGGTGCAGAGAGGAGCAGTGAAGCTCCTGTATGTTGCGATGGACGAACACATAGCTGATGTGTTGACCAATCCACTGTCCAGAGTGAAGTTTGAGTACTTCAGAGAGAGGCTTGGTGTACTTCAGATCGAGATTCCTTCCAAGGGGAAGTGATGAGTCCAGAGACATAGATGCACATGAGCCATTCTCACATGGTGGTAGGTGTGTCCTCCTATTGTGCAGATATAAGGGCTGGGGCCATTCCAACATGGTTGAAGTGTGTCTTCCCATGGTCGTTGATGTAAGCGCTGTGCAATTCGAGCATGGTTGAAGTGTGTCTTCCCATGGCTGCGATATAAGTGTTGTGCCATTCGAGCATGGTTGAAGTGTGTCTTCCCATGGCTGCGATATAAGTGTTGTGCCATTCCTAGCATGGTTGAAGTGTGTCTTCCCATGGCTATGGATATAAGTGCAATGCCATTCTTGCATGGTTGAAGTGTGTCATCCCATGGCGTAGATATAAGTGTTGAGCCCTTCACAGATGGTTGAGGTGTGTCTGCCCATGCCAGTGAGTGTAAGTGTCGTGTGATTTGCATCTGGGTTATGCTCCGTGGACTATGAGGTGATCTGAAGATGATGATGTGACAGTAGGGTACACAGGTTTTGCAGAGACATATAATCAGTCCTGAGATGCTCTTGCAAGTTTTGTGGTGGCATATGATCAGTCCCGAGAGATCTTGCAGGTTTTGCAGAGGCAATGTAATCAGTCCTGAGGTGTACCTACTTGATCACTTGCTCCCAGAGATGATGAAGACCTACATGGAGGCTAGGCCTACATCCAGCATGAAAAAGGGATGGCTCTGTAGAACTTCCTATGACAAGAAGAATTGAGAGATAGGACCAGTGATCGAGATGATGAGTACAACAGTAGTGATAATGATGCTCCGTGATCCAGTGACGATGATCCAGCTCCAGAGTTGAAGACTTGTGCCTATATGTATTGATGACTTGTGTCAAGAGAATACCTTCCTAGTTAAGAGGGAGTGTTGATGTATTTGTAACTTCGGAAGATATTCACTTGTATATTGTATTTGCACTTTATTGTATCCCCAACGGAGATGTATTATTCCTCTGGTTGGAAGTGTCGTCAGTTGTACTTGCATGTGTCACAAGTTATATTGTAAGTGTCGTAACTTATACTTGATGGGTTATTAGACCACCTTTATGGGGTCGTCCCTGTATGAGTCATGTGGGTCAAAGGGTTATTAGACCACCCTAGTAGGGGTCGTCCCAGTCAGCATTATGTTAAGTGGTTAAGTTGAGGCCGACCTATTTGAGTAAAGGTCAAGTCAAGTTAGTGTATAAATAGAGAGCGTGTCTCTCTCATTTTACACATTGTCTTATTCACTCACTTCGCATTAGTGAGAGATAGGAGGAGTGCGCACAAGTGGAGGAGGATCATGCTGCTGAAGTTATCTATCTCTTGGGTTTGATCATGGTGATTCTTGTATTGATGCTTATTCTATCTCTGAGGAAGTTGTGGGGTTTTTCACCTTCTTGGTTTTCCCCAGTGAAATTTTTTGTGTCTCTTGTCTCTTGTCTCTTATGCTTGATATGATGTACATGTTGTTCTTTCATTTAAGATCCTAGCTCATATTGAATTTATGCTCAAAAACTAACAACCATCTCCACAATGGTCATGTTCTTCCTCTTTGCCATACCATTCTGCTGCGGTGTATACCTCACAGTGAATTTCCTGTGTATGCCATGATTTTTACAAAAGTTTAAGAAATCATTTGAAGCATACTCACCACCTCTGTCTGTTCTTAATATCTTGATGTTGTAACCACTCTGCTTATCCACAAGTGCCTTGAATTGCTGAAAACATCCAAACGCATCAGATTTATGTTTTAGAAAATATGCCCACGTTTTTCTTATGAAATCATCAATAAATGTGAGAAGATAAGTACATACTCCCATGGACGGTGTTTTCATTGGTCCAAAAATATCAGAGTGCACAATTTCAAGTGATGTGCAAGCTCTATATGACTTTCCGACTAGAAAAGTCTCCTTGTGCTATTTGCAAAAAATACAGCCTTCACAAATTCTTTTTGGATTTTCAATTAATGGCAATCCTTTCACCATGTCCTTCATGTGAAGTAGCTTCAACCCACAAAAATTAAGATGTCCAAATCTGAAGTGTCACAACCAGGATTCATCCCATATTTCTGATTGAAACACTACTTGTATTTCTTTGTCGCTATCTTTTCTTTTCTTGTCGCAGTGAATGTTTTCTTCTTTACTTTCTGCTTCGAATGCAGCTCCAGAACTTTCATTCTGAATTCCATGAACAACTTGAGTTGTTTTTACTTTTATGATTGGTCTTATACTAAAAGGAAACAAGTGATTGCTTTTCATCTATACTTTGGCTATTAAGTGATTGCTTGGATATGTCCTTGATCAGACAATGATTTCCTATCATATGAACTCTATAAACTTTTTCCATCAGTTTTCCAATGCTCAGCAAATTATGCTTCAAACCTTGAATATTATTTCCAAGTGTGACATTAGTTTGAATTGATTTATCTAGACTAGAGAATAGATTTAAATTACTAGTCATATGATTGCTATAGCCTGAGTCTAAATACCATATGTCATTTAAAATTTCTTGGATAGCATTGCATTCAAGTGGAGATGCACATGCTAAGAACAATGAGTTGTTCAGAGTGCTGTTGTTGCTTGACTGCAATTGACCTTGATTTCCTTGATCATATTGCTTATTCCTGCATTCATATGCGAAGTGTCCAAACCTCTTACAGTAATGACATTGAATTTTTGATTTATCATACCTTTTTCCACTTAACCAACTGGGGATCTGATTCTGACCTCTGCCAGTGACATGTGTAGGGCTACTGCTGCGACCTCCTCTGAAAGAACTTCTTCCTCTTCCTCTAGAGTTTGATGTTCCCCTTCCTCTTCCACGACTTATGGATGAATGTGCTGCAAATGCACCTTCTAATGATGTATCTGAACTGTTGATTCTATGTTCATGATTTAGGAGTGAGGCTTGTAAATCATCAATAGTAAATTGGAACAAATCTTTGTCTTCCTCCAGGGTCACAACTAAAGATTCAAATTTATTCGGAAGAACTCTAAGGACTTTTTCAGCAACTCTTTGGTCACTTAGATTTTCTCCATGAGACTTTATTGGATCAATCGGACCAATAAAACGAGTATAGAATGATTCTACTGACTCTGTATCTTTCATTGATAGAGATTCGAAATATCTTCTAAGGATTTGTAGTTTGGCAGTCCTTACCTTGTTCAATCCTTGATAGGAAGTTTCCAGTGTGTCCCACGCTTCCTTAGCTGAGGTCGCTGCTGCTACTCTTGGGAGTATGGATTCATGTGTCACTTGATGTATGTGGAACAATGCCTTTCCATCTTTCTTCCTCTGTTCCCTCAAGACATCCTTCTCAGCTTGTGTGAGATTGTTGTATGTTGTCAGATCTGCTGGTTCTGCATAGCCATTTTGAACTATTTCCCATACATCTTGAACTCTAAACAAAGCTTTCATAGTTAGAGACCAATATTCTTAATTTTTACCTGAAAATATTGGAGTTTGCAAATTACCAGAAGTGGAAGGCATTCTTTTTCCCTTTTTGTAAATACAATTTCTACTTTCTGTAAACCAAGCTAGGGAAAAGCACACCACATAATCAATTAAAAAAAATAACTGTGTAGTAAATGTATATTTTCTTTGTTTTCGAACTTTGAAGGAAACTCCAAATTTTAATCTTGCGAAGTAAACTTCGCTGAAATTAACTTCGTAGAACTTGGATTCACACAACTTGACTTTGCACTAAATATACTTCGCACTTATGCAAAGTTCTTTACTTTGCGAAAGGCTATGCTCTACAGGCTTCTTAAATTGAAGATAGTTTTTACTCCACGTAACCTTTTAACTTCGTAGACTTCTTGACTTCGACAAACCCACTCTTAAACAAGCTTATATTAAAATATCTAAACACATAAAATGAAACTTATGTCGAAGTTACTCTGCATTAAGATAGAACTTTCACCACCGTGAAATATTTGGAAATCTTGATTTCTTTTAGAGACTGTAAATGTAAACAACATTTACACAAGTAAGTATGAGGAACATGTGCGACATGCAATAACCAACATTCTTGAGAATGAACACAAATAACTATAGACTTATATATTACTGTAGTAAAACATAACAACTTTGCTGCATTACAAAGAGATGAGGTTTTACTTGATCTTTCACTTCTTACAGAGCTTGGGCTCTCAAACACATTGCGGACATATTCTTCTTCTCCTTTCTTTCACACATCTCTATTTGATTCTGAGTGTTTGATTTTCATTTATACACAAACTTGATATTGCTTCACCTGGAAGCTACTAAGTTCCATTAAAGACTACAATTAATTTATACCTAAGAATTTTGACTTGCAGAATGCGAACGCAACTGAATGAATAGAAGGAAGTGTGCACGAAGCCTTCTGACAGAGTGACTGACTATCTGAAATCTCTGCGACTTCTGTGGGCTGACAAAAAGACTGATAGAGCCGGCACAAACTAGATATGCTATCAGCTCGTAATTACATATTTCCAACAGCTTTCCATCACAAATTGTTGTTAATTTTTGTTTGTTGGGTCATCTGGAAGATGAGGAATATGGCATTATTTGATAAAAAGAACCCAGATCCTCAAGCCTATAGGTTAAGAAGTTTGGTTCTTTACCATGATTATCATAAGGGGTAGAGACATAAATGTCAGAACTTTATGCAGGAGCCTTCTTTCAATTTAACCACTGTTATTGTTTTTTTATGATGCATAGATGGTTTTGGTGGATGTGGTATGGTTCTTAATATTAATAAGATCATTATTTTAAAATGAGTATGGTTTGGACAAGGCACAAACACCAAAGTTGAGCTTTTGGCTTTATAGGGCCTACTTCAATTTTCTTGGATCAATGGTATAATATCCTTACAAGTATTCAGTGATCCTCAAGTCATTACTAAGTGGGTTACTGGATTATTCAGCTTGCAGGTGTTGCATCTGGAACAATGGTGCAATAGGATTCAATGCTTGATAGAAGAATTTTCTGGCATTGTCCTGTCTCATATTTACAGGAATTTTAACAAAGAAGCTAATTTTTTGTGGGAAGAGTGCGATGGATCTTCCTTTTGGTACTTTATTCTTCGAATAGCACATGGAAAGCTCAGTGATCTCTTCTTGGTCTACTCTTTTGATTGACTAATGTTGATTTTGTTTCTGACAGGATTGTGATCCTATTTGGATTTGGCTTTGATCCTAAGGTTTTCTGCTTCAGAGGTCTCTGTGTATAGGTGTTTTGATCCTGGACACTTTCCTCGAACTATTGGTAGACTATCAGGTAGTCTTGATAGTCTATTCTGAAATACTTTGCTTCTGTTTAGTATTAATATATGACTGGGTATGAATTGTGTAATTTTCTCCAGTGGGATTGATCCTTTTTTATTTTCCTTATAAGTAATTTGCACGAGTAGCAAGAAAAATGTTTTTTTTTATGTGAAAAAAAACACATTCAGATTGGTGGAATCGATTGTTAGGGTTCTTTTAACAAGGTAGACTTTTATGAAATTAATTGGTTGATAATATGCATGCTGAAATTCAGGTTTTAAAGAAGAATCTTGCACATTCAGAAAGTTTTCAATAAATTTCTCATTTCAATGTCCTAGTATGATTAATAAATTTGTTGTATTTGGTATGATTTCAATTTCTCTTAATAAATTTGTAGATATCTATTTGTTTTATAAATTTGTAGATATCTATTTGTTCTATAAATTTATTTGTAGATATCTATTTGTTTTATATCACTATAACTTATTGATTCTCATTTATATTGATAGGTGTTTATATCTTAGAATTTGGGGGTAGAATATCATCTATATTTTTCCTAGATTGAAGGAGGATAGAACATGTGTTCGGATTGGTTTTATGGTTAATCATTCAAAATTCAAAATAAAAAATTCTAATAAAAGAAATATAAAAAATAATTGGTATTTGATGTATGGATAAATCCTAGCTCATGCATGGTGTTTATATCTTTTATTTGGGGTGGAATATCATCTAGGTTTTTCCTAGATTGAAGGACGATGTAACAAGTGTAATGTTAGATTGATTTTATGGTCAATCGTTCAAAATTCAAAATAAAAAAATTATAAAAAAGAAAATATAAAAAATAACTGGTAGTTGATGCATGGATAATTCCCAGCTTATGCATGGATAACGAGACAGTCTTATTTAACTAAAGAAGGTAACAGGTAGCGAGACATTAACAACAGGTGAATACATTTAAGCATGAAAGATAACTTGTTCAGAACACGCAACTTGTAACTTATCTGGATTCTGTGACCGGCCACCAGTTAAGTGGCTATGTTAGTAAGTAGCTATAATACCTTGCAATGTAATAAAAATTACAAATATGGAAAGCTGTATAGCTTAAGCCAGAGTTTGTGTCTGCTATAATTGACTGTGATACGTGAGGTTGTGGGGGAAGGTTTGAGTGACGCATTTTATTGTTGCTGGTTGGTGTGATGTCGTTCCAAAAATGGGTGTTGAGATTGCGTGCATGGATCGACCTATCAACGTGGAGGAGGTGGTTTGAGAAAAGCTCACTGTTTGTTTGATTCCAGTTTATAATTGTGAATGATAAAGTAAGACCCATTGGTCCTGGCATCTACTAAGAGGAGAAGATTTGGAAAAAAAGTAGTGTCGTTTGTTTTTGAGTACCAAAGCATGTGTTTAATTTTCTGGAGTGGACCAAATTTTTCCATAATTTGACAACCGATATATCTAACGCTATATACATTATATGCCATGTTGCATTGCATTTCATTTTTATGAAGTGAGTCAAAGGTCTTAATCTACAACATTTAGTAAACTTGAATCTACAAAGGCATAACCCAATTCAGGGAGGCCATTACTACAACATTTACTTCTCATGGGAAAAAAATTGTATTTTTTGCAAAAAATACTTGACAAACGGTGCTCTTTTATAAACATAACACACCGTGGGCAGTGCACTTTAGTTTTTACCGCACCCACCAACAATGCACTATATTATCCAAACATTACCAAACCGGTGAGCTATAATGTACATGCACTGACACATTGTCAATTTTTTTATTTTTTTTACCAGTGCGCCTACCACACATTGGAGCACCGAGAATTGGTGCCTTGACTTGTGCTATTAGCACCATCTAATTATGATTTATTAATTATAATAAATTTTAAATGTGTATGAAACGGTGCTTAACGAACAAGAAAACACATCATAGCAGGTGCGCCCAAGTTCATTACATGCACTGCCAATTATTTCATTTTATAAAGTATTGTTTCAATGGTGTGCCTATAACATGTCAATGCATTGAAATACGATGCTTCTAGTGGATTCCATAGCACTAAATATTGCCTACCACACATTGGAGCACCGAGAATTGGTGCCTTGACTTGTGCTATTAGCACCATCTAATTATGATTTATTAATTATAATAAATTTTAAATGTGTATGAAACGGTGCTTAACGAACAAGAAAACACATCATAGCAGGTGCGCCCAAGTTCATTACATGCACTGCCAATTATTTCATTTTATAAAGTATTGTTTCAATGGTGTGCCTATAACATGTCAATGCATTGAAATACGATGCTTCTAGTGGATTCCATAGCACTAAATATTGGTGTGTTGACGTGCAATAGTTGCATCATTTAAGTTGGTTTTTCAAATATTTTGGTATATTTATTGGTGCGTTCAATACATGTAAGTGCATTGTATTTTCACTGTGCTTATATGTAATGATTGCATCGATTATTAGTTTTTAGTTTTAAAAAATAATTTTATGTTATGGCTATGCGCTACAAAGTGTAGCGCATCGGCACTGCGGTGCACTCAAGCCGTTCGGCTTGCCCCATAGGCAATGTGCACTGTAACAAACTACATAGTGCATTGACTTCCAGTGCAAGCCGGACGGCTCGAATGCACCATGCAAGTTTTTATTTATTTTTAAATGGGAAATTATGGCCTAATTGTAAAAATTAAACCGCTAAACATTTAAATTATCAAGTAAGCGTTAATTTACCTACTAAACCGCACGTCGGGGAGCCATCCTAGCTTGTATGGAGAATTTGAAAATTTTTCCAAATTCAAACTCAATTTAGCAGCCATGAAAAAGGAGCAATGTGTCAGCAGGGGGTGGAATGAGCACTGGTGGCAGGGCATCTAGGTGGGTTATTGATGACACTAGTGCAGATGGCTCATACAGACACATTGTGGAGGGGTTAAAATTATTTTTACGACGCAGTAATTGTTTTTATAAAACCTTGTTCTAGCGCACCTGACAGGGTAACACACTGGTGTGCTGTCTAGATGTCGCACTGCATGCGATTTTTTAAACCACATTTATTGTTTTTTTTATATATTTTTTAACAAATCCTAAACCAGGGCGTTTTAGTATTAGACAGCACCGAGGCATTTAGTAATAATGAGCGCACTGTGTTTAGGGTTTTTTTTATTTTGTTTTTTATAAAAGAAACTGGGTCATTTATTTATCTTAGGCACACCGGTGCATTGCGATTACACAAACGCACCGCGACGGATTTAGAAAATTTATCTGTGTTTCTCATAATTTTTTTTTAATTGATGTTTTTTAATCAGGGGCAACATTGTTTTTGGCGATCACAGTGCTTTGGTTATGGAGACACACTGGTGCGTTATTGTTACAAAAATGCACTGTCATGGTTGCACAAAAATCATACGTGTTTCGCATAAATTTTATATTAATTGATGTTTTTTTTGGGGTGAGTCATTTTGTTGTTGTTGTTTCTGGTGTGTTTTTCGTGTATAAGCACCGCTACGTTTTGTGTACCAAAATGCATTGTGCTAGTTTTACAAAATTTCTGGTCATTTTGTATTTTTTTTAAGTCATTTTTTTTTCATGCGACACACACGGGCCTTTTACGTGTCGACGCACCGTTGTGTTTCATATACCAAAATGCACCGTGTCATTTTTAGAAAATGTATGGTCATTTTGGATTTTTTTTAATTCATTTTTTTTCTCCATGGGACATTGTTTTTTTGGCCGTCTCGGTGCATGTTTATTAGAGACGCACCAGGGTATTTAAGTTAGAAATGCACCGGAAAAAAAGAGCATCCGCTACACACTCCAGTCATGCGCCTCCACTAGTGACCTCCTCTATAAACAAATATTTGAGCTCTTTTGAGAGGATCATCCACTATAACCTCCACTACATGGCCTTTTCCTTGTAGTTTTTTTTACTCTAAAACAAGCCAAAATTATCCAAAAACTATATAAAGTCTTTAGAAATTTGAATATTTTGTTTTAAAAATCGTCAAACATTGTATGGTTGCAAATTTAAGAATTAGCAAGATCCACCAAGGTTTCCACACTTTGAGAAAATTATGGATCCTTAAAATTTTCCCTGTAACAAGATATCTTACAACAACCCTTCTCCAATCAAGGAGATGTTTCTCATTACCGGGAACCTCACCCCCCGAGTGATGGAACGTTCCAAAAAATATACATGAATATGGCTGAAATTAACCTTCAAACCCATAACAAAGGATATGGAATTCCTGACCCTCAATAGAGGGAAGATGTGCCCACTTCCACTAGTGGGCCTATGCAGATACCACATCTAAGTAACGACCAAATATCTCGGATCCCAAATCCACCACTTCAACATATTGCCCATAATATTCACATGAAGGATGCTCATAATTGTAAAATTGTAGATGATTTGATCGAATCCCTTGTTGCCATGTTGACTTTAGAAGTTATTCAATATTTCCCTTCCTAGAAGAACACACTACTCTCTTCCTTAGGTGCAATCAACCCATCCAATTCATGCTTAATGACCTTCGACCTCGATAATGGTGAACCTTGACTACCCTTGTGAGTCGCTTTTCAAATTCTAGTCATTATCAAGAACACTAGTCATCAATGCATACTTGATGAAGGAGAGTCTATCTGTGTGATGTCTACACATGTTTAGAAGGATCTTGGCTCACCAAACTTGGTCCCACCATCTATCTCCCTCCACGCTTATGATGGTATGCCATCAAAACCACAGGGATTGTACCAAAATGTCCCCATTGAATTGGGAGACAATACGGTACTCTTGGATATATCGAAGTAGTCGATGCTCAACTTGATTACGATATACTTTTGGGGATGTAGCTACATGTATTCCATTAAGGTTGTGGCCTCATCATTTTACCACATCATGATGTTTCCCTACAATGAGAAAATAGTCACCCTTTACTAGCATGCATACTATAAGCCTCATCCTATCTCAAACCCTGATAATATCATACTCATTGTAGGATTGGAAAAGCATTCATCATTCATATGCATCACTCTAAGAATTGACAAATATTTCATATTTTGGGGGAATACTCTGTCCCTCCACTAGTTATCCCAACCTCCATGAATAGTCTCATGTGCACTATCTTCACATCAGAAGACAAGGCACATTCCCCTTGTATACCAACCTTTGAACTTGCAAAGAATCACCACATTGAAGAAGAAAGCATCCCCACATCTCCTTTAGTACCACCTTTGGTTCAAATCCCCTTCTTTTCCCCCCCCAGGAGTGCAAGGAACCTCGGTTATGTGTACATTCACATCGATTGGGCTCACTTTGGGAATACTTGTTTGGTATTTAACACCACAATACCCAAAAATAGTACCAAATCCATACGCCATTTCAAGTTCACTTTGATTTCACCTGTAGGCATGCCATCCATAGCAATCCCAAGATCAATCTCACCCATGACAATGCCATTATTAGTCATAGACCACCCCAATGTTGGGGGCATCAAGAAGCTAAAGTTGAAAACCCTAGTTTTCCCAAGTAAACCCCCTTCCCCAAGATTCAATCAGCCATGTTCTCTTTGTCATAAATCAAGGCATGCTATGAACCTTTTTCCCACCTTGCCAAAGCTTAGGAACTTACTCAAGACACCTATAAGTGCCACCCATGTAACTAGTTCTTTAGCAAGAGACACATTACCTACCCCCTCTATGGTTACATCTAAAACAAAGAACAAAACATTGTGCACTAATCATGCATGCACAATTTGTTCGCAGTTGGTCCACTATATGCATCATTGTCCCAAATGCCCTCGATTTTGGGACACATTTGCGACAATTATGCTCAAACACCTCGTCGTTGAAAGACCTCAACTAGACTCTTAGGAGACTCCCTCTATCAATTTATCCCAACAACTAAGGAAAATGAGAATAAAAAATGGTGTTCATCACGTGGGAACCATACTCGCATGATTCCAGTTGACAAGGGTGTCATTTCACCTAAATGAACCTTTATTCCCCCAAGCCCTGCACATACACTAATACGGTCATGTACTACTCGTCCATGTTGTTCATGTTGGTTTTTATATCACTACTCATTTCAATGGCCCATTTTGTGTGTAGAATGAGTTTTCCTCTTGGAACAAATGCAATTATGGGACAACCCTTCTCCTCTCATGGAAAACCCACAATCGTTTCCTCAAGAAGAGAGACTACCACTGACGCATGATATAACCAACCACATTAATATCCTCAGCATGTCATTGTTTTCAATCCTATCTATTAGCAAGAACACTTTGTATTTATCATAAAAGGAAGATTCCAATCCACTATCTACACCCACCCCTATTGTAGTAGATGACATCGATCCAATTCACATGAATACCACCTCATCCATGCATAACATTTTACCCCTGAAAAAGCCCATTCCAATTAATATTGGACCTGCAACAACCCCAAGAGACTTCCATAAAGGAGTCCCTTTAAACGACCCTATCGAGGAGTTGTCTAACAAGAAATCCTCCCAATAGATTGATGGCATGGGGGCATGGAAGCATGAGTATCTATCATAGATAAGTTGCACATATTTCCATATCAATTGGTTTCCACAACTCTATAGCACACCGGGTGACACCCTTTTTCACTCTCTACATTGTCCCTTTCACTAAAAACAATGTAGACATCATATCTTATTTCTATAAGTTAAACTATGATTCTAACTTATGCAGATGTATGACCAAACTTTTGTTTTCCATGCAAATGATTACCAATACATATTGTTATGTTGGCTTCACCAATAGTGCAAGTAGTTGGTCAAAGAATCTATCATTGGCCACTTGGGCCATCTACACCCCAACGCATGCCCTATACCACACCGGTGGAGCATGCCATGGTTTAGCCACTAATAACCAAGTAGAGTATGATGTAGTCATTGTATTAATGGACAATGCCATCCATATTGGTATACAACACCTTCACATTGTTGTAGAGTTTTATCTTGTGTGGATAGGTGAGTACTCTCTTGGATCCTTTCCTTAATCCAAGACATACTGTAGGATATACCAATATGAATTTTCCTACTAGATCCAATTAATCATGCACTAGATCTAAGCATCCATTCAAATACAAGATATGAGAAGAGAGAGAATAAGGGTCAACACACCTTAACTTATGTTAGGTCCTTTGGTGAGGATCAATCCCATCTACTACATATCTGATGGACTTTTCTCCAACTCTAATTTCCAGTTCCTTACAAACAAAGAGATAAAAAAAACTTCCTCAAATCCTTATAACATATATACGAATGCATGGAAATGAATATAAACATATAGATCTAAGCAAATCTAAACAAGATATAATCTGATCCACTCAAGGGAGATCATATCCACCATATGCATCACATAGAACATACATATATGAAACATAATGATGCATAAACATCCATAAACATCATGATGTGGCATGGGGGGGGTGAGCATATGTCTATATATCATATAAATAATAAGTGGTACATCAAATCATACATTGAGTCATGATGTAGATATCCTCCAAGCTTCTCGTTCCAAACCTTCCTTGACCCAACCAAGATGATCACAAGGGCTATCGGGTACAATAGGGATTCCAACAGCATAATAGTTCTAATCAAAGAGTCCCCCTTTCTCATAAAATGGCCACAATATATAGGTCAATAGAGGATGAGAGGAGGATGAATGTAGGCTATATGGAAAACTAGACTTAAGCTAGTGTGTGAGTTCCTATGTCTAAATGAGGTGGAATCTAGCCATGTATGTGATCCTCTCGAAGCTTCACCAAAAAAATCTGTATGGAAGCACCATAGCCCCCCAAAGGAATGCAATGAGTGATGGTATCACCCCCCCTGAAGGCATGCAAGGAGTGATGATAGAGTAACCATCACCCCTCTCTAGGCATGTATGGGACAATTGTGGACAAAACTAGGCCAGGAGAAAGGTATAAGAAAATGATTTCAGTAATCAAATACGTGTGGTCTCTAAGGATCCTCTAGGTAGGAAAATAAGGGTATAACAAGTGTCCCTTAAATTGTGAATTCAAAAGAGAAATAGATGGCCAAAACACTTTATAAATAATAATAGGGCAAGGTAAGGTACTAAAAGCATGAAACAAGAGGGTACCTTCTATCAATCATCAACCAAGTATGCATATATCATCCTCGAGGTGGGAATACCCATGCTTAGTAACAAAAGTAGAAATCATGGCCACCAAGATTAGTGAACATTTCTCTCTCTCTCTCTCTCTCTCTCTCTCTCTCTCTCTCTCTCTCTCTCTCTCTCTCTCTCTCTCTTCTTTGAGCGCCTCCCAAGGATTCTCATGAAAATCCATGACTTCCATAATTTCCACATCCAAAGGTAAGACAACATCAAAAAATTCATGTGAAATAGGTGAAGAATCATCCCAAGAGGGAAATGGATCATGATCAACAACTGGGTGAGGGCCTGAATCAGGATCAGGATAGACAACTACATGAGGATCGAGATCAATATCGGGATCAAGATCAACAACTGGGTGAGGATCTGAATAAGGATTGAGATAAAAAACTAGGCGGGGATTAAGATTTTGGAGAAATTCCTCTACATTTTTTTAATCTGGAAGGAAAGAGGCATGATGGTGCATATCCTCCCAAGGATTATCACACAAAGACATGAATTCCATAATTGACTCATAAAATGGTAAGAAATCAGTTAGAAAATCATGTGAATGAGATGTGGAAGTGACCCATGACGGAACTGCATATTGATTGAAATCGATAACTTGGTGAGGATCACTATCATGATCAATGGAGGGTGATTGAATAACTCGGTAAGTGGCCTCTACCACTGACAAGGGCATCGAATCTCCAATAGAATAAAATTCCATAGGGTCAGGTATAACCCAAGGATCAGAAGAACCAAGGGAACTACTAATCATAGAAGTAATCATACATATAGGAGATTCCATTTTGGCGGTCTTAGGTGCAGGAAAGGGGAAGGAACACATAAAATATGAATCCTAAAAAATACCAGCACCCACACTCTCATATGTTTTCATGGAATTTCCAACAAAAGGGACATTGCTAGTAGGATTGAGGCATATATCTACCATGCATAAGAAAGATGGTCTATAGTGATGATCTTCTCTTGGTGGGGGAAGAAAAGTAATCAAAATACCGACGAGAGTACCATATTGATTGAATAAAACCAACTACTCCCTAGTAACAAATTGTAATCAAGAGGCTCATCAACAACCTCAACATCTACAACAGAAGTCCCCCCCCCCCTAGTTCAATTGGTAGGGAAACAAGTATTCCATGTGGGATAATTTTGTAGCCATCAAATTCTTTTAATATGGTGGGAGATAGCACAAGATCAAGAGATCCTATTACTCACCAACATGATATGGACATAACAAAGGTTGAGGCTCCTTTGTCAATGACTGTACAAAATATATTACTCCCACATAAGACTAATTGAATTTAAAAATAAATCTGGTAGGAGAGCCTCGATTGGCTACGTTCCATGTCAAAAAAAACCAAACTCGACTCAGTAGGATCAATAACCCCAATGGCACAATAGTGACTTACATTCTGCAGGACAAATTTGCAACACTTCAAGAGCAGACATAGTACAAGGGGATTGATCTAAATATTCAACAATATTATAATTGTGAGTAGCTTTTGCATTTGGATTATGCATCGTTTGTCGAAGTACCCCCTTAGGAGGGAGAATGACTTTTTCAAGAGATAGATTCTCTATTTGAAGAGGGCCATTAAGTTGGGAGGGACAAGTTGAGTCCTTTTTAGGAGAATTGGTTTCAACCTTATCATAGGTATGATTGCGAGTGGTTAGGGAGACCATTTCCTCACATAGAACTACATTGGAATTTGGTGGTCCATCCCATTGATGAGGATGACCCCCATTTCCCCCTTATGGGGGTGGAGGATTTGCATAAATCATTTGTTGATGTTTCTAGGAGGGGAAAGGATTTGTTAGAACTGCAGGCTGTGGTGTGTAGTCCTTATGGAAGATAAAATTAATGACTTCTTTTAACTATGGACATAAATGAGTCATACGGTCACCTCCATAAATATTGCATGGGAACTTTTGTTTTCTTTCTTTCTTTTTACTCCTAACATTAGGTGGCACGAATTGATGTGTTCCTGACTCATTAGAAGGGCTCTTAGCTTTGTTTTTCTTCTTTTTACTTCCAAACTATTGAGATTTGTTTGGTTGGGAAGTTTGAACTTTGTTAACCTAATAGGTTTGAGTAGGAACATTGGGTGGTTTTGTAGTAGACACAATAGAAGTGGGTGTACTTTTGATAGCAAGTTGATTAAGTTTCCGACTCAAATGGCTTATTGAAGTAGTAGAGATAGAACCAACAACACCATCGACATGTGGTCCAAGTGTAGGTCTTGACTATGAATATATCAAATCCAAGTGTTGGGCCTGACATATGGATTATTCCTCAGTTACTTCCCCATCCATAATAACATCATGAGCAATGGGAGGTAATAGTGACTTTGTGAACCAATCCGCCAATAATCGATCAGGAATAGTGGTTTTTACAAGCCTCTGACATCACCTCCATTCATGAATATGATAAAATATATGCATAGCGGTGTTTTGACGAAGTGAGGTCAAAAGATCAGTTCTTGTTTCATAATGAATAGGTTATTGGAAATGCATTAATAAATCCATTGCTAACACATTGAAGTCGGTGTAGGAAGTAGTAAGAAAATCAATGTACCATTTTGAAGCACTCCCGGTCAGGGAACTATTAGGATAATTAATACTCCATCCTTTTCCTACTTAGCATTAGTTACCTTTTCCTAGTAGTTGATGATGTTATTTCCCCCCTAGTGGTGTGCAGATGACATCTAGGAACCAATAGCCACTTGATGTGCCCTACATGCATGATTTAGGACCACTAGAGATAGTTCCCTACATTTTAGGAGCTAACTCAGTGATATGGTTCAATCCAACTGAGTTCCACCTGAGTTCTTGACTCTAGTGGGGATTTTGAGCTCTGATTTCAAATGGTTGTGATTTAATGCACCCTCTCTAGCCTATTTTGCATTCCAAAATCACTGATGTGCCATTCTTGGTCAGTTAACTGACAGTAGCTTCATTTCACTGAGTCTCAGTTGAGTTTGGTAGCTTCAGAGCACTCCAATGGTGATATTTTGTATGCTAGACTAGGTATATTTATTGGGATTCAAATTCTCCTTGGATAATCAAATTCTCTCCATTGTATTATATTTGTGGACTATAATAATTAATGAACTATGTTACACATTTTTACTTCCATCTGTGTTCCAATGCATGATTAATTTTACTGCTCTTTTCATTGTAATTCATCTTTTCTGCTCATTATTTCATTGTGAGGTATTCTCAGCTCTATGATCCTATTTTTTTCTAGAATTTCACATGGCATCAGAGCCTTGTAGGTTGAGCAGTTGCATCCAGTAGTGTACCAAAAGCATAGGATTTTCCACAGAAGTCCGTGGGAAAGGAATCTTGATAGCCTTGGTTCTGCCAAGGAAATCTTCCTTGGTGTGATGCACTCCCAAAGGTGTCTACTGTCATATTGCAGAGATCTGTAGAGTTAATAAATGAGTGTATTTCCAAAATTGAGATTTTTTTGCAGGATATTGAAGGTTTTTTAGTGCAGCAGTAGCAGCAGTTTTCAGTTTGTATTCGCTCCAACAATTTCAATGGAGAATTCAAATGTTCCTCTATCTCCGAGGATCCTGACACCCTTCACTTATCTTGATTGGAGGGATAATATGTAGATGGTGTTGCACAATTTTTTTGTGTACAGCGTTACAATGGGAAAGGAGGTTGAACCTCAGGTAGCTGTTGAGAAGGCCAAGTATCTAAACAGATTAGATGAAGCGTTTGGTTTCATGTGTATTCATATTTCCAAAGATTTTCTCTTCCACCTTGAAGGATTGAAGCCTCCAAGAGAGGTTTGAATGAAGCTTGAGACTCTCTTCGACAAGCAAGATGAGATGAGGGGACATATTCCGGAGAATGAGTTAATTTCTCTTCAACCCAACAATTTTGAAACCATACAAAAATTCTTCTCTAAATTCAAATCCTTGGTCATGCAATGCAAAAATGTGGCATTAATAATAAGGACGAGAATTTGGTTCTATCCATTCTAATCAAGCTTGGTCTGTAGTTTTCAATCTTTGTTTCTACCTTCCATTCAAGGATATTGTCAATCCCCAATTGGAAAATGCCATCCTTGGATGCATTCACTAAATCTCTCATCCAAGAACAAGACAAATTGATTCAGATGGGCACCTTGAAAGCCTCCAAAAATCAATCTCTTATGGCTGGAGAGTCAAAAAGTGTGAATGCTAAAGGGAAGTAGAGAGGTAAAGAAAAGAACTAAGTTGAATCCAAACCATATGAGAAGCCTAATCCATCAAATGGAGCCTCTAGCTCCAAGAAGGATAAGAAAAAGGTGTTTGAGAAGACCAAGTATACCTATTGCAAGAAATGAAACCATGTAGAGAGTTCATGCATGAATAAGAATATAGATCAACTGACCAAACTTATTTAAAATCACAACATTTCCTTCCTAGAAGGTGCAAGGGAGTTTGATTCTAGAAGCAAGAGTGAGGATCATGAGAGATGCCATGCACTAAAGGAAGTATTCTCACAATCACAAGGCTTCCTCATATATTATGGAGCCTCCAACCACATGGTTGCCTCCATAAAGTATTTCTCTTCTTTAGATCTCACTGATGGTCCTAATATTCACATAGGAGATGATTCTCAGCTCTCTACTAGAGGGAAGGGCACAATACAACTAGAACATGGAAAGTTCAAAATTTTTCTATTTGTTCCTTCCTTGGAAACAAACTTGTTATCTGTTTATCAGATGACTCACATAGGTTCACCGAAGAAAGTTATTTTTGGACCTAACACAGTTGAGATTGCAGAGATCTCTTTTGGTAAGATAATAAAAAAAGGGGTTGCAAACCATGCCTCAAAGGCATATCAATTCTCTCATTTTTTTCCATACTCTCTGACTACTTCATTGGCATCTAGTGAAGATTAGAATGATGTCTCTTCTAATGATCCAATTTCAGATTCTGAAGACGAGGACCAACATCTTGATGTTGAGTATGAAGTTCAAGCATATCAAAATGTAGCCACTGCTCCCAATAAATGGCCAAGGCCAATATGGGCTCACAAATTTCTTGAAGCTAATGGGAATATAGTTGGGGATCCATTTGACCATAGAATATCTAAATATCAGTATCGGGATGCAAACCTTGCACTATGTCATAGATATCCACTTCTCTCAGAGAGGTGGTACATGATGGCGGGGTCTGATCCACAATCCTTCAAAGAGACTTGCCATGATGGATATACAACCAAGTACAAATCTCATTTGGTTAACAAAGGGTACTCAAAAGTTCATGCTTTGGACTACAATGAGTCATTCACCCCAGTAGCAAGAAAGGATTCTGAAAGACTTGTTTTGGAAAATGCAGGTTCGAAACAATGGGAGGTACATCAAAGGAGCATATCTAGATCAAGATGCAGATCCAACACCTGCATTACTATCCTACATAGGAGCATACTTCCTACATTTTTACAAAGTATTTCACTCAAAAGAGATTTTCCTTCTCTGCTTGATGTGAAAGTTGTTTGAGTTTTCTGTTGTTCATTTTTTAGGGAGGGTATTTATCCCATGAAGTTTTTCCCCATTTCCTTAGTTTCATGAACAGTTATTTTTTATCATTTATTTGATTGTATGGGTGACCTTTGGTCTTAGTAACCAGGGCCCAGGATTCCCAAGTTTGGATTAAGGGGGGGTGTTAGGATAATTAATACTCCATCCTTGTCCTACTTAGCATTATTTACCTTTTCTTCGTAGTTGATGATGTTATTTCCCCCCTAGTGGTGTACATATGTCATCTAGGACCCATTATCCACTTGATGCGTCTTGCATGCATGATTTTAGGACCACCAGATTCAGTTCCCTGCATTTTAGGAGATAACTTAGTGATCTGGTTCAATCCAACCGAGTTCCACCTGAGTTCCTGACTCTAGTGGGGGGTTTGAGCTCTGATTGCAACTGATTGTTATATAATGCACCGTCTCTATCCTATTTTGCATGCCAAACTCACTGATGCACCCTTCTTGGTGAGTTAACTATTAGTAGATTTAGTTCATTGAGTCTTAGTTGAGTTTGGTAGCTCCAGATCACTCTAGTGGTGATATTTCCTATTTTAGACTAGGTAGATTGACTAGGATTCAAATTCTCCTTGGATAATCGAATTCTCTCCATTGTATTATATTTGTGGACAATGCTAATTAATGAATTATGTTACACATTTATGCTTCCATCTATGTTCCAATGCATGATTAATTTTACTTCTCTTTTCACTGCTATTTTCACTGTAATTCATCTTTTTTGCGCATTCTTTCACTGTGAGGTATTCTCATCTCTATGATCCTATTTTGTTCTAGAATTTCACAGGAACGAGGGAAACGACGTAAATTGACATTGTCATCTAACAAGGATTTATAGACACACCACAAGTGATATGTCGTAATAAGTGTGGATGGGTTATCCCTTGTCTTAGTGTCAAACTTTGGAATGTCAGATGGGATCTTGTGTGGAATCACTGACCATAAGGGGTTATGCAAGATGGGATCATTTGTTAAGCTTGATATATTTGGTAAATAGATAATATCCAAGAAAGGTCATCATGCGTTAGAAAACAAATATTTTTTCAAAGGTAATTGGGCATTAAGGCCTATTGGGCCATAAGGTCCTCCCATATATTTCTATAACACCCCAATGTCTCAATCCCTAGACATATGCAATTTTTTTTTTTGTTATTATGGCACAAGGTGCCAGGACAATGGTTTGAGACATTATTATTATTATTATTATTATTAAATTAACTACCTCAACATGGGAAACAACGAGAATGGGGGGTCATGGTTCCCATATGTGAGGGGGAACAGGGACTAGGAGTCGTTGGTCACCCAAAATTTATGATTTGGACTATATCTTGATTATTGTGGCCTATGAAGATGATATTATGATTTTTTTATTGTTTGGTGGGCCCCATTTACACTAGATCACCCTATTTCTACTTTCTAACGATTGTAAGCTATATTTTAGCTTCCATACGCTAGAACTTAGCCTCCACCTCCACAAGTGTTCCCCACTCCTCTATTTATGAAATATTCTCCCTATTTTTGTGCTTACGGGTTATTTATGACCCTATTAGACCCACTCTCTCACCTCACATGACTAGTGTTCCCTCCTTGTGCTCTTCTTAGCCTCTACTCCTTGATTTTTGGTAACTCCTCCTCTTGGTGCTAATCCGGGGAAGGGAATATCCTAAACTAAGCCGCCACTCCACCAATTCATGTTAGTATCCATTATGAATCCTAACCACAAATCAAACAAATCAATTTTGTCTCCTTGGGTTTGAATTTCCCACCTTGAGCTATATTTATAGATGTGTTATCGCCTTTTTTGTGCTAGATGGTTGGATGGAGCTCATTGTGACTTGTGTGCTAAGAGGTTATGTGTTGAGAGTGAAGTTTCCAGATAAATTTCTTGTTTTTTTCCTTTGCTTCCTCATATTCCATTGCCTGTTGTTGATATTGTCCTGTAAATCCTTGGATGAGGTGGTGATATCTTGAGGGACTTGTGTAGTGAAGGGGGTCTCATCTCCGGGTAGGGTAGATGAAGGGAAATAAGATGGTGAGGGAATGATTTGTGGCTTCTCTGGTTGATTCCTTAGAGCTGGGATTTAGAGTACCTTTACTTGTGGATCGATAGCCTCATCTCGGGGGTGACTGTCATTCTGAGAGATGCACGAGCATGGCATTTCTAAGGTTGGGTGGAACCTTGTCCTATTGCAGCTAGTTGCACTTCATGAGATAAGTATCTTGTTATGTGTTTATATATTTTATTTTATGTTGTTTATGTGCCTATGGAGGCTTATTTTATCGCTACTTTTGTTTATTCTTATCATGTTAGGAATTAGATACTAGATGGATGGCCTTTGTGCATTATAAATTTGATTTGATATGAATCTTCTCTATCTTCTATGTGTTAATTTTAGCCGAAATTCACAAGCAAGATCACTGAAAGAAACACAATCACAAGATAGACAAAGATTTACCCCGGGAAAACCTCACAGGGTAGAAAACCCAGCAAATATTTCCTCAATATAGATAATCAACCAATACAAATATGTAGTCCCCAAACAAGATCTCCTTCTCCTCCTGTGTAGATCTCTCTCTCTCCTATGTGCAAAACACAAGTGAGTGAATGAGCGATAAATGAGGAACACACCTCCTCTATTTATACTCATCTTCTAATTGAATTTTCACCCTAACTGGGCCGACCTATCCTAAGAGAGTCTAATAATCCCTAAACAGCTAACTCAGGGCCGATCCCATAAGGGAGGTCTAATAACCCTAGTTACCACATTCTATTGGAGGAATAAACATCTACGGATATACAATAGGGTCTCCATGGAGGAATGAAACATCTCCAGAAAAATAAGGTACAAATATAATATTCTTAGAAGTTACAATATCTCAACACTCCCCCTTAAGGAGAAGGATATTATAAAAACATCTGCAGGAGCAAGGAGTCATCAACTACATGATACATCTATAAAGCATTGGAAGCTTTCTTTAACATTGACAGTAACTCAACCAGTTACTGGAACATCTTCAAATATTCAATACTAGAATATCAACATCTTCAGTACTGAGTCTTCATCTTCTGCAGCATATGAATAACTACAACAACATCATCATCCGGATCCTCTCGATTGACAGTATCATCATCTGGATAATCTCGATCATCATCATTATCTGGATCATCTCGAGCAACATCATCATCTGGATCATCTCGATCGACATCATCATTTGGATCATCTCGATCAACATCATCATCTAGATCATCTTGATCAACAGTATCATCATCACAACATACTCTGCAATACACATGATCCAATTACATGATGATCAATCCCTCTCACTTTAAGACACCTCTCATGTCTATGGATGATGCAATCTAGATCTACTTATAGGATGATCAATACTGATCAATTTAAGACACCTCTCATGTCTATGGATGATGCAGTCCAGATCAATTTAAGACACCTCTCATGTCTATGGACGATGCAATCCAGATCAATTTAAGACACATCTCATGTCTATGGACGATGTTGTCCAGATAAATTTAAGACACCTCTCATGTCTATGGACGATGCAGTCCAGATCAATTTAAGACACCTTTCATGTCTATGGACGATACAACCTAGATCAATTTAAGACACCTCTCATGTCTATGGACGATGCAGTCCATATAAATTTAAGACACCTCTCATGTCTATGGATGATGCAGTCTAGATCAATTTAAGACACCTCTCATGTCTATGGAAGATGCAATCTAGATCAATTTAAGACACCTCTCATGTCTATGGATGATGCAATCCAGATCAATTTAAGACACCTCTCATGTCTAAGGACGATGCAGTCCTATCACGTACATTTTGAACTAACTGTTCAGGGACGATGCAGTCCTATCACTTACATTTTGAACTAACTATTCAGGGACGATGCAGTCCTATCACGTACATTTTGAAATAACTATTCAGGGACGATGCAGTCCTATCACGTACATTTTGAACTAACTATTCAGGGACAATGCATTCCTATCATGTACATTTTGAACTAACTGTTTAGGGATGATGAAGTCCTATCACGTACATTTTGAACTAACTGTTCAGTGATGATGCAGTCCTCTCGTCCACTTAGATCAAATCTAAGGACCACACATCGACCTAATCGTCGGAACAGGTAACCTCATCATTGACTTCATCATCGGAACAGGTAACCTCATACAGTATTCTCATCAATACAAGTATCAACATCATCGACCTTTTCGTCGATGCAGGAAATCTCATCATCAAAGACCATATCACTCGCCCTTTCGAGGAGGGTCCTTCTAAACTACACCAAGCTTGTCATGGAAATACTCAAACTTTACTCGATATACAGGTTTGGTCAATATATTAGCAACTTGTTCGTCAGTGCTCACATACTCGAGCTTGATAGCTCCTTTCTGCACCATATCCCGTATATAAAAATATCGGATCTCTATGTTCTTTGACTTATCATGAAACACTGGATTCTCTATCATCTTGATACACCTCTGGTTGTCACATAGGATCACAGTGGGGTCCATCTCTAAGTCAAATAATCCTGTAACAACTTCTGAATCCATATTGCTTCACAACTAGTAGAGCAAGCAACAATATATTCTGATTCAGCTGTGTTGAGAGGCACACTAGACTGCTTCCTACTAAACCACGAGATCATGGCAGATCCCTGACAATAAAATCCTCCCGATGTGCTCTTCCTGTCTAATACACTTCCTTCCCAATCAACATCTGTGTAGCCATACAATTTGAAGTCATGATCTCCAAGATAACATAGACCAAAGTCTATCGTACCTTTTAGTTACCTCATCACATGCTTTGCAACAATCAGGTGAACACATCTAGGTTCTACTGGATACTGACTCAAGGTGTTCATAGCGAAGCATATATATGGCCTGGTATTGGTCAGATACATCAATGACCCAATAATCTGTCTATACAGAGTCATATCCACTAACTCTGATGAGTCATCATCTAATAGCTTCAAGTTGGAATCCATGGGAGTGGCCATGGATTTGCATTCCAACATGTCAAATCTTTCAAGATTTCCACCGCATAATTTCCCTGATTGAGAAAGATTCCTTCTGGGCCTTGCCATACTTCCAGACCTAGGAAGTAATGCATCAATCCGAGATCTTTCATCTCAAACTCTGTAGAGAGATTCTTCTTGCACTCGATAATCTGTTTCTCATTTCCAGTCAGAAATAGATCATCCAAATATAGCAACAATATGACAGGTTCATCATCCATAACTTTGAGATAAAGATTAGGATCAGCTTTACTTTTGGTAAAGCCCAAGCTTGTCAAGAAACTGTCAATTCTTCCATACCAAGCTCTGGCAGCTTGTTTCAACCCATACAAAGCCTTCTTCAGTTTGCATCTGTGGGTTCTTCTATCTTGAACCTCAAATCCTTGTGGTTTTTCTATGTACACTTCCTCCTCAATCACACCATTCAGGAAAGTTGTATTCACATCCATCTGGTGTAATTCCCACTTCATCATGGATGCAAGTGCCATGACGGTTCTAATGGAAGTGTACCTTGCAACTGGTGCAAATGTTTCTTCATAGTCAATTCCCTCTTTCTGAGAGAATCCTCTGGCCACAAACCTTGCCTTATACTTTTCAATGCTACCATCCACGGCATGCTTTATCTTGTACATCAATTTGGAGGATACCACACTCTTGTCCTTTGGTTTAGGAACTATATCCCAAACATCATTCTTCATTATTGACTGGTATTCCTCTGTCATTTCCTCCACCCACTCTTTCTTATGAGATTCTTATTCATAACTAGTGGGTTCTTGATCTACAAGATCACACATCAAAGCCATATAGATGGAGAATGTCTTTGGTTTCTTGCTCACTCTAGTGGAGCCTTCAGGAGCTCCATACTTTTCTGCTCCTTGTATAATGTCTCTTTCCCGTGCTGGATTTCTCTTTCTTGATATGTTTATGGAAGGGGGTTCTTGTGGTTCTATCATGTCATGGTCTTCAGGGGTGGGTGCATCTTCTGCAATTCTGGGAGGTGCATATTCCTCATATACTTCTTCATATTGGCACTTCCTAGATCTCTAGAGAGCTGCCTCTTCATCAAATGTCACACCCCTACTTATTTCCATATGATGGAATCCTAGGATGTATATTTTGAATGCTTTGGATGCTTCACAATATCCAACAAATATTCCATTCTTCCCAGAAGGATCCAGCTTGGCTCTCTTTTCTTTTGGAATGTGAATATATACTGGGAATCAAAATATATTGAGGTGACTTACCTCAGGCTTCTTCCTCGTGAACACTTATTTTGGGGTCTTGAAATCAAGAGCACTATGAGATAGTCTATTCTGCACATATACTGTTGTCCTGGCTGCTTCAGCCCATAGATACATAGGTAGGTCTTGATCATGTATCATTTTCTTTACTGCTTCCATAATGGTCCTATTCTTTCTCTCCTCGACACCATTTTGTTGAGGATTATAGGGAGTGGTTAGTTCCCTCTTGCTTCCAGCTTCTTTACAAAAGACTTCAAAATCCTTTGAAGTGTATTCTGCACCATTATCTGTCCTGAGTATTTTGATCTTCTTTTCTGAATGATTTTCTATCAAGGCTTTGAATTCCTTGAACTTCCCAAATACTTCATCTTTTCCTTTTAGGAAATATATCCAAGTCTTCCTTGAGTAGTCATCAATGAATGTAAGGTAATATTCAAATGAATGTGAAGGGCATTGGTCCACATACATTTGAATGGATCAACTCCAAAGTAATTTTAGTCTTTGTCTCACTCTTTGGAAATGGGTTCTTGATATTCTTTCCTTTTGCATATCCTTGACATGTGCCTCTACAATCAATCTTCAAATTTGATAGTCCTATAACTACCTTGCTCACATGAGGCAATGATTTGTAGTTAATGTGAGCAAGCCTCCTATGCCATAGCTCACTAGGGCTAGTGGCATCATGAACAAGGGTAGCTTATGGATGACCCTTGAGTTTGTATAGCCATCCTTCCTCTTCACCAATAACAATTGCATCCTCAATTGATTTCCCTTTAGACCACATAAATACTTGTCCATCTATGAATGCAACCCTATAACCTTTCTTATCTAATGTTGAGATAGAAAGTAAGTTCTTCTTCAAACCTGGTACATATAAGATTTCCTTCATCTTCAATGGAGTTCCAGAATCAAGCTTGTAGCTTGCTTCACCAATTCCCTTGATGGGATATTGATAGTCATCTCCCAAAGATACCTTCTATGGAGAGGTATTTTCTTCCAGTCTTGAGAGAGTCTTCTTTTGTCCTGTCATGTGCTTTGAAGCACCACTATCAATTAGCCGTGTATCTTCTCTAGGTGTTACTGAACCAGAGAGTGCAGATAATAGAACATACTCTTCTGCATCTTCTTCTTCTTATTTAGCTCTTTTGTTTTGAGGCCTTTCCTCCTCTTCTTCTTCACTATCATCCTCTGCTAGATGTGCATGATGTCTTTTGTGAATATTCTTCTTCTTCTTTGAAGGACAATTTCTAGCAAAGTGTCCTAGTTTGTGACAACTGTAACATTTAACTGAGGAGAGGTCTCTTTCTGAACTTACTCCTTCTTTATTTTGAAATCTCTTTGGAGGATAAGACCTCTTATGGCCATTCTTCTTGGATTTGAAATGAATCCTTGTTCTTCTGGTGTGAGTGGCCAAAGCTTGGTCATCTTCTTTGAGCAAGGCTTCTCTATTGGCTACCCTAGCCTCTTCTTGAATGCAATCCTCCCATACCACATCAAACTTCATACTTTCTTTTCTTGCACCCATGGTTTGGATGAATGAATCCCAAGATCTAGTGAGACCATTAAGAGCAGTCATGACTAGTTCATCTTCATCAAGGATGTCTCCAATGGCTTCTAGTTGTTCCTTGAACTGGGATACCCTTGTGAAATAATCTTGAATAGATTCTCCTTTATTCATTTTGGTACTCTTCAATTGAGTTCTCAAATTCATCTTCCTGTTGATGTTCCTCCCTTCATACATTCTGCCTAGGGCATCATACATTTCCTTTGGGGTCTTCTTGGATGCCACTGGGGGAATCAAGCGGTCCTTGATAGAATCAACAATGATTCTCTTTGCCTTAATCAAGTCCTTATTATACTTCTCTTTTGCTTCATCTTCTGCAGGTTCTGCAACCTCATCTTTGATATATTGGGCAAGATCATTCTCTTCAAGAATGAGACCAATCATATATTTCCATGCCCGTAAATTCTCTATACCCTCTAGCTTGTCTTCAAGCTTAGTACTTGGAGCCATCTTATCTAGGAGGTCACAGAAATTGAAGTTTCTCAAAATATAGAATAAAAATTACCAAGAGATGTGCTTGATTGAATTGAGATGACTGGTGTACTTTTCTTCTGGAAACTTCAACTTTTCACCCTTCAAATATGACCAGCAACTTTCGGATCTGCAATAGGTTTTCTGGTTTTTTGGTTTACTGGTGCACAGGTTTGCAGTTTTTTTGGTTTACTGGTTTTTTGGTCAAAAGTCAAACTAGGGTTTGAAAAATCCCGGGGTTCTACCCACTCAAAAATTTTGATCTAGGGATCAAAATTTTGATTTTTAGGAGGAGCATCCAGCCATGCTCTCAGAATCCAAAAATTCCAACTTTTTCAAAAACCCTAATTTTCACTGGAGGGGGAGAGAGAGGTATTTTCACCTTGTGAATGATGTCCAATTCAGGCTAGCTCTGATACCATGTTAAGTTTAGCCTAAATTCACAAGCAAGATCACTGAAAGAAACACAATCACAAGATAGACAAAGATTTACCCTGGGAAACCTTCATGGGGTAGAAAACCTAGCAAAGCTTTCCTCAATATAGATAATCAACCAATACAAAGATGTAGTCCCCAAACAAGAGCTCCTTCTCCTCCTATGCAGATGTCTCTCTCTCTCTCCTATGCACAATACACAAGTGAGTGAATGAGTGATAAATGAGGAACACACCTCCTCTATTTATACTCATCTTCTAATTGAATTTTCACCCTAACTGGGCCGACCTCTCCTAAGAGAGTCTAATAACCCCTAAACAACTAACTCAGGGCCGACCCCAAAAGGGAGGTCTAATAACCCTAGTTACCATATTCTCTCGGAGGAATAAACATCTCCGGATATACAATAGGGTCTCCATGGAGGAATGAAACATCTCTGGAATAATAAGGTACAAATATAATATTCTTAGAAGTTACAATATCTCAATACTATGTTCTCTCATGGTTTATATGGTTGAAGATGGAAGAATTTATTTCTAATTTCTCTCATGGTTAGACAGTTGTAGGTGGAAGCCATGAGATCTGATTTTGATGGTTGTAGGTGATAGCTCGTGTCTCTGATTTTGTTATGGTTTATTTGGTTGTAGTTGTTAGCCCGTGTCTCTGATTGTTTTATGGTTTTTGGTTGTAGATGGAAGCCTGTAGATGTACTATTAATGTTGTTATTACTTACTATATAACCATACAATCAATATACACATAATATAATTAATAAGATATCCTCATATGAAATACAATTGAGATACAATTGGATGATAACGATAACAATTGAATACTTACAATTGTACTACTTGAATACTTACAATCATACTAATTGAATACTTACAATTGTATACAATCATGCTTTTCAATAGCATTACAATCCAATAATTACAATCAAATACATGATTTAAACATATGTTTGTAACCACTAGAAGAATACTGGAAATACCAACTATCGTTCTTTACTCATTAACACTCAATACTACAAATACAACATATGTAAATTCATAGCATGTGCATTGGGGAAATAATATGATTTGGAGTTCTTGCATTTCATTTAAAGAGGATGAATGTTTTATTTTATTAGCATTTTGGCATGCTGGCCTAGCCTTAGTTACCCTTATTCCAATGTGTATTACCTTGAATTAGTCTTTCCATTGGGTTTCCTTGTGTCTCTAGCCTTAGTTTCGGGGCTGGGCACACCACAATTTTCCTTCAAAATTATATGAACTTGGGAAATCATGATTTCCTCCAGGAAAAAGATTGCCCCCATATGAAGGATGGCCCCTAGGAAGTTGGTTTACTCCATAATCTTGGTTTCCCCTAATGAATGGATTGTTCCCATACATAGAACTACCCCAAGGTGTATCACTACCACTAGGATAAGGAAATCCATCGACAAAAGTGTTGCCACTAGGGAAGGGGAACCCGCCAAGGGAATTAATGCCCCTAGTGAAAGGGAAACCACCAGAAACATTCCTACCATTGTGGAAAGATAACCACCAAAAATAGGTTTGCTTCTAGTAAAAGGAACACTACTAGGGATGGTGGACCCTCCAATAGTTTGTTGACTTATGGAAACTTTACCTCCATGTGAAAGAGGTGTAGAGATTTCACCTATAGATGTATTCCACCCAAAAGGAAATCCAACATTAGGAATAAGCAGGCTACTAGTAGAAATACTAGAGATGGGTTGAGAACTACTACTAGTGTTAATCGTAGCATTCTCCCCCCACCAAAAACAAAGGCAGAGGTGGCTTGTTGCAAATATGCACTAGGTTTTGAAACATTGGATGGAACTCTGGATGTAACTGTAGGTATGGAAGGAATTCCCCAAAGGGAAAATGTAGATGTGTTGGGTGAGGTGGATGGAGTATTTACTCCGCTTATAGATGGTTGGGGAGATTTGACCAAAGTCCCTCCGTGAACAACAAAGGAAGATGGAGTGGGTTTCTCCATAGACAAAGACATACTTATCCTAGGCATAGTGTGCTTGAATAGTGAAAAATGATCACCAGTAAAAGGTCGAACTTGCACGAGCATGGGGTTGAAAGGATTGGTTAAAGGGGGGTTAAAGTGTGGGACAACATCCTCATCCATAATTTCAACCTCAACTGTATTTATGTGCACAAAATCATTTTCAAAATTAATGTTTTTAATAACCTCTACTTGAGAGGTGATTCACCTCCTAATAGGTGGTGCTTCTTCCTTAATAGGAGAAAGGCCCATAATATATATAGATTGGAGAATCAGTAGATTGGCCACAGTGAAAGATGAAATTATAAAATAAAAATAACAATCCTATAACAAACTACATAAAACAAAAAAAACACTGCTAGCCAAAATCTAGGCAATCAATAGGCAAACCAATTGGATAAAAAGGACTATTATGGAGGTGGGGCTCAATACACCAATGCAGAGGTAAGAAACAATTACCATAACCCCTCTCACTCCCTTGAATCCAAGTTCCAAGTTCCCACAAGGTACCCCCCAAGGTAGATAAAGCATATGATTACTATCTATCTCAGGTACCACAAACACTTCCCACTTGCAGTCACCTATGTAAGAATGTAGGAAAGGAAACTAAGTTTACCACTTCTCAAAACAATGACCGAGCATAAAAGTCATAAGTCAGGTTCAAATTTGTGGGCAGGGAATGTAAGACACAAGTATCAGACCCAAATCCCACTCGAAGGTGTCAACTTGAGGAGTTTCCAATTGAACAGAACCCCAATACACACAAGAACCCACTAATCACACTGAGAGGGGATATCTCCCAAATGGAGCTAGATTTACCTCATGCTTGACTCTTGTGTTATAAGATATTTCTCGAAAAGTTCCTTTTGCTAATAATGGATTTTAACTCTTTAATGACTCTAGTTGCTTTTGAATGGCCTTAGAGAGTGTCCTCTCCAATCCTAATCCAAGGTCGTACACCCTATACTAATGCTGGTTTGATCGACAAAAGAAAATCTCTAATTAATTTTAATTAAGTGCTTTCTTTTAGGGTTTTTGTTTATTCAAGGAGGTATATAGAATGAAACTTGGTGATGTGAAAGACTCTTAACTCTTCAAATAGAAAGAATGCAATAATGATAATGCAATTTGTTTACTTGCGATGAACTCTAACTATGATAGGGAAGAGGTCTCTTTTATCTTTCAATATAAAATTCAGCATACAATGATCTCAACAAAGTATGAAAACATTCCCATAGATGATCATATACAATCTCTACATGCAATGCATCAAACTGAAAACAAGCACACCAAAAGCAAGAAGCTATGAACATGCAAAATGTAGAAATATTTTTGTTTTTCCTTTTTTCTTTCAAATATGAAACAAATAAACAACAAGAAGATGCACTTCTACAATCAAACTGGCAAGACAAAAAAATGATCTATAAGACAACTAAAGATCACTTGTGCTCATTGCAAGCACCCCAATGTTTGCAATACAATGTGTGATAATGAAAGACAAAAATATTTCCCCTATGATCAAAATTGAATTAACAGGGATGTAAGAACAACAACAGAGGATATGATGGTCCTCCAAAATTACCACCATACTAGAGGGGTTGAATTAGAACCCAAGCACTAACTCACAAGATAACAAACACACTTAAGAAATGATGAATGAAAGCAATAAAAAAAATTACCAACTCAAAAGGAGACATTCTGAGTGTTATAGACAGGCGAAAACAACCCATACGCAGCCTAGAGAACAAACTTGCAACAAATCTGAAGGGAAATGGCTTAAAAAATCATCGAACAAGCAAGATTAAGGTACCATCCCCTTGTCTGTGACTAGTGGGGAATGATGGTCAAGGGAGAATCATGCCCCTAAAATCCTATAAGGAGGGATAAACTCAGCCTGTTTCCAAAAGGGAAGGGGCGATGGCAAGGTGAATGCTTCAAAAATTGAAATTAGACTCGGATATGAAATGTCACAGAGATCACATAGGCCTGATACTTCTATATGAAGACTCTATTGATCATTGAATAACTTAGGAAGGACAAGAAAATAAGAATTCAAAGGAATTTAAAGGATCAAAACTAGGGAAAGTACAAAGAAGCTTTCCCCAACGGAGTTTCCAATAATGTTGTAGAGCTTTTAATCCCGCGAACATGTGAATAATCTCTTGGATCCTATCCCTAATCCAAGACAGACTGTAGGGTAGACTAATATGAATTTTCCCACTAGATCCAATTAATCATGCACTATGTCTAAATATCCATTCACATACAAGATATGAGAAGAGAGGGAAGAAGTTGGGTCAGCACACCTTAACTTATGAAGCATCAAAAAATTCATCAACATTCCAAGACCCATTTACTCAATCAGGGATCGAAGTCACCTTCATCCCTATATCATTAGTTAGTAGAGATGACCCCTTGATCACCTCTTATTGTAATCTAGTTTGAAAAATTTTCACAAGCATATGAATGGCTATCTCATTTGTATAAGCAACCATTATTTTTTTCACTGATCAATTACTGGCTTCAAATGGTCATCACCAACATCCTACATATGGGTAAGTCCTTTTACACTCAATGCATGATAACTTATAGTTTGGAATAGGATAGAAAGAAACAATGTTGTTTTTCGACCACATCGTATCTTCGTAACCTCATATATTAGGGGACATCTATTAATGCCTAAATCTTGCTCACATGTGACAATTCAAATGATGTTATAGAAGGACATCATCAACATACGACATGTAGCTCATTAAATACATTCTCATCAAATTCACAATGATAATTGAACCTTAGAATGATAGTCATTAATTGTGGACAACCACATGACTAAGTTTTTTTTGAAACCCACACGGATCAACATGATTTTTTCTTTGAAATTCATGCAATGATGACAACGACAAGACCACGAACCTTCTGTGGCACATTTAAGATTCATAACAACACTCTTTGTTCCAAAATTTGAATTGAAATCTTCACATGCTTGGGAGCATTCAATAGCCCCCTTCATGTACCTAAGTAAGAGAATTCACACTGGGAACTAGATCTTTTAAGACCTCCATTTGGCCTATAAAAAGAATTCATGGACATGCATTCATTAGAGATAAACCTAGAGCAAAGCTATGCCACAATAATTGGTGTGATAACTCATCTTTTAACCCATTTATTACCACAGTTTGGCATGCAAGGATCCCTTGTCTTCTTCCTCAAGAAGCAAGAGTTTTTCTCCATTTTTCTAAGTTTGTTATCAAGCATTTGTGTGGACAAAAATGTACCCTAACCTAAGGCAGTTTATTGGCTTCCATAAAATCCTCATCTCCTAGGTGACACTATTGTAACAAGATTTACCATTGGGAAAATATCATTTGGTTAAATAGAAAACTCTTCCTCTTTCTTTATTTTTTCTTAGCACACATCAATTTTCCCTTTTATTTCTTTATTTAAGTCTTGTTTTTCCATGTGATGTATGGAACACTGACCCACATCTATGGAACACTAACCCAAGGTATTTCCAACCTTCCTCCAAACCCACCTACTAAAAGAACAATTTAGGAATAAATGCACATTTGTTTCCTCATTAATTTTGTAGCTAGGCAACACCAGACCAAGCTCAACCTTATTGCTCATTTGTAAGTGATCCCATGTGAGGTTCCTATTTTTTAACACAACCATAAATGGAGAATGCACTTGGGAGGTTCCCATACCTTCCTCAACTTGTGCCACCACCACTCCTTTCACCCGTCCATGGGTTCTTTTAAAGCCAGATAACCTATTTTTTCTTAATAATCTCTCCCTTCTCAATTCCACACCCAAGGAAGTTCATCCAATGACTCATTAAGTCTTATGTGCGCCTTACATAGTTCCCCAACAAAGTCTTCTTATCGAGGATATAGTTGCACCTCGAATCCTACATCTTGTATAGATAACCATTCATGTCTACAGAAATTAGATTTCTCCTCCATATTTAATTTATTCACTATGCAGAGTCCCCTACTTTATAAGTGATCTATGATCTCATTTGGGAAGAATATGGCTCGTCCACATCCAACAATAGAAATAGTCCCTATCCTTATTCATGTACCATTTCCCACTCTCTATGCCAAGTGCTTCTCGATTACATGAAAAGTTAGTGCAAGGACTTTCCATTGGTTGGAAGCTTGTTTAAAAGTTTTCCACTTCGCTTTGATCCACGTTATAACAGAGATTATTGACTCCACAAGCTATCCTTTGTAATCGCACGCAGGGTTCACATTTGAAGGGTGGGTCTTAATTTCAGTTTGAAGGGTATATATTCGTATCGCACTTCTAGAATGAAAAGATTTAGAAAAAATCACATTTCATTTGACAATAATAAATTAATTACACACTTCATAAAAAAAGTGTTAAATAGAATATTATATTTTCAATCAAATTTAGGCCACTAAATAAATCAATAAATGCATAATGATCACATCTACAAGAAACATTGTTTGAATAAAAAAAAAACACACAATATATATATATATATATATATATTGGAGGGAAGATACAAATCTACCTTGAATCCTTGCTTAGAAATCATTAGTGTCCAACTCAAGAATCTTTGCTTGTAAATAGTTTATGCCCAGCTTTGGAATCTAGCACAGATGAACCCAATCATGTTTTCCTTTTTTTTTAATTAACCAATACCAATTCAAAAAATCATTCTTTGTAACCCTTTGTGTTGTGGAATTAATGGTGAAAACCGCATGTATGCTTGAAACCTTGTCTCGGAACCCATGCATCCATTTATCCAGTATTTTTATTTCAAATTAAATGGAAGTTGAGACCCGGGTTTCTAATATCTAGAATTGAACCTTTATAATACTGTATAAACACTCAAATACTTGGATGACCGTACCTCCTCCCAGACTCTGCAACCTGATATTTTATTCAAAATCTCCTTTTCGATTACACATGGCTCCCTTTAAGCTCCCTCTCCGCACTCTCGACTATTCCCACACATTCCTTTTAAGGAAAAGATATTCATTCTTATATAACATTTACCCAGTTTTAAATTTTAAATTTGCGACATTTGGATTTATTGTTCTTTGGTGGGATGATTTAGTGCTATTGAAATGTATTTATAGAAGTGGGGAAAGACTTCTTACTAGCATTAGTTGGAAGCATGGGATATTCCCTATAAGAAACACCTACTACGAAAATGTGGTGAGTAATTGAAGAACAACCGGTTTGTTAAATGAATGCATGTATAGTAACTCGTGAAAATCTATCATGGTGGTAATTTGGTGTTTGATAAATGAAATTACGGCACAACGCAACCATTCTTTTCTTGTAATGGTGGATGGGACAGAGACTAATCTTAATGGGTGATCATAGCATTGAGTCTTGAAAGGACAGGTCGCCTAGTGGAATTGCCTTGAAGTGATACAACACCCTTCATCAACACATTACATGTTTGGAAATTAATATAGAGAAAATAACTCGTCCAATGGTATGATCAATAGAAAGTAACTTAGGTAGATATAAACACAATTGAGGAATAGTTTTATTCAGACTAACAAAATAACAAGCAACCAAATGAATCATTTTCGAACACAAATCCGGCTTGATCCTCTTCATGGGCATGCCATTTAAACAAATAATTGTAGCGGATGTGGGTACAACTAATGAATTGACTGGGAGTCAAGACTACAACTAAAATTTTTCCATGCTCAAAATTGTCATGAAGATCATTAATTAAGCAATTTGATGCGAACAAAAGGAAATCCAATTGTATCATGTATCACTATGATATGCTCAGTAATGGAGACTCATAAATTGTGACGCTAAGAAAAATAAATTAAGCTTGATGGTCGCTAATCTATCAAGTTTTTCCTTTTGTTATTAAAGAAATCAAGAAACAAATAAATCTTAAAACTTGTTGAGATTAGATATGAGAATAGTGGAAGATAAGTTGGTAACAATGTATTTAATAGTTTTTATTTTTATTTTTTTAAGGGGTGGACTTGCAAACAGAGATGGTCAATGGCCATTTCCCATTCCGTTGGAATTTATGTAGTACATTTCATGACACGTTTAATGCTAGCAGCACATCGGTAGATATTTGACGAGCACTTTGAAACTTAACACTTCTTATGTAATTTTAATATAATTATTGAACTTTCTCATAAAATGTCAAAATTAGAAATTATAATTTTTTTTTACGTGCAATTTTTTTATAACACTTCTGGGACGTGCTGGGAGCCCTTTGACGTGCTGTGACATGTTCAATTTTGAACCCTGATTGGCCAAAGGGACTACCTCACTCCTACACTTTTTGGAAGTAGAAACCTTACTCCAACGCACCAAATGTGAACCCTTCTACTCTTGAGTTCCTTCAATAAATAATTTAATTTAAGTTATCAAATATTAAATAATATTGAAATGAAAATTAACATAATTATTTTTTTATTATTATAATTTTTTTATATTTCTATTATAATTTTAATTTATTAATATCACTTTATGTTAAAGTGTAAAATGTAATATATAAAAGTTATTCTGAAATTATATATAATAAAGTTATTTTGTTTTAGAATCATGTCACTTACAAGAATTGAATCTAGGTAGTTAACGCCACAAACATAAACTCCATCACTCACTCATTGATTGGCATATCTCTGAGCATGCAACCAACCCGATACTTGGGGATGATAACAATCCATTTTTTAGCTCAATTGGTAAGACGTGCGCACACTCTCTCAGTACGGGGGGAGGTCACGAGTTCAAGCCTTGAGTCCTGAGGGGTTAGGCCAGCCGTTGTTGTTGGCCGACGGTTTACCATCCTTACCATCCATGAAATGTGGGGAAGTATTGGTGGGTTTCCCGTGCGTCTTCGCTGGAAAAAAAAACAATCCATTTTTTAGCATCATGTCATTTACAAGAATTGAACCTACGTAGGGAGGGTAACAATCATTCCTCCCAACCACTTAAACTACATCAAATAGATACACATCAATGCAATTACAGATTAAAAAAATCCAAAAAATAACAATTTAAAAATAATTTAAGTAATAACAAGAAGATGCGACTTTCTCAACGATAACGACCCCTCGTTCTAACTTCTGGTTGCGGCCTTCATCACCGTTTCCTCAGAGACTTCAAAGTTTAATTATTTAAGATGAACATCCAGAGCAAATAATATATTGAATCTCTGTATAAATGCACGTTGAATATATATATATATATACACACACGGCTCTCAAATCCTCTGCTCTGAGAATACTCGAGAATATAAAAGTTGGTTGATATGATAAAATAATTTGAGTGGATCAAAGTCTAAAAGCTTGACATCTTTGAAGTTTCTGCAATATCAAGGAGTCAACGGTGTTCATATATTGGACTTTGAGTTGTAATAGGATTGAGATGGGAATTGAATGAAATAATATTTTCAAATAAAAAATAATGGTTGACTTTTTAGAGTTGCATGGTTTAGGTGAGTAGGATTGAGAATGGAATTTAATGAAATAATATTTTCAAAAAAAACAATGGTTGACTTTATAGAGTTGTATGGTCCAAATGGGTTGGTGATGTTTCATATCCAGAAGTTAGATGAGTCAATGATCGAGCTGCGATCGAGTGCAGCTCATTGCCTCTCAGAAATCTTGAAGAGTTTTAATTGTGACTACTTATGACAGCACTTACAAGTGTTTGATTTACGTAAATGAGCACTGGAAAAACTTAACAGTATGCAAATATTTTTCCATATAATAATAATTGGTCATTAAATTATATGAGTCAACAAAATAGATATGAAAAAATTATGACAAATTTAGAATAGAATAATGTATATATTAATTAATCATTAAATTATATCAGTCAACAAAATGGATATGAGAAATTTAGAGTTAATGTAGAACATAATAATATCAAAATTTAAAAGGAATACTGGAATAGAAAAATTCCACTAAGATATATTATTGCATATTTGAATTTTAGTTCTCAGAACGATTTTTCAAAGGTATACCAACCCAATTGATCGATTATAATATTGAATCAATGAAACAATCAATTTTCAATACCAAAATAACTATTAATTTAGTATAACATTTACCATTTAGAAATAGGATGATCGTGCATGGCATTTTTTTTGTCTGCCAAACATATGTTTATGCCATGTAAGCAAATTTTAAATAAAAAATTAATTGTTTTCAATTAAACCACTATTAATTATCCTTTAAATGCATTCCATTAAAATACTAACAATAATTATGGATGGAGAAAGCTAATTAAAGCAAATAATTCTTGACATGATATTATAAAACCTCACAGCATTAAATAATTAAATAGTGATAGAAAATCTCAAACGTGTAATTACAAAGTAAAAGCATAAATAGGCTTTTACAAAGTAAAAGCATAAATGGACTTTTACAAAGTAAACTAAGTACATTATTCCCTATCTCTTCATCTCTAACTAAGATAACTTCTAACTTTTTCTAGATTATAATTGTGATGATACAAGGTCCTTGAAAACTCCAATCGAATTCCAAGTTACACTCGGACAACCTTCTAAAACCAAATACTTATAAATATTTAACAACATTTTAAATAATATTTTTTTAAAACAACTAACTTCTTATTACTACTTTCTAACAAAAATAACATATTTTTCCATTCAAAGTTCCGATTTGATATATTTTTTCATAAACTATCATGGCCTTGCAATATGATCTAGGTAAATAGTGGTAGACACCCACTTTTTCCATTAATCAAAATGTGATCCATGTGGATAATGATGGTTACTTACATGTTCCATTAATTTAGAATAGTACTATTTTTTTGTAATTTTTTTATAGTTTTCAAATCATAAACTTTTTGTACACTTTTTAGGCTTTAAATAATATTTTACCCTATGATGATATAGGGTTGCTAAAGGATTTCCTAATATTAAACTAAAATTGTTCGTCTCATCAATATATTTTCAATGGGTTATTATGCACCCCAAACATTGTTTGGATGTGTTGTCCCTCAGGTTGTACCTCAATTGGGAATGATATTCTCTTCAATAGTTATGCCTAATATGGATTCAAATATCAAAGAAATTGGGACTTCGGTTAAGATACAAATGCCAAGGAGGGTTGTGTAGATAGCACCATCTCTACGCCACTTTAGGTTAGCGAATCAATCTTCTAACCAAGGGAGGGTACCCTCAACAATAGGGAGGTATGAATCCTAGTCTATCACCCTAGGTGCCTTTCAAATATGTATGAAAACTTGATTGGATTTAAGTTGAAATCTAAGGTGTTCGGGGGGAATATCAGCCATGAAAACAAATGGAAATGAGTGTTGTGATTTTTAAGAAGAGGTCCAAACAATTCCAAAGAAAAGAAAACTCAAAGCAAGGTCCACCTGGGAGCCTTAATCATAGCTTAATCCTTGAAAAGAAGCACAACAACCATGGAAAACATTCCAATGAGAAAGCGGTTTCAATTATCCATTAAAATGAATCCAAGAGAACTGTTAAAACATCACACAAGAAAAAAATAAGGTTATGATCCATGTGAAAAATGTATTCAAATGGAGACTTATCTACTACATTTGATAGATCATGACATAACAAATGAAAATGCTACTGATTCAGACACCTAGTGGCATCATTTCCTTATTATGAGTCCCAAAATACTCAACAATTTCATTTCATTTTATGACAGTATACAATCGGAGGGGATTAGTTCATCACTACAGTCCAGGTGCTTATCATCTATTTTCAAAATTACAACAAATTTTGAATAATATGATACAATGAAGAATGAGGAAACAAATAAAAGACCAAGCTAATGTTGTAAATCCAATGGCTTCTCTAAGCTCTCAAACTCTGGAAAATGAATGAACCTCTTTTGTGCCCTTTTGGGATGACATTTATATGTCATCTGATGATGACTCTGTCTTTTCTATGCGCCTTTCAAAAACGGGCATGCAACACTACCATGTTCCTAAAGATTACATTTTATGCTACTGTTGGTGTAACTTCATTTTTGGGACAACTCATTTCTCAGTATGCTTCTCTAATGGACTGAATTTCTTGTGCGCCTTTCGCTATCTAGCCATTGAAAGGAAGGACTAATCTTGGTACTAAACAACAGTGGTGGGAATGCTTTTCTCTCATTGGCATCGTCACTAGAAAGCACTCATCCCATGATGCGTTGAATCAAGGAAAACTACAAGGGAGGATGCATTTTCCATATCGTTGCGCATTGGGGAACAAAATTGGAAGAGGAAGCTTGGTCCCTGCAACCTTTATTATTGAATGCTTCGTCACAACAGGTGGGATTGTAGTCGCGGACCCTATTCAATACTAGCTTTCCCGAGACAAACCTTAATGTTTTGAAAAGATACACAACTGGAAAATGGAGCACGTGTGAAGATGCCTGAAACTTTTGCGGACTCACCTCAGCTGGAATCTCTTACTCTCTCAAACTTCCTCATTACATGGAGGTGGTGGATGTGGATCTTGGGAGAGCGCAGAGTGGGGAGAAAAAAAGAGCCATTATTAATGAGAAATCATTGGGATTTTTCGAAATGCTTATTTAATATGGGCCCTGTAATCCCGATTAAGAATGAAGCTTCGAAATGCTTATTTAACATGAGCCCACGACTTGGAGAAACCAATAGGATGCTTCTCTCAGAATCAATTGAGCCAGGATTTTTGGGGTAATGTTTCATACAATGGCAGAGGGAAATTCACAGATGTTAACCGAACCGACTAAGTTTCCATAAAAACTGGAGCATGGGAAGATAACTGAAAATAAAAGCGAGCTATGAACTGCAGGATGACGAAGCTTGCATATATATATATATATATATATATATATATAGGTACTTGTACTTTGTCTTGGTTTAAATCAGATGCAGAGCAATCATGGCTCGGGATTTGGCCATTTGGGATTGGATTTTTCACGATGACAATCACATGGATTTGAGAGTGAGTCGAAGCGAGGTTATACATGTAAGATTCAGAATGATTAGCTGTGAAGCATGCAGACAAGATGATTGAATCATGCAGGGGAAAATACAACACTGAGATGTTGTACGTTATTAAGGCCAACACTTCATGCTTCTTGATATGAATGCGGATTCGCATGAGTTAATGGAATTTCAACCACCTTAGTCGTCACACAGCTATGCGACTCTAACAACTTTCACCACAAAATTCCTGTGTTTGGAACGAGGAAATATTTTGGGACAGGTCCCTCAATTTCCAACTACTAGGATTATCCTTAATCATCTTTCATGACTCATCTATCCATCGAAGGGAGGATCATCTTTACTTTTATCACTTGCTTGTCAGGTCGTGAAAGGCCTAAAATTGCTTTTGGCACACGATTGAATACTAACCATTGATGGGGAAGCAACATTTACTCACCAACCACATGTTTTGGTGATGGTCAATGACCGATATTTGACCCTATTCCACTGCACAATCTGATCATGCCTTTTTCTTCTTCTTAAGTACAAGCCCTGCTACCTCCAACGACTCAAATCTATTTTGACAACTCGTGTGCTCTAAAATTGGTCGTTGGTGGAGAGAGATTTCACTTGGTTTCCTTGCTTGGTTTGATCCCTCCAACGATTAGGATTGATCTTCGAAAATATGTACCATGGTATTTGTATCGTCGATGGGGAACTTTACTACTTAAATTTGTCGTACATATTTTTACATCAAATTTCCCTAATCTATTCCAGCAAACTACATGATCCAATCTGGCCATAGACATAGAATAACCATTTTAAAGTCCTCTACATATTTTGGGGCCTCAAATGGTCAAGATCTACCCCGGTGAGCTATGTGTATGCATCCAAGCCATTGGTGAGATGAAACACTGGTTAATTCTCTCGGTATTTACTCTCCTTGAATGGTTCATATTTCTTATACATAAGTTGACCCTCGATGATCCATGCTTGATTTCTCTTCCTTTCAATATTTGGTCAACTTGATTGGGGGTAAGTAAGCAATGACTGCAAGTACCAAGTGTGCTACAACATTTAGCTCCTTCTGCGGGATGGATCCTCCCCGTGAGGTGCCAAGAATCTAACTTGAAACTCTCAGGATAGTAGAACAGTGCCTTGGATTCCATTGGGCCATGGAGTCCAACTTAGTGTCATACTTTAAGGGTATTCAGACATATTTCTAGTGAAACAAAAAATAAAATGTTGACTGCAAACTTATCTATTGGCTTGACGGAGCAAATGGCAGGGACTGTGATGCTTTTAGGGAAAACAATAACTATATAAATAGTAAAAGTAATGTATGGAAAATGGAACTCTGATACAGGGCATGAGACGATATCCTTGTTTAAAGGAGGAGGGATTTCTTAGTACCCACAACAAGGGTTATTCCCATGATGATCTCCTCGAATTCGGGAACCTGCAGATGTATGGAAGTTGTTCTATGACATATTTAGCAAAAAGTGATTTGGGACAAATATTCTCAAATTCTTTATGTTGTTCATAGTATTTGTATAAGTTCTCCCTTTTTAGCACTGCAATCTCCTCAGGGTAAATATTATGCTTAACCCTATTATCAGTGCGGAATTTTGGTTCTTTTGGGCCTGTCTCATAAGTTGTATAGGACCATTCATGCTTGCCTCTGGTTTAATTAAATTGTTTGTCCATTGGCTCTCCCTTGATGGAGTGATTGTGACATTATTGGCCTTATACATATTGGTTGAAAAATTCCCAACAACATATTTGCTTCTCCCCTCCTTAGGAAGCCTTGACCAGTACCTCTTCATCTTAGTTACTTCCCCTGAATCTATGGATTCCTTCAGCTTGATGTTGTCCTTAAATTTGTATTCCTTTGGTATCAATGTTGACACTTTGAAGCCTGGTATATTACTAGTATTTTCAAAACAAGAATTGAGAGTATACCGAGAACCTTTATCAAGTGGAAGCTGGGACAAAGAATAAGATTCCTCTCCATCTTCTTTCTAGTTTTCTTCAAAATTCAATTCATATATCCCAGATATATCTAAAGGTGATTCTTTGATGCCAATCAAGGATTGGGCTTGATCTTGGAAAATAATTGGATGACTAATGAAAAATGTTCCTAGCTCATCGCAAGTATATGCAGGGAAATTGGTTGGATGATTAGGGTCACTAATAACATAGGTCATTTTTGGTTCTCTATACAACTGGTGAGTATCTCCCCCAAATATAGGAATAGTGGCATAAGATAAGTAAAACTAAATGTTCCATCTCGTAGAGGTTCCCCAATGCCTGAATAGTAGCATACCATAGGAGGGAGGAATGTCTGCTATGGCTACATCCAACATTATGAATTTTATAGGGATCTACAACATTCTCACCACAAGGTATTTAATCATCCTAATGCATTGGACTCTTTTGGAATCAAAGGAGAACAGGTCTTTATAAGGTCTCGTAATATCCAAGCCAATATTTTCCCACTACAAGGAAAAGGCCCTTTAGCGGAGGTTATAGTGTGTGCTCATCAAAAAAGAGCTCAAATATCCATTTCTAGTGGAGGTTAGTAGTAGAGGAGAGTAGCTAGAGGTTTTAGCGGAAGTTTTTATTTCGATGTGATTTCAACATAATCACACCAGTGCATCCTAATTTGTTGCACCACGATCCAAAAACATCTTTATCAAACCAAAATAATTTCGAAATAACAATAGCGGTGTGTTCCATGGCATACACCCACACTGGTGCATTTAGTAAAAACCACTGCACCACGTACTCTTTTATTTAAAAAATAAAATATTTAAGTAAAAAACTAAACACGGTGTGTTCATTAACGATAACCGCCCCAGTGCATTGCATCAAACCCTAATGCACCGAACATTATTTTATAAAACATAATAATCTATTTTCTTAAAAGAAATATCTCAAAATTCTAACAACAGTGTGTCCTTAGTTAACCACACCAGTGCATTCACAAGACCATAACACACCGCCATTCGATTTATTGAAAATGAAAAATATAATTTTATATTCGAAAAAATATTTTAAAACCATTCCTAGTGCGCTAAATGTTATTTACGCACAGGTGCGGGTTGATAAACACAACGCACTGGAAAGCATTTTATTAAATTTTTTTTTTGTTATTTTAACATCGGCTCATTTTGGTGCTTTCGACTTTAGATCGCGGTGTGTCCTAACGTTGAGCGCACTAGTGCAGGGTTTAATAAAAAAAAATTACCATGGCCGAAAACTCATTTTTACCTCACTTCAGTGCATCTGAGCCCCTCTACACTGGTGTTTCCCTTCATCTGCCTGGACGCCTTGAAATCCATGGTCCACATGGACGTATCGTTGTATTCGATTGGCATTTCTGTTTGTTTTAATTTTTCCAAACCGTTTTGGAAAAATTCAAATTTACCATACATTGCCAATATGCCTCCCCGACATGACATTCAACAAGAAAAATGTTTATTACTTCACAAAATGATTTTTTAGCGGTTTATTTTTTAAAATTCAACCTTAAATTTACCTTTTTCTTAAAAAAATTTAAAAATTTTGCACAATGCGTTCAAGACTTTCGTGTTGATGTATATGTAACTTCGGAATGTATTTCACATATATGTATATTGTATTTCTATAGAGATGGTATTATTCCTCTATAAGGAAGTGTCGTCATTTATATTGTAAGTGTCGTAACTTATACTTGATGGGTTATTAGACCACCTTATTTGGGGTCGGCCCTGTATAAGTCATGTGGGTCAAAGGGTTATTAGACCACCCTATTGGGGGTCGGCCATGTGGGTCAAAGGGTTATTAGACCACCCTATTGGGGGTCGGCCCACTCAGCATTATGTTATGTGGTAAAGTTCGAGCCTACATGAGTTAGGTAAAAAGGCAAGTCAAGTCAAGTATAAATAGAGTGCGGGAGGCACTCTATTTGCTCACTCACTTCTCACACATGCACTCAAGGAGGAGTGGCGCACTTATGGAGGAGGAGGATCTACTGCTAGGTTATGGCTATCTCTTTTGGTTGGTTGTATCATTGCTCTATCTATCTCTGAGGAAGTTATTGGGGTTTTTCACCTTTATGGTTTTCCCCAAGTAAATCTTTGTGTCTCTTGTGTGCTTGCATTATTGTCTCCATGATTGATATACTGTAGATATGCTGTACATGTTGTTCTCTCAGATAAGATCCTAGATCATATTGAAGTAAATTCAGAAAATTTAACATGGTATCAGAGCTAGCCTGAAAGAAGGCATGATATAGCATGTATGACACTTGTTGCACTTACGATGCTAGGGCTTGATATAGCAAAAACCAGTCATCGTAGCACTTTCGCTATAAATCCATTTTGGCGAAGTTTTCGGATCTAAAATTGTTACAGGACGAATATTAAATCTCCAGGTACCTTGTGTCCAAAGGAAAACCTCTAATTCGTTGTACTTTGTGATTTATGATTTGTGCAATATAGGGTTTCTGCCTCTTCCAGATCTGAGTCAAAATCAGGTGACCTTGGGAAAAAGGTCATAACTTGGGCTAGGAAGCTCCAAATGAAATTTCGTAAAAAGTGACAGGTAGCACACAGACTGTACTATCTCAGAAAACTTTTTCAGAGGCCGAAGGTGAACCAGTGACACGTGGCACGCCGTACAAGTTCGCTCTCCTGTATTATCCCATAAACAGGTCACGTTGCGACACTTGGCATAACTCTCTCTCAGAGAGTCCAATTGAGGTAAGACCTGTTAGGATGGAAAGATAACAGGCCGAGATATCTCAAGAAACGTTTTCAGAGGCCGAAGTTCAAACAGTGACACGTGGCACGCCGTACAAGTTCGCTCTCCTGAATTATCCCAAAACAAGTCACGTTGCGACATTTGGCATAACTCTCTCTCAGAGAATCCAATTGAGGTCAGACCTGTCAGGATGGAAAGATAACAGGTCAGGATATCTCAGGAAACTTTTTCAGACCCTGTGGATCAAAAAATTTTGAGTTACACCAGAAACAATCAGGTACATATTTCTGTCAAAACAGAATTATTTTTGAGTACCTTCATTCATGGCTTCCGGAATTTAGGGCTTTGGAGAAAGTTGGAATTTTTGTAATCGGAGACCACGGCTGGATGCTACTCATCAAAATAGAAATTTAGAGACCAAGATCAGAATTTTTGGTTGGGAAGAAGGCCGGGCTTGATCATACCCTAGTTTGGGACTTTGATCAGAAAAGTTGAAAATTAGGGCTTTTGTAAAAATGGGAATTTTTGAAATCTGTGACCACGGCTGGAAGCTCCTCAGAAAAATAGAAGCTTGGAGCTTTGGTTCAAACTTTTTGATTGGGCAGAAGAGTGGGCTTCATCAAACCCCATTTTAGGGTCACGTCCAGTGAATCCAAAAGTTTCAAAGGCAAAATTGAGGAGTGAAACTTTGCAGTTTTCAAATTCTGAATATACCAATTTGATCAGCTCATCAAGGCGCATATTTCTATCCTTTCGGAAGTTTGAAATTCAAAGTTCGAATTTTTGGGGTTTCTCTGACAAACCCATATCCAGCTCCAGGTCCAGTTCTTGCAAATCAAGTGGATTGGGTTAATCCTAGAAGAAGATGGATTGATCATCTGCATGAGTGATGAAGTTCCTGTTTCAGAGGGAGATGAGGCTAAGGCCTTACATAAGAAGATTACAAGCGATCTCGACAGGTATGACTCATCGAGGTATGTTTCGATATTTGTCCATGATTAAGGTATGTTTGTCTTCATGTTATTACGGTTAGTACAATTTTGATTTTAGATTTGTCGTATCACCTTAACAAAATTATGAATGCATGATAGAAGATATTCATTGGTTAGGGTGTTGACACTTATGATTGTACTAATGCATTATGGTGTTGTATGAAGTTTATGTTGTCTACTAACATGAAAGGTACACCAAGGAAGAAAAATCATGTTCCAGTTCAAGAACATATGATCATGATAACATGAGGACAAAGATTCATCCATTGTCATGGATCTCATAGAAGATCCATTTACGAGGTATGTATAACTTGGTTTTGTAATAGTTAACCTATGAGACATACAGGATACTAGCACAAGTCATTGAAGAAGAACAAGAATACATCATGTGAGTATGTTAGACATAAATAGCTAGCATGCTAATCCAGGTATGTTTTTCCTATATCAAGATAGAATCCTACCTTGTGTTAGGATCTTATACTGTTGTTGATAATGATTATTCATGAAGTCATAGGTTTGAATAATCAGGATTGTATGCATATTATGTTTCTTACCATAATTGATGATATGACTAACCAGAAGAATCATGATGGTATAGGTTTGAATAATCACATGTTTTATGCATAATATATCTCTTATCTTGATTGATGATTCAACTAACCTGAAGAGTCATAGGTTTGAGTAATTATAGGTTTAGACATGTTATGTTTCTTATGATTTGACTAACCTTAAGAATTCTACATAAACCTTGAATGCTAATGCTTATTATTTTCTGTTTGAAATGATCATGACTATACATGCTTGAGATTATTGTGTTTTAATAGTATACTAATGAATGTATGATTTTATATGAGATCACAAGGATAACACAATCATGATACTAATAAGCATGCATAGGAACCAAGGATGAATGTAAGTTCAAGGACAGGTAATCCAGGAAGCAAAGATCAAGAGGGAGTACACTCCAATGGTTTATGCAAGGATGCAGATATTCAGAGGGAGTTGACCATCTCTCTACATCCCACAACAAAAAGGTGTAGAAGAAGCTACTTCAGATTAGGACTCCAGCAGCTCCTGCAAGGAAGCGAAGACTCAGAGGGAGTCCACCCAACGAACAAACAAAGATAAGTATTTGAATTGTCATTTCTTAAATAATACTGTTCAATAATGTATATACTGATGTTCCTAGAATTAGGTTGTGTATTATGCATATTAGAATAATTGCATTGATGAACAATATACTCCTAATATGCATGGGTAAGTGGCCTATGGCACTGTACAACATTCCATTGCTACTTATCTAGAATGAAACCTCTTTGCTGACATGTTGGGAGTTGTGCACACTCTTAATAATGTTCTGGTAGAGATTGGAATGCATCTAGAAAGTTACGGAATATGGATAAATGTTGTATTGAAGCATTGGCTAAGATAATTGCATGACTGTATGGCATATTTCTTTATGTGTAAGAATTTGTTCTGAAAACTATGAGATGTTTTCTAATCATGCAATTTAACTTGTTGTGTAGGAAAGTTCGTATGCCATCTCCTACAAAAGAAGAACTACAACATTTGTTCCAGCAACAAAGATATCTATTGAAGATATTGAAGATATTGAAGTTCCCAGGATCTGAGATGAAGAAATGAAATGCCATGATCCGTCGATCATGAAGAATGATGTTTGGGATGTAATCCCAAGACATGAAGGGAAGTTTGCTATGACTTCCAAATGGAACTATCAGATCAAGCATGTTGCAGATGGCAGCATTGAGAAATATAAAAGTGATGAAATAGAAGATACACCAGATGGATTCAAGACAGCTTCCTTGAATGGTGTAGTTGAAGAAGAAGTGTATGTAGAGCAGCCACTTGGTTCTGAGACACATGATAGGAAATCATATATGTGCAAAACTTGGTATGGTGAAGATAGATTGATTGCCGACACGCAACGGAAGCTTACTACTGAGTTCGAGATGAAGAACTTGGGGATGATGCACTATTTGTTTTTGGCATGAAGGTGTGGCAGAGTGCAGATAGAATCTTCCTTGGACAAGGGAAGTATGCAGTAGAGATCCCAAAGAGGTTCGGGATGATGGATTGCAAGGCCATGGCCACACCTATGGCATCAAATATGAAGCTTCTATGTGATGCTTCATTTGAGCCGATTGATGTCTCTATGTATCGCCAGATGATTGGGTCCTTGATGTACCTGACGAACACGAGACCGGACATTTTCTTTGCTATGAACACATTGAGCCAGTTCCTGACGGATCCAAGGAGTGTTCACTTGGTTGCTGTAAAGCATATTCTGAGGTACCTGAAGGGTACAGTGGATTATGGGCTCAGGTATGAGGCAAATCAAAAGTTTAACCTGTAGGGTTATGTTGATTCAGATTAGGCTGGCAGTGCTGCAGACAGGAAGAGCACATCTGGGTGCTGCTTCAGTATGGGATCAGGTGTGATCTCTTGGTTTAGCAGGAAGCAGTCCTGCGTAGCACTGAGTACAGCTGAGGCAGAATATGTTGCAGCCTACTCAGCTAGTTGCGAGGCAGTATGGTTACGGAAGCTACTGTCTGAGTTATTTGATCTTCCGTTGGAGGCTACTGGTATCTTCTGTGATAACCAGAGTTGTGTGAAACTATCCGAGAACTCAGTGTTTCATGACAGGTCGAAACACATAGAGATCAAATATCACTATATCAGGGATATGGTACAGAGAGGAGCTGTGAAGCTCCTGTATGTTGCGACGGACGAGCAGATTGCAGATGTGTTGACGAAGCCACTAGCCAGAGTGAAGTTCGAGTACTTCAGAGAGAGGCTTGGCGTTCTTCAGATCGAGGACACTTCAAGGAAGAAGTGATGGACACATTTGCTGAAGCCATTTCAAGCATGTTGGAAGGAGGATCCTTCACATGGCTGTGGATGTAAGCGCTGGATGATGAGCATCAGGATGATGTTCTGGTTTCTGCTTGATATGATCAGTTGGATCATTTTTATGTATGAATGTACGCATCATGTTGGATGCTGGATATGATCAGTTGGATCATTTTTATATGTATGTACGCATCATGTTGGATGTTGGATATGATCAGTTGGATCATTTTTATGTACGCATCATGTTGGATGCTGGATATGATCAGTTGGATCATTTATGTATGTATGCATCATGTTGGATGCTGGATATGATCAGTTGGATCATGTGTACGTATTTTGTATATGCATCATGTTGGATGCTTGGACCATGTATCTGTATATGTATCAGGTGGATACATTGTATGATCAGGTGGATCATGTATGATGATATGTATCAGGTAGATACTTGGTATGCATCAGGTAGATGCATTGATGATCAAGAGTATCATGTATGATGATATGTATCATATATTTGTATCAGGTGGATACATTGATGATCAGGAGGATCATGTATGATGATATGTATCAGGTAGATACTTGGTATGCATCAGGAAGATGCATTGATGATCAGGTGTATCATGCAGCAGGATGTTGCAGTGATGATCAGGATGATCATAGATGACGAGCTTCAGGATGTTGCTCCAGATGATATGCGGCAGGATGTTGAAGTGATGATCAGGATGATCATAGATGACGAGCTTCAGGATGTTGCTCCAGATGACATGCAGCAGGATGTTGCAGTGATGATCAGGATGATCATAGATGACGAGCTTCAGGATGTTGCTCCAGATGACATGCAGCAGGATGTTGCAGTGATGATCAGGATGATCATAGATGACGAGCTTCAGGATGTTGCTCCAGATGACATGCAGCAGGACGTTGCAGTGATGATGATCAGGATGATCATGGATACATCAGGATGATGTATGGTGAGTATCAGGTTGATACTCTGTGGCCGTGGATCAGGTTGTGCAGATGAGCATGTAATTCGTTGCCCTGGGAGATTTGCAGATGGTCTTTCGAGGTTTTGCCTATGGCATGTAATTCGGTGCCCTGGGACATCTGGCAAATGCTCTTTCGAGGTTTTTCTCTGGGAGGACATGTAATTCGTTGCCCTGGGAGATCTGCAGATAGTCTTTCAAGGTTTTGCCTATGGCATATAATAGCGCCCTGGGATATCTGGCAGATGCTCTTGCGAGGTTTTGTCCTATGGCATGTAATTCGTTTCCCTGGGAGATCCGATAGGTTGGGCTGTGTGCCCGTAATCAGTCCTGGGATGCTCTTGCGAGGTTTTGCCATGACCACATGTAATTCGTTGCCCTGGGAGATCCTATAGGTAGAGTTGTGTGCTCGTAACAGCCTGGGATGCTCTTGCGAGGTTTTATGGTGAGGTCACATGTAATTCGTTTCCCTGGGAGATCCTATAGGTAGAGCTGTGTGCTCGTAACAGCCTGGGATGCTCTTTCGAGGTTTTGTGACGCACGTAAAAGTCCTGAGGATTCCACAGTATGGCCAGTGATGACGAAGACCTGCAGGTGGTGGGCCTACATCCAGTATGAAAAAGGACTGGCTCTGTAGAACTTCCTATGACGAGTAGATTCAGAGATTGATTGAGATAGCAGCAGCAGTGACGATGATGATGACTCGATGACGATTATCTAGTGACGATGATCCAAAGAAGATGACTTGTGATAGAAGAACTGTGCTGAGAAATACCTTCCTAGTTAAGAGGGAGTGTTGATGTATATGTAACTTCGGAATGTATTTCACATATATGTATATTGTATTCCTATAGAGATGGTATTATTCCTCTATAAGGAAGTGTCGTCATTTATATTGTAAGTGTCGTAACTTATACTTGATGGGTTATTAGACCACCTTATTTGGGGTCGGCCCTGTATAAGTCATGTGGGTCAAAGGGTTATTAGACCACCCTATTGGGGGTCGGCCATGTGGTTCAAAGGGTTATTAGACCACCCTATTGGGGGTCGGCCCACTCAGCATTATGTTATGTGGTAAAGTTCGAGCCTACATGAGTTAGGTAAAAAGGCAAGTCAAGTCAAGTATAAATAGAGTGCGGGAGGCACTCTATTTGCTCACTCACTTCTCACACATGCACTCAAGGAGGAGTGGGGCACTTATGGAGGAGGAGGATCTACTGCTAGGTTATGGCTATCTCTCTTGGTTGGTTGTATCATTGCTCTATCTATCTCTGAGGAAGTTATTGGGGTTTTTCACCTTTATGGTTTTCCCCAAGTAAATCTTTGTGTCTCTTGTGTGCTTGCATTATTGTCTCCATGATTGATATACTGTAGATATGCTGTACATGTTGTTCTCTCAGATAAGATCCTAGATCATATTGAAGTAAATTCAGAAAATTTAACATTTCGACTCACACCAATATACGATGTGCCTGCAAAATTTTACAAGGTGCACCAGTAGCGGTGCGAGCCGAATGACTTGAATGCATCGCTCAACATGGAAAAAAACAATAAAACCCACAAATGGTCACTGGTGCGTTTCACGTATAAGAGCATCGACATTCTGGTGCCCTTAAGTGTAATACATGCACCAATAACCACACCATTTATAAAAAAAAAATAAACATTTAACAGTGTTCTTATGCCACTCAAGCGCACCGGATATCAGTGTAATAGCGTGGTGTAAGTCACCTTTTAGTCATTATCCAACATTAAGTTAATAATGTGCTTTTCCTACGTTAGACTTAGGAAAGAGATACAAAATTTCTCTTGCTCCTCAAGCAAGCTCCCAAATAGTATTATAAATTAATCCTGCATGATCGACACGTAGCCTATGCAGAAGTACCTGTTCGATGCTACAAAAATCAAAACTCCCTTTAGTGAGGAAGGTACTTCTCTGAGAGCCACTTGTAACTGGTTCTCCTTATGACCCTGTCACACTACTTCTCACATCATCCTGCACCTTGGAATTCCTCCAACTTTGCTAGTTAGATAGTCCTTGTTTACTAAAAGAAATAGGATCGATGATTCTACATGTGGTACACATCGGTGTTGAGAAGTTTGAAAACTTCGTCAAAGGAACGCTCTGTGTCACTATGGTGCTATAAGTTGTCTCCTACTCCTGAGCATCCATTAATGTCATCTCATACCAACTAATTTTCCTATCAAAAATGGAAGGGGATAACTCTCTCATCCCCTTTAAAGGTACACTCCCCATACTAGAATTTTGTGAACTATTCTCACCCTTTAAAGTCTTCTACTCCTTGAAATTTGATATTAACATTGATCCAACTATAGGCTTTCCCTACAACCTATACACTTTTCCTTCTCTGACACCAAGCACTTGTGTTGAGTCTATATCAAATTCTATCGATTGAATGAGAACCCATACCTTCTCAAAAGAGAATGCATACCCACTATCCTCCAATACCAATACTAGGGCCAAGCTCATCTTGAACTCTAGTGCATACAACACATTTGTCACCTCCAGAGATCCTCTTGAATCTAGTTGAAACTTGATTGTTCCAACTCCTTCCACAACATAGTTGTCATGAATACCAATATCCACATGCAAATATGGGTCTATCCTTGTCAACTTGGTGAACAAATCATGTCTCCCTGTCATGTGACAAGAATCCCCACAATCCATGAACCAAGCACTACTTGTGCTAGAAATACAAAGACTAACAAGAGCACTTTCTTGAACCTCTCAACAAACTCCTCTTGAGCTTATGTAGTTGCTTCTACCTACTGAGACTTGCTCTTATCTTTCTTTCATTTTGAAGACTCTAAAGCATAGTGACCACACTTGTGGCATGCAAAGCACTTGTATTTTCCCATGTCCTTCTTATTCTTCACCCTTTGTGAAGTTTACCCTATACTATTCTTGTTCCTCCTTACCTAACTGGAAAGAGAAACATTCTCCTCATCCTCATATTTTTGTTGGCCTCCAAATAAAGACTCCTCTCGAATTTCCTCTTGGATGAAATCATCCCATAACCTCTCATAGTCAAAGATAATTTTCGTGTAATGATCCCTTTTATGAAGGGTTCCCATGGCTTAGAGAAGCCATTCAAGGCAATCCTAACCAACCCTGGATCTTGCACTTATCATGATTTGTGTGATCCTAGTGAGATAAGAAGCTACAGTATCAGTCTTGCACATCTTGCTACTTATGAGCTCCTCTGGTATCACCACCTTGCAACTTTGATTTTTACTTTGATATAAATATGTCAAAGAATCCCACATCTCCTTGGATAATGTCTTCTCTACTATGTGAGGGATCAAATAATCCTTCACCGTGTCTAATATAATCATCTTGGCCTTCACATCTTTTATATTGTAAGGCTTTGAGGTCCTTAGGATCTATTGGCATGGTCACTACTGTGCTGGCTAACTCCCACAACCCATTCTCCATGAGAACCATCTTGACTCATGATTTTGAAGGGATACAGTAGGAGGTGACCTCCAACTTGTCTTTGAACCTTAATGCAACAACCATCTTTTAACTTGATGTTGTTTCTACCTAGACCGAGATCTGTAGCTTATTGTTGCTCGAGTTTTTTTGCAGTTTATGGGCATTTCCTTGAGTCTTCTTGGGATTCCCAACTTATCTAGGCAGCTTCCCATACTTGTTTTGGGCTTCCCAAGGCTGACTTGAACTTGTTGGTAGTTTCTCGAAGTCTTTTTGCCCCTATGCAAAGTTTTCTACAGTCTTCCAAACTAATTTTTGGGATTTCCCGAAGCTTTTTTGCTTACTGCCTGAATTTTCTGGGTTGTTCCATGGCCTACCCAAACTGTTTCCTAGCTACCAAGCAACTTTGATGACTGACTGATGGTTTATGACATCCACAATTGGCTCAATTGGCCTGGAAACTATTGCAATGTGTCCTAGCTTCCACAACTTCTCTTATAGTCATCATTTGTTGTCGTATGGTGGCTACTCGTTCCTTTCAGCCATTCCTATAGCTAACATCCTTCCTTCACATCCCAATCTATGTTCATCGTCTATAGATTGAATTCACTTAACTCGATCTGTTTCCCTTTCTTGTGGTTGTAGTTCCCTATTCGCCATAAATACCTCCACGTGTAAGCTATGCCTCCTACAACTTCTTCCCACTCTATCATGTCTTGGTGGCTCACTTCAATCCAGCTTGAGTTCTCCTAATCCCATGCACTCTGACCTGCCAACTTCCAACTATTCCAAACTTTGCATGGCCTTCTCTTGTGTGTACTTCCCATATCGACCCAAATCCTCGCAGGATTCCTATGTGCTTCGACCCGTGTTGTTTTTCTCTACCAGGCCACCACCCTACTCCATAGTTGATGGCTCCACTATTATTCACTGCCACCATGTCGCCCTTCAAACCTATCAGGCCCAAAGCTCCTCCCATGTGTTGTCCTATAGCTCTTCCTCTGCCTTGATTCTCTATTGGTTGTGCACCCATGTGCTAACAACCTTCTATTCATCATGTGGAAATAGCTCCTCTCATGTTCATGTTTTTTGTCTCTACATCGACCTGCGATCACTTGTGCTAATCCAATTTGATAGCAACCACTCACTCTAACTTGTTGAATCCAATGTTCAGTAGTGGTTTCTTTGATTTACTCCTACTCTCAATCGTCACCTGATCACACCCATGTTTCATGGACTACGGCTGGTCTGACCCTATGGCATCTATTATAGGATACCACCACCCACTTCTATTTACTTAGTATGCCCAAGTGTACAAATGTACATATGTACTACAATCCATACAATCTTTCTCTTTTCTTTTTTTTTCATAAATCTCCTCAAACGTATATTTCCTGCTCAGAGTTTCAACCTAGTCTATGACACCATGTTAAGTTTCCAAACCCATATCCAATTACTGTCCAATAATTTCTTAGCAAATTATTAAACAAAAATACACTTAATCCTAACTAATTTATGTAGCAAAAATGCAACAGGAAAAAATTAACACATTTAACCAATATTTACCTTTGAAAATCCCAACTGGAGAAAAACCAACAACAATTGATTTTATTAAAAAATCATGGGCTCCCATCCTGGGATAATGGCCCTCTTCGAGAATATACAAAATATAAAGTATCATATCCTATCACACCTGGCTTCTACTTCCATTCCTGCCCCTTTTCTCTTTTTCTCAGCCCCTTCCCTCACACTTGGATGGAAGTCCTTCTCCCCCGACTCAATGTGATCTCACTCACTCTGTGTGACTATTGTCTATGTTGTGTCTCCTCTCTCCTTAAGATGGATGTAAGTCCTTCTCCACCCACTCAATGAGATCTCACTCACTCTGTGTGACTATTTCCTCTGTTGTGTCTCCTCTCTTCTTAAGATTACTTTTATAACATCTCAATGACCAAAATAACTTGGTATGATACTATAGACAATCAAATACCATGGTTCCTAAGTCACTTTTTATTCATTAGCCAAAATTAATTTAATAATGTGCTTTTCCTAATTTAGACTTAGGAAAGAGACACAAAAAGTCTCTTGCTCCTCAAGCAAGATCCTAGAGAGGTCTTCTGTACAACTCCTAAGCAAGATCCTAGAGAGGTCTTATGTATAACTCCTGCATGCTTGACAACTTGACAACTTGCCTACACAAAATTACTTGTCCAATACTAAAAAATACACAATCTTAATGTTACATTATTATATATCCATGCTACAAGTGATGGGTTGATGGGAAAACTAAGAAAATCAATACCCGGAATAAATTCAACACTATATGAATTCACAGAGGCAAACAACGACAATCACGTGGATCCCCATGATTAGAAACACTAGGCACATAATCCTTGGTTTAACGCAGTCAAGGTTCTTAGTGTAGTTGATGAGTTTATCAAACCATGTGTCCTGGTCTAGTTGATATTCGTGAAGGTGTTTGATGTAGCGTTAAATCTGAAACCATGTGGCATAATAAGCCATTAGTAGGTTAACGAGAAACGAAGAAACAAACTCTATAGAGTAGCATGGCAGGGTCTTGATTGTAGGAATAAACAACAAGCACAACATGCATAATTGAAAAGTGGTCATGCTAAAGTGATTTGGAAATATCATGAACAACGTCCTTTTCTTTTGACTAAGAAAGAGTACTTGCTAAGGCTAGATGATGTGGCAAACAATTTGAAATGTTGGGGAGTTGTTTCACACATTCGAAATATCCTTACAGAGAGCAAGGAAAGGCCTTGCATAGGAAAGGAAATTAACATTTTTATTGATTTGGATGAAAGAAGAGGTCAAAGAAATGAATGGATTTATACGTGAAACTAGAAATGAGTCTCATCCCTATTATTTTCCTGTAGAAATGATTCTACTGTAAATGAATTATTTCTAACTTGTAAGTTATATGGAGAATGCATTGCAAATTTGCATAAAGATAAACAATTTTCTTATAGTCTTGTGGGTAGGTATCTCTTTGGGTATTTTCATATGGAAATTTAGCATTGTTATGCAACATTATGGATAAAGTCATTTGTCACTTCTGAAAGTAAGTGTAATGCAAAAAAGGAAACTATTTTCTGTGCAGCAAGATTGTGAAGAACCTGCAACAATTAATTAATGAAAATACACAAAATAGCAGAAATAACAGAACTCATAATCGCTTTATTGATCATAGGCCACTTCGAGGGGGCAACCTCCTTTGAGCAAGCACAATACAAATAACTTCACGGTACCTTCATTGGCATCAACACACACTTATATACTAATTATATGCCCAATACTATGGGTCAATACCATGGGACATATAATACTATGGGACAACTTACAAAGCATATGTGTCCAATACTATGGGTCAATACCATGGGCTAATACAAACTATAGATCAAAAAATACTACGAGACGACTTACAAAGCATATGCATCCAACAACAATATACTAACAAAGTAAAGAGAAGGGTTGACACGGGTTCCTAACATCCCCTCTCCCTTATAAAAGCTTTGTCCTCAAAGCTTGAGATGTGGAAAGTGATGCAGAATCTAAAGGAGTGGTTCCCCTATAGCATCCTCGGGTTTCATTCCGGGCCACTGACGCCTTTTGAGTTTCAGGGAGGATGGTTTGGAAGGCTATAGATGAAGAAGAACCATATCATCTGCGTGAAAAGCGCATTCAGAATGGTGCTGATCGGCTTGTTGTTTCAGTCGAATTATTGCCATGTGAAGATTGTCCTGTAGAATGAGAAGAATCTGATCGCGGTTTCGAAGAACCGAGTCAATTTCCTGAACTGGGGAGATGCTGATGGTGTATGGAAGAATAAATGGTGGTGCCTATCCATAGACTGCTTCATATGGTTTCATTTTAGATGTGGTATTGTACCACCGTAGCGCTTCTAGAAAATCGATAGAAATAGTTGTCCAAATCTGTGTAGGGATGGGCAAGGGTTCGAGCAGTCCTGAAAGGAGTGTTGTTTCACCCTTGTTGACCTGGAAAGTATGACAGTCAGCCACCATCTATTGAATTTTCATTTTCAGTCCTTGCCAAAATAAGTTACATTATTCTTGGTCATACGTTTTGAGGAACCTAGAGTGCCCTGCCGATGGAGAAGGATGGAGTTCATAGAAGAGATAGCCATGTTGAACAGATTGCAACCAATTTGGGACAAGCAAAGAAATAGCTGTAAGAAAAACTGGGTCATCAAATTTGCGAGAAGGAGAATCTGCCACCATATTGTCCTTACCCTTTTTGTAAGTGATCGCATAGGCATAACCCATGAGTTGTATAACCCATTTCAGGTGTGCTGGGGAGGAGACCCATTGTTGCCAAAAAAAATTCCAGACTCTGTAGATCAGTCTTGATGCAGAAATAATTCCCGAATAGGTATGGATGCCACTTCGGTACTGCATGTAAAATAGCCATAATTTTCTTTTGAGATGTAGATGCGGCTAAATTGTTACCGGAAAGGTCTCTTGAAGGCAGCAAGCCCACTAGTTTAGCAAAGACACCTGCAAATCTATCCAAGGAAGTAGTGGAGACCATTGATGGGTGCATCTGAATGGAATGGAGTTGAATGATGACACCATGTGATTCTTCTTAAGGATATTTTCCATGCAATGTGAACTGATGATGCGGGAGACCCTGGTTGTAAGCTCGTAAATTTGTTAAATTTGTGTTGTTTCCCATTGACTGAAAACTGCATCCAAAGTTCAGCAAAATCCCATAAGATGGGGCCAAGAGTGCGTAACCATTGAACGCACAAAACCACATCACATCTTCCTAAGGACAAGGAAAACATGTCAGAGCGCAGGTTATAATATTCCAGAGAGATATGAACATTGTGACACTTCCCCTTGCAAGGTAAGGTGACCCCATTGGCAATCATGACATCAAAGTTGGAGCAAGGATGGACAAAAAAATCAGCCTGTTTGACCATCCAATGGTCAATGAGTGCTACCAAAATCAATGAGTATTGTAAGAGGGATCTTCTTGAAGTAACCCCTGACCCGCATTGTTTGGGGGGTGGTGACACCGGATAAAGCATGGAGAGATATCTTTGTTTGGTCGTCTTGATATGGGGGGTCAACAAGAGGCTATTGAATGTCGACCTAATCATCTATTGTATTTGGAGCGTCTTCACAAAGTTCAGAGGCAGGAGGAGAATCCACATCCAAGAGATAGAGATTTTTCTCAACACATCTATTCCCTCTAGTGAATTTCTCATCAGAATTATAACAAAGCCCTTTTTCTCGACGTACCCGCATCTCTGCTTCAGACAAATGCTTGATAGGAGTTGGTCAAGGAGCTGGAGTGATGGGAGGTCATTGGGAACCCATATTTCTGAAGGGAACAAAGGTGGGTTTGGAGCGTTGTTGGGCTGCGATCTTGTCCTCTGCCAACTTAGCCAACCCTAGGACTTCCATCATTGTGTTGGGACATGACATTTTAACCTCTGAGCGGATTTCATCCTTGAGACCACTAATAAAACAACTTCTATAGAATTCATCAGACAATCCTTCTGTGTGATTGGCTAGTTTCTCAAATTTTGTCTGATACTCTCTCACAGTGCCACATTGGAGAAGTTTAGTGAGTGCTCCCATGAAGTCATCAAAAGCACTAGGACCAAATCGTTGAAAAATGAGTTGGAAAAAATCTATCATTTGGTCTCGTCATGGGCCTTGATGTACCAATGGTACCATTGAAGAGCTTCATGTTCCAAATGAAAGGATGCAAGTGGAACTTTGGTGACATCAAAATATTATGCAGTCTGAAATAATGTTCTGCACGATAGATCCATCCAGTCGGATTAGTACCATTGAAGCGAGGAAAATCAAGCTTCGGACCACGAAAATTGCTGGAAGAAGAGAACCCATTGTCTGATGAAGACTTAGACTGTCGTTTGTTGTTCATGGCTGAATGCTCAAGATGGAGGCCGATAAATTTTTCATCCAGATCCTAGAGTTTGGTTTGGATGGCTGCAAGTGCTTCCTCCAGCGTGGGTGACAACCATAACCAGGATTTTTTTTTTTGAGTGGGTAGATAAACAAAAACAGAAACTATTTTAATAAAGGAAAAATTGGATTTGGGAAAAAATTGGATGGCAGGGAAGCTTAAAATGGGGATTTTAGAAGCGGGGTGAAAGAATGAAAAAATTTGGCAGAGAGGGACAAAGAAACAGAAATAAGAAATGAACACTGTGGTAAAATTTGAAGGCGAGTGGATGAAAATTGAAGAAGTTATGGGAAACCCTAAAAATAGACAAATGTGAGATTTTTGGCTTTGGGAAGTGGAATTTGGGATATGGTCCTCAATAATGAAATATGTGAAATAGGATTGCGGGATGTCAAGGAAGTTTCAAGGGAAACAGATTTAAAACAAGGGAGATATGATGAAAAAACAAAATTTTATACCTTTTTTTTTTTCAGAAATGGATCTGCAACGACGCGGAAGGGATCCAAACAAATGGATCTGCAACGGCACGGAAGGAATCAACAACAGATGGATCTAAAACGACGTGGAAGGGATCGACAACAGATAGATCTGAAACGACGTTGAAGTGATCGGCAACAGTTCTGGACAGAGTAAATATGCGATTTATCAGCTGAAAATAGATATGGACCCCATATGCTTGGCTTCCTAACGGTTCAGGGGATTCACTCGATCACAAATGCTTTCTAATGGCTTGCGTATTGGGGGAGTACCCCTCACTCCATGGCTCAGTTAAAATTGATAACCTCTTTGCCACAAACGACAGCTCTTGGTTTACCTCACGGGTGGGAACTAGTCAGTCAGTTAGGGGTCGTTGCCCATTTCATTGGCAGGTCCTCTCAATGGGCCAGCTACTTTGGAATTTGGAATTGGATATGGAATTTGATAAGAAATGGAATTTAATTTACATGCTTAGAAGGTAAAGTGAACGGTCATTCTTAAGTCTTCTCAGTTTGCTTTCAGTTTTGTCATTTGCAATTAGATAGAGTCAACTAGTTAACGTCTTAGTAGTTCAAGTTCAATTCCTAGTTAGAATTAGTTCTGTTAATGATATTCCTGTAGCTGTAGGTTACTTTTATTCATATCTCAGTTTTTGTTTTATTGTGCCATAGAAGCAGTTCATTCCTTAGTTGCTTCTTGTTATCTTATCTTCTAAAAAGTCTATTCATTGCTTTCCTTGCACTATAGGTTCATATGCACCAACCAGCTGATGTTAAGATCATTCAGTCTGCTTCTTTCCTTAGTTTAAATCGTTTTCCTCCATCCAGACTATCATTCGGACCGTCTTTTAGAATGTCATCTGAATCGTCTTTCAGACTGTCATCCGAATCGTCATACGGACTTTAATATTTTTTTGCATTATTTTTATACTTATTTAGAATCCAATTTTTTAGGCTTTTAAACTGTAATATTTCTTGCTTTCAATTAGCAGTCTTAGATGTCATTAAGATCTTGTTCCACACTACATAGAGTTTTAATTAAATCACATAATCATTTTTAGTTCTCGTTCCATTTCCTTAACTATTGCTTTAGTTGCTTTACAGCTAATGTTTCTTTTATATCTGATTCATTAATACTTTACTGTTCTAGAATTCATCAGTTTCATTCTTAGTGTAGTTTATTATATGTTGTTAAGATTAATTTCAAATTAGACTTAGTAATTTCATTCTCCAAAGTAGATTAGTTTTGAATGGTTTCTCAGTTCAAGCATAGGATTAGTTTTTTCCATTTGTATATCCAATGAAGTTGTTCATAGAATAGGATTTGGTTCAGAGATAAGACATCTTTATCAAGTTTTCTACTTGCTTCCAAATCAAATTCAGTTCAAGTAAATATATTTATTAAGCTTTCTACTTGCTTCTAGATTTCATTAGTTTCATATCATTTGCTTATGGATAGAAGATAGATAATAATGTTTAAAGTTAATTGTAGTTGGACAGTCTTTAGTTTGCATTTATTTGTAGAAGTTAAACTAGATTTGCTTCCGTTTTGTTTCCTTGTTACATTTGAAATTCATTTTGATACATTCTCTCCTGTTCCTATTACCTTTGATATATTTCCTCATAATCCCCAAGGAGAGTGGAATTAAGTAGTTTAGTTTAGTTTCTGAGTAATTGTTGGATGCTTGAATAGTTTAGCTTTTGAACTTATCAATAGTTTGTAGTGTTGCCTAAAGATAACCTAGTTTCTTGTTTTCATAGTTAATTGTTAATTGAGTCATTTCATAGATAGGTTTCTGAACTCACTTGTAATTGTTATTTTCTAATTTCTAGATTAGAGTTGAGTCCTTAATCAATAGTTTCCAATTTCATCAAAGTAGTTCAGTTTTTTATTAAGTATTGCTTCTTAGAATAATATTTGTTGTTTTTCATCTTTTTCAGTTATTGTTCATAGAATAGAGTAGTATGGCTTAATACTATTATGATCTATTGGATTAGCTAGGTTAATCATTTCAGTAGTTGTATTTTAATTAAGTTTGAATTGGTTTTTCATTTTGAAAGATCTTTCGATCTTTTCTTTATTAAACATTTCTAAGGTCTGTCGAGCTGAAACTTTAGGCCCCATTCTACCTCAGCATATAGTGTGCCACAACTCTAAGATTACCAACCCTAGTCGATAATTAAATATTTTGGTGATTCTTTAAGACAGTAAATACACCTCAACATTTTGGCACCATTGCTGGGGAGTTGTAGATAGGTAGAACTCAATTGCAGTTAGGTTGAATTCTCTTTTTAAAAACTTAGTGATCAATTTGAATTCTCCGCTTTGAAGTTAGAAATAGGATGGTGGTGGGTGAGCGATAAGATGAGAGGTAAGGACCTGTGCATCTGTTATAACAGGCATCCCCAAAACCCAACAATAGTAGTAATGCAGTTATAATTTATTTCAGTTATAGTTTTGTTTTCGTGAATAGGTCTAGAGACTCAAAAGGTAGATTTATTAAAACTAGCCTTCCTACTAAAATCCCTAATAAAATACCTACTAACCTATATGGGGGGAGTGCCACCCCAACTACTAACTCAACAGAAAGGTATCGGAAGACACCTAAAGGGGATAGTCCTACTTGGAAAGCAAAGGAAATCCTTTCTGGAAATCAATTAGGGGAAACCATAGAGACATCAGAAAAGTCTATTCATAAATAAATTCCACTAGAAGAACCTCAAACTCATATCGAAACTGAAATTAGACAAGAGGAAATTCAAAAGGATAAAACATCAGAACCTCTCAACCCTCCATTAGCTCAAAAACCCAAAGACACTACCTTTCAATAATAGGTGGTCCAAACTTAGTAGACTTTATTGATCGTACACAATTAGACACTCTGTTCGAAAATTCTGTGAACATAGTTATTTCACAGATTGAAACAACAATGGTAGGACCTTCAAAGTTGGAATCCCACGTAGCTGGTAATTCTCCTCCCAAAAAGAAAAATACTCTTCCTGAAACAGAACGTGGGGATATCCCATATTCACCAAGAAAGGAACCACCTAGGTATTCTCTCTTTGGCAATCAAGTCTTCATGGAGGACGAAAATGAAGATCATGTCCGACAAAATGAAGAAGACGGAGAGGTTAGAACTGAAGGTACTTTTGGATTCCCTATCCTAGACACTGCATAAGATGTAACTATGAAAAACATCCCTCCCTCCTCACTACCAACCTTTTATGTGAAAAGTAGTGAGGATCCAGATACATTCTTATTCGAATTTGACATTTTGTGTGGGAGTTATAACTACTTACAAGATGGCCAAAAGCTAAAACGTTTTCCTGCCACATTAAAAGATTCTTCTCTTTGATGGTTCATGGGGTTAGGAGAATCCAATATTAGAACTTGGGAAGACATAAAGAATGCATTTCTACGGAAGTATCAGGATTATTGTAAACCTAAGGACTCTCGCAATGATATTTTTAAACTACAACAACTTGAAGATGAGAGCCTAGAAGACTATCTCAAAAGATTTAACTATGTGTTACATAAATCTAAATATAGTGATCTTTGGGAAGATGCAGCAAGAACACTCTTCCTTAAGGGAATCTCAGAAGAATTCTTATAAAAGCTTAATCTCATGGCAGCAGGAGACATCTCTCATAAGTCTTTTGCACAGATTTGTGAGCTATGTAGGAATTACTCTAGGAGTAGAGGAAAAAGTGGAAGACATTTTCAAGAATCTTATACTAAGATCCTGAAGGTAAATACATCTAGTCCTAGTGGAGTTACAAGGGTAGAGTTCGGAAACCTATTGGAAAATTTCAAGACAGATATCTTAGAAGCCATGGGTTCTCAACTAGATGCACTATAAACCAAAAAGAGATAGGATGAAGAACATGCAGCAATGAGTGTTTTCTATCATAGGTGTAGAACCAAACACCCCCAACAAGAATGTCCATTGAATAATGTTTTAGTTTTTCACCTTTGTATAGAAGAACATCCAACTGATAATTATCCATCATTGCCTGGGTTGCAAGCTGTATATAAGAGTGGAAACTTTGGTGAAAACTCTAGGATACCCTAGCAACGTAGAGATCAACCATCATATCAGGATCCATCCTCACAATTTCCACCCTATTACCATCCTTATCAACCTCCTCAACAGTGGAACACTTAAGGTTGGAAAAATTGGCTACCTCAGTACCCTCCTCAGAATGCTCAACAACAAAAAATTATGGCCACATGGATGGAGAGAACAAGCTTATGCTCCACCACCTCCTCATATGCCTAATTATCCTTACCCACCTAATATCCAACAACTTTTGCCTAGATTTGTACCTCCTTCACTACCCCCTATCACAAATCAACCTCACCATTGCCAGAACATGAATCCTCCAAGACCCACAATATTACCTGCACAACCGATACCAAATCCTAACAACAAGCCAACTCAAGCTCTTAATAGCATTGGGTTGCTACCTCTTCCATCATATGCCATTTCGGCCGCACCAGTACATGAGATCCAACTACGGTCTGGAAGAGTTTTGTAAGATCAACCCAAGTCATCAGTTGTTATCCGAGAAGAGAATGAAGAAGAAGACGCACCTAGTTAAGTTTTGAATGATGCCATTCTTGAAGATGTGGTTATTCCTAAATCTTCAACACGCAACCATCCTCGTAAAGAACTAATTATAGAAAGAAGATCACCCCCATATCTGGAGCATCTAGTAATAGAAAAACTTGTAACTTATCCAGAGTATGATATCCTCAATGATGAAAAATATTTGCATTAAGATCCCTTTGTTGCAAGCCATTAAATATATCCCAATATATAGTAAAGTAATAAAAGAACTCTATATCAAAAGACCATGTAAAAAGAAAAAAGACCCTCTGACGATCCATGTCATCGGAGAAATGTCAGACTACATAACAAACCAACCTAGAATTCCAAAGTATACAAATCCAAGAAATCCTGTGGTGACTGTTATCATCAATAACACTGCTATAGGAAATACACTTATTGATCTAGCAGTTGCTATTAACATGATGAATACCACAGTTTTAGAAACTCTCCATTTAGGATATTTCCTCCGCCCTACCCCAACAATGCTAGAATTAGCAGATCGCACTATGGTGCAGCCTGCTGGAATCTTAGATGACATCCTTGTATCAATGGCTTCATGGGAATATCCCACGGAATTTATGGTCATAGAATCAAAGGACCCTTCCAAAGGACACCCCATTATTTTGGGAAGACCTTGGTTGGCTACTGCCAGTGCATTCATAGGATGTACGGATGGAGAGATGATTATTTTTGATGGGTTATCTACAAGAAAAATAGCTTTATAGCCACAAGCACTGTTAGATTTCCAACATAAGATCCAAAGAGATAATGTAACCTCACAGTGAAAGAATTAAGGAATTAAGGAAGAAGAGAGAAGCAATAGAACATAGATCCAATAGAGGCAGAATAATTACACACACTACATTAATCAGAATAGTAACCGGGTAAATATACAATGCTGAGTATGAGGATTCGAATTCACTAGGTGTAATTCGAATTATCCTTCATGCACAGATCCATAATCAGTGGAGAGTCATCAATGCCAAACTAGGAGTCTATCTCATCATCAGTGAAGTCATCAATGCACAAGTAGTGATCAACCGGGAGTCAAACTGAGTCTAACTGAGTGTGGTTGGTGTAAGTGGCACATGGAAGCACTGATATAGTGAAGGAGACTCAGTGGAGGGCGCTCATGGAGCTAATTGGAGTCAAAACAGTCTATCTAGTCACACCGGAGGTCCAAAAGAGTGATAAGGTCAGTTAGGAGTCAGTTAATCCTTAAATCAAGGAAGAACTGAAGATAACTGAACTAAACTGGACTGGTAGATGAAGAAAGGCGCCCTTCTCATGCAATAACTGAAAAGAGGGCGCACTAATCTCTAGGAGAGCTAAGACTGATCCGAGAGAAGCCCCTGGGGCTAGTTTGCTGAGGGCTAGGTGCTGGTGCTGATGACTAGGATGCATGTAAAATGCATGCAAACCCTAATTTTGCATGCAGGACTGAAAATGTAAATGACAGGAATGTTAGAAGGACTAGGATGGAGTATAGGAATATCCTAACACCCCCCCTTAATCCATTCTGGGCCCTGGTAACTAGGACCAAAGGTCACCCATACAATCAATGAAATGATAAAAAAATACTGCCTCAAATTTTCTTTTTCATTTTTTTTTTTTTTTAAAATATTTTTGAATAACTCAAGGAGCCATCACTCTAAGTAGAAAAGAAGCAAGCTTTCATCAGTGAAAACTTTGCAAAGAGACTTGGTAGGCTGATCCTCTATAAAGTGCGAATGCAAGTGCTAGAGAATGTGCTGAATGTAGCAAGTCTTTCAGGAACCTTTTCTGTCACTAGAGCGAATGTATCATGATGAGTTTTCCCAAAGAATGGAAGAGTAAACCCCATCATCATGCTGCACCTCTCATGGAGAGGTGGATGACATAATGCAAGGTTGGCATGGTGTGGAAGTCTGGTAGTGTGATGATCCTCAACAGTATTCTCAGTAGTAGCAAGAGCTGTGTGAGCCCATGTTGACCTTGTATATGGACTGAGAATAGGTGTTGATTCTCGATTGCAATCTTTTTTAACTATGACTTCTACATCAGAATCTTGCACTTCTTCTTCATCGGAAGAGAAGTCACTCTGATCTTGATCGGAATCTGAAGAAACACTTGGAGAGAAAGGCATAAAGTGAGAAAATTCATATGCCTTTGAGGCATGATTAGCAATCCCATTCGCTATAACCTTTCCAGTGGATATTTCTGTGATCTCGACAGTGTTTGGACCAAAAGTAACTTGCTTTGGAGATCCTGTATGGGTCATCTGATAAACTAATAATAAATTTGCAGTTAGAGAAGGAACAAACAAGACATTTTTGAACTTACCATGTTCCATATGCACTGTACCCACTCCTTTTGCAGAAACCTGAGTGTTGTCTCCCATGTGAATGGTAGGCCCATCATGGAGATCTAGAGAAGAGAAAGATTCTTTTTGTGCCATCATGTGGTTGGAAGCTCCAGAATCTATGAGGAGAGCTTTTGTGTTTGAAAAACTAGCCATCAATGCATGACAATCATCAGATCCACTTCCAGAATCAGACATCTTTGCTTCTTTTGGAACAACAATTTGGTTTTGTTCAAGAAGCTTGGTTAGAAGATCAATCTTCTTATGCATGCAGGAACGCTCAGGATGGTTTCCTCTCTTGCAGTAGGTACAATTAGGTCTCTTTTGTTTGTCATTCTTGGGTCTTGAAGGTTTCTTTCCTTTTCCTTTTTGTCCCCCCCTTGCATTCGCTCCACTTGATTCACCAGCTAAAAGAGCTAGATCTCTGGAGATTGTGATGGAACCCATTTGAATCAATTTGTCTTCTTCTTGAATGAGAGCGGTAGTAAATTTTTCCAAGGTAGGAAACTTCCATCCAGGGATTAACATTCGCCCAGAATGGAAAGTAGAGACAAAAACAGAAAATTGAGATCCAAGTTTGCTCAAAATGGAGAGTACTAATTGCTCATCAGTTTTGGTGATGCCACAATGCTTGCATTGAGTAACCAAATTCTGAAATTTTGAGATGAATGTTTGAATGCTCTCAAAATTGCTAGGTTGTAGAGAGGCCAATTTGTTTTCAAGAGTTTAGCTTCTCATCCCATCTTGTTTGCCAAAAAGGATCTCCAATTTGGTCCATAACTCTTTTGGAGACTTCAAACCTTCAGCATGGAACAATAGATCTCTGGACATGTAAAGGCATATGTATCCAAAAGCTTCATCCAATTTGGTTAGATGCTTGACTTTATCTCTAGCTATATGTGGTGTGGCATCTCTTTCATAAACCAATCTTTCAAACCCTTTTGTCATCAAGAAAATCTTCATCTCATCCCTCCATTCGAAGTAATTGAAAGGAGTGAGAAGTATAGGAGAAGAAGGAGCATTCGAATTGCTCATCTTGACTGCTTGAATAAGTGCAAATAGAGAGCTGCCGAATCTGCTGCTGCAACTGCTAGAACTTCGAAATACCTGCAAAAAAAACTCTCAAGAATGGAGGTAGAATATACTCTCAAATGGCTCTGATACCATGTTAGATTGCCAACATAAGATCCAAAGAGATAATGTAACCTCACAGTGAAAGAATTAAGGAATTAAGGAAGAAGAGAGAAGCAATAGAACATAGATCCAATAGAGGCAGAATAATTACACACACTACATTAATCAGAATAGTAACCGGGTAAATATACAATGCTGAGTATGAGGATTCGAATTCACTAGGTGTAATTCGAATTATCCTTCATGCACAGATCCATAATCAGTGGAGAGTCATCAGTGCCAAACTAGGAGTCTATCTCATCATCAATGAAGTCATCAATGCACAAGTAGTGATCAACCAGGAGTCAAACTGAGTCTAACTGAGTGTGGTTAGTGTAACTGGCACATGGAAGCACTGATATAGTGAAGGAGACTCAGTGGAGGGCGCTCATGGAGCTAACTGGAGTCAAAACAGTCTATCTAGTCACACTGGAGGTCCAAAAGAGTGATAAGGTCAGTTAGGAGTCAGTTAATCCTTAAATCAAGGAAGAACTGAAGATAACTGAACTAAACTGGACTGGTAGATGAAGAAAGGCGCCCTTTTCATGCAATAACTAAAAAGAGGGCGCACTAAGCTCTAGGAGAGCTAAGACTGATCCGAGAGAAGCCCCTGGGGCTAGTTTGCTGAGGGCTAGGTGCTGGTGCTGATGACTAGGATGCATGTAAAATGCATGCAAACCCTAATTGCATGCAAACCCTAATTGCATGCAAACCCTAATTTTGCATGCAGGACTGAAAATGTAAATGACAGGAATGTTAGAAGGACTAGGATGGAGTATAGGAATATCCTAACAAGCACAACCAGTAACTGAAAACCTGTTTTGTTTAGATTGTCCTTTTGGAGATGAGAACTTAGAAGAACTTTCCCTTGTTAGGGATTTCTCCTCGGCACTTCAAGAACAGAATACTGAGAATGTGTTGAACCAATTTATCTCTTCCACAACATGTATAGACTTTCCTCAGTCTTTTTCCCAACTTGACCAGATCTTTGGAGATGAATTCCAAGAAAACATGAGCCTCTCAACATTTACAAGTACACCTTGTGTCTTCACAATTGAAGAACATCTAGGATCCTATACCATACCTTGTGAGGTTAGTTCCGAAAATTTTCTACATATAAATGCAAGTTTAGATGAGAGACAGCAAAAACAATTACTAAAAGTTCTCAAGAGTCGAACTGGAGCATTTGCATGGGAATACACTGATATGAAGGGTATACACCCAAATACCTGTATTCACCACATTTACACAAATCCAAACATACCTCCTGTCAGGCATCCTTAGAGAAGAATACATCCAACCCTAAAGGATATGGTAAAAGATGAATTAAAAAAACTCCTTAATGCTTGTTTTATCTACCCAATTTCCAACAGTAAATGGGTGTCTCCTCTGGTAGTAGTCCCAAAGAAAGTTATAGGGAAATGGCGTATCTGTGTTGAATTTCGAGAATTAAACAAGGACATTCTTAAGGACTTATTCCCTTTACCTTTCATTGATCAGGTGTTAGATACCTTGTCAGGGAAACAATATTTTTCTTTCCTTGATGGGTATAGTGGATACAACCAAATATTAATAGCACCTGAGGATCAGGACAAGACAACCTTTACTTGTTCTTGGGGGCCATATGCCTATCGAGAGTTTCCATTTGGCCTATGTAATGCACCTGCCACTTTCCAGCGTGCAGTTTTATTAATCTTTGCTGACCTTATACATGATTGTGTAGAAGTTTATATGGATGATTTTACATTTTATGGTAATACCTTCCAAAAATCCCTTGACAACCTTGAAACAGTTCTTATTCGGTACCAAGAAATGAACTTAGCTCTTATTCATGAAAAATGTAAGATGCTACTAACCGAGGGCATAGTTCTGGGACATCATGTCTCTCTTCAAGGTATTAAGGTGGATCCTGCCAAGATAGAAATAATTGTTAATCTTCCTCCTCTGAAGACTCTGAAGGAAGTAAGAAGCATTCTTGTCCATGCAGGCTATTATAGATGTTTTATTGAAAACTTCACTAAGATAGCTGCACCTATGTTCAATTTACTCATGAAAGATATAGAATTCCAATGGACTGAACCTTGTCAACATGCCTTCTAAACTTTGAAGGAAAAGCTATCAGTGGCACCAATACTTAGGGGACCCAATTGGCCCTTCCATTCCATATATCCACTGATGCTTCTGACATAGCTATAGGTGCAGTCTTAGATCAAAAAGAGGGACAAACATCACATTCCATCTACTTTGCTAGTAAAACTTTGACTCCCGCAAAATCAAAATACATTGTTATTGAAAAAGAGTTTCTAGCAGTAGTCTATGCCATCAACAAGTTTCATCATTATATCACAGGATATGAAATTTTTATACAAACTGACCACTCTGCCATTATATTTTTGATGAAAAAACCAATCACCAATGGCAGGGTGACTCGATGGCTTATTTTTTTACAAGAATTTAATGTCACCATTGTTGATCGTCCTTGTCGAGAGAATGTGGTAGAATATTTTCTCTCTCAAATTCAAATTGACGATAATTCTAGTCCTGTCGACGATAGATTCCTAGATATAAATTTGTTCGCCGTGTCTGTTCGAACTCCTTGGTTTGCAAACATAGCCAATTATTTAGCAACTGGAAAGCTACCAAACCATCTCTCCCCTCCCGAGAAACACAGGATCATAGTTCAAAGTTCTAATTGTTCTTGGGTGGACAATGATATTTTCCGTACTGGTCCTGATCTTATCATTAGACAATCTGTATGAGAGGATGAGATGGCAGAAATCCTCCATGCATGTCATGGTGGATCTTGTGGTGGGCACTTTTCTGATAAGAGAACAACATACAAAGTGTTGCACGATGGATATTATTGGCCAAGCATTTTTAAAGATGCTTCCAAGTGTGTCAAGGGGTGTGACAGTTGCCAAATAATGGGTAGACCTACACCATCCAATGAGATGCCCTTTCAAACCCAAGTTATGATTGAGCCTTTTGAAAAATGGACTCTATATTTTGTTGGGCCAATTTCCCCTATGTCCCGCAAGAAGAAGTACATTCTAGTCTGCACAGATCATGTCACCAAGTGGGTAGAAGCTAAAGCCTTATTCTGAGCCACAGAGAAATACGTGGTAGATTTTATATATGAAGAAATATTTACCCGATTCGGTGTACCTAGGGAAATTGTAACTGATCAAGGATCTCAGTTTACCTCCAAGTTGATGAAAGAGCTTACTGAAAAATATGATATTAGACATTGTAAATCTTCACCATATCACCCGCAAGCCAATGGTCAGGTAGAGTCCACCAACAAAGTATTGAAAGCCATCCTGACTAAGACTATCCAGTTAGACCACAAAGACTAGGCAGATAGGCTCCCAAAAGCCTTGTGGACTTATAGAATAACTTGGAGGAACACCACTGGCCACACACCTTATGAACTTGTTTATGGTAAACAAGTTCTTCTACCCATTGAATTTCAAGTCAAAACCTTTCGTATGGATACACAATTAGGGATGAATGTAGAAGAAACACAAAGAGAATGAATCCTGCAGATAAATGAATTAGATGAGATTAGGCAAGATGCTATTCAATGCACATTTTTAATACAAAACCAATGCAAAATGTGGCATGATAGATACATTAAACAAAAACAATTCAAAACTGGAGACTGGGCATTACTTTTTGATTAAGGTACAAAAACTTTAAAGCTAAATTAACTACTCGATGGATGGGTCCATATGAAATTGTTACAGCTTTTGATGATGGATCTGTTAAGATTAATACAATTGATGATTCGCAAATTTCCTTTGTTTTCAATGGACATAGACTTATACTTTATCATCAACCAATATCAAAACAAGATTTTGTGGAGAATGCCTTACAACAAGAGGAGATGGAGCTGGTAGAAGAGGAAGTCATTCCTCCTTCTCCTGGTTCTTGAATTATTTGGCTTATTTTCATTTGTATATATGTAAATATATTTTTGTTTTTCAATAATAAAAGTCATTTCTAACATTTGGTTGCATCTGTACAGTACATGCACTCTTATGATCAGCTTATGGAATTTTGTCAATTAAGTCAGGAAGACTCTTTTTCCCCTTCCCTAACTTCAATAAAATTTTATATTACTTTTTCTTTGTACATATGTCCCTGATTAGAATAAATTTGAATCACCTAACAAGTGGTTTTGCAGTTTGATTACAAGAACCTTATCTTTATAATCAACCCATGCAATATTCTCTGAAAAGGGAAGTGCCTTAAAAACCTCATAATGCATCTTAACTTCCTCTCTTTCAATTATTGTTGAAAATTGAAAATTTATAGTGAAAGGTTAAAGTGTTATTTATATTATTTCAAACCACTTTCTTCTATGATTCTACAAATGGTATTTGGTTTAGACATGTACATTTCTGATTTATCATTTGGAATAGTTGCTTAAGACCTACTTTAATCATCATAATTTTCAAAAGTTCTATCTTACACCTATGGACTGCTAGTTCATCCTAGACTTATTATTAAAACTTGTCTCTTCAAGCACCTTTAAAAGGTAGCCCAAAAGTGAGTGCTATTTTCTATTTTGTGGGGAACATTACTGATATTTTATGAAGATAGACTGAGAGGTCAAAGAACAACTTTAGGTTATTATCTTTTGACATGATCTATAAGTCGGGATATTATAAATAAAGTTACTCATAAGGTTCGCTCTAAAATTTGGATTATGTGTTTAACAGGCTTAGCACACTCTAGTGCCAACCGGCTTCCTCATACTAAAAATGATTATACAAAGCAAACCCGCCGAGGTACTGAACAAGCTCACTGGAAGCGGGTCCATGCTAAGTAAAATCTTAGACAAGGAAGCATGGTAAATGTACGTAAACCTGCCGGGGTACTGAACATGCTCGCTGGAAGTGGGGCTATGCTTGCATGGTACCAAGATAAACCCGCTGGGGTATTGAACAAGCCTGCTGGCAGCAGGGAAATATCGGGTAAAAGAGGTTTGGTTAAGGCATTGCTATGCACATGGCTCATCTAAAAAAAAAAGCCTGAGTAAAAAAATACATGTTAGGCCAATTATTTATACTGTCATTAAAGAATGGCTATAAGTTGGACATGGACTCTGTCATCTAATTCAAACAATACCTAGGGTATGACTATCCTAGAAATGGGACCCATAACTATAGAAATCTCACAAACTCTAGGGTGAACCTTATCTATATTCTTTAGATGACAAGAGATCTTTAAAAAGAGTCATGGATGACTAGTTTTCCTATGGCATTTTTCGCATCCATTGCACTATCATTCTTCATATGGTCTTCTTAAGAACTGTTGTATTCTTTTTTTATGAATGTACATATCTGAATCATATCCATCTATTAGTTAGTATTTCATTTTGTTACGAAAATTATCACAGCATTTTAGAAGCTATTGCCTAAACCATTAATTGAAAATATTTGAATATTAATCAATTTTTCTTTGATGGCTTGAGGACACGCCATATTTTTGGTTTGGGGGAGGTTCATAACTGTCTTTACTTTCTGATTATTTATAAATTCATTTTTCTCTGACAAAGTGATAGGTGTTTTCAGGATAATGCGAAAAGCAGAACGAATATTGTTATGATCAATAACAAATAAAGAAGAATGCAACTAAAGTTCTAGGAAAGCAGGTTTACAACATCTCTTGTGTGCTGACAAGTCCCAGAAAAATTCTCTGCATAATCAACAACAGTTAGATACATCAAAGCACATTTTTGCACAAAGGTCTGTATGAAGGATTGAATGAAGGGACGAATGACAATCCGAATGAAGTGACGAATGAGGCAAATGAACGACGATCTGAATGAAGTACCAAATGAAATCATAGTTATAACAGCATGATTACATTTGTTAGGGATCTAATTTTTTGAATTCTACTGGTAAGATTCAATTGACTAACCATACCAGGAATCAATCAAATTCCATCCCTGCACTCAATCTCACTCCTTTGTTCATTTCAACCTCATCAAATGAATTGGTTCACCATGCATTATTACGATTCCCAAAATCATTTTTTTTGGCTATCATATGGTTGTAATTCTCATTAAGTTATATTTGTAGGACATGTCATTGAATTAATTAAACGTCATCATGTTCTTTTATGCTACTTACAATTAATATCTCATGATGAACATTACATTCAACCCGTCCAGAGTTTTACTTTGGACATGGTTGAATATATGATAACCATATGAATTTACAATGCACATATTCTGATGATGGCACACGATTCAAAGATCTTTGCATCATAGCATGATCGCTTGAGCGTGCTAAATCCCTACTCGCGATCATTTAACCGTTTGAACAGATCGCCATTTAAACCAATGTTTGCGTGAAATCTGCTTCATTCTACCTTCCCTTATCCTTCTGGAGTCTATCAAGCCACATCTCCTAAAATCTTTTGCACCCGCTGTATCTCTTGCATCCCCCATTCCATGTGCATCCCCCGTCCTCTGTTCAATAATGCTAATCCGGTACGAGCCTGGAAGCTACCAGGACCTCCTCCATATCCCTGAATTTAAGGCATGTCGTGAAGTGTTTCTGCGAGTGGGCTAGGGTCCGTTTCTTCACCTTCTTGATGACCACAATGACAACATTTCACTTCTTTTTGCTAAGGGATTCAATGGAAAAACCGCTAACATTGGCCATCTCACCTTTCCCGTAACAGAAGATTCCATCATGCAGGCCATGAAACTACCCAGGGAAGGTGCCCGTTAGCATAAACACCTTTTCCTTCCACGGACGGAGCACAAATTTTCTCTTAAAGATGACTATTAGAATGTTGCAGGCACAAAAGGATTCCACAGGGAATGGGTGAAGCCTGAATATCTCGAGCCCTTGATTGTCATCATCCGATTGATCACTTGTGAGGGTAAGTACACCATTTTTAAAGCCTGTCGCTTCCGATTATTGACACATTTCGTTAATAATCAAGCCCTAAATTTCCTATTCTATTTTCTAAAGAGCCTAGGAAAGATGTCTAGCCAGGTTAAGAAGAATGTGGTTAACCCTGCTGGTAGTCTATACCATCACTGCCTCATAAAAATCCTAATCACCCATCAGTTGAAGGAAACAGGGAAAACATGGGATAGCTTTTTGTTTGAAACATTAAACCCTCACCTGGTCAAGAAGCCATTGGTTAAAGCCTCTGCCTCTAGCAAGCATCACCGATTCCAAGCCAGTGCAGATGAGCTCGTTCAAACCCCTACCCAAACAAAAAGAGATACCAACTCCATACGATTTAGTGAAGGTGCCTCAGGAAAAATACACCCTGTTCATTCATCATCTCCTGAGAATTTCCACGAGGAAACAACCACAAAACCCCCATTTTTCTCCCCAATACCCACAAAGTCTAGAAAGGCCAATCATGACGAGTATGTCGACCACACCGTCGTCTAGTCTATTAAACAATCCGTCATCAAGCCAATGCATTCCGATAGTCTTGATGACCAGACAAACGATCCTATTTTTGAATCACCTCTCCTTGCATTAGCAAATTTATCTGCCAGTTTACTTGAAGACCTTGTCTTGGAACCTACCTCTGCACATATTGAAGATAAGGCCCCTGAGGCACACATTACATCTGCTGATCCCGAACCATCCCTGAAGGGATCGATCCCTCAAAAAGACCTTGAGTCTTTTACAGAAGCATCTGCTCCACTCCGTCAGAATGTGGACAAATTAACCCAAGACAGAGCACAATTAAGAAGCCAGAATGAGAAGTATGTTGAGATCATCTCTAGGCTTTGTCAAGAGAACAAGGACTTACGTTTTCGGGTGAAGTGTGTAGAAGATTTAAATAGTGCCAAGATAGCCTCCAACCTTTCTCTCCGGTTGAAGCATGATGCCTTGAAGGACCAGTTCCATAAGCTTAGAGCTAAATCCACTTCCTCTTCCAAGTCGAAGGCAACTGCAACCACAGCTCAGCCTTCTTCTTGAATTCTCTTTATTTTGCTCAGTGGGACCTGGCATATCTCCGGTTTGGGGGAATGTTGGTGTCCATTTTGTCACCATTTTTTATCAGTAAACATGCTCTAATTGGCGTTATTTTCATTGTTTTGATATGATAAGTCATTCTCTTTTGCCATTCAGACTATCAAACAGACCCAGGTATGCATTTATTTGACAATCATACGAATCATGAATAATTATCATCATTTTTTTATGGTTTATTGACACTCATCTCATATTTTTGGATGTACTTGGAATTTAGTTTTTGTTCTACAGGATGTGTTCGTCATTTAGACCTTCATGCAGCCACGCGTTCATGTCGAGGACATACATCCCATTCAGCCCGTCGTTCATCCCTTCATTCGTACTTGCGGAATCGTTGGTTGAGATATTTCGGGGCAATAAAGTTAAAAACTGTGATGTGGGTTCTGTTAAGGACGTGTCACTCACGGTTGGTGAGCCTTCATTCCAGAAGATTTATCCTCCCATTCGCTCAAGCGAACAGCACACTCTCTTCCCACGCTGACGTTCTAGAAGTTCCTCGTCCTCCCATGCTCAGCCTGCCAACACATCCTCTATCCATGATTGAAGGAAAATGATGCCTAGTTGTTCTCGTCAAGGACAATCAACGCCGTGGATTTAGGCAGATGCCCTGTGCATTGTCGTGAACCACCTCACAGCCGTTTCTTTGGTCATTAAACCTCCTATTTTTAGAGAGTTTGACTACGTCGACCTTCTCTCTTATTGTAAATCTATATAAAGATGTTTTCTATGAAGGAACGTAGCACATATATACATATATAGAGCAGTTGTAATAGATCGATGATAGCAGTAAGTTCTAGTTTTGTAGCTGTTGATGTTTTGTTGTTGGTGAAGAATTTGAGTTAAGATTCCATCTTTGATTACTGGGAAGGGCCCCTCAACAACCAGAGGTTTTACTGTATATATTTTGCATTTCCTTTCTGCAAATTAATAGTTTTCATTTCCAGTCTTTAATTTGTTTCCTGTACATGAAAGTTCATGTAGTTATATCTTGCTGCTAGCTTAAGTTGTTAATTTAAATTACATGCTTAGAAGTTAAAGTGACCGGTCATGCTTAAGTCTTCTCAGTTTGCTTTCAGTTTTGCCATTTGCAATTAGATAGAGTCAACTAGTTAACGTCTTGTTAACGTCTTAGTACTTCAAGTTCAATTCCTAGTTAGAATTAGTTCTGCTAATGGTTTTCCTGTAGCTGTAGGTTAGTTTTATTCATATCTCAGTTTTTGTTTTATTGTGCCATAGAAGTAGTTCATTCCTTAGACAATGATTAGTATAGGTTGCTTCTTGTTATCTTAGCTTCTAAACAGTCTATTCATTGCTTTCCTTGCACTCTAAGTTCATATGCACCAACCAGTTGGCGTTAAGATCATTCAGTCTGCTTATTTCCTTAGTTTAAATCTTTTTCCTCCATCCGGACCGTCATTCGGAACGTCTTCCAAACTGTCATCCGAATTGTCATACGGACTTTAATATTTTTTTGCATTGTTTTTATACTTATTTAGAATCCAGTTTTTTAGGATTTTAAACTGTAATATTTCTTGCTTTTAATTAGCAGTCTTAGATGTCATTAAGATCGTGTTCCACACTACATAGAGTTTTAATTAAATCACATAATCATTTTTAGTTCTCGTACCATTTCCTTAACTATTGCTTTAGTTGCTTTACAACTTATGTTTCTTTTATATTTGATTCATTAATACTTTATTGTTCTAGAATTCATCAGTTTCGTTCTTAGTGTAGTTTATTATATGTTGTTAAGATTAATTTCATATTAGACTTAGTAAGTTCATTCTCCAAAGTAAATTAGTTTTGAATGGTTTCTCAGTTCAAGCATGGGATTAGTTTTTTCCATTTATATATCCAATTAAGATGTTCATAGAATAGGATTTGGTTCAGAGATAAGACATCTTTATCAAATTTTCTAATTGCTTCCAAATCAAATTCATTTCAAGTAAATATCTTTATTAAGTTTTCTACTTAATTCTAGATTTCATTAGTTTCATGTCATTTTCTTATGGATAGAAGATAGAGCGTAATGTTTAAAGTTAATTGTAGTTGGACAGTCTTTAGTATGCATTTATTTGTAGAAATTAAACTAGATTTGCTTCTGTTTTGTTTCATTGTTACATTTGAAATTCATTTTGATACATTCTCTCATGTTCCTATTACCTTTGATACATTTCCTCAGAATCCCCAAGGAGAGTGGAATTAAGTAGTTTTGTTTAGTTTCTGAGTAATTGTTGGATGCTTGAATAGTTTAGCTTTTGAACTTATCAGTAGTTTGTAGTGTTGCCTAAAGATAACCTAGTTTCTTGTTTTCATAGTTAATTGTTAATTGAGTCATTTCATAGATAGGTTTCTGAACTCACTTGTAATTGTTATTTTCTAATTTCTAGATTAGAGTTGAGTCCTTAATCAGTAGTTTCCAATTTTATGGAAGTAGTTCTGCTTTTTATTAAGTCTTCCTTCTTAGAATAATATTTGTTGTTTTTCATTTTTTTTTTCAGTTATTGTTCATAGAATACAGTAGTATAGCTTAATACTATTCTGATCTATTGGTTTAGCTAGGTTTAATAATTTCAGTAGTTGTATTTTCTTTAAGTTTGACTTGGTTTTTCATTTTGAAAGATCTTTCGATATTTTCTTTATTAAACATTTCTAAGGTCTGTCGAGCTGAAAATTTAGGCCCCATTCTAGCTCAACATATACTATGCCACAACTCTAAGATTACCAACCCTGGTCGATAATTAAATATTTTGGTGATTCTTTAAGATAGTAAATACACCTCAACATTTTGGTGTCATTGCCAAGGAGTTGTAGATAGGTAGAACTCAGTTGTAGTTAGGTTGAATTCTCTTTTTAAAAATTTAATGATCAATTTGAATTCTCCGCTTTGAATTTAGAAATAGGCTGGTGGCGGGTGAGCGATAAGATGAGAAATAAGAACCTCCGCTTTGCTATAACAAGCATCCCCAAAACCAAGCAATAGTAGTAATGCAGTTAAAATTTATTTCAGTTATAGTTTTGTTTTCATGAATAGGCCTAGACACTCAAAAGGTAGATTTATTAAAACCAGTCTTCCTACCAAAATCCCTACTAAAATACCTACTAACCTATCTGGGGGGCGTGCCACCCCAACTAATAACTCAGCAGAAAGGTATCGGAAGACACCTAAAGGGGATAGTTCTACTTGGAAAGCAAAGGAAATCCTTTCTAGAAATCAATTAGGGGAAACCATAGAGACATCAGAAAAGTCTATTCATAAAGAAATTCCACTAGAAGAACCTCGAACTCATATCGAAAGTTAAATTAGACAAGAGTAAATTCAAAAGGATAAAACATTAGAACCTCTCAACCCTCCATTAGCTCAAAAACCCAAAGAAACTACCTTTCAATAGTAGGTGGTCCAAACTTAGTAGACTTTATTGATCGTACACAATTAGACACTCTGTTCGAAAATTTTGTGTGTTGATGTATATGTAACTTCGTAATGTATTTCATCTATGTATTTCATATATATTTATTGTACCCTTATAAGAGATGTGTTATTCCTCTATAAGGAAGTGTCGTCATGTGTATTTACAAGTGTCACAAATGTGTGTACTTGCTGATGGGTTATTAGACCACCATGTGTGGGGTCGGCCCTAATATATATATTATGTTGTGGATGTACCTAGCTAGACAAGTTGGCCCCATAGTGTCACTGGGAAAACAGGTTAAGTATAAATAGAGATCAGGAGATCTCTATTTGATCACGCGGAAACTCAGACTTCTCTCACTCAGAAAGTGGCACACTAGTGAGGAGGAGGATCGTATGCTACTAGGAGACTATCTCAGTGTATTTTGGTTGTACTTTGGTTGAGCCATTGCTCTCTCTATCTCTGAGGAAGTTGTGGGGTTTTTCACCTTAGGGTTTTCCCCACGGAAACTTTGTGTCTCTTGTCTCTCTTGATTTTGATTCTTGTGATGATTGACATGCTTGTTATGATTGTTATGCATTGATATACTGTACATGTTGTTCTCTCAGTAAAGATCCTAGAGTATTGTGAATTAATGCTCAAAATTTAACATGGTATCAGAGCTAACCTGAGAAGAAGACACTATGCAGTGATGGAAACCAGGGTTTCTTGTTTATTAGGTTTCTCTCCACAGATTTTGGAAAAGCAGTATAGTAGATTGACTCTACTCATCAAGGAGAATCTATATGTCTAGTCAGAATTCAATTCTGAGCATTTTAAGATTTGGCCCTAAAAATTAGGGTTTCCAAAAAAATAGGAATTTCTGGAATCTGAAGACATAGCTGGAAGCTCCTTGCAAACATCAAAGTTTAGAGCTTTGGATCGGGATTTTTGGCTGGGTAGATCTCTGGGAAACTCAAACCCTAATTTAGGGTCCTCCTCAATGAACCCGGGAAGACAAAAAGGCATTTCTAAAGGGTGAAGCTTTGAAGCTCTCAAATTCTGAATACACCAGGCTGATCAGCTCATCAAGGCACATCTTTCTACACTTTCAGAAAGTTGAAATTCATATCTTGAATTTTTAGGGTTTTTTCGACAAACCCTAATCCGAGACCAGATCCAGTTTTTAGCAAGTCAAGTGGTAAGACCTAAATCTTTTCTATTTCCATTTGAAGTACTCTTTAAGATGTCTCACCACCCCAAGCTTGAGGATAAGCTTGAAGGGGATGATAACTTTCGAGCCTGGAAGTATATGATTGGGTTAATCCTGGAAGAGAATGAGTTGGACTCATATGAAAAAGAAGACATCCCTATTCCAGAGGATGAAGAAGCTAAGATATTGCATAAGAAGAACTTGGTCAAGGCAAAGAGAATCATTTCCGATTCTATCAAGGACCATCTCATCCCCCATGTGTCATCTCTGAAGACACCCAAAGAGATGTTTGATTCACTATCCAAGCTATTTGAAGGGAAGAACATAGATCGAAAGATGACTCTGCGGAACCAATTGAAAGGGGTAAAACTTCAGAATGGAGAATCCATTCAATCTTATTTTTCTAGGGTCTCCCAGATCAATGAACAACTAGAAGTAGTGGATGAAATGGTGGAGAATGGTGAAGTTGTCATGATCACTCTAAATGGCCTATCTAGGTCATGGGACTCCTTTATTCAAGGAATCTGTGCAAGAAAGAAGTTGGTATCCTTTAGCAGACTACGGGAAGAATGATCACAAGAAGAAGCAAGGCTTGTGGCACGAGAAAAAAGGATGGGGAATGAAGATCAAGCTCTCACAGCTCACACCAAGAAAGGGAAGTCCAAGAGAGAGCCATCTCACTCCAAGAAATCTTCACATCACTTTAAAGAAAGAAGAATATGCTTCACCTGTAATGAAAAAGGACATATTGCCATAAATTGTCCAAAGAACAAGAAGGACAACAACAACTTCAACAAGAAGAAGAAGGGCGGAAAAAGAAGGTATCATGCTCATGCTGTCGAGGATGATGAACCTCCCAAGAAGAAGGCTAGAGAAGAAAGTGATGATAACTCATCAAGTGAAGAAGAGTATGTTGTAATCTCTGCTCTAACAGGTACTATCTCTCATGGTTGTAATGATTGGCTTATTGACAGTGGGGATTCAAAACACATGACTGGGTTTAAAGAATCCTTTTCTAATCTATTTGAACATGAGTCACCCCATAAGGTGAAACTTGGGGATGACTACCAATACCCTATCAAAGGAAGTGGTGAGGCCTCCTACAATCTAGAATCTGGGAAGTCTTTGAAGATGAAAGATGTTTTGTATGTACCTGGACTCAAAAAGAACCTACTCTCCATCTCTGCTTTGGATGCAAAAGGCATGAGGCTTGCATTTGTAGATGGCCAAGTCCTAATGTGGCCAAAGGGTAAAACTATTGATGATGCAGTGGTGATTGGAGAGCAAGAGGGAGGATTGTACAAATTGAAGGGACAACCTAAACATGCTATGGTGACATGAAGACAAAGATTCATCCATAGTCATGAATCACATGGAGGTATGTATTATTTGGTTTTGCAAAGATTAACTTATGAGTTATGCAGGTCATTGAAGAGAACAAGAAAACATTGCTAGACATAACTAGCAAATATGATGACCAGGTATGCTTCTCTTATATCATAGGATCTCTTATATATAAGTATACATGGCATGATTGATAATGATTATTCATGAAGTCATAGATTTGAATAATCATGGGTGCATGCATATCATGTTTCTTACATTAATTGACAATATGACTAATCAGTAGAGTCATAGATTTGAGTAATCATAGGTTTAGGCATATTATGTTTCTTATGATATGACTAACCATAAGAGTCCTATATAAATACTAATGCTTATTATTTCTGTTTGAAATGATCATGACTATACATGCTTAATATTATTGTGTTTTGGTAGTATTGAGAATATACTAATGAATGTATGATTATGTATGAGATTATGAGGATAACACAATCATGATACTAATAAGCATGCATAGGGACCAAGGATGAATATAAGTTCAAGGACAAGTAATCCAGGAAGCAAAGATCAAGAGGGAGCACACTCCAGTAGTTTCTGCAAGGATGCAGATATTCAGAGGGAGTTGACCATCTTTCTTCATTCCACAACAGAAAGGTGTAGAAGAAGCTACTTCAGTAGCTCCTGCAAGGAAGCAAAGACTCAAAAGGAGTCCACCCAACAAACAAACAAAGATAAGTATTTCAATTATCATTTCTTGCCTATTTTGTTTGTTTAAATAATATTGTCCAATGATGTATATGCTTATGTTCCTAGACTTAGGATATGTATTGTGCATATTAGAGTGATTGCATTAATGAATAGTATACTACTAATATAATGGGTAAGTGGCCTATGGCACTGTACAACATTCCATTGCTACTTATCTAGAATGAAACCTCTTTGCTGACATGTTGGGAGTAGTGCAAACTCTTAACAATGTTCTGGTAGAGATTGGAAGGCATCTAGAAAGTTACAGGATATGGATGAATGTTGTATTGAAGCATTGGCTAATTGCATGACTGTATGACATATATTCTTATGTGTAAGATTTTGTTATGAAACTATGAGATGGTTTTAATCATGCAATTTAACTTGTCTTGTAGGAAAGATCATATACCTTCACCTACAAAAGAAGGACTACAAAATTTGTTCCAACAACAAAGATACCTATTGAAAATATTGAAGATATTGAAGTTCCCAGGATTTGGGAAGAATGCCATGATTGAGGAGTACCAGTCGATCATGAAGATGTTTGGGATGCAATCCCAAGACTTGAAGGGGAGTATATAGTGACTTCCAAGAGGATCTACAAGATCAAGCAGGCTGCAGGTGGTAGCATAGAGACTCTTGCTCCTGTAGCCAGATACACTTCCATTAGGTCAGTACTTACTCTGGCTGTAGTGATGAAGTGGAAGATACACCAGATGGATTTCAAGACAAATTTCTTGAATGGTGTAGTTGAAGAAGAAGTGTATGTGGAGCAGCCACTTGGTTCTGAGACACATGACAGGGAGTCATATATATGCAGAACTTGGTATGGTAGGATAGACAACTTTCTATCCAGTTTGAGCTTTACCAAGAGTAAAGCGGATTCCAACTTTTTATACAAGGTTGAGGAAGGCAATCTAGTGATACTAATTTTGTATGTGGATGACTTGTTTATTACAGGTGAAGATAGATTGATTTCCGACACACAGCAAAAGCTTGCTGCCAAGTTCGAGATGAATGATCTGGATCTTGGGAGCTGAGAACCGGAAGGCTTGAATGCCGAGAGAGGAGGAGATTAAGCATGCAAATCTATCATAACATTCACATGAAAACCCTAATGTTGCATGAGAATAAGCACGAACAAAAACATATGAAGTGAATGGGAGGTGAGACTCAAAGAGGAGCCCCACCTCTAAAACTAATTACCAATAACTCACTCAGATCTAAATAATCTCACAATGAACAATAGAAAATATGAGAGAAACCAAATGAGTAACTTGATATCATGAGAAGGCTTGCTAGGCCTTTATATAGCATTATTACAATGTGTTTTGAGGCTATACCATGGGCCAAAACTATGTGCTACTAAATACCATGGATGAGAGAGGGTGGCCTCTCTATTTAATACTTTTATGGCTTATACATCCGAATTTAGACCATATGTCCCCTAAAATTCGGATCATTCCTCCCCCCTTAGAAAATGATGGTCCCCATCATTTCATGCTAAAAAGAGACCCATGATTACACTGTGCTAGCTACCAATGAAGAGAAGGGTTTTGTGTGGTTGACCCATAACCGTGGTTTTTGTGAGGTTGACCCATAACCGTGGGTTTTGCAAGGGTGACCCATAACCATGATGGCAATGACAAGCTTGATTCCAATGAAGAGAAGAGTTTTGTGTGGTTGACTCAAAACCATGGGTTTTGTGTGGTTACCATGGGTTTTGTGTGGTTGACCCATAACCGTGGGTTTTATGTGGTTGACCCATAACCATGGTGGCAATGACAAGCTTGTTTCCACTGAAGAGAAGGGTTTTGTGTGGTTAACCCATAACCGTGGGTTTTGTGTGGTTGACCCACAACCATGATTACAATACATAACTATGGGTTTTGTGTGGTTGACCCTTAACCATAGGTTTTGTGTGGTTAACCCATAACCATGGGTTTTGTGTGGTTGACCCATAACCATGATTACATTAAGATTTTTAAAAAATCGAAAATTCATGATATTTGGTGCAGTTGATGTCTTGCTGCAAATCCATTCATAGCTTCTGATGCATGTACTAAAATTGAATTCCATTGAAGACCCATTTGAGATATCGAAGACACCTTTCCATCCATATAACATACTTACTCTGGGGTGGCCCAGAGATTGAGAAAATGTTTGTTGAAGCTCAAGAGACGCGCGCACACTATTTTGCAGACATCTGTTGCTTCAATCGATGATATCTCTCAAACCAAAAAGCCAAATAAAAAACCGTGAAATACCCATTTTAGCTGACAGAAAGAGCTTTCTAATGAGATATGGTAGAGCCTCTGAAACGTTATATGGATTCTGTAGCACTTGTTTAAAATGTTTGTACGTCCGGCCGCATTGTGTACAAACATGTGTTACTTCAAACAAGCATATCTCACAAACCAGGAAACGAAATGAAATTCCGTAAAATACCCATTTTAGAAGACGGAAACAGATTTCCAATGAGCTATGGTAGAGCCTCTGAGACATTCTATGCAGTTAGTAGAACTTGTTTAAATTTGTTGTACGTCCGGCCGCATTATGCACAAACATATGCTACTTCAAACAAGCATATCTCACAAACCGGGAAACAAAATGAAATTCCGTGAAATACCCATTTGAGCTGACAGAAATACCTTTCTGATGAGCTATGATAGAGCCTTTGAAACCTCCTGTGCAGTCCATGGAACCTGTTCAAAGTTTGCTGAATGTGAGAGTGTTGAGTATAGAGATGCCAAGGGTTTGTAGAGAAGCATGGGTTGTAGTAGAGGTTGTGGAGCCTCTGTTGAACCTGCATAATCCTTCAAAATATTGTCCCAATGGAGAGCGTACCCGCTCTGATACCACTGATCTGGATCTTGGGAGCTGAGAACCGGAAGGCTTGAATGCCGAGAGAGGAGGAGATTAAGCATGCAAATCTGTCATAACATTCACATGAAAACCCTAATGTTGCATGAGAATAAGCACGAACAAAAACATATGAAGTGAATGGGAGGTGAGACTCAAAGAGGAGCCCCACCTCTAAAACTAATTACCAATAACTCACTCAGATCTAAATAATCTCACAATGAACAATAGAAAATATGAGAGCAACCAAATGAGTAACTTGATATCATGAGAAGGCTTGCTAGGTCTTTATATAGCATTATTACAATGTGTTTTGAGGCTATACCATGGGCCAAAACTATGTGCTACTAAATACCATGGATGAGAGAGGGTGGCCTCTCTATTTAATACTTTTATGGCTTATACATCCAAATTTAGACCATATGTCCCCTAAAATTCGGATCAATAAAGGACTTGAGGATGGTGAACTATTTTCTAGGTATGGAGGTGTGGCAAAGTATAGATGGGATCTTCCTTGGACAAGGGAAGTATACTGTAGATATCCTGAAGAGGTTCGAGATGATGGATTGCAAGGCCATCGCCACACCTATGACATCGAATCTGAAACTTCTTTGTGATGCTTCATCTGAGCCGGTGGATGTCTCTATGTATCGTCAGATGATTGGGTCCTTGATGTACTTGACGAATACGAGACCATATATTTGATTTGTGGTGAACACATTGAGCCAGTTTTTGATAGATCCGAGGAGTGTTCACCTGGTTGTTGTAAAGCATATTTTGAGGTACCTGAAGGGTACAGTTGATTATGGGCTCAAGTATGATGCAAATAAAAAGTTTAACATGCAGGGTTATGTTGATTCAGATTGGGCAGGTAGTGCTGCGGATAGGAAGAGAACTTCTGGGTGCTGCTTCAATATGGGATCAGGTGTGATCTCTTGGTTTAGCAGGAAGCAATCCTGCGTAGCACTGAGTACAGCCGAAGCAGAGTATGTTGCAGCTTGTTTGGCTAGTTGTGAGGCAGTATGGCTGAGGAAGCTATTGTTTGAGCTATTTGATCTACCGTTGGAGGCTACTGGTATCTTCTGTGACAAACAAAGTTGTGTGAAGCTGTCTGAGAACCCGGTGTTCCACGACAGGTCGAAACACATAGAGATCAAATATCACTATATCAAGGATATGGTGCAAAGGGGAGCAGTAAAGCTCCTATATGTTATGACAGATGAGCAGATTGCAGATGTGTTGACGAACCCACTAGCCAAAGTGAAGTTTGAGTACTTCAGAGAGAGGCTTGGTGTTCTTCAGATCGACGACACTTCGAGGAAGAAGTGATGGAGACATTTGCTGTAGCCATTCCTAGCATGGTGGAAGGGGGATCCTTCACATGGCTGTAAGCGTTGGATGATGTGCATCGGGATGATGTTCTAGTTTCTTCACTTGATGATCAGTTGGATAATTTACATTTGTATGTATGTACGCATCATGTTGGATGTTGGATATGATCAGTTGGATCATTTATGTATGTATGCATCATGTTGGATGCCTGGACCATGTATTTGTATATGTATCAGGTGGATATGCTGTGTGATCAGGTAGATCATGTATGTTGATATGTATCAGGTAGATACATTGTGTGGATCATGTATCTATGTATGTATCAGGTGGATACACTGTGTATGGTGATATGTATCAGGTAGATACTTGGTATGCATCAGGTAGATGCATTATATGATCAGGATGATCATGGATGATGAGCTTCTCCAGATGACATGCATCATGATGATGCGGTGATGATGATCAAGATGATCATGTGTACATCATGATGATTTATGGTGAGTATCAAGATGATACTTTGTGGCCATGGATCAGGTTGTGCAAATGAGCATGTAAGTAGACCTGAGAGATCTGGACACGATGAAAAAGGCCTCAGATGCTCTTTCGAGGCATTGATATGGGAGGACATGTACGTAGACCTGGGAGATTTGGACAGGATGAAAAAGGCCTCAAATGCTCTTTTGAGGCATTGTCCTATGACATGTAATTTTCTCCTGGGAGATCTGGACAGGATGAAAAAGGCCTCAGATGCTTCAGCCAGGTTTTTCCATGACCACATGTAATTTGCTCCTGGGAGATTTGGACAGGATGAAAAAGGCCTCAAATGCTTCAGCCAGGTTTTGTGGTGGACCACACGTAATGTGATCCTGGGAGATCCGACAGGTAGAGCTGTGTGCTCGTAATAGCCTGGGATACTTCAGCCAGTTTTTGTGGTGAGATCACATGTAATGTGCTCTTAGGAGATCCGACAGGTCGAGCTGTGTGCTCGTAAAATCCTGGGATGCTTCAGCCAGGTTTTGTGATGGGTCACATATAATGTGCTCCTGGGAGATCCGATAGGTAGAGCTGTGTGCTCGTAACATCTTGGGATGCTACCGCCAAGTTTTGTGATGCATGTAATAAGTCCTAAGGATTCCACAGTATGTCCAATGATGAAGACCTGCAGGTGGTGGGCCTACATCTAGTATGAAAAACGACGGGCTCTATAGAACTTCCTATGACGAGTAGATTCAGAGATTGGTTGAGATAGCAGTAGCAGTGACGATGATGATGACGATGCATCGATGACGATGATCACGAGAAGAAGACTTGTACTAGCATATCTGTGTCGAGAAATACCTTCCTAGTTAAGAGGGAGTGTTGATGTATATGTAACTTCGGAATGTATTTCATCTATGTATTTCAAATATATTTATTGTACCCTTATAAGAGATGTGGTATTCCTCTATAAGGAAGTGTCGTCATGTGTATTGACAAGTGTCGCAAGTGTTTGTACTTGTCGATGGGTTATTAGACCACCATGTGTGGGGTCGACCCTGATATATATATTATGTTGTGGATGTACCTAGCTAGACAAGTCGGCCCCATAGTGTCACTTGGAAAACAGGTTAAGTATAAATAGAGATCGGGAGATCTCTATTTGATCACTTGGAAACTCATACTTCTCACTCAGAAAGTGGTGCACTAGTGAGGAGGAGGATCATTTACTACTAGGAGACTATCTCAGTGTATTTTGGTTGTACTTTGGTTGAGCCATTGCTCTCTCTATCTCTGAGGAAGTTGTGGGGTTTTTCACATTAGGGTTATCCCCACGGAAACTCTGTGTCTCTTGTCTCTAATGATATTGATTCTTGTGATGATTGACATGCTTGTTATGATTGTTATGCATTGATATATTGTACATGTTGTTCTCTCAGTAAAGATCCTAGAGTATTGTGAATTAATGCTCAAAATTTAACATTGTGAACATAGTTATTTCACAGATTGAAACAACAGCGGTAGGACCTTCAAAGCTGGAATCCCACATAGCTGGTAATTCTCCTACTAAAAAGAAAAATACTCTTCCTGAAATAGAACATGGGGACATCCTGTATTCACCAAGAAAGGAACCACCTAGGTATTCTCTCTTTGGCAATCAAGTCTTCATGGAGGACAAAAATGAAGATCATGTCCGACAAAATGAAGAAGAGGGAGAGCTTAGAACTGAAGGTACTTTTGGATTCCCTATCCTAGACACTGCACAAGTTGTAACTATGAAAAACATCCCTCACTCCTCACTACCAACCTTTTATGGGAGAATTAGTGAGGATCGGGATACATTCATATTCAAATTTGAAATTTTGTGTAGGAGTTATAACTACCTACAAGATGGCCGAAAGCTAAAACTTTTTCCTGCCACATTAAAAGATTCTTCTCTTCGATGGTTCATGGGGTTAGGAGAATCCGATATTAGAACTTGGGAAGACATGAAGAATGCATTTCTATGGAAGTATCAAGATTACTGTAAACCTAAGGACTCTCGCAATGATGTTTTTAAAATACAACAACTTGAAGATGAGAGCCTAGAAGACTATCTCGAAAGATTTAACTATGTGTTACATAAATCTAAATATAGTGATATTTGGGAAAATGCATTAAGAACACTCTTCCTCAAGGGAATCTCAGAAGAATTATTAGAAAACCTTAATCTCATGGCAGTAGGAGACATCTCTCATAAGTCTTTTGCACAGATTTGTGAGCTATGTAGGAATTACTCGAGGAGCAGAGGAAAAAGTGGAAGACATTTTCGAGAATCTTATACTAGGAACCTGAAGGGAAATACATCTAGTCCTGGTGGATTTACAAGGGTAGAGTTGGGAAACCTATTGAAAATTTCAAGACAGATATCTTAGGAGCCATGGGTTCTCAACTAGATTCACTACAAGCCAAAAAGGGACAAGATGAATAACGTGCAACAATGAGTGTTTTCTATCCTAGGTGTAGAACTAAACATCCCCAACGAGAATTTCCATTGAATAATGTTTTAGTTTGTCACCTTTGTACAAAAGAACATCCAACTGATAATTTTCCATTATTTCCTGGGTTGCAAGTTGTATATAAGAGTGGAAAATTTGGTGAAAAATATAGGATGCCCTGGAAACCTAGAGATCAACCATAATATCAGGATCCATCCTCACAATTTCCATCCTATTACCATCCTTATCAACCTCCTCAATAGTGGAACACTTCAGGCTAGAAAAATTGGCCACCTCAGTACCCTCCTCAAAATGCTCAACAACAACAAATTATGGCCACATGGATTGAGAGGACAAGCTTATGCTCAACCACCTCCTCCTATGCCTAACTATCCTTACCCACCTAATATCCAGAAACTTTTTCCTAGATTTGTACCTCCTTCACTACCCCCTATCACAAATCAACCTCACCATTTCCAGAACATGAATCCTCTAAGACCCACAATATTACCTGCACAACCGATACCAAATCCTAACAACAAGCCAAATCAAGCTCTTAACAACATTGTCAAGCACTCTGTATGCAGATAAATTGTTACCAATACACACAGAGCATATGAAATTTATTGTCAACCCGAGAAAGTCTTTTTATTTCAAAGGATAAGTGCACAATACATGTTTAAACACCAAACCATTAGAAGTGAATACTTTTATCTTCTATCATCCATGTTCATCCCAAGAATCTATGCAATCCCAATTTCCTTCTAACTGCTACACTTCAATCCCTCTCTATCATGCATCAATAAGAAATGGTATCAGATATAATCAATCATTGCAGGAAATAAATCTCATTCGTCTTCTAGAACAATCACTTGTCTGATCTAATCACTTCTGGAAATCATAAAGCATAAACTGAACATTAATCTAGGAATCCAATTGCAAAAGATTGAGTTAACTGTTCTAAGAAATTGAATTGCAGAATGGAAATAAACGATCATAAGAGAAAAGATAAATTGCCAGGACTCATGGGATCACAACCTGTAAGATGAACACAACTGTGTATAACTGCAAATGAAACACATAAAGCAACTCTTACTCAGTCGACTGCTGTTCTATACCATTCACCAATCTCACAGAAATATAATCTTTAACTATAGTGAAAATCCACACAATAAATATTGCTGTTGCGTACAAAAGGAAAGAACAAAGCATCACACAACAATGAATTCAGAATCCTATTTTAACTCAGCAATCTCTGTGGAAGACGGGCCCAGCCTTCACACAGAGACGCTGGCTGAACAACACAACTCTTTAGCTCAGAAGTAACCCCTTATATTAACAGAAGAATGAGTACACAGTTTTGCTCAGCTGCTAATACAATAAATTAATTGTCTGTTGTTCAACCCCTGGGTCGAGGCAACTCCCCATATTTATACATACAAATCGTAACATCTAATCCTATAATCGGGTAGCCATGAAGATCTCTGATCTTCAGGCGCCCTAAATAACTAGCTGTTACAATGCGTGGCAGAATAGAAACATCCAAATATGAGAAAGTTATTAATTGACCCAAGAGTGGCGGTTCTTCCAGCTCACAGCTAGACTCGAGCAGCAACATACTTAAGATAGCGAATTCTGTTACAGCTGCCCTGTCATAGCTGTGCCTTGATTGATGATTCGAGCCCCAAGGATCCCTCTACAAGCAACGAACATCCCTTCCTTCATGACTTGTTCAGCCCCGATCTTCCTGCAGTCCATTTATCTCAACTACCTTCATAAATCGTAACATGTTAGCACAATTGAGAGATGCACAGCTTTAATTATCACAATCATAAGCATTAATAAGATAAAACAATAATTAATCATACCTTGGTATTTTGGGAAATAAAGTGAGGACAACAGGTCTAATTGGCATGATAAATGGTGTAAGACAGGGGCAGGAAAGTTGGTTGAAGATGATTAAAAAGGGCCAATTCTGGGTTCAACATCTCCCCCCAACTACCCTGTTGCATGTCCTCATGCAACAACCTGCATTATTTACAATCTGAATCCTGTATTGAGCTCTATCCATGGAGAGAGAAAGAATTGTAGGAAACCCAGGTACCTTATCTGTCTTTTGAACAGCCTCTGTGAGTAACCCAACATCTTCCTTCATCACTGTTCCCCTTCCACTGCTAATTGCTGGTATCTGGAAATGCAGCTAATGTAGTGGGAATCTTCCTGCAGTCTCATTATGCTGTGCCTGAGAGTTTAGAGGGCCATCCTTAATCTGAATCTACATCAATAACATTCCTAAGAAGGAGAAGCACTGGTTCTTGTGGGGCAGTGTCTTCTAGCACATCTAAATTTAATAAAAGAGTTGTTGGTTCTTGTGTAACAACAACATCCTTTAGGATTTCTTCAGCAGCTACCATCATTGCTTTTAGAGACACTGGTTCTTGTGTAACAATGTCTTCCTTGTCTCTCTGCTGCTGATATTGGATCTCCTTTTCATTGTGCAGCTCATCCTCCAAAATTTCGGTGTCACCTGAGCATGGTGTCTGTACCTGTTCATCTTCTCCCAACTGTGTATCGGGAATGAAATCCACTCCAGGTTTATCTTTTAAATGAAATTCAGGAGCTCCTGTTGCAGCTTCCAAGGATGTTGGTTCTTGTGTAGCAACATCCTGGCTTGCCTCTTCATCCTCCTGTTGTTGCAATTCTTCTCCTAGGAGCTCTGTGTCATGGGAGTCCTCTGGGGTTACAACCCAGAGTTCATCATTGAATTCCAGAGTGTCCTCTGTTCCGGGTTCTTCTCCCACCTGTTTGGCTGATTGGACAAGTAAATTTAGGGTTGCTGGTTCTTGTGTTACAGCATCCTGTTCCAGTTTATCACTGTCCTGCCTTTGAGCCTCTTCTTCCAAAATTTCTGTGTCCTGGGAGCATTCTGGGGTCACAGTATGGAATTCTTCATTAGCCTCCAGAGTGACCTCCATTCCAAGTTCTTCTCCCATCTGATCTATGATCTCTGTATCGTGGGAACACTCTGGGGTTTCACTATATTCCTTTATAAGCTCCAGAGCGTCCCTCGTCCCATGTTCTTCTCCTACCTGTTCCATAATTTCTGCATCGTGGGAAGTGACAACTTCAGCAAGGATGTTTAAAAGTGCTAGTTCTTGTGTGGCAGCACCTTCTTTTTCCACTGCTTCCCCCACTGTGGCCACAGGTTGTTGTGCTGAATAAGTGTTAAGTAGAATTTTATGGCTTGCTTCCTTAAAGATTTCTCCACAGGTGGGGCAGAGTATTCGTTCATCCTCCTCCCTAGCTCCAACAGAATCTGATTCCTCCACTTGGTCTGCAGCCTCTATCAGTGTGTACATTTTTCTTTCACCCTGCTTTCTGTAGGTTTCCTTCCAAGTTTCCAACTCCCTTCTAAGTACTTGGAGGTCCTCTTTCAGCATTGCGTTCTCATACAGAAGTCCTTCAATTCTAGGTTCTTCCTCCACTGGCCTTTGTGGAGCATCCATCGGTCTTAGTGCAAGGATTGGGGGCTCAACCTGTGTCTCTAAGGTTGCCCATATTTTCCTAGCTGCCTTTGCTGCTGTGGCAGATTGAGTTCGTTTCTTTCTGATTGGTGCTATTAGGTCAAATTCATTGGTGGCTCTCTTTCTCTTCTTCTGTGGCGTTTTCTTTTGTGGTTTTTCCTTTTGTGGTGTTTCCTTCTGTGGAGCTGGGACATAGGGAACCAAAGCTGAGGTCGAAGGAATATTTCTTTGCCCCTCATGCTGTTCTTCTTCAATCACAGCTCCTCCTCCTACCCACTCAGGTGAAGACTCAATTGTTACCAACTCAATGTCTTCTTCCATTTCCCTGGCTCCGTCATCTTCAGGTTCCATTGTCGCAACATTTGATGCTGCTCCAATTTCACCTTCTGCTATCGGAGCTATCCTGTTATCTAGGTTTTCCACAAAGGTTTCATCTACCCTATCACCTAATGGATCTGTTTGTGCCTCCCCTTGCTCTCCTTCAAATGCAGTGTCATCCCCCACTGGTTCTGCTTGTGCCGGAGATTCATCTCCCCCGCATGGTTCTGATTGTGCCCCTGGTTGTTCTTCTACTGTGGTTTCACCCACCCCAGATGGTCCTGCCTGTGCCCCCGATTGCTGTTCTTTTCCCATTTCATCCCTCCCCCCAACTTCACTGGAGGAACTCCAGTCCTCCTGTTGTGGTGGAACCTGTAATTGCTGTAATGGGACTACCCTCAAGGGAACAGGTTGCTGTGGTCGGGTTATAAATTGTTCCCAAGTTATATTATGTTGGGAAAGGGTTCTTACAATAATTAATTTGATAAGGCCATGGTGGGTGAGAGAGGAAAGTGGGTGCTTAGCAGACTGAACAAATGTTGCCATATGACGCAAGTCATGCAATAAATAAAATGGAATGTTAAATAAAATGCCATGGCGGAGATGAGAAAGCAAAGGAAGTTCAGAGTTATACACAGTTTGATATCTACCTTCACAAGTAATGTATTTCTTGAGGAAGACAGCAACCTGGTCCCATGGCCGCGACAGTGAGTTCAGTGCAATCCCTCTCCTGGATGCTTCAACTTGCTCCCCTGGAAGTAAAAATTCTTCTCGTGCAACAGTTGCAGGGACTCGTCGGTTAAACCATGGTTTTCCCACCATCGGGATGGCTGTAACCTCGGATATAATGATCTCGGAGACGTCTATACACAGCCCCCACACCGTGGAGTGAGTTTTGGTAAGATTCAAGGCAAATTGCAGGGCTGCGTCCCGATTGAATCCGTCCAATCGCTCAAAGAATTCGAGCCAGCCGGCAGCTTGAAAAATGGCAAGAACTTGAAGGTTTCGCCTAAGTTCCTGGGTATTGAAAGGTTCATGGAGAACTGGAATCCCCATGGTCCTAGCTGCAAGCTGAAGTTGCTATTCCACAGAGTACAGGATCTCAGAATGGAGGTTGCAGCACAGAGGATGCACGAATCGTTGAGCGGAGACGTTGAGAGAATGAGCAAATTTGGAAAGTTGAGCACAGAAAAGCGTTTGAAATTTCCATGCCGAATTGGGGAAGGTGGTAGTTATTAGTGTTTACGTCGTACAAGGGAAAGGTTTAATCAGGTATAATAGTGGTACGAGTGAAGGTACGACTAATATCGTTTAAATGATATCAATGCTTAATCATGTGATAAATGAAAGCCATACCTCATAAAACTGTGCGTCGGAATGCTGTGGAAAATGGTGGAGCATGCAGTTGGTGACGTCACGGAGCTGAACTCGTGCACTGTCAGACGTGTGATCATGATGACTCGGATAAGGCAATAATTTCTTCCACCGGTGAAACACAAACCATCGCGTCCTCAGGGTCGGAATGATGAGTTCGCCGGCACGATTGAGGTGAATCAGCACCATGATTAGCAAGTTTGGAACAACTCTTCTGTTAACACTGGAGTTACCACTGCAAGTTGCCAAAAAAATGATAGCACAGCCGACGAAAAAGATGTTGCAATCGCCAAAAAAAATATGTTGCAGCCGCCAGGAAAGAAGTTGCAGCCACCGGAAAAGATTTCACGGCAGCCGGAAAAAGAATTTACGGTATCGGGGAAAATTACGGCTGTCACGGCAAAGTTTTACGGTGGCGGCAAAAATTACAGTTGGCGGGAAAAGTTTTAGGACTGTGGGAAATATGTTGCAGCCTAGCGGGAAAGTTGTTGCAGCTACGGGAAAATGGTTGCGGCTGCCGGAAAATAGTTCACGTTTGTCGGAAAAAGTTTACGGCTGCCGGGTAAAAGATTTTACCAGTAGACGGAAACTGATAATGCAACTGCTAGGAAATTATGTTGCAGCGTTGTGACATGATGTTGCAGCCACTGGATTGAAGTCGCAGCTGCCGGGGATGATTCACAGCTGCCGGGAAAAAGGATTAATGGCTGCCGAAAAAAATGATTTTACGGTAGACGAAAAACAATAACGCAGATGCTGGGAAATGAGGTGGCAGCTGCGGAAAAAGATGTTGCAGCTGCCGATGTTGCAACGGCGCCAAAATGTCAAGCACTCTGTATGCAGATAAATTGTTACCAATACACACAGAGCATATGAAATTTATTGTCAACCCGAGAAAGTCTTTTTATTTCAAAGGATAAGTGCACAATATATGCTTAAACACCAAACCATTAGAAGTGAATACTTTTATCTTCTATCATCCATGTTCATCCCAGGAATCTATGCAATCCCAATTGCCTTCTAACTGCTACACTTCAATCCCTCTCTATCATGCATCAATAAGAAATGGTATCAGATCTAATCAATCATTGCAGGAAAGAAATCTCATTCGTCTTCTAGAACAATCACTTGTCTGATCTAATCACTTCTGGAAATCATAAAGCATAAACTGAACATTAATCTAGGAATCCAATTGCAAAAGATTGAGTTAACTGTTCTAGGAAATTGAATTGCAGAATGGAAATAAACGATCATAAGAGAAAAGATAAATTGCCAGGACTCATGGGATCACAACCTGTAAGATGAACACAGCTGTGTATAACTGCAAATGAAACACATAAAGCAACTCTTACTCAGTCGACTGTTGTTCTATACCATTCACCAATCTCACAGAAATATAATCTTTAACTATAGTGAAAATCCACACAATAAATATTGCTGCTGCGTACAAAAGGAAAGAACAAAGCATCACACAACAATGAATTCAGAATCCTATTTTAACTCAGCAATCTCTGTGGAAGACGGGCCCAGCCTTCACACAGAGATGCTGGCTGAACAACACAACTCTTTAGCTCAGAAGTAACCCCTTATATTAACAGAAGAATGAGTACACAGTTTTGCTCAGCTGCTAATACAATAAATTAATTGTCTGCTGTTCAACCCCTGGGTCGAGGCAACTCCCCATATTTATACATACAAATCGTAACATCTAATCCTATAATCGGGCAGCCATGAAGATCTCTGATCTTCAGGCGCCCTAAATAACTAGCTGTTACAATGCGTGGCAGAACATAAACATCCAAATATGAGAAAGTTATTAATTGACCCAAGAGTGGCGGTCCTTCCAGCTCACAGCTACACTCGAGCAGCAACATACTTAAGATAGCGAATTCTGTTACAGCTGCCCTGTCACAGCTGTGCCTTGATTGATGATTCAAGCCCCAAGGATCCCTCTACAAGCAACGAACATCCATTCCTTCATGACTTGTTCAGCCCCGATCTTCCTGCAGTCCATTTATCTCAACTACCTTCATAAATCGTAACATGTTAGCACAATTGAGAGATGCACAGCTTTAATTATCACAATCATAAGCATTAATAAGATAAAACAATAATTAATCATACCTTGGTATTTTGGGAAATAAAGTGAGGACAGCAGGTCTAATTGGCATGATAAATGGTGTAAGACAGGGGCAGGAAAATTGGTTGAAGATGATTAAAAAGGGCCAATTCTGGGCTCAACAAACATTGGGTTGCTACCTCTTCCATCATATTCCTTTTCGGCTGCACCAGTACATGAGATCCAACTGCGGTATGGAAGAGTTTTGCAAGATCAACACAAGTCATCAGTTGTTATCCGCGAAGAGAATGAAAAAGAAGATGCACCTAGTGAAGTTTTGAATGATGCCATTCTTGAAGATGTGGTTTTTCCTAAATCTTCAACACACAACCATCCTCATAAAGAACTAATTATAGAAGAAAGATCACCCCCATATTCGGAGTGTCTAGTAATAGAAAAACCTGTAACTTATCCAGAGTATGATATCATTAACGAATTGAAAAATATTTGTATTAAGATCCATTTGTTGCAAGCCATTAAAGATATCCCAATCTATAGTAAAGTGATCAAGGAACTCTGTATCAAAAGATCAGGTAAAAAGAAAAAAGACCCTTTGATGAGCCGTGTCATAGGAGAAATTCCAAACTACATAGAAAACCAACCTAGAATTCCAAAGTATACAAATCCAGGAAATCTTGTGGTGACTGTTATCATCAATAACACTGCCATAAGAAATAAACTTATTGATCTAGGAGCTGCTATTAACCTGATTACTACCACCGTTTTAGAAACTCTCCATTTAGGACAGTTCCTCTGCCCTACCCCAACGATGCTAGAATTAGAAGATCGCACTATTGTGCAGCCTACTGGGATCTTAGATGACATCATTGTATCAGTGGCTTCATGGGAATATCCCGTGGACTTTATGGTCATACAATCAAAGGACCCTTCCAAAGGACACCCCATTATTCTGGGAAGACCTTGGTTTGCTACTGCCAATGCATTCATAGGATGTACAGATGGAGAGATGATTATTTCAGATGGATTATCTACAAGAAAACCAGCATTATACCCACCAGCACAGGCAGTAACTGAAAACTTGTTTTAGTTAGATTGTCCTTTTGGGGATGAGAACTTAGAAGAACTTTCCCTTGTTAGTGATTTCTCCTGGGCACTTCAAGAACATAATACCGAGAATTTATTGAACCATATTATCTCTTCCACAACATGTATAGAATTTCCTCAATCTTTTTCCCAACTTGACCAAATCTTTGGAGATGAATTCCAAGAAAACATGAGCCTCTCAACATTTACAAGTGCACCCTCTGTCTTCGCAATTGAAGAACATCTAGGATCCTATACCATACCTTGTGAGGTTAGTTCCAAAAAATTTCTACATATAAATGCAGGTTCAGATGAGAGTCCGCAAAAAAATTATTAAAAGTTCTCAAGAGTCAAACTAGAGCATTTGCATGGGAATACAACGATATGAAGGGTATACACCCAGATACCTGTATTCACCACATTTAAACAGATCAAAACATACCTCTTGTCAGGAAGCCTCAAAGAAGAATGAATCTAGCCCTAAAGGATATAGTAAAAGATTAATTACAAAAGCTCCTTAATGATGGTTTTATCTACCCAATTTCCAACAGTAAATGGGTGTCTCCTCTGGTATTAGTCCCAAAGAAGGTTACAGGGAAATGGTGTATCTATGTTGACTTTCAAGAATTAAACAAGGCCACTCTTAAGGACTACTTCCCTTTACTTTTCATTGATCAGGTGTTAGATACCTTGTCAGGGAAACTGTAATATCCTTGGAAATATTTAACAAAGTAATTAACTCAACTTTAGAAATTTTAATAAAATTCACTGGTTAAATTTCTTAATAATTCTTTTAAACCAAGCACGAGGTCAGTGATGGGGATGGAGACTGAATCTGAGTATGGTGGGATGAAATTTCAGTTCTGGAATTTGTATGGGGAAATGTGCAGCAGAAAATAATAACATCAGAGGGAGATTCCTAAGCACAAAGCACTGGGGCCATTTATGTTTCGGACATCAGCTACCGCTGAAGCCTACCACAAAGCTTCCTGGGCGCACCAGCATATGCTTACTAGAATGGGTGGGTACAAAACTGATTTATGATAGTAAAATAGGTTCAATGGACACAATGAGCAGCATTCAAAAGGATTTGGGGAGAGTAGGAGTGGTTTGGAAGTTTTAGGCCTTGTCAGGATGATAGAACTAGTCAAATTGCAATATTTACAAACAGGGGTTTAATCCTCCCAAATTCATGAAGTAGGGACTTATATAGCTAAGATGATGTGTTATTGACCTCCTACAACTTACATAAAGTAAATCTGACATTTAGAACAAATTTGGTAGTCATTCTTACAAAACTAGTCAATAAAAAATGCTCAATGAGCTAGTCTTCCAATCTGAGTTAATAAATGACTTAATTTAATTAAATGCTCTGTTCTGCAATATTAATATGATATGATATGATGTAATTAACAGCAGAAAGTCAAATTATTACTCACTGAACCAATTTTGTACTCTTTAACTAGCTCCTCATCAGTACAATGTCTTGTAGACTAGAAAATCCCCTCATAGGGCCATAGAATAACTGAAAGAAGAGATGTATTGACCAAATATCTATTCTGAAAGTGTGCTATGATCTTCTACAGGTCTGAAACAGAGTATGGGTTTCACATTGAGATTCTGAGAAAGTATGGGGTGCTATCCACAGCTCTTCTCTTCCTTGTAGGGAAAACACCTCCAAATCTAGCTGTGGTTGTGAGAAAGAGTAAGAAGAAGAAGATGGATCAGTTATGAGGCTGCTTTCTGAGATTGGAAATTTATATTGACTAAACATATGTTTGTACAAACCCTCCATCAATCCTTGGGTGCGTTCACTAGAGCATTCATCTTCAATGGGAGAAACTTCACCAAAACTAGCTAGAATTTCACTGTATGAAAGATCTTCTCTTCCAATAGACTGGAGAACTTCAATGAGAGATGGTAGTGACCGATAATGGCTGTATAAGACTACTATTGACCTGCATAACACTCACTAAATATTATAGGACCTTGGGGCACATCACCCAAGAGAAACAGTTGAGGCACAACACTCAACTAGAGAGGCTCAGAGCTCTCAAACAAAAATTACAAATGATCAAAAGTTCTTGAATGAAGTTGGAAACCTTCTTAAATAGAATTCTTGTTGACCTATTGAGCAAGTTACTTAGCTTGGTGACCTGTGAGAATAGGTCACCCATGAGTGGGCATACTTTCCTTGCTTTGCTTGCTTGCTTTGCTTTGGCTTTCCTTCTTTTTTCCTCTTTTTTTGACTTTCCTTCTTTTCTGAACTTTCCTGCTTTTCATACTTTCCTGCTTCTGAATTTATGCTGCTTTTCCTGAAATATTCCTCTTTTCTCATTTTTGGAAACATTTTTGGAGTCTAGTTCTTACTTGACTTCTAATCCAAGTAATTCCTTGATTTTCTGAGTTTCATCACTTAGGCAAGTTTGGCTCACTTACCAATTCGAATTTCCTGGCCAAGTGATCAACCACTTGGCACATTTATTAGCAATAATTATTTATATTAAAATAATACCACTCAGAAATAATTAAACTTAGCAATTAATTAATTATCCAGTAATTAATTAATTAATAAGGTGTAATGCCTCAAAATTTTCCCAATTAATTAATTTCTCAATTAATTAATAAATCACCTTAGCACTTGAATTGGGGGTTAATAACTTCATGGGGGGCCCTCCTTATCCATTTAATTCCTCAAATTCACCCTTAGGGATCTTACTTCATCCATCCATTAATTATTTAATTAATGCCTATGTGACTTAGGCTAAAATCATCCCCATGGACCATAGGAAAATTTGGGAACATGACAATCCTCCCTTCCCAACATTGTTTGTCCTCAAGCAATGTCAAGATTCCACCAAGCTTCTGCTGCACCAACTCTGATTATCATTGTCCCCCATCCATTGAACAATCTGTAAATTACTTGGGCCTTCAGGAAAAATGTCTATGTAAAACAAACTATCATGTAATTTATATTTTCCATTAGCCAACAGATGAACAGAATTTTAACCCCATTAGGATAACTGAGTAGAATTCCTGGGTCCCATTGTTTCTCCTGCAAGGAGCAGAATTCTCCTTTTATCTTTGTCAATCTATCAGTCAAGTGTATGCCAGGATCCCAAAGTATCAACTCCTTTTCCCCCATCATTAGATTAATTTTAAAGAATCTGTCATCAAACATGTGCCTTTTCATCCGGGGAATAATTGCTAGGGCATTGCTTCCAACCAAACCAAGTGGGGAGCAAAATGTCTCTTCCAGTGAAAACATCCAATGGCTCAACTCGATGCCATTGGAGAAAAATTTCAAGCATCCCTCCCAGCATGTGGATTCCCTCCACATAGGCCAACTTCTGCAAGTAATCATTAATTTATCTTGGAAACTTTCCTGCTTAGCCGCCTTCCCTTGACCATAAGCATAAACGTTTTTGCAAAAAGACTTCATGCTTGTTAGGTAATCTTTCACCCAACCCATATGTGGATTGGTGACATCAAATGGATGCAAAATACATCTTTGTTGCTGCTCACATTTCAAGACAATGTCAGTTATAAAAGAATTACTGCAGAAACAAGTGAACTTTTTACCTTCCAAGGTCTTCACTACATGGTTTCCCCTACCCATCCAACCAATGGATGGACAAGCACTTTGATTTGCTGAATCATATGGAATGTGATCAGACAATATATGTCCTCCTCACATAAATAGAATTCATGATATCTATGGAACTCCATAGGTGTTCCCCTCTTCATCCAATGGCTCAACTCGCTGCCATTGATCCAAGGGTGAAAAACTCCATCAAATGACCCACACATTGAAAGTAAGTGTGGATCTGATACCTCCTTGTCAAAAGTGGTTGCACACTCATGCATGGGATGATTCCACTGCTGCGGGTTAAGGAACATGTCACGAGTCTCCATCTTAGGATCCTCGTTCTGATCATGTGACACCAAGAGGAAGAATCCTTTTACCCAATTTTCATTCCCACAATTTGTGGTTGAATGTGAAGTGAGGAATGAAGGGTGGTGAGCCATGCTTCTAAACCTTTCATCCACCTTTTCTGCACTTTCTTCCAGCACATACTAAACATACTGCTCCTCATGGTCCACCCACTCATGAGGTTCCTCCATAGAAATTTTTATGTCATTTACCTAAAAGGGATGACTCTTAGGAAAAATTGTGGATTCGGTCAATTCTTGCCACTCTTGTTGGAATTGTTCTATCTTCATTTGTGATTCTAAGAGGGCACTTTGAGTGTGTCTCAAAGATTATCGAGTGGCCAATAACTCACCTTTGAACTTGTAGTTCTCTTTTTCATATATGCTAATACTCTCTTCATCATGCAGTGTTGCTTCTCGCAATAACTCAACAAGCTCAAACATGTAATTTTTATCAGAAAGCAACTATGAAAAATTACCTTTGATTGTGGACATTACTTTCTGGATATTCTCCATGGCTTCAAAGGAAGATTGGTCTTCCATTAAAGCAGCTTCCCAACACAACTTTGACACTAAAGCATGATTTTCATGGAGAATTTTCCGGGCCTCTTGGATCTTCTGTTCATCCATCTTTAAAGATCTTGCAAGAAGATGAGGTTCTTGCAGATGTTCCTCCTCTTCATTTTCCATCGTCGGATCAATTTCATGCAGTGCACTTGAGGTTTTGAAATCTGATCCATATATTGATGTTGCAATATATTCATCTCTTCGGTCCTCAACAACATTTTTTGGGCTGCAAATTAATTTCTCATTCCACCTGGGTATACCAGAGAGATCTTCTCTCAAAGTTCCAGCCTTCTCATTGCATTTCTTTTTGACATTAGAATTTCGAACCTCATCACTAGGGAGCTCAACCACTCTGAAATTTTTACTAGAAGTGGCTTCCATATCAGATTGAAATAATGACACATAAAAATCAGAATTTAACAACTCACCAGGTGTTATGTTATCCTCCTTATGAGGTGGAGTGTTGGTGGTTTGGCCTTCCATCAGTTTCTCATTTTCGGTTTATGTTGTTGCCAGAACTTTTTATTTCCCCATGAATATTGCACCCACAACACCTTCATCAATGGGAATCTCCATGTCCCCCACATATATGTTAGAGTACACATCTTTAGATGCTTCCTCACACTTAAAAAGTTCCTTAGTGGATTCTCTTTCGTTCATGTAGGCATCTTGCAAACACCCTTCTAGTGATTCAGCTGGGTCACTACATTCACCCTTATCACCAAGGATATGAAACTCAACATCCAGGGAATCCCTTATGCAGTAATTGTCTTCTAATGTGGCTGCAACATCATCATGACACAATTTAGTACAAAAATTTGAAAGTGGTCAATTTCTTTGCGTCATGATTATCTCTTCAATGGGTGGGGTTATGGTACCTTGCTCTACCACTGATTCTACTAGTTCACATCTAACTGATGTGTGGTCAATTTCTACTACCTTGTGAATCTCATGTGGTGTCTTTGGATCTGATTCATGTTCTACTTTTAGATCTGATCTGAAATATGGTTCAACACCCCTAACAGTACCAATCTCATCCGAGATGATCTTGAGATCCTCATCATAGAATGTTGCAGTAGATTCTTCTTCTATTTTTTCAACAATCTCATGATTGGGTTTTGGGTCCTGTTTCTCCTTGGTTGTCTTAGGATGAAGATTCTTGGAGGATCTTCTTGAATAGGATCCAAAAATTCTTTTGAAGTCACATGCATCCAATGCAACTTTGATATCTTTTATTATATCTTCCATAGAAGGCTGACCTTTGACTGTAGAACATGCAACTTTTTCCTGAATATGGCTATCAGAATAACGATAGTCTGTTCTGTCAATCATGATCTCATGGGAGATGCTTATGGAAGGTACTTCTTGGGAATTATCTTCCTCATACTGTCTACAATATTCTTGATACTGCTCATCATAATCTTCATCATATTCATCATAAGAATAATCTTCTTCCTCATACAACTCAAAGTCTAAATCTTCCATAACTAGAACTAATTCCACATCTGCAATCTTGAATATAGTGCTGAGATACTTTTCCAATGAGAATTACTTTCCACAGGATGATCCAAGGAAAGTGCTATGATACCACTGTAATATCCTTGGAAATATTTAACCAAGTAATTAACTCAACTTTAGAAATTTTAATAAAATTCACTGGTTAAATTTCTTAATAATTCTTTTAAACCAAGCAGGAGGTCAGTGATGGGGATGGAGACTGGATCTGAGTATGGTGGAATGAAATTTCAATTCTGGAATTTGTATGGGGAAATATGCATCAGAAAATAATAACATCAGAGGGAGAGTCCTAAACACAAAGCACTGGGGCCATTTATGTTTCGGACATCAGCTACTGCTGAAGCCTACTACAAAGCTTCCTGGGCGCACCAGCATATGCTTACTAGACTGGGTGGGTACAAAACTGAGTTATGATAGTAAAATAGGTTCAATGGACACAATGAGCAGCATTCAAAAGGCTTTGGGGAGAGTAGGAGTGGTTTGGAAGTTTTAGGCCCTGTCGGGATGATAGAACTAGTCAAATTGAAATCTTTACAAACAGGGGTTTAATCCTCCCAAATTCTTAAAGTAGGGATTTTTATAGATAATATGATGTGTTATTGACCTCCTACAACTTACAGAAAGTAAATCTGACATTTAGAACAAATTTGGTAGTCATTCTTGCAAAACTAGTTAATAAACAATGCTCAATGAGCTAGTCTTCCAATCTGAGTTAATAAATGACTTAATTTAATTAAATTCTCTATTCTGAAATATTAATATGCTCTTATATGATGTAATTAATAGCATAAAGTCGAATTATTACTCACTGAACCAATTTTTTACTCTTTAATTAGCTCCTCATCAGTACAATGTCTTGTAGACTAGAAAATCCCCTCATAGGGCCATAGAATAACTGAAAGAAGAGATGTATTGACCAAATATATGTTCTGAAAGTGTGATATGATCTTATAAAGGTCTGAAACAAAGTATGGTTTGCACACTGAGATTCTGTGAAAGTATGGGGCACTATCCACAGCTCTTCTCTTCATTGTAGGTAAAACACCTCCAAATCTAGCTGTGGTTGTTAGAAAGAGTAAGAAGAAGAAGATGGATCAGTTATGAGGCTGCTTTATGATATTGGACATTTATATTTATTGAAAATATGGCTGTACAAACCCTCCATCAATCCTTGGGTGCATTCACTAGAGCATTCATCTTTAATGGGAGAAGCTTCACCAAAACTAGCTAGAATTTCACTGTATGAAAGATCTTCTCTTCCAATAGACTGGAGAACTTCAATGAGAGATGGTAGTGACTGATAATGGATGTAGAATCCTGCTATTTACCTGCATAACACTCACTAAATATTATAGGACCTTGGGGCACATCACCCAAGAGAAACAATTGAGGCACAACACTCAACTAGAGAGGCTCATAGCTCTCAAACCAAAATTACAAATGATCAAAAGTTCTTGAATGAAGTTGGAAACCTTCTTAAATAGAATTCTTGTTGACCTATTGAACAAGTTACTTAGCTTGGTGACCTGTTAGAATAGGTCACCCATGAGTGGACATACTTTCCTTGCTTTGCTTGCTTGCTTTGCTTTGGCTTTCCTTCTTTTTTCCTCTTTTTCTGACTTTCCTTCTTTTCTGAACTTTCCTGCTTTTCATACTTTCCTGCTTTCTGAATTTATGCTGCTTTTCCTGAAATATTCCTCTTTTCTCATTTTTGGACTCTAGTTCTTACTTGACTTCTACTCCAAGTAATTCCTTGATTTTCTGAGTTTCATCACTTAGGCAAGTTTGGCTCACTTACCAATTCGAATTTCCTAGCCAAGTCATCAACCACTTGGCACATTTATTAGCAATAATTATTTAAATTAAAATAATACCACTCAGAAATAATTTAACTTAGAAATTAATTAATTATCCAGTAATTAATTAATTAATAAGGTGTAATGCCTCAAAATTTCCCCAATTAATTAATTTCTCAATTAATTAATAAATCACCTTAGCACTTGAATTGGGGGTTAATAACTTCATGGGGGCCCCAACTTATCCATTTAATTCCTCAAATTCACCCTTAGGGATCTTACTTCATCCATCCATTAATTATTTAATTAATGCCTATGTGACTTAGGCTAAAATCATCCCCATGGACCATAGGAAAATTTGGGAAAATGACAGAAACAATATTTTTCTTTCCTTGATGGGTATAGTGGATACAACCAAATATTAATAGCACCTGAGGATTAGGACAAGAAAAACTTTACTTGTTCTTGGGGGACATATTCCTATTGAGTGTTGCCATTTGTCCTATGTAATGCACCTGCCACTTTCCAGCGTTCAGTTCTAGGAATCTTTGTTGACTTATACACGATTAAGTAGAAGTTTATATGGATGATTTTACAGCTGATGGTAATACCTTCCAAGAATCCCTTGACAACCTTGAAACAATTCTTATTCGGTGCCAAGAAATGAACTTAGCTCTTAGTCATGAAAAATGTAAGATGCTACTAACCGAGGGCATAGTTCTGGGACATCATGTCTCTCTTCAGGGTATCAAGGTGGATCCTGCCAAGATAGAAATAATTGTTAATCTTCCTCCTCCGAATACTCTGAAGGAAGTAAGAAGCTTTATTAGCCATATAGGCTATTATATACGTTTTATTGAAAACTTCACTAAGATAACCGCACCTATGTTCAAGTTACTCATGAAAGATACAAAATTCCAATGGATTGAACCTTGTCAACATGCCTTCGAAACTTTGAAGGAAAAGCTATCAGTGGCACCAATACTTAGGGGCCCCAATTGGTCCCTTCCCTTCCATATATCCACTGATGCTTTTGACATAGATATAGGGGCAGTCTTAGGTCAAAAAGAGGGACAAACATCACATGCCATCTACTTTGCTGGTAAAAATTTGACTCCTGTAGAATCAAAATACACTGTTACTAAAAAAGAGTTTCTAGCAGTAGTCTATGCCCTCAACAAGTTTTGTCATTATATCACAGGATATGAAATTTTTATACACACTGACCACTTTGCCATTAGATTTTTGATGAATAAACCAATCACCAATGGCAGGGTGACTCGGTGGCTTCTTTTGTTACAAGAATTTGACATCACCATTGTTGATCGTCCTGGTCGAGAGAATGTGGTAGCATATTTTTTCTCTAGAATTCAAATTGACGATAATGCCAGTCCTGTCGACGATAGCTTCCGAGATGAACATTTGTTCGCCGTGTCTGTTCGAACCCCTTGATTTGCATACATAGCCAATTATTTAGCAACTAGAAAGCTTCCAAACCATCTCTCCCCACCTGAGAAACGCAAGATCATAGTTCAAAGTTCTAATTATTCTTGGGTGGACAATGATCTTTTCTGTGCCAGTCCTAATCTTATCATTAGATGATGTGTACAAGAGGATGAGATGGGAGAAATCATCCATGCATGTCATGGTGGACCTTGTGGTGTGCACTTTTCTGATAAGAGAACAACATACAAAGTGTTGCACTCTGGATATTATTGGCCAAGCAGTTTTAAAGATGCTGCTAAGTATGTCAAGGGGTGTGACAGTTTCCAAAGAATGGGTAGACCTACACCATCTGTTGAGATTCCCTTACAACCCCAAGTTATGATTGATTCTTTTGAAAAATGGGCTCTTGATTTCGTTGGGCTAATTTCCCCTATGTCCCGCAAGAAGAAGTACATTCTGGTCTGCACAGATTATGTCACCAAGTGGGTAGAAGCTAAATCCTTATTCCGAGCCACAAAGAAATCTGTGGTAGAGTTTATATATGAAGAAATATTTACCCGATTCAGTGTACGTAGGGAAATTGTAACCGATCAAGGATCTCAATTTACCTCCAAGTTGATGAAAGAGCTTACTGACAAATATGGTATTAGACATTATAAATATTCACCATATCACCCCCAAGCCAATGGTTAGGTAGAGTCCACCAACAAAGCATTGGAAGCCATCTTGACTAAGACTATCCAGTTACACCAGAAAGACTAGGCAGATAGGCTCCCAGAAGCGTTGTGGGCTTATAGAATAACTTGGAGGAACACCACTAGCCACACACATTATGAACTTGTTTACGGTTAAAAAGTTCTTCTACCCATTGAATTTCAAGCCAAAACCTTTCGTATGGATTCAGAATTAGGGATGAATCTAGAAGAATCACAAAGACAACGAATCTTGCAGATAAATGAATTAGACGAGATTAGGAAAGATGCTATTCAATGCACAATTTTAATGCAAAACCAACGCAAAAAGTGGCATGATAGATACATTAAACAAAAACAATTCAAAACTGGAGACTGGCTTTACAAAAACTTTAAAGGTAAATTAATTACTCGATAAATGGGTCCATATGAAATTGTTACATCTTTTGATAATGGATATGTTAAGATTAAGACAATTGATGATTCGCAAATTTCCTTTGTTGTAAATGGACATAGACTTAGACTTTATCATTAACCAATATCTAAACAAGATTTTGTGCAGAATGCCTAACAACAAGAGGAGATGGAGCTGGTAGAAGAGGAAGTCATTCCTCCTTCTCCTGGTTCTTGAATTATTTGGGTTATTTTCATTTGTATATATGTAAATATATTTTTGTTTTTCAATAATAAGAGTCATTTTTAACATTTGGTTGCATCTGTACAGGACATTCACTCTTATGATCAGCTTATGGAATTTTGTCAATTAAGTCAAGAAGACTCTTTTTCCCCTTCCCTAACTTCAATAAAATTTTATATGACTTTTTCTTTGTACATATGTTCCTGATTAGAATAAATTTGAATCATCTAACAAGTGGTTTTGCAGTTTTATTACAAGAACCTTATCTTTATAATCAGTTGTAATGTCCCCTCCCGTCGATCCGTTGCAAGGGAGGAAACATGACCAAACATACCGGACTTATTTGACAATATTAGCCCCATTCATTACTAAGAAATGCATGGATAAATAAAACTTGTGTATACATATTCATACTCAGCCAGCAGAACGGAATTAAACACTATATATGCACACAGTTTCATCATGCATTCAACATATAAACAACAATCATTAATTAAAACATTGCAGAGCACCGAATTGACATAACTCAAACCACAAAGAATCATTTTCTTGAAATGTAGTGCAGATTCACACTCAATATAAACGCAACGAAATAACTATAATAACACACACACATAAGAGTGTTGATGTATATGTAACTTCGGAATTTATTTCATCTATGTATTTCATATATATTTATTGTACCCTTATAAGAGATGTGTTATTCCTCTATAAGGAAGTGTCGTCATGTGGATTGACAAGTGTCACAAGTGTGTGTACTTGCCGATGGGTTATTAGACCACCATGTGTGGGGTCGGACCTAAAATATATATTATATTGTGGATGTATCTAGATAGACAAGTCAGCCCCATAACGTCACTGGGAAAACAGGTTAAGTATAAATAGAGATCGGTAGATTTCTATTTGGATCGTTCGGAAAGACACACTTCTCTCTCACTCAGAAAGTGGCGCACTAGTGAGGACGAGGATCATCTGATACTAGGAGACTATATCAGTGTTTTTTGGTTGTACTTTGGTTGAGCCATTGCTCTCTCTATCTCTGAGGAAGCTGTGGGGTTTTTCACCTTAGAGTTTTTCCCACAGAAACTCTGTGTCTCTTGTCTCTCATGCTTTTGATTCTTGTGATACTTGTCATGCTTATTGTGATTGTCATGCATTGATATACTGTATATGTTATTCTCTTAGTAAATATCCTAGAGTATTGTGAATTAATGCTCAAATTTTAACATGGTATCAGAGCTAACCTGAGAAGAAGACATTTTGTAGTGACGGAAACTTGAGTTTCTTGTTTATTGGGTTTCTCTCCATAGTTTTTGGAAAAGCAGTATAGTAGATTGACTCTACTCATCAAAGAGAATCTATCTGTCCAATCATAATTCAATTCTGAGCATTTTCAGATTTGGCCCTAAAAATTAGGGTTTCCGCAAAAATAGGAATTTCTGAAATCTGAAGCCATAGCTGGAAGCTCCTTGCAAAAATTGAAGCTTAGAGATTTGGCTCGAGATTTTTGGCTAGGTATATCTCCGGGAAACTCAAACCCTAGTTCAGGGCTCTCCCTAGTGAACCCGGGAGGACAAAAAGGCAAATATGAAGGGTAAAGCTTTGCTGATCTCAAATTCTGAATACACCAGGCTGATCAGCTCATCAAGGCGCATCTTTCTATCCTTTCAGAAAGTTGAAATTCACATTTTGAATTTTTAGGGTTTTTTCGACAAACCCTAATTCGGGACCAGATCTAGTTTTTAGAGTTTCAAGTGGTAAGACCTAAATCTTTTCTATTTCATTTGAAGTACTCTTTAAGATGTCTCACCACACCAAGCTTGAGGATAAGATTGAAGGGGCTGATAACTTCCGAGCTTGGAAGTATAGGATTGGGCTAATCCGGGAAGAGAATGAGTTGGACTCATATATAAAAGAAGACATCCCTATCCCAGAGGATGAAGAGGCTAAGGTATTGCATAAGAAGAACTTGGTCAAGGAAAAGAGAATCATTGCTGATTCTATCAAAGACCATCTCATACCCCATGTGTCTTCTATAAAGACACCCAATGCTATGTTTGACTCTTTGACCAAGCTATTTGAAGGAAAGAACATAAATCAGAAGATGACCCTGCGGAATCAATTGAAAGGGGTCAAGATGTTGAATGGAGAAACCATTCAATCCTATTTCTCCAAGGTCTCTCAGATTAAGTAACAACTTGAAGCTGTAGATGAAATGGTGGAGAATGTTGAAATTTTTATGACTACTTTGAATGGCCTACCTAGGTCATTGGACTCTTTTATCCAGGGGATTTGTGCCAGAAAGAAGTTAATCTCCTTCAACATATTATGGGAGGAATGTTCTCAAGAAGAAGCAAGGCTTGTGGCAAGAGAAGAGAAGATGGGAAATGAAGATCAAGCTCTCACAACTCACACTAAGAAGGGCAAGTTCAAGAGGGATCCATCCCATCACAAGAAGAAATCTTCTCATCATTTTCACAAAGACAAGAAAGATCTAAGGTGTTTCACTTGTAATGAGAAGGATCACTTTGCTTCAGAATGTCCCAAGAACAAAAGGGACAAACACAACAACAACAACTCCAACAAGAAGAAGAAGGATAACAAAACAAGGTACCATGCTCATGCTGCCGAAGATGATGAACCTCCAAAGAAGAAGGCTAAGGCAGAAAGTGATGATAGTAATGATGACTCATCAAGTGAAGAAGAGTATGTTCAAATCTCTGCTCTCACAGGTACTATCTCCCATGGTTGTAATGATTGGTTAATTGACAGTGGGGCTTCCAAACACATGACTGGGTTTAAAGAATCCATTGTAAATCTGTCTGAACATGAATCACCCCATAAAGTGAAACTTGGGGATGATTATCAATATCCCATCAAAAGAAGTGGTAAGCCTCCTACAACCTAGATTCTGGAAAATCTTTGAAGATGAAAGAAGTCCTTTATGTACCTGGGCTCAAGAAGAACTTACTTTCCATCTCTGCATTGGATACAAAAGGTATGAGGGTTGCATTTGTGGATGGCCAAGTCCTAATGTGGCCAAAGGGAAAGACCATAGATGATGCAGTTGTGATTGGAGAGCAACAAGGAGCTTTGTATAAATTAAAAGGACAACCTAAACATGCCATGGTGCATGAATCCATGGAGCCAAGTGAACTTTGGCATAGAATACTTGCTCATATGCACTATAGGGAACTTCCAATTGCAAGCAAGGATGTAGAGGGTCTTCCTAAAATCAAGACCAAACATGAAGGTGTTTGCAAATGATGTGCAAAAGGTAAGAATATTAAGAAGGATTTCCCAAGCAGTGAAAGCAAGGCAAAAGATATCCTGGAAATCATACACTCAGATGTATGTGGTCCTATGTCATCCAGTTCTCTAAGTGGGTATGTTTACTATGTCTCATTTATTGATGACTTCTCCATGAAGACTTGGGTATACTTCTTGAAAAACAAAGATGAGATGTTTGATAAGTTCAAGGAATTCAAAACCTTGATGGAGAATCAAACTAACAAAAAGATCAAAACATTCAGATCCGACAATGGTGGAGAATTCACCTCAGGTGACTTCAAGAAGCTTTGCAGTGATTCAGGGATTAAGAGGGAGTTGATTGCTCCTTATAATCCTCAACAGAATGGAGTTGCAGAAAGGAAGAACAGAACAATCATGGAAGCAGCAAGGGCAATGCTGCATGACTAGGATCTACCTATGCATCTATGGGCAGAAGCAACTAGAATAGTTGTATATGTGCATAACAGAACACCCCACAAGATATTGGACAACAAGACACCAAAAGATGTATTTTCTGGTAAGAAACCTGAAGTTAGCCATCTCAGAATATTTGGTTGTCCAGTATACACTCATGTCCCAAAGGAAAAGAGGACTAAACTAGATCCTTCAGGAAAGAAGGGTATCTTTGTGGGTTACAGTGAAATCTCGAAGGATTACAGAATATACTTTCCAGGGTTCAAGAAGATTGATGTCAGCAAGGATGAATATAAGTTCAAGGACAGGTAATCGAGGAAGCAAAGATCAAGAGGGAGCACACTCCAGTAGCTCTTGCAAGGATGCAGATTTTCAGAGGGATTTGACCATCTTCCTACATTCCACAACAGAAAGGTGTAGAAGAAGCTACTTCAGCAACTCCTGCCAGGAAGCAAAGACTCAGAGGGAGTCCACCCAACAAACAAACAAAGATAAGTATTTCAATTATCATTTCTTGCCTATTTTGTTTGTTTAAATAATATTATGCCTATGTTCCTAGACTTAGGAGATGTATTGTGCATATTAGAATGATTGCATTAATGAACAGTATACTACTAATATGCATGTGATGGGTAAGTGGCCTATGGCACTGTACAACATTCCAGTGCTACTTATATAGAATGAAACCTCTTTGTTGACATGTTGGGAGTAGTGCAAACTCTTAACAATGTTCTGGTAGAGACTGGAAGGCATCTAGAAAGTTGTGGAACATGGATAAATGTTGTATTGAAGCATTGGCTAAGATAACTGCATGACTGCATGACATATTTCTTTATGTGTAAAGAATTTGTTCTGAAAATTATGAGATGTTTCTAATCATGCAATTTAACTTCTTTTGTAGGAAAGACTGTATATCTTCACCTACAAAAGGACTACAACATTTGTTCCAGCAACAAAGATATCTATTGAAGATATTGAAGTTCCCAGGATCTGGGATGAAGAAATGGAATGCCATGATCTGTCGATTATGAAGAAGATGTTTGGGATGTAGTCCCAAGACCTGACAGGGAGTCACATGTGTACAGATTGAAGAAAGCCTTGTATGGCTTGAAGCAAGCTCCCAGAACTTGGTATGGTAGGATGAACAGTTTCCTATCTAGCTTTGGCTTTACCAAGAGTTAAGCGGATTCCAACCTTTACTACAAGGTTGAGGAAGGCAATCCAGTGATACTACTCTTGTATGTGGATGACTTGTTTGTTATAGGTGAGGATAGATTGATTTCCGACACATAGTGGAAGCTTGCTGCCGTGTTAGAGATGAAGAAATTGGGTATGATGCACTATTTGTTTTTGGCATGGAGGTGTGGCAGAGTGCAGATGGAATCTTTCTTGGACAAGGGAAGTATGCAGTAGAGATCCTGAAGAGGTTCGGGATGATGGACTACAAGGATATGGCCACACCTATGGCATCGAACCTGAAGCTTCTGTGTGATGCTTCATCTGATCAAGTTGATGTCACGATGTATCGTCAGATGATTGGGTCCTCTATGTACGTGACGAACACGAGACCAGATATTTGCTTTGTGGTGAACACATTGAGCCAGTTCCTGACGGATCCGAGGAGTGTTCACCTGGTTGTTGTAAATCATATTCTGAGGTACCTGAAGGGTACGGTTGACTATGGGCTCAAGTATGATGCGAATCAAAATTTTAACCCGCAAGGTTATGTTGATTCAGATTGGGCAGGAAGTGCTGCAGATAAAAAGAGCACTCCTAGGTGCTACTTCAGTATGGGATCAGGTGTGATCTCTTGGTTTAGTAGGAAGCAGTCCTGCGTAGCACTGAGTACAGCCAAAGTAGAGTATGTTGCGACGGATGAGCAGGTTGTAGATGTATTGACCAAGCCATTGGCTAGAGTGCAGTTTTGAGTACTTCAGAGAGAGGCTTGGTGCACTTCAGATCAAGGTTCCTTCCAAAGGGAAGTGATGAGTCCGTAAGATGCAGATGCACATGAGATTTTTCTGACATGGTTGATGTGTTCTCCCTTGGTCGTGATGTAATTGATGAGCCATTTTTCACATGGTGGTAGATGTGTTCTCCCATGGTGAAAAATTAAGGGTTGGAGCCTTCCCTGAATGGTCGTAGATGTGTTCTCCCATGTCGGTGGTGTAAGTGCTGGATGATGTGCATCTAGGTTGTGCTTCGTGGACGATGAGATGATCTGAAGAGGGTGATGCTATGATGATCAAGAGGATCACAGATGATGAGCATCAAGATGATGCTCCAGTTACTGCTCTATATGTATATGTATGCATCATGTTGGATGCTGGATATGATAAGTTGGATCATTTATATGTATATGTATGTACGCATCATGTTGGATGCTGGATATGATCGGTTGGATCATTTGTATGTATTTTGTATATGCATCATGTTGGATGCTTGGACCATGTATCTGTATATGTATCAGGTGGATACATTGTATGATCAGGTAGATCATGTATGTTGATATGTATCATGTATTTGTATTTGTATCAGGTGGATACACTGTATGATCAGGTGGATCATGTATGATGATATGTATAAGGTAGATACTTGGTGTGCATCAGGTGGATGCATTGTATGATCAGATTGAACATGATGATGAGCTTCAAGATGTTGCTCCAGATGATATGTACCAGGATGGTACAAGTGATGATGATCAGTATGATCATGGGCATCAGGATGATGCCTCGTGCGATGATGATCCATTGGATCATGAGTATCAGGTTGATACTTGGAGGTCAGAGATGATATGTGGCAGGTTGTGCAAATAGCATGTAATCAGTCCTAGGAGATCTTGCCGGCCGTGCTGCGGCACATAAATGTTCCTGGGGTACTCTTTCTGGTACTGCTATGTAGTATGTAATCAGTCCTCAGATATCTGATAGGTTGAGCTGTGTGCTCGTAATCAGTCCTGGGATGAGGTATTACTACGGAGACATGTAATCAATCCTAGAGATCTGAGAGGTTGAGCTATGTGCTCATAATTAGTCTTGGGATGCTCTTTAGAGATCTTGCTGGTCGTGCTGCGGCACATAAATGTTCCTGGGATGCTCTTTAAAGGTTTTTCCTATCCACATGTAATCAGTCCTGGAGATCCGAGAGGTTGAGCTGTGTGCTCGTAATAAGTCCTGGGATGCTCTTTAGAGATCTTGTCGGTCGTGCTGTGGCACATAAATGTTCCTGGGATGCTCTTTAAAGGTATTGTGGAGGAGATGCATGTAATCAGTCCTGGGAGATCTTGCCTGTCGTGCTTAGGCACATAAATGTTCCTAGGATACTCTTTCCGGTATTACATCCACACATAAAATTAGTCCTGAGAGGCCACCTCTATCAGACCGTTCGCACAGATGATGAAGACCTGCAGGTGGTGGGCCTACATCCAGTATGAAAAAGAACTGGCTCTGTAGAACTTCCTATGACGAGTAGAGTCAGAGATTGGTAGAGATAGCAGCAACAGTGATGATGATGATGACGATGCATCGATGACGATGATCTCGAGAAGAAGAATTTTCTAGCAGAACTATGTCGAGAAATACCTTCTTAGTTTAGAGGGAGTGTTGATGTATATGTAACTTCGGAATGTATTTCATCTATGTATTTCATATATATTTATTGTACCCTTATAAGAGATGTGTTATTCCTCTATAAGGAAGTGTCGTCATGTGGATTGACAAGTGTCGCAAGTGTGTGTAATTGCCGATGGGTTATTAGACCACCATGTGTGGGGTTGGCCCTAAAATATATATTATATTGTGGATGTATCTAGATAGACAAGTCAGCCCATAAGGTCACTGGGCAAATAGGTTAAGTATAAATAGAGATCGGGAGATCTCTATTTGGATCATTCAGAAAGACACACTTCTCTCTCACTCAGAAAGTGGCGCACTAGTGAGGAGGAGGAGCATCTGCTACTAGGAGACTATCTCAATGTATTTTGGTTGTACTTTGGTTGAGCCATTGCTCTCTCTATCTCTGAGGAAATTGTGGGGTTTTTCACCTTAGGGTTTTCCCCACAGAAACTCTGTGTCTCTTGTCTCTCATGCTTTTGATTCTTGTGATGCTTGTGATGCTTATTGTGATTTTCATGCATTGATATACTGTATATGTTATTCTCTTAGTAAAGATCCTAGAGTATTGTGAATTAATGCTCAAATTTTAACATTTGTAGAAGTTAAACTAGATTTGCTTCTGTTTTGTTTCCTTGTTACATTTGAAAGTCATTTTGATACATTCTCTCATGTTCCTATTACCTTTGATACATTTCCTCAGAATCCCCAAGGAGAGTGGAATTAAGTAGTTTAGTTTATTTTCTGAGTAATTGTTGGATGCTTGAATAGTTTAGGTTTTGAACTTATCAGTAGTTTGTAGTGTTGCCTAAAGATAACCTAGTTTCTTGTTTTCATAGTTAATTTTTAATTGAGTCATTTCATAGGTAGGTTTCTGAACTCACTTGTAATTTTTATTTTCTAATTTCTAGATTGGAGTTGAGTCCTTAATCAGTAGTTTCCAATTTCATCAGAGTAGTTCTGTTTTTTATTAAGTCTTGCCTCTTAGAATAATATTTGTTGTTTTTCATCTTTTTCATTTATTGTTCATAGAATAGAGTAGTATAGCTTAATACTATTCTGATCTATTGGTTTAGCTAGGTTTAATCATTTCAGTAGTTGTATTTTCTTTAAGTTTGACTTGGTTTTTCATTTCGAAAGATCTTTTGATCTTTTCTTTATTAAACATTTCTAAGGTCTATCGGGCCGAAACTTTAGGCCCCATTCCACCTCAGCATATATTGTGCCACAACTCTAAGATTACCAATCCTGGTCGATAATTAAATATTTTGGTGATTCTTTAAGAGAGTAAATACACCTCAACAACTTTTCTACCTAGGGTTGGGATCAATTCTTTGATGCTTTCAATATTGCTTTTGACAATTCAAAGCCTCATTTTCCTTGGTGTTACTTTTGTGATGAGTGTCATGACCCTAGCACCTGTCAATAATTCTTCGAAGCTAAGAGATTATCTAGACTTGATCAATATAGGAAACAATGGGAGTATATGCTCAATAAATTCTTGTATGATGATTATTACTAGATCCCAAGATCCTTCTCAACATAATTAAGAATACAATTGACGTCCCTAAGTATATTTCTCCTCCTACACAGGACATTCAAGGGATTTTCCCTGGTGACGATACTATCTTCACCAATTTCAATCCAAACCTCTCACATTCCCATTCCTCAAGAGCATTCCATACTTATTTTCCCTAATACACCTTTCCCCCCTAATCCACAAGATGAGGCCTTATTTGAGGATGATTCCTATAATATTTATGACGATGTCTTATTCAATGATGAGATTACTAAATAGATAATTTCATTTTGGATTATCATAAGAGGGGAGAAACTGGTCATTGGGAGGAAGTGGTTCAAAATGATCTTGAAATTGTTTGTCCTACCTTTTTTAATCATGAATTTTTAGGCTTGGATGAATTTGCGGCTGATAATTTTGGCAATCCCATCATATCGAAGATGGTTCCATCAATTCATGACCCAAATTAGAAAGATGTTCAATCCTTCTACACTGGGGATGAGAATCTAGTTTTCAATAAGCCTACCCTCGAGTAAGAAGCTTATGATTTTGAGGAACTCCTCAACCAACATATGCTAATAACTATGATGATTTTATTGATGATGCTTGTTGGGTTAATGAATATTTTGAGGCCATGGAGGACCCTAATGTGAATAAGCATATCATTCTTGAAAGTAATGCCTTGTCCCAAGTTCACTTGCAACCTATCTATGGCAAAATTTACCTTCAAACTATCTCAAAGTAGTATGTTGAGGATGAAATCAATAATCATGTTAAAAACCATGTGGATTTGATCATTGTTGAGGGTATCAAATGCATCATTCCCATCCTTAATGAACTAATGATAAGTAATGAGTGAGACTAGGAAATTCCTAGCTAGTTTGTAAATATTTCCTTTGGGATTCATGGACTAAAATATTTTGTGTTGTTACTACTACTTATTTGTTGAGCTCACATTATTTTCTACTGATTTAATCCAACACTCATTTTCAACAATTCAGAATCAATCTTATGTTGGTTTTCGGCACTCAAGGTAAAATTTTTGACAATCATCATGACCCAAATGATAATCGTCATAATGTCACCTTATATGCTTTCCTCTACCATAAATGGCACCCACCATTATTATATTTGAACCGTTATAGTGGTAGGAATTCAGGCTTGTGTTTTCTATCCCTAGGTTAATGTACTTTCTTGTTTTTTCATTTAGGTTTCATTTCATCTAATGAGGTTATATGTTTAATTTTCACAGTTTGACATTCTTCATTTTCTTATCTAGTTTCTTTTCATCATTCACTTTATGTAGTTTCCCATTTAGTTCCTTCAAGTTTGATGTCTTTTCATAACTATATGTCAGTTATGCTCTCTCTTCATATTGTTTAATGGTTAATCTCTATGACATGACGATGTTTAGCCATGATACATAGGATATAGTGTGATGTGTAGGAAGCAAAAGTATTGGGTGGTTCCTAGTGATCAACCTGGGTATGTTGAACTTCTATTGCTTTCTATTATTGGTTTTCCCAACTCTTCTTTCTTATCCCTTTGCTTCACCCATTGTGGAACACTAGCCCTACTATGTTCACTCCCTACCCATTTCATGGATGGATATGAGTACATATACATGTTTTGTGATTATAGTTTCATCTACTCATCATGTCGATCAGTTGTTACTGACTCATCATTTATCGCCATGCCATATATTTTTTCCAGTTGTTTGCTAGATGTTGATGTACAAATAACCATGATTTCGAAGTATTAAAACATGACGTCAATGGAGAACGTTCTCAGCTATATCGCCATGATAATATACCTCATCCATAGAGTCACACCCAAATTCTTCATTATGCATACATTTAATTTCGTCATATGCATTATTATTTGCGACCCACTTCTTTCCTACAAAAAATTTCCATGTTAGACCAGGTACATTTTGTCAATCAAATCATATAATTTTTTGGGGGTTAGGATTCACCCGTTCTTTCATTGGTACCCAAAAATAAAATTTGACCCTCCCTCTAGCATCACTCTTTAATGTTTCCATTAAATATGAAAAAAGGCTCCAATGTTTTTAATCCTATAAACGAAATCTTCACAAGTGCCTTTTAAGTACATCTACTAGGGATGTTTTAAAGTGTCAAAAGTACTATCCTATATTTTGGTATTGAAGTACATTTATTCCAATATTTCTCCATCATTTTTTCAAGTTTGATAATCCCACTAAAAACTAATATCTAATCCCCATATATCAAGATTGCAGACAAGAATGTGTCCCAATGCCATCATCCTCAAAATTGGTTTCCTATAGCATGTGTAAAGTATCCTTTAATCATTTTTCAAATGTGCCTCTACTTCTGCTTTATTATGAAAGATATTCTAGTGATAACCACGAGGATGAGGTAGTGTAGTCACTTCTTCCTTGTGAGGCGCTAAACATTCTGAAATAGGTTCATGAGATAACATAGTAAGGATTTGGAGGAAAACATGAAATTAAATTGCTCCATTCATTACATCACAATATTTATGTGCACGTGTTGGTCAAAAGATCTACAAAATCCCTCGCTTTTTTTATTCAACTATTGAGAACATATGTGTATCAGTATTTATCAATCTAAACTAGTTGTTTATTTCTATCTTTTTGGGACTTGAACCAAGCTTACCATTTCATGAACTCAAAGGTTTTGATCATCACTTTATATTTACACCGATAGATGTTTATATCTTATTGGGGTGGAATACCATCTATGTTTTTCCTAGATTGAAGGAGTATGGGACAAATGTATTGTCAAGATTGATTTTATGGTTGTCGTTCAAAATTCCAAATAAACAATTATAAAAATAAATAAATATAAAAAATAACTGGTAACTGATGCATGGATAACTCATAGCTCATGCATGGATAACTCATAGCTCATGCATGGATAAAAGGTAGTGACGGACAACCTATTTAACTAAAGAAAGTAACAGATGGCTAAAACATAAACAACCAATGATTACAACTAAGCACGTAGAACAAGTAATAGATAACTTGTTTATAACACTTAACTTGTGACCTATCGATGTTCACCAACCACAAATTAAGTGACTATGCTAGTTATTATTATCAATGTGCTTTGCGGTCAACATTGATAGATTGGAGGGTAACGTTAAACCGCTTGAGAAAAATATAATCGTTATCACATTACTCTCAACTTCAAGGATTCAAGATAATGGAAGGCTCTTTGGAGATAACCACGATAGAGATGGAAAACACCAAAGACCCAAATATTTTCATCGGGGAAGGGGAAACATTATGAAATATGTCATCTTCTTCTGCTTTATGTAATCGTAACCTTCTAGTATTATATATCCATGCTACAGGAGATGGGTTGGTGGGAAAACTAAGAAAATCGATATCTTCGAAACTATATGACTTCATAAGGCAAATGACAGCAATCACGTGGATCCCCATGATAAGAAACATTCATCACACAATCCTTGGTTTAATGCAGTCAAGGTTTTCATTGTAGTTGATGAGTTTATCGAACCACGTGTCCTGGATTGGTTGACAGTTGTGAAGGTATTTGATGTAGCATTGTATCCGAAACCACGTGGCATAACAAGCCGTCAAGTAGGTTAAAGAGAAGTGAAGAAATGAACTTTATAGAGCAGCATGGAAAGGTCTCGATTGTAGGAATAAATAGCAAGCACAACATGCAGAATGGAAAAGTGGTCACTAAACCAATGAACAAGTCGCTCAATTAAACACATTCCAAAATATGCAGGAGATGACATGATATTTTATTCCAAGCATTAGATCACACATAGCCAGTCAGACATGCAGATGATAGGTGGTGTAAAAGAGATAATTTACAAAATTATCCACCTAGTTGTTCCACCAGTATGTGTTTATATCTTAGAATTTGGGGTGTATTAAAATCTATGTTTTTCTTAGATTACTGAGATTGATTTTATGGTAGTTGTTTCAAATTCGAAATAAACAATTATGAAAGAAAAAAGAATATAAAAATAACCAATATCTAATGCATGGATAACTAGTAGCTGATGCATGGATAACCCGCAGTTCAGGGTAGACAACCCATTTAACTAGAACAAGTAACTGTGGCACTTAACTTGTAACTTATCTATGTTCAGTGGCCACTAGTTAAATAGCAATACTAATAATACTTATATTGCAACCGTAAACATAGACAAAAATTCACCTTGTTTAGTTTCCTTTATGCCATTTTTGGTGGCATTGTTTCCTCGAAGGAAATTATTTGGATGCATGAACTTAAGGTATTCAAAGACGAACACAATTCTTGTCAAAGCAACACTAGTGAGAAGGAGCCCAATGAGGATGACAATGAATATCATGATCCACTATCTAGGGATAAAAACTCTAACAATAGGAATGAAGACAAGCTACAAAGAGATTTAGAAAGCATTGTTGGAAAATATGATTCATCTTTTAATGGGATAGAGGCTCTTGCAAATCTTGTAAGGATCAAGAATGGAAGATTGTATGATGTGATTCTTATGAAAAAGGGAATTTATGGGTCGAAATTTACTGGCCATGAATGTGATGTGGAAATATCGTGAACAACACTCTTTTATTTTTACTAAGAAAGAGTATTGGTTGAGGCTAGATGATGTGGCAAACAACACTACTACATCAAGGGGACATCAAGGGGTTATTTAAGACATATATTTAATATCAAAATATCATTTTGTCTTAAATATATATATATATATTTAAAATGTTTTAAATCAAAATGTCTTTAATCAAAAGTAAATATAAAAGGGCTTTTTAAGGGGGGCCTTCATTCAATGACCAAGCTTAATTTCTTGATCGACGACATTCATTCAATAGCGCCAATCGTCATCAATGTTTCACTTACTATGTAACAGCCATCATCATCGACCAATTAATTCTTCAAGCTATAGTATCATCCGTGCTGTGTCGATACTTTTGGAGTTGAAGCGCAAATTGGGTATATTGGATGCGTGGGAGGTGAAATTTTTATGGGGATAGGTATGAAGCTAGTAGGAATTGAAAACAATGCTTTTACTTATGAAATATATCTACTCCATCTTAGTTTTTATTTAAAATTTTCACCTTGCATTTTTAAATCAGTTTCAAAGTTTGCACATACTTTTATCAATCCATCTATGAGGTTGAACCTATCTTACAGTCTAGTATTGCAGCGCCTCTGTTTAATCATGTGAGGTGTTTTCTTTTATGGGTTGTCTTTATCTAACATGTAGACCCCATACTAACTGATTTTATGTAGTTTTCTATTTGTAGACTGCACCTCCAATTAAAACCCTTGAAGCTCATGGCATTCAAAAAGATTTGAAGGATACTGCAATTAGCAGCCAATACATCAAAGAGGTAAATAAATTTTCTTTATGGATACCCATTGACCAATTTGGTTGAAGGGGTTCTTTGAGTTTGGGGTTTCTAAGCCTGCATCATTTTCCTGTTTTGCTGATATTCGATCTTGATTATATTCATGTGTTTATCCCTCAAATTTTTATCATGAAACAATAGACATAGAATTTTTTAGTTTAGATTCACAAATTTTGGAATTCGTCTTATTTTATTAGTTGAAATTACATCCCAGGGAGGAAATCTGAAGATTCTCTATGAAATTTCACGATTTTTGGTGTCTTCCTTGTGTCCTGTTACCCGTGAAACTCACTCCATGGACATGCTCATTACCTCAGGGGATTTAAAATTCCTCTAGGGTGGCTTGTTACAGGAAACATATTACCCATTGATCATCAATCCTTTTTAAAGAATCATTTTCAAAGGAAGTCTCAAGGCCATCAACCCATTGGCACTATTTGAAAGATGATCCATTTTTCTCTTTCAAAGGATGCACCCATTCAAATGCTAAGTCCCATTAAATGCTTCAAAATAAAGTGCACCAAGTGATTTTTCAAGATGTGCTTAATGTAGAGTTTTAAGGTCATTGGGCCAATTCAAAAGATAGCCCATCAGGCACTATTCAAATATGTGGTCAATGCAAAGGTTAAATACCATTGAGTCTCTTTGAAATATATCCCATTGGGAACTTTTCAAAGTTGTGTTTGATGAAAAGGTTAAAGGCCTTTGAGCCTCTTCAAAGGATATCCCATTGGATGATTTTTGAAGATGTTCTCGATGCAAAGGTGAATAGCACTGGACCTTTTCCAAATAAAGAACCCATTTTCTCCACTTTCAAATATAACACTTCAAATTCAAACAAAGGGGATTTCAAGCCCATTCAAAGGATCCTTTGAAACTAACATAAAAATGGGAAAAGAAAACTGGTAGATCCTCCTTTGAATACGTACGGTCCTATTACCTATTTCAAAGAACACTACGAAAGAGCATCAGACAAAGGCTTGGATGATTGTCAATTGAAGTTAATGCTTCAAACTAAAGAATGAAGGGTTTGAACTTAATAAACAGGCTAACAAGATTAGACTAATTTTGAGTTGGCATTAGGTCTTCATCCATGCTAATAGGAAAAGCCACTTTGAATTTAACATGGCCATCACCACTCAAACTTGAATGTAGAACATACTATCAAAAGGCATGGTGTAAATTTGAAATTGAAAAACTATAAGATAGTTTGAATTACAAATACAAGCAACCTAACAATGTGGCATGCAAATATCATACATTTATATGTTCCATTCTAGTTCATACATAAGAAAAATATAAACTAACTATGTAGTATAAACATGGATTCATAGCAGAAATGGAACACTTATCTTTTGAATAAGTTGGTATAAGGAAAATTACATGTAGCAAGTAACTTTCCACCCAATCATAAGCAACCACTATGGATGCCACCCCAAGCAAGGATATGAGGCCACAAACTTGAAGGAAATTAATCTAGGATAATCAGGTCACTTATGCAACCCAATTTCTCTTAATATCAACCAAATTGTACTTCACCATAGAACTCTCCATGGTACTAAATATTTCATTTTTTTCTCTAGGTGTAAACCATTCCTCCTTGGTGAAGGAGAAACCAAGTAAATGATTTGTTATCCCTTTATTTTGGAATAAAGGGATACCAAATAATTCTTTTAAAATGTGTGCATATGTTTTGACACTTTTAATTAGTGAGTAAAATCCCATCCTTGATCATGTACAAGATCCTTATATACGGATGGGTTGACAAGGATGTGCAAATACTCAATTTACTAGAGCTAAGCTTGCAAATACAAGAGGTAATATTATCATTCTATTTTAATTATTTTATTGGATATTATTTTTCTTATTTAATGGCATGTAATTGATTATAATACTTTGTTTAAATTTATAATTATTGTTATCTAGCGTTTTCTAAATATTAGCTCGTATGTTGGTGAGGGACCTCCTCCCTATATTGATGCAAATATGGAGGACACCAAGAAGATGAAAATGAGATATTGAGCTTAGTCAATAATCTTGGGGCAGGGTTTACTAAAATTATAGCCCCTCCAAGAAGTTTATTACCTTACCTAAACCACCCATAAAACCAGTATTGCTAAAAACATTAAATCCTGCATATAGGGATAGAAACCCAACAGTTTTACTAAAAACATTAAAGCCTGCATATAACTCGAGGGAACTAAAAACATAGCATTAGTTAAAAAAAATCTATTTTTTACCAAAATTTCATAAAATTGTGCTAACAACCATTTTAAACCTCCTGTAGCAGATAAGTGAACATGAACTTTGCACATTAAATAGTGCAACCTATTAGACAAACTGGAAAATGTGCTATGGAATCTTGGAACTTGACCGGAAATAAACAAAAAAAATTGATAGGTAAATGTTCATGCCAACAGAACCTTTTTAAGATATGATCTTAGTCTCACTGGAACACTCTAGTTTTTGATATTCTCAATCTTCAACCTTCCCTCCTATGTCTATTGAATGTAAATCCATAGGTTGGATTATGACTATATGCATCTGCTTGGAGACACTTGGAAAATGACTTGAGTCTTCAAACACTATTTTGACCACATTGTTTTTTATTGATCGAGACTTTTTTACTTGATTGGGAAGACTAGTTCATTAATGGGTTCTTCTCCTTTTGTCAATAGCACTACATTTTACTTATCAGGAACGATTTTCACCTTGGCTTATCAAGCCTTTGAATTGTGAATTTATTGACTATCGTGACATCAATCTACGGTATCTAAACTCAAGGAAAATGAAGGAAACATATGGTAGACCATATTTTCATGAAACCCTAGGTCAAGATGAGCTTGTTCCTTTTGTATTCCAAAAATTGCAGTCACCCAAAATGTTGTATCTTTTGTGTGTAAATAGTCTCCATACCATTAAGTGAAACATCCTCTACGCACAGGTTATATATATGCAAGGCCATACCTTAAGTTGGTGGAAACTCTAATGTTAAAAGATAAGTATACTCATGAAAATAAGGAAATTGTGTGCAAATATGCCTTAATGTTCAATAGGAAGTGATACTTTTCTACCCCAAATTCATCATTTTTCTCAACAAATATCGATGAAAAATACATCTTTCTACTACAACGTCCCATTATACTTTGGAATCTTTAGTGAACTTCCCATTCTGCACTAGGTAGGTATGATAGCATGGATGAAGAAAAAACTATTATTCTCGGTTGATTTAGTAGGTCAAGAAATGCCCAGAATTAATCCCTCTACTTCTATTAGTTTAGTTGTCCATGTTTGCACCTGGAAGCTACTTGATAAAGTACTCTTCACAAGGACAATATGTTGTTAGAAAGGTACATAACCTCTAACCATCGAAATTCTTAAGTTATAAGGAAAAATTCATACTTCATCAATACTTAATTTGTCTTCTTCACAACTGTCCAAATTATCCCAAAACAGAGAATCTTCTTCTAATTCCTTTATGCATCATCTTCAAGTACTTTTTTCTTGGCTTCCATGTCCTTTTGATGGTCAAAGTTGTTCCATAACATAGTATGCCTGCTGCAGGGTAGATCACCACCATCTATGGTTTTCAAACTCATCCATTGAGATCCACATTTATCCATAAGGTCTGCTAGATGTTCTTGATTGATTTGGAGTGGTCTTAGGGATTCAACATCTTCTAATGAGTCTTGGATCATTATCAAATCTGATCAATCTTATTTTCCAAGTTGAATAGGTCTCCAAACAACTTGATAATCTAGCTCTTCAAGAAGCCATCATATGTCCTCAATCTTTTGTCTTCATCTCTGCTTTATTTTGTATTCGATTTATTCTAACCCTCATATACTTAAAGTATTCTTATCTTCTTCTTCCTTAGCATATCCTCTCTTTACCCCGTTTCTCATACAGTAGTCTTCAAGCCCTTCAATCTTTGTTCAAAATTAGTCATTTAATCACACCTAGACCTGATGTTTTTGTTCATCTTGGTAAGTCAACTGTTCATTGTTTGAACCTTAGATTATTATAGTTTCTTAAATGCAGGCCTCAAGTGAGTTACCTCAATTATGATTCATACAATCTTTCAATAAAATTTCAACTAATTTGTCAAATCAAACCTTTCACAACCGAACCTTCTGACCCTTTTCGAAAATATTCCATATCAATTCTTAATGACAATCCATCCACTTGTCATCGATTCTTCCTTTCTTTAAGTTATTATAGTAATGGAAAGATCCATCTCTTCTAAATATTGAACATGTATTTGAGATGCATATTCTCTTTTCTTTTCCAATTGTTTTACAACTTTAGTAACATCCAAAGATTTCACTTTAACATTTCTCTTTCCTATCATAATTGATACTATTGTTGGTTCTTTCAAAGAAATTTCTACCTCCACTATATTATTAATTTTATTGGAACTATTGTGTGATATGTGAGTAACATCTGGATATTCTTGTCTAATCTGACTGGTTGTGTTGGAGTCTATGTATCAAGCATCTTTGACAGTTTCAATGGAAACTAGCACCTTTCTTGTCACTCTTGTCACGATTCTTTTTTTTTACAGTTTCATATTCTCCTTATGGAGATTCCAAACTCCATAATCCATTTCATCTAGTAATTGGGAAAATCTGATTTCTATTAAATTACAACAGTAAATTATAGATTTGTAAAACAAAAATTAAACGAAATATTTTTAATGTTTTGAGGTGGTTGGAAGAGAGGGCAAGTGCCTAAATTCTAGATTGGGAAAATGGGGTCAATGGGATAGACTTAGAGGGCAATTTTTAAAATGTTATCATCACAAACGAAGCTGCATAATGCATACTGCAACAAGATATATATGGCTAGAACTTAATTCATAAAATTATCAAGGAACATACAAGTTGATACATAGTATTTTCCTAGTTCAAGTAAAAAAAAACAATGGCTATATATTCTTATGAAATCACTTATTTTTGAACCATGTTTGAATTGTTTTAAGTTCTCAATCTTTTCATATATTTCAAAAACTATTTATGTAATGATTCTAATTAGCATTCATGCACTTCTATTTACATATTTCTTTTATGCCATTTGCTTGGTGCCTATACAAAATGGAAAACCAGGTATTTCATGAGAGCTGAGTTCATCTGGGATTTTTGTTTGGTTTCTTTCTGTTGTCGCTATTTCCTTTGCACATTGAGATAATTTTCACTAAAAATTTGCAAACAAATTTCTCATACACAAAAAGTTACCGAAAATTAATCGCCCCTGTAGAGAATTCATAATTCAGTTCATCCCTATCAAATAAGAGAGAAATTGGAAATGAGACCATAGGATCTTTTGGCAAGGTAGGAAAGATACCAATAATCATATTTCAGAAATTGTTGTCTAAAATAGGGTTCAAACATTGAGACCAACCAACTTCTAATTGAAAAAACAGGATAGGATAGGATGAATTGAGCATAAAGTTCAACATGCAAAAGGAAGGAAAGTGAAAATTTGATAAGTGTTGGAAATTTGGGTTCCTTGTAACCTCACATTGTCATCCGATTGGTTGTAACATATAAAGGAAATATGAAAGTTGTTCCTCTTTCAAACTTGTAAATTTTTCCAATAATTAATGCCAAGTCTTAAGGCTTGGTTGATCAACCTATTTTCATATTAGAAATCATCCAAGGAAAAAATGGCATTAGTCTCTTGAACTCCTCATCATATTTAGCACTCCCTTACCATTCTTCATTTTTAAGAATCTCTAATAAATAACATGATATCAAAGTAAGTAAGATGTGTACAAATTTTGGATTGTTGGATATGATTTTCACTCTAAATGTTTGATCTCTTGCAAAGAAACAAAACTTTGTTGCATTAATCCCTTGAACCATCTAAAAAATAGTATCCAACATATACTCCTTTATATTTCACCTCTTGCAAATTTATTAGGCTATAACATACCATGGACCTAAGATTCATATTATTTTGGAAAAGAAGTAATACTTGAGTTAAAAGTTGCACTCTTATTGTTTATAGTACATGGTGCATTCATGGAATTAGCACGTCATCATCTGAATATTCAGATGAATGGGCACTAAGACTTGCTCCAGGGATAGATGACTACTTCAATGAAATGATATATTGCACTAGCAAAAGTTGCTAGAAAAGGAAACTAAAGAAGTGACGACTTGTTGGTATCCATAGATTGAACTCTGGAGTTTACATAGAAGAGGTACACTATAATTAACAAATTGTTATTCTTATAATTAAATATGCACATTATTATTGATAATTTCAAATGATTTTTTGATGAAAATTCGCTTCCATCTCCCAATGTTCCTAAAGAACCGACATATATCACTAATGATAACTACTCTCAAGATGAAGGAAAAGACACATTTATGGATGAAACTACTTCACAGATAAATGAGGCTGGTGTTAATGAATTTATCCAAGACTTCTACATATCTTATGAAGAATATATTGATTCACCCCTAACTCAGTTGGATAGGATGCCTCTTTTCCTAAATGCAGATACTTCTATATTGGAAACATGTTGTTGTTGTTGAACTTGAAGGTTACGCATGCATTGGAAAACACATGCTTTGCCGATATATTAAGGTAGGATTTGGTATTCCTATTAATTAATGTTGTAAATGTCTTAAAAGGTTTGAGTATTGTGTATACTTATCTTATAAAATCCATTTTTTGCATCATGTATACTTTTGGCAAACAAGATACTTCCAAAGGACAATAAATTGCCTCATTCTCATAGAGAAGTATCTTTAGTAATGAAATACATTGAAATGGAGTACAATACATATGATGCATGCCCAAATAACCATATATTTTACTATGGAAAGAATGCAAATTTGTAGCAATTCCTAGTGTTTCACACAAATATGTATTATAAAGATCAAGTATCCAAGAAGATTCCTTATAAAGTACTATGACACATTTTGCTAAAGCTAAGGTTTGAGAGGATGTCCAAATTCAAGGAGTTGGAAAAATATATGGATTATCATGCACAAGGGAGGATCCAAGATGGTGTCATGCGTATGGTCGCAGATAGAAAATATTGGAAAGAGATTGAGGGAAAATGGCCACATTTAATAAATGAGCCAAGTAATGCAAGAATTTATCTAGCAATGGATGGTGACAATCCATTTGGAGATCTTAGAACAACATATTCTGTTTGGCCAATTTTAATTATTAACAACAATATTCCCATTGGATGGCAATGAAAAAGGAGCATGCAATGTTAAATCTCATCATACCAGGTACTAGAACATATTAATGCAATGCTTTCTTGTAATGTCCCTTATTAGGAATTTTATTAAAATGGCAAATTTTCACTTTTTTCCCTAGTTAGACCTTTGACTAGTTTTGAGCTCTAGGCCTCCAAATTGCTCCAATTGCTCCCAAATATTCTGAGAAGGTATATGGATGATGTTAGAACATAAATATGTGTTTCAGGGATGCTTTTGGACCTTTAAATTACTTCTGCAAATCCTCTTTCAATTCTGGCCAATGTAGGGACCTTTACTAGTAATTTCCCTTTGACTAGTATTGGTCTCTAGGTCTCAAATTGACTCCAAATGCCTTCAAATATTCAAGGAAGCTGTATGAATGATATTAGTTCTTGAATATGATGTCCAGGTATGATATATGGCCACCAAAATACCTCTTCAAACTCTCTTAATATTCTGGACCAAGTATGCAATTTTACTAGTAATTTGGGGTTCAAATCCCCTTGGGATAAGTACTGAAAATGTTTTCCCAAATGTGTCCAAACCCACTCAAATTTATGAAAAGAGATAGGGTATGTATCAAGTATTTTATTAATGTCCCAAATTCACCATTCATTAGTTATTAATTCTGTTCCAAACCTCTCCCAAACAACAACAAAAATCACTAGTTCAACCCTTGGGAAAATGGCACCAAATCTCTTCCAAATGCAAATAAACTGAGCAAGGTGGCTTCAAATGATTAAGTGCTGAAAATTAAAATTGTAAAAATAATAAATGGAATTCCATACATCCTAAATATATCATAGAAACATTCTTCCATTCGAAATCATCATCAATACATTGGCATACATCAAGGTAGTGGGGAAATGGAACCGTTCTTTCATTAAAAATGAGATTTATACATTTCTACTTGGAATTTAGACCTGAAAATTTCTGGAGATGAAGAACAGAGTATTTAATTCATATTAAAAAATAAATGGGGCATGATAAGCTCCCCCAAAGAGTACAATAGCTCACCAAAAATGCCCTCCCTCAAGGATCAAGAATATGCCATCAAAACTGGAAATGGTTGAGAGAATGTGTTGCAATAGAAGAAACCATGAGCTTCCCTATAGCTTACACCTTCAAATAAAGAATCCATTAAAGCTCCAAATGAAAGGTCTGAATGGCCTTTCCAATTACCAACTTGGATGGGAATCTTTCACCCTCGAAATTGGCTAAGGCAAGAAACTAGTCATCCACTAGCTCTCCCTCTTCACAAATGCAATTGCAAATTATACAAATGATCAAAAGATGGTTTCATTCTTTGTTATTGAAATTTATAAAGTTATAATTTCCTCCATGGGTCGAATTCCTTCCAAGAGACTCATGCCAACTCAAGTTGGGAAGAGATTCCAAAGGATGCCACTTGTACAACAATTCCTAGTCTCCCACTTCCAACAAATTACATGTGAAAGCATCTTAGCTGCCCTAACACCCTTGAGCGCCCTCTTGGAGCCTATTTTTAGCCCTGACATGTCATATATGTCATATTTCAGCCTTCAGTTCTTATTTGTGTCATACGTGTCATAGCATCTTCATCATTGTTGTCATAGACTTAGGGAATCTAGCCCAAGTGTCTCACTAGCTCCAAATTGCCTCTTCCTCTTCCATGGGAGTTACTCTTCCTCTATATTTCAAACTCATTGACTCATGCCAAGTATTATTGACCTTATAACTAATCCCAAGAACATTAGGCTTCCCATGGATTCGAAATTGCAAGAAGAGGATGCCATGTGGCACATAAATTCTAGCTTGTGTGGGTCCCACTTCCTCCATGTGTCTTCATGATCAAATGCCACTTTGATTTTCACTTGTATATATTTATTTATCTCCTTTATTAAATATTTATTCCATCCTAATGTTCCAACATCATTTATTATCCCCATTATTCCAAATCCCAAAGCTTCCACCCCAAACCTAGGAAACTAGTAATTTTCCTCCTTGGCAATTATTTGACCTTTAGCATCAATTTGACAAACTCTAATGAATAGGGCCAATTTGCTTAGGCCATTGTGACCCATTGCAAAATTTGGGACATGACAAATCCTCCCTTCCCAATATTTCTTGTCCTCAAACAATTTCAAACATGGGTGTTGAAGAACCTGCTTTCTGTATAATTCTTTGAAGTTGCCATTGAATTGCCCAACCTTGAGTTTTTGATTTTCCATGAAGATTTTAGAGAGGAACCACCATGCTTGCTGCTGCACTACTCTTATAAAAATCACTTTATTAAGTGGGAAATCCATCTCCCATACTTCTTGTTTTCCCCAAAAATTGAAACCATTGAGACAAAAATTATTCCAGGGTCCCATTGCTTGTATTGCACCCCAACAATTAAGAGTGCTCTCCAACCCACACCATTAGATAAGAGGATTCCTGGAACCCATTTTCTTGTATGCATTCTTCCAAACATCATGAGTACAAAATATATATCATCAAAGTACATAACAACATAATGAAAATGTACATAAAGGAGGTGCTTCATCAAAGAATCATGAAAGTGCTTATACCTCCAAGCAATTAGACCACCAGTTTCCAAGTGTATACAAGCTTCAAGTGACCAATCAAATCTTCTCCAATGACATAGGTGAGGATCTGATGTCCTATAATGATGCTCCAAAAGGATTTGATATGTATCAAAATATTCATCCATGTATTCTTTCATCCAAGAAGTGAATGAAGAATCTCCACTAAAATCTGAACTAAATAATGAGCAGAAAAAACGAGGAGACTTCAAATGACTCAAAGAAGTCTCACCCATACATCCCTGAATGTGAGAATCATAAAGATATAACAAAGTATGTGGCTGCCAACAAAAATGTTCTCCAATCATAAATCTATTCACCCAAGTGTTGGACAAAGTTTCTCCAACATGAAATGAATCAAGTGTTGAGCAAGAAAAACCATGAGTCTTCAAGTGACTCAAATGCATATCATAGGTGCATCCATATAGATGTGCATCATCATAAAGTAACAAAGGATGATGCTGCAAATGTGAATAAGAATGTGCTCCAACCATATCATCATAAAAAGTAAATATAGGAGTTCCATACTCCTCATGTGGCACCATAAAAAAGAACCCTTTCACCCATTCTTCATTGAGACTAATGTTGCAAAACACGGAATTGTAGGATGTAGGAGAATTAACTAACTCACCCAAATGATCAAAAAGTGCAGAAGTTTCATCATGGAAAGGATCCATATGTTTAGTATCATGCAACTCCTTCAAAAGTGTGAAACCTTTGTTGTAGATTAGTTCCAATGTAGAGGAATCATGCTCTTCTTTAAAAATTGCATAACCTTCATCAAGAGACAATTCAAGTTCCTCTTCCACCACATCAAGTGTTTGGATATCTTCAAACACATTAAGCACATTCAAATTTACACATTTCTCATGATCCACCATGTCATGAGAATCCTCCAAACAATCTACCATTTGGCAATCTGAAATATAGGAGGAAAAACAAGTGTATTGCAACTTTTCAAGAAGTTGCTCATTTTGAATTGTGATGTTATGATTATCCTAGTTATTCTTCAAGTGTGAATCATGTAACAATTCATTAAGCTCAAACAAATGGTTTCTATCAAAAAGCAAAGACATGAAATTACCTTTGATGTGGCACATTGCTCTTTGAATCTTCTCCATGTCTTCAAGGAAGGATGTTTCCTCCAATGAAGTAGCTCTCCAACAAGAATTTGACACCAATGCTTGAGTGTAATGGAGAATGCTGAGGCACTCTTGGATATTCTTTTCATTCATATTTAAGGATCCTTCAAGAAAATGAGGCTCTTGCAAATGAACCTCTTCATCTTCTTCATTTTTGCTTGGACCAACTTCATGAAGCTCAAGTGGTGATGGGTAAGTTGATCTTGGTTCTGCTTCAAATGCTACAAGGTCTTCATTATCATGATTAATGGAACTTGGGCTTGTAGAAACACTTTCAAAAGTGATCTCTATGTCACCAACATAGAGGTGTGAGCACCCATCAGTAGGTACTCCTTCATAGTTTAAGCATCCATCAATAGATGCTCTTTGGTTCATGTCTAAGCTAGAAGGTGTCTCGAAATGATCTTCCATATTCTCAATAGAATCTTCTTCATGCTCTGGTGATGTCTCTTCCTTTTTCTCCTTCAAGCAAGCTGATGCATTTTTCCCCTTGTTTTCCTTAGGATCAATATATTTGGAATCTCTTTTTGAAGCATTCCCAAGATCTCTCCTCAAGTAGGACATCATTTCTTGCACACATATATGATATTCTCTCCAAGGTTCTTTACAAGAAGGGCATAAAACTTTCTTTACTAACTCCACATCTTCATTTTTGGGCCTATTTTCAAAATTATGTTCAGCAAAGTACTCAAAAGACATGACATTTTGTGTATTTTTGCTCAAAGCAAGATATTCTTGATATTTTTTATATTGTTGGGGCAAGGTGTTATATGTTGCTTTCCATCTTTGGAACTCATCCATAGAATTATCCTTGGTTGGTGTGACACACTCATATTCATCAAATTTAAATTCATAAGAATAATCTTCATTTCTCCTGAAATTGTAAGAAGTTTTGCATGATGACGCCTCTTCCTCGTACCATTCACATTCTGCTTCATATTGCTCATAAGCATCTACATATTCCTCATAAGAATTGTACTCATAGGATTCATCATAATAGTAAGACATGGTTTCCAATTATTATTGAATGTATGTACCTAATACACAGGTGCAAGGACCATGCTCTGATACCACTGTAATGTCCCTTGTTAGTAATTTTATTAAAATGGCAATTTTTCACTTTTTTCCCTAGTTAGACCTTTGACTAGTTTTGAGCTCTAGGCCCCCAAATTGCTCCAATTGCTCCCAAATATTCTAAGAAGGTATATGGATGATTTTAGAACATAAATATGTGTTTCAGGGATGATTTTGGACCTTTAAAATACTTATGCAAATCCAATTTCAATTCTAGCCAATGTAGGGAACTTTACTACTAATTTCCCTTTGACTAGTATTGGTCTCTTGGTCTCAAATTGACTCCAAATGCCTTCAAATATTCAAGGAAGGTGTATGAATGATATTAGTAATTGAATATTATTTTTAGGTATGAGATATGGATACCAAAATACCTTTGAAAAATCTCTTAAGATTCTGGACCAAGTATGCAATTTTACTAGTAATTTGGGGTTCAAATCCCCTTGGGGTAAGTACTGAAAATGGCTTCCCAAATGCCTCCAAAACCACTCAAATTTATGAACAGAGGTAGGGTATGTCTCACGTATGTTATTAATGTCCCAAATTCACCCTTCATTAGTTATTAAGTCTGTTCCAAACCTCTCCCAAACAACAGCAAAAATCACTAGTTTGACCCTTGGGGAAATGGCACCAAATCTCTTCCAAATGCAAATAAACTGAGCAAGGTGGCTTCAAATGATTAAGTGATGAACATTAAAATTGTAAAAATAATCAATGGCACTCCATATATCATAAATATATCATAGAAACATTCTTCCATTCGAAATCATCATCAATACATTGGCATACATCAAGGTAGTGGGGAAATGGCACTGTTCTTTCATTAAAAATGAGATTTATAAATTTATACTTGGAATTTATACCTGAAACTTTATGGATATGAATAAAAGAGTATTTAATTCATATTACAAAAGAAATAGGGCATTAGAAGCTCCCCCAAAGAGTACAATAGCTCACCAAAAATGCCCTCCCTCAAGGATCAAGAATATGCCATCAAAACTGGAAATGGTTGAGAGAATGTGATGAAATAGAAGAAACCATAAGATTCCCTATAGCTTACACCTGAAAATAAAGACTCCATTAAAGCTCCAAATGAAATTTCTGAATGGCCTTTCCAATTACCAACTTGGATGGGAATCTTTCACCCTCGAAATTGGCTAAGGCAAGAAACTAGTCATCCACTAGCTCTCCCTCTTCACAAATGCAATTGCAAATTCTACAAATGATCAAAATATGGTTTAATTATTTTTTATTGACATTTATAAAGTTCTAATGTCCTCCATGGGTCGAATTCCTTCCAAGAGACTCATGCCAATTCAAGTTGGGAAGAGATTCCAAAGGACGCCACTTGTACAACAATTCCTAGTCTCCCACTTCCACCAAATCACATGTGGAAACATCTTAGCTTCCCTAACACCCTTGAGCACCCTCTTGGAGCCTAATTTTAGCCCTGACATGTCATATATGTCATACGTTAGCCTTCAGGTCTGATTTGTGTCATAGGTGTCATATCATCTTCATCATTGTTGTCATGGAGCTAGGGAATCTAGCCCAAGTGTCTCACTAGCTCCAAAGTGCCTCTTCCTCTTCCATGGGAGTTACTCTTCCTCTATATTTCGAACTCATTGACTCATGCCAAGTATTATTGACCTTATAACTAATCCCAAGAACATTAGGCTTCCCATGGATTCGAAATTGCAAGAAGAGGATGCCATGTGGCACATAAATTCTAGCTTGTGTGGGTCCCACTTCCTCCATGTGTCTTCATGATTAAATGCCACTTTGATTTTCACTTGTATATATTTATTTATCTCCTTTATTGAATATTTATGCCATCCTGATGTTCCAACATCATTTATTATCCCCATTATTCCAAATCCCAAAGCTTCCACCCCAAACCTAGGAAACTAGTAATTTTCCTCCTTGGCAATTATTTGACCTTTAGCATCAATTTGACAAACTCTAATGAATAGGGACAATTTGCTTAGGCCATTGTGACCCAATGCCAAATTTGGGACATGACATTTCTTAAATAATATATAAAAAAATTCAACTTAGTTTGACCTTGATAAAAACTTTTTGTTTACTTAGGGAAGTATTGCGTAAAGTGTTAGAAAAACAGGATTGCAGAGCAATAACAATAAACAGAAATGCAAATATAATCACACATACACATTACAAGAGAGACACAGATATATCGTGGTTCACCCAACTTGGGCTACGTCCACACTGAATTTGCCAGTCCTTATTATTATTACCGTCCAGCAAGGTGAAGGGATACAACCTGCAGCACAACCGCTGCACTTCCTCTTCTCTGTTTCACAGTCTCTCTCCTGATCTCAAAGATCTTTACAATGCATAAAACATAATACATCAACAACCCTAGCCGTATTACAATGTCTTTTTTTTATAAGGGAAATACAATGGGAAAATACCACGGGATACCCAAAACCATGGGCCCGCAAAACAGCTGGCGAAAACAGCCCCAAAAAATTTTCTTCGGGGGCGCTGCCCCCGGACCCCCCAGCCAGGGGGGATGGTCCCCCCTGGAACCCCATCCCCCGCTGGGGTGAGTGTACAATCCACCTACATATCATATAGAACTGGGGTACAAACACGGCTGATACAATATCATCTATGAGACTAGAAGATCTGGCTCCACAACCAACAATCTCCCACTTGGAGACTGATCACAACAACTCCACCGCTGCTGCACTTGCTGGACTTGGACTTGGCAAATTTCTCCTCTTCACCTTCATGCTAGAAGGCCAACTGAAACCGAGCACGAACTCAGTTTCTCTCTGGTCACTACCTTTGTGAACATGTCTGCAGGATTCTGGCTAGTATGTATCTTTTCCAACTTTAACAGTTCATCTTCCAGAACAGAGCGTATGAAATGGTACTTGAGCTATATATGTTTAGTCCTAGAATGGAATGTTGAGTTCTTTTCAAGGTGGATGGCACTCTGGCTATCACTATACAATCTGCTATCCTTCTGCTTCTTACCCACTTCCTCCATAAACCTCTGCAACCAAATCATCTCTTTACTAGCCTCTGTAATGGCAACATACTCTGCTTCTGTTGTTGAAAGTGCAACAACCTTCTGTAGTTTCGAAATCCAGCTTACTGCTGTTCCACCTACAGTAAACACATACCCTGTGGTACTCCTCCTGCTATCCTTGTCACCTGCCATATCTGCATCAACATATCCCTGTAAAACAGTGTCTGAACCTCCAAAACATCATGCCTCAGTGGTAGCACCTCTCAAATACCTGAGAATCCACTGTACTGCCTTCCAATGTTCTTTACCTGGATTGTTCATATATCTGCTCACAACTCCCACTGCATGTGCAATATCTGGTCTTGTGCACACCATGGCATACATCAAGCTGCCAATTGCTGATTGATAGGGAACCTTGGACATGTAATCTGTCTCTTCTTGTGTCTTGGGACACATTTCCTTACTTAGACTGAAATGGCTAGCCAAAGGTGTACTTACAGGTTTTGCATTCTGCATTCTGAACCTCTCCAACACCTTTTGTATGTACTCACTTTGAGACAATGTCAATTTGCGATTTTTCCTGTCTCTCATTATTCTCATACCAAGGATTTGCTTTGCAGCACCCAAATCCTTCATCGCAAATGAATTAGCTAGCTTCCTTTTGAGTACATTTATATCCTGCATGTTAGACCCTGCAACAAGCATGTCATCCACATACAATAACAAGATAATATATCTTCCATTGTCTAGCTTCTTGAAATAAACACAGTGGTCAGAATGACATCTACTATAACCTTGTTCTGTCATAAACCTGTCAAACTTTAGATACCACTGCCTTGGAGCTTGCTTCAATCCATACAAGCTCTTTTTCAACTTGCATACCAGATCCTCCTTACCTTTGACCTCATACCCTTGTGGCTGCTGCATATATATTTCTTCCTCCAAATCCCCATGGAGGAAGGCTGTTTTTACATCTAACTGTTCAAGATGCAAATCTTCTACCGCCACTAGACTTAAGATAGTCCTAATTGAAGTCATCTTTACAACAGGAGAAAATATTTCATCAAAATCTATACCTTTCTTCTGTGCAAACCCCTTTACAACAAGTCTGGCCTTGTACCGATTCTTACCTCCTTCTTCTTCTTTCAACCTGTAAATCCATTTGTTTTGCAATGCTCTTTTACCAGCAGGCAACTTAACCAAATCCCAAGTCTGGTTTCCTACCAATGAGTCCATCTCCTCATTCATGCCTTGCTCCCACTTCTTTCTAGTTTCCACCTGCATTGCTTCTTCATAACATTCTGGTTCACCGGAATCAGTCATCAATAAATAATACATTGAAGGAGAGTATCGTTCAGGGAGTCTACTTAACCTGGTAGATCTTCTTATAGTTGCAGGAGTTTCAGGTACTTGCTGCTGCTCTTGCTTTTCTGGCACCTTTGGAACTTCATTTTCTTTAACTTCATCAAGCACTATGTACTCTGTGCTTTCCTTTTCCTGTTTCTTTCCCTGCAACTGATCTTTATACATGACATTTTCATTGAATATCACATCTCTACTCCTGATGATTTTGTTATTTTCATAATCCCATAAATAATAACCAAATTCATCAACCCCATATCCAATAAAGGTACATTTCTTGGATTTAGCTTCAAGCTTTGTTCTATTTTCTTTATCAATATGGACAAATGCTTCACAACCAAACGTTCTCAGAAATGAGTAGTTTACCTTTTTATCTGTCCATGCTTCCTCTGGAATACCACCATCCAAAGCACTTGAAGGTCCTCTGTTTATTAAATAAACAGCAGTATTTATAGCATCCGCCCAAAACTGTAAGGGCAACCCTGCATGCAGTCTCATACACCTTGCACGCTCCATGATCGTTCTGTTCATCCTTTCTGACACACCATTTTCCTGTGGTGTTCCTGGGACTGTCTTCTCTCTACGAATCCCATGGTATGAACAGTAACTATCAAAGTCCTTGCCGCAATACTCACCTCCATTATCAGATCTGAGACACTTCAATCTTTTTCCTGTCTCATTCTCAACCAAAGCTTTCCACTTCTTAAAACTAGCAAACACATCACATTTCTGTCTAATGCAATAAACCCAAGTTTTTCTAGTTGCATCATCAATAAATATAACATAATAATGAGAGCCACCAAGAGATTGTACCTGAGCCGGTCCCCATACATCTGTATGCACAAGCTCTAATTTTTCATTCTTCTTCTGTTTCCCAACCCTGAGAAATCTGACTCTCTTCTGTTTTCCATAAACACAGTTTTCACAGAATTCCAAACTTACCTGCTTCAAATCCGGCAGCAACTTCCTTGAGTGGAGAATCTGCATCCCCTTCTCACTCATGTGGCCAAGCCTATGATGCCACAATGCTGTATCTGTTCCTGTGGAAGCTAAAGTGATAGAATGGTCAGTATTATGAGGACATAAATATAACGTACCTACTCTGTCTCCTTTTGCTATCACCATTGATCCTTTAGTGATCTTCCACCACTTTTCTCCTAACGTAGATAGACAGCCGCCATCTCCCAACTGCCCTGTTGAGATCAGATTTCTTTTCATAGCAGGAATATGCCTAACATCTTTCAACAACCAATCAGTTCCATTCTTAACTTTTATCCATACCTTACCCATTCCAACAATTTTACATGGCTCATCATCACCCAATAAAACATGTCCAAAATCGCCAGGAACATACTCATGAAAGTATTTCCTATGGGGTGTAGCATGACATGAAGCTCCTGAATCTACTACCCAATAATCACTAGTATTATCTAATGCAAGAATCAAAGCATCTTGTAACACATCACCTGCTACATTTGCTTCCTGGGTAGTTTCCTTCTGTGCGTCTCCTTTCTTCTTTAGAGATTTGCAGTCTTTCTTCAGATGTCCTTTCTTTCCACAGTTCCAACACTCTATCTTTCCCAGTCTGGACTTGGATCTGCCCGTTTTAGACTTTCCAAGATTACCTTGGCTCTTTCCTCTCTCCTTTTGTCTTCCTCTGCTTTCCATGGTCAACGCATTACCTGATGTCTCACCTCTGCTTTTTCTTCGCATTTCCTCGCTAAGAATAACACCAATAACATCATCAAATTTCAAGGTGTTTGAACCAGAGACAGAGTTACTTACAACCATGACCAAGCTATTCCAGCTTTCTGGCAATGAACACAAGATTAGAAGAGCCCTAACCTCATCATCAAAGTTCACACTTACAGAACTTAGCTGATTTGTAACCGTATTAAACTCATTTAAATGATCAGTAACAGATCCACCTTCAGACATCTTCATATTAAATAAACGCTTCATTAGAAATACCTTGTTGGAAGCCGAGGGTTTTTCATACAGCTTACCCAATGCTTTCATCAAACCCTCTGTTGTCGTTTCTTTTGAGATATTGAAAGCCACCGACGAAGCCAAGCTCAATCGTATTGTTCCCAGAGCCTTTCTATCAAGAACCATCCATTCTTCGTCCTTCATAGTCGTCGGCTGCTTTGCTTTTCCTCCCAATGGTAGGAATAGATCCTTCTGGTACAGATAGTCCTCCATTTGCATCTTCCATAACCCAAATTTTTGGCCGTTAAAATTCTCGACTTTAAACTTTCCTTCTTCTGCCATTGCTCCCACTCGAACCAGAAACCCTAGCTTCCTGCGGGTTTAACTGCCAAATAGACCTTTGGCTCTGATACCAATTGCTAGAAAAACAGGATCGCAGAGCAATAACAATAAATAGAAATGCAAATATAATCACACATACACATTACAAGAGAGACACAGATATATCGTGGTTCACCCAACTTGGGCTACGTCCACACTGAATTTGCCAGTCCTTATTATTATTACCGTCCAGCAAGGTGAAGGGATACAACCTGCAGCACAACCGCTGCACTTCCTCTTCTCTGTTTCACAGTCTCTCTCCTGATATCAAAGATCTTTACAATGCATAAAACCTAATACATCAACAACCCTAGCCGTATTACAATGTCTTTCTTTTATAAGGGAAATACAATGGGAAAATACCACGGGATACCCAAAACCATGGGCCCGCAAAACAGCTGGCGAAAATAGCCCCAAAAAATTTTCTTCGGGGGCGCTGCCCCCAGCCAGGGGGGATGGTCCCCCCTGGAACCCCATGGGGGGGCGATGCCCCCCCCGCTGGGGTGAGTGTACAGTCCACCTACATATCATATAGAACTGGGGTACAAACACAGCTGATACAATATCATCTATGAGACTAGAAGATATGGCTCCACAACCAACATAAAGGATATGGATGTATACATGGAGGCTCTCATTGATGAGATTCATGAATTATGGGATGGTGTAAATATGTATGGTGTATCAAGAACTATCAATGATAGAAAATTGTACCTCTTTCATGCATTCCTCATCTTACAATTCATGATGCCCCGGGACTCTCTATTTGTTTTGGTAATATATTATAAATTACATTTGTAATTATTGTGTTCATTTTACCATTTACTCAATATGCATTCCATACTTATTTCAGGGATACAAACAAAGGGGAAAATAGGTTGTCCATCACGTGGGCTGAATATGTTGTATAGGCACTCAAAGGATCTCAATAAAATTGTGTATGGTGAGTATAAACAATTCTTATTGCAAAATCATCGCTATCGAGTGCGTGAGAAAAATAAGTTCAATGGAAAGGAAGTGGAAATGAGGAAGTAAAGAAGGATGAATCTTGCTAGATGGAAAGCATTGTATGACAAAAACGAAGGGACAAGCTTTCCACTAGGAATGAAAAGAATCTCTATTTTCTACAAATTAGAATATTATGAGAACTTTCCACTAGCCCGCCTATTTGATACTATGCACATTGGAAAAATGTGGCAAAGTGCTTGTGGAAACATCTAAATGGAACCAACCATGAAGCAGAATAAAGTCACGAAAGGAACTCCAAGTTGCCAATATCATGCCAAACATGTGGTTGCATGAAAAAAACTCGTATGTTCACACTCCATGGGTTTTACATAAGAGGATAAATCAAACATCATTGATACAATGAAAAGCATAATATTTTCTTATGGTTTTGGTGCGACATTAAAAAACTTATTCACGAGAGATGGGTCAGAGTTCTCAGGACTAAAAACACATGATTGGCACAAGTGGATAAAGGTAACTTTGTAGTACATCATATTTGCTGGCAACATAATTATAAATGTGTATCTCTTAGTGACAATAGAAGTTCATGCATATTTAACATGGTTATTTGTTACTGGTCATGTAGTATGTGTAGCCTACAATAATACCAAGCACTTTTGACCATGATTTCACGTTAACTATTTATAAATTTTCCAAATATTTGAGATATTTTAAATCCTTCATCCATACTCTTCCATGACTCTTATCCTTTGAAGTGTATCGTTGATAATTCCTTTATATGAGTTTATACCTTTATTTTTGTAGAAATCAGAAGTCTTTATTGTAATATACATTAACATCTGTAGGTGGGTCTCATCTAAAGGGATACATGAGGATGAATTGAAGTATTGGAAAAGGAATGTTTCACTTTTTATGTTTGATATTCAAATGTACTTCCCTCCAAGATTCTTTAATTCTCAAGAGCACTGCCTTGTACACCTAGTAGAAGCGATTGAGCAGTGTGGTTCTATCCATATTCAGAAAATTTGACTTGTGGAGAGATATATGAAGGTTCTAAGACAATTTGTGAGGAAAAAGGCTCGGCCGGAAGGGTCCATGGTTGAGGGGTACATGGTTTTCCAAACAATGGTTCATTTGAGTGAGTACTTACCTCAATTGCATCTTGAAGCTCTGCAATTATGGGATTGTAACCAACCTCAATCATTTGAAGGAAAAAAATTAGAGTGTCAAGGGACTCCAAAGAGGATAAAAGGTATATAAGAATGTTGTAATTATTTTTTCTTTTTATCTTAAATTTTATAATACATTGCTTTAAATAATTATTAATTCATTGAACAATTATATTTTTTAGAGGGTCAAGGGACTTCAAAGAGGATAAAAGGTATATAAGAATGTTGTAATTATTTTTTCTTCTTATCTTAAATTTTATAATACATTGCTTTAAATAATTATTAATTCATTGAACAATTATATTTTTCATTGTAGATGCGAAGAAGTAGGAATCATTACATTTGTATGTTGCATATAATTCTAACTTTATGTTGGAATGGATGGAGAAGTACACTGAAAAAAATAAATTAGAGGATGAAAAGGCATGGGCCAATATATATAATAGACATGGTCAAAACACCTCGAGAACTTCCTTCAAGCCATAAAATAAAATGGCTAGAGAGATGCTCGTGGAATTGGTTAAATACCAATATTGAACATGAGGCAACAAAAGGAAGAAATATAGTGACACAACAACAATTGAATTTCGTTAAAGGATCTAAAAATGGAGAAGTGATACATATATATTAACATATTGGAGGTATTTATTAAATTGTCTTTTAACGTTTGTATCCTTGAATCTAGTTAGTTAATATTTATATTAATTTAGGTGACATATTACAAAGGAATGTGGATCAATGGTCATCATTTTCGCATCAAAAAGGTTGATGAAAAGCAACAAACTTATGATTTTGGAATATTGACATCATTGAGGTGGAATGGCGTTCACATTCAAATGATAGACAACCAATCACAAGCACACTTTTCTATTAAGGAGTGTTGGAGGATATTATAGAGCTTGATTTCATGTCTTTCAAAAATTTTCTCTTTCGTGTTGAATGGTACAATGTTATCAAAGTGGGAAAAGAAAGAACTATCTTTCTACACTTGAATGGATTCGAAATGATCAATACATCTAGGTTTGAATCCAACTCTGAATCTTATGTGTTTCCAAATCAATGTGACCAAATATTTCTTATTCCAAATTTAGAACAACTTGGTTGGTCATTTTTTATTGATTATGATCCAAGAGGACGAATAGTAACATTTGTTCAAGATGTAGAGGACCATGATTTGCTTGAAGATGTAGAAGTCCCCCCCTGAAGACATGGCTGAACCATATGAAGATGATAGAAACATGATTGTTGATGATGCATATGACCGAGATGAAGATCATGATGAGCTTACTAAAGTGACCGAAGGACATGAGAAATCACATGAGAATCAACTCCATGAAGATGATGAATTTATTGATATTCATTTACCTGTAATCGAAGGTGATGAAGACCATGAAGACTATGGTATTAATTTATTTGTGGATTCATGGCCCATTAATGATGGTGTATTTGTGTCATTAGATGAGGAAATTTCATGTGAGGATGAAATTTTTTTATCATCATGTTCACTTTAAGATGGTTGTGAGGATTCAATACAATATACTTAAATATTTATAAGTTAAGTATTGTGTTTTTAATTGTACACAAAATGTAATGTAATTTAACTAGTAATTTGAATGTTTTTAAAGGTTTGCTAGTGGATGTTTATAATGTCAATGTATATAACTTGCAATGTTTTAAAAACAAATATGTTTTCCATTTGGATAAGTTTGTGTTTCATTTTTTTTACTTCTTTAACAATTTACTTGAAAGACACTTTTGTGTTTGGTGGAGGTAGAGGATCTACCACACCCCAATTCCTTAGTTTAAATATTGAGAATCTTTACACAGTCTACACCTAGGCAAGAGAAACCTAGTACCATAAACCTAAAAAAACTTTTGAAGTTGAGCATTGTTTATGTTTTTCTTATGTATTGAAACATAATGAAAATTGTGTATTTTATTGTTTATGTGCTAGTGAATTTGATTTATGTTACTAACATCACTTGCATATGTTCTCTAATCAATATTTGCTCATTTTATGTCATTATGTTTTTATTTAAGAATATGCCTATTGGTGCTCCCGATTCTACTATGGGGGATCCACTGATCTTAAATGCTTTAATTGAAATGCTAAGAAACGGGCAAGGGAAAAACAATACAATGATGGTGCATGAGGTAAGATTGAAAATTGTCTTTTATAGGTTGAATTATCTTACGTTCCCTACTATATTATGTTAATTTATATTTGAGAAATGAGGACCATCTCTAAAGTATTTCCAACCCCTATCACACCCTTTAGTACATCTGGTATTATGCCAGCGGTAATATTTTACATATATTCTTGTGCATTTAATTGACTTATTTCACCTTTTATATTTTTTTAATATCTATGTTTTTTCCACACATGGAATTTCTAGAGTAACTCCACCGAGCATGCATCATATTTCCATGCAAGATCCAATTATGCCATACAATACACCCAAAGTTATGCCAAAGGTAACATTCAATAATATGTTTATGTGGGTTTGATCATGTTATTTTCCCCTATTATACCATTTTAATATTTATATTTGTTCCTCAAGTAGGATGTTTCAAGAATTAATCAAATGAGCATGAAATATATTGGTATAGAGGGTCATGTCATGCCCTCTACATCTAGACCAGAAACACCTATCACAAGAGTGGAATCAAACGCAAAACCTCATAGCATGCCCTGTACATCAAACATGGATTTTCCTAGTATCCCCATTGAAATGGACATGCATACCCCTATCAGGAGTATGTCACAATTAATGAATAATCGATCAAGTGTGGGCTCAATCAGAATTTTCCCACCAACACCTGAACAAGCTTCCTTGAGGAGTCTCATAGAATCACAATCAAGAATACTAAGGCTCCCACCAAATACTCTTGAAAATGTTGAAATTAGAAAATAAATACTTAAACAAATTCAATTATGTGAGAGGACACCATTAGAGAGTGCAGGGCTTAGTTCAGATGAACAGGTAAAATTATCTAGTGATATTATATTATAAATCTTGTCTAGTTCATAATTTTCTTGAGCATTATAGATTTCAATTTTCATAATTTTAGAATTTTTAGTAGATAGCATCTTTCCAATTTTTGAAACTACAATGTAGTTCAAAATGGATATATAGCCAGGTATTACCTTTATTGAAACCACTTGTAATATCCCTTACCCAAAATAGACTTCTGATTGGGAATGTTGTTTTCTAGTTTGTGGTTCACTATTTCCATCAAACAGTTAGTTTCACCCTCCCATTTATTGCTTCCATGAAATTATTTACAAATGATGAGGTATAGTTGGATGCTCAGCTTATATATCTCCCTCTCCCATGCCAAAACCTTGTCAACACTAATCCTACACATACTGTTGCAATTACCCCCTTCTATTGCCCCCTTTATATCATTGTTGTGTTGACATTTATTATGAAACACTTTATTGTTTAATAGTTTATTTTGGTGATTTAAATTTCTAGATGGTTTTGACCAAGAAACTTTCCATAGAAGGTGTTGGACTTGAAAATCTCATTACCAAACTAAATACAATAAATTTTACAAGGGTGCTAACTAGAAGTCATCAATAACAAGCAAGAAATTGATTTTAATAGCTTAAAGAACTGATAGACATGCATGTAAGATTAAGTAGCATGAGTTTGAGATGATATAACCCTCCATATTAGATGTAGATGGCATCAATGTAATTCAGGGTCCAACAGTTTCACCCAACAATTGGATTTCCAAGGCATATGTGTTTTGGTTGTCAACAATCAAGAAAATACAAGCTTTGCTTGAGATACTAGCAACCTAGAAGGTGTTCCTCCCTTTCCAATGCTAATAAAAATTGCCACAATTTTGTTGTAGGAAGAGACACCATTTTCTGGCACATAGATTTAAGGCTTCCAACAACAAATGCTAGAAAATATCATATAAAAATGGTAATGAAATACACTTAGAACTCAAGATTGTTTTGTATTTATTGTTTAAGATCATCAAAGGGGGTCCAATGTTACACCTCTTAACAAGGTATAATTGCATCCATGGACTTGTTAAGTAAAGGGGTTTTTTGCTGCAACCAAAAATCAGTTAATGGTTTTAAAATATCTCATGAATACAATGAACTAACCTAGATTTTAGAACTATCCACGGTTAGATCCCTTCTCATGAATAGAGCCGCTATGCAATGATGTGCTAAAACTAGTCAAATATATAATAACTTTCATGTAATGTTTTATACTCTTGTTGTGTATCGAACGACCTCTTAGTCTCTTCACTACAATCACATTCTTGTTCTAGCATGAAAAATCAACCCAAACACTTTTATCCTTTTTCAAAGACTATATTAGCAACAAGGTTTTAAAGAAAGGTTACAGCACAAATGCACTAACTTTAAACCACCAAACCTATTTGGAAAGGCCCTTTATCATGCCTATAACAATGCTAATAGTAGAACAACTTAGAATATTGTAGGGTTGTTTCCCAATTGATTACCACCGTGATATACAAGAAAAGTATCCCTTCGTTGAAAAGAGAATCGTTTAGGGAAACATAAAACCTTAAATAGGCCTTCAAATGTTAGTCCTCATCAAACAAATATTCCAATAAAAATTTATTATCATGGGCAGAAAGGGGTACAAGGGAAATAAATCCTTTTATAGTTTCTATAGATATTATAATATTATTCTTGTCTTTTTCATATTTTTCTTCAGCATTATAGATTTCAATTTTCATAATTTTAGAGTTTTTAGTACATAGTGTCTTTCCAATTTTTGAAACTTTAATGTAGTTCAAAATATTTCTAATTTCTAAGTTCTTAATTCATTTTTTTTAGTTTCATATTTGGAATTTAGGATAATTAGTTTAGAATTGAAAATAGCTTTAGATTTTGGTTGGGTTTCTAACAATTTCACAATCTCATTGTAAATACAGGAAATAAATGACAAAGTGACTGGTGTATCTATAGGGGCATCTACCTCAACTCATAAGACTACAACAATATCCTCAATGACTACAAAAGTAATGCAATAAGTTACAATCTTTCTCACCTCAGAAGGAAATGTCTTGAAGGATTAAATGGGGTTAAAATTCCTTCACTTTATTTTTCATTGTGCAGAACAATTATTTGGAAATACCATCCAAATGAATTGGAGGAAGCTAGCCAATGCTAAGAAATAAGAGCTCTTTAAAGATGTCATATTAGCATTTGGAAATCTTGGTTTTCATAAGGAAATTATTCTAGATATTACACGGAAAAACATTCACTCTAAATGAGACAATTTAAGGTCAAAGATGACAAAAGACTTGAGATATCCACGTCCAATTTGGATCATAGACCAAGTGACATGGGATGAACTTATGAAAGATACCAAATTTAAGAGGAAGTCCCACAATAATCCAAATTATAGGCCATCTTCATGAGGAGGAGCTAAAAGACGCCTTCGATATACAACAAAAGAAACCCAAGCTAGGGTGTCAAATATTGGATTACATAAAATAGGATCTTGTGGGTACAATAGCTTTCATGGTGGGTTGGTAAGTGAATATTTTCATCTACTATATTTTCCATTGCAGAAGAAAATCATGACAAAGATGTGAGTTAATTGTATCTTACGAGTCATTATACCTTATGCATTTGGTTATCTTTGTTTATGTAGGTTCACCAATTTCAAAAGGAAGCTTCAGAGGAGGACCTAAAATATGCTTTACTACATGGTTCCCAAGGCCTTTGACAACATATTCTAGATGGAGGGGATAAATTAATCATTGTTCATGAATCTGAGGTAAGTTCTTTATAATATTTTATGACTTATGCAATAATTTAATTGGAGGTATTTTTCTATTTTAATAAGTTAAATGTTGTTTGTATAGGAATCCCAACAATAAAACTCATCAGGTGAAGCATATGGTAGTGATCACAACGGAGGAGTTAGAGGAAAATGATGAATCGTTTGTTGCGCACAATAATTCTATTGTCATTCATGAACCTCGGCAAGAAACCATCCTTGAATTCAAGCAAATAGGAGACAAGAATAATGAGGAGGGTGTTCAATGTGATGAACAATCCACACCCAAAATTACAATAGTGCATCATAGAAAGAGGACACAAAGGAAGAGGATGGATAGAAACAAATGAACAAAATACATATTTGCTTCTTGTGCCTCTGTTCAATTTTTGTTGCTATTATAAATGTAATTTTTATATCATCATACGTGCTCATTGAATAGTCATGTTTCTTTATTAAAAGATGAAAATATCATTAATATTATTGTATTTATGAGTATCATGTTTATGATTGTATATTACTACTATACTACTACTGTTATCCTTTTCTTACAAAGTTGTACCATTATGTAAGCAATCTGAATTTTCAAGTAAATTCTCTAGTAACAAGTTATTAGAATATATATTGTTTTTCAGAAATTACCTGTTGACCAAGTATAGGTAATATGTGAATATTTTTAGAAGATTTTGAAAAAATATGTCAGTTCGCCTTTATATCTAAGCAACATCTTTGGATGTTGGTGGACATTCATAGTCATCATTAGGGCATGGAATTATTTTATTTGAGTGGCAAACCCTCATCCCTTTCATGCTTTCTTTTTTCTTTAATAAGTTTATCAGTTACCCAATACAAAACTCAACTCCTTTTCCTAGATTTACATTATAATCAAGAAATATGTACCTTTATTCACATATTACAAAATATAGTTATATAGAGTTAGATCATTTTATGTACTTTGTTGTGTCTGGTATGTAGAACATGTTACTTACAACATTTTTTATTGATGGTCGATGTAGATGTTGAGAAAACTCAGTAAACAACTGAATGGGGAAGATTGGAAGTGGAACAACTTGAACATGCTCTTCTAGCCAATTAGTTCTATTTTGGGTTCTATGATGGAGGATCAGGTACATCATGATTGCTACGACTGTTATTTTTTTCCTTTTATTTTTTTTATTGGTTTTTATTTCAATAGGCTTTAAGGATTTCTTCATTCTATTAAGTAAAATAGAGGCCATGAAATTGCTAGTTTTTACAATAATAGGAGGCATGGTAATGTGGTAAATTAATTTGAAACATTCCAGTGTTGTGGTAAATTATGTGGGAGAAAGTTGGATTGTAAGCACAATTGCTAATATGTACTTTCGAGCTTCTTCCATTCCCTATTAGCTTGACTTGTATTACCTTTGTGGGTAAGAGACTTATTCTGAATTTTCTCCATTATCCCTAAAAAAAATGTTGCTAGTTTCATCATAAAGACATTAAATTTTAGCTACATATCAAAACACTCCTAGTCTCTAGGTTTAGGTCCTGGGTGCTTGACATATCATAATGTTCTTACTTTACCTAGGTGGGCTTGGAGTCACAAGACATATTATATTTCTAACTGGTGTAGTTGGAATATGTCTCAGTCTTGTCTGATGGTCTCTGAAAGTAAATAATTTCTCTTTTTACTGGAGCATGTAAGCACTTGGAGTGGTTATGACAACATTGTCTCTCTTTCCATTCACTCCAATGCTTCAAATGTGTTGATGCATATGTAACTTCGGAATGTATTTTATATGTGTATGTTGTATGTACTCCTATAGAGATGGTATTATTCCTCTATACGAAAGTGTCATCATTTATATTGTAAATGTCGTAACTTATACTTGATGGGTTATTAGACCACCTTGTTGGGGTCGGCCCTGTATAAGTCATGTGGGTCAAAGGGTTATTAGACCACCCTATTGGGGGTTGGCCATGTGGGTTGAAGGGTTATTAGACCACCCTATTGGGGGTCGGCCCAGTCAGCATTATGTTATGTGGTTAAGTTCGAGCCTACATGATTTATGTAAAAGGAAAGTCAAGTCAAGTATAAATAGAGTGCGGGAGGCACTCTATTTACTTACTCACTTCTCACTCATGCACTCAAGGAGGAGTGGCGCACTTATGGAGGAGGAGGATCTGCTGCTAGGTTATGTCTATCTCTCATGTTTGGGTTTTATTATTGCTCTATCTATCTCTGAGGAAGTTATTGGGGTTTTTCACCTTTATGGTTTTCCCCAAGTAAATCTTTGTGTCTCTTGTGTGCTTGCATTATTGTCTCCATGAATGATATGCTGTAGATTTGCTGTAATGTTGTTCTCTTAGTTAAGATCCTAGATCAGATTGAAGTAAATTCTGAAAATTTAACAAAATGCCAGGATTAGTAAATTGTCTTATTGTAATTGTTTGAGTGCTAGTAGTCATTATGCACTTAAATAATTGATTGGGCCACTTAACAATGCTCTTTTCACCTACCCAAAATTTAGGTATCTCTATGTTCAACATTATTTTATTTTGATTACATAAAGCAGAATTTTGAAAGTGTAATGTTTTAACTATCTTAATGTGATCGCCTTGTTGGGATTGCATATGGCCTAATATATTGTTTTCTTGAACCAATGGTTATTCTAATGCTGAAAATGGTCTCCAATTTTTGCAGGTTCTAGTTTCGAGTCGAAGTATAGGTACATATTCGAATGGTTTACATGAATATTATGCTTGCATTGGGTGACTCTGCAATAGTTTTCACTAATTATTATGTATGTTTACTCGAATGCTTAAATTTTATAAAAATCCATGTTTAGTTGATTTTGTCAACTACTTATATAAGGAAATTTTTATGGATTCTATTAAGGTTAAACTTATTGTTATTATAGTCATGGCGATAATTAGGCAAAAATATCCTCTAGGAATGGTCCCAAGTGTTGAAAGGTAATTTTTCTTTCTATGAAAATCAATTGCAAATTTCTTTTGACACTGACACGAATAGGGATGAGCTGGACTTTGAATTTCTAGGGAACAAAATCGAACAACCTTATGATTTTTATACCAACATCTATGCAAAGTATGTGGGTGGAAGGGAGAAGAGGCACATCCTCTGGTTCAATCCAATAATAGAGTTTCACACTTAGCACTTTCCACAAAGAAAATGAGGATGTGTTGGCCCATGTATTAGACATTTTTTAAACTTTAAGAACTTGAATGTGCATCCACTCCATCTTCTAATGAGTGCACCAGGTTGTGAGGATCAAAACATATAGTATATGGTACCATGCTCTTTCTAAGTGTTTCTGAACAAAGACCTATTTCTTTTTTGTTTTCAGTTGTCTACATACATGGACACATTACCATGATTGTGAATGTAGACCCTATTAGGTGCTATCAATTATAAAGAGATTTTTTATGAGTTACTCAATGATGTGAATGTATTTTAAGCATATATAAGTGTGTTTCCATGGGAGAATGGGATGATTACTTACATTTTCAAAGATGATTTTCAGAATTGTAGTTTTGGAAATTGTTTTCTCATCTAGATTAAAATAGACTTTGCCGTTAGCTTAATTGGAATTTGTTCTCTTTTTTTAGGAGGGGATGATTACTTACATTTTCAAGGTTTCTTTCTAGAATTGTAGTTTTAGAAATCGTTTTCTCATTGAGATTAAAGAAGACTTTGTTATTAGCTTTACAAATTGTTGGAATTTGTTCTCTTTTTTAGAATGGGATGATTACTTACATTTTCAAGGCCATGTAATTTTGGAAATTGTTTTCTAATTAAGATTAAAAAAGACTTTGATGTTTGCTTTAAAAAATTATTGGAATTTGTTCTCTTTTTTTTTCTATAAAGAATAGAGATTTTAGGTAAAAAAATTGTTCATAAAGAATAGAGATTTTAGGTAATTAGAGTTGCTATTTGGGAACTTTGAATGTTGAAAACACCTTAAAATAGCATTTAAAATAATTTGTTTACTTTTTTAATATTTTTTCATATCGTCTCTAGAGAGACAATAATTGAAATTAAATACAATGATCTCTATAGAGACAATATGTCTTTACTCTTAGCTATTGTCTCTAGAGAGACAATAGTTGGAATTAATACATATGGTCTCTATAGAGACAATATGTCTTTAATCTCATCTATCGTCTTTAGAGAGATAAAAGTGAAATTGTCTTTTTAGAGACAATATTACTTGTGTTCTATTTTTTCTTTATAGAGACAATTTTTTAAGACAATAATTTAAGACAGTTGATTAAAGACATTATTTAAGACAATACACATGTTTATTTTTGTCTCAAGTTAAGACAATTTAGTCAAATATTGTCTTAAATGCCCCCTCTATGTAGTAGTGCAATCTAAAATGTTGTGGAGTTGTTTCACACATTTGGAATATTCTTGCAAAGAGAAAGGAAAGGCCTCACATAGGCAAGGTAGTGTTGAGGCCTCGGATGTGCAGGGTATGCAAAGTGCTAGAATGGGTTCCTAAGCTCTCAATAGAGGGGGAAAACCCAGACTGAAAGGCTTCGAAAGGCCCTAAGCAAGGACAGTTCTATCCCCAGCATGTTTGGTGTAGTGATCTCCCACAGATATTTGGCCTCCGCTAGCACTCTAAGAGTTGGTGGGTTTCGATCCAAAGGATCAATTTTCAAATGAAGAAAACCTAAGTGTAAAACGTTTGTGAACACTAACCTACTTAAAAGAATCTAAGCTAAGTTAGATCTATTCTAAGAAAATGTTTTGGAATAGGTGCAGATCAGCTTAGATTCTTTTAAGTAGGTTAGTGTTCACGGACTTTTTACACTTAGTTTTTCATCGTTTGAAAAATGATCCTTTGGATTGAAACCCACCAACTCTTAGAGTGCCAGCGGAGGCCGAATATCCACGGGAGATCACTACACCAAACAAGATGGGGATAGAACTGTCCTTGCGTAGGGCATTTCGAAGCCTTTCAGTCTGGGTTTTCCCCCTCTGTTGAGAGCTTACAAAGCCATTCCATCACTTTGCATACCCTGCACATCCGAGGCCTCAACAAATGGAGCTAGAAGGAGAGCCAGTAGTAAGCTATGCTTAAACAAAATACTCAGAAACCTCCTCCAGCAAGAATACCGATTGTCACCCATAGCCACACTCAAGCATCTAGTTTTGTTGAGAAACCGGTGCAACATCCTAATACTATCCCTACTACCCCTACAGCTCATCGAGATCCTAGAGCAGGGGACATTATTATTATATCACCTACTAGAGGACCTATCTCACTTGAAGAAATACTCAAAAGGTCTAATGATAGTACTTTCAGGTTACAGCAGAGGCTCTCTATAGAGAGAAATCAAGGATTAGCAACGATTCACCAAGAAAACACTAATCCATAGGAAAAAATTCAAGAAAATCAAGATAATCAAAATTCAGTTGAACAAAATGCTGAGAAAAATACTGAACAGGCTAATTCATTGAACCAACAACAACTCCTTGAATTTGACCTTGATTTATTGTTTACTGAAACAGAACAAGCTTCACAAACAATCCCTTCGGGTGGGCCACCACCCTCTCCTCCTTCATCTCCATCCTCCTCATATGAGAGCGAACATTCCTCAAGTTCTTCATCTGAAGAAGAAGAAGAACAACCTATGGATGGGTAAGGCCAAAATAGACCTTGGCTTGAACAAGATGCTATGTGGATACTTGGGGATCAACACAAATTACCTAAGACCCCTGAGAAGTGGCTTCCCAAATTCAATCCAGATGATAAGTCACCTGCATTAGATCATATCAAAACTTCCATGCAGGCTATCAGGATTAGGAGTGTCATCCATGAGGATGTGTTTTGCAGACTCTTCCCTTACACATTTGAAGGAAAGGCATCCACATGGTATTTCTCCTTGGAAGCCAGATCCATAACATCATGGGATGATTTTGAAAAGTTGTTTATCCAAAATTTTGGGGATGACAAAACACCACAGGATTTAGTTTTGGAATTATCTTCCATAAAAATGAAAGGTAAAGAAAGGATTAAATATTACAAACTAGTCCTTGAACTATATGATTTATATACATCATGTTGAATGCCTGGACCATGTATCTGTATATGTATCAGGTGGATACGTTGTATGATCAAGTAGATCATGTATGTTGATATGTATCAGGTAGATACATTGTGTGATCAGGTGGATCATGTATCTATGTATGTATCAGGTGGATACATTGTATGATCAGGTGGATCATGTATGATGATATGTATCAGGTAGATACTTGGTATGCATCAGGTAGATGCATTGTATGATCAGGATGATCATGGATGATGAACTTTAGGATGTTGCTCCAGATGACATGTACCAGGATGATGTAGTGTTGATGATCAGGATGATCATGTACATCAAGATGATGTATGGTGAGTATCAGGTTGATACTCTGTGGTCATGGACAGGTTGTGCAGATGAGCATGTAAGTAGACCTGGGAGATCCGAATAGGATGAAAAAGGCCTCAGATGCTCTTTCGAGGCATTGCTCTAGGAGGACTTGTAAGACCTGGGAGATCCGATAGGTTGGGCTATGTGCCCGTAATAAGTCCTGGGATGCTCTTTTGAGGGTTTTTCATGTGACCACATGTAAGACCTGGGAGATCTGAGAGGTTGGGCTGTGTGCCCGTAATAAGTCCTGGTATGCTCTTTCGAGGGTTTGTGGTGGTGACTACATGTAAGACCTGGGAGATCTGATAGGTTGGGTTGTGTGCCCGTAATAAGTCCTGGGATACTCTTTCGAGGGTTTGTAGTGGACATCACATGTAAGGCCTGGGAGATCCGATAGGTTGGGCTATGTGCCCGTAATAAGTCCTAGGATGCTCTTTCGATGGTTTGTGATGAGGGTCACATATAAGACCTGGGAGATCCGATAGGTTGGGTTGTGTGCCCGTAACAAGTCCTGGGATGCTCTTGCGAGGGTTTGTGACGCACGTAATAAGTCTTGAGAATTCCACAGTATGGTCAGTAATGATGAAGACCTGCAGGTGGTGGGCCTACATCCATTATGAAAAAGGACTGGCTCTGTAGAACTTCCTATGATGAGTATATTCAGAGATTGATTTATAGTACCTAGTCCTTCAACTATATGATTTATATACATAAATTATAATTATGTGATTGCAATGATATGATTTTCATTTAAACAATGTAACATTTTCATAAACAATGCTATAATTACAAAATGCAATTTATGGAATGCGATGTAATTCTATCTAATTTAACTTTAGCACTATCTTATAAACAAAGCATGATGTATCCGAACTTATGAAAACTAAGGCTACTGCAAGGGTTAGACTATACTATAACTTCCTAGCTCTTACCCTAAGATATTAACACGCATGCTAAAGTATTCGAAAGACTCGTTGAGGAGTTGATGGTTAACCACATTAATGTTGGTAGGTTATCAAAGTCTGATCGGTATTAAATGTTCTAACAACACTCCAAAGTGGAATGTATGGCTGTCAAGCCACACACTCCTTCCACGTGATCTAGGGCTGGTGAAAACAAAGATGAGTCCTGGCTGGCATGGATAACAGGTCGAAGCTTCTCCGAGCTGTATGCTGTAATACCTCTAGGCAGGCATTGCTAGCTCGGGTGTGGTTGGTGTAATTAATAGGTTATTATTACAAGGTTTCCTGGTTTTCAATGAGGCATCGTTGGCACTCCCTTTCTCATTGATCTTAGCAATTCTCGGTCGTTGATTTTATAACTCTGACCTCATTGTATTTAAAGGATTTGCATTATTCCTGGTCTTCATTGTTGTGCTAAGTCGAGGCCGACAGGCTACCCAAATGTAGGTTGATGAGAGTGCTTCTCAGGGGGTTTCGACCCTTGACCTATGAGTTGTTGTTTTTCTTAAAAGATACAGGCTTTCGCCTTCTGTCTTCAATCCTCAAAACGCCAAAGTAGTGTTGAAGATTCTCCAGTCAGTGTAATGCATGTGATTTAGCAAGGGGTTTGAATCTCCAGTGCGTGAGAAAAATATTCTGCATTATCTTATGGTTGATGTCACGCATCAAAAGTTTCGTCATTTGTTTTGATGGTGGAAATTATCACAGCTTCGAGCTTCCAAAAAGGTAAATGTTCATGATGATAAAAAGATGAATTTACTGTACTGCTTGTTCTGCTTTTCCGTAATCTCGTTTTAAACCCTTTTGATTTACATTTTTGTAGGTACCCAATTCAAATGTTAGCTCCTGTGCAATCATAGAGAATGGAAGGTACTTCTACTTCTCTAGGTAAGCTCCAGTGGTTCCTGCAAGACCTCGTAGGTGCCCTTGATGTTGTCTCCTGTATGCCGAGAGTTGGAAAACCTCCAAAAATTTCAATGTTGGCTGAAAACAAAGTTTTAAGCTTGTTTTGGGTTTTAAAGCAGACTGTACAGAGGATAAAATAAATAGTCTTTTACATTGCCTTTTGGCTCTTTGATGTCCGGCTAAAATGTCGATAAGGACTCCATATTTTCATTTAATCTACTAGATGTTTTTAAGGGTAAAAACCTTGTGTAGTTTTAATGCTCCACGACTCTAGTTTTGAGTTTTTTGGTTGAAAAGAGGCAAGTCCCGTGCATTGTGAAACCTTGATATTCGTAATGAAAATTCTATGATATGAAATGTTAAAATGAAAAACGAGGGCCGAGGGTTCTTTTACACTCGTATACTATGGTTTCTTCTTATGCAATGGAAGTTATGTTTTTAAAGAAAATAAATGTTGAGAATAATATAAAAAGATGTGAACCTATACATCGTGCTTGTTATGGATAATTTACGTTTGGAAATGAATCAAAGTGTTGTTTAACTATTAAGTGGTTTTGTAGAAGTTTTGTCTCAAGATTCAAAATGTTTAATGAAATAAAAACCCTACCAGAAGCTTCGGATTATTATCTGGTTTTTGTACTACATTTTTGTACTTGTATTAAAAGATTTTGATAAAATACGAAGGATTCTTACTAGGGTTAAGAAATGAAGAGTTTAGGAAATAGCCATAAGAAACTTGTGCAAAAACAATGAAGAACTATATAAATATTCTAGGGTTTAGAAAAATAAAACAATAGGGTTTGATACTAAATGAAAGATTTGATATTGAAACAAAAACATAAGTAAATAAAAAATATATATAAATATTTGTTTTTAATTTGATACAAAACTATTTAAGGAAACAATATAGTGATAATGGAAACGTTCTATGACATTGTGAGAAAAGTAGAAGGTAATTGCTCAAAATAAAAAATTGTATGGGAATAAATTGCAACTGTTATATTTTGCAAAATACAAGCACTTTGAAAAATATGAAATGTTTGATTCTATTTGCAATTGTTTGCTAACTGGAAAGAATAGAGATAAGAGGAATATTTATGACTGTCCAGAAAATAACTATGTTTTCTTTCAAGTATTAACAGAGAGTTTTATATTGCTATCGATGCCATACAGTAATGTCTGCTTTGTTTTAAATATATATAATAGAATAGTAAATAGAACACCTACTGTAAATGTTTATCCATTCAACGACAAATCTGTCCATCTCTTATCTATTACTTAATTTGTTTCTCTATACTAGAGTACTATGCAAAGAACAACATGGGAAAAATATAGAGATGATTATCTAATCAATAATTCTAAATATTTAATCATCCAAGATTAAACATAAATCATAAACTAAATTATTTTACTAAACAGAGTTAATAATTCTACTAATAGAAACATTGAACTGTAACAATTTAGGAATAGCAAAAACCTGGTTAACTGTAGAGAAACAAACAACCCAAGGAGCTTGTTTCACCGAACCAATTCCTGAAGACAGCCAAGTTACTTGTGTCAATTTTTTAGCATTAATTCAATAAACTCTAGGATCTTTACTGAGAGAATAACATGTACAGTGTAACAATGCATATCAATCATATCAAGCATATCAATCATCACAATATGCAAATATAAGAGACAATAGACACACAGAGTTTCCGTGGGGAAAACCCTAAGGTGAAAAACCCCACAACTTCCTCAGAGATAGATAGAGAAATGATACAACCAAAGTACACAGAGATAGACTCCTCCTAGCAGCTGATCTCCTCCTCACATGTGCGCCACTTTCCGAGTGATGGAAGTGTGAGTTCTGAAGTGATCCGAATAGAGATCGAGAGATCTCTATTTATACTTGTCCTGATTGCCCAATAAACTTATGGGGTTGACTTGTCTAGCTTAGCACAATAACCTCATGTTACGTTAATCCGGGCCGACCCCTTACAAGGTGGTCTAATAACCCATCAGCAAGTTAACACACTTGCGACACTTGTCAATACAAATGACAACACTTCCATATAGAGGAATAATACATCTTTATAGGAGTACAATAAATATATATATGAAATACATTCCGAAGTTACATATACATCAACACTCCCTCTTAACTAGGAAGGTATTTCTCGACACAGATCTGCTAGCACAAGTCTTCTTCTCTGGATCATCATCAACAAATCATCATCATCGTCATTGCTGCTTCTATCTCAATCAATCTTTTAATATACTCATCATAGGAAGTTCTACAGAGCCAGTCCTTTTTCATACTGGATGTAGGCCCACCACCTGCAGGTCTTCACCATCACTAGACATATTGTGGAATTTTCAGGACTTATTACGTGCGTCACAAACCCTCACAAGAGCATCCCAGGACTTATTACGGGCACACAACCCAACCTATCAGATCTCCCAGGTATTATATGTGACCCTCATCACAAACCCTCGAAAGAGCATCCCAGGACTTATTACGGGCACATAGCCCAACCTATCGGATCTCCCAGGTCTTACATGTGATCTCCACTACAAACCCTCAAAAGAGCAATATCCCAAGACTTATTATGGGCACACAGCCCAACCTATCAGATCTACCAGTTATTACATGTAGTCACCACCACAAACCCTCAAAAGAGCATCCCAGGACTTATTACGGGGACACATCCCAACCTCTCAGATCTCTCAAGTCTTACATGTGGTCACAGGACAAACCCTCGAAAGAGCATCCCAAGACTTATTACAGGCACACAACCCAACCTATCGGATCTCCCAAGTCTTACAAGTCCTCCTCGAGTAATGCCTCGAAAGAGCATCCGAGGCCTTTTTCATCCTGTCTAGATCTCCCAAGTCTACTTACATGCTCATCTGCACAACCTATCCACGGCCATAGAGTATCAACCTGATAGTCACCATACATCATCCTGATCATCAATACTGCATCATCTTCGTGCATGTCATCTGGAGCAACATCCTGAAGCTTGTCATCCATGATCATCCTAATCATACAATGCATCTACCTGATGCATACCAAGTATCTACCTGATACATATCATCATACATGATCCACTTGATCATACAATGTATCCACCTGATACATACATAGATACATGATCCACCTAATCACACAATGTATCGACCTGATACATATCAACATGATCTACATGATCATACAATGTATCCACCTGATAAATATACAGATACATGGTCCAAGCATCCAACATGATGCATATACAAAATACATACAAATGATCCAACTGATCATATCCAGCATCCAACATGATGCATACATACATAAATGATCAAACTGATCATATCCAGCATCCAACATGATGCATACATACATAAATGATCCAACTGATCATATCCAACATCCAACATGATGCATACATACAAAAATGATCCAACTGATCATACAGAGCAGAAACTAGAACATCATCCTGATGCTAATCATCCAACGCTTACATCCATAGCCATGTGAAGGATCCTCCTTCCACCATGCTTGGAATGGCTTCAACAAAATGTCTCCATCACTTCCTCCTCAAAGTGTCGTCGATCTAAAGAACACCTAGCCTCTCTCTAAAGTACTCGAACTTCACTCTGGTAGTGGCTTCGTCAGTACATCTACAATCTGCTCATCCTTCGCAACATACATGAGCTTCACTGCTCCTCTCTGCACCATATCCCTGATTTAGTGGTATTTGATCTCTATGTGTTTCGACCTGTTGTGGAACACCGGGTTCTCAGACAGCTTCACACAACTCTGGTTGTCACAAAAGATACCAGTAACCTCCAAAGGTAGATCAAATAACTCAAACAGTAGCTTTCAAAGCCATAAACCCTCACAACTAGCTGAACAAGCTGCAACATACTCTGCTTCAGCTGTACTTAATGCTACACAGGACTGCTTCCTGCTAAACCAAGAGATCACACCCAATCCCATACTGAAGCAACACCCAGATGTGCTCTTCCTATCTGTAGCACTGCTTGCCCAATCTGAATCAACATAACCCTGTAGGTTAAACTTTTGATTCGCATCATACTTGAGCCCATAATCAACTGTACCCTTCAGGTACCTCATAATATGCTTTACAGCAACTAGGTGAACACTCCTCGGATCCGTCAGGAACTGGCTCAATGTGTTAACCACAAAGCAAATATCTGGTCTCGTGTTCGTCAGGTACATCAAGGACCCAATCATCTGACGATACATAGTGACATCAACCGACTCAGATGGAGCATCACACAGAAGCTTTAGGCTCGATTCCATAGGTGTGGCCATGGCCTTTCAGTCCATCATCTCGAACCTCTTCAGGATCTCTACTGCATGCTTCCCTTGTCCAAGGAAGATTCCATCTATACTCTGCCACACCTCCATGCCTAGAAAATAGTGCATCATCCCCAAGTCCTTCATCTCGAACTCGGTAGCAAGCTTCCTCTTTGTATCAGCAATCAATCTATCTTCACCTATTACAAATAGGTCATCTACATACAAGATTAGTATCACAAGACTGCCTTCCTCAACCTTGTAGTAAAGGTTGGAATCTGCTTTACTCTTGGTAAAGCCCAAACTAGATAGGAAACTGTCCATCCTACCATACCAAGTTCTGGGAGCTTGCTTCAAGCCATATAAGGCTTTCTTCAATCTGCACACATATGACTTCCTGTCATGTGTTTCAAAACCGAGTGGTTGCTCCACATACACTTTTTCTTCAACTACACCATTCAAGAAAGCAGTCTTGACATCCATATGGTGTATCTTCCATTTCATCACTGCATCCAGAGCAAGTACTGTTCTAATGGAAGTGTACCTGGCTACAGGAGAAAAAGTTTCTTCATAATCTATTCCCTCTTTCTCTATCTTGCCATCTGTAGCATGCTTGATATTGTAGATCCATTTGGAAGTCACAACAGACTTCTCTTCAGGTCTTGGGACATCCCAAACATCATTCTTCATTATTGGTTGGTATTCTTTGACCAAGGAATCCTTCCATTCTTTCTTTTCTGTTGCTTCTTCGTAATTGGAAGTTTATTTGTTCATGATATCATAGAGTAAAGCAACATAGCTGGTATGTGATCTAGTTCTCTTCTTTGCTCTGTGTTCTTCTTCTGGAATTCCATATCTTTCTGCATCTTGAATGAGCTCTAGCCCATGCAGGTTTCCTCCTATGAGATTTATTCTCACGGGGTGGATCTACAGGTTCTTGTGGATCTTCAATTTCATGATCTGCATCTGGAATTGCTTCAGTCATAGTAGTATCTTGAAATCTAGTTTCCTTAGGTTCTTCATAATTTTCAGCAAGTGTCTTCCTTGATTTGATGAATGCTGAGTTTTCATCAAATGTCACATCCCTACTGACATCAATCTTCTTGAACCCTGGAAAGTATATTTTGTAAGCCTTCGAGCTTTCACTGTAACCCACAAAGATACCCTTCTTTCCTGAAGGATCTAGCTTGGTCCTCTTTTCCTTTGGGACATGAGTGTATACTAGAAACCAAATATTCTGAGATGGCTGACTTCAGGTTTCTTACCAAAGAAGACTTATTTTGGTGTCTTGTTGCCCAATATCTTGTGGGTGTTCTGTTCTATACATATACAACTATCCTAGCTGCTTCTTCCCATAGATGCATAGGTAGATCCTAGTCATGCAGCATTGCCATTGATGCTTCCATGATTGTTAGATTCTTTCTTTCTGCAACTCCATTCTGTTGTGGATTGTAAGGAGTAGTCAACTCCCTCTTAATCCCTGAATCACTGCATAGCTTCTTGAAGTCACCTGAAGTGAATTCTCTACCATTGTCGGATCTGAATGTTTTGATCTTCTTATCAGTTTGGTTCTCCATCAAGGTTTTGAATTCCTTGAATTTATCAAACACTTCATTTTTGTTCTTCAAGAAGTAAACCCAAGTCTTCCTGGAGAGGTCATCAATGAAAGATACATAGTAAACATACCCACTCAGAGAACTCGATGACATCGGACCGCATACATCAGAGTGGGTAATTTCCAAGATACCTTTTGCCTTGCTTTCATTGCTTGGAAATGCCTTCTTTATGTTCTTTCCTTTTGCACATCCTTTGCAAAATCCTTCATGCTTGGTCTTGATTTCAGGAAGACCTTCTACAACTTTACTTTCAATTGGTAATACTCTGTAGTGCATATCTGCAAGTATTCTATGCCAAAGTTCACTTGGCTCCATGGAATCATGCACCATGGCATGTTCAGGTTGTCCCTTCAATTTATACAATCCTCCCTCTTGCTCTCCAATAACCACTGCATCATCTATGGTCTTTTCCTTTGGCCACATAAAAACTTGGCCATCCACAAATGCAACCCTCATAGCTTTTGCATCCAATGCAGATATGGAGAGTAGGTTTTTCTTGAGCCCATGTACATAAAGAACTTCTTTCATCTTCAAAGATTTTCCAGAATCTAGGTTGTAGGAGGCTTCACCACTTCCTTTGATAGGGTATTGATAGTCATCCCCAAGTTTCACTTTATGGGGTGATTCATGTTTAGATAGATTTACAAAAGATTCTTTAAACCTAGTCATGTGTTTGGAATCCCCACTATCAATAAGCAAATCATTACATCCATGAGAAATAGTACCTGTGAGAGCAGAGATTAGAACATACTCTTCTTCGCTTGATGAGTCATCATCATCACTTTCTGCTCTAGCCTTCTTCTTTGGAGGTTCATCATCCTCAGCAACATGAGCATGATAGCAACATGAGCATGATAGCAACATGAGCATGATATCTCTTCTTGTTGTTCTTCTTCTTGTTGTTGAAGTTGTTGTTGTTTTCTTTCTTCTTCTTGGGACAATCTGAAGCAAAGTGTCCCTTCTCATTGCAACTGAAGCATCTGAGATCTTTCTTATCCTTATGATAATGGTGGTGTGAAGTTTTTCTGAAGTGGGATGGCTCTCTCTTGGACTTCCCTTTCTTGGTGTGAGTTGTGAGAGCTTGATCTTCATTCCCCATATTTTCTTCTCGTGCCACAAGCCTTGCTTCTTCTTGAGAGCATTCCTCCCATAGTCTACTGAAAGAGATCAATTTCTTTCTTGCACAGATTCCTTGAATAAAAGAGTCCCATGACCTAGGTAGGCCATTTAGAGTACTCATAACCACTTCACCATTATCTACTACTTCATCGACAGCTTCAAGTTGTTCCTTGATCTGAGAGACCTTGGAGAAATAAGATTGAATGGTCTCTCCATTCAACAGCTTGACCCCTTTCAATTGGTTCCGCAAAGTCATCTTCCGATTTATGTTCTTCCCTTCAAATAGCTTGGACAAAGAGTCAAACATCTCCTTGGGTGTCTTCAGAGATGACACATGTGGTATGAGATGGTATTTAATAGAATCAACAATGATTCTCTTTGCCTTGACCAAGTTCTTCTTATGCAATACTTTAGCTTCTTCATCCTCCGGGACGGGGACTTCAGAACTGATATATGTATCCAATTCATTTTCTTCCAGGATTAACCCAATCCTATACTTCCAGGCTCAAAAGTTATCAACTCCTTCAAGCTTATCCTCAGGCTTGGTGTGGTGAGACATCTTTAAAAAGTACTTCAAATGGAAATAGAAAATATTTAGGTCTTAACACTTGATTTTTTGGAAACTGGATCTGGTCCCAGATTAGGGTTTGTCAGAGAAACCCTAAAAATTCAAAATGTGAATTTCAACTTTCTGAAAGGGTAGAAAGATGAGCCTTGATGAGATGATCAGCCTGGTATACTCAAAATTTGAGTTCTGCAAAGTTTCACCCTTCAGAAATGCCTTTTAGTCTTTCTGGATTCACTAAGGAGGACCCTGAATTAGGGTTTGAGTTTCCCGAAGTTTTACCCAGCCAAAAATCTCGATCCAAATCTCTAAACTTTGATTTTTCCAAGGAGCTTCCACCTATGTCTTTAGATTTCAGAAATTCCTATTTTTTAGGAAACCCTAATGTTTAGGGCAAAAACTGAAAGTGCTTAGAACTGAATTCTGTTTGGACAAATAGATTCACCTTGCTAAGGAGAGTCAATCTATCATATTACTTTTCCAAAATATGTGGAGAGAAACCCAATAAACAAGAAACCCTGGTTTCCACCACTGCACAATGTCTTCTTCTCAGGTTAGCTCTGATACCATGTTAATTTTTTAGAATTAATTCAATAAACTCTAGGATCTTTACTGAGAGAATAACATGTACAGTATAACAATGCCTATCAATCATATCAAGCATATCAATCATCACAAGATGCAAACATAAGAGACAATAGACACATAGAGTTTCCATGGGGAAAACCCTAAGGTGAAAAACCCCACAACTTCCTCGGAGATAGATAGAGCAACGATACAACCAAAGAACAACCATAGTACATAGAGATAGACTCCTCCTAGCAACTGATCCTCCTCCTCACGTGTGCACCACTTTTCGAGTGATGGAAGTGTTGTTGATGTATATGTAACTTCAGAATGTATTTCACCCATGTATTTCATATATGTATTTTGTAATCCTATAGAGATGGCATTATTCCTCTATACGGAAGTGTTTGTATTCCTATAGAGATGTTATTATTCCTCTATACGGAAGTGTTGTCATTTATATTGTAAGTGTTGTAACTTATACTTGATGGGTTATTAGACCACCTTGTAAGGGTCGACCCTGTATAAGTCATGTGGGTCGAAAGGTTATTAGACCACCCTATTGGGGGTTGGCCATGCGGGTCAAAGGGTTATTAGACCACCAAGTGTGGGGTCGGATCAGATTAAGTTAACCATGGGTTAAGCTAGACATGTAGGCCCCATTAGTTTATTGGGCAGGACAGAACAAGTATAAATAGAGATCGGGAGATCTCTATTTGATCATTTCATTCACACACTTCTCTCATTCGGAAAGTGGCACACTTATGAGGAGGAGGCTCTGCTGCTAGGAGAATACTATCTCTTGTATTATGGTTGTATCATTGCTCTATCTATGTCTGAGGAAGTTATTGGGGTTTTTCACCTTTATGGTTTTCCCCATGTAAACTCTATGTCTCTTGTGTGCTTGCATTATTGTGTCCATCATTGATATGCTGTAGATTTGTTGTACATGTTTTTCTCTCAGTTAAATATCCTAGTTCATATTGAAGTAAATTCTAAAAATTTAACATGGTATCAAAGCTAGCTTGAAAGAAGGCATGATATGGCATGTATGACACTTGTTGCACTTACGATGCTAGGGCTTGATATAGAAAAAACAAGTCATAGTAGAAGTTTCTCTATAAATCCATTTTGGAGAAGTTTTCGGATCTAAAATTGTTACAGGTCGAAGCTAAGATCCCCATGTACCTTGTGTCCAAAGGAAAACCTCCAATTCGTTGTACTTTGTGATTTATGATCTGTACAATATAGGGTTTCTGCCTCTTCCAGATCTCAGTCATAAACAGGTGACCTTGGAAAAAAGGTCATAACATGGGCTAGGAAGCTCCAAATGAAATTTCGTAAAAAGTGATAGGTAGTACACAGACTGTACTATCTCAAAAAACGTTTTCAGAGGCCGAAGTTCAACCAGTGACATGTGGAATTCCGTACAATTTGCTCTCTTGTTTTATCCCATAAACAGCTCATGTTGCGACACTTGGAATAACTCTCTCTCACAAAATCCAATTGAGTTCAGAACTATCGGGATGGAAAGATGACAGGTCAGGATACCATAGAAAACGTTTTCAGACCCTATGGATCAAAAAGTATGGAGTTACACTTGAAACAATCAGGTACATATTTCTGTCAAAACAGAATTATTTTTTAGCACCTTCATTCATGGCTTCCGGAATTTAGGGTTTCGGAGAAAGTTGGAATTTTTGTAATCGGAGACTACGGCTGAATGATACTCATCAAAATATAAATTTAGAGACCAAGATCAGAATTTTTGGTTGGGCAGAAGACTGGACTTAATCAGACCCTAGTTCGGGACTTTGATTGGAAAAGTGGAAAATTAGGGCTTCTGCAAAAATGGGAATTTTTTAAATCTGTGACCATGGCTGGAAGCTCCTCAGGAAAATAGAATCTTAGAGCTTTGAATCAAACCTTTTGATTGGGTAGAAGAGTGGGCTTCATCAAACCCTAGTTCGAGGTCACGTCCAGTGAATCCGGAAGTTTCAAAGGCAAAATTGAGGAGTGAAACTTTGCATTTTTCAAATTCTAAATATACTAGCTTGATCAGATCATCAAGGCACATATTTCTATCCTTTCGGAAGTTTGAGTTTTAGGGGTTTCTCTTACAAACCCTAATCCAGCTCCAGGTCCAGTTCTTGCAAATCAAGTGGATTGGGTTAATCCTAGAAGAAGATGGATTGGTCACCTGCATAAGTGAAGAAGTTCCTGTCTCAGAGGGAGATGAGGCTAAGGCCTTCCATAAGAAGATTACAAGCAATCTTGACAGGTATGGCTTACAGGTATGTTTCGAATTCTGTTCATGGTTAATTTTATGATATGTTTGTCTTCATATCATTACAGTACAATCTTGATTAATTACTAGACTTGTCGTATCACCTTAATAGAAGATATTCATTGATTAAGGTTTTGACACTTATGATTGTACTAATGTATTGTGATGTTGTATGAGGTTTATGTTGTTCGCTAACATAAAAGGTACACCAAGAAAGACAAATCATGTTCTACTTCAAGAACATATGATCATGGTGACATGAAGACAAAGATTCATCCATTGTCATGGATCACATAGAAGATCTACTTGTGAGGTATGTATAACTTGGTTCTACAATGGTTAACTTATTTGACATGCAGGTGACTAGCACAAGTCATTGAAGAGAACCAAAATACATTATGTGAGTATGTTAGACATAACTAGCTAGCATGCTAATCCAGGTATGTTTTTCCTATATCAAGCTAGAATCCTACCTTGTGTTAGGATCTTATACTGTTGTGTTGTTGATAATAATTATTCATGAAGTCATAGGTTTGAATAGTCATAGTTGTATGCATATTATGTTTCTTACCATAATTGATGATATGACTAACCAGAAGAATCATGAAGTTATAGGTTTGAGAAATCACAGGTTTATGCATTGATGATTTAACTAATCAGAAGAATCCTATGATCAAATAAGAATATGCATGAGTAAAAGAAGACTTCCCTGAATACTAATGTTTATTATCTGTGAATGATCATGACTATAAATGTTTAAGATTATTGTGTTTTGATAGTATTAAGATTATACTAATAAATGTGTGATTATGTATGAGACCTCAAGGATAACACAATGATGATACTAATAAGCATGCATAGTGATTAAGGATGGATATAATTTCAAGAACGGGTAATCCAGGAAGCAAAGATCAAGAGGGAGCACACTCCAGTTGTTCCTGGAAGAAAGCAAAGGAGCACACTTCAGTAGTTTCTGCAAGGATGCAGATATTCAGATGGAGTTGACCACTTCTCATCAGAATGGAGTTGCAAAGATTCAGAGGGAGTCCACCCAGCAACCAAACAAAGATACGTATTTGAATTGTCATTTCTTACATAATGTTATTCAATGATGTATATGCTCATGTTCCTAGAATTAGGTTGTGTATTATGCATATTAGAATAGTTGCATTGATGAACAGTATACTACTAATATACATGGCTAAGTGGCCTATGGCACTGTACAACATTCCATTTCTACTTATCTAGAATGAAACCTCTTTGCTGACATGTTAGGAGTTGTGCACACTCTTAACAATGTTTTGGTAGAGATTGGAAGGCATCTAGAAAGTTATGGAATATGGATAAATGTTGTATTGAAGCATTGGCTAAGATAATTGCATGACTGTATGACATATTTCTTTATGTGTAAGAATTTGTTCTGAAAACTATGAGATGTTTTCTAATCATGCAATTTAACTTGTTATGTAGGAAAGATCGTATACCATCACCTACAAAAGGAGGACAATAACATTTGTTCAGCAACAAAGTTATCTATTGAAAATATTGAAGATATTGAAGTTCCACGGATCTGGGAAGAATGCCATGATCGAGGAGTATTAGTCGATCATGAAGATGTTTGGGATGCAGTCCCAAAGGGTAGTCTGTAGTGAATTCCAGGAGGATCTACAATATCAAGCATGTTGCAGGTGGTCATAGAGACTTTTTCTCCTGTAGCCAGATACACTTCCATTAGATCTGTACTTTATTTGGCTGCAGTGATGAAGTGGAAGATACACCAGATGGATTTCAAGATATCCTTCTTGAATGGTTTAGTTGAAGAATAAGTGTATGTGGAGAAACCACTTGGTTCTGAGACACATGACAGGGAGTCATATATGTGCAGAACTTGGTATGGTAGGATAGACAACTTTCTATCCAATTTGGGCTTTACCAAGAGTAAAGTGGATTCCAACCTTTACTGCAAGGTTGAGGAAGACAATCCAGTGATACAACTATTGTATGTGGATGACCTGTTTGTAACAGGTGAGGATAGATTGATTTCCAACATGCAGTGGAAGCTTGATGCTAAGTTCGAGATGAAGAACTTAGGGATGATGCACTATTTTTTTTTGGCATGGAGGTGTGGCAAAGTGTAGATGGAATCTTCCTTGGACAAGGGAAGTATGCAGTAGAGATCCTGAAGAGGTTCGGGATGATGGACTGCAAGGCTGTGGCCAAACCTATGGCATTGAACCTGAAGCTTCTGTGTGATGCTCCATCTGATCCAGTTGATGTCACGATGTATCGTCAGATAATTTGGTCCTTGATGTACCTGACGAAAATGAGACCAGATATTTGCTTTGCAGTGAACACATTGAGCCAGTTCCTAACGGATCCGAGGAGTGTTCACCTGGTTGCTGTAAAGCATATTCTGAGGTACCTGAAGGGTACAGTTGATTATGGGCTCAAGTATGATGTGAATCACAAGTTTAACCTATAGGGTTATGTTGATTCAGATTGGGTAGGAAGTGCTGCAGATAGGAAGAGCACATCTGGGTGTTGCTTCAATATGGGATTAGGTGTGATCTCTTGGTTTAGCAGGAAGTAGTCTTGCGTAGCACTGAGTATAGCTGAAGCAGAGTATGTTGCAACGGATAAGTAGGTTGCAGATGTATTGACCAAGCTATTGGCCAAAGTGCAGTTTGAGTACTTCAGAGAGAGGCTTGGTGCACTTTAGATCGAGGATACATTGTGTGGATCATGTATCTATGTATGTATCAGGTGGATACATTGTATGATCAGGTGGATCATGTATAATGATATGTATCAGGTAGATACTTGGTATGCATCAGGTGGATGCATTGTATGATCAGGATGATCATGATGAATAGTTTCAGGATGTTGCTCCAGATGATATGTACCAGGATGATGCTTCGTTCGATGATGATCCATTGGATCATGAGTATCAAGTTGATACTTGGAGGTCAGAGATGATATGTGGCAGGTTGATCAAATAGCATGTAATCAGTCCTCAAATATCCAATAGGTTGAGCTGTGTGCTCGTAATCAGTCCTGGGATGAGGTATTGCTATGTATTATGTAATCAGTCCTCAGATATACGATAGGTTGAGCTGTGTGCTCGTAATCAGTCCTGGGATGAGATAGTACTATGGAGACATGTCATCAGTTTTGGAGATCCGATAGGTTGAGCTTTGTGCTCGTAATAAGTCCTAGGATGCTCTTTAGAGATCTTGTCGGTCGTGCTACGGAACATAAATGTTCCTGGGATTCTCTTTAAAGGTATTGTCTATTCACATGTAATCAGTCCCGGAGATCCGAAAGGTTGAGCTGTGTGCTCGTAATAAGTCTTGGGATGCTCTTTAGAGATCTTGCCGGTCGTGCTGCGGCACATAAATGTTCCTGGGATGATCTTTAAAGGTATTGTGAAGGAGATGCATGCAATCAGTCCTGGGAGATCTTGTTGGTCATGCTTAGGCACATAAATGTTCCTGGGATGCTCTTTCTGGTATTGCATCCACACATAAAATTAGTCCTAAAAGACCACCTCTATCAGACCGTTCGCACAGATGATGAAGACCTGCAGGTGGTGGGCCTACATCCAGTATGAAAAAGGACTAGCTCTGTAGAACTTCCTATGATGAGTAGATTTAGATATTGATTGAGATAGAAGCAGTAGTGACAATGACGATGATTCGAGGATGATGATTCACTGGTGATGATCCAAAGAAGAAGACTTGTGCTAGAAGACCTGTGTCGAGAAATACCTTCCTAGTTAAGAGGGAGTGTTGATGTATATGTAACTTCAGAATGTATTTCACCCATGTATTTCATATATTTATTTGGTACTCCTATAGAGATGGCATTATTCCTCTATACGGAAGTGTTTGTATTCCTATAGAGATGTTATTATTCCTCTATATGGAAGTGTCGTCATTTATATTGTAAGTGTCGTAGCTTATACTTGATGGGTTATTAGACCACCTTGTTGGGGTTGGCCCTATATAAGTCATGTGGGTCGAAGGGTTATTAGACCACCCTATTGGGGGTCAGCCATGTGGTTCAAAGGGTTATTAGACCACCAAGTGTGGGGTCGGCCCGGATTAAGTTAACCATAGGTTAAGCTAGACATGTAGGCCCCATTAGTTTATTAGGCAAGACAAAACAAGTATAAATAGAGATCGGGAGATCTCTATTTGATCATTTCATTCACACACTTCTCTCATTCGGAAAGTGGCGCACTTATGAGGAGGAGGCTATGCTACTAGGAGAGGACTATCTCTTGTATTCTGGTTGTATCATTACTCTATCTATCTCTGAGGAAGTTATTGGGGTTTTTCACCTTTATGGTTTTTTCCAAGTAAACTCTGTGTCTCTTGTGTGCTTGCATTATTTTGTCCATGATTTATATGTTGTATATTTGTTGTACATGTTGTTCTCTCAGTTAAAGACCCTAGTTCAGATTGAAGTAAATTCTGAAAATTTAACAAGTGTGAGTTCTGAAGTGATCTGAATAGAGATCAGGAGATCTCTATTTATACTTGTCCTGACTGCCCAATAAAATTATGGGGTCGACTTGTCTAGCTTAGCACAATAACCTCATGCGGGTCGAACCCTTACAAGGTGGTCTAATAACCCATCGGCAAGTTAACACACTTGCGACACTTGTCAATACAAATGATGACACTTCCGTATAGAGGAATAATGCATCTCTATAGGAGTACAATAAATATATATATATAATACATTCCGAAGTTACATATACATCAACAACTTGCCTTAGGACCCCCGAGCTTGTTCACTGAACCACCAGGAGGAAGAAACTTAGAAGCTTAGGACCTTCACTTGTAGTAGTAATAGTTATCCAGTCTTGAAAACTTAGCAGTCAAAGGGACCTACACCAGCACCTCTGGTTCTCCTTCTCAGAATAATTTGCAGAATTACAATGCACTCACATAGCCTCCCTATTCGAATCTCTCAGTCATCACCTGATGCACATGAGGAATATTTTTGCAGAAAGATATTGTGTAAGAGTTTCCTGCTCAATTTGAATTTGCCTTATGTAGGCTACCTAGGCCTTTTCAGTTGTTAACTGTTCATTAAATGAGCTGCCTGCTCACTCCCTCCACCTAGGAGATAATTCCACATTTGTAGGGGTAGTTGTCCCATAACCAACAGCTATTGGTGAAGTGCAATTGCTGCCATCTATCCCATGCCTTCTAACAACTTCCATTCCTCCTAGTGGGTCAGTGAACATTCATTTAACAGTTCTCTTGGGTGTTTGTCTCCTACTTTAATTTATTAAATAATAATAATTCAGTAATTACATTCATCCTTGACCAAACTTGGTCATAATTACAAAACTTTGTAATTAAAATTTATCATAAAGTATTTTTCCAATAAAATAATAATTTCAGAAATTGGGTAGGTGACAAGAACCCTAGATTTGTTAACCTTGGAATTGACTGTTATGTTGAAGAAAGAAGACCCTTCATCAAACTATGTAAATAATACAAGGATGCTTTTGCCTGGACCTATGATGAACTGAAAACCTTTGATACCAGCATTATGCATGATAACATACCTATGAAGCCAGAAGTGAAACCCTACCAACAAAAACTGAGAAAGATGCATCCTAGTTTGGAGCCCTCTGTGAAAAAGGAACTCGACAAGCTATTGACAACAAGAATTATATTCCCTGTCAGGCACACCCAATGGATAACAAATCTAGTACCTGTTCGTAAAAAGAATGGGGAAATCAGACTGTGTGTCGACTTCATAAATCTAAACAGAGCCTCCGAGAAGGACAATTACTTTGTTCCTCCCATGGAACAGATTCTGCAAAAGGTAGCAGGATCAGAAATGTTTTCTCTCCTGGATGGTTTTTCAGGATACAACCAAGTCATGGTTTCCCTTGATGACCAACTCAAAACAGCCTTCAGAACTCCATGGGGTACCTTCTCCTATAAGCGAATGCCCTTTGGGATGATTAATGCAGGGGGCATGTTTCAGAGAGCTATGGACATATCTTTCAGAGGTTTAATGCACACTTATGTCGTAGTGTATCTAGATGAAATTACTATATATTCCAAGAAACGACATGAACATTTATCTGGTTTGAAACAGGTTACTGAACGTTGCAGGAGATACAGAATATCATTGAACCCCCAGAAGTCTATATTTGCAATGACGGAAGGTAAGCTTCTAGGTTTCATTGTTTCCAAAGAAGGTATGATTATAGACCCGGAACGCACAGATGCTATTTCAAAGATTGGTTTTCCTGGCTTGTGTAAAGCCATGCAGTCATTCCTTGGGAAAATCAATTTTGTACGTAGGTTTGTACCCAATTTTGCACAGATTGTTAAACCTTTGCAGCAATTAGTTAAGAAAGATGTACAATTTAGTTGGCCACAGGAACATAAGGATGCGTTTGTTGAGATTCGTAGGGCCATTGCAGAAGATCCTTCTCTGATGTCCCCTGATTTTAATAAAGATTTTATTTTATATACTTTCACTATTGATTTTTCTTACGCAGTTGTTTTGACACAGAAGCATGACAGTGATATAGAAATCCCAATTTCCTTCATGAGCTCAACATTTAAAGGGGTTGAACTTAATTATTCCCAAATTGACAAGCAGGCTTATGTAGTGTACAAGTCCGTGAAACATTACAGGCCCTACTTGTTGAAATCTAGAACAAAGGTAATTGTGCCATATACATCTATAAGAAATGTGCTAGTACAGAAAGAACTAGGTGAAAAAAGGGCCCATTGGATGACTGCCTTGCAATAATACGATCTAGAAATAAGGCCAGCGAAAATTGTGGAAGGACATGGTTTATGCCTACTTATTGCTTAGTCGAATGACCCTATACAGCAGCAGACTGAGTGGCAACAGGAGGAATAACTCCCAATAGGTTTTGTTAATGCAATAGATACTCCGGCATCCGAATGGTATGACCATATCAAGTTTTTTCTAAACAATGGGTTTACTCCCGAAACCTTAGACTTCAAGAAACGCAGAGCTTTGAGATTAAAGTATGTCCCTTATCAATTCATTAATGGAATTTTGTTTAGAAAAAATTATGATGGAGTCTTTCTTAGATGCTTAGAGAAGGATGAAACTGATGATATACTTTTTCAATTTCATTCAGGACCTGTTGGAGGCCATTTCTCAGGTGAGACCATAGCGCACAAGATCCTCAGGGTTGGATATTATTGTGTTACCATATTTAAAGATGCTTATGCCTATGTTAGGATATGTGAACCATGCCAAAAGTGTGCAGGTAAATTCAAAAAACCTGCTTTTCCTCTGCAACCTGTAACAATTTAGTTCCCATTCCAGCTATGGGGATTGGACTTTGTTGGTCCCATTAATCCTACCTCCTCCCTTCAACACAAGTATATCCTTACAACAACTGATTAATTTACCAAATGGGTAGAGGCAGTTTCCCTAAAGCAGTGCAATGCAAACCAAGTAATCTCTTTCCTATACAGTCAGATAGTTACAAGGTTTGGTGCCCCTGAGTATCTTGTTTTTTTATAATGCATCTTATTTTTCCTCAATTGACTTGACACAGTACGCCCTTGAAAGAGGGATTAAATTGAATTTTTCTGCCAATTATTACCCACAGGGTAATGGGATTGTTGAACCTTCTAACAAGAACTTGATAAATATTCTCAAGAAGACAGTAGCCACTCATCACAGGGATTGGCACACACAGCTCTATAATTTTCTTTAGGCAGATTGAATCACCCCAAAGGCAGCCATTGGGATTTCTCCCTATTGTTTGGTCTATGGCAAGGAGGCCATTCTTCCATCTAACCTTACTATTCCATCACTGCAATTATCCCAACCTATTGAAGCAGATGATTCTTCTCCTCTTTAGCAGAGAATTGATACTTTGCTTAAGTTGGAGGAAGACAGAGAGGTGGCTAAGAATAAGTTATATCATCATCAACAAATGGTTAAGAGATGGTTTGATGAGAAATATTCTTATGACAGGTAATTTTCAGTGGGATATTTGGTATTGAGGTGGGACAAACATCACAAGGACAAAAATCAGTATACCAAATTCCAACGCCTTTGGCTTGGACCTTTCATTATTACATAAAAGATTGGTCCAAGTATAGTTCGGTTACATACATTGGAAGGGGTCATTGACACCTGTCCAATGAATGTTTCACTGCTTAAAAAGTATTTTGTCTAAACAGTCTGATGCACTTTGTACATAAGTTTGGTGTGTTTTGCATTTTCTTTGTTTTGATTGGTTTTCTTTCATTTGATTTTTCTATTAATAAACCCCACACGTTCGGTTATGGTTGGAAGTCATTTTATTTCAAGAATAGTTTTAACTAAGGTATTGTAATGTTTGCTCAATCTTGACTATCTTCAAACCTATGTTAGAATTTGTGTTACAGAATAAGTAGTCATTAAATGCAGGATTATGATTGATACTTTTCCACATTGGTCATTATCGTACATATACTTTATTTGTTTAATTAAGGTTCTGGGAAGTGATTGACTCTTTTGTCTTATGTTTCATAAGTGTAACACAACATATCTTAATAAATTGGTCGACCTTCATCTACTATGGATCCTATCACAGTCACATTGAAAACTAAACATCATTTAATAATTGTGGACTGCAGGATGGGGGGTCTTATTACAAGCCAACCCGTTAGGTTCATAGATGTGAGTGGAATGACATCTTCACACCAAGCCACCAAACTTGGAAGATGGCTTTCAGTTTACTAAAAGATGGAAGATCCTATTACAGGTCAGTCCATTCATGGTTTGCAATGCAGAAGTGAGCAACGCCACTATGGTATGGTCACCAAGCCATGGTGGTGTCCTGCAGTTCCCTTCTTAATAAACTGTTTGTTTTATTTTCTTCATAAGACATTGTTACATATAAGAATAGGGGGGTCTTATCACAAGCAATCCCTGCCATGATCATGGGTTTGTATTTGGACTGAAATCATCTGCATATGGTCACCAAGCCATGATGATTGCTTTTAGTATCACAACTGGAAGACAAGGAGTCTCATTATTGAGCTAGCTTGTTCAGTTTCCAAATCAAGCTTGTGAATGGCATTGCCAAAATTTGATTACCAAGTCAGGGCAGTGGTTTTACATTAACAAGGTCTTATGTACAACTTTTCCTATTGAAAAAAAAAAAGAAAAAGAAAAGGAGAAAAGAAAAATAAGAAAATGAATGTATCTATGTGTAAATAAAGCATTTAATAAGTCAAAGTGATATGTGATTTGGATATCCAAACTATTATGAAGTTTTCCCCTAAGTTCATCTAAAGCTGACTTCCTGTGATTACATAATGGAAAAAGGTTTCTTGTTGTTTCCTAAATCTTTTTATCGGATCTTGCATTATCTTTAATTTGATCATGGATGGGAGTATATCAATCTTTTGTTAATCCTGCTTATTGACTGGATTTTGTAAAGCATCTTCTAATATTTCAGGTTGAAAATTAGTAGGTTGACGTGCTTTCTTTGACTAAATTTTTGTTGCAGAGATAACTGGTTCTTCCCAGCCAGTCGCCATTTGTTGTAGGTACAACAGATCCCATGCTTCATTCTGATCACAGGAACCCCATTGATCTAAATATAAAGGTATTCAGGTAAGTTTTCAAATTTTGGTTTGCTATGGCATCTTATCCTTTATTTGGTTTGCTTAGTCATCATTATTATCTCCTTTGAAAATTTATAAGTTTCTGATTATTTTCTTGTTTTCTGGTTGATTTCTTGTTTTTCTTGGGCCCATGTACATAAAGAACTTCTTTCATCTTCAAATATTTTCCAGAATCTAGGTTGTAGGAGGCTTCACCACTTCCTTTGATAGGGTATTGATAGTCATCCCCAAGTTTCACTTTATGGGGTGATTCATGTTTAGATAGATTTACAAAAGATTCTTTAAACCTAGTCATGTGTTTGGAATCCCCACTATCAATAAGCAAATCATTACATCCATGAGAAATAGTACCTGTGAGAGCAGAGATTAGAACATACTCTTCTCCGCTTGATGAGTCATCATCATCACTTTCTGCTCTAGCCTTCTTCTTTGGAGGTTCATCATCCTCAGCAACATGAGCATGCTATCTCTTCTTGTTGAAGTTGTTGTTGTTTTCTTTCTTCTTCTTGGGACAATATGAAGCAAAGTGTCCCTTCTCATTGCAATTGAAGCATCTGAGATCTTTCTTATCCTTATGATAATGGTGGTGTGAAGTTTTTCTGAAGTGGGATGGCTCTCTCTTGGACTTCTTTTTCTTGGTGTGAGTTGTGAGATCTTGATCTTCATTCCCCATATTTTCTTCTCGTGCCACAAGCCTTGCTTCTTCTTGAGAGCATTCCTCCCACAGTCTACTGAAAGAGATCAATTTCTTTCTTGCACAGGTTCCTTGAATAAAAGAGTCCCATGACCTAGGTAAGCCATTTAGAGTACTCATAACCACTTCACCATTATCTACTACTTCATCGACAGCTTCAAGTTGTTCCTTGATCTGAGAGACCTTGGAGAAATAAGATTGAATGGTCTCTCCATTCAACAGTTTGACCCCTTTCAATTGGTTCCGCAAAGTCATCTTTCGATTTATGTTCTTCCCTTCAAATAGCTTGGTCAAAGAGTCAAACATCTCCTTGGGTGTCTTCAGAGATGACACATGTGGTATGAGATGGTCTTTGATAGAATCAACAATGATTCTCTTTGCCTTGACCAAGTTCTTCTTATGCAATGCTTTAGCTTCTTCATCCTCCAGGATGGGGACTTCAGAACTGATATATGTATCCAATTAATTTTCTTCCAAGATTAACCCAATCCTATACTTCCAGGCTCAAAAGTTATCAACTCCTTCAAGCTTATCCTCAGGCTTGGTGTGGTGAGACATCTTTAAAGAGTACTTCAAATGGAAATAGAAAAGATTTAGGTCTTAACACTTGATTTCCTGGAAACTGGATCTGGTCCCAGATTAGGGTTTGTCAGAGAAACCCTAAAAATTCAAAATGTGAATTTCAACTTTCTGAAAGGGTAGAAAGATGAGCCTTGATGAGCTGATCAGCCTGGTATACTCAGAATTTGAGTTCTGCAAAGTTTCACCCTTCAGAAATGCCTTTTAGTCTTTCTGGATTCACTAAGGAGGAACCTGAATTAGGGTTTGGGTTTCCCGAAGTTTTACCCAGCCAAAAATCTCGATCCAAATCTCTAAACTTCGATTTTTCCAAGGAGCTTCCACCTGTGTCTTTAGATTTTAGAAATTCCTATTTTTTAGGAAACCCTAATGTTTAGGGAAAAAACTGAAAGTGCTTAGAACTGAATTCTGATTGGACAAATATATTCACCTTGCTAAGGGGAGTCAATCTATCATATTACTTTTCCAAAATATGTGGAGAGAAACCCAATAAACAAGAAACCCTGGTTTCCGCCACTGCACAATGTCTTCTTCTCAGGTTAGCTCTGATACCATGTTAATTTTTGAGAATTAATTCAATAAACTCTAGGATCTTTACTGAGAGAATAATATGTACAGTATAACAATGCCTATCAATCATATCAAGCATATCAATCATCACAAGATGCAAACATAAGAGACAATAGACACATAGAGTTTCCATGGGGAAAACCCTAAGGTGAAAAACCCCACAACTTCCTCGGAGATAGATAGAGCAACGATACAACCAAAGTACAACCATAGTACATAGAGATAGACTCCTCCTAGCAACTGATCCTCCTCCTCACATGTGCACCACTTTTCAAGTGATGGAAGTGTTGTTGATGTATATGTAACTTCAGAATGTATTTCACCCATGTATTTCATATATGTATTTTGTACTCCTATAGAGATGGCATTATTCCTCTATACGGAAGTGTTTGTATTCCTATAGAGATGTTATTATTCCTCTATACGGAAGTGTTGTCATTTATATTGTAAGTGTTGTAACTTATACTTGATGGGTTATTAGACCACCTTGTTGGGGTCGACCCTGTATAAGTCATGTGGGTCGAAAGGTTATTAGACCACCCTATTGGGGGTCAGCCATGCGGGTCAAAGGGTTATTAGACCACCAAGTGTGGGGTCGGTCCGGATTAAGTTAACCATGGGTTAAGCTAGACATGTAGGCCCCATTAGTTTATTGGGGAGGACAGAACAAGTATAAATAGAGATCAGGAGATCTCTATTTGATCATTTCATTCACACACTTCTCTCATTCGTAAAGTGGCACACTTATGAGGAGGAGGCTCTGCTGCTAGGAGAATACTATCTCTTGTATTATGGTTGTATCATTGCTCTGTCTATCTCTGAGGAAGTTATTGGGGTTTTTCACCTTTATGGTTTTCCCCAAGTAAACTCTGTGTCTCTTGTGTGCTTGCATTATTGTGTCCATGATTGATATGCTGTAGATTTGTTGTAAATGTTTTTCTCTCAGTTAAATATCCTAGTTCATATTGAAGTAAATTCTAAAAGTTTAACATGGTATCAAAGCTAGCTTGAAAGAAGGCATGATATGGCATGTATGACACTTGTTGCACTTACGATGCTAGGGCTTGATATAGAAAAAACAAGTCATAGTAGAACTTTCTCTATAAATCCATTTTGGAGAACTTTTCGGATCTAAAATTGTTACAGGTCGAAGCTAAGATCCCCATGTACCTTGTGTCCAAAGGAAAACCTCCAATTCGTTGCACTTTGTGATTTATGATCTGTACAATATAGGGTTTCTGCCTCTTCCAAATCTCAGTCATAAACAGGTGACCTTGGAAAAAAGGTCATAACTTGGGCTAGGAAGCTCCAAATGAAATTTCGTAAAAAGTGATAGGTAGTACACAGACTGTACTATCTCAGAAAATGTTTTCAGAGGCCGAAGTTGAACCAGTGACATGTGGAACTCCGTACAAGTTCGCTCTCCTGTTTTATCCCATAAACAGGTCATGTTGCGACACTTGGAATAACTCTCTCTCATAAAATCCAATTGAGGTCAGAACTATCGGGATGGAAAGATGACAGGTCAGGATACCATAGAAAACGTTTTCAGACCCTGTGGATCAAAAAGTATGGAGTTACACTTGAAACAATCAGGTACATATTTCTGTCAAAACAGAATTATTTTATAGCACCTTCATTCATGGCTTCCGGAATTTAGGGTTTCGGAGAAAGTTGGAATTTTTGTAATCGGAGACTACGGTTGAATGATACTCATCAAAATATAAATTTAGAGACCAAGATCATAATTTTTGGTTGGGCAGAAGACTAGACTTAATCAGACCCTAGTTCGAGACTTTGATTGGAAAAGTGGAAAATTAGGGCTTCTGCAAAAATGGGAATTTTTTAAATCTGTGACCATGGCTGGAAGCTCCTCAGGAAAATAAAATCTTAGAGCTTTGAATCAAACCTTTTGATTGGGTAGAAGAGTGGGCTTCATCAAACCCTAGTTGGAGGTCACGTCCAGTGAATCCGGAAGTTTCAAAGGCAAAATTGAGGAGTGAAACTTTGCAGTTTTCAAATTCTAAATATACTAGCTTGATCAGATCATCAAGGCGCATATTTCTATCCTTTCGGAAGTTTGAAATTCAAAGTTTGAATTTTAGGGGTTTCTCTTACAAACCCTAATCCAGCTCCAGGTCCAGTTCTTGCAAATCAAGTGGATTGGGTTAATCCTAGAAGAAGATGGATTGGTCACCTGCATAAGTGAAGAAGTTACTGTCTCAGAGGGAGATGAGGCTAAGGCCTTCCATAAGAAGATTACAAGAAATCTTGACAGGTATGGCTTACAGGTATGTTTCGAATTCTGTTCATGGTTAATTTTATGATATGTTTGTCTACATATCATTACAGTACAATCTTGATTAATTACTAGACTTGTCGTATCACCTTAATAGAAGATATTCATTGATTAAGGTTTTGACACTTATGATTGTACTAATGCATTGTGATGTTGTATGAGGTTTATTTTGTTCGCTAACATAAAAGGTACACCAAGAAAAACAAATCATGTTCTACTTCAAGAACATATGATCATGGTGACATGAAGACAAAGATTCATCCATTGTCATGGATCACATAGAAGATCTACTTATGAGGTATGTATAACTTGGTTCTACAATGGTTAACTTATGAGACATCCAGGTGACTAGCACAAGTCATTGAAGAGAACCAGAAGACATTATGTGAGTATGTTAGACATAACTAGCTAGCATGCTAATCCAGGTATGTTTTTCGTATATCAAGCTAGAATCCTACCTTGTGTTAGTATCTTATACTGTTGTGTTGTTGATAATAATTATTCATGAAGTCATAGGTTTGAATAGTCATGGTTGTATGCATATTATGTTTCTTACCATAATTGATGATATGACTAACCAGAAGAATCATGAAGTTATAGGTTTGAGTAATCACGAGTTTATGCATTGATGATTTAACTAATCAAAAGAATCCTATGATCAAATAAGAATATGCATGAGTAAAAGAAGACTTCCCTGAATACTAATGTTTATTATCTGTGAATGATCATGACTATACATGTTTAAGATTATTGTGTTTTGATAGTATTAAGATTATACTAATAAATGTGTGATTATGTATGAGACCTCAAGGATAACACAATGATGATACTAATAAGCATGCATAGTGATTAAGGATGGATATAAGTTCAAGAACGGGTAATCCAGGAAGCAAAGATCAAGAGGGAGCACACTCCAGTTGTTCCTAGAAGAAAGAAAAGGAGCACACTTCAGTAGTTTCTGCAAGGATGCAGATATTCAGAGGGAGTTGACCACTTCTCATCAGAATGGAGTTGCAAAGATTCAGAGGGAGTCCACCCAGCAACCAAACAAAGATACATATTTGAATTGTCATTTCTTACATAATGTTATTCAATGATGTATATGCTCATGTTCCTAGAATTAGGTTGTGTATTATGCATATTAGAATAGTTGCATTGATGAACAGTATACTACTAATATACATGGGTAAGTGGCCTATGGAACTGTACAACATTCCATTTCTACTTATCTAGAATGAAACCTCTTTGCTGACATGTTAGGAGTTGTGCACACTCTTAACAATGTTCTAGTAGAGATTGGAAGGCATCTAGAAAGTTATGGAATATGGATAAATGTTGTATTGAAGCATTGGCTAAGATAATTGCATGACTGTAAGACATATTTCTTTATGTGTAAGAATTTGTTCTGAAAACTATGAGATGTTTTCTAATCATGCAATTTAACTTGTTATGTAGGAAAGATCATATACCATCACCTACAAAAGAAGGACTACAACATTTGTTCAGCAACAAAGTTATCTATTGAAAATATTGAAGATATTGAAGTTCCCAGGATCTGGGAAGAATGCCATGATCGAGGAGTATTAGTCGATCATGAAGATGTTTGGGATGCAGTCCCAAAGGGTAGTCTGTAGTGAATTCCAAGAGGATCTACAAGATCAAGCATGTTGCAGGTGGTAGCATAGAGACTTTTGCTCCTGTAGCCAGATACACTTCCATTAGATCTGTACTTTCTTTGGCTGCAGTGATGAAGTGGAAGATACACCGGATGGATTTCAAGATATCCTTCTTGAATGGTTTAGTTGAAGAAGAAGTGTATGTGGAGAAGCCACTTGGTTCTGAGACACATGACAGGGAGTCATATATGTGCAGAACTTGGTATGGTAGGATAGACAGCTTTCTATCCAATTTGGGCTTTACCAAGAGTAAAGTGGATTCCAACCTTTACTACATGGTTGAGGAAGGCAATCTAGTGATACAACTATTGTATGTGGATGACCTGTTTGTAACAGGTGAGGACAGATTGATTTCCAACATGCATCGGAAGCTTGCTGCTAAGTTCGAGATGAAGAACTTAGGGATGATGCACTATTTTTTTTTGGCATGGAGGTGTGGCAAAGTGTAGATGGAATCTTCCTTGGACAAGGGAAGTATGCAGTAGAGATCCTGAAGAGGTTCGGGATGATGGACTGCAAGGCTGTGGCCACACCTATGGCATTGAACCTGAAGCTTCTGTGTGATGCTCCATCTGATCCAGTTGATGTCACGATTTATCGTCAGATGATTGGGTCCTTGATGTACCTGACGAAAATGAGACCAGATATTTGCTTTGCAGTGAACACATTGAGCCAGTTCCTAACGGATCCGAGGAGTGTTCACCTGGTTGCTGTAAAGCATATTCTGAGGTACCTGAAGGGTACAGTTGATTATGGGCTCAAGTATGATGTGAATCACAAGTTTAACCTATAGGTTTATGTTGATTCAGATTGGGTAGGCAGTGCTGCAGATAGGAAGAGCACATCTGGGTGTTGCTTCAATATGGGATTAGGTGTGATCTCTTGGTTTAGCAGGAAGTAGTCTTGCGTAGCACTGAGTATAGCTGAAGCAGAGCATGTTGCAACGGATAAGCAGGTTGCAGATGTATTGACCAAGCTGTTGGCCAAAGTGCAGTTTGAGTACTTCAGAGAGAGGCTTGTGCACTTTAGATCGAGGTTCCTTCCAAAGGGAAGTGATGAGTCCGGAAGATGCAGATGCACATGAGATTTTCTGACATGGTTGATGTGTTCTCCCTTGGTCGTGATGTAATTGTTGAGACATTTTTCACATGGTGGTAGATGTGTTCTCCCATGGTTAAAAAGTAAGGGCTGGAGCCTTCCCCGAATGGTGGTAGATGTGTTCTCCCATGTCGATGGTGTAAGTGCTAGATGATGTGCATCTGGGTTGTGCTTCGTGGACGATGAGATGATCTGAAGAGGACGATGCTATGATGATTAAGAGGATCATGGATGATGAGCATCAGGACGATGCTCCAATTACTACTTTGTATATGTATATGCATCATGTTGGATGCTTGTTATGATGAGTTGGATCATTGCATCATGTTGGATGCTTGTTTTGATGAGTTGGATCATTTATGTATATATGCATCATGTTGGATGTTGGATATGATCAGTTGGATCATTTATGTATGTATGCATCATGTTGGATGCTTGGAACATGTATCTAGATATGTATCAGGTGGATACTGTGTATGATCAGGTAGATCATGTATGTTGATATATATCAGTTAGATGCATTGTGTGGATCATGTATCTATGTATGTATCAGGTGGATACATTGTATGATCAGGTGGATCATGTATGATGATATGTATCAGGTAGATACTTGGTATGCATCAGGTGGATGCATTGTATGATCAGGATGATCATGATGATGAGCTTCAGGATGTTGCTCCAGATGATATGTACCAGGATGATGCTTCGTTCGATGATGATCCGTTGGATCATGAGTATCAAGTTGATACTTGGAGGTCAGAGATGATATGTGGCAGGTTGTGCAAATAGCATGTAATCAGTCCTCAAATATCCAATAGGTTGAGCTGTGTGCTCGTAATCAGTCCTGGGATGAGGTATTGCTATGTATTATGTAATCAGTCCTCAGATATCCGACAGGTTGAGCTGTGTGCTCGTAATCAGTCCTGGGATGAGATAGTACTATGGAGACATGTAATTAGTTTTGGAGATCCGATAGGTTGAGCTTTGTGCTCGTAATAAGTCCTAGGATGCTCTTTAGAGATCTTGTCGGTCGTGCTACGGCACATAAATGTTCCTGGGATGCTCTTTAAAGGTATTGTCTATTCACATGTAATCAGTCCCGGAGATCCAAGAGGTTGAGCTGTGTGCTCGTAATAAGTCTTGGGATGCTCTTTAGAGATCTTGCCGGTCGTGCTGCGGCACATAAATGTTCCTGGGATGCTCTTTAAAGGTATTGTGAATGAGATGCATGCAATCAGTCCTGGGAGATCTTGTCGGTCGTGCTTAGGAACATAAATGTTCCTGGGATGCTCTTTCTGGTATTGCATCCACACATAAAATTAGTCCTGAAAGACCACCTCTAACAGACCGTTCGCACAGATGATGAAGACCTGCAGGTGGTGGGCCTACATCTAGTATGAAAAAGGACTAGCTCTGTAGAACTTCCTATGATGAGTAGATTTAGATATTGATTGAGATAGAAGCAGCAGTGACGATGACGATGATTCGAGGATGATGATTCGCTGATTATGATCCAAAGAAGAAGGCTTGTGCTAGCAGACCTGTGTCGAGAAATACCTTCCTAGTTAAGAGGGAGTGTTGATGTATATGTAACTTCAGAATGTATTTCACCCATGTATTTCATATATGTATTTTGTACTCCTATAGAGATGGCATTATTCCTCTATACGGAAGTGTTTGTATTCCTATAGAGATGTTATTATTCCTCTATATGGAAGTGTCGTCATTTATATTGTAAGTGTCGTAGCTTATACTTGATGGGTTATTAGACCACCTTGTTGGGGTTGGCCCTGTATAAGTCATGTGGGTCGAAGGGTTATTAGACCACCAAGTGTGGGGTCGGCCCGGATTAAGTTAACCATAGGTTAAGCTAGACATGTAGGCCCCATTAGTTTATTGGGCAGGACAGAACAAGTATAAATAGAGATCGGGAGATCTCTATTTGATCATTTCATTCACACACTTCTCTCATTCGGAAAGTGGTGCACTTATGAGGAGGAGGCTCTGCTACTAGGAGAGGACTATCTCTTGTATTCTGGTTGTATCATTACTCTATCTATCTCTGAGGAAGTTATTGGGGTTTTTCACCTTTATGGTTTTTTCCAAGTAAACTCTGTGTCTCTTGTGTGCTTGCATTATTGTGTCCATGATTTATATGTGGTAGATTTGTTGTACATGTTGTTCTCTCAGTTAAAGACCCTAGTTCAGATTGAAGTAAATTCTGAAAATTTAACAAGTGTGAGTTCTGAAGTGATCTGAATAGAGATCGGGATATCTCTATTTATACTTGTCCTGACTGCCCAATAAAATTATGGGGTCGACTGGTCTAGCTTAGCACAATAACCTCATGCGGGTTGAACCCTTACAAGGTGGTCTAATAACCCATCGGCAAGTTAACACACTTGCGACACTTGTCAATACAAATGACGACACTTCCGTATAGAGGAATAATGCATCTCTATAGGAGTACAATAAATATATATATATAATACATTCCGAAGTTACATATACATCAACAACTTGCCTTAAGGCCCCCGAGCCTGTTCACTGAACCACCAGGAGGAAGAAACTTAGAAGCTTAGGACCTTAATTTGTAGTAGTAATAGTTATCCAGTCTTGAAAACTTAGCAGTCAAAGGGACCTGCACTGGCACCTCTGGTTCTCCTTCTCAGAATAATTTGCAGAATTATAATGCACTCACATAGCCTCCCTATTCGAATCTCTCAGTCATCACCTGATGCACATGAGGAATATTTCTGCAGAAAAATATTGTGTAAGAGTTTCCTGCTCAATTTGAATTTGCCTTATGTAGGCTACCTAGGCCTTTTCAGTTGTTAACTGGTCATTAAATGAGCTTCCTGCTCACTCCCTCCACCTAGGAGATAATTCCACATTTGTAGGGGTAGTTGTCCCATAACCAACAGCTATTGGTGAAGTGCAATTGCTGCCATCTATCCCATTCCTTCTAACAACTTCCATTCCTCCTAGTGGGTCAGTGAACACTCATTTAACAGTTCTCTTGGGTGTTTGTCTCCTACTTTAATTTATTAAATAATAATAATTCAGTAATTACATTCATCCTTGACCAAACTTGGTCATAATTACCAAACTTTGTAATTAAAATTTATCATAAAGTATTTTTCCAATAAAATAATAATTTCAGAAATTGGGTAGGTGACAAGAACCCTAGATTTGTTAACCTTGGAATTGATTGTTATGTTGAAGAAAGAAGACCCTTCATCAAACTGTGTAAATAATACAAGGATGATTTTGCCTGGACCTATGATGAACTGAAAACCTTTGATACCAGCATTATGCATGATAACATACCTATGAAGCCAGAAGTGAAACCCTACCAACAAAAACTGAGAAAGATGCATCCTAGTTTGGAGCCCTCTGTGAAAAAGGAACTCGACAAGCTATTGACAACAAGAATTATATTCCCTGTCAGGCACACCCAATGGATAACAAATCTAGTACCTGTTCGTAAAAAGAATGGGGAAATCAGACTATGTGTCGACTTCATAAATCTAAACAGAGCCTCCGAGAAGGACAATTACTCTGTTCCTCCCATGGAACAGATTCTGCAAAAGGTAGCAGGATCAGAAATGTTTTCTCTCCTGGATGGTTTTTTAGGATACACCAAGTCATGGTTGCCCCTGATGACCAACTCAAAACAACCTTCAGAACTCCATGGGGTACCTTCTCCTATAAGCGAATGCCCTTTGGGCTGATTAATGCAGGGGCCATGTTTCAGAGAGCTATGGACATAGCTTTCAGAGGTTTAATGCACACTTATGTCGTAGTGTATCTAGATGAAATTACTATATATTCCAAGAAACGACATGAACATTTATCTGGTTTGAAACAGGTTACTAAACGTTGCAGGAGATACAGAATATCATTGAACCCCCAGAAGTCTATATTTGCAATGACGGAAGGTAAGCTTGTAGGTTTCATTGTTTCCAAAGAAGGTATGATTATAGACCCGGAACGCACAGATGCTATTTCAAAGATTGGTTTTCCTGGCTTGTGTAAAGCCATGCAGTCATTCCTTGGGAAAATCAATTTTGTACATAGGTTTGTACCCAATTTTGCACAGATTGTTAAACCTTTGCAGCAATTAGTTAAGAAAGATGTACAATTTAGTTGGCCACAGGAACATAAAGATGCGTTTGTTGAGATTCGTAGGGCCATTGCAGAAGATCCTTCTCTGATGTCCCCTGATTTTAATAAAGATTTTATTTTATATACTTTCACTATTGATTTTTCTTACGCAGTTGTTTTGACACAGAAGCATGACAGTGATATAGAAATCCCAATTTCCTTCATGAGCTCAACATTTAAAGGGGTTGAACTTAATTATTCCCAAATTGACAAGCAGGCTTATGCAGTGTACAAGTCCGTGAAACATTACAGGCCCTACTTGTTGAAATCTAGAACAAAGGTAATTGTGCCATATACAGCTATAAGAAATGTGCTAGTACAGAAAGAACTAGGTGAAAAAAGGGCCCATTGGATGACTGCCCTGCAAGAATACGATCTAGAAATAAGGCCAGCGAAAATTGTGGAAGGACAGGGTTTATGCCTACTTATTGCTTAGTCGAATGACCCTATACAGCAGCAGACTGAGTGGCAATAGGAGGAATAACTCCCTATAGGTTTTGTTAATGCAATAGATACTCCGGCATCCGAATGGTATGACCATATCAAGTTTTTTCTGAACAATGGGTTTCTCCCGAAACCTTAGACTTCAAGAAACGCAGAGCTTTGAGATTATAGTCTGTCCCTTATCAATTCATTAATGGAATTTTGTTTCGAAAAAATTATGATGGAGTCTTTCTTAGATGCTTAGAGAAGGCTGAAACTGATGATATACTTTTTCAATTTCATGCAGGACCTGTTGGAGGCCATTTCTCAGGTGAGACCATAGCGCACAAGATCCTCAGGGCTGGATATTATTGTCCTACCATATTTAAAGATGCTTATTCCTATGTTAGGATATGTGAACCATGCCAAAAGTGTGCAGGTAAATTCAAAAAACCTGCTTTTCCTCTGCAACCTGTAACAATTTAGTTCCCATTCCAGCAATGGGGATTGGACTTTGTTGGTCCCATTAATCCTACCTCCTCCCTTCAACACAGGTATATCCTTACAACAACTGATTAGTTTACCAAATGGGTAGAGGCAGTTTCCCTAAAGCAGTGCAATGCAAACCAAGTAATCTCTTTCCTATGCAGTCAGATAGTTACAAGGTTTGGTGCCCCCGAGTATCTTGTTTTTTTATAATGCATCTTATTTTTCCTCAATTGACTTGACACAGTACGCCCTTGAAAGAGGGATTAAATTGAATTTTTCTGCCAATTATTACCCACAGGGTAATGGGATTGTTGAACCTTCTAACAAGAACTTGATAAATATTCTCAAGAAGACAGTAGCCACTCATCACAGGGATTGGCACACACAGCTCTATAATTTTCTTTAGGCAGATTGAATCACCCCAAAGGCAGCCATTGGGATTTCTCCCTATTGTTTGGTCTATGGCAAGGAGGCCATTCTTCCATCTAACCTTACTATTCCATCACTGCAATTATCCCAACCTATTGAAGCAGATGATTCTTCTCCTCTTCAGCAGAGAATTGATACTTTGCTTAAGTTGGAGGAAGACAGAGAGGTGGCTAAGAATAAGTTATATCATCATCAACAAATGGTTAAGAGATGGTTTGATGAGAAATATTCTTATGACAGGGAATTTTCAGTGGGAGATTTGGTACTGAGGTGGGACAAACATCACAAGGACAAAAATCAGTATACCAAATTCCAACACCTTTGGCTTGGACATTTCATTATTACATAAAAGATTGGTCCAAGTATAGTTCAGTTACAGACATTGGAAGGGGTCATTGACACCTATCCAATGAATGTTTCACTGCTTAAAAAGTATTTTGTCTAAACACTCTGATGCACTTTGTACATAAGTTTGGTGTGTTTTGCATTTTCTTTGTTTTGATTGGTTTTCTTTCATTTGATTTTTCTATTAATAAACCCCACACGTTCGGTTATGGTTGGAAGTCATTTTATTTCAAGAATAGTTTTAACTAAGGTATTGTAATGTTTGCTCAATCTTGACTGTCTTCAAACCTATGTTAGAATTTGTGTTACAGAATAAACAGTCATTAAATGCAGGATTATGATTGATACTTTTCCACATTGGTCATTATCTTACATATACTTTATTTGTTTAATTAAGGTTATGGGAAGTGACTGACTCTTTTGTCTTATGTTTCATAAGTGTAACACAACATATCTTAATAAATTGGTCGACCTTCATCTACTATGGATCCTATCACAGTCACATTGAAAACTAAACATCATTTAATAATTGTGGACTGCAGGATGGGGGGTCTTATTACAAGCCAACCCATTAGGTTCATAGATGTGAGTGGAATGACATCTTCACACCAAGCCACCAAACTTGGAAGATGGCTTTCAGTTTACTAAAAGATGGAAGATCCTATTACAGGTTGGTCCATTCATGGTTTGCAATGCAGAAGTGAGTAACGCCACTATTGTATGGTCACCAAGCCATGGTGGTGTCCTGTAGTTCCCTTCTTAATAAACTGTTTGTTTTATTTTATTCATAAGACATTGTTACATATAAGAATAGGGGGGTCTTATCACAAGCAATCCCTGCCATGATCATGGGTTTGTATTTGGACTGAAATCATCTGCATATGGTCACCAAGCCATGATGATTGCTTTCAGTATCACAACTGGAAGACAAGGAGTCTCATTACTGAGCTAGCTTGTTCAGTTTCCAAATCAAGCTTGTGAATGGCATTGCCAAAATTTGATTACCAAGTCAGGGCAGTGGTTTTACATTAACAAGGTCTTATGTACAACTTTTCCTATTGAAAAAAAAAAGAAAAAGAAAAGGAGAAAAGAAAAATAAGAAAATGAATGTATCTATGTGTAAATAAAGCATTTAATAAGTCAAAGTGATATGTGATTTGGATATCCAAACTATTATGAAGTTTTCCCCCAGGTTCATCTAAAGCTGACTTCCTGTGATTACATAATGGAAAAAGGTTTCTTGTTGTTTCCTAAATCTTTTTATCGGATCTTGCATTATCTTTAATTTGATCATGGATGGGAGTATATCAATCTTTTGTTAATCCTGCTTATTGACTGGCTTTTGTAAAGCATCTTCTAATATTTCAGGTTGAAAATTAGTAGGTTGACGTGCTTTCTTTGACTAAATTTTTGTTGCAGAGATAACTGGTTCTTCCCAGCCAGTCGCCATTTGTTGTAGGTACAACAGATCCCATGCTTCATTCTGATCACAGGAACCCCATTGATCTAAATATAAAGGTATTCAGGTAAGTTTTCAAATTTTGGTTTGCTATGGCATCTTATCCTTTATTTGGTTTGCTTAGTCATGATTATTATCTCCTTTGAAAATTTATAAGTTTTTGGTTGTTTTCTTGATTTGCAGAAAGCCTTAGATTTTTTCCCAAAATCATCTTTTTACTGTAAATCCCGAAATCTCGCAATTGTGGATTGCGAGAATCATTTGTTTTTCATTTGGGAATCCGTCAACCCGAAACCCGCAACCCGAAATTGCGGGTTGCGGGAAGCACCGTGTAAATACTTTATGAATTCTAATTCCGAAACCCGAAACCCAAAATTTCGGATTTCAGACTAAAGGAATTCATTGCGTCAATAAATCGCGTTGTGTGTTTCTGAAACCCGCAACCCACAAATTGCGGATTGCAGTTTGCAGAAAAAGTTGTTTGGTTTTAATATTTGTTTTCATTTCCAAAACCCGAAACCCAAAAATTGCGGGTTGCGGATTTCAGAAAAAGGTTTGTTTATTTTGTAAAATTTGTAAAACCCTCAACCCGCAATTTCAGATTGTGGATTTCAGGAATTTTGAATAAAATCTGATTTTCGAATTTGATCCCACATCCCGCACCCCGTAGGGACTAATCTCAGCTGTTCCTTTCTTTCCAAATGTATGGTCCAAATTTGATATGACTGTAAAAACCATAAATAAACGATTTTTCTATTTTTTCATTATCATTTTTACTATCGAAAATTTACACTCCTACGTGGATTTTACAGCTGATTTCTTACCAGGGTCACCTTCACGGTTTTTTAGCTGTTATCAGGTTGGTTTGTTGTTATCTGCTATTCATGGTTTTCTTGTTTTTGGTTTGGGTTTTGATTTTGTTTCATATATTTATCAGAATTTCCCAAGCTTCGCCAAAATGTCTTGAACCACTCGGTCCAAAGCACTTAACAAATATTCAATCACCAAGGATCCAAATTTTGGCATTTTCTCAGATACCAGTGAGAGAGTAACAGAAACAAATGACTGGGCTAAAATATACACAATCTTTGACAATGATGACATGTCGGACATCAAGGAAGACCAACCTGCTTATGAAAAAATTAGGGCTTCCCCGATACATGCCATTGTTTCTTGCCCTGCTGTCCTATCTTATACAGACCCTGTCAAATGGATTGTACAAAATGCTAACCCTAAGGACCAGTCGTTTAATGACAACACAAGGTCGCAATTGACTACCTTTCACCCTGAAGTTTTCATCAGAGCTTTTGCTCTCAAGCGGTTGTACAAATACTGAGCCTTGAGGTCATTCAATCCTCCAAGACCAGATATAATTTCAATGAGATGACAAAATCCTGGATGATTAAACTCAGTAGTTTTGTGCCAAAGGCGGATGACCTTTATCCGATTGTTTGGTTCAAGGAACCTTACTCTTTACTAGCAGCCATACTCTGTAGGCTCTTTGGTCTCCCCAATTGTTCATTTTTCAAAGTTGAATGGGCCCCCATAGCTCACCGTGTGTTAACAACAAGACAATCTTTCCCTGGGGCATCCATCCTTTCTTCAGAAATTAAGACAACAATTCAAGACTATCAGAAGGAACCTGCATCAAAGAAGCCACATTTTTACCTATCAGCCTACATCCTCGATGTCTTTTGGTCTGAATTTCAGTACCCTAACTTGGGATGGAATTAGAGCATTGAAGCTCCACCAGTCCACATATACCATTCTACATTGTGGGAAAGTAATTATGTGCCCCTGCTTTATGAAATTTGTGACCATTTCATGGGCACTATCTATTTCAAAATATTCCAACAGGAAGCTCCTGCCTTTTCAGATGATGCCAGAACATTCATCTACACCATTGGAGATTGGTATGTTTATGAATCCTTCTCATATATCAGAGTTTGGGGAAGTGACACTGTTCACCTTCTACCAAGAATTGTACCTGACAGGTTGGTTATTCAAGAAGTGTCCTATCAGACTGTCATTGGTGGTGTCTACAAGAAGCTTACTGGTCCAAAAAAGAGAGTCTAGCCTAAGTTCTCCTTAAACCTTGACCAATTAGTTATTCCTACCTCAACCTGGGCTACAATGCTTGGTGATCAGCTGGATCCTTTGAGATTAGGTAAAGCACCCAAAAGAAAGCATGATCCTAAGAAATTATTGGATGCACACTTCAAGCAGTATCACAAGAAAATGGACTATGTCCATGAAGACTCCCAAGATGATTCCATCTATCAAGGAGTGAATAATTTTTCTGAAGTATTGGCAAGGGCCCAGAGCTTAGATGAACAACAATAGATCCTGGCATATAAGAAAGACATTAAAGATCAAGTCTACAGGCAAAGAACAATGGATTTGAATCTCATTGAGAAAGTTAGAAGGGAAAAAGAACAGAAGTTGAGTGCCCCTCTGATGCTTACCTATACAGATGGAGATAAAAGTAAATATCCCATAGAGGAGCCTCCTTAGATGAAAACAACCGAGAAGGTTAAAGATTTATTGCAAACCTCTCATGATTCACAACAACAGTTAGAAAAATTGACTTCAGTATTGGGAACTCGGACAATGGAACCACCTAAGCCCACTATGGAGGTTCAAGTGCCTGATGTAGCTCTGCAGGTAGTTGATGATTTTCCAATGGTTGTAGCTAATCCTGCCAAGAGATAGAAGGTTCAGGTTCCACATCAGAAGTCCCTACTGTTGATCTCATTGACAGTGATATTGAAGATGAGCCACATGCTACAGTTCAGATTACTGGAGAAGTTACTGAGAAGATGACTGACAAGGTTATTGAAGAGATTACTGAAGAAGTGATAGACAATTCACAGGAAGTCACAGACCTATTGGATACTATTGAAATTGATCACTGTGATCCTAATCAACAAGTGTTGGGACTCACCATTACTTCCACTGACATCACAAATCCATCATTGTTGTTGTCACCTATTCATGACCTATCTGTTTTGTCCCTAGAGATTCTCCCACCATTCTCTATTTCCCAGTTGTTTCATACTATGACTCATAGAGCCACCCCTTTTCCTGGGAACTCAGTTTCTTTTTCCATTCCTTCATCTATTTTTGCAGAAGCCAAGTCTTTGACTGTTCCCTTGCAATTATCCATATCCACTTCATCATTACCTACTGAGAATGAGCCACACTCAACTCCTTCTCCATCATCACCATCGGCTAATAATGATCAAGTTCCTATTTTTGAAGCCTTCACTTCAATCCCTTCTCCAAGTATTCTCTCATCAATTCGTCAAACTATTTCTACCCCTATGGTTATTTCTCAAGTTACTATGCCCATGCCCAATTCCATGGCCACCCAAACTCCTTCATTGGTTTCAACATAAAATGTTATTTCAATTACTTCTGAAATAATAACTGAATGGGAAAATGATGAAGTAGTCCCTCTTGGACACTACTTCTATAGTAAGGATAAGAAGGCAGTGGTAAAAAGGGGTAAGAAGAGAAGCATTGATCATGATGTATTAGAAGTATCTCTCCCTAATCAGATAGTATGGGCCCAGCAAACTAATGATCCTCAGTCAGGAGCCATTGAAACAACCACATCCCTAGGGGCATTTGCAGGTGCAAACCTTGATTCAATCCAGATTCTCAATAGAGAGATTGATGAGAAGAAGGAAGAAGTGGAGAAGCTTCAGGAAGAGTTGGAAAAGACTAAGGAGGAGCATGAAACTTATGTTGATGATCTTTGGAGGATATGAGAGGACAAGTTAGGAGATGAGGAGCGTAGGAACCAATCTTTGCAGGTTGAAATTCAAAATGTACAACATCAAAATTCTACCAACACTCGGAAAATTGCCTTATTGAAAATGCAATGTGAGGATGCAACTGCAAGTGCAGCCTCCTCCACTTTCTTTAAGATGACAACTTAGGAATTCAAAGATTTGTCCCTTCAAGTCAGTAAAGAGTATCATGAGTACCTGGAGAAGCTATTTCGCACCCTAGATGAGATCAGGGAGACCCATATCACTTTTGGTAAGATGTATAGTGCCCTTGAAGAGCAGAAAGATAAAAGGATGGAGGCTTCTAAGGCATATGACAACATTGTTGATTGGCAGAGATACATCAAAGACATTTCAGAAGGATTCCCAATTCTTAATAGTTTTCAATTTAAGAAAATTAGAGGTGCAATGAATACTTGTCTTGAACTCAATGAATCTATTGAAGATATCCTCAAGAGAGCCCAAGCCATTTGTAGCAGGCGATGGTACGCAGCAGATAATGTCATGTTGGCTCTCCAGTTTCCTTCCATGGAACTCATCGAAGATGCATGTCCACCAAAATTGAAGATCGAGGAAATTGAGTGCAAGTGTGAAGAAGCCCAACAGTAAATTCAGCTTCTAAAAGAGGTCAAAGTTGATGATGTGGAGCAGTTGATTAGGAAACTGGTTTCCCTGGAACGTAAAATCCAAGTATTTATCCAAATTTGGCATAAGATGGCAAAGAATGAGATGGAAACATTCAAATGCAATGCCTAGCTTGGGCTTGAATCAGCCAATTATCCGATTATAGATGAGTTGTTAGAGATTTGGGACAAATGGCAAGCTTTCCTAGAACATTAGGTTATATTTGATTTTGTAATCCCTATTTGTGGGAATTTATGTTTGTATTATTATTTTGCAAACTCTTATTTAAAGAGATCATTCCTCGTAGAGAAAAGAGGATGGAACTTGGAGACAAGATCTACATGAGAGGTTGGAGATGCTATGTTTTGATGCAAGCTTGTAGTTTCTTACAAACTGGTTATTGAATACAGTAAAGTCATTTTTCAAATCCACTTTTGTCAATTTGTCAAGTTTATTTGATGGATGTGATTTTCTTCCAAGTTGTTCATCTGACACTGTTTTAATATTTGCAATTTATTAAACATATCAATCTACAGTCTTGGTTTATCATTACTCATGATTCATGTGTTTTAAAGGTTTTAAAAGAGTTTATTCTATTAAAATCTTTTATCAATTTCTGCAAATTATTCTTTCAGTAAGTTACAAAAGGTGTTAATTTTTAAATTAACATATCAGCTACAGATTAAGCTTTGAATGTTTAACAAACTCAATTTTCCATTAGTTGATTTTCATTAATTAATTAGAACTTGAGCTGAACAAATCACTAAACCTTTTATACATTTCTGTGTAATTGACAAATGATCTCGTTCATCTATATATCAAGCTGATATGCACCTATTCCAAAACATTTTCTTAGAATAGATCTATCTTAGCTTATATTATTTTAAGTAGGTTAGTGTTCATAGAATTTTTACACTTAGGTTTTCTTCGTTTGAAAACTGATCCTTTGGATCGAAACCCACCAACTCTTAGAGTGTCAGCGGAGGTCGAATATCCATGGGAGATCACTACACCAAACAGGCTGGGGATAGAACTATCCTTTCATAGGGCCTTTCGAAGCCTTTTAGTTTGGGTTTTCCCCCTCTGTTGAGATGTTAGGTACCCATTCCAGCACTTTCCATACCCTGCACATCCGAGGCCTCAACAGGTAGTTAGCATTTTTATTGATTTGGATGAAAGAAAAGGTCGAGCAAATGAGTGAATTTATAGGTGAAACTAGAATTGAGTCTCCTCCCTATTATTTTTTCCTATAGAAATGATTCTATTGTTAATGAATTCTTTCTAACTACTTCTATTCGATCATTGGCACATGCTCTCAGATTTTAATTGAAGATGGAGGACACTACCATTCTCTTGGGTTGATGTATTAGGCATATTTGGTGATTTTGGTTTTGATCTCACCCCTGTTGGTTCAAAGGAGATCACAAGAAACCATCTATCAATTCTTGGAGCTGATTTGAATTCCAAGCCACCACCATCATGTCATAGTTCATTTGGTTATGGTCTCACCTATGTTGGTTCAAAGGAGATATCAAAGAACTATCTACACATTCCTGGAGTTGATCCTACCTCAGCTGGTTTGAATTACAGTTTCCATGATGATCTTCATATTTTTGGATTTGTTCTCACCATGTTTGGTCTGAAGAGTAAGTTCAGAAAGCTTCCATATTCGCTTGCATCCACTGAAGGAGAATACAAGCACATGTTTTTGGAGCATGATCCACTTCTTCCCAAGAGGAAGATACCTCCATATATATGATCAAGCATCACACCTACTTGAGTTTGGAGCAATTAATCTTTTGGTGTGTTTTAGTCTATTTTGAGGGGGGGGTTCCCATGAGGTTTTCCCATTTCCTTGGTTCATGGACTATTCTTTATTTTTTATCATTTATTTGATTGTATGGGTGACCTTTGGTCTTAGTAACCAGGGCCCAGGATGCAAAAGTATGGTTTAAGGGGGGGTGTTAGGATATTTTAACAACTTGTAAGTTATATGGAGAATGCGTTGTAAATTTGCATAAAAGACAAACAATTATCTTATAGTCTTGTGGGTAGGCACCTCATTGGTTATTGTCATATACAAATTATCATTGTTATGCAACATCATGCATATATTTATGTGTCACTTTTTAAAGTAAATGTAATGCAAACAAGGAAACCATTTTCGACCCATGCCTCCAACATAATGTGATTCTAGTTATCAATTTCAAAGGTATTAGCACAACAAAACAAGGATATGGCTTGCTCATGCCAACCTTCCATTGATAGACCTATACTTGAAAAGGGTCTAGGTTAAATTTTATTGTAGTGTAATGACCCTTTTGATCACTCCCTAATGTCATACATACACATTGATTTTAAAATGTTATCATGCATCTATTGTTTCACCAAGCAACGAACGTTTCCAAATACACTTGGGTTTCCCAAGGAAGACAAAACACTTCAGATTCCCCCACAGACTTGTCTTTAAATACAAGGTGAAGGTGAATGCCAAAATCATCAAAGGCAAGGAACATCGATAGCTATGTTCGATAGTCATTTTTTTATTTTCCATTTTATATACAGTTGTATAATATTCTAGCAATGCAATGAATGAAAGTAAGACTGCTTCCAAGTCTATCCATTAGGGTGAAAGCAAAGCTTCATTTCATCATAGTTATGCTATGTTATTATGCATGTTATTTTTTTCTATATATTTTAAGGCTAATGCCTTCATGTGTCTATTTTACCTCAATACAATATTAGTGTGAGCAAATTCACATTGTTTGGGTTTCACTTGGTTGAGTTGTGGAATGTTGAGAGTAGTATAGGGTATCATAAACCTCCTATCCTCACGGGTTTAAAACTGGATGCATCTGTTGTGTACTGAATGGATGTCAAATTCCAATTTATTAATAAATAAAAAATTGGACATATCTGCATCCTTCTCTGAATATTTTTAATCATTTTTTTGTGTTTTAGTTTTTGTTGATTCATCCTTTTTTAACAAATTGTATATATAAGGATTTTACATTTTTTTTTTTAAACTTGTATATTTTGACAAACTTTTAGATGGTAGACAATTATCCTTTTTATGTACCTTTTGTAAAAGAAAACTAGCTACTAGCAGTAATTTTTCATCCTCTATAACATAATGTAGATTGATAAGCTAAAATATTTCATTTTACAAATACGTTCACAACTACTAATTAATATATCACATAATGATTTTTACATGCACAACACATAATGCAAATTTTCACTTTCTATAATTTTACCAAGCCGATTTTTAATGCTTAATTGACGTATATTTATGCATATTTTATTGAGCCTAATAATATAACATGCAACTCATTGTAATGTCCCCAAATATTTAAATTTATCCCTTGGTGAAAATAAGTAAATTTGGCCAAAATTTATTAATGTTGGTGGCTTAAATCATGAATTAGTAATGTATGAGGCCAAATATTAATTAAATTAATGGAATATTAAATTAATTTGGTCAATGAGGGCATGCATGAGGCTAATTGGGACCCATGTGAAGTGACTTACTCAAGAAAAATGTCAAAAAAAAAGGAAAAACAGGAAAGCATAGAAAAGCAGAAAGCAAAAGAAAATTAGGAAAGCACATAAAAGCACAAAGTAGCAGAAAAGTAGGAAAACAACAGAAAATCAAGGAAAATAAGGAGTTTCCATAAGCAAGAAAATCATACTAAAGAAGGGTCAAGAAAGCAAGGAAAAAGTAAGATAAAGCTGCAAGTCCAAATTTAGCCAGTGAGGGTGCATTGGATGAGGCGAGTGGTCCACATGCAATGCATCTTAGAAGCCAACTTAACTTATAAAAGGATGATGAGCATGCTCATTCACATATTTTGGTTATATTTGATATTGATGTTGGATATGCTTAGAATTCTCTATGCTTGGGATAGGTGCCCCTTGCAGTAGTAGGGAGATGTGCCCCCCTCTGTCCACTAAATTAGTTGAAGCGTTTGGTGGCATTTCAGCTAGACCATGAGGAGAAGGACATCCAATCTTTTTCAAAGAGATTCAATGAATAAAAATATTATTTACATAGTTGTATTTCAGAGTTTCAAGTTGTTTTGATAGTGTTCCAATGGTTCGAGTTGCAATTGGGTTCAACTTGCAGAGTTTTTCTTTCCTAGTTTCAATTTCTGGGTGTATTGGAAGAACATGGTGCACCTGTGAAGTGACTGGGAGTTTCTTAGCCATACATATTGGATGCATATTCATTTTATCAGGTGGTGGATTCAGCCATAGTTTCATATCAGTGGTTTGGGGTTGAAATCCATCAAGAAACTAAAGTTTGGTAATGCAGAGATCATTCATTTCATGGTGAAATTGTCTAACTTAACTCTTGCAATTTATGGATTCTTTTATCAGTCATTGGTTTTAGCTTTTTCTATGGTTTGAAGCTGCAAATTCATCCATGTAACTGTACATGATGGCTATCCTATAGAAATCAAATGGCAATGGTTTTCTTTCATGCCATTTGTTGATCAAGTGTTTTCCCGTGTTTCTGGTGATTTTTGTGTAAGGAGGGCACACCTCTTGGTGTGAGTTTCTCAATGGGATATCGATTCAAGTTTTCCAAGTCCATTTTTCAGGTAAAGGGAACAACCATATGAGAAGAACCAATATCATGTTTTAAGGTTGTACACGAAGATGCAGTCGTATGTGTTAAAACCCTTGTTTCTGAAGTACTATTTATGGTTATATTGTTCTGTATTGATATGGCATCTCTTAGAATTGGATCTGGGTTTAAATTTTTGTACATTACTTATTATTTACATCCATTATAATATATAGAATGTTTATCTACACATACTTGAGTTCCAGTGAATAAATCCTTTGAAAGTGTACACAGATTTTCAGTTGTGTGATTCCTAGTCTAGTCTAGAAATTGTCTCTTTTTTTGTTCAAGCAAAACCATTAAGAATAGTTATGTATTTCTGATTTTTGGATATGGTATGTATGCATTTAGGTTTTAAGGGTCAAATCCAGGCTCTGTTCATAATTTAGTAAGTATTTGAGTCAGTTTGGAGGTCCATTTTTCCCAGCAGTTTATTAGCAATTTTGGGGCAATTTCTACTCTTTTCATTGTGATTGAAATCTACACCTTTTGTTGGTGAACTGAGTGAATGACCCTAAGTATAAAATATATGACCTTTATTATACTTATTAATTCCATTTATGCACTATAATCCATTTGGTTTCCACAGAATTCATGGGAATATTACCTTGAAGCCTTTGGTTTAGCCAAAGGAGTCTACCCAGGCGTGATGTACCCAGAAAATGTGCTCACTCTCAAAGTAAGGATAGCTCCACCCTATTCCAATTCTTTCTACATGTTGTCCTAATTGTGTTGCAGTCCATAAAATCCCTCCTTAAGACATTTTTAAATGTTTAACACTATTTGGGAAAAGTTGGAAGAAAACTAGTTCAAGTTTGCCACTTTCGAGCTAAGTCAAAGTGTTGCTTAAGGTTGCATGCAAACTGTTTGTTTAAAAGACTAAAACAAATATTCACATCTAGTTATTTAAGTCTTAATATTAGATATGATTGGTCACGTATAGAGGTTTGAAATCATTCCTTCAGGATGCACCATACTTAATCATTTCCAGTAAACCATTGTTTAAAGAATTTTGGAAATCAATATATCTTTGTTTGAAAATTTTAACATAACTTTTCATATTGGAGTTAATATTCCTGGCTATCTTGACTGGGAATATTTACATCCATGTTAATGGCATGATTTTTATTTTTATTAAATACTAACTCTTTCTTTTTTTATTCATTAATTAGTTGCTCTCTTTTTTTCTACTATTATCATAGTTCTATACCTTATTCAATTAATTTTTATCTTTTTATTTCATCACAACTAACGCTTTAGTCTCTTTTAATTTATATCTTTACATTATTTCTAATTTAATTGTGTTCCACTCAGTTCATTGTTTAGTTCAATTGATTATTGTATATACATTTTCGACTAGCAATTGAAAGTGAATAAATATCGAGGGCTTTAAACAATACTCAGGTTTCTATCCCCCTCTTCCCATTTACCAACCCTCCAAGGGTGTTCCTTTACTTTTTTAGCCTGGGTCAATATGAGCATACAAAATTTCAACCATATTTTCCACCTCTTGTGGACACCTTAGAGGTGGCCAAGCACTTGGACCTTACAAAAATCAATCCTATCAGTATTAAGCAAGTTACAGTCAACTAGATCATAGCTAAAAATATGAATGTCATCAACTAAAAGATATCCATTGATATTGGATCATCAAGAATAATATATTCTCATCAATATATTTCCAACAAGATATCGTGCACCTTAAACAATGTTTGTATGTATAGGTTGCAACCTCAATAATTTGATCTATGAGTCAACTAGACTCCTCAAGGTGCACATTCATTTTTCCATTTCATCTCCTAGGGTTGGGGTTTTGGATCCCTTTGGTTTTTTATTCTTAGGATTTCACATATTATGATAAAAGAAAATTGTTTCCTTTTGTTATGGCCTTCTTGAAAATGAGTATAGCTGACAAATCTCTCTTCAGAGATAAGCTACTAGCATTATAACTAGTTTGTATTGATTTAAATTTACAATATTTTTCCATTTCAGTTTTTCAATAGAATATGGGTTTTTCTATACTATTGTTCCATAATATACAATATAATTTTCATGTCTATGATTCCATTTTTTGCTCTAGATAAGTTGGATTATAATGGTTCTACATCATGGTAGTTCTACTACAATTTTGTAGGTTTTGAACTTTCGATGTATTTTTATGCATTTCCCATGTGATTTTGGCAGTTGGTGTGGCCTCGGAAATTTTGAATGTAAGGCTTAATACTAAACACATAGAGCATGGAATAATATTTGTAATGGTCCAAGGAAAACCATAAACATAGTTTGTATATGAGACTTGTAGCCCTAGGGAGTTGGTGTATCAACTATATTCCTCAAGGCCTACATTCATTTTTCCACCTAATCTCCTAGGGTTACAATTTTGTATCTTTAAATATTTTCCTCTTAAAAGTTTTATAAATTATAGTAAAAGGTAGTTTCAAACTCATGTAATTATCTTGATGTCAATGAGAGTAGTCGAAACATCTCTCTTTATAGATAAACTACCACCATTTTAACCAATTTCTATTGCTTTGCATATTGTTATGTTTTTCTATTTTATTCATTAATAGAATTTGGGTTTCACTATATTACTATGACCTCTATAATAAATCTATGTGATTTTATCTATATTATATCTTCATTTTTTCTCCACATAATTCAAATAATAATAACACTACAACCATCTCTAACCAACTTTGGGGAAATTCTACAACCATCTCTAACCAACTTTGGGGAAATTCTACAACCATCAATTGTAATACAATTCCATCGATATAATGTAAATAATTATGTAAAAAGTAGAAAATATTGTTCGAAAATGGAAGATAAACATCAATAATTTTTCCACGAAATAAATCATTGGTGCCTCCAACATATGATAGTCATCAATAGTTAAGAAATTTCGTCCAAAATCCCCATAGAAACCACTAAACACATCAACTTCTAAGAAATTACTAATCAAAACCGAAATTGTTATAATAAAATGGCTCAAGCAATATTCAAGGTACGAAATTGGATGTTTAAGAGTTCTATAGTCATGGAAATATCTAAAGAAGATGAAAATATTATACAATTATGGGGCTTATCACAAATAACATAAAATTTTATCGTTTCCACATATCAAAAAACTTTTATATTTAGAATGTTGTGAACCAAATAGAAAGATAAACATGAAAACAACCCAATTCAACAATATAATGCCAAAATAGAGTAAAAAGATTGAATTAAAGAGAATCCTCTTTAGGTTGGAAATTGCATTTTATAACATAAGGTTATCATTAACATGAGTCTCCTTGTTGGGTGAAAACATGTACTTGGGTAATGGTTTTTTGAGAATGGAGTGGAAAAGAAAATTAGTGCACATAGATAAACACGTGAAAAATGTCAATTTCAAACTCTAGGCCAAGAGTTTAAAAAACACTAGGTCGGGCGTTTGTGAGAGTTCCAATTTTAGGCGGAGAGTTTGAACCAATCACAACACTGTATTTTAAAAAAAAATCTTGCCCGAGAGTTTGAACTAAACTCTCAACCGAGAGTTTGAAAGATATTTTCTCAGTCGAGAATTTGCGGTCAACAAAACTTGCAAAAATATCCTACATCTTTCTAGAACCTGCAACTTCAGCAAGGCCAAACCCCTACAAACAAAGATGATTTGTTGGACTTGCTACCAATGGATTCATCTCTGATTCTAGTTTCCAATGATATAAGAATTGTTTCATTTCATTTTGAATTTATATTTATTGATAAAAAAATTCTAAACCGTATCCCTTAAGAATTTTATTGTTCTGAGAATCACTTGAAATAAAAATTCAATATCATAACAAAGACAACGCCAAAAAAATTGAAATCTTCATAGAGATATTCCTTTCCCTATCCTCTTCAAAAGGGTACTTTTATTTTTTTCAATAAGTCTCACACTAAAAATAAAATTGAAGCTCACCAACATGTGTCGATAAGGCACCATTTTCTGAACATATGTTATTAGGATAAATAATAAAAAATAGTTCTCAAGTCTAAAAAAATGCAAAATATAGTCCATGCACAAGTGCAATATGTGTGTATTAGGAGCATACATTGTTTCCCTAAAATGAATAACCATATCTCAAAACACTAGTGCTCACGTAGGTCACTCATTATCCATACTTAAAATTTTCAAGTGCATGCCGTTGGTGAGAACCAAATTTGTCCCACAATATGTCCATAAAACAAATTAAAAAAAAATATGAGTACAAAGCTAATTCAATTCTTTAAAACATTTTTGTTTACTTCAAGGTGAAATTCCTAAGGGAGGTATGGGTTTAAAGGGATTGAAATTGAAAAACATAAAATTTTGTAGTTTTGCTTGTAAAAAAAAAGCAAAATAATTACCCAACTTCATGTTTTCACCCTGACATTGTGTATATAGATGGAAAAGAGAGTTAAAAATTAATTATAATAAACCAACATAGCTATAGTTAATTTATTATAATAAAGGATGTCGTTAATGAATTCATACATCCCCACCCCCCTTTAATAAAGCACTTCCCTTAATGCTAATCAAATATCACTACTTCTATATAAAATGACTATCTTTTTGGGTTATTTCTCCTACTAGAACGCTCTTCCACTTGTTAATTCTGCTCAATTTTTCAGTTGTTTGATTTGTGTTTCAATGACTCTTTCAGGTTCTATTATGATTTTTCCTCTTCATCAACTTGTAGAAAAATAGTCTGAACTAATTTCTTGACACCGATTAGTTTCTTTAGACAACATGAAAGACCATATGTAAACATGAAGAAGGAGACAAGCCTAATATGTAAGCCATACTTCCAAGGATCTACAACACCTTATAGGGAACATAGTAATTGGGTGTTAATTTATTGTCCTTCTTTTGTGCTTGATAAAAAACTTGTTCATATGGTTGTAGCATTAGAAATACCTAGTCCCCCACTTCAAATAAATTTTCATTGTTATTATGTCTATATGATTATTATTCATCATGTTTTGTGCCACATCCAAGTTGTCATTTAACAATTGAAGAATCTCTTCTTAGAGGTGGATGTGATCCTCATTATTTGAACCTTAGGTGTTCATTTTAAGGGTTATGTGATGGGTGGAGGATGTAACACCCCCCTCTAGTAATCCCAACAATAGAACTTGTAACTACAATTACTAACTCCCAAATTTCAACCTACATAGTCCTAATCTTCCTAATAAAAACTAATTAAGCCTCCACATCCAAGTTGTCATTTAACAATTGAAGAATATCTTCTTAGCGGTGGATGTGATCCTCATTATTTGAACCTTAGGAGTTCATTTTATGGGTTATTTGATGGGTAGAAGATGTAACAACCCCCTCTAGTAATCCCAACAATAGAACTTGTAACTACGATTACTAACTCCCATATTTCAACCTACGTAGTCCTAATCTTCCTAATAAAAACTAATTAAGCCTCCACATCCAAGTTGTCATTTAAAAATTGAAGAATCTCTTCTTAGCAGTGGATGTGATCCTAATTATTTGAACCTTAGGTGTCATGTCCCCTCCCATCATTCCAAACCACAGAGGGAACATGACTGACATACTAGGGCTTGTTTGCTAAACTCAGCCCCATACATTGCTCAGAAATTCATAATAAATAAAAACTTATGTGCGCAAATTCATACTCAATATAAACACAGCGGAATTAAATCATATTTGCAAACACACAAACAATAATGCATCAGCATATCTATCACAGGCATATGATAGATCAACATGCAGAGATTTGAATCTCGTTCTCATGCTATGCACAGACTTCATGTCAATTTCATTAAGACAATCATTTCATTTCATTAACGTGGACAATTAACATTCAAAACATAATACATCATGATCATAATTTAAACCACAGGATCTACTTATATTTGAGATGAAGTTGTCCAACAACTGGCTATGTGAGAGCAACGTTCCACCCAACCATAGATCTCTATCCAGCCTGTATTCTTTTAGTTGAGAGATCACCCCCGAGCTGAGTTATGTATCCACTAAGGAGGAACTAGATGGGCTCACTCACAGCCATGGTTTCACTCAACAGTTATGCTAAGCCAACACACAGTTGGGTTTATCAAGCATATAAAAGACAAAGGAGGATGCTAAGCCAGTGAGCTCAACCAAAAATCTACAGGCATCTCAAATGGACTCAACAGTCATGGCACCCACAATACCTACCACACACAACACAAGGAAGGTCCCCTTCTCTGATGCACAGTCCGTCAAGAATCCCTTCCCTCCAGTGCTCTTCAGGGTGGGCATAGAAAGGTCCAGCTGCTAATACCTTGAGATTCTAGCGTTCACTAGGTTTATCAAGCAAACCCAACCTCTACTCAGTCATTCACACTTGGATTTCTCACAACTCTGTCATCTAAATACTCAATCCCGTCACTCGACTTCTGGGCTATGAAAATTGGGTTTTTCTATGGATTTTGGGGTATCTAATACTCTCAAATTCTCCCCAAGGTTCATATCTATGGATCCCCCATTGGATTTTACTGTCAATACCAAATTCTATGCATTTACGGCTCTTCAAAACGTGGGTTCTTACAAAGTTGCGATTTTTGGTTTTCCTCACTGCTGGGAATTCGTAATGGATGGAAAATGATGTTGGGTGTTCAACAATGGAATGGGAATGAGGAATAACCCATGCCCATGAGGTAGAGTGACTTGTGGTACAAGAAAAACATAGCCCATACCTGCCATACGAATTTCTGGGTTGCCCATGCTCCATTGAAGCCATGGACTGAATTCTTCAACAACTTTCTTACAACAGAATTAAATGTCAGCAAGGCAAGTTAAATGGGTTCACAGGGTGACATTTGGCAGCATATGGTTCATCTCCACAACCCCCTCACCACTCTCTAGTGGAATACACATGGCCCCTTCTCATTAGTTGTTTCCATAGCTAGTTTTGGTATTTTATTGCAATATCAAGTATTTACATCATTTACAATATTCCATGGATTAATAGCTCATGGGTAATACAATATCAAATACTTGTCCATTTTAAATAAAATCCGAACATACACTAGCGGAGCCTTGGCCTTGAGCTCCACGCTAGGGAAACCTACATCGCATGTATACAATATTTACATTAAAAGCCAATATTTCATAAGGGTCAAAATTGGGGTATTACATTAGGTGTTCATTTTAAGGGTTCTGTGATGGGTGGAGGATGTAACACCCCCCTCTATTAATACCAACAATAGAACTTGTAACTATGATTACTAACTCCCAAATTTCAACCTACATAGTCCTTTTTTTTGTAAGTAAGAAAATTATATTACTATAGAAACCTTCAATACATAGATAACAAAAAACTAATGGCTCGGCCTGCTAAAACATCTGCATGGCTGCTAGATGGACCATTCCACATTTATGTATCCCCATCCCCTATTCCCATCATATGAAAAAGTTCTTCCCCAGACTGTTACAAAAATTTTCTTCCCATTCCCATTACATATCGAAATTTCCCATAAGCCTTCCTTTATCCCCAAATTACTAATATCCGACATACTAGAAGTAAAATATTGACTAAGGACATAAATATAAACCATAAACAGAGAAGAGATGAACCCACATAACAAACATTACTTCATTTTGGTCACGTTTCCACCAATTGGATGATCCTGGTGTCGTGGGGTACCCAAATGCAGACAACAATGGTCACTAGCTTCCTCGGCATCAAGAGGACGCACAGGTCCAGGGACAAAGCCTTTTTCCTGAACTTGCATCTCAGAAGGTCTAGCTTCTGAATCTTCATTTAATGGAGGGTAGGGTGTAATACCCATATTTATGGAAATAAGGTCAACTTTCTTATGCATGATCCTGTTGTCATAATAATGCTCCTTCCAGGCCTTAACCGATTCAATGTCAGCCATCGCTTTATTCTCCCTCTCCATCAGGACATGAGCCAATAGGCCTTTCGTGACCCAGTAGGTGGTTATCATTCTATCATAGGTGAAAATCCTACCAGTCGTCGAACCCAGGTCACAAACCCATTCCATGACTTCTTCCTTGACTTGCTCTATATTATTGTCTTTTACCTGGTTCCATAACTCATGCTCTACCTTGTTAATCTCCTCTCTGATCATGGAGGGGATTCTCTCCTAAAAGAACCGAGCATCATGCCCATCTCTTCTAAGCTCCCGAGTAACCTTCTTCTAGCGAATTCCCCCATGCTTCTTACCCCACATCACTTTTCTCCTCAGAGCCATTAAATCCAGAACCAAGGGAAAACTATCTTTCCAATAATAAACTCGCACAGAAGCAGGGAGGGGGATTTGAAACAATGAGTTTCTGGTGGAGTGGGTGTTGTCCTCCGAATTTATAGCGAGCCATCCAATCCACATCCGGTTCACCACAATGAATTCTCTGTACTTCCTTTTTGTTTGCATGATGCTTATTCCATATCCTCTTACTTTCCTCATAAGATCACCATGCTGTGTCCTCCATTCGAGGTCCTTTCCATAAACTCTCCTCATAATTAGAAGATGGGGGAATTGAATGTGCACTCGAGCTTGATATAAATTGGGATGTACCTACATCAACCAGTTGAGGATAGATATGATGGTTCCAAGTGGTTTACGATGTCGCCAAATGGGAACTGTCCAGGTAATTCACCTCCTGCCTCGTGTCCTCCGTCGTATCCTGAAAATTTTTAAGGTCCTGGGATTCCAGGAGTGTTCATTGATTAGGCCATTCATCAGCCCGAATGCTCGACAGTTTCCCCTCCACGACCCCTTCCTTGTTCCTTTCCTCGGCGTTGGCAAGGAGGTCCGCCACTTTATTTCCTTCACGTTTGACATGGTTAAAGACCTACGCATGTTGCCCCCTTAGGTGTTCTACGAGATTTTCCACCCTACACATCATACGCCAGCTGTCGGCCACTTTTGATATCCTTTATCCACTTTGGATCCTTTTTTCCATCTTAATAATGATGTGTGAATATCCCTCAACAACCATTGGCTCCCATCCCTTGTTCGTCGTCATTCTAAGGCCGTAAAGAAGGCCTTCAAGTTCCATGTATCATGGCCTAGATACCCATGATAGATCCAGAGAATATTTCCTTCCACATTTTTTATTACCCCTCCAAAACCAGAAGAACCCGGATTACCTTTGGAGGTTCCGTCAAAATTCAACTTGAAGTGACCCTGTGGGGGTGGAGACCAAAAGGACGGACTATTGGGAGCCACTTGCTTGAGCTTAAACCGTATCCATCCTTGAGATGAAATATCTAAGCCCCATCCAGCCAAGATTCTTTTCTCATGATCATCCATCTCCCAATCTTTTTTGTTCCATTGAGTGGCCTTTATTGTTTCCTAGATATGGTTACTTACTCTACTCCACACTTGTTGGTACAAATTCTTCCTCCCTTCAAAGATTCTGTTGTTCCTTTCTTTCCATATTTCCCATATAAGGAGACCTGGAAACATGAGCCAAATTTTGAGAATGACTGGGTTCCCAACGTACATAGTTAGTCCTAATCTTCCTAATAAAAAATAATTAAGCCTCCTAGGAAGGGATAAACTTTAATAAATGTGTGAAATTATAATTCAAGGGAATGATAAAATTAAACACACTAAATATGCCTTACAAAATAATTTTCATAACAAAAAATAAACATAAATTTTGCATATCCATTAACAATGACAAGACACTTATATTTTAGTTTAAGGGACAATAAAATGGTTGTATAAGAGTGATTTTCTACACAAATGTAGGTATCTAATACAAATACCACCCCCAAGTTAGGCTATGACTCCACCATGGAAAGGGAAACAAGATATAATTCTCTCTCTCTCTCTCATACCACCATGGAAAGGGAAACAAGATACTCTCTCTCTCTCTCTCTCTCTCTCTCTCTCTCTCTCATTTGTTGTTCGATAGCCCCTTAAAGTACCCTTCACTTATAATGTTCTTCAATGTGTGGAGAAAGAGTCCAATCTGTTGTATCTAAAATTATCTGCGATATAAATACTTAAATTCTCAAGAATCCAAAAGTTAGCAAATGTCCAATGGGTAAATATTACATAACATGCCCAACCTCTACACTCACCTATAACCATCATTATTTTATCTAAGAACTTATAGCTACAATTACTAACTCCCAAATTTTAATCCATAGAGGCCTAATCTTCCCAATAACAACTAATTAAGCTTACTTGGAAAAGAGAAAATTTAATAAAATGCATGTACATGGGTACTGAAATTAAAATGCAATGGAATAACAAACATAACCACACACAACATGCATTACACAATCATTTTTATGATAACAAAAAATAAACATAAATTTTGCATGTTCATAAACAATGAGAAGGCACTTATCTTTTAGTTGAAGAACCAATAAAATGGTTGTATAAGAGTGATTTTCTACACAAATGTAGGTATCTACTACAAATACCACCCCCAAGTTAGGCTATGAGGCCACCATGGAGAAGGAAATGAGATACTTTCTTTACCACCACGGATTTACCCATTGCGGGATACATACTTATGCAACAGTACCATGCCATAAATCTATCTATATCTATCTGAAACTAGCTCTTTCTAATGCTAGGGTATTCTCAACTTGGATACTTGCGTGCATGCTCTTCTTCTCTCTCTTTTCTCTTCATCCTCCACTTCCTTTTATACTTGTACACTGGATCCAAAATAGGTCCAAAAAAATTGCCATTGTGGCCTTTCTTTTGCAAATTTTGGTACTTTCCGCTACTTCCCATACTCTTCAGCAACTTCCTGCCTTTCAGCAAATTTGTGTATTCTTCTGCTACTTTATTCCTTTGAATTCTCTTCTTCTGATTCCTTCTTGTTCCACTTCAAAACGAAGGATCCAACATGCCCCAACCACAAAGGTTGACTCGCCCTTGAGTTAACTCTTCTTTGTCATTGATTCATATACTTCTTCAACAAATGATCCTTCAAATGAAGGAGCCAACTCTGGTACTTAACAACATCATATTTGTGCTTCTGGAACTGAACATCATAACTATTTTTCCTCTGTTTTAGTTGCACAAGAGAGAAAATACCAGATGTTGATCCAAAAAACTGTGTGGAAACTAGGTAATGACCAGGAACACATTGCATGGATTTGGGTATGGGATAGGTATCTTCATGATGGCCCTCGCACAAGTCAAAGATAATGGTTTGGGTAATCAAATTTGCAGAAACTAGGTAATGATGAAGAACACATCGCATGGGTTGGATAACTAGGTTGTGGTAGAGTCGAGATGACTGATCTTTTCATGATGACACACTAACTAAGATGGAATGGCTACATCTTCACATGAATGATCCTCAATATGATGCAAAGGATGGATGTACTAGTGTAATGGAATACTAAAAAAAACTGGCCGTTTTTGTGGGTCCCCCCCCCAACCACAATGGTGCTAACTAACTTGCGATCAAAATAAACTATGGTAACCAACTAAACACTAAAAAGAAACATCACTGAACTAAAGGGAAAGAAACAAGTTTTAACTCCTAACTAGCTCACTCCCGCAAGGAGGGGTCTCTTGCAGAATTATTGATTAGCAACATAGGGCTTCAGGCATGAGCCATTCACCCATCCTGAATGCATAATACCAACAAGATGTGCAAGCTTCATGGTGCCTAATTCTTTGATTTCTGCAACAATGTATGGTCCCAACCAATGCATCTGTAACTTCCCAAGATACTTCACGAACTTGTTGCCATACAATAACACTTTTCACCTTTGGAAAATTGCTTCTTCTTGATGTGGCAATAGTGCCATGCTTTTTTACTTCATTTTTCTACTGTTGCATGATATTCCACCATAAAATGGGCTTCATTGAGTTCCATGAGTTATGCAAGTCATTCCATGACTAATTATTCCTTGGTCATTTGTGTTGTGCTTTAAATGTACATTCTTGGAATGATGAACTCGATGGGAACCATTACTTCTCTGTCATAGACCAACTAAAATGGATTATGCTTGTGAAGCCTCTTGGTAGTAGTCTCATAATCCCAGAGCACAGCTAGAATTCTCACATCCTAGTCATCTCTGGTTGCACAACAGGCTTTGGTTGGGCTAGTCTCTAAGTTTTTTTTAATTCTTTGACTGTGGCATTCGCTTGAGGGTGATATGGAATACTCTTATGATGCTAAACCAAGAACTTGGTGATCAATTCTTCAACTGTCACTGTTAAAAAAATCTTTCCTTGATCACTAGTGAGACTTGTAGGGCATCCAAAGTGAGTTATAATGTTTTCATAAATGAATTGAGAAATTCTTTATGCGAAACAATATTGGACTACTGCAACATCTACCCACTTGGTTAAATAATCCATTGCAGTAATAATATACCGTGCTTTTGAATGTTCCACCGATGGATGAATTGGTCCTACAGAGTCAATTGCTCATTTCCCATATGGTTTTAGTGCTCGGACTAGATGCAATGGAATTTCATCTCTACGGGATGGTTAGCCAAACAGTTGACAAATATAGCATTTCCTTGCATACTTCTTAGCACCTTTGAATAATGTAGGCCACCATAGTCTGGCTTGTAGTACCTTTCTTCCTGTAGATTTTCTGCCAACATGTCCTCCCGCAACTCTAGCATGGAATTCCCACAAAATAATTTCGCATTGATGATCTAATATGCATTTGTGTAAGATGCCATCAATCCTCAATTTGTATAGCTAGCCCAAAATGAGCTGATATTCCACATCTCTTACATCTAAGTGACTCGTCTGTGTGGGAGAAAAGTCATCTAGAGCCTTTCCTATAGTGAGAAACGATGCGATCTCTTCAAGGTGATCTGGAATGGATTCTATTCTGAAGAATGTAGCATTTGGAAACTAGTCATCTACCAGTCCATCAACCTCTGTTGATTCTATGTGAGATATATGGTCTGGTCCATGATTGTGTTTCCTCGGCTTCACTATGACTTCGAAAGAGAAACTCTTGAAATAGAAGTAACCACCTGTAGATTCCTCCTTCTAATACTGGTTTATTCATTAGATACTTCAAGGAGCGATGATCTGTGAAAAATGTAAAATGCCCTCCCAAATGATAGTAGTAAAATTTTTGTAATGCATAGACCATAGATAATCCCTCTTGTTTAGTGGTAGTATAGTTGTGCTCGGCTTGTGATAGATTTCTACTAGCAGAATACACTAGGTGTTCCATCTCTCCTCCCCCAGGATGGGCCAATATAGCGCCAATAGTGATTCTTGATGTGTCAATATGGACATGGAATTCCTTATGTCAAATAGGGAATGCTAGGATTAGGGAATTTACCATTCTTTCTTTGATCTCGTTGAATGTGTGCTCGTAGTCTTTGTTCCATTAGAAAGTTTCATCCTTCTTCAATAATTTCTACAATGGTGTTGTGATAGATGCATAGCTGCGGATGAACCTTCAATAATACCTAGATCACAACTGCTTTACTACTGTTGGTTCCTTCAAATTAACAATAGTAGCAATTTTCACAAGGTCGACCAATACCCCGCCTTTGCATACAATATGTCCTAGTAAGTGACCAAATTTATTTAATATGCACTTCTGTAGGTTCAATGAAATCCCCATTTGTTTGCATCAATCCAACATGAGTTGAAGAAGCACAATATGGTATTTGAGTAGACTACGAACTATCTAGTCATCTAGATATACATCCAAGAACTTATGAAGGAATTGACAGAAATATGTTATCATTATCATTCAGAAGACGGCAATTGTGTTCTTCATTCCAAACAGCATAACATTGTATGTGAATGACCCCCACTCAGTGGTTAATGTAGTCTTCTTCTTATCTTCTTCAGCAATCCATACCTGATGATAACATGAAAATCCATCTATGAAGGAGTATGCTTAATTTCCCGCCACTTTATCTAGCACTTCATCACTCAAAGGTCTTGGGAAGGGGTCATGGACACAAGAAGCATTCAAGCCACGATAATCCACACAAACTTGGATTTCTTCTATATTCTTCTTCCTTTGAATCATGATGGGTTTGATCCATTTTGACTCATCTATTGGAAAAATAAATCTCGTTCTTAACATGTGGTCAATATATTTCTTTACCTTTTGCTTTATCCGTGGATTCAATCAATATGATCGATGCTTGACCATATTTGCATCTAGATTTAATGCAATTTTAATCTCCCTGATTTCTCCTTGAATTCCCTTTAACTCTGTAAAGCTTTGCGGAAACAAATATTCATATTATTTCAGGAGAGATGTAACTTCAAAGACTTCTTAGTCGTCTTACTAATCCCCAATTTCTGCCATCTTTGTTTTATATTCAGATCCAATATTGTTTTTCTTTAGCTATAGGGTCTGCATATAGATTGCCCCGATATCTTCTAGTTTGGTCTGCCTAACTTCTCGAGTTCCTTCTTATTCTTGGAAACTAAGGTGTTGTAGTTGTTCAAGTTCATCGAGTTCTGGCTCTTCTTACTATACTCTTGCACAATATATCGACTATTTCCATTTAGAGATCGTTAAGTGGAAATCCGCTAATTCTTCGTGCATAGGACAGATATATGAGTGGCTTACCTTTTGCAACTGGTCAGTAAATAATGCACTCTTGATATCTATCAACACTTATGTCACTGTGTCGCTAGTGGCAGAGAAGGAAAAGTCCTAACAGAACTTGGCACATAGTGTCTTCCAGTAGTCCCTTTGTCTTCTAGTCTCTTTGTGGAGATACCAAACCTTCGGAATGGGAACAAGCTCATGGAAGAATTGATGAACCCAGAACTATGGTTGTAAGCCTCTGGATCCCAAATCATGATCACATAGTTCAATCTGTTGATAAGGATTAGACTCTCCCATGTAGAATTATTTCACCAAGTTAGCATGCAAGGATGGTTTGAACCTGATAATCAAAGTGAGATGCATGGTATCCTAGTTAGTAAAATCGCCCTTATGTGTTTCCCACCATCTTGCGGGGATCCCCCTCAATATTGTATCCAAGGCATCCATATGGTATTCTTCTTCTACTGAAGATTCCATTTCTTGCAAGAGTATGTCCAAGTCATTGGTTCCATCATATGTTGGTGCATGACTAAAGTCTAGGTAGATCCATCTGATGGATTTCACCATTACATAGTGTCTGGACGATAGTTCGTGGCATATGTTTTGCCAATTGTCCCAAGCATCTTCAATATCAATCTCAAATGACTGGATAAGCGTGGCATATGTTTTGCCAATTGTTCCAAGCATCTTCAGAATCAATCTCAAATGACTGGATGCTTATCGAAATCACAGAACCCTCTGCATTTGGATTCATGTAGTCATCTCTCTAGCATGTGGTAAGTCAATAGATCCAATATAGAACATCATGTTCTATATTCTCCTATATTGGCTCAGTGTTACATGGTCCTTGATGTGGATCTAATGGTTGCATCACCTTCATACCATCAATCTCAAAAGTCATCATTATGTTCTTTGGATCAATTATGCATGACAATTCTCATAGGCTCTTCAATTCCAAGCAATGTTGGATAAGGATCTATTTCACCCGTAATCTTAGTTACCTCAAAGTCTATAGTGGTCTTGACACCTCCTAAATCCCACGGGGGTTTCACTAGTGAGGCAATATCATATCACGTCCATTCATATTGGGGGTTTGAATACTTCTAAAAACCTCAAAAATATATTACCTTATATTAAGGGGTCAAGGGGGGCTTTTAATTTGACACGGTAATATAAATATTGGGGGTTATTTTATTTGGGTGGGATGAAGAATACCATCCAAATAGTGGGATGTATTCATACCTCCAAATCACGAGTTGGATTCATACCAGTCCTTGTTTTTGCAAAGGAATAACCTCTAAATCACAGGCTAGATTCATACCTCCAAATCATGGGATGGATTCATATCAGTCCTAACTACTGCTAAGGAATAACCTCCAAATCGTGGGATAGATTTATACCTCCAAATCATTGAACTTATAAAGTCTTCTTCTTTTTTAGAATAATTTTCTTCAAGAATGAGATTTATCTAAGCTTTCATTGGCCCCAGGGCCATGAAAATGGATGATAAAAAAATCAAAAGAAAATAATATAATTCATAAATGTGATCTTCCCCTTGATGATATGTGCTCTTAAATTCCTAGTCAACGGTGCCTCCATCCATTAATGTGATCTTTCCTTTTAAACTCCTAGTGTTGTTTGAATAATTTAATGTGATATGTGCCTCCATTAGGTTGTTGAGGTTGACATTTTTATGACGCAAGCAATTTTCCCATCCATATTTTGTCACCCATTGAATTCCTCGTGGGGCCCTCATAGTTTGCTATTTATTTTATACCACTTGGAGTCCAGCTGGGAAGGAAACATTCGGGAAACTCTTGTCTTCATATTTTTTTAAATGTATATCAAATTTTAGTGCTCCTCCATGCATCTTCCATGTAGATATGTAAATCAACCTATACAAATTTTATGCGGGTTTAAATTTTCTACTCAGTTGCATCGAACTCAACAATTGAACTTATTTTTTTATTTTTTCATTTATCCTTATTTACATTTCCATGGATGTTACAAATTAAAAAACAAAATAAAAACAATCATCCTCTAAAAGCATGTCTCCCCCCAAAACAGCTTTTTTTTATGCACATAAGGGCCAATTCATGTAGAACAAAAAAAAAACAAAAACATATTCCATCTCTTAGATAACTGCATAACTTCCTTTGCATTTTCTCTTAAACATCTATATATATTTTTCTTTTGAAAAAAAAAACAAAAAACAAAAGAGGATTGGGAGAACTCCAATGCTCAATGGTTGTTTCAATCAAGCCTTTCTCCATGAAAACCAAGAAAAATGAGGTCAATCTTTCTTAGCTGACTGGAACCAAGAAAAGTTAGATCAATCTTTCTTGACTAATTATTTCTTTCAACTTTTTGTATTCTTCTTTATCATTATCACATTTCCAGTTAGGAATAGTTGTTAGATTGAGTTATATTTGGCACTTTCATAATTGTAATTTTAATTCTTATATGCAAGCAATTCGTCTTAATATTGTATTAGAACTGACATGAACACGTGTGAAAATCTAAATCCTTATTTACATACCCTATGTGTTATCGTTACCATGAAATGGTATCATATAAGTTTCACCATATCTATATCTTTATAACTATTGCATCCTTGAAACTTAACAATGGATATTTTTCCCTCTCATGTAAAGATAAAAAAACTAGATATAACCCAAGAATAGGTAACTAAATGTTGTTAATTCCCTTGCTTGCAAGAATAAATGTAGAGGAAGTGGAGGCAATTCATTGCATATTGTGAATGACCCAAACCCAAGCTATGCATATGATCATACGGTGTTATTGGAAATTAAGAGGAATTTTTATATGTTCGTTTGGGTTCAAACATCAATGATGTTTGTTTTGATAGCAAGGTAGGGAAGTCCATCCACGAAAGGCTTTCAAATTTGCATTTTTATGGAGTTTAATTTATTAAACTTATAGAAAACATGAGCTTTCTATGGCTATACTTGTATTTACATGATATAAAATTGGTAGATTGGCATGATGTAGTGTGAAACATCTACAATTCTCAGCATTTCTAAGCATTGCATTGACTATTGGACTATCATCATTTTACATTATTTGTTACATTGATCTCTTGACTGGGTTTCCTTTTAGCATTTTTCCTTCCCCATTACTATTGTGTTGGGTCTTCAACTATCCAACGCAACAAATTGGTTAGTTTCCCCTGCAATCTCAGTGGGATCATTATTAGCATTATACTATCATTTTATTTAGCTTCCTATTTGTTTATACTAAGATGCATTAGGGATCCTATTTGTTACAACTTGATAATATGATATAAAGGGGGTATTAAAAATGGATACCTACAATATCTGGTGAAACTAGGGGTTTTCTTAATTGGAAAGGTATATTTGGAAGGGGGTTCAACAATACAATTTTAGGAGGCATTTTCCAATATTTAGTGAAATTAGGGGTATTCTTTAATATCCTGTGAATGATGGTGCTATGTAACAAGTTCGTTGAGTGAACCCCCCGTGCTAAATCCACTTTAGTGTTATTTACCCAACCAATGGGGGAAAAATGGTATTGATTTGTCATTGGTAATTGAATGGGTGAATAGACAAACTTTGGGGAACCCATCACTTCCCGTGAATTCTTCAATAGGATGTTCATGTTAGAGCCTAAGTCCATCATTACATTCTTGATATCATATCCATGTAGCTATGCTACCAAGGCACATGGCTATGTCTCTTAGTATTATTTTATATAACAATCACTTTGATTTTAAAAAGAAAAAAATTGAATGTAAATTTAAAAACATAACATCTTATGTGTGCCTTACTACCAAGTGCTTGGCCAAAAGTATTATTTGACTCTACCAGCTATCATCAAAAGCCAAAACGACTTAACAACCAAGAAACTTGCAAACATATTTAAATTCTTCAAACCCCACTCCCTAACTTTTGGGGAGTAAAAATCATACTCCAACCCACCAAATGTGAACCCTTATATTCTTCAGTCACTTCCATAAATAATTTAATCTAAATGATACCAAATATTAAATAATAATGAAATTAAAATGAAAATAAATATTTAATTTAATTTATTATTATAATTTTTTTTTCTAATTTCTATTATAATTTTAATTTACTAATATCATTTTATGGTATATTGTAAAATGTACATTAGTAAAACAATGTTAATGAATAAAAAAACAAATTTAATAATAATTTTTGTGTGATTATTCCAACAATTAAATTAATATTATCGATATCGATTCCAACCTGTTTAAGTTTATTGAGATAAACAATTATTATTATAATTATAATTACGGTTCATTATAGGTTGAATATATATATATATATATATATATATATATATATATATATATATAGTTGTGAGGACGAGTGATTCACCCTACGTCCACACATTCAAAGGAACAAAAGAATATATATATATATTTTGAAATTAAATAAATAAACAACTCAAGCTTTAGGTCAACGCAATTGCAGCGAAGAGAAGGTTCCTTGCGCGTCGAGAAATGGCAATCCGAAGCATTGAGTCAATGCAGTTGCACGTAAGAGAAGATTCGAGAATTTACAGTAATAAAATAAAGATTCAACTTTCTCAACGATGGCTACCTATCGTTCTAATTTCTGGTGGAGAGACATCACTTAAGATGAACATACAGAGCAAATAATATATTAAATCTTTGAATAAATGCACGTTGAATATATATATATAAACACGGCCCTCAAATCCTCTACTCTGAGAATACTCATGAATATAAAAGTGGTTGATATGATAATATAATTGGACTGAGTCAACGTCTAAGATGTTGAGATCTTTGAATATCAATAAGTCAATGATGTTCATATATTGGACTTTGAGTTGTACTAGGATTGTAATGGTTGACTTTCTGCAATTGCAAGGTTTAAGTGGGTAGGATTAAGAATGGAATTTAATGAAATAATATTTTCAAATAAAAATAATGGTTAACTTTCTTGAATTGTATGGTCCAAGTGAGTTGTTAATGTCTCATATCCAAAAGTTATATGAGTCAACGATGGAGTGCAGCTCATTGCCTCAGAAATATTGAAGAGTTTTAATTGTGACTGTTTATGACAGCACTTATAAGTGTTTGATTTATGTAGATGAGCACTGCAAAAACCTAACAACATGTACATATTTTTCCATATAATAATAATTGGTCAACAAAATATGAGTAAACAAATAAGATATGAAAAAATTATAGCAAATTTAGTATAGAATATAATGCATATATTAATTACATTAATTAATTGATCATTAAATTATATGTATTAATAAAATGGATAGGAGAAATATAGAGTTAATGTAAAACTGGAATAAAAAACCCTTATTAAAAAAAATGTTTTTTTTCCATAAAAAAATCATATTTTTTATATTAAAAAGTGAAAACAAAATACATTCCTCAATAACACAACAATTTTTGAACTTAGTTCTAAAAGGATTTCTCCTTAACATGTTTATACAATTTATAACATCAATCAACTTTATTCCAAAACTACTTTTCAAAGGTATACCAAACTAATTTGATCAATTATAATATGCAATCAATGAAATAAGTAATTTTCAATAGCCAACTAATTATTATAATATTATTATAGTATAAAAATTGTATTTAGAAATAGGATGATCTTGCAAGGTATATTATTAATTTTATTTTTGTCCGCCCAACATGTATTTATGCCATGTATGTAAATTTTAATTTTAAATAGAAAATGAATTGACTTCAATTAAAAACACTTATTAATTATTTTTTTAATGTTTTTTAATTTAAAAAACAATATTAATTATGGATGTGGAAAGTTAATTAAAGCCAATAATTTTTTACATAATGTTTGAATAGAAAAATAATTGACTTCAATTGAAAACATCATTAATTACTTATTTCAATTAAAAATAATAATATTAATTATAGATATAAAAAGCTAATTAAAACAAATAATAAAACCTCAAAGTACTAAATAATTAATAAATAGTGATATACAATCTTAAACATCTCATTACAAAGTCAATGCATAGATTTGCAATTGAATGGAACTTTAAAAAGTCAATTTTTGAATCCCTACAAATAAATTATAATTCATTACAAAGTCAATGCATGGATTTGTACTTGAATGGGTCTTTACAAAGTTAATGTTTTGAGTCTATATCAACATATTATAACTTTATGATATTTATTATATTCATTATATAAATAAAAAAACAACATTATTGGGCCTTTATAAAGATAATGTTTTGAATCATTTAACTAAACTTTATTTGTATAATTCATGAGAGATGTAGATTAATTGGTTTGAGTGGGGTTTAGTCAAGGTATCAAGTCACAGGTTTAAACTTCATGAGAGGGGTTGAAATATTTAGGGTGGCCTCAATGCCAACATTCTTCTCCACAACATTCTCTATCTCCTTATCTTTAACTAATATAACTTTTAAAGTTTTTTAGCTTATAAATGCAATGACGCAAGGTCCTTGAAAATCCCAACCCAATCCCAAATTACCCTAACAACATCCTAAAACCAAATACCTATGAATATTTAACAACATTTTAAATAATACTTTTATAAACAACCAAATTCTTATTATTATCTATTAATTTCCAACAAAAATAATATATTTTCTCTTCAAGTTGCATTTTGATATTTTTCCCTTAAAATACCATGCCTTACTAAGTTTGGAATATGATCTAAAATGGGTAGGCACCCACCTCTTCCATTAATCAAAATGTGATCCATGTAGATATTGATGGTTATTTACATGTTTCATTGATTTAGAAAGGTTCTACATCTTGGCAATTTTTCTACAGCTTTTCAAATTATAAACTTCTAGTACATTTTTTAGGCCCTAAACAATGTTTGTGTCCTGCAATGACATAGGGTTGCCAAAGAATTTCCTAATATTAAAATGAAATTGTTCTTCTCATTGATTGCGTTGAGAGGCGCTCTACAACCCAGTATGAGGGAGATCTTGTAACATGTGTCGAGTGTTTGTCAAGTTTGTCGAATGTTTGTCAAATTACAAAATAATAAAAACTAAACAAAAAAGAATAATACAAAGTAAAAAGTAATAAATATTATGTCTGTCATAAACAAAAAAGAATAATACAAAGTAAAAAGTAAATATGAGGGAGATCTTGTAACCTTTGTCCAGTGTTTACCAGTAACAAAATAATACAAAGTAAACAAAAAAGAATAATACAAAGTAAAAAATAATAAATATTATGCCGGCCATAAACAAAAAAGAATAATACAAAATAAAAACTAAATATGAGGGAGATCTTGTAACTTTTATCGAGTGTTTGCCGAGTAACAAAATAATACAAAGTAAACAAAAAAGAATAATACAAAGTAAAAAGTAATAAATATTATGTCGGCCATAAACAAAAAGATTAATACAAAGTAAAAAGTAAATATGAGGGAGATCGTGTAATTTCTATTTCTTATGTCGGGTATAGTAATTTATTTTTACTAGCTCTCCTTGAATAACTCCTGAGTGCAATACCTGAGCCGAGATTTGCACGTCGGGAGATTTGATCCCACTCGGTGCTTGATAGAGCCTAGGATTTAGATCTAAGCTGGTATATTTCCAATGGGATATCATGCACCCCAAACATTGTTTGTGCGTGGAAGGTCCAACCCCATGAAGTTGACATATCAACTAGATTCCTTGAAGCCCAGATTCCATTTGCCACTTCATCTCCTAGACAAAGAAAATTTAATGGATCCATAATTTTATTAAAGTGTAGAAATCTTGGTGAATCTTACTAAGGATCAAATTTTCAAACATAAAATGTTTGATGATATTTAAAAAAAAAAACAAATTTCTAAGGCTTTTATATAGTTTTTGGACAATTCTAATGATTTTTAGACAAAAAAAAATTATTTCTATGAAATTTGGATGAATCATATAGGAAAAATATGGATAGTTTTTCCCGCAACCGTTAATTATGATTTATGCATATTAGCATTGTGCTCGTAGAGGCTAATTATATGACCCTTTTCATATACAAAAGAATGTAATATGTTTTATATATTAAAAACTAAGCATAATTTAAGCTAGTTAGCCGTTCGTATTAAAATGCAAACTCCAAACGAACAAAGTGGATTTTGAGTTTGTATAGATTATTGTTGGTACAAAGCTAGTACAAAATATGGCCGGTAGAGACCGTATTGTTGTAGGGAAGCATTGTGTGCTTAAATTATATATAAGAAAAGGGGAAGCAGGTGCAAGGGGTAGGTGGGAAAGTGAGGGGTATATATATATATATGTAAGAGGATTGGTTTAACAAACAAAAATATGTATTCTTAAAGAGAAGAGGGTATTCTAGATCGTGGTTGTAAGAGAATGGTTAATTAATATTAGAGCATTATATCTACAATTCACATTGAATAGTTTTAAGATCTGATATCTTACTCAAAGGGTGATTGTTTCATGTTTCAAATTTGAATCAACTTCCTTTTATCAAATCCTAAGATGTAAAAATGGTAAAGTTGACTCCATGCCAACATTGGAGGTTTAAGGGACGAAGGATTACTTATTATAAATTGGAGTCCTCTCCCCCACCACATTACTTTTATATGAATGATTCACCATGAAAAAGGTTTAATTTCTCCCACATGTATTTCCAAGGAAACATGTTTAATTTTTCCCACATGTATTTTCAATGCACATGTATTTCCAACACACATTGAGGAGAACATGATTTATTATCACCATAGGAGCCCTCACATCTCATGTCTTTCTTAGTGATGAACTCACTCTGGAATTCAACTAGGGTGGATGGGATCGAAATTGTGTATGGGAATTGTAGTGGAATAATTCTTTACTTTTTTGTAGATTTCTCTTTTTGTCTTAGACTCACCCTCTTTATTAATCGCGATAGTCCCATGGTTATTAAGGAAGGTTATGTAAATGTTGTGAATTTGACATGTGATTGTTAGTTGTGGCGCCTATTTGCGTCTATGATTTTTTTTTATGTAATTCTATGTGCCCTGCCTTATGGATATTAGGGGGAATTTCCATTCTCCCAAAAAGTGTTATGTGCTTTGTGACTCGAGTGAGGTTACACAAGGAATTCAACAATGTGATTTATAATGTGAGTTATATATTGTGGAGGTTAATTTTACAATGCAATGAGCTCAAAAACCCAATGGAATAGATGGAGAGAGGAGATAGAGAAACAAATCGAACTCTAGAAAAAGGATAGGAATGACTGTGTGCTAGAAACTACCTCTTAAATCCTAGTATTAAAGGAATCTATGAAAAAATATAAAGATCTTATGTAGGTGTCTCACATGCCACACTTGGAAATGGATTCATAGTTGTGTTCATTGAAATCCCTAGTGCATAGAATTGTCACATGTATTGGTCTTCCTCAATCTATCATTATGTCTCCTAGCCCCTTGGCCTCGATGTTCATAGGGGTTTTCCAATTGGGGGAAATATTGAAGCTATTGAGGTTATGAATATAATGTGAAACTCCAATTTAGGTGCACATAAATGTTTCAAAGTAGCCAACCTTGAGGACAAGATATATTAAGAAACACAAAATCTAGAATAAGTTATCAAAGTTAAGGTGTATATGAATACTGTTGTCCTCATAGGGAAAAATTTTGTTTTTATATTTGAATCTTAATGCATTATCATATAATGTTTTAATTTTTATTTTTTTTGCTTGTAAATAAGTTTATTTCTCATACCTATTTGGTATTTTGTTGTTTAGTCTAACATAGAATGTTTTGGACTTGGTTGGGCCTATTTTGTTTCATGATTATGGTTGTTTTTAATTGTATGTATTACATAACTAATCAATTCAGCCACTTCCCTCTAGAATACAAAATCTAATCGTTATTGTTAAAATAAGTGTTACATATAAGATATACTTTGGATGAGATCTTGCAAAGGTATATAAGCCTTGCAGAATTTATACCCATTGCCTCAAAGATCTTCAAGTACATATGATTTCATATTTATACCATAAACAAATGATCAAATAGTTGTTTAAGGCTACAATTAATGTTAGATCTCATGCACAATCATTGAGGAAATTATTGTTCATACCCTATGTTGACTTGACGAACTTTGATCACTCAAGGTAACATGATGTGATGTCATTATAGTGTGCTTAGTTGTCACTATGTGTCCTCACGAGCTAGTTGTTGGGTAAGTAGGTGCCCAAAGAATTTGGTGTGGATTTTAAAGTATACACATGACAAAGGCTTTGTTGCATGCAATAAATCTATTTTGAGAAAGGATTAATGATACTTTTATAAAGAGTTTAGTGATTACTGTTGTATAATCTTTAATGTGAAGTCTTTGTGATGTTTTAATGGTAAATTAGATTTTTTTTTTCAAAGGAACACATTATGGGAAATTGTCATATACTTCTCCTCATTTTGAGAATGGTACCTAAGGTAAACTATCGGCCCTGATTACAAGGCCTAACCTGGTGGGGACATCAAGTGAGGTCCTACATAGCCACCTAGGGATTTGACCACAAAACCTTTTGCTTGCGATTACAACACTAAACCACTTGAGCTAACCCAACGAGTTGTGACAAATTAGACTTATGTGCATACAAATATAACATAAATATACTTTCAGAAATTAATTATATTCAAATTTCATTCTGATTTAATGTTTTAATGTTTGTAAAAATAATATTTATTTTCATAAAAAGTGTTATGTTAATTAATTTTTACTTAAATATAATTTATTTATTTTAAAACATTAAAATATATTTTAACCTTGACATATAGTTAAATAAATTTTTATTTTAATCCATTAATATTTTTTAAATATAATTAATTTATTTTAAAACATTAAAATATATTTTAATCTTGATATCAATAGTTAAATAAATCTTTATTATAACCCATTAATACTTATTAAAGACAAGAAAGGTAAGATTCCACACTTTCGTTGCACAGTTGAATATATGTTTATTATAAACGCTTTATGTTTTTTTTCACAACGAAAAAACACTCTACTTTTGATTGAATACAGAGAGGACTCAGATCCTGATCCATAGACACAAAAAGGAGAATCACCCACAACGAGTAGAACGTCAACCAGACATGGAAGAAACGCTTCGAGCCCAACCGAACCGCCAACAGCAAGGCAGTTAGAAAAGTATTAATGCCAATAACGAACCGGCAGACTACCGTTTTGCCTGTGAAAATAGAACCAAGACAGCCTACAGCCAAAAAGGAAAATGATACAAAAATGAAAAGTGGATAGAATCTACAGCCGGTAAAAATACAGTCAGAAAATATAAGCCGAAGAACCAAAAAATGTAAGGACCACCAGAATTTTAGCATGCCTTAAACTAGAGTGAAAATAAATTCCAATGGCCCGATGATGGAGGGGAAGAGCCCTGCACAATCTCATAAAATAATTGCTCCTCCACAGCAGCGAGACCCCGGCGAGAGAGACCATCAGCAACTTCATTGTGCTCACGGAAAATGTGGACAAAAGATGTATGGGCACAATGATCAAGAAGTTGCCGAGTATGCACCAGCCAAGTGTCAAGTGCAAGTGCTGAAATATTCATTTGACCATTTGCCCATTGAACCACAATCTTCAAATCTCCAGCAACCTGCTCTAGAGAAATGCCAGCCTGAGAAATGAAATAGAGAATAAGCCATAACCCCAATTACTCACCCTTTGTATTGGTACCCCTGCCTCCGCAACACCAGAGGTGAATAAGATCGCCATTGGCATATTCAATATATGCGCCAGCACCACAAAGTCCAGTCAATGAACATGCAGCTCCATCAAATCTAGCACGATTACCATTTTGAAAAAAAGACGATGGCCTATTAATACGAGCCGCTTGAGAAGAATTCTTCAGCTGAGGCACGGCATACTCCGCCGACAAGGCCAGAACTTTGGCCGCCACCTAGCTCGGTTCTTATCGAAAATTATCGAAGATGAGAAGGTTTATGAATTTCCATATTTCCCAAGAAGTCAGACAAGCAAGTATTCCCAAGTGTCGGTTCTGTGTAAAGAGTATTTTGAACCAGTCCTGCAAAGAGAAAACAGAACTCGGCATGAGATGGATGAAAGGATTTCCAATAAAGGACCATACTTCTATAGTAAAAGGATAGGAAGCGAACAAATGTAAAAAAGTCTTTGCATCATGAAGTCAAAATGAACAAATCGATGGGCCACAGAACCCTCGTTTTTGGAGGTTACCCCAAATGAGGGTCTTCTCAGATAATAGTAACCATGTAAATATTTTTATCTTATGAGGAATATGCCATTTCCATACTGCACAATGCCACCAGATACTTGAGGATGAAAATTCAGAGCAAATAGCATCATATGCCAGTTTAACCGTAATAGTTCTGTCCTGAGTATTCCACGACTATAGTAAGTGATCGTCATCTTCATCGATCTGGACATTAGCTCTGTACAAGTCTATTGTATAGGCCTTCCATTCTGATGCCAAAATACCAATCACCCCCAATTGAGAAGCATTGAGCCAGACATTGAATAACCTAGAGGGGTCATTTTTAACCAAAATGTGATGAAGCTAATAATAATCTCTGCCATGGAGGTGAGCAAGAAGTGCAGGTGAAAGCTTGTAAGGTAACGGTCCACCCACAATAGGATCCACACCAAGTAAAATATGACGATCATTTCCAGGCGCCCATGCCATCCAATCTGCCATTATAGGAAAAGCAAGAAGAAGTCCAGCCCAAATATTTGATATTCGTTTTTTGTTTTTCTTACTGGTTCTGAGCCACTGAATGGTAAACAAATGACCAAAGTATTTGTCTTTTAAAATATTTCCCCATGTGCAGTCCACCGAAAGCGCCCGCCATAAACTCTTGGCCAAAAGTGCAGAAGAGAAGGAGTATATGTTTTTGATGGCCCATCTGCCTTGTGCATACAGTCGAGCTAGAGATGACCACTTCACAAGGTGTATCTTTTGTGTGAAATTCCCATCCCAATGTAGTGATGTATCAGCTGTCTAATGCACTTTAAAATTGTTCTGGGAATCTTGCAAAGAGAGAACCAATAGACTCCAAGATTTTGAAGAACCAATCTAACCAAGGTTAACCTCCCACCACTCGATAGCCAACGCCATTGCCAATGGAGGATACGCTTCTCAAATTTTTTTACTAACCACTTCCAATCCGCTACCCGATAACCCGAAGGCTTGAGAAAATATCCCAGATAATGTGTGCCTTTCAAGAAGATCAGTCATAGTATATGTACAGTGTTTAGTAATCTCCAATAAAACCAATGCATCCACTTTATGTTGAAGTAGAATCGATTTGCCATCATTGATAATCATGCCATAATTCGCACAGAATTGCTGGAGAAGAGATCCAAAATGCCCCCAAGACAAGAGATCTACTAGACCAAAAATCATCACATCGTCAACAAAGAATTGATGAGTGATAGAGTAATGAGGCGATACCTGAATCCCAACGAACAAAGAGGATTCATTGGCACTATGAAGCAGTTTGCTGAGGCCTTCAATCACAATCAGAAAGAGGAGTGGAGATAAAGGACAGCCCTAACGGAGACCCCGAGAGCAAGTAATAAACTCTGTCGGGCATCCATTAATCAAAATAGAGTAGTTTGCAAACGAAATACAAGCCATAATCCATTTTATAACGCCCCAGGGGATCCCAATCTGAACCAGCGCCAGTCTTAAAAAATTCCAGTTCACCATATCATAAGCCCTCTTGAGATCCAGTTGAAGGATAATAGCCTGTAGATTTTTAGATTTGGCGTTGTGCATAGCTTCTTGGGCAACCCCCACCGCGTCAAGAATTTTTCGATTATCAAAAAATCCATACTGCTTCGGGGATAAGCCCCGAGACAAAATCGGTTTGATCCTAATTGCAATAATTTTTTATATAATTTTGTATACAAGATTGCAAAGTGAGATCGACCTAAAATCTGAGAATGTAGAAGGATTTGATACCGTGGGGATCAGTACCAGAAATGTGGCATTTAGGGCACCGGATATCTTCCCTCGCAAACGAGATTCCTCCACCACAGCCAGGATCTCCTCACCCATAATATCGAAGAATTCAAGGAAGAGTTCCGAGGTCCAGCCATCCGGACCCGGACTCTTATCTTTGGCAAATCCTTTCAGAACAATGTGAACCTCAGACAAAGTTACCAGAAGAAAGATGTCATTTCCCTCTTGCTTAGAGAAGAGACGGGGATAATCTTTGATAACTTTGATTTGTTAAGATATCACTAAGGTGTCGAGGTCAGTATAATATGCTTGCATATACTGATTGACACATCTTTATTTTAAGAATTAGTGCTCTATGCATTTATTATTAACTTTAAATAGTGATACTAAACTCTAGGTCTATGATCTGTCATCTTGTTTGATTTAAGATTGGAAAAATAAGATTTTTAAAATAATTTAAATATTTGTAATTAATATAATTATATAATTATATAATTTGCAAGTTGAGTAGGTCTAAGTATTAAGAATATGTGTTTTTTTTTAAATAATAGATTTAAATCGAACAAAAATAAGGTATATACATTACAAAAGATTTTTTAGTCCAAGAAACAAAAAATCTTACACACCAAATTGATATTATGAATTAACAACATTTTTTAAAAGTTAAACTATCTTAAACTTAAACATTCTATATATAATTATATTAAACATGCTACATATAATTGAAGTTTGTTATCATCCAAGGTGTAAATTGTATAGCCCATATGGTTTTTGATGTGGTACCATTGTAATGTACTCATTTTTCACTGTGTTATGATAAGTTGGGAATTTTAAAGACATACATGACAAAGGTATAGTGTTTGTTGTATATGATAACTTTGATATTATATGAGATTAATAATAATGATGTAAATTAAGTTTATTGAAAAATATGAGTAGCAAATTAAAATTATATAAGTATGCATATATAATTTTAATATAACTTATATAAATACTATTAAATATAAAATTAATTTTATTTAATATTAAAAAAATGTTTTTTATTTTTAACAATACAATATTTAATATAAAGTTAATATTTTTTTCATATTATATAAACTAAAATTTTGATGTATATAATTAAATGCATCTTTATTAGAATCCATTAATATTTATAACTAATTAATGCTTAATAAAGATAATATGACTTTCTACGTATTAGTTATTGGTTTCCTAGTTAAATAAATTTTTATTATAATTAATTATGTTTATTTGAATAAGGTTTTTTATCTTTATTTAAATATATGTTTATTATAATTATTTAATCTTTTATAAAAAGAGAAAAAATATATTGTAAAATAGATATGATTTTTTTTATTGAATACATTTTTATTATAAAAACATATGATAACAAAATAAGACTATGCATATGCATATTTATTATAACTAATTGTGCTGAGAGGCGCTCTACAGCCCAGTATGAGGGAGATCTTGTAACATGTGTTGAGTGTTTCTCGAATTACAAAATAATAAAAACTAAAAAAAAAGAATAATTCAAAGTAAAAAGTAATAACTATTATGTCGGCCATAAACAAAAAAGAATAATAGAAAGTAAAAAGTAAATAGGAGGGAAATCTTGTAACCTTTGTCCAGTGTTTACCAGTAACAAAATAATACAAAGTAAAAAATAATAAATATTATGTCGGCCATAAACAAAAAAGAATAATACAAAATAAAAAGTAAATATGAGGGAGATCTTGTAACTTTTGTCAAGTATTTGCCGAGTAACAAAATAATACAAAGTAAACAAAAAAGAATAATACAAAGTAAAAAGTAATAAATATTATGTCGGCAAAAGTAAATATGAGGGAGATCCTGTAATTTCTATTTCTTATGTCGTGTATAGTAATTTATTTTTACTAGCTCTCCTTGAATAGCTCCTTGAGTGCAATACCTAAGCCGAGATTTGCACGTCAGGAGATTTGATCCCACTCGGCGCTTGATAGAGCATTAATAATTTTGCCATTTAAATAGGATTTTTTTGGAGTCTAAATATTCTACATTTTTTACATTTTATGACATCTAATTTTGTGTGTAGTCTAAATATTGGAAATCTTTAAAAACTTTTAGAATCACATGTATTAACTATGGAAATTTCATCATTGAACCGTATTGCTCAAAAAAACACAAATATCATTATATTTTACATTTTTCATCCATATTTTATCTAATATACCATAATAATATTATATTAACATCACATACGAACAACAATTAATTGTTGTTAGAGTTATCTTATATATAAAAGTACCCATGATGAGAAGTTAACAAGATAACATGGGTAATATCTCAATTCTAATGCCTTTACGAGTCATAACTTTATATTAATACCTAAATCTTATAGTAAAATGAATGGTAGACTTTAAAATTTAGACAATCCAAGTTTAATATACATAATTAAAATTTGCCTTACATATAACAATTTAAAAAAAAACTATTTGACATAAAGCTACTAATTAGTTCAAACTTCACATGCATTTGAATGTGAAGTTATGATCCATTGATTATCAATAGACATGCAAGGATGCTGGCATTATTGAGTGAATATGACTTTTACTCACGTTTATTTTTTCGATGTGGCTGGTTATATATATATATATATATTATTTTTTTTTTTTAATTACAATTGTTATTAATAAATATGTTTATTTTTTCGATTTAGCTGATTATATATATTTTGAATTACAATTATTATTAATAAATATAAGATGACGGGACCCCACCAAATTGCAAAAGGTTTGTTTTCTTATACATGTGGACCCATGAGTGGAAAAACCATCATTATTAAAAGATGCAAGAAAGCAATGTTTGTAAAAATCCCAACGGGAGAAGATACCACCAACATGATATTGATCTTTGTCCAACTTGGGTAGTGCTCCACGATGGCGACTTGTTGAAACCTCAATCACCGCTGCACATGGGGTTCTTGTAAAGATTGTCAAAGAATTTAAAGCTTCACTTTACAATAAGAATTAATTAATATGTATAATTTGAGTAGGACTAATAGTATGGTTCTTGTCGTTTGTGAACACATGTTAAAATATGAAAGGGATCGGGCATTATACTAAAACAAGTGAAAATAGCAGCAAATATGAAAGGGATCGGGCATTATATTAAAACAAGTGAAAATAGCAACAAATATGAAAGGGATTAGGCACTATAATAAAACAAGTGAAAATAGCAGCAAAGCTGCTTATACTTGCCGATTAAAAATAATTTATAAATAATTTAATTAATAATTGCATAATTTTATATATAATTAACCCTCAAACTAGGGGAAATTAGTCTAATCAGTAATTTTAGCCAATCACAATTAAGTAAATTGATATTTTAAAATTATAATTTTTTTTTTTTAAATATTAAATTTAATATATATAATTTTGAAAACTATTAAAAACTATGAAAAAATTTGTATATCTAAAACAAAATTAATTGAAAATAAAAAAAAATTAAATCCTAACTAATTGCTATATAACTGCCTTCCACAGATATAATAAAATTATAAGAGAAGTCTATCATAGTTTTCAACATTATTATAAATAATTGTTGTCTCCCTCCACGTTATGTTCTAAGTGAATTATCGATAAACATCTAGTAACAAACTAATAAATATAAACTTATATATATATATTATTATTGAGTATATACTTTAAAGTCAATTATATATATTTTTAATATAAATAGTGTTTATTAACTTAATGTTGATACATAAAGTTTACTTTACCATTAGAATAATCGATGTATTAATTCAAATGCTTTTGTTAATGTTGTCTATGGTCTCATATCACCAAGTTAGATATTTTTTTTGTTAATGTTTTCTATTGTCTCATATCACCAAGTTGGATTTTTTTTTTAATGTTGCATTTTTTTTTAATGTTTTCTAGTGTTCATATCACCAAGTTAGATATTTTTTTTGGTCAATGATAAAATGCTATGATCATGATAACCCATTGAGTTGAGATTTTGGATTTTGAAAAAATTGGGTGCTTAAGTTTTTGTTTATATTATAGAATGTGTTAAGTAGATTTGGTAAGTTTGTATAGCCAATTTATATTTTGGTAGTTTTGGTGATCAACTTGAAGTGGTAGTTATGAGATGCTTAGGACAATGTATGAGCACGTAGGCTAGGAGGATCAAGGATGTTTTTCCTAATAGGGGTGCACAAATGGAAAGGCCCTATGGTTAAGGCTTCAACAAAGAGACAATGCAATTGGAAATGTGTGGATGGTGTCTCGACCATGCTAAGACAAGAGTATTGAGGTGAGGACCAAAGGTATGTCAATGCCTCATGCCTAGGAGGGACATGAACTTTGGGCACTATCAAGTATTAGGTTATATGGGTGACAACATCATCCTACGTTGGATGGTCAATTATTTGATTATGTTGGCTGAGAGGAGGCATAATGAGGTTGTCTATGGTTAGGAGGAAATGGTGCACCATTAGTTATGGTGAAACAAGCATGCTCATATTCCACATGTATAAGGTGCCCCTAGATTTGTTTTGTTTGGGATGTTTCGGTGAGGCGTAACATACATGATACAAGTGGTGTTAGTCATTCCCAACTAGAAAGGACATAGCGGTGTCGAGCACTGACTAGACTTCTTGAGTGAAATGAAACACTCAAGTGGGATAGTAAATATAGCCCCATTACATATGGTATCAAATCCATGTTCAAACATGGGATTTGCAAAAGTGTATCTTCATCACTAACACCCTTTCATTGGATGTGTTAATGGATCCACATTGACGAGGAAATCAACATCTTTAAGTGGAAGAGAATATTGAGACATTGGACTTCAAGAAAGATTTGGGTTCTAAGTGTGTTCCCACAATAGAGGATGTGTCAGGAAGACTTGGCAACTTTGCATGTCGAAACTATATTTTGGTAGCCTTGGTAACCAACTCATGGGTGGCAATCACGAGATGGTTAGGATGGCATACTAGTGCATAGGCTAGGGGACCAAGAATGTCTTTCCTAGTAGAGAAAGACGAGTGATGAGGTCCTCTGGTTCATGCTTTGGGAACAAGGAAAATTTTAAGGGCAAAATTTAGCCCATGGGATAATATTCCATGTTGTTTTTTTTTTTTTTTTTTTTTTTTTTTTTTTTTCTTTTTCTGTCACGTCCCCACCCATGAATCCGACCATGGAGGGGACATGAGAAACTTACATGGTTTCTAAATACCACCCCCATGGCCATATTACGAAATTCATAAAAATTTAAATGTGTGTGCAAAGGTATAATAAAAATACACAATGGAAAATAAATTGATTTCACTCACACACAACAAAACGATTTCACTCACACACAACATGCAAATACCAGCATATTCATCACAGGAATAATTACAATAAAATTTAGACACAGTTAACACAGCAATAAATTAACAATAAATACGTATCTTTTAAATTGCAGGTGTCCAAGCAACTAGTTATGGAAGATCAACATTCCACCCATCCATAGGCACTCTGTCCAACACTTTATCATTCTATTGAGAGACCACCCCTGAGTTAGGCTAATTATCCACTAAGGAGGGACTACACCAGCTCACTCATATCCATAGGGACATAATATCATTATAAGACAACATGCAGCTAGGTTTGTCAAGCATACATAGAGCAAATGAAGGGGAATGCTAAGCCAGTGAGCTCAACCACAGAGCTACAGGAATGTCAATTGGTCTCATCCAGCCTTGGCACCCACAATACCTACCACACCCAATACAAGGAAGTTCCCCTTCTCTGTTGCATAGTCCCTCAAGCGCCCCTTCCCTCCAGTGCTATTCAATATGGGCATAGAAAGGTCCAAGCTGCTAACCTTCATAGATATTTGCCTACATTGGTTTTATCAAGTCATTCCAACCTCTCATCTCTCTCAAACTTCGAGGGTCTCTTGGATTTTCTGATTCCTATCAACAATAATTTGCAGCCACGAAATTCAATTTTTGGGCTTCTGTATCTGGGTTCTCCCATGGATTTTCGGGCTTCTGGCACTCTCAAATTCACCTCAGGGGTTTTGTTTATGGATCCCCCACTCGATTTCACGACCAACACGAGTTTATGGGCGATTTAAATAGTCTAAACATGGCATTTTCACAAGTTGTGATTTATGCAATTTCTCTTGCTAGGAATGCATAACTTGCTCATAATTGGTCTTTGATTTCCAAACAATGGAATGGGAATGATAGGAAATGAATTCCCATGAGGAAAATTGACTTCTAGGTATAAAAAATCGAGCTCATACTCAGCCATACGAATTTCTAGGTTGTTCCCATGCTCCATTAAATTCATGAGTTGATTTCTCAATTGCCTTCTTACAACAGAAATAAATATTATCATGGGAGTCCACTAAGGTAGTTGCTTACCATTTATGGCACAAGGGGTTCTCAAGATGACACTTGGAAACAAATGATTGGATACCCACACACCCCTCACCTCTCCTTGGTGCATAAACACAACCCCCTCATTTTAGTTGCTTCCATAGCTATCTCTTGGATATTTCATTTGTATTATAAATATCTACATGCCGTTACATTTTTCCATGGCCAACTGGCACATGTACACAATATATGTATAATACGTTCCTTTATAAGATGAGCATTCACTAGTGGGGCCTTGGCCTTGAGATCCACGCTAGGAATCATAGACCACATATTTACAATATTTACATATCAAGCCAATAATTCCAAGGGTCAAAATGGAGGTATTACATTTTCCAAAACAATATCCACCAATTTTCATTTTTTCCTAAAATGACTCATCCAAATTTCATGAGATAAAATATTTTAATCTAAACATTGCCAAAATTGTCCAGAAACCATATTAAATCCTTAAAAATATGAATATATTTATATAAATATTTCCAAACATCTTATCATTGGAAATTTAAGAACAGGGATAATTTTAAGGACCCATACTTATTTAAAAGTGTATAAACCTTGGCGAATCTTACTAATTCTTAAAATGTCAACTATAAAATATTTGGCGATATTTTTATAAAATTATTTCAATTTCTAAGGATTTTATATAGTTTATAAAATAATTTGGCGATTTTTAGAGAGAAAAAAGTTTACCCCATCAAAATTGGGCAAAATGAGGCTTCAAAAAATGCAAATTGGTGAATCGTTTTTTGGAAAAAAACATGGAAAAATAGCCCATGGGCTAAATTTCGCCCCTAAAATTATCCTTGTCTAAGAATTAATAAGGTTCACCAAGGTTTCTACACTTTGATAAAATTACGGATCTTTAAAATTTTCCATGTTCGACAGAGTATGACACAATTGGAAATGTATGAATGGTTTGTTGACCATGCTAGGACAAGAGCATTGAAGTGGGGATTGAAGGTGTGTGAACACCTTATGAATAGGTGGGACATGACATTTAAGCACTATCAAGTATTGGACTAGATGAGTGACATCATCATTGTACATTGGGTGGCCAGTTGTTGAATTGTGCCAGCTCAAGGGAGGCATAATGGGTTTCCTATGGTTTGGTGGAAATGGTGTAGCATCACCTATGGTGAAATGAGTACACTCATATTCGGCAAGTATAAGGTGTGCATGGCTTGGGTTTGGCCAAGAAATGTCAATAAAACGTAGTCCACATGATATAATTGGTTGTTGGTCATGCTCAATTAGCAAGGTCATGATGGTGTGAAGAGGCAACTAGACTTCTTGAATGAAATGAAATGTTCAAAAAATGGTAAATCTAACCCTATTATACATTGTTTTTTAACAAACTTATATAAAATTATATCTAAACACTTATAATGAACACTTATAAGTAATGCTTAAATATTTGATTTATGTAGATGGATAATGGAAAGCACTAACTATGCTTAAAAGCAAAACAATGATAACCATAATAATACTTTCTTAGCGTGGTTGATTAGTGTTTCTACATCCCTACAAATGCCTTTGTGCTAAGACAAGAGGCAAGAAATAGACTCCAAATCTACACTCTAATGTCTTTACAAAGTGCTACGAAAGTATGGTAGTAAACTTATTGTGTCGTTTACTTTCCCGAGATAGAATTATGTGAGCAATTTTTAAGAAAAAACTTTAATCCATGCTAAGTGAACTTTGGTAAAAGTATAATAAGTTTTTGAAAACGAAATGCAATCCTTTATTCAAACTTCAATAAAAATTTTAATAGCTAGGATTTTGCAAATCATAGATGGCATAAAACAACACAAACATAATAGTACCCTCTCTTTATGGTTATTTTTCGAAAAAACTCCCATGGAGTGAAAATCTCCACAATTTAAGAGAATCCTCTTTAATACAATCACATTATATTATAGTGAAATCAAGTTTAAATAAATTTGTATAATGATTATTTAGTTAAGTAAAAAGAGTATGTCGAGATGAAATAATTGTATGTTTGCAAGAATGTGTTTAGATATATTTTTTATTCTTTTAGCATTTCTTTTACACCCTTAATAAGGTATGTTTATCACTTTTCTCTTAGAAAAATCCCAATTAACAAATATAAGCATTGGGTTATGCACATAAACCCAAAATCATCTAAACTATAGTTAGTTTATATATATTACTCCTTAAATTTATAAACTATGGTTGTGGTGAGCAGCATAGTGCAACAATGGCACATGGTTTTCCTTTTCTTGGCTCATCTGTCTTACATGTAGTGAAACAATTAGGGGTTTCGATTTAAGTAGAATAAAAAGAGGACCTAACATTGTTTCCCTCTTTATACTTTGAGGTTTCTCATTATCCTTATACATGAAAAACCAATATCACGAAGGAAACAAAATAAATAAATAAATATTTTTTTGAAAGACAAGCGAAATATAAGAAGAGATGTTGTTCACAATATTACTTTTTATATATGATTTGAGTCTGTAGTAGCACTCCAAATTTTTCATGAGACAAACAAGAAGAATTGTCATTGTTTCCCTCTAAAACCTCTCAGAAGTTGGGGTTTAGAAGCTAAGTATAAGAATGAGAGGAGGAAACATTGGTTCACACTCAAGAATTAATGGTTTTTCAATTTGCTTGGTTCATTTTGCTTATATGTGATAAGACAAGACAATGGAGACAAACAAACAATAAATCTTTTGGAAAAATATTACCAAAGGAACAATAAATCTTTTCGAAAAAGATTAGTGAATGAATATAGCCATTGGTGATTGAATAAAATTGAGAAATTTTAGTGTTATTCTATGCAAGTGGCTTAGGTTAAATAAGTGTTAACTTATTTAATGCTTTGGAATTTCGTGATGGTTTTGGATTTAGTAATTAATTTATTTATATTTGACTAATGTGTGCGTACTTTATTCTTATGAGGATATTGGATGACCATGAGGATCTGCATTGACAATTTCAAATGATAGGAGAACCATGACACTTTTTATATACACTTATTGAATATGTGGCAAAAACAAAGGGTATCTAAGCCCGAGAGAGAGTTGTATGGGGGAGTTTGTCCTTAGTTCCTTGTCACCTATTATTTTTATCTTCCTTGATATTGAAAGAAAGCAATTTAAGGGGATGCACCATTTAAACTTAAAGGTGATGTTGATATTTGATTCCTTTGTCAAATGCATCAATTAAAACTAATAAGCATGAATTATAATTGGTTCCATTATTGTGGTCTTTGGTGTAAGTGTGTTGGTTCTTTGAGGGGTAGAATATTTCAAGGACCCACATGGAGTGAGTTGTTTGGACCTCATAGAATTCTTAACATCGTTGGAAGCATGGGAGTTCATACAACACAACAAAATGAGATTTCTATCTACGCATTCTCTTTTCCAAGATACAATTTTTCTATTGACTAACTAAATGAATTTCTTATATTCGTGTGTATTAATTCCTCCAAATATTAACCTAATGCATCAGATAAACATGTGCTTAAAATTAAGGTAATACCTCACATAAACACATGCTCAAAACTGGTGTAGGATTCTATGGTGTTCCTTGTTAGCTAAAACATAATATTTAGATTAAAACAAAAGGAATATAACTACAAAAAGAAAATAAACAAAGCAAGATAGATGGAAATATATATGTGAAAAGAATATAATCAAAACTAGAATTGAGAAATCCCAATAGTAAGTAAACCTTTATTGATATTCAAAACCAAATGAAATGTCAAGTTGCCTCTTCAAAGGGGAAACCTCCAACATGATCAAAGCTCTGAATATAATAATATTCACTAAAAAACCAACTACGTGCATTCTACTACAATATATAGTTTTTAATTGACCAAAACCCTAACCAACTAAAGTACCTTCATTACTAATGCCTCAACCACTAGCGAGTGGACCTTCTTTAATAAGTATAGTTCATTTATTGATTTCACACTCTACCACATTGTGGCTCCTTACTTAATAGAGTTGGCTCTCAACACATTAATTAATAATCTATTCAACTAACTAGGGGAGTTAGCGTGGGACCCTAACATGCTCTCCCACTTACAAATTAACCATGTCCTCAAGCCGGAGATGAGGAAATTGGTGCACAATATTTTTTATTTTCCATGCAGTATTGTTGACTCAAACCCAGTCGACAGGGGTTCCCATCACTATCGAAACCAATCCACCGCGATCTCCCTGAGCACTGGCCCAGACAGGTTTTGGCCTGCCCAGCAACACCTGCAGAGCAGATGAGGTCTCACCCGAGGTGATCAAGGGAGAGTGGACAGAACCATGTTTCCGCCGAATGAAGGAGGATGATTGTGACAACAATTACTCAACTTATCGCAGTATCCAAGATAGATCTATGCATTCAAGATTATCATCAAGTGTATTCATAGCATTATTAACGGAATCATTCATCGCAACAGAAACAAATATAACATTAAAAGGTTAACTGCAGCAAGAAATCATCACAACAGGCATTAACATGAAAGGTACACAAGGAATTTCACCAAACAGTTCCATCATGTCATATTACTTTAGAAAAACCATGATACAACATCTCTGCAAAACCAGATCTCAGTGATATCTCTTGATCTTAGAACATACAAAAAAACGCATCTCCAAGATATCTTATGACCTACAACTTCCTGTCTATATATAGACTTTCGCCTTTACAATGCTTGTCCACTTACTAACAACTTCCTAACCGACTCCTGGACAAATAGTCCAAAATCTAACTAACATGGTCCAAATGACCCAAAAACCCGCCTACTGCGGTACAATTAGCTTGAAATTACATCTCATATGGTCCAATGACCCAAAAACCCGCATTTTGTGGTACAAACGACTCAAAAAATACATAAACTAATACAGCCTTCTTCCTTCCGGGACCTCTTTTGACGTGTTGCAACATCGATAATGCTGCGATTCTTCCTTACCAAACCGCCTGCCAACAGGCCCCCAACATAATCTTGTGGCTCGCCCTCGAGCCACGTCAACTGGACATGGTGTATTCTGTGGTCTTCACTTTGAAGTCTTCGTACTGCTGCATGACTGTCATCACCATTTCCTTGACTTCCATAGCCACCACCTGACTATCGACCACATATTTTTCATATGGATGCGCAGTGAACTGTTCCATCACCTGTTGACGACCCTTCTGTACTTCCTAAAGCACTTCACCTGCCTTGGACATGAACTGTCCCCCAACATCCTGAAACTGCTCCAACTGCGCAGCACACTTCTTCTGTCGCTCGTCAACCTTGGTAACGCGTTGCTGCAATTCTTTTAAGTCCTCAGACTTGGCGACTTATTCCATGGGTGGCATTGTGCGCATGGCTGCCTTGAGTGTCACCAAATGTCCCTCTGTGTCCTGCCGATACTTGATCAATTGGTCAACCTGCTTGTCCTGGACAATTTGGCTCCAAAATTGTACGGTATCGGCTGTGAGCTTTGTCATGGCCTTTTCCAGCTCCTCCATCTAAGTTGTGACCTCCTCAATCGCCCTTTTTCTGTCGTCAACTTCAACTTGAGGTGTACCAGGATTCACCTTAGCCTTCAACTCTTGATTCTCCTGCCACAACTAGACAATGGCAGCCCCCAGTTGCTGCACCCGTTGGAGCATGTCCACCTCGTCAGTGGGCTCCGACACATGCTGATAAGATTTCGTGATGGCCCGGTCGACCTGTACACTGTCATCCCACATAAGAGCCTTCTCCGCAATAAGGAAATCATGTTCAGTCTTTAGTCCTTCGATTTTGCGTGCCTTCTCAACCCATTCTCTCTTAATGTGTTCTTCAAGTTCATTCATGGCAAGCCGTGCTGAAGCAGCACTGTTGTTCAATTCTTCAATGGTGCGCTTCGCATTGGCCTCACACTCTTGTAACTGTACAAACATGCCACTGATCTCCCGCAGTTGGTATGTTGTCTCCCGTCTGGTAGCTTCCTGCATAGTGGTCAACCCTTCCGCTGACAATCCATTCACATTAATGGTCACTGTCTTCAGCTACTGCATCAAGGCATTCACAGCCTCGTCTTCAGTCACAATCGCAATTAGGGGAATCTCCACATTCCTGACCCACGGCTCGGTGCTAATTGTGCTAACGTGTAGTGCCACTACATCTTCTGGTGCCCTTCGTGAAACCATGTCATACACAAAGTCCACACGAGCAGTGAGTGTATGGAATCCTTCATTTGTCGCCCTTGTCATCTTCTGAGCTACTGTAGTGGATGCATCAGCGATTGCTTTTATAAGTCGACCCAAGTGTGCTTCTGCCGGCAGGGGAAGCCCACTGATCCGCCGTGTCCTGGTGCCCTTTTCGTCTGTGCTCTTCTAAGGCGCGATCACTATCATCATCCATCGGTGTTTTAATTGACTCTTGATCAAAATCATGATGGCTGGGCCGGTCCTGTGTTGATAGATGATCGTCTCGACCCTTCGACGGCCCGCCAGCCTTAATCTCGGTCAACGCCACAGGTTCGCACCATTTCGGTGGCCAATCATTCATGATGGAATCGAATGCTTCTGTCATTACTTTGTAAGGGGTCAGCAGCCATTGCTGACCAGGGTCACGCCTTGCCTGCATGTAAATAGCATGTGGACAAACCACAAACTCCATGATCAGCTTAAACCTTGCCGTAGTGTCTTAAGATATCTGTGGTACCTTTGTCGCTACATCACAAAGCATCTCCCAATAGGGCCAGAATAATAATTGGGAATCCTGGAGTCACTCTGGCTCCCGTACATACCATAAGTTCTGATAGCGCACACCCCATCGTTCTTTGGTAGCCTCATCATCCATGCCCTAGTATGTGTTAGGCTCCTTCCAAGCCACAAATGCAATCAAGAGCAGCAGCCAGCTATATGTAAATGAGCCCTTACCATCCTGAACTGCCGCAACATCCTCTGCTAATTGATTCAACAGAAACAAGGACCAGTTCATTTGGACGCCCTCCGCGCATTGTACGGCACATGCGACAATGCTTGAGTTGCACTAGTTAGGACGACCACCCCTGGCCACCTTGTAGGATAAAATCTTGGTGCCAGTGAGTACCGCCTGATCATTGATACTGTCGGTGTGATACCCACGACCATCCGTCTCCAAGCCATATTTCTTCACCAGCTGTCCTACCCGCTTTTTATCATTCGCCTTCCCTTGGAAGTACTGCGACGGGTCGACTCCATCTTTAGGAAACCCGATAATGTGGGAGATCAAATTAACAGTAACTAGAATTTCTTTATCCGGACACAATGAACAACCATGGAAGAAAGCAAGCAGCTTCTTCACACATGCGTTAACTTCCGCCATCCTCTCGAAATGTGACATGTTAATGAGCCCTAATAAACTAGTCTATTTCAATCCTTGTGCCCAGTCCTGTGCAATCGGCGTCGCAGTAAGATGTGACCCGGGCACATATGGGGCCGCTACAATGTCTGGGTGGGCCACCATATCATGGTCATCATAGTGGAGGCGTATCAATGCTGGCCCAATATCAACAGAGCACTCCATTTCGGCAGGGAGCACAGGAATCTTCACGCCATACTTCTGCTTCGGGTTCAGCTTACACGGGTTTGCATCCGGTTGACTGGGAGGGATATACCCAGGGATGTCAACAACCGATAGTCCCTCCCATGGGGCATATTTGTAACCACAGTGACTGGACTACCCGACCTGCACTTGAGCTTCTCCTACCACCCTGGTGGATGATCTTAGTTTCCTCTTGCTCTGCGGGGACTCAGAATGCTAGCCCCCTCGACGCTTCTTGATGACGACTAATGCTCCCACCGACATGTTTGCGAATTCTTCCTCAAGATTGACGTCGCCCGCAGACGCAACTTCTTCCTCAATTGCAATCCCGGTGAAAGGAGACTCAACCCCTCTACTAATCTCAACCATTTCTAGCTCGCGTGGCATACCTTACCCAGCGCTCACAACTAATAGCTTCTTCGTCCTAACAACACTTTGCAAGTGCAACTGAACCTTTCCCAACGCACAGCTATACTCACCAAGCTATAACAATACTCGTTAGCTCTGCATAGGCACTTAAAAACTAAAATCTCGGTGCCTTCTGACCAAATCCTACTCATTTTTATAGCTTCCAGCCGAATCCACCGTAATCATCACTAAATCCTGCATTAATTCAACCGAAATATCGTATTAATGACACAAATCCGTGGACGATCCTGTCAACTGATCGGCCGGATCTACCATTAATGCCCATCATTTGAATAAGCGCCATTAATTAACTGGTTTAACTTTTGGCATTTATTGCTGAGTTGACCCGGTCGTGACCTTGCCACCTGTCGCGGACCACTCCTAACTTGTGGCAGAAGCCTCCCTGCTTCCGACTCAGGCATCGCGCTGTTCCAAGCCCAATCGATAGGGATTCAACCTGCTACCATTAACCAGCTTTGGGAGCATTGCTCCGTCCAACCGCTGCAATTGTACCACTCCTCCTGAAGTGATGTTATTGATGCGATACGAACCAAGCCAATGCATCTGCAATTTTCCTGGATGATTCATAAACTTACTGTCATACAACAACACCAAATCACCTTGTTGAAACTGTTTGTTCTTGATGTGGCGATCATGCCAAGCCTTCTGGCGATCCTTCTCCACACCCTAATGGAAACCAACGATAAAGCAATCTTCCCCTAGCTACACTAGACGTTCCTCTAATGCTGCCGCAGAATCCATGCCTGTCATTGCTACGATGCGTAGATTTGGAACGATGTACTCCATGGGCATGATTGCTTCTTGTCGATACACCAGCTTAAATGGTGTCTGACCCGTCAACCTTTTACATGTGGTGTGATAGGCCCACAATATTGCTGGGATTTTGAGATCCCAGTCATCGCGGTTCGCATGGCACACCTTTGTCAACACATGTTCCAATATCTTAAAAAAGCTTCCACCGTACCATTTTCCTATGGATGATATGGCATGCTCTTCTTATGCTGAATCTGCAGCTCCTCTGTCAGTGCACTAATGGTGTGATTGAGAAAATGGATGCCTTGATCACTCAACAATATCTTGGGACAGTCGAAATGAGTGATAATGTTATCAAACAAAAATCGCACAGCCGTGGCTGCGGAACAATCAACAAATGGTGCAGCTTCCACCCATCTGGTCAAATAGTCTGTCGCAGTGATGATATATATGGCACTAGTGCGCTTACTTGGTGGATTGATTGGTCCCACAAAATCCATTGCTTATTTGTCAAATGGCTGTAGTGTTAACTGAGGCATCAATGGCATCTCATCCCTCTTGGATGGATTCCCAGTTCTCTGACAGACATCGAAGGACTATGCATAGTCGGTCGCATCGTTATGGAGTGTGGGCCACCAGAGCCCCGCACGAAGTACCTTCCTGGCAGTCGCCCGCCCACCGTAGTGTCCTCCAGCCACTCCTCCATGTGCTTCTACCAATATCCATGCTTGCTCATGTGGCAAGACACACTGTTGTAATACCTCGTCTGCACCCATCTTGTATAACTCTCTTGTAATGATCTGGAAGTCTGTAGCTTTAACCACCAACTACTTCTTTTGACTAGTGGTGAGCTCTTCTGGTGCAGTACCTATTTCCAGAAACTGAATTATTTCTTCAAAATAGCCATCAGCTACTTCAACCCGAAACAGTTGCACATCAGGCAACCCGTCTTCAATATTAGTCGGCTCCTCACCTGTGTCAATACGCGATAAGTGATCAGGACCGGAGTTCAATCATCCTGGCTTCACAATTACTTCAAATTCAAACTCCTAAAAGAGAAGTAACCAACGACATATCTTCCCCCCCAACACAGGCTTATTGACCAGGTACTTCAAGGCAGAATGGTCTGTGAACATTTTGAAATGTCCTCCCAATAAGTAGTGTCAAAACTTTTGTAGTGCATAGACCATCGCCAATCCTTCCCGCTCGGTAGTGGTGTAGCTCCTTTCTGCGGATGACAACTTCTGACTAGCAAAAGCAATAGGGTGATCAATATCCCCCTCTCCTGGTTGCGCTAGCACCACAACGAGTGCAATTGACGATGCATCAACATGGACATGGAATTCTTTAATCCAGTCCAGGAATACTAGGATTGGTGCCGAAGCCATCTTAGCCTTTAGTTGTTCGAAACTATCCTGACATTCAGTGCTCCATTGAAATAATGCATCTTTCTTGAATAGCTTCTCCATAGGGGCAGTGATCGCTGCATACCCCCTGATGAACTTGCGGTAATACCCAGTATTTCCTAGAGTTGCCCTCAGCTGCTTCACAGTGGTCGATGGTGTCAAACTCAAAATAAGTGCAATATTTGCTGGATCGACCAGCAACCCTTGCTTGCATACGATGTGGCCCAGCAATATCCCAAACAGGGCACAAAAAATGCACTTCTTCAAATTCAGCGATATCTAGTGTTGGCGACAGCGTTCGAGCATCAACCTCAGATTGGCCAGATGATCGCGGATCAAACCATAAACTGTCCAATCATCCATGTATACTTGCAAAAACTTATGGATGAAATCCTTGAATGCAGCAACAACAACCCGCAAAAATATCGCAGGGGCATTCTTCAATCCAAATGGCATCACGTTATACTGAAAACATCCCCATTCGGTCACAAAAGTCATCTTGTGGTAGTCTTATTTGGCAATACGGATCTGATGATAGCATGAGAACCCATCCATGAAAGAATACATCTCCTGGCCACCTACTCCCTCGAGTACTTAATTGGTAAACGGGGTTGGAAAGGGGTCATGCACGCAGGCGTCATTCAACTTCCGCAGATCGACACAAATGCATACTTCGCCAGTCTTCTTGTCCTGCACCACCATAGAACTGATTCATTCTGACTCTTCAACCAGTTTAATGATACCAGCGTCCAACATGCGATCAAGTTCTGCCTTGACCTTCTCCTTATGTCACGGATTGAGGCGATATAGTCGTTTCCTGATCAATTTTGCATTTGGTTTCAAAGCAATCTTCATTTCTCCTAGATCACCCAAAATACCCTTCATTTCGGAGAACTTCCTAGGAAAAAGGTCTTGGAACTCATGTAACAACTTGGTGACCTTTCCCATTATCTCATCATCCCAATAATCTCCAACATTTGCGAACTTGGGAGTGGCCTCCGTCCTAATATTGATCTTGCGAAGCTTCAAGGGATGACTGAATGGATCATGTGTTGCACCAGGCAGTACCACATCGCGAATTCCTTCAGACTCTGGAATATTGACATTACGCGGATCATCACCGTCTTCGGGCCCACCAGTGATATTATACAATTCCATAATTGATTGCATCTAGCCATGCATATGTGGATCCGCTGGGTATGCCGCGGGAACAACCTTTAGCACCACATCGTGAATGATCTACAGAGAACTATGGACATCCGGATTGGAATCAACAAAACTGAACATATGAGTAAAACAGATGGCCAATTCCAACCAAGTAGTGATTTCTCCCCGTAATTCAGCGGCCATATACCATGACCGCGGCATTTCATCCAAAGTATGGATAAATGAATGGACCCACTCATCTCTTGGTCGCGATGCCCATAACGTCTGGCACTCCATCAAATGGTCACGAGGATCGTTTCGACCATCATACTTCCCTGCATGGTATACCTCAGTATCGCTGAAGCGTAACATCATCAAGCTTTTGCATTTTGACCATCCATCAATTGATTCCCTGTGTGTCTCCCACCCGCGTGCTAGATCAACCTTTAGTGCTTCGTCCAATGCCAGCAATCGCTGTGGTTTTGAAACTCTTTCCTTGAACTCCATCAGAAAGTCAGATAAGCCAAGAAATCCTTCATATATTGGTAGTGTGACCTTTTCAGTCGCAACATGACATAGCGACTGCGTGATCAATCCACACTTACGGAGCGACACCTCGTGCAAGCAGTTCTGCCAGTGTTCTAGCGCATCGTCAGAGTCGGAAGACGCAGAGCTGTCACTGTGCCATCCAAGCTCACCGTTGTCAGTTGGATGAATGTAATCTTCTGAAATATTGAATGCATGGTCCCATCCGCTGGGATCTTCATCTTTCACTAGTTCGAGGTATCTGCATCCTTCAGCCAGATCCAACGGGGCGATAACTCTGAGATCGCGATTTTCAAAAGTCATCATTCTTCACTTGAAGTTGATTACCGCTCCACTGTCGTTATCCCATCCAATCCCCAGCAACGCAGGATAAGAAATTCCTCCTTCAACCACTTCGATGACATCGAAGTCAACGTAGGTCTTCATGCCCTCAATGTCCACTACTAGCCAGGGGACTCTCCCAATCGGTGTGTCACCTACCCAAATTTATGAAAATTACTATTTTATTTGCAAAATACTTTATGTTAAATTTAATTACATAGTTTTGTAATTATGATCAGTTTTGATCATGGATGAATGTAATTATTGAATATTATTATTTAAATAAATTAATTAGGAGACAAACACCCAAGAGGACTGTTAAATGAGTGTTCACTAACCCACTAGGAGGAATGGAAGCTATTGGAAGGTATGGGACAGATGGCAGCAATTGCATCACACCACTAGCTGTTGGTTATGGGACAACTACCCCTAAAAATAGGGCATTATCCCCCAGGTGGAGGGAGTGAGCAGGAAGCTCATTTAATGACCCAGTAACATCTGAAAAGACCTAGGCAGCCTATAAAGGCAAATTCAAATTGAGCAGGCAACTCTTAATCAATATTTCTGTAGAATATTTTCCTCATGTGCATCAGGTGATCAATGAGAGATTCAAATAGGGAGGCTAGTTGTGAGTGCAATCTTAAGTATGCATATTGCTGAGAAGAACCAAAGATGCTGGTGCAAGTCTATTAGACTGCTAGCTATTGAAGATTCAGAGGTTATTTGCTACTGCAAGAAGAAGTCCTATTTCCTGAGTTTCTTCCTCCTGGTGGTTCAGTGAATAGGCTCGGGGGTCCTAAGACAGTAACTGATTGTTTTCAGGAATTGGTTGGGTGGAACAGTCTTCTCAGGCTGTTTGTTGCCCTACAAATTTACCAGGTTCTACAAATTTTCTACTTTCTCTTAGCTAGTAATTCTGTTCTGTATAGTTAGTATTTTTTGTTTTCTGTTCAAAAAAGAATTTAATTTAAGATTTGTTTAAAGTCTGAATGTTAAAGGTTAAATCATAAACTGGAATTGATAAACCAATATCTATATTTTTCCCCATGTTGTTTGTGCATCGTACTCCAGTATAGATACGCAAATTAAGAATAAATTAAAGGATGGGCAAATTGACATTTTGAATTCGATAGATAGATAGTAATTTATTTATTTATATATATTCTGTCTTATAGTTAAATAATATTAAAAGAATTCTGTATAAATATCTAATATATATTGTAGAATGTTTCCCTAGTTTTATGAAAGACAAACATTGTATAACCTCTGTATAGTAATACTGTATTTCCTTATCAGTACTTTGTTCATAGAAATAAACAGAATGCATTTTCTATCTAACATATTATGTTTTCAATATAATATCATAGTTGCAAATAAATAAAAATGCGTTCATCATGTCAAGACTGTACATAACAGTCATTACATAGCTTTTCACATTGCACATATACATATTGATCTCATTTTCCTTTTTAAATATTTCCAAGATTATTCTCCAACATTATTGAAATATATTAAAACCATGTTTCGTTTCCTTCCATCTCATTCATCTATTTTTTTCCATAAACCATACATATTATGGATTGTTTTTATTATTTCAAAATAAAACTTGATATCTATCAAACCCTAAGTTAGATTTTTGATTTCCATTTTTATCATTTTTCTTTTTAAAACATACTTGTTCTACACAAACCAGAGGATCGAATTCAGTTTCGGCTTCAAGAATTTTTTTTATAGTCTTTTTCAAAGATCAAACGCGAACTAGGGTTGACCCTTGTTCGTTTTAATTTTAAATGAAGTGAACACATGTCAAACATCATCTACGATAGAGTTATAATCCATAACGAATTTTTAGACTCTAATCTAGTTCAATAATCACGGTTATCAACACATAGAAATTGACATTGAACACAGGTGTTTTTCACAAAAACAAAACAGTAACTTTATTATCTTGGCCGACGAGAAAAACATTGGAATCACAGTTGAATGAGCCTCGGCTCTATTCTTTTTCTTTCTCATAACTTAACCCGACAGATTGTATCTTCATAAGTTTTTAAACCTTACAAAGATCCAGCTTCATAAAAACAAAGTCGTAGTGCTTAGAATACATTTTCCTTTATAACAAGTTTCCCAAACTAAAAACTACAAGGCTTATCCACAAGTTTAAAAGTTAAACAAGTCCTTAAAAATATCTGCATTGACAAGTTTCTGCTTTTTCCAATTCGACGAAGACAGGTACCAAGTATGAAAACCAAACATCAAGCAGAATGATTACAACTTGTTTCCAAAACAAAAATGCTTAGGGTTTTCAAACCCAAACTTTAAATATTTCTAAAACATTTACAAGAACCCTTTGTTCTGATGAGTTCATAACCCACAGTTCGACGAAATAGACAATTTAGTCAAATGTTTTAGTATCATGAAAACAAAACGAAGGTCGTAGCCCTGTATCGACACCATTAATTAACAAAAGAAACGTTCTAAGTTTTTCCAACTCAAAATTAACGATGAGGCACGACGAGGAACTGGCCACTCATCCATTGAAACCACTTCAACACACTGACGAGAGCACCTATGAGGGTTTTGGAAGACTCGAAGCTTATCGGTTTGGAAGCACACCCCTCTTTCCAAAACCTTGCTCGAACTATTCTTGCACCACCTACAACTGACAAGAAAATCGTTGATTTTTAGATAACGGATACCTTTTAAACCGAAAGACAAAGTGCAACAAAGGAATAGCACTAAAATTTATAGTATTAATTACCTTGCTACAAGCTACCAAAGCTTTCCACTTTCACCAAGTTAAACGATGATTCCACGCTAAAGACGAGATAGGAAACTCGCTATCCATATCTTTCATTCAAACTTAAAATGACAAGTTCCAGAAAATTATCAACCATTGGCAAAAATAACGACGCCATTACATTGACATAAAACCTGCAAATCCAACCCTGGATCATAGGTCTCAAGGTCGAACCTCTTAACAAATCTCCTACCAAAATTTTGGCAGCTTGTCGGCCACACAAAACCAAAATAATAACACAACAAATGGATTTCCAAGCTCATAAACCCTTTCAGCGATAGGAGTTAGGGTTGAAATGAATGGTCCAGATTCTTCAAAATCAACGTTCTCAAATGTGCCAGCGATGCTGTAATGGGTCAAACAACCCTAGCATTTAATGCACTGTCTTTTCACATGCAGGGTATTTGCTACTATGGATCACGTCGGATCGTCTCCACATCCAGCTCGGAGAAAGTACCAATTCATAACCGATACAAAAAAGTCTCAGTTTAACCATTACAATGTTCTTACACTACGTGGAGTGGTGGTGATCCTTGTCACCGGAGCTTTCATTTCAAGCCTTTAATGAAAGATCAAGGCTCGATCCCATTGATAGCTCGAGACTTGCACTATTAATGAATCAACACCCATAACCCTGCCAACATTTAATTCTTGTCAGTACGTTGAATTACCCGTATGGAATTACAAACAACAACCTTATGTTAATATTCATATAGCGAATAATAGTTTCCACATTATAGCTATGACTTAGGCTTTTTGTATCGAGGCTTAAGTTTAGTCTTTTATATAAAAATTTCGATTTGTATTTTATTTTTATATATATGTATTGCAATATGAATTCAATGTTATAAACTTCAACATACAATGTGTATAGTCTAAAAATTCCAAGGTAATACTTAGGATAGAAATCTATAGATTGATTTGGTTACTACGTTCTTCATAAGTCTTCATTTTCATGGCTATTAAAAAGAGACTACAACGACGATGAGAACAACGACTATTTTCTACCAACTTGAAAATGTTAATAAATGGCATTATGAGATCTTAGTGGAGATGTAAGACAAGTTGAAAGACCGGTAAGCAACACTAGACATTCGTACCTGAAGATACTTATTTCTCGCAAAAGAATTCATAACATATCTTTTTGACGTTGAAATGAATTACACTCGTACTTTTAAACTATACATCCTTGAGATCTCTTACTTGTTGTCTGCACATAGGACATTCATTATGCTTTAGCATTACAGCTAAGTAAGCTCCAGGGTACCTCGTAGGACACCCTTGCAGCAAAGTCAAACTGTCAGTATCTTTGCAAAAGAATAGTATCGCATTCTATTTTCCGATCTTCTAAATACATTGTTATCATGATCATGTTACTAACTGTTTGTTAAAACTGTCATTATCATATTGCTGTCTAAACAGAAATTAAAGCATGCATAGTACTAACAACTTACAATTAATGTTGTCATAATCTCAGTTATTACTTCCACAATTATTATTTTCATATTTAATGCCGATTATCAAAAATTTTAAATTTTTATGAAAATTCGGGATGTCACATGTGGTATCAAAGCACAGATTCGAACTCTAGGCCTAAATGAGGTCCAAAACATGCAGTAGAAAATTTTTATACAGCAGAAAATTGTACTAACTTGAAAATTTAATTATTATGTTATTTCCAAAAATTATTTTCAGTTATAGGTATGGAGAACTCAACTGAACATTTAAGCGACAGATTTCGGCCAAACAGTCACAGTTCAGGACAACACTATGTAGAGGAAGGTCACGGGGAATTAAATAACAGTTCGTCATAACTGCTACGTGCTTTCCATGAATTAAAAGTAGAAATCAGATCTGTGAAACAAGATAATGAAAGGATTTTGCAAGCGTAAGAACAACTAAATCAAGTGTTGTTTGAACAAAGCCAAACAAAGGAGCAAGAGAGAAATAATGAAGATATTTCCAAAATTGAGGATCTGCTTCATGCTGCTAAAAATCAAAACATGAAAACTAGTGAAAGGAAAGATTCAGGGGATGCTATTGAACTACGAAAAAGGAAACGTAACTATACCAGTGATAGCAGTGAAGGAGATTCCAAACCTAGAGGGAAAAATCATAAGGAATATGAGCAGATTTCTAGAGAATTCAAGAAGATAAGACCTCCAACTTTCAATGGAGAAAATGAGAAAGGCGAGACAGCTGAAGGTTGGCTGTCTGGTATGAAGAAATACTTCCAGATCTATAACTATTCAAAGTTCTTAAAGGAAAAAATGACTATATATAACTTGACCGAGAAAGCAGATATTTGGTGGCAGGACATCAAAAGAGTAAAGGGCATCAAAGATAAAGATGTAAGCTAGAGTGCTTTTAAACGATATTTTAAAAAGAAGTATCTATCTGAACAGTACTATGAAGAAAAATCTAAAGAGTTCTACAATTTGAAGTTGGGAGGTATGAACATGAAGGAAATGAATAGTAAATTTCTGAACTTATTGAGATATGTACCATACCTCATAGAAGAAAAACCAAAGATTCAAAGGTACTTGAGATGTTTACCTTTCAACATTAAGGATAGAATCGAGTATGATAATCCTAAAACCTTGGAAGAGGCTATGAGAAAGGCAGTTTTCTGTTATGACACAAATCAGAAAAGAGAAGGAATGTCAAACTGGAAAAATCATAAGCCCAACAAATTTGAGTAGAAAAAGAAAAATTTCAGATTCAGTGGAAATTCCATATTTCAAAAGAAGAATTTTCAGAATCAAAATTTCCAAGGAAACAATACCAGAAACAGTTCACAGCAGAATTCTACAGCACCAAGAAATGCACCTAATAATACCAAAACCAGTGAGCCAAAAACACATATCAAATGTTTTGAATGTCAAGGCCCCAATTACGCATCAGAATGTCCCTTAAGGAAGTGGAAGGCAAACAACATCAACTCTATTCAGACTGAACCTACTGTTGGAGACGTGGCAATGGAGATGCCAAGAATTAATGCAGCACTCAATAACAAGCAAGGAGATCATCAAATATACATGGTAGAGATTGAAGGTATGTTATATGATCATCCTGCCACTGTTTTAATTGATCCTGGTGCTAGCTTAAGTTATATATCACCAGACATTGTGGAAAGTCTTAAATTGAAAACTGAAAAGTTTAGTAAATCTTGGCTAGTTAGACTAGCAACTGGAATAAAGAGAAAAGTATCAGATTTTATAGAAAACCGTGTTTTGTCCATGAATCATTTACAAACACAAATCATGTTGAATATTCTACCTTTAGGTTCTTATGATATTATAGTTGGTATGGACTGGTTAGAAGCCCATCATGTCATCCTGGACTGTTATGGAAAAAAAATTTCATGTTTAAATGACGAAGGGAAAACTATAGAAATAAAAGGCATCCCAAGGAAGGTAACCCTTAGACAGATTTCAGCCATGCAAGTTAAGAGGGCAGTTAGGAAAGGATGCCAAATGTTTGCAGTAAATGTGGTAAATGACAAGTTTATGGATAAAGAGGATAAACTAAAATTAGAAGACATACCTGTCCTAAAGGATTTTAAGGATGTATTTCCTGAGGAGATTCTAGGATTACCACTCAAAAGAGATTTAGATTTTACCATAGAGTTAATACCAGGAGCAGTACCAAATTCGAAGGCCCGATACAAAATGAATATACTGGAGTTAAGCGAATTAAAATCACAGTTGAAAGAACTTATTGACAAAAAGTATATTAGACCCAGTGTGTCTCCTTGGGGAGCACCCGTCATCTTCGTTAAGAATATGGGACCTTAAGACTGTGCATAGATTATGGCCAGCTTAATAAGATGATGATCAAGAATAGGTATCCATTGCCCCGCATAGATGATCTATTTGATCAGCTGCATGGAGCAACAATATTTTTGAAAATTGATCTAAGATTAGGATATCGTCAAGTATGGGTTAAGGATGAAGATATTTTCAAGACAACTTTTCGAACTCGGTATGGACATTACGAGTTCATAGTCATGCCATTTGTCTTGACTAATGCCCCGACTGTATTTATGTGTCTAATGAATAATATTCTACATAAATACTTAGACAAGTTTGTTGTTGTGTTTATAGACGACATTTTAGTGTACTCAAAAAGCAAAAAAGAGCATGATGAACATTTACGGATTATCTTACAAGTACTAAGGGATCACCAACTATACACCAAGTTTAGTAAGTGTGACTTCCATAAAGACAAAATTCAGTATCTAGGACACATAATTTCAGCTGAAGGAATCTTGGTTGACCCCGACAAGATAAGGGCCATTAATGACTGGCCGGTTCCTAAAGATGTGTCGGATGTAAGATCATTTATGGGCATTATGGGGTATTACAGAAAGTTTATAGAGAATTTTTCAAAAATTGCCAACCCATAACTTCTTTGCAGAAGAAAGGGAAGAAATTTGTTTGGGATCATAAATGTGCTGACAGCTTTAAGAAATTAAAGGAACTATTGATGACAACACCTATCTTGAGGAGCTGACCCCAACAAGGATTTTGTAGTTTGTGCAAACGCATGCAATGACAGACTCGGTGGAGTCCTGACACAGGAAGGGCAGGCGTTGGCATATGAATCTAGAAAGATGAAAGTACATGAAAATAACTACTCTACCTATGATTTAGAGTTACTGGCAGTTATTCATGCCTTAAAAATGTGGCATCACCACCTTATTGGCAGAAAGTTTACATTATTAATGGATAACATGGGTCTGAAATATTTATTAGATCAGACAAACTTGAATGCTAGAGAAGCTAGATGGTTGACGTTCTTAAGTAAGTATGATTTCGAAATTCAACATATTAAAGGGAAGGAGAACAAGGTTGTAGATGCCTTGAGTCGTAAAGCAAAACTAAATTTCATTTCAGCAATCAGTACTTATTCAACTGATTTGGAAAATCAGATTCTGGAAAAGAGTGAAACAGATGAAGAATACAGAAAAATGAAGGAAAAGACAGCAAACAACAGTTCTGAAAATTGTATGGCAGATTTCAGCATGAAGGAAAACGATTTATTACTGTCTAAAAACAGATTGTATGTACCAGATATACTAGAAATAAAATTTCTGATATTAAATGAGATGCATAAAAGTCACTATTCTGGTCATCCAGGTTATCAAAAGACCATTATTATGCTGAGAAAAGAATATTATTGGCACAGAATGAAGGATGAAGTAGCAGAATACATAGCTAAATGTTTGGATTGTCAAAAAGAGAAGGTTGAACACCAACATCCTGTTGGATTGTTGCAACCGTTACCGATACCAAGTTGGAAATGGGAAGTGATCAACATAGATTTTATTACCGGATTGCCTAAAAATTAGAAACAACATGATTCTATCATGGTGGTAGTGGACAAACTCAGCAAGGAAGCACATTTCATACCCGTAAAGACTACTCATAAAGCTCCAGATATTGTAGAGATCTTTATGAAACAGATTTTTAGACTACATGGAATACTGAAAGTAATAATTTCAAATCGTGACTCGAAGTTTATAGGAAACTTAAGGAGGTCACTGTTTAAGGGATTGAACACAACTTTAAATTTCAGTACAACATTTCATCCATAGAAGGATGGATAGACAGAAAGGGTAAATCAAGTTTTAGAAGATTTATTAAGAATGTATGTTAAGGATCAGCCTGGTAAGTGGGAAGATTACTTGTACTTAGTAGAATTTGCTTATAATAATCATTATCATGCATCGGCCAGACTTAGTCCTTTTGAAATTCTTTATGGTAGGAAATGTAATACACCTGTTTCATATAATGATCCAGTAAATAGAGTTGTTTTAGGACCTGAATTATTGCAAGAGTTAGAACTAAATGTGAAACAGGTGCAAGGACATTTAAAAGCTGCCCAAGATAGGAAAAAGAGTCAAGCAAATTCAAAAAGAACTCATAAAGAGTTCTAGGTTGGTGAACATGTATTCCTCAAGGTAAGACTGAAAAAGAGTTCACTGAAATTGGGGAGCTCTGCCAAGTTGGCACCCAGGTATTGTGGTCTTTTTGAATATTGTCTAAGGTTGGAGCAGTGGCATACCAACTGGCATTGCCACCAAACTTAAAAATACATAATGTTTTTCATATATCATTTTTAAAGAAATATGTGCATGATACTACTCATGTTGTAAACTGGAATGATGTACAGGTGGGACAATACGGAGATTTTCCGGTGGAACCGAATTGTATCCTCGGAAGGAGGGAAACTATTCTCCAGAATCAAAACATTGGGCAAGTGAAGGTGCAATGGAAGCACCTTAGCCCAGAAGAGGCAACCTGGGAGTTGGAGAGTAGTATGCAGGCAGCATACCCAACTTTGTTTCAGAAACACTCAAGTAGTGATTAGCCAACATCGAGGATGATGTTGAGACTTAAGGGGGGGTGTATGTCACCTACCCAAATTTCTGAAAATTACTATTTTATTTGCAAAATACTTTATGTTAAATTTAATTACAAAGTTTTGTAATTATGATAATTTTTTATCATGGATGAATGTAATTACTGAATATTATTATTTAAATAAATTAATTAGGAGACAAACACCCAAGAAGACTGTTAAATGAGTGTTCACTGACCCACTAGGAGGAATGGAAGCTGTTGGAAGGTATGGGATAGATGGCAGCAATTGCATCACACCACTAGTTGTTGGTTATGGGACAACTACCCCTAAAAATAGGGAATTATCCCCCAGGTGGAGGGAGTGAACAAGTAGCTCATTTAATGACCCAGTAACATCTAAAAAGTCCTAGGAATCCTATAAAGGCAAATTCGAATTGAGCAGACAACTCTTAATCAATATTTCTGCAGAATATTTTCCTCATGTGCATCAGGTGATCACTGAGAGATTCGAATAGGGAGGCTAGTTGTGAGTGAAATATTAAGTCTGCATATTGCTAAGAAGAACCAGAGACGCTGGTGCAAGTCTATTAGACTGCTAGCTATTGAAGATTCATAAGTTATTTGCTACTGCAAGAAGAAGTCCTATTTCCTGAGTTTCTTCCTCCTGGTGGTTTAGTGAACAGGCTCGGGGGTCCTAAGACAGTACTTGACTGTTTTCAGGAATTGGTTGGGTGGAACAGTCTTCTTGGGCTGTTTGTTGCCCTACAAATTTACCAGGTTCTACAAATTTTCTACTTTCTCTCAGCTAGTAATTCTGTTCTGTATAGTTAGTATTTTCTATTTTCTGTTCGAAAAAGAATTTAATTCCAGATTTGTTTAAAGTCTAAATGTTAAAGGTTAAATGATAAACTGGAATTGATAAACCAATATCTATATTTTTCCCCATGCTGTTTGTGCATCATACTCCAGTATAGATACGCAAATTAAGAATAAATTAAAGGATGGGTAAATTGCCATTTTGAATTCGATAGATAGATAGTAATTTATTTATTTATAAATCTTGTGTCTTATAGTTAAATAATAGTAAAATAATTCTGTATAAATATCTAATGTATATTGTAGAATGTTTCCCTAGTTTTATGAAAGACAAACATTGTATAACCTTTGTATAGTAATACTATATTTCCTTATCAGTACTTTGTTCATAGAAATTAATAGAATGCATTTTCTATCTAACATATTATGTTTGCAATATAATATCATAGTTGCAAATAAATAAAAATGCGTTCATCATGTTAAGACTACACATAACAGTCATTACATAGCTTTTCACATTGCACATATACATATTGATCTCATTTTCCTTTTTAAATATTTCCAAGATTATTCTCTAGCATTATTGAAATATATTAAGACCATGTTTCATTTCCTTCCATCTCATTCATCTATTTTTTTTCATAAACCATACATATTATGGATTGTTTTTATTATTTCAAAATAAAACTTGATATCTATCAAAAATCTAAGTTAGATTTTCGATTTCCATTTTTATCATTTTTCTTTTTAAAACATACTTCTTCTATAGAAACTAGAGGATCGAATTCAGTTTCGGCCTCAAGAATTTTTTTTATAGTCTTTTTCAAAGATCAAACGCGAACTAGGGTTTGACCCCTGTTCGTTTTAATTTTAAACGAAGTGAACACATGTCAAACATCATCTACGATAGAGTTATAATCCATAATACGTTTTCAGACTCTAATCTAGTTCAATAATCACGGTTATCAACACATAGAAATTGACACTGAACATAGGCGTTTTTCACAAAAACAAAATAGTAACTTTATTATCTTGTTCGACGAGAAAAAAACTTGGAATCACAGTTGAATGAGCCTCGGCTCTATTCTTTTTCTTTCTCATAACTTAACCCGACAGATCGTATCTTCATAAATTTTTAAACCTTACAAAGATCCAGCTTCATAAAAACAAAGTCGTAGTGCCCAGAATACATTTTCCTTTATAACAAGTTTCCCAAACTAAAACCTACAGGGCTTATCCACAAGTTTAACAGTTAAACAAGTCCTTAAAAATCTCTGCATTGACAAGTTTCTGCTTTTTCCAATTCGACGAAGACAAGTACCAAGTATGAAAACCAAACATCAAGTAGAATGATTACAACTTGTTTCCAAAACAAAAACGCTTAGGGTTTTCAAACCCAAACTTTAAATATTTCTAAAACATTTACAAGAACCCTTTGTTCTAATGAGTTCATAACCCACAGTTCGACGAAATAGACAATTTAGTCAAATTTTTTAGTATCATGAAAACAAAACGAAGGCTGTAGCCCTGTATCGACATCATTCATTAACAACAGAATCGTTCTAAGTTTTTCCAACTGAAAATTAACGATGAGGCACGACGAGGAACTGGCCACTCATCCATTGAAACCACTTCAATACACTGACGAGAGCACCTACGAGGGTTTTGTAACACCCGAAGCTTACCGGTTTGGCAGCACATGCCTCTTTCCAAAACCTTGCTCAAACCATTCTTGCACCACCTGCAACTGACAAGAAAATCGTTGATTTTTAGATAACGGATACCTTTTAAACCAAAAGATGAAGTGCAACAAAGGAATAGCACTAAACTTTACAGTATTAATTACCTTGCTGCAAGCTACCAAATCTTTCCACTTTCACCAAGTTAAACGACGATTCCATGCTGAAGACAAGATAGGAAACTCGCTATCCATATCTTTCATTCAAACTTAAAACGACAAGTTCCATAAAATTATCAACCATTGGCACTACAAACCGATAACCAGTCTGATAGCAAAAATAACGACGCCATTACATTGACATAAAACCTACAACTCCAACCCTGGATCATAGGTCTCGAGGTCGAACCTCTTAACAAATCTCCTACCAAAATTTTGGCATCCTGTCGGCCACACAAAACCAAAATAATAACACAACAAACGGCTTTCCAAGCTCATAAACCCTTTCAACTATAGGAGTTAGGGTTGAAATTGAACGGTCCAGATTCTTCAAAATCAACATTCTCAAATGTGCCAACGATGCTACAATGGGTCGAACAACCCTAGCATTTAATGCACTGTCTTTTGACATGTAGGCTATTTTCTACTATGGATCACGTCAGATCGTCTCCACATCCAGCTCGGAGAAAGTACCAATTCCTAACCAATACAAAGAAGTCTCGGTTTAACCATTACAATGTTCTTACACTACGTGGAGTGGTGGTGATCCTTGTCACTGGAGCTTTCATTTCAAGCCTTTAATGCAAGATCAAGGTTCGATCCCATTGATAGCTCGAGACTTGCACTATTAATGAATCAGCACCCGTAACCCTACCAGCATTTAATTCTTGTCAGTACATTGAATTACCCGTATGGAATTACAAACAAAAACCTTATGTTAATATTCATATAGTGAATAATAGTTTTCACATTATAGCTACGACTTAGACTTTTTGTATCGAGGCTTAAGTTTAGTCTTTTATATTAAAATTTTGATTTGTATTTTATTTTTATATATATGTATTGCAATATGAATTCAATGTTATAAACTTCGACATACAATGTGTATAGTCTAAAAATTCCAAGGTAATACTTAGGATAGAAATCTATAGATTGATTTGGTTACTACGTTCTTCATAAGTCTTCATTTTCATGGATATTAAAAAGAGACTACAACGACGATGAGAACAACAACTATTTTCTACCAACTTGACGATGTTAATAAATGGCATTATGAGATCTTAGTGGAGATGTAAGACAAGTTGAAAGACCAGTAAGCAACACTAGACATTCGTACCTGAAGATAGTTATTTCTCGCAAAAGAATTCATAACATATCTTTTTGACGTTGAAATGAATTACACTTGTACTTTTAAACTATACATCCTTAAGATCCCTTACCTGTCATCTGCACATAGGACATTCATTATGCTTTAGCATTACAGCTAAGTAAGCTCCAAGGTACCTCGTAGGACACCCTTGTAGCAAAGTCAAACTGTCAATATCTTTGCAAAAGAATAGTATCGCATTCTATTTCCTGATCTTCTAAATACATTGTTATCATATTCATGTTACTAACTGTTTGTTAAAACTATCATTATCATATTGCTGTATAAACAGAAATTAAAGCATGCATAGTACTAACAACTTACAATTAATGCTGTCATAATCTCGGTTATTACTTCCGCAATTATTATTTTCATATTTAATGTTGATTATCAAAAATTTTAAATTTTTATGAAAATTTGGGATGTCACACGGTGTCACTTTAGTGTGATTAGCTAACTGGAGCTGAACAGGGGACCAACTAAATGGGGGAATCCCTATTTTATTCCATACTTGCTTGGTTAAGATGTTGACATCCGAACCAAGATCTAGAATAATCGAGTTGACATCATAGTCTCCATGAATATTCATCCTCATCTCCTTGCCAGTCTTCCTCCGTTGTAAGGAATTCACTGCAGATTCCTGGCGTCCCCTTGGCAATCGCTGCAACAACCCCTCAATCTCAGCAAGCGCAGCAGGATCCCTTACCAACAACAAACAACTTTCCAGGAATCTCTGCAAGTTCCAGACTGCGCTGACGAACCAGTGTCTGATGTGTCATCAAAGACAGGGGGCATGTCACAAACAATAGCCTTGCCTTTGTCCAACGCCCATCGTGGCTGCTGGAACATATCACGCTCTGAATTAATGTCAAATGAAACCTTCTTCGTCCCGGACAATCGAATCAGTGGATGTGAAGTGTCTTCTCCTATTTTTGCACCTCCCCAAGTGATCACCGCAACATATGAATCATGTGGCCTAGGCTCTGTTGAGATTGTTGAAACGTTCACACCCTGATTCTGGTTAAGCGGTGGATTCCCCAGCTGGTTCACATTTTGATTAGCATTCTGAATTGGTCGCTGGTTCTGGTTCTGCACAGGTTGTTGTACTAGTTGATGCACCTGATTTTGCATGGGCTGTTGAGCCTAGTTCTGCAATTGTGGAATATTCCCTGCCTGCCATCGTGCAATCAAATGCGACCAGTTCTCTACTGTATGGTCTGTAACGAAGCAAAATGTACACTATGTTTGCAACAGTGGGAAATCTCGCAGATAGTGTCCATAGACCGCATAGTGATAGCACTGCATAGGTCCACGACCTCCTCGTCCTCCTCCGTGACCAAATCCTCCACCGTGTCCACCCCTGAATCCTCCATGGAATCCACCATGATGGTGGTATTGTTGTTGATTGTACTGTTGTTGCATCATACCTTGCTATTGTTGTGCATACTACAGTTGTTGAACGTACTGTGGTTGTTGTGGAGCCATTTGCATTGGAGTATATTGCGGCAGAAACTGTTGTTGTTGTTACTATGGTACGAACTGAACCTACGGTTGAGATAGTGACTGGGCTACCTGTTGCTACAGTAGTTGTTGTCGTACGGAACGCTGGTCATCCTTTACATAGAATGCGTCGTACATTCTCTCGTGAAGCAAACCATATGCCCGACAATCTTTGTCATCATGTCCCAGCGATTTGCAGAACGTGCAATATAGATTCATCGGCTTGGTGACCATCTTCTGCATATATGGACATTCTTCATGGCGGTGCCAAAATACCTGACACACGCAACAATATGGCATGCCAACACCATTCAACAGGTTTGGTGCTCCTGAAACCAAATAGTTGCAGAAGTCCAGGCAATTGTCCTTCGTATGCCCTTCTCCTCGACATCACGTACACCATACTTCTTCGCGCTGCTCCTTGCCCTTCTTCAAATCTTGCAGCTGTATGGTCAAGTTAGCCAGCTGTGTCTGTATCTGCGACATCCCAGCTGCATTTTCTCTAATTGGTGACACCTCCAATCGCATTGCAATCTCCAGAGCTTCACTGGGCATCGAGATGTTCTGTTGCATCAATGGTAGCTGAATATGTGGTAGCAGTGCCGCAATGAACCACTCTTTATGTTGGACAGTGCTCATATCGAAACTAACCCTTTCCATCAGCGTCTTGAACCGTTGGTCGAAATCCCACACTGTCTCATTGGGGTACTGCTTAATTTCTTTCAATTCCGTAATATATTGAGCCTAAGACTTGGGATTTCTGAATTCTGCAATCAACCCATCCCGGATCTCATCTAGCGACTTTTCTGGGGCTTCTGTAGGGACTAGAACGAACTTCATAAACCAATCTAATGCATAAACTCGCAGAGTTGTCACTAACTGTCCTTTCTTAGCGGCATCATCAGTGATCTGTTTTACGGTCCAGACTGCTTCACACAAAAACCAATACTGTTCTGGGTTATCTGTCCCACTCCCATGGAACAATGGTAACTTAGCATCATCGCCTGCCATCCTGGGCTTCCTTCCTGCAAGTATTGAACTACTAGCGATCAAGTTTTGTTGACCTGGTGGGGTCAAAGGGGTGTTTCTTACTGGTTGACAGATAGTGAGTAGAGGTGTGGGTACATTGCTGCTGGGGTTAGGTCCTGCCTCTATCCTGGGTGTAGCCTGTGCGTCCTTGTCTGGACTTTGAGGTCGCTTCGTCCCATGTGGTCTTCCTTTGAGAACTTGCAGTTCGATCGCAGTAGGACCTTCTCCTATCCTCTTCTTCTTTTCCTGTCGAAACCTCTATCCTCCCCTTGTAAGACCACTCTCTTCCTCGACTTCACTCACAGTCTTGTCATGACCTGCACCCATGTACCCCTGATCATTCCATGCACCGCCCCCCTACTGTCGTGATATCCACATCCTCCGCCCACCAGACCGCTTACTGATCTATATGCATCTTCAATATACCCTTTTCAAAAACAAGCATTTTAATGGATAGTTGGAGTGATAGAAAGAACCTTCCCCGGGGTTCGCGAAAAAAATATCTCTCGGCCTCGCTATAGGACTTTTGTGTATCGACTGCAAATTCAGTAATATACCCCTCCAAGATGCTATCAAGCCACACTTTGACAGCCCGTGATGCTTTATTATCGACCTCCTGTAGTTCTTGGATCAACTCTGGGGTCCAGGTCATTGGCTCACCAACCTGGAAGTTCCTCTTCTGAAAGGTCAACTTCACCAACCATTCGAACAATAAGACCAGGAACTCACAAAAGAACCGTTCATGCAGACCATCGTGGATGTATCTATCTACCCATTGATCTACTGTCAGTCGAGTGTTCCGGCTTTCTTCTTCGGCGAATTCCTGTAGCTTTCGATCAAACCATTCTTGGATCTCAGTTTTCGTCGGGTGCCACAACATATCCTCCTTTCACTTCGTACATGGTCCCGACAATAGAACCATTTGTTGACTCAAACCCAGTCAACAGGGGTTCCCATCACTGTCGACACCAACCCACCACGATCTCCTTGAGCACCGGACTAGATAAGTTTTGGCTTGCCCAGCAACACCTGTAGAGCAGATGAGGTCTCACCTGAGGTGATCAAGGGAGAGTGGACGGAACCATGTTTCTGCTGAATGAAGGATTATGATTGTGGCAACAATTACTCAACTTATCGCAGCATCCAAAACAGATCTATGCATTCAAGATTAACATCAATTGTATTCATAGCATTATTAACAGAGTCATTTATCGCAATAGAAACAAATATAACATTAAAAGGTTAACTGTAGCAAGAAATCATCACAATAGGCATCAACACAAAAAGTACACAAGGAATTTCACCAAACAGTTCCGTCATGTCATATTACTTCAAAAAAACCCTGATACAACATCTCTACAAAACCAGATCTCAGTGACATCTCTTGATCTCAGAACATACACAAAAATGCATCTCCAAGATATCTTATGACCTACAACTTCCTGTCTATATGTAGGCTTCCGCCTTTACAATGCGTGTCCACTTACTAACAACTTCCTAACCGACTCCTGGACAAATGACCCAAAATCTAACTGACATGGTCCAAATGACCCAAAAACCCGCCTACTGCGGTACAATTAGCTCGAAATTACATCTCATATGGTCCAATGACCCAAAAACCCGCATTCTGTGGTACAAACAACTCAAAAAATACATAAACTAATACATCCTTCTTCCTTCCGCGACCTCTTCTGACGTGTCGCAGCATCGGCGATGCTACGATTCTTCCTTACCAAACCGCCTGCCAACAAGTATCCTTAGGATGTGTATCCTTCCATTGGATTAAAAATTCCTAGGTAGTGCACTAGTGAAGATGACTATAATGATTGTTCAAAACAATATTAGGTTGCAACCAAATGGAACCCTCCTCATCCAATTCTAGAAGCCTGGTTTGAACTCTACAATTGGACTAGTGTACTTTCTTTAAGCAAGACACATGAAAAACTAGGTGGAGATTAAATGGCTAGGTAGAGTTAATTTGTAATCTAATGGACCTATACGTTTGACTATAATATAGGTCCATAGAACTTTAGAGCTAAATTCTAGTGCCTCTTCTCTTTGAGTGAAGTATTCTTATAGTGTTGGATATGTAAGAACACTTGGTCCCCTTGGTCAAAAATGGTGTTTTAGGCGACATTGATTAGCTTGTTGCTTATGTGATTCTAAACTGACACCAAATTATGTCAGCATGGAATGTTAGGGTCTTGCGCACCTCCTGATCCTTCGAGAGGCCTGGAAAGTATGATATCATTGATGGGGGTGGTTATCCATAGATAGCCTCAAAAAGAGTTTTTTAGTAGCACCATGATAGGCAGTATTGTACCATCATTTAGCCAATGGGTATTCAGTAGTCCCACTAGTATTATCATTGCAAAACAAAACAATGTATATAATTCCAAACATTTGTTGGATGTTTTTGTTTGTCCATTATTTTTGGGGTGATATGCAGTGTTGAGATTCAATTAAGTACCTTGAAGATAAAACAACTCCTACCAAAAAATGTTGGTAAAGGTGGGATCATCATTAGTTACAATGGATTTAGGAATGCCATGTAATTTTAAAATATTATCCATGAATACCTATTCTATTGTGGATGCCTTGAATGGATTTTGTAAGGCATGGAAGTGATTATACCAAGAAAGGTGATAAAAAACTACCATCATCATTGATTTGTAGTTGGATTTTGGTAACCCAACAATGAAATCCATAGAAATGTCAGTGCAAACAATTTCAAGAATGGGTAAGGGTTGTAAGGATTCTAGAGAATTTATTATTTCCCCTTCATGTCATTATAAAGTATCACATTCTAACACAAAGGTGTGTATTTAATTCTTTATGCCTTCCCAAAATAATGAATGTATAATCCTATCATATTCATTTTGTAATTCAAATTAACCTATTTTGGGAGAGGAGTGTAAGTCAGATAATGGTTTGTATTTAAGTGAGGAATCTTGATCTAAAAACAATACAACCTTTATAATGGATCTCATCATTCTAAAAAGTTTAACCTATGTGTGCATGTGGGTCGGCTTGTAGTTGGTGGATCATTATTATGCATGATTTGCAAATTGTTTTACCATTCTTGATCAAATTCTTATATCCAATGGTGAACCAAGAAAGATAAATAAAATATGGACCCTTCCTTAGCATACTTCCTAGAGATAGCATCGACCACCACATTTTCCTTTCCCTTCTTGGAGATAATCTCATTGTCATAACCTAACAATTTGGAAACCCGCTTTTTATTGTCTAGGGAGGAAAAATTCCATTCCAAGAAATATTTCAAGCTACAGTGGTCTATTTTAATCTTGAAATGATGCACCATCAAGTAAAATATTCCACACATATACTAAATTAAGAATATATAATGTTTCCTTATCATATGTGGATTTTCTCAAGTTTCTATCACATAATTTATTACCAATGAAGGCAAGTGATCATCCCTCTTGCATTAACATGACCCCAATTCTTTTTCCCAATGCATCACATTCCAAAACAAAGGTAATATTGAATTCAAGAAGGGCAAGGACTAGTGTAATAAACATAGTATTGTTTAAACCCTAAAAATTATTTTTAGCTTCTCATTCCAACTGAAGGAATTCTTTTTTAGTTGGGTGGTGAGAGTAGTAATTTTGACCATAGTTTTGGACAAAATTCATGTAGTAACCTATGAGGCCAAGAAATCCACACAAAATTTTAAGGTTCTTGGGACAAGGCTAATCTTTCATCACTTCAATTTTCCTAGGATCTATATGTGCACCCTCCCCACTAAAAATGTGTCCCATTTCTAATGAAAAAAATCACATTTAGAACACTTGAGGAATAACTCATGTTTATAGAGGAGTTGTAAGGCTTGATTCAAATGTGCCACATTCTCCACCTTAGTGTTTTTGTAGACGAAGATGCCATCACATAATAGTAGGACAAAAAAACATAAAAGGGGTTTAAAGATGTGGCTCATTAGGCTCTAAAAGGTTGAAGGTGCATTGCAAAGACCAAAGGGCATCACCAAGAACTCATAATGATCATCATGAGTGTAAAAACTAGTTTTAGGAATATCAACTTACTTCATGTGAATTTGGTGATAATCAAAGTGAAGATCAAGTTTGGTGAAGAAGTTTACTCCATAGAACTCATATAAGAGATCACCGATGATTGGATTGAGGATTTATCTTTAACATTAAAATTATTAAGAGCATAAAAATAAAAACATTTTCCAAGTGACTTCTCTTTAAAGGATGGTGACAATTGGAGTAGAATAGGGGCTGGTACCGAGCTTGATGAAGCCAATGACAAATATCTCCTATACCATCTTTATAGTTTCATTCTTTTGGGAAAAAATATGATGATATGGGCACACATTGGGTGGTAGGATATTGGAAAGTAGTGGGATTTTATGATGATGGTCACCACATGAGGGTGGTAATATTTGAGGATGTTCAAATACTTGTTGGTGTTTGTCCAATATTAACCACAAATCTGGATAAATTGGATGAGAATCATCCTTGAAGGCTTGAAAAGAATGGAATTAAACAATAATTCTGAAATGGCCCTTATTTTCTATATGATGTTTTTTGGAGAGCCCGCTTTAAGACCTTTAAGCATGTACAAATGTCCATCCTTCTAAAAAACTATGTATATTTCCAGGATGTCCATGGTTATGGGGTCTACGGTTCTTATCCATTCAACACCCAAAACAATATTGCAATCCCCATTTCAATGGAAAAATGTGATTTTTTAGGAAATACTCACCAATTTGAAGTTTTAAATTTTCACATTCCTACCACATTTCATAGTAGATCCCCTATTAGTAATCATAATATGAAAGTTATTAACACCAAAGATATAGCAATGTATTTCTTGGTAAACATGGCGATGAATGAAATTATAAGTGTTGCCACTATCAATTGAGACAATTACCATCCATTGATAGACCCTTGAGTTGACATTTTGACATTTCCACCCTTGTTAACTTATGTACTTTAAGGGGCAAGGTAGGTTTCTATCAAGACACAATATTTGGGGTGCTTAGACTAAGCATAGGATATAACTTGGGCATGATGAGAAATATCAATAGATTCCAACCAAGTAGTAGGGTGGTTCATATCTACTTCGACTCTACGACCACTAATGAAGCATTTCTTAAAGAATTCATCAATTAAATTTTGTGTTATAATACCCAACCACTCAAAAGGATAAATATAGTGTTCCAATGTTCTTGATTGGTGCAATTTGGTAAGATAGCAAAAAAAAATGGTATCTCTAATCAAGTGACCAAGCAAGGTTTTCAAAAACTTCCTCCATGCAATGACACATAGATATGTTTCCTTATACCATTGCCACCACTTCCAACATCCCATATCCAACTACAGAACACTTACATGGAATTTCAATAAGTCATCCACTATGTCATGAAGGGAAACATAGTGCTCCGTTTGTATAATCCAATCGATCGGATTCAACCCATCAAACTTATTAAGATCAACTTTAAAAAAGTGAGGCATATGATTATGGAAACTGTAAAAAAATGTAAAAATTGAAAACTTCTTCAACCTCAATGTTATTACCCTTATGAGAACCTTCAAAAAAGTCATGGTTACCCTCTGTTGATGCTTGGAAAATACTTGCATCAACAGTAGGGGTTCTCCCCAGTGAGAAATCCCAATTAGACTCCTTACTGTTTGGAATAGGGAACCCATTCGGATTTTGTCCCAGCTACCATTCACTGGTTAGGGATTTTACCGGTTGCATCCTGATATGCCATTTAGAATTTTATTCTTATTAGATGAAATGCAAGATGCTTTAATCTATGGTGTAAGCTAATCTAATCTAACATATCCTTGCAAGGAGAGAAAGTTACATAAACAAGCATGAAATTAAGCTAGATACATTCCAATAGTAGATAAGTGCCAAGCATGGAATCTACCAGAGCCACAAAGTGAAATTAAATACAGATATATATATAGTGTAATACCAATTTTCATTCACAACCATCGTAGAAAGAAAAAGAATATTTTATTCAAAGCATGCACAATAAGCAGTTGTGCACCATTAGAATAATCCAACAGAAAATGAAACACAGGAGAAAAGGAAATTAGTTCCATAGCATTCATCCATACAACAAACACATCTTCCAATGCCAAGATTGAGTCCCGAAGTTGTCTATTCATATTTATAAATAGTTCATACACAGAGTGAGTAGCCAAAAATTTCTGAGAATGAAATAGTTGTTCCTATAGAGCAATTGCATAGCTATGTAATTTAGCTAGACCTTGCCTCTCTTCTTTGGAAGCGTTCAACTAAGGTGTTAACGAATCCTTTTCTCGTTGAATACTTCCTACCTGATCCTTAAAAGCTAAATTCTCTACTGTTAGAATCTTGATCTGCTCTACCCACTTGTCTTTTTGGTCTTGTAGCTTGTTGACACTAATCTGTCGACAGGGGTTCACTTCACACTACTGTCAACAAATGTAGACACAAACTCCCATAGATATTGGCCCAGAAAGGTTTTACCCTTTCCAGCAACACTCGCGAAGCGAGTGAAGTCTCACCCGAGATATCTAAGGGGGCTACAGGAACCAAGCTTCCGTAGGTTTAATAAGACATGCATCACTTCACACCTAATCACTACAGAAACTAGAGATTCTTATCCACATTAACATTTACTCCATGAAATCAACTCAATCCTTATTCACATCACCCAATTTTACCTCACAATCAACAAGTTAACTAAAATAGCAGTTCATTAAGAGATATTAGATGCATCACATCATTATGATTTCATTCCTACCACAATAATCGCACTCAATTACACAATGACACAACGAGGACACAAAAATTAGACATAACCAAGAATCTTCATTCATTAACTCATATCATCTATTGTTGGATAGAATTCGCAGAAACATTTCAAAACGACTCAACTCGAGCCCTCATACACAGAATAAAACAACCGAAGATAGACAAAGACATCAAAACACAAATCTGCTCAAATACAGTCCAATTGGATAGATAGATAGATCAAACACTTGATTCCCTTAGGATTACAATTGTGCTTCTATTTATAGACACATACGGTCATTACAAAATGGTACAAACGACCCAATGATAACTAACTTAACCCAAAACTTCTGCTTTTGTCGGCTCTTTGTCTTTCGTGGATGGTCCTTTATCTTTGTCAATGACCCCTCCGTCGCTGTCGGATATGCACTTCATGTGCTCTAAGCCCATGCCAATAGGCCCCCAACACAAACTTGTGGCTCGCCCTCAAGCCACCTTAGCTGGGACTGTTGCCAACTGATCTGGTTCCAGCACTTCCATTTCACGAATTTGGTCATCCTTCGTTGGGTATGGTGCCAGGGACGCTGGTTCCAACACATCTATTTCACGAATTTGATCATCCTTCACTGGAATTGGAGTGCCCTTGCCCTTGGTTCTTCTGCAGTTGAAAGGCCCGGTTCTCCTTAAGCAACTATAGTACACTTAGATATCTCGGTTGAGACTTCACTTTCCTCCCTAATTGTTTGCACATATGCTACTGCTGGTTGCTCGTGAACACTTTTGGTCCTCGCCCTTGGTGGGCCTTTTGTGCTTGTGCTGGAAATGAAATGCACCATCGTAACTCTCTAAGATTCCTCTGCGATCTAACTTCTCTTCTAACTACACCATGCACAATGAGTCTAATCTATCCTTCAACATCTGTATTTGTAGCCACCGGTTTTCTCCTTCCCTCCATTTTATTGGTCTTGGATCATGATTGTGACCTTGTTGATCGAATCATTTTCTGATGTCCCTAATGATGTGTACTCATTAGTTATTACTGGTGTCTTCATTCATTCACATTGTCGTCTGCCACTATATTTATCGCCTGATTTGAACCTTTTGTACGTTACTTGATTTGACCCATTCACACTTCTCCCGACATCGACAAGTCCTTACCTTGTTTTTGTTCTAACCTTTTCGCTCTCCCATCCTTGTCTCTATCCCATCCTCGTCGCTATCCCATCAACACACATCTTAATTCCAAATCTGTCGCAGTTACTTCGATAGATGCACAATCTTAATCTTGCTTCTTCTTCTTTTTCTTTTTTCTAGTTTCGCTAATTTCTTCAATGGTTCTGCGTCGCGTTATCCCAATAGGGTTTTAGCCGGCATCCATTCACTAGATTTGGAAAAAGCATCCCATCTAGCTTTTGCAACTAAACTGCGCCTCCATCGACGATGAAATTGATAATATATGGTCCCATCCGATGCATCTAAAGCTTTCCGGGATGCTTCACAAATTTACTGTCATATAGGAGAACCATGTCTCTGGGTTGAGAGTGTTTGGCCTTCACATGGAGATCATGCCATGCCTTCTATCGGTCCTTTTCTACCTGCTGATGAAATCCTACGATAAAGCAATCTTCTTCGAGCTGTAGAAACTATGCTAGCCTTTCCTCAATAGCTTCGTCATCACTCATTCCTGTTGCTTCTGCTATACGCACACTTGGCACAATATACTCCATTGGCATCACTGCTTCATGTCCGTAAACTAATTTAAACTGTGTCTGACTGGTCATTATTTTGCATGTCGTCCTGTAGGACCATAGTATCGCATGGATCTTCAAATCCTAATCGTTGTGGTTCGTATTACATACCTTCGTAAGCGCATTCTCCAGTATCTTGTTGAATGCTCAACTGCTCTATTCGCTTGCGGGTGATATGGAGTACTCTTCCTATGTTGTATATGGAATTCCTCGGTCATCGCTCTGATCGTTTGATTGACAAAGTGAGTATCTTGGTCGCTCATCAATATTTTTGGGCACCCAAATCTAGTTACTACATTGTCAAAGAGGAACCTTGCTGCTATCACGGCCGTATAATCCTTTACCAGTGCTGGTTCGGCCCATCTGGTCAAATAGTCAGTTGTAGTAATCATATATCTTGCGTCTGTTCTTTTTCCTGGTGGATTGATAGGTCACACAAAATCTACTGCCCACTTGTCGAATGGTTGTAATTTCAGTTGAGGTATTAGTGGCATCTCGTCTCTTCGTGATCGTTTTCTTTTTTTTTGGCATATGCCACAACTTTTAGCATAGTTGGTTGCATCGCCGTGTACCGTTGGCCACCATAGTGTTGTTCTAAGTATCTTCCTGGCAGTTGCATGTCCTCCATATTGACCTCCTGCAACCCCTTCATGGGATTCTTCTAATACTCTTTCTTGTTCATGCGAAAGGACATATCGCCGAAGTATTTCATCCGACCCCATTTTGTATAGTTGTCCTGCAATCAGTTGGAAATCTGCAATCCTGGCAACTAACCACTTCTTTTGGTTGGTAGTAAAATCCTCAAGCTCCTTTCTGAACAATTTTCTCGTAATGGTCACCAACCATCCCAATCCTGAAAAGTTGCGCATTAGGAAATCCTTCGTCAATATTCCTTGATTCTTCTCCTGATTCTATTCGCGACAGATGATCGGGTCCCACGTTTAGTTGCCTAGGCTTCACAATTATCTCGAAATCAAATTCTTGAAAAAGTAGTAGCCATCGACAAATTCCCCCCTCCCCAAAAGAGGCTTATTGACTAGTTATTTTAGTGCATAATGATTAGTAAACATTTTCAAATGTCATCCTAATAGATAATGTCGAAATTTCTGTAAGGCATATACCATTTCCAAGCCTTCCCTTTCCGTTGTTGTATAGTTATTTTTTGCAGTCGACAACTTCCTACTTGCGAATGCGATTGGTTGATCAATTGATCCTTCTCCTGGCTGAGCTAGTATCACCCCTAATACAACTGATGAGGCATCGACGTGTACATGAAACCATTTCTTCCAGTTAGGAAAGACTAGTATTGGTGTTGTGACCATTTTCTGCATTAGTATGTTGATACTTTTTTGGAATTCGTCATTCCATTCGAATTTTGCATCCTTCTTCAATAATTTCTCCATGGGTGCAGTGATTGCTGCATATCCTCTTATAAATTTTTTATAGTATCCGGTGTGGCCCAAAGTATCCCTTAACTGTTTCACTTTAGTTAGTGCTGGTAGGTCGACAATGATCGCAATTTTCGCTTGGTCAACCAACATGCCTTCCTTACACACGATATGTCCTAATAGAATTCTAAATGGTGCACAGAAAATGCATTTCTTTAAGTTTAGCGAAATATGATGCTGTCGACATCTTTCCAGCATCATCCCAAGGTTTACAACATGACCTTTCACTAATCCATACACAGTCCAGTCATCCATATAGACTAATAGGAACTTATGGATGAAATCCTTAAACGCAACAACAACTAGTCTAGAAAAAATCGCAGGGGCATTCTTAAGTCGAGAGAAAGAGAAGAAAGTTGGAGCATGAGTGGAGAATTTGCAAGTTCTTTGTGGACAACTTCAATATGAGATGATACTGGTTCATGATCTGAGAGACCATCAAGGGGAGTGAATGCATCACTTTTCTTGTTCTTGAAAGGGTTTGGACCAAATCCTTCATTCTGTTTGTCGAATCTTTCATCTAGGTGAGCCCATAGCTCTTTTGGAGTTTCAATATCAATAATGAAAGGGTGCAATATGTAATCATGCATAGTAAGCATCATTCTTCCAAGGTGCATGTCACCTTCATTCAACCAGTCAATCTTCTCTTCAACTCTCTTTCAAAATAACAATCAAAGAGATCATGTCTCTTTAAATATGCTATCATATTCGGTTTCCATTCATCATAGTTGAATAGAGAAAGAGGAGGGATTTCTTCTAAATTCATTGAAGCTGTAGAAGACCTGCAAAAACAATATAGAATAACTGCAACTGCTACTGCTGCAAAAATGCAGAAACTACTACAACTGCTGCACTCGAAATCTTGATAATAACCTGCAAAAAACTGTCAAGAATGGAGACAAACAATACTCTCAACATGCTCTGATACCATGTGAAAATCCTCACAGAAGATCTAAGAGATGATGTATACTTCACAAGAGTGTAATTGATTAAGCAAGAAAATAGAAGAAGAGTGGTCAATGCAGTATAATGAGCAACAGAATAATAATACAGTAGAACTCGGATAGAAGCAAAAATACTTCACACACACTAGTTAATTAATCACAATATGGACAAATAAATAGTACAATGCATGAGGATTCAAATGCCTAAGGTGGCAATTCGAATTAGCCTTCACGGAGTGATCAAGGATCACTGGAGTGTCATCGGAGCACAACTAGTAGTCTATCTCATCATCGGTGGAGTCATCAATGCACAAGTAACTGTCAACCGTTAGTCAAACTGAGTCTAACTGAGTGTGGTAGGTGCAACTGAATGTAACTGGCACATGGAGACACTAACTGAATGAAGGAGACTCAGTGGAGGGTGCATGAGGAGCTAACTGGAGTCAGAACAGGTAGTCATGTATCATCGGAGTTCAATCGGAGTGATAACAATAGTGAGGAGTCAGTCTAGCCTCAAATCAAGGAATGACTGGTGGTTAACTGAAGTAAAATGGATTGGTAGGTTAGAAAGGGAGCCCTTCTCATGCAGTAGGTGAAAGGAGGGAACATGATAGGCTAGGAGGGATGAAATTGAGTGGAAGGAAGCTCTGGGGGATAGCTCATTGAGGGCTAGGTGCTGGGACTGATGACTGGAATGCATGCAAACCCTAAAAGTGCATGCATGACTGAAAATGTAAATGATCAAAATACTGGTGGGAATAGGATGGAGTATAGAAATATCCTAAAACCCCCCCCTTAATCCATCCCGGGCCCTGGTAACTAAGACCAAAGGTCACCCAATACAATGAATAATGACAGTCAATAAACCAAGGAAGTGGGGAAAATTTCACGGGAAAAATACCCCCCCCTCAAAATAGATTGTAAGGCACACATAAAAAATAAATGCTCCAAACTCAAGCAAGTGTGATGCTTGGTCATATGTCTAGAGGTATCTTCTTCTTGGGAAGAAGTGGATCATGCTCAAAAAGCATGTGCTTGTACTTGCTCTTCAGGTCGAATGTGATAAGAACAAATCCAAAAGTATGAGGATGATCCTTGAACCTATGATTCAAATCAGCTGAGGTAGGATCAAATCTATGAATGTGCAGATAGTCTTTTGTCTTCTCCTTCGAACCATCATGGGTGAGATTATGCCAAAAAGAACCATCAAATAATAAAGATTGCTTGGAATCCAAATCAAATCCAAGACTTAAATCATGGTTGCTTAAGATCTCCTTTGAACCATTTGAGGTGAGATCTAAACCAGTAAGTGCATGAGAATTTTTCTCAAGCGAATGGCAATGACCATTATCTTCAATAAAATTCTAGGAACATGAAAGAATGATCTTACAGTAGTAAATGAGAGGTGATTTCTTGGAATCCAAATCAGATCCAAGGCTTGAATCATGGTTTCTTGAGATCTCCTTTGAACCATAAGAGGTGAGATCAAAACCAGTAAATGCATGAGAGATTATCTCAAGTGAATGGCAATGGTTTATTGAGATCTCCTTTGAACCATAAGAGGTGAGATCAAAACTAGTGGATGCATGAGAAATTATCCCAAGCGGGTGGCAATGGACATATTCTTCAATAACCTTCTGAAAGCATGGAATAATGATCATATAGTAGTAAATAAGAGGTGATTGCTTAAGGAGAGCGAATGCATTACCTCCAATAGCTGATTTTACCTCCGAAATAATCATGTGATCATGATGAAAACCAACAGACTTTGGTGCAAGAGAGGATTTAGGACCTTCTGCAATATCTAGAGTGTGAGCTGGCACAGAAAGAGAAGAAATTTGGAGCATGAGTGGAGAATATGCAAGTTCTTTGTGGACAACTTTAATATGAGATGATACTGGTTCATGTTCTGAGAGACCATCAAGGGGAGCGAATGCATCACTTTGCTTGTTCTTGAAAGGGTTTGGACCAAATCCTTCATTCTGTTTGCTGAATCTTTCATACAGGTTATCCCATAGCTCTTTTGGAGTTTCAATATCAATAATGAAAGGGTACAATATGTAATCAGGCATAGTAAGCATCATTCTTCCAAGGTGCATGTCACCTTCATTCAACCAGTCAATCTTCTCTTCAGAGGATTTGAACTCTCTTTCAAAATAACAATAAAAAAGATCATGGCTCTTTAAATATGCTATCATATTCGGTTTCCATTCATCATAGTTGAATAGAGAAAGAGGAGGGATTTCTTCTAAATTCATTGAAGCTGTAGAAGACCTTCAAAAACAATATAGAATAACTGCAACTGCTACTGCTGTAAAAATGCAGAAACTGCAGCAACTGCTTCACTCGAAATCTTGATAATAACCTACAAAAAACTCTCAATAATGGAGACAAACAATACTCTCAACATGCTCTGATACCATGTGAAAATCCTCACAACATATCTAAGAGATGATGTATACCTCACAAGAGTGTAATTGATTAAGCAAGAAAATAGAAGAAGAGTGGTCAATGCAGTATAATGGGAAACAGAATAATAATACAGTAGAATTTGGATAGAAGCAAAAATACTTCACAGACACTAGTTAATTAATCACAATATGGACAGCTAAATAGTACAATGCATGAGGATTCGAATGCCTAAGGTGGCAATTCGAATTATCCTTCATGGAGTGATCAAGGATCACTGGAGTGTCATCGGAGCACGACTAGTAGTCTATCTCATCATCGGTGGAGTCATCAATGCACAAGTAACTATCAACCGTCAGTCAAACTGAGTCTAACTGAGTGTGATAGGTGTAACTGAATGTAACTGGCACATGGAGACACTAACTGAATGAAGGAGACTCAATGGAGGGCGCATGAGGAACTAACTAGAGTCAGAACAAGTAGTCATGTCTCATTGGAGGTCAATTGGAGTGATAACAGCAGTGAGGAGTCAGTCTGGCCTCAAATCAAGGAAAGACTGGTGGCTAACTGAAGTAAACTAGATGGGTAGGTGAGAAAGGGTGCCCTTCTCATGTAGTAGGTGAAAGGAGGGCGCATGATAGGTGAGGAGGGCTGAAACTGAGTGGAAGGAAGCTTCGGGGGCTAGCTCACTGAGGGCTAGGTGCTGGGATTGATGACTGGAATGCATGCAAACCCTAAAAGTGCATGCATGACTGAAAATGTAAATGATCAAAATACTGGTGGGACTAGGATGGAGTATATGAATATCCGAACAGACACTTCTTGTGCTCAATATTCTTCTGGTGTTAACCATTTTAGATATAGATGAATTGACGTCTTATCCTTCGTAGGTTGAATATTTTTACAATTCCCTCATGAATGAAGGGACGACCGACCCTTCTTCTGCCTAGTATTCTATTCATAATAGTTCTATAATGCAAGAAGGGTCGGTCGATCCTTCTGTCTTTCTCCATTCTGGATATAGGTGAATTGTTGGATATAGTTGTTCACAATTATCTACTAAATGAAGGTGAGGTCGATCCTTCTTGTCAGAAAATGGAAGTGGGGACAAACATTTTTATATGTTAGACCTTAGATGATGTCCAGGTCCCTACTATTTATAGCGGAAGTTGGAAGTCGGGAATTGTCGACATAGCCTTCGTAGATTAAATATTTTTACATTTATCTCGTAAATGAATGGTTGACCGACCCTTGTTGTGCTCAGTATTATTCTCGTGTTCACCATTTTTGATATACATGAATTGACGGCCTACCATTTGCAGGTTGAATATTTTTAAAATTCCCTCATAAATGAACAGGTGGGAGACGCTTCTTCTGCCCAATATTCTTTTTGTAATGTTTATAGACTGCAAGAAGGGTTGGTCGATCCTTCTTGTGTTTTCCATTATGGATATATATAAATTTTGGATATAGGTGTTTACAATTATCCACTAAAGGAAAGCACGATCGATCCTTCCATTCAGAAAATTTGAAGTCGGGACAAACATTTTTTTATATATTATAACTTAGGTTATATCTAGATTGCTGCTATTTATAGCGGAAGTCGGAAAGCAGGAATTGTCGGCCCAGCCATCGTAGATTAAATATTTTTACATTTCCCTTGTAAATGAAGGGTCGTCTGACCCTTCTTGTGCTCAGTATTCTTAAAGTGTTCACCATTTTGGATATGCATGAATTGACACCCTAGTCCTCGTAGATTGAATATGTTTTCAATTCCCTCATAAATGAAGGGGTGACCGACCCTTCAACTTATTAGTATTATTTTCATAATATTTTTATACTGCAATAAGGGTCGGAGGATCCTTCTTGTACTCAGTATTTTGTCAGTGTTCACCATTTTGGATATGCATGAATAGACAGCCCCAACCTTCATAGGTTGAATAGTTTTACAATTCCCTCATAAATCAAGGGTGCTCCAACCCTTCCTTTTCCCAATATTCTTTTTATAATAGTTCTAACCTGGAAGAAGGGTTGGTCGATCCTTCTTGTGTTTGCAATCCAATATCCACAAATGTGGAATTCAAAAAGTCGGAACTCCAATCCGTAATCCGAAATGCGGAACTCGGAAATGTGGAATGCCAATTTTCTCAACTCCGGAAAATATAACTTCCGCAATGCTCGATGTAGAACTCAGAAATGCAGAAGACCAATTTTTCCAACTCTGGAAAATATCACTTCTGCAATCCACAATCCGCAATGTGGAACTCGAAAATGCAGAACGCCAATTTTCCCAATTCCAGAAAATTTCACTTCCGTAATACGCAATCCACAATGCGGAACGCCAATTTTCCCAACTCCGAAAAATATCATTTCCGCAATCCGCAATGTGGAAGCTCAACTGCATAAATTCTCAGGCCCCTAACTTTCTCATCCAAAGCCCATTTTGGGAAAACTCGGTAACCTTGGAAAGCTCTCAACGAGCACTATGCAACTATGTGATCCTCTGCCACTCCTTGAACTCTGATTTTGTAATTATCTCAATCAAAATGCTTCCCAACTTCATAAATACCTCTTTTAAATGTTATGATTATCTACCTCCAAGATCATAGTTTGGCCTAATCAACCCCAGTGCTGCAACATGGGCTCTGATACAACTCTGGCATGTTCCCTTCCTTTCATCGGATCGACAGGATGGGAAGTGACATGACCCTTCTAATTGACTTATTTGATAATATATACTAGTGGAAAAATATTCTTTGTTTAAAATAAATATGATTTTTAATGTGCACCTGTTATTTTATATTTCATAAATCGCTTATGAACTGGATTTTGGTTCTCAACAATGTGTCCTGTTATTTTATATTTCAGAAATCATTTATGAAATGGATTTTGGTTCTCAACAATGTGTGGACCTGCTTTTGAATGGATTGAAAGTTGTTGAAGGAATCTCTTTTCCAGAAAGAAAAATATTGCATAATATCAACATTCATGATGGATGTATCATTGTAAATGTTACCAAGACTTTAAATGCAAGTCTTCCATTTCCCTATCCATCAGAAGGTGCAGATACATTATAAGAGGATGTTGGTGGTTATATTCAATGGCCTGTATCTGATATTGTTAACCACATTGGGTCTGCTCTTTGCGAGAATGAGGTGAATGATATACCAGCTTCTACTTCGCCGAATGTAGAACATATCATAACAATTGAGAATAAATCTTCTCTTATTATGAGAAAAGTTAAGTTGTCACATAAGTGTTCAGAATGCAAGGATTGCATTTCCATAGGTTTTGTAACAAATGTGAGTGGGATTGATTTTGTTGGGGGAACATTTTTGGATGATTTCTCCTTTGGTATTATGGTGGATGAAGTGGTGTTTTCTTGTATGGCATATTGTCCGGGGTTGAGCAGTGGAGGTTTTGTTGTATGGCCAATTAAAAGAATCATAGATTTAATACATAAACATTGCTTTATGTTGAAAGCAATTTCAACAATAATCAATATGAAACTACTTTGAAAGTATTAAGAGAAAATCACAATGTTAGGTTTGTGGAAGAGAAAGTTAATTTGATACGTCAATGTTCTTTAAAGCCACATTATGTTGCTCGAGGAATAGTGTCAACTGTTTTTTAGGGAGACATTGTACAATTCAAAGCACTAGATGCTAGTGAGTTTGGTATTTTAGTTCATAAAGTCTTCTGCAATTGTGAGGATTGTGGTGTATTTGAAGACTCTCTTATAAGATGGGCTGCAAACAATTTTCTTGGCCTCGATGATGTTGCTTTGTATGTTATACTAAAAAAGAAAACAAACAAAGATATGGTCAACATTTGGAATATTTTTGAAGAATTTCGTTTACAGATGGTCCTTCCACGTACTCCCCATGGTCCTTTCACGTACTCCCCATGGTGAATATACATATGTTAAAGGTAATGGAACAAAGCCATATAATTCTGTAAAGCGGCAAGCTGGAACTAAAATTTCTGAAAGAAATTCAAGATCGGTACCTTATGTTAAATTTTGAGCATTAATTTACAATACTCTAGGATCTTCACTGAGAGAATAACATATATAGTATATCAATGCATAACAATCACAACAAGCATCAGAAGCATCACAAGAATCAAAAGCATGAGAGACAAGAGACACAGAGTTTCTGTGGGGAAAACCCTAAGGTGAAAAACCCCACAAATTCCTCAGAGATAGAGAGATCAATGACTCAACCAAAGTACAACCAAAATACACTTGAGATAGTCTCCTAGAAGCAGATGATCCTCCTCCTCACTAGTGCGCCACTTTCTGAGTGAGAGAGAGATGACTTTCCGAATGATCTAAATAGAGATCTCCTGATCTCTATTTATACTAACCTGTTTGCCCAGTGACCTTATGGGGCCGACTTGTCTAGCTAGGTACATCCACAATATAATATATATTTTAGGGCCGACCTCACACATGGTGGTCTAATAACCCATCGGCAAGTACACACACTTGCGACACTTGTCAATCCACATGACGACACTTCCTTATAGAGGAATAACACATATCTAATAAGGGTACAATAAATATATATGAAATACATAGATGAAATACATTCCGAAGTTACATATACATCAACACTCCCTCTTAACTAGGAAGGTATTTCTCGTCACAGATATGCTATACAAGTCTTCTTCTCGGGATCATCGTCATCATCATCGTCACTGCTACTGCTATCGCAACCAATCTCTGACTCTACTCATCATAGGAAGTTCTACAGAGCCAGTCCTTTTTCATACTGGATGTAGGCCCACCACCTGCAGGTATTCATCATCACTGGCCATACTGTGGAAATCTCAGGACTTATTACATGCGTCACAAAATCTTAAAAGAGTCTCTTGACTAGCAAGAACCCTAATGAGCATCTGAGGCCTTTTTCATCCTGTCCAGATCTCCAGGACTTATTACATGTGACCCCACCACAAAACCTCGAAAGAGAATCCCAGGACTGATTACGAGTACAAGGATCAACCTATCGGATCTCCTAGGGCACAAATTACATGTGGTCATGGCAAAACCTCGAAAGAGCATCCCAGGACTGATTACGAGCACACGGCTCAACCTATCGGATCTCCCAGGGCACAAATTACATGCCATAGGACAAAACCTCGAAAGAGCATATGCCAGATATCCCAGGGCACAAATTACATGCCATAGGCAAAACCTCGAAAGACTATCTGCATATCTCCCGGGGCACAAATTATATGTCCTCCCAAAGAAAACCTCGAAAGAGCATTTGCCAGATATCCCAGGGTACAAATTACATGCCATAGGCAAAACCTCGAAAGACTATATGCAAATCTCCCACAGCACAAATTACATGCTTATCTGCACAACCTGTTCCACGGCCACAGAGTATCAACCTGATACTCACCATACATCATCCTGATATACACATGATCATCCTGATCATCATCACTGCAACATCCTACTGCATGTCATCTCGAGCAACATCCTGCTAGGTACATCCACAATATAATATATATATCAGGGCCGACCCCACACATGGTGGTCTAATAACCCATCGGCAAGTACACACACTTGCGACACTTGTCAATCCACATGACGACACTTCCTTATAGAGGAATAACACATCTCTAATAAGGGTACAATAAATATATATGAAATACATAGATGAAATACATTCCGAAGTTACATATACATCAACACTCCCTCTTAACTAGGAAGGTATTTCTCGACACAGATCTGCTAGACAAGTCTTCTTCTCGGGATCATCGTCATCATCATCATCACTGCTGCTGCTATCGCAACCAATCTCTGACTCTACTCATCATAGGAAGTTCTACAGAGCCAGTCCTTTTTCATACTGGATGTAGGCCCACCACCTGTAGGTATTCATCATCACTGGCCATACTGTGGAAATCTCAGGACTTATTACGTGTGTCACAAAACCTTAAAAGAGTCTCTTGACTAGAAAGAACCCTAATGATCATCTGTGGCCTTTTTCATCTTGTCCAGATCTCCAAGACTTATTACATGTGACCCCACCACAAAACCTCGAAAGAGAATCCCAGGACTGATTACGAGCACAAGGATCAACCTATCGGATCTCCCAGGGCACAAATTACATGTGGTCATGGAAAAACCTCGAAAGAGCATCCCAGGACTGATTACGAGCACACGGCTCAACCTATCAGATCTCCCAGGACACAAATTACATGCCATAGGACAAAACCTCGAAAGAGCATATGCCAGATAGCCCAGGGCACAAATTACATGCCATAGGAAAAACCTCGAAAGACTATCTGCAGATCTCCTAGGGCGAAATTATATGTCCTCCCAAGCAAAACCTCAAAAGAGCATTTGCCAGATATCCCAGGGTACAAATTACATGCCATAGGCAAAACCTCGAAAGACTATCTGCAAATCTCCCACGACACAAATTACATGCTTATCTGCACAACCTATTCCACGGCCATAGAGTATCAACCTGATACTCACCATACGTCATCTTGATATACACATGATCATCCTGATCATCATCACTGCAATATCCTGTTGCATGTCATCTGGAGAAACATCCTGAAGCTCATCATCCATGATCATCCTGATCATACAATGCATCTACCTGATGCATACCAAGTATCTACCTGATACATATCATCATACATGATCCACCTGATGATACAGTGTATCCACCTGATACAAATACAAATACATGATACATATCAACATACATGATCTACTTGATCATACAATGTATCCACCTGATACATATATAGATACATGGTCCAAGCATCCAACATGATGCATATAAAAAATACATACACATGATCCAACCGATCATATCCAGCATCCAACATGATGCGTACATACATATAAATGATCCAACTGATCATATCCAGCATCCAACATGATTCGTACATACATATACATGTAAATGATCCAACTGATCATATCCAACATCCAACATGATGCATACATACATACATATAAAAATGATCCAACTGATCATACAAAGCAGAAACCAAAACATCATCCTGATGCTCATCATCCAGCACTTGCATCCACAGTCATGTGAAGGATCCTCCTTCCATCATGCTTGGAATGGCTTCAGCAAATGTGTCCATCACTTCTTCCTCGAAGTGTCATCGATCCGAAGAACACCAAGCCTCTCTCTAAAGTACTCAAACTTCACCCTGGCTAGTGGCTTCGTCAGCACATCTGCAATCTACTCGTCCGTTGCCACATACAGGAGCTTCACAGCTCGTCTCTGCACCATATCCCTGATATAGTGATATTTGATCTCTATGTGTTTCGACCTATCATGAAACACTGGGTTCTCGGACAGCTTCACACAACTCTGGTTATCACAGAAGATACCAGTAGCATCCAACGGGAGATCAAATAATTCAGACAGTAGCTTCCGTAGCCATACTGCCTCACAACTAGCTGAATAGGCTGCAACATACTCTACCTCAACTGTACTCAGTGCTACACAGTACTTCTTCCTACTAAACCAAGAGATCACACCTGATCCCATACTGAAGTAGCACCCAGATGTGTTCTTCCTATCTGCAGCACTGCCAGCCCAATCTAAATCAACATAACCCTGCAAGTTAAACTTTTGATTCGCATCATACTTTAGCCCATAACATGCTTTACATCAACTAGATGAACACTCCTCGGATCTGTCAGGAACTGACTCAATGTGTTCACCGCAAAGCAAATATCTGGTCTCGTGTTTATCAGGTACATCAAGGACCCAATCATCTGACAATACATAGAGACATCAACCGGCTCAGATGAAGCATCACATAGAAGCTTCAGATTCGATGCCATAGGTGTGGCCATGGCCTTGCAATCCATCATCCCGAATCTCTTCAGGATATCTACTGTGTACTTACCTTGACCAAGGAAGATCCCACCTATACTCTGCCACACCTCCATACCTAGGAAATAATGCATCGTTCCCAAATATTTCATATCGAACTTGGCAGCAAGCTTTCTCTTAGTATCTGCAATCAATCTATCATCTCCTGTTACAAATAAGTCATCCACATACAAGAGTAGAATCATAGGATTCCCTTCCTCAACCTTGTAATAAAGGTTGGAATCCGCTTTACTCTTGGTAAAGCCCAAACTAGATAGGAAACTGTCCATCCTATCATACCAAGTTCTGGGAGCTTGTTTCAAGCCATACAAGGCTTTCTTGAATCTGCACACATATGACTCCCTGTCATGTATTTCGAAACCGAGTGGCTGCTCCACATATACTTCCTCTTCAACTACACCATTCAAGAAGGCAGTCTTGACATCCATCTGGTGTATTTTACATTTCATCGCTGTAGCCAGGGCAAGTACTGTTCCGATGGAAGTATACCTGGCTACAGGTGCAAAAGTTTCTTCATAATCTATTCCCTCTTTCTGAGAGAAGCCACGAGCTACAAATCTTGCTTTGTATTTCTCTACACTGCCATCTACAGCATGCTTGATTTTGTAGATCCATTTAGAAGTCACAACAGACTTCTCTTTAGGTCTTGCTACAACATCCCAAACATCATTCTTCATTATTGATTGGTATTCCTCAACCATGGTATCCTTCCATTCTTTCTTTTCCGCTGCTTCTTCATAACTTGAAGGCTCTTTGTTCATAATGTCACAGAGTAAAGCAACATAGCTGGTATGTGATCTGGTTCTTTTCTTTGCTCTATGTTCTTCTTCTGGAATGCCAAATCTTTCTGCATCTTGAATGAGCTCTCTAGCCCATGCAGGTTTCCTCTTGTGAGAGTTATCCTCACGGGGTGGATCTATAGGTTCTTGCGGATCTTCAAACTCACAAACAACTTCTGGAACTGCTTTAGTCATGGTAGTGTCTTGAAATCTAGTTTCCTTAGGTTCTTCATAAACCTCGATAGGTGCCTTCCTTGATTTGATGAATGCTGAGTTTTCATCAAATGTTACATCCTTGCTGACATCAATCTTCTTGAACCCTGGAAAGTATATTTTGTAAGCCTTCGAGCTTTCACTGTAACCCACAAAGATACACTTCTTTCCTGAAGGATCTAGTTTAGTCCTCTTTTCCTTTGGGACATGAGTGTATACTGGATAACCAAATATTCTGAGATGGCTGACTTCAGGTTTCTTACCAGAAAAGACCTCTTCTGGTGTCTTGTTATCCAATATCTTGTGGGGTGTTCTGTTCTGCACATATATAGCTGTTCTAGATACTTCTGCCCATAGATGCATAGGTAGATCCTGGTCATGCAGCATTGCCCTTGCTGCTTCCACGATTGTTCTGTTCTTCCTTTCTGCAACTCCATTCTGTTGAGGATTATAAGGAGCAGTCAACTCCCTCTTAATCCCTGAATCACTACAAAGCTTCTTGAAGTCACCTGAGGTGAATTCTCCACCATTATCGGATCTGAATGTTTTGATCTTCTTGCCAGTTTGATTCTCCATCAAGGTTTTGAATTCCTTGAATTTATCAAACACCTCATCTTTGCTCTTCAAGAAGTATACCCAAGTCTTCGTAGAGAAGTCATCAATAAATGAGACATAGTAAACATACCCACTCAGAGAATTGGATGACATAGGACCACATACATCTAAGTGGATGATTTCCAGGATGTCTTTTGCCTTGCTTTCACTGCTTGGGAAAGCCTTCTTAATGTTCTTACCTTTTGCACATCCTTTGCAAACACCTTCATGTTTGGTCTTGATTTCAGGAAGACCCTCTATAGCCTTGCTTGCAATTGGAAGTGCCCTATAGTGCATATGAGCAAGTCTTCTATGCCAAAGTTCACTTGGCTCCATGGATTCATGTACCATGGCATGTTCAGGTTGTCCCTTTAATTTATACAAACCTCCCTCTTGCTCTCCAATCACTACTGCATCATCTATGGTCTTTCCCTTTGGCCACATTAGGACTTGGCCATCCACAAATGCAATCCTCATACCTTTTGCATCTAATGCAGAGATGGAGAGTAAGTTCTTCTTAAGCCTAGGTACATAAAGGACTTCTTTCATCTTCAAAGATTTTCCAGAATCTAGGTTGTAGGAGGCTTCACCACTTCCTTTGATTGGGTATTGATAATCATCCCCAAGTTTCACCTTATGGGGTGATTCATGTTCAGATAGATTCACAAAAGATTCCTTAAACCCAGTCATGTGTTTGGAAGCCCCACTATCAATCAACCAATCATTACAACCATGGGAGATAGTACCCTTGAGAGCAGAAATTAGAACATATTCTTCTTCACTTGATGAGTCATCATCACTATCACTTTCTGCCCTAGCCTTCTTCTTTGGGGGTTCATCATCTTCGGCAGCATGAGCATGATATATTTTTTTGTTATTCTTCTTATTCTTGTTGAAGTTGTTGTTGTTGTATTTCTTCTTCTTGAGACAATCTGAAGCAAAGTGTCCCTTCTCATTGCAATTGAAACATCTAAGATCTTTCTTATCTTTATGATAATGGTGGTGTGAGAATCTCCTGTTATGAGATGATTCCTTCTTGGACTTTCCTTTCCTGGCATGTGCTGTGAGAGCTTGATCTTCATTTCCCATATTTTCTTCTTGGGCCACAAGCCTAGCTTCTTCTTGAGAGCATTCTTCCCACAATCTGTTGAAGGAGATCAACTTCTTCCTTGCACAAATTCCTTGAATAAAGGAATCCCATGACCTGGGTAGGCCATTTAGAGTGGTCATCACCACTTCACCATTCTCCACCATTTCATCCACTGCTTCTAGTTGTTCCTTGATCTGAGAGACCCTTGAAAAATAAGATTGAATGGTTTCTCCATTTTGAAACTTTACTCCTTTCAATTGGTTCCGCAGGGTCATCTTCCGATTTATGTTCTTCCCTTCAAATAGCTTGGTCAAAGAATCAAACATCTCCTTGGGTGTCTTTAGAGAAGACACATGGGGTATGAGATGGTCTTTGATAGAATCAACAATGATTCTCTTTGCCTTGACCAAGTTTTTCTTATGCAATACCTTAGCCTCTTCATCCTCTGGGATATGAATGTCTTCTTTTACATATGAGTCCAACTCATTCTCTTCCAGGATTAACCCAATCCTATACTTCCAAGCTCAAAAGTTATCAGCTCCTTCAAGCTTATCCTCAAGCTTGGTGTGGTGAGACATCTTAAAGAGTACTTCAAATGGAAATAGAAAAGATTAAGGTCTTACCACTTGAAATGCTGAAAACTGGATCTGGTCCCGGATTAGGGTTTGTCGGAAAAACCCTAAAAATTCAAAATGTGAATTTCAATTTTCTGAAAGGATAGAAAGATGCGCCTTGATGAGCTGATCATCCTGGTGCATTTAGAATTTGAGATCAGCAAAGCTTTACCCTTTAGATTTTCCTTTTTGTTCTCCCGGGTTCATTAGGGAGAGCCCTGAATTAGGGTTTGAGTTTCCCAGAGATCTACCCAGCCAAAGATCTCGATCCAAAGCTCTAAACTTTGATTTTTGCAAGGAGCTTCCAGATATGTCTTTAGATTTCAGAAATTCCTATTTTTGTGGAAACCCTAATTTTCAGGGCCAAATCTGAAAATGCTCAGAATTGAATTCTGATTGGACAGATAGATTCTCCTTGATGAGTAGAGTCAATCTACTATACTACTTTTCCAAAATCCGTGGAGAGAAACCCAATAAACAAGAAACTCAAGTTTCTGTCACTGCAAAATGTCTTCTTCTCAGGTTAGCTCTGATACCATGTTAAATTTTGAGCATTAATTTACAATACTCTAGGATATTTACTGAGAGAATAACATATACAGTATATCAATGCATAACAATCACAATAAGCATGACAAGCATCACAAGAATCAAAAGCATGAGAGACAAGAGACATAGAGTTTCTGTGGGGAAAACCCTAAGGTGAAAAACCCCACAACTTCCTCAGAGATAGAGAGAGAAATGGCTCAACCAAAGTACAACCAAAATACACTTGAGATAGTCTCCTAGAAGCAGATGATCCTCCTCCTCACTAGTGCGCCACTTTTTGAGTGAGAGAGAGATGAATTTCCGAATGATCTAAATAGAGATCTCCTGATCTCTATTTATACTAACATGTTTTCCCAGTGACCTTATGGGGCCGACTTGTCTAGCTAGGTACATCCACAATATAATATATATTTCAGGGCTGACCCCACACATGGTGGTCTAATAACCCATCGGCAAGTACACACACTTGCGACACTTGTCAATCCACATGACGACACTTCCTTATAGAGGAATAACACATCTCTAATAAGGGTACAATAAATATATATGAAATACATTCCGAAGTTACATATACATCAACACCTTAAAGGCTTGGAATTGATCAGGGTGCATTCCTTTCAAAAATTGTCATTGAACATTGTTGCCCAAATATTTGTATGTAAAAAATTTCACTTCAATCGATAGCTGAATGTGTGAATAAATTTCATAGTATGAATGGAAATTCAAGAAGACAGTATGTTATAAATTCTATGGGATCAAATGCTCCTATGGCCAAAGAAGCAGATGACAGAAAAAGAAGCATGTTTACAATGAGATTAGACACAATAGATGTCTTTCAAAATGCATGGGATAAATGCCATGGGATAAAAAGGAGCATTTTCTACAATCATAAAAGCATGTTCTTGAATGGTAATGTGAGAGATGTGCATGGTAACACTGGCTTGGAAAAATCTAGAGCAAACACTGCTGCACTGGTAGCTACTATTAATAAAATTGTAGAAGAGAATTCAGACAAATATCCACATCTAAAATGATTAATCAGTGAAGATGGAACAAGGACAACCTTGAAATTATTTCCATCTAATAAATCCCATGGTTTGCTACGAAAAATGACAAATGAAGATATCGAAAGTATCGATTTGCCTCCAGTATCACAATCCTCCTTTAGCAAGGTGATGGGAGAATATTTTTGAGATGTTAAAATTTCTAAATCAAACTCCTTTGCAAGGTGTAATGAGTGCATTACAATATAGGATAGGCTTAAGGGGACCACTAATCTAGTTGAGGTAGAAAGGTTGCGAGGAAATCAAGCATCTCATAATAAATATATCGCAAGTTATCGCCAAGTATATTATTCTCACAGATTATCTTCACAAAAAAATCCAAAGACTTTTCTGAGTATTGTTCATGACAAAATGGATAAGTCAAATACTTCCATTCCAAGGATGGGTAAGAAGGAAAAATCTTTTAGTAATGTTATGAATCTTCCCATATCATTGACTGAAATTTTGACCCATGGGCACAATACTGGGGGTTTGTTTCAGCCTCTCATTTTTAGAGATGGGATCGAATTTCACTGTGACATCCTTAGCTAAATGCTTGAAGTGTCTTGAAGAACCAGTGGTTGATAGATATGGTGATTTTCTCTACAAAGGCGGAACATCTAAGCACAAATTGCATGATGCTCTATTGCAATCAAATTCATATGAAAAGTGTTTGATATACAAAAAAGATGTAATGCAAGATGTTGTATTATGTGTTGATGGTACTAATCAATGCATGCCAAATAGAAAACTACCACCCAAATTGTTGTTGCAAATGGATAATTGTTCGAGATTGTTGAAGTTAGATTCCTCCTAGTCGGACACACCCATGGATACATAGATGGAACTTATGGAAGTTTTTCAGTAAAGCTAATGCGCAAGGATATATTTCCACTCTTGGAAATTATGGATACGTTTAGGACATGTGAAGATCAATATTTCTATGTCCCTTATCTAATTGATGAACTTTACAATTTTAAGAGTTTTGTGAAACCCCGCCTTTTGGATGGAAATGCCAAGATAATTAGTATCAAAAAATGCCAGTTTTTTAAATTTTAGCTCATAGATAACATTCCAGTCATGCAATGGAGGGCATCACTTCGGGATGAAGCTTGGTCGTCTCATATTCATCTCTGGCGGTCATTGCCAGATGGTACCACAGACTTGCTGATGGGACAACCTAGGTTATTAAATATGTAATCAAAAATACCTTCAGACATTGAAGAAATAAAAAAAGTTGTAGAAACATATATTTCATTTTGGAATCGAGGAATTAAGAAGGGAGGTGAACAATTTTGGCGTCCCAAGTTAAATTATTGGGAGGCTATATATAAAGCTTTAGACAATCCCTTCGAGAGTGTTGATCAGTTGTCAACTAACTTTTGGCCATCGAAAAGCCATGATATTCATAGTAGTGAACCTACAAGATCTGAACATGAAATTATGGATGCCTATTTGAAGGAAAATGTTCCTGCTTTGCATGATTGCTATGTTGGACCAGTATGAACAATCCTAGAGATGAATTCATTCCAAGAGTGGATGTTGTAAAGGGACAAATGGTCATTGTGCAATCACTAGATCTAGACTGTGCAATCTAGTTGGGTAGGGCGATTTGTAATATTTATCGAGATTCAGATGCTAGTATTGTTGGGTTTTACAAAGTAGAGGTGCAATGGTGGAAGCCAACAGGAGCATCGAAGGATTTGAAGGTCTTGTACAAAAACTGCTTAGATAGAAAGCAACAATGGGTTGTTGGTGCAGAAGAAAATATGATGATCGATGTAAATAACATCATATGGGCATGGTCACCAAGGAAAGGATGGATAGGAGAAAAAAATAGAATAAACGAGAAGGGCCTTGTAGTAGTTAAGGAACATTGAGAACATATGGGGCATAGTGTTCAGAGTGGGATGGATGTTCCTACAAATATCATTTGATGTGATCTATCTTACTATTATTGAAGCATAAAAGTTACTTATTTACTGCCTTATTTCGTGCTAATTGCATGTATTCCTTACGCCCATGCACGTCTTCCTTACTAATGCTTTTAAAATAATCCCGCACTTTGTAATTTATCATTTTTCGTAATTTTGATTAATGTTGCAGGCCGACCTAGAATATGGAAAGTGGAAGATAGATATATTTTTGAATGAAGACATCCAAAAATTTAAACTTGTTAGGGCCTCCAAGGACGAATGGAGTACTACTAGAGCCATAATTGGAATGGTTTTCATTGTGGTAGTGAGTGGTGCTTCCCCTTTAAAACTCCATTTCCTGTGCATATTCACACATATGCTCCATAGCTCTGGAACTTCAATTCCTTTCCTTCTTCTTTCGGCTTCTCCTCTCTGGCTTGTCAATGGGAGGAAGGGAAGGAAGATCATGCCTCACAGAGGAAGAATGGTGAGGGGTGGTCTTCAATACCAGGGAGGTCCTACTCGGGACCAATGGCATGCGGCAGCCACGACCACTTTCTTCTGCCAGATGGTTCTGCGGGAAATACAGAATGATATTGAGGAGATGGAGGAAAATATATGGTTGAAAGTGGGGGAGGAAGAACCCCTACCAGAGGTTGTTGCTATGTCAGACTGGATCCAGGATCCTCGGAATACTAGAGGCAGAATGACGCTCTATAATCGTGCATTGGTGATGTTCTGGGTCACGAATACCATGCTTGCTCAATCTAGGGAGGGATCGGATGATTTTCTAACTGGTTCACAGACGTTCAAACATCATGACGAAGACTCTCGTTTCATGCACATGAAATTGGATGCCATAGCTGAACATCTAGGTTTCTCTTTCCTATCACATCTGCATGAAAATGCCCCAACTGGAGGGGTGGTGGACAAAACCAACCTGCCAAAGGCGTCCTTGGAACAGAAGGCTCCTATGGAGTTTGAAGATCATCGTCCATCTGGTTAATTCATTGTGTCTTTCCTGCATGATTTTGGGGGGTCATGGTTCGTTACTTGTTTGTAGTAGAATTTATCAATTTTTCTCCAATCTAGGCCTATGATCGAGTCTGTTTTTCTCCAATCTATGCCTAATATAGGTCCTTACTTTTATTTTTTTGTTATGGTGGCCCGCTGTGATGTATTTGAGCAACAATTACCAAAACTGGGTCTTTTTTGTGCCGACTGTTTTGATGTCAAATAGTAAGGCTTTCTGTTCAGTCTCCAAGGTTGATAGTAGACATGGGAATTTCTCTATATGCCAGTTTTTGTCTCAGAAGTGCAATGTGAAAAGAAGACGGATGTAATATTTTTTACCAATATATAATACAAAGTTTCTCTCTTTTTGCTTTAAAAAAAATAAAAATCCTTTCAATAAACAAGAAAACTAGTGGCACTGTCATTGTGTTATAGGTCAAACCTGCACCTCTCCGTCCGTGATCACCTTGAGCTGTTGATCACACAAAAGGACAACTTGGATGGAGGAGCATGCTGACCCTAGATGAGACTTTGACTTACTCCATTTCCTAACAATACTGGAAAAACCCTAAAAATATCATTCGGAGATATGAGCGCAACTCTATTTCAATAGACTAGTGCCTATACCCTACTCCAGTGTGTAATAGTAGCGCTCAAAGCCTTATGGGTGCTACTCCTCTTCAGCAGAGTAGCGCTCAACATTTAAAAAGATATGAGTGCTAGTTTACAAGCACTAAAGTAGCTCCCTAAACGCTACTTCACTGAACAATAGTAGCGTACATCTCAAAATATGATTAAAAAATAATTAATTTCATGAAGAGGATTAGTTGAAGGTAGTTTCTCAACTTCCCCAACTTCCTCCATAACCATCTCTCGACTTGAACTGCTTCTCATGTCCTATAAATACAGGGAAGAATAAAGAGAGGGGTTAGAAACATAGATACATGAATGTTATTAAGAGACTTTAAAGATATTGGAGGAGTTTATGCTGGAATATATCCAAGCCAGAGAAGAGCAAGAGCCCAGGATCAGGTTGCAGGAGCATGTCACAAAGTCAGGTATATTTGTAACATCAATTTGCATTTGACAATAAAAGGTTGAAGTGTCTTTCTTGTCCCAAATTAAGTGTTCATCGAGGTTATATGCTAGTTTGGATCTGTTTTGGTTAATATTGAATGTTTAAATTGTTTTGTCTCTTTCAATCATTATATATTATCCAAGATACGCGGAGAAAGGTATTTGTATTGCAGGTTTAATGAACGGGAAGTGGACTTGAGGATCGAACGTAAAGATCGAGTAAGATCTAGGATCAAACGTCATTCGAAAGGTATGTTCTCAAGGCCTATAACCTATTTCCTTTTAAGAACATCTCTGTAATACAGTTAATACAATTACCTGTCATCCCCTTCCAGTTGATAGTATCAGTTTCCTTACTATAGGGTAATTTATCCCGCCAACAGACTAGCGACCATACTGGGGATAGTTGTGTTTTTTCTCTAGGAAACTTTTTCTTGTTTGTCTTCCAAAAATTGTTTCAACTCCTTTTATGTGCTGAAAAACCTGTAGGTACCCTCCTGCTTGTTTTTCTATGCTTCAATCAGTCTTTTTGCATCTTTTCAAAGTCAGTTTTTTAAGCTTTTAAGACCTGAGCGCTACTTTGTTGTACATACAGTAGATCCCATACGCTACTGTGCTATACATACAGTAGCGCCCATTTCTTCAGGAGCGCAAGTTTCCCTACTGCACAGTAGGGTATATTTCCTGTTGCCTTCTGTTAGTGGTCTGCTTGAGTTTTAGCCTTTTAGGTGGTCTCCTGACTTTGTTGTTAGATCTCCTTAACTGGTATTTGAGGTTTTAAACTTTTCTTTAAGTCATAGAACCTTTCTTTGAGTCTTTTTACCATCTTTAGATCACTTGCTTACCCGTGGAATGTTTGGATTGTTTGTAACTTTTTTGGAAGACTAGGTTGTGTCTTGTGGTGAACACTTCCGCTTATTCTTGCCCTGACTGTATGTTGCTGGTTTAAAAACCTGCATAATTTTGCATTCGCTATTTGTAGAAACATTTGTTTGCTCTTCACCTATCCTATCCTTTGTTTTAGGGTTTGGTTTGTTTTGGAGCCTTTAGGGTGTCTTTCGAACTTGTTGATTTCCAACCTTCTGTGACTTGTTGTCTTTTCTGGTTTCAAGTGTGTTTAAAGTGCTTTAGGCTGATTCATTTCTCAGTCCTTGTGTTAGTAGGGTAGTTGGTAGCTTGCTTGCTTACTTTTTGCTTGGCATAGTGGTCTTGCTAGGGTTGGATGCTTTAGGTCAGTCCTCTTGTATCTATCTCCTTCGTTTTCTCCCCACCGTGTTTCCGAGTATAGAGGCTTTTTCTTTTGCAAAAACCCTAGAGGTCAAGTCTTTTTTGAGCTAGTGCCTTGACAGCTATAAGCTTAGAAACCATTTTTGGCCATACTTACACATTGCACACAAGTCTTATTTGCTTTCCATGTTCATAGTTATTTTTTGTTTATGATAACAGAAAAAGCAAAAAAATTGGTAGTTTAAGTTTAATAAGGCTTATTTTTGTTACAAGATAGCATAGGTTATTTTGTTTACAATTTCAAAAAGAAAACAAAAAAGGAATTTAAGTAGATTTGCTCAGTTTTTTCAGTTTGGAAAAGAATTTTAAATGAAAAAATAAAATAAAAAGAGAGTTTTGTTGTCAAAAGTTAGAATTTATGCACTTTTGCTTTGTTATTGCAACCACGCCACACAAACGCACTACCTTTTGAGTAATAACAGCCCTAAATTTTTTTTTAATAAAATGAAATAGAAACAATTTTTCTTTTTTAGGGATACACTACACCAACTAGTCTTGGTTAGGATCTTGAGTTTAAATCACCTTAAACCACTCAAGATCAAACATTATGCAAAAATCGTAGTTCGACTATCACAGGTAAATCCATTTCACTCAAAGCTTGCTTGGGATTTATGTAGTAGGTCTTATGAGATCATATTGTTGGGAATACTCCTCCTACTTTCTGTTTCGAGCATATACCAGGATTGGATCCCGTATGGGGACTCTTTAGAGTTTCGGGCTCAGTTACCCTGCCCACACCTTCTGATTCGACCAGCGACTATTCCCCCAGGAGTTTTCGGTGTTGTGGTATCCTTAGTATCTGACCTTAGGTTCATACATAGGTGACAGCGGAGGGTATATCTACTGTACCTAAGACAGACGTGGGAGGAAATCCCTTGTAGGTCTTTGGGAGGGCGATTGGGTGATTCCAGCGCTTGCACCCTTAGTCATTGTATTGTGGACCTCGGATAACTGTCTTTCTTCCTTCATTGATCTGTTATGGGCCCTCATCATCCCAAACTCTTCTCTAGAAGGCATCTCGTTTGCCTAGTTTGCATACTTAGGACTTTTTAGTTGGTGTGCTGTTTGCCCCCTAGTCGTAGTGGCCACTAGGTTCTAGTTTTTATTTTATATATATATATAATCACGGAGAATCAAGAACTTCGTAGATCGAGAAGGCCTCAAAACCTTCTTCCAGTTAGAATAGAACCTTTACTGCTAGCTAGAAGACAATGGGTAAACCCCAGTGTTTCTTCAGAAACCATTCCTGAAATAGAATTTCCTGAGGAAATTTTTACAATGGAAAATCCTGAGGAACTACCACTTGAAATTGAGTTTCCTGAAGAACAACAAACAGCAATAGAAAACCCTGAAATAAAGGTTCCTGAGGAACCACAACCAGGTACTCCAGAACAACGACACTTTAGTTCAGTTGAGATTGAAGATCTTACTTCTGCGGAGTATAACACTCCCTTTAATCCTCCTCTGACCAATCCTAGAAATCCGCTTTTGTTACCTGTTGGTTTCCAGCAGCCCGATTATAGTGCATATAATTTATTGCCTGGACATCTGATGTCTACTCTAGGAGGTGAACAGGGAGTTCCACAAACTCCCACCATAGGTATGAACACTAACATAGTAAATCCTTCTTTTACTGCTACGCCGAGTCAGGCACAGAAAACCTCTGTGTCCACTCCGTCTTTCAGTTTTAATACTGGTACATTAGGTATGCCAAGTTCAACAACTATGGCATCTACCTCTACATATACTGTTGGACCTAGCAGTATAGCCAATTTAGTGCCACCTCCTGCATTTCAAACGTTATATCAAATACCCAGTACTTGGATTTCCACACCCGCTGTAGGGCCAAGTGCTTCTGCAACCATGCCTGTCATGAGTACCATGACCGCACCGTCTACGTCAGCTACCACTGGTTTCAACACCTTTGCAGGTCCCAACACGAATCAATGTAATATGCCTGCAGGTAATGTCCCCTTTTCCTTATTTTCATGGGGAGGGGGTAGTATTTTTAACCAGCAATATGGCGGGGCTAACACCCAGCCACAGTGGACGAACCCACAGAGCACTAACCCACTTTCATATGGGTGGGGAAATTTCAATAATTCTTTCATGCAACAACAGATGGCAAGGGGAAACCCCTACCAACAAGTATCTGGGGGCAACCCCTATCAACAGATGGTAGGTGGAAACCGCTATCAGCAGATGGCCAGGGGAAACCCCTATCAGCAGATGGACGGGGGAAAACCTTATCAACAGATGGTTGGGGGCAACTCCTACCAGCAGACGGCTGGGGGCAACCTCTACCAGCAGTTCATGGGTCAAACTATGGGTGGTTCCCCTTTTTCGACCCCAGCTTATCAAGTACCGTCTTACCGGCCTTGTTTACCATTTATGGCAACTTTAAATTTGCCAGATCTTTCCAAACTGATCAATGATCTCGTGTATCATAATGCTACATGGCCACCAGTTCCTACCAAGTTACCTTTGGAAATTCCAAAGTTCAAAGGAAAAACAGGTGAAGACCCTGGTGACCATGTCACTACTTTCCATTTATGGTGTTCCTTGAACTCATTAAATTAAGATTCCATTAGATTGAGACTGTTCCAAAGGACTTTAACTGGTGTTGAAGCCAAATGGTACATTGAGTTACCTGCAGCTACATTCTCTAATTTTGGGGATCTCGCGACTGTCTTTTTGAATCACTTCCAGCTACCTATTCGGTATGATGCCGGAACAGACCTTTTGTCTACATTTAGGCAAAATAAAGCCACTCATTTATCTGATCACATTCAGGAGTGGCGAAGACGGAAGAGGCTCATTAAAGCCAACATACCTCCAGAATTCCTTCTTGAGTGGTATTTGAAATCACTCCTTCCTTACATTTCTAAGGAAGTAGCTACGTCTGGAGTGTCTAACGAGGAAGAAGCCATCCTACGGACCCAGCAGTTAGATCTCGTTTATGTACAATCTGGGTTATTGTATGAGATCATACCTGATGCATCACCATCGAATACCGATCTGAGTAGACCTAAACCTGGACCACATGCTGATGGAATAGTGGGTTCAGTTGACTCTGCAGCTTTCGAAGCATTGACCAAATAGGTTCATGCCTTATCAGTCAAACAATCGACTACAGAAGTTTCTTCCGTCACAACCTCTCCTTCTACTTCTGAGCCTGTCAATCAGGTTCAGAACAATCAAAAGAGCCCTTGGTATCCCAATAACAAAAAAAAGGGCAAGAAAGGAGAGGGGAACCATCAGAAGCCCAAAAAAGAGAATGCCGAAGAGGGTAACAAAAAGAAAAAGAAGGTTAAGTTCCCTTGTAAACTTTGCAAGCAGGACCACCTTACTCACCAATGCCCTCTACTAGAAGAAGCCCAGAAGCTATTAAGAGAAAATAAGCCTGTCATACTGAAAGATACATTCCCTAAGGCACAGAGCTCAGCTTATGGCACCTCCAACACTGGGGGCACTACACATGCTACGGTTGATCAAACTTTTATTAACATGGTTAATTCGGATACACTCTTACAAACGAGAGCCAGGAATTATACCCCAAATGCACAGAAAAAGGATAAAGAGATTCCAGAATCCTCCACTCCACTCCACATACCTGTGGACCCAATGCCCAAGATCCCGAAAGGTGTCTTGAAACGGGCATCGCACAATCCCAAACACTCGGTCCACCTCCAACTACAATGTGGTTGAAGATTTATCCCAGACCCCTTGTGCCATGTCTACCTTAGAAGTCTTGCAAAGTTGTCCTTTACAACGGAATGCACTTCTGGCAGCTATTGGAAGTATGGAATCCTCTAACATGTCTGCGTGATTTGATATGACTGATATCAAATACCAGTTTCCATACCTTGTTGCTCTTCAGATTGAAGTCGTCCATGGCCCAATGACCATTAGACAAACTGTCGTAGATGAGGGCACGTCGACCTGTGTAATGTCAATTTCCTGTTGGAAAGCTTTGGGTTCTCCCGAGTTAGCCCCTTCTAACACACTACTTACTGCATTTGATGGCAGGACTTTCCGTCCACATGGGGTTTTGCCATCATTTGATGTCACATTGGCCAGTAAGACAGTTGTTGTAGAAGTAGAAGTTCTGGATGCTCCACTTGATTACAATATGTTATTAGGTAGGAGCTGGACATATGCCATGCAAGCCATTGCATCGGCAGTTTTTGGAGTTGTTATGTTCCCATTTGAAGGTAAGGTCGTTACAGTCGATCAGCTTTCTTTCACTCAGAGAAACAACCAGACTTCTTCAGAGACCATAGTTCCCTTAGTTGATCAAACCGCCTCGGTTAATGAGAGTTTAGGAGTAGGGCTATACGGGTCGTTAATAGGCACTTTCGACCTCCCCTCCCCTGTTCTTTTTATGCGTTCTGATGTGGGTACTACTACCGAAACATTCACAGTTGGTTTAAGAACTGATCCTTGGATCCTTCCCACTACGTTAGAACCTTTTGTGCCTCCATCCATTGTAGAAGTGGCCTATATGGAAACACAACATACTGCAATGGAACATATCATGACTCCGCCAGTCTCTGCTGAGTCAAATATGGACTATGCTCTGGCATGGTCACTGAATTCCACTCACTCGTTCGATTGTTTAGATACGGTTTTGTCGTCTAATGAAGCCATCTTAGAAGTAAAGATGGGCCTGGACCAACAATGGGAACATATGCATCACAGGTCCTACATGCTTCCAGATCTAGACAAGATTGAGAGAGGGGAATTCCCTGTGAGACCCGGTGGATTGGTTGATTTGTCATATTTTCCTTCTACTTCGAGAGCTGTTTATGCTAAGGGAAATATGGCTAATATATCAAGAACAATTCCGATCAACATTTCCACCAAACCCGGGGTCGTGGAAAACATTTTTATTGGTGTAGACTGTTCTCCAGAAGAGATCGCTCTATATACAAAACTTTTTAAAGAATTCCCCGACGTTTTTTCCTGGTCATATGAGTAGATGCCAGGTATAGACCCAGCCATCGTGGAGCATGTCATCACGACATACCCTCACACAAAACCTACGAGACAAAAGCTCCATCCCGTGAACCCTAGAAAAGCGGCTGCCATCAAGGCGGAGGTTGAAAATTTGCTTAAAGCCGGTTTCATCTATCCGATTGACATGACAGAATGGGTTTCAAACCCCGTTCTGGTTGATAAGAAGCAAGGTACCATTAGAGTCTGTACTGACTTTCGGGACTTGAACAAAGCTTGTCCGAAAGATAACTATCCTACACCGTTTATCGATCAAATTATAGATGCTTGTGTGGGACATGAGATGTTCTCTTTCATGGACGATTTTTCGAGATACAATCAAATAGAAATCAAACCCGAAGACCAGCATAAAACAACTTTCATTTGCCCATGGGGGACCTTCGCTTATCAGAAGATGCCATTTGGCTTGAAGAATGTCAAAAGGGTTGAACTTAATTGCAGGTTGAAGGTTATATATTCATACCACCCTTCTAGCATGAGGGAATTTAATTAAAAAAAGATAATAACTAAAAACACTTTTCATTCTTTTTATGATATTTCATTCTATTTAAAAAAACAAAAAGAAATAATGATTCCATTTAAAAAAACAAAAGGAATGAATGTTTCTATTTAAAAAAAAACAAACAAAAAAGAATGTTTCTATTTAAAAAAATAAAATAAAAGAATGATTCTATTTTAAAAAATTAGAATAGTACTCATATAATGCTACTATTTTACCTTTTTATATAGAATGGTATTATTACCTATTCCAAAAATTTATATAAGTTAAATCCATATGTTTATATTGAAATGGTACCATTAATATCCTTAATATTGTTTATACAATCTTTAAACTAATTTTATAAATCTAATATGCCACGTGTCACAAACCGAGCATTCCATGTGTCACCCTGGATACTAGATATCAACATTTTAACAACAAAATTTATAGAAGTTTTTCTTCAAAGACTTCGTTGGCAAGTCAAAATGTTGTTCGAGAAAGAGATGTCGCTCTTTCGTCAAGTTCTATTTCAGGGTGTTGGAAGTAGATGAGGAGAAAGAACGCCCACTCCTTCCTCTAGGGATTATTTTCAGGAGTAGGGAAAGTAGATATTGACACTCTAAACACATATTTCATTAGAACATTGCTCCGCACAGTTTGCTGGCAAGTGGAAATATTCTTAGAGAAAGAGTTGTCGCTCTTTCTCCAAGGTGTTCTATTTTTACAATTCCCTCATAAATGAAGGGTCGGTTGATCCTTCTTATTCCCAGTATTATTTTCATAATAGTTCGACACTACAAGAAGGGTCTGTGATATTTTACAGGATAGATCACACAGCTAGAGTAAACCTCACAAATCTCACTCATGAATTGCAGAGGAGAAGAAGAAGAATTGAATCAAATATCACTCATTAACTCAAGAAATGAAAATAACTGTTGTAATATTATTCCTCAGCTGTAATCTGGTAAAAATGTGAGAGTACAATGGAATGAATTCGAATTACTAAGTAGCTAATTCGAATTCTCCTCAATAGCATGGCTTGACTATATTGGAACCATCACCAAACCAGTGGTAGTGACCACAATAGTCAAAGATCAGTCAAAGATGAGTCTAACTGAGTCTAACTGGTGCATGTGGCACAAATATAGGGAAGGATACTCCAATGTGGGTGCATGAGGAGATGTCAGTAGTCAGTAGAGCTGAACTAGTCTCTGTAGTAGTCTATCTAAGTGCTTCAGTCAGTTAACTAAGCAACCAGTACTCAAATCAAGGAACTGATCCACTAATCATGGAACTGACTGATGTAACTCTTAAATAGGTGGAAGAGGGCGCAGTTGTACTCTAGTGATGGAAACAAGGGCGCATCTATGGATAGGAGGGATAGAACTGAGTAGAAATAGGCTCTCAGGTGCTGCAAAATAAGGACTAGGTGTTGGGAGACTACCATAATGATGACTAGATGCATGCATGCAAAATGAATGCAAATATATAACTGATGGTGAGAATATTCCAACACCCCCTGCAAGTTGGACTATGAGGAAACACATAACTGAAAACTAGTAGGGCCCTGGTAACTGAGACCAAAGGTCACCCCGTACAACAAATCTAAAAATAAAGTGAGGAAAGAGGGAAAACCCAGTGGGAATAAATCCCCCCCTCAAGATAGATTGTGGTAGGATAATCAATCATGTACATCACTCACTCCAAGAAGAGATCTAAGGTAAGTGTAATTTTTCACTGAGAAGTTCTTAGTGAAGATATTTGCAATCTACTCTTCTGTTGGAAGGTAGAGTAGTGTGATGGTCTGATCATGCACCAATCCTCAGATGTAATGCATGTGTATCTCAATGTGTTTGGTTCTTTTTCTCAAAACCAAATCTGTAGAAATACTGATAGCACTCCGATTGTAACAATATATGATTGATGGAGTACTGAATCGAATCCCAAACTCTGACAAGATGTCCCGCAACCAGATGCACTGTGTGGATACATTGACTACACCTCTGTACTTGTCCTCTGCTGAGGAGAGAGCTAAAGCAATCTGCTTTTTGCTCGACCAACAGATAGGTCCAGATCCAATCATGAAAACAAAACCAGATGTTGACTTTCGATATGAGCTGTCTCCAGCACAATCTGAGTCAGTATATCCAACAAGGTTTAGAGGAGACCCAGCTGCATAGTGAAGACCGTAGGTCTTTGTCCCTTCCAAGTAATGCAAGATCCTCTTTGTTTCCTTCCAGTGAATCTCATGAGGCTCTTGCATGTATCTGGAGACAACACTCACTGCGTAGGAAATATCAGGTCGATTGTGTGTAAGAAATAATAGACTCCCAATCAACTTCCGATACAGTGTACTATCCACTAGAGGTGTGGAAGAACAATCCTCAAGGCTGATCCCTAAAAGAAAATGAAATGAATCTAGTTTTCATTTGTTCATATGGAACCTGTCAAGCAGATCTGAAGCATATTTGGATTGTGCAACTTTGATTCCTGAATCACTCTGAGTGACTTCAAGACCAAGAAATTGCTTCAACAATCCAAGGTCTGACATGGAGAAGGAGTTGTGAAAAGTTTTGTTTATAGATCTGATGCATGAAGTGTTGCTCCCTGTAATCAGTAGATCATCAACATATAGAACAATCAAGAGTAGCTAGTCACCATCATGTCTCATATAGACATTCGATTCAGATTTGCACCTCTTGAAATCTTGTGACAGAAGGAAAGAGTACATCTTTTCATACCAAGATCATGGAGCTTGATTAATTCCATACAAGGAATTCCTCATTCTGCACACCAGTGAAGAGTATTCAACATACCCCTCGGGTTTCTTCATGTAGATATCCTCCTCTAGATATCCATGAAGGAATGCACTCTTAACATCCATGTGATGCACTTACTAGTGCTTGGATGCATCAAGAGAAATAACAAGACGGATGGAATCCATCTTAGAAACATGAGCGAATGTCTCAAAGTAGTCAATCCCATGGACTTGGGAGTAACCATTTGAAACCAGTCGAGCCTTGTATTTGCTAGTGACCCCATCAAATTCCATCTTAGTTTTGTAAACCCACTTGCATTGAACAAGATTCCTCCCAGGAGGGACATAAACAAGCTCCCAAGTTTCATTTATTTGAAGAGAATAATCCTCTTCATCCATGGCTACTTCCCATCTTGGATTTTGGGAGGATTCAAAGCATGTCTTTGGATCTGATCCAATCATAAGAAATCATCTCTCAACAAGAAATGGATTTGTGTGTGAGAGAAGATTAGATCTAGTTGTTCTTGAAGGTAGTGCATCTCCAACAAGATCACTGGTGGATGCAACAGTAGTGGTGGCCCATTTTACAATATAAGTTGGAACCTGTTGACTCGAACACAGTTGACAGGGGTTCCTCACTCTATCGACACCCAAACCACCGTGATCTCCCTGAGCACTGACCCAGACAGGTTTTACCCTGTCCAACAACACTTGCAAAGAAGATGAAGTCTCACCCAAGATGTTCGAGGGAGAGCTGACGGAATCACATTTCTGCCGAATGAAGGAGGACCATGTGCATCAACTTATCAACTTAGCGCATCGTTATGCAACAGATCTAATTATTCAACTTATGCATTAAACGGAATTGCATCATCATTCAATAGATCTCATTAATAAAGAACCATCAATGCACAAACAGATCTAACAGCATAACATCATTTGGAACAGGTAAACATCACATCATTTATAGATTCATATCGCACATTGCATTCATAACAGGAAAATAGGAAAAGACACAATGATTCTGCTCAAACTCCATCATGTCATATTAACCTTTGCAACAAAACACAGATACATCAACATAGTTCTTCTGTCGCACACCCAGATTCAAAAAGACCAAAACAAGCGTAATTCTTCTCTCATCGTTGGTACCTCTAACACTTGCAACTATACATCTATTTATAGGCTTGCGCCTTTACATTCATGGTCCACTTAGACAACTGCCTAACTACTTCTTAACAAGATTTACAAAATAGTGACCCTAACCTGCACAATGCAGTCCAAAATGACCCAAAAGTCCATAAAATAATGTAATTTCTAACTTGTGCGCAGTTTTCCTCCTTGCGCGGCATATTTGACCTTCTGCAGCATCTGCGATGCTGCACAACTGACTCATCCAAACCCGCCTGCCAACAGGCCCCCAACACAATCTTGTAGCTCTCCCTCGAGCCACGTCAGCTGGACATGGTGTATTCGTTGATCTTCAGCCTGAATTCTTCATACTGTTGACTGATCTCCCTGAATTTCTCCTTGGCCGTCGCAGCGATCTCTTAACTCTCTATTAATTCCTTCGATAATGGGTGCTCAACCAGCTTATCAGCAACTGCCTTCTTCCCTTCCTGCCATTAGAGAGATTTTGAGGTCAAAAAAGGGCCTCCTAAGAGATGTACTACAAAAATATGGGATATATTAAAATATTATGAATTGGGGGTTTTATGGGGTAGGTATATATGACAAGTCACCTTCCACACTATTTTCTATGCACAATATAAATAACCATGGTTGAGTTACTTTTCAAAATTCACTAGAAATAAAATTAATAAAATAAGTCTACATTGATGTGACTAAGATTCATTGTAAATTCCCAAAAATGTATTATCCTTTAACATTTATTTGTCTTGAACTTGCAAATGAAATTAAATAATAATAAAACATTTTTAAGAGTTTTTTTTTAAATTTTATGTTGACTTTTTATATTTAGTACTTTTCTCATGAATTTAATAATGTAATTTAATTGAGAATTTATTTACATGTAAAATGTCAATAATATTATTATAATCCACATTGCATTATTATTATTATTTATTAAATCTATTATTATTCTTTATTAGTTTAACATTATGTTATTAAATAGAATGGAGTGAATATATAATTTAAAATTAAAAACATAATAATGATAATATATTATTTTATAAAAAAAATGTGAAAGGACTTTCTTTATGAATTAAGAGTACTTCAATTGAAAATGACAATAATATTATTTTATGTGAAAGTGTGAAAAGACATTCATTATGAGTACTTTACTTGAAAATGACAATAATATTATTTTATGAAAAGACTATCATTATGAGTACTTTACTTTATGACTTAAAAGTACTTACACCACTACCTTGGTTAACTATGTGTTTTCATCCACCATAGAAAATTTGACAAATAAGCATTCTTAACTCATGCAATGCCACCTCACCAAGGGGGATGATGTCATCTACTAGAATGTGATTGGTTGTATTTTATAGTACATTTTCTTTGTTTTGAGGCCATTTTTTGACCTCAAAATTTCTCTAATGACGGCCTGCAGCACCAATATCTTGGAACTCATCTAACTACGTAGTGTGCTTTCGCTGACACTCTTGTTCCCTTGCAACTCGCTATTGTAACTCTGGAACACCGAAGCCGGTGTTACAACTAATTCGTATCCAAATTTAAAGTAGAAGAGAATCCATCGTCAAATATATATAAATGAGTAAATGATAATGGAATGATTATTATTACAATGGGTAGCCGCCATTATATATGGTTTGGGTAGCCAAGTGTGAGGGGACACGTCCCTTAACCTAGTACTAATTATTTATTATTATCAATATCATTATTATCATATTTACACTTTATATTTGTTACATTGCCAGCCCCTTTAAAGGGAGCTTTGTCCTCAAAGCTGTATTTGCAGACATCGTCTTTTATTCTTGATTTGTGTTGATGCTCGATTTGATCTAAGTGATCTGGACTGGTCTCTCTATCTTGATGATGGTCTGGGTCCTTCTTATGCCGCGACTCTTTCTGCTTGGGTGGTGAATTATTTAGACCATACAAGCGATACTTACTTCCATTCCATTTAAAACCCATGTACTGTTTTTGTAGATTGGTAGAGTACGTCCCTAGTGATGCTAACCATTCAGTGCCTAATACCATGTCTACTTCCTTGAGTGGTAAAGCAATACAATTGAGTTGTAGCTGTAAGTTTTGTATGTGTAATGAAACCTTATGACATTTCCCTACTTCTTCTATGTGTTGATCCATGATGGTTGAGGCTTTAAGACCTTTTGTGGGAAACACAAAAAGATTAAGTTCCTTTTCCTTGTTGATATCGATCAAATTATGGGTACTCCAGGAATCGACCAAAATTGTGATATCTCTATCTTTAATTTTCCATTAAGTTGTAGCCTTTTTGGTCCTAAATTCCTTGATTCTATTACTCAGAATATGAGTTGTTATGTTTTAAGGATGTCATGATTTCTTAACTGAGGTGGAATATATTTGCCTGCGAGCACTTGGATTTCCTTCCGTTGGGTGTAATCTTTCTCTGGTGTCTCTTCCTTACAGTTTTGTTGAGTACACGTAACCATCGCAACTGATGCTTCAAATGAGCTTGTGTTTGTATCCGAATCAATTGTGTCTTCCTCTCTTGATACATGTACTTGCTTCACATTAATGATTTTGCAATGTACTGTGTGATTGGATTTTCATTTATGGCATGGGAACCAATCTTCTCCACAGTGACGACAAGTATTCTTCTTGTTTTTTCTGTCACTATCGGTGCGACTGCTCAATGTTTTTGAGCTCTTTTCAACTTCATAGCCATACGACTGGTATCTGTTACACTGGTGACTATTAGGATATTCCTATACTCCATCTTAGTACTCCTAACATTTCTGTCATTTTCATTTTCAGTCATGCATGCAAAATTAGGGTTTGCATGCATCCTAGTCATCAGTACCAGCACCTAGCCCTCAGCAAACTATCCCTCGGAGCTTCTTTAAGATCAGTTTCATCTCTCTTAGAGCTTAGTGTGCCCTCCTTTCACCTACTACATGAGAACTGCACCTTTCTTCACCTACCAATCCAGTTTAGTTCAGTTATCTTCAGTTCCTTCCTTGATTTAAGGATTAACTAACTCCTAACTGATCTTATCACTCCGATGGACCTTCAGTGTGACTAGACAACCTGTTCTGACTCCAGTTAGCTCCATCTGCGCCCTCCATTGAGCCTCCTTCACTATATTAGTGTGTGCCAGTTACACCAATGACACTCAGTTAGACTCAGTTTGACTCCCGGTTGACCATTACTTGTGCATTGATGACTTCACTGATGAGAAGGTGGACTCCTAGTTATGCTTTGATGACTCTCCATTGATTATGGATCTGTGCATGAAGGCTAATTTGAATTACACCTAGTGAATTCGAATCCTCATCCTCAACATTGTATATTTACCAGTTTACTATTCAGTTTTATGTAACATGTGTAATTATTCTGCCTCAATCAGAGCTCCTTTGGATCTATGTTCTAATGCTTCTCTCATCTTCTATTATTCCTAAATTCTTTCATTGTGAGGTTTAGACCATCTCTTTGGATCTTGTGTGGTCATTTTCACATGGTATCAGAGCCATTTGAGAGTATATTCTACCTCCATTCTTGAGAGTTTTTTGCAGGTATTTCGAAGTTCCAACAGTTGCAGCAGCAAATTCAGCAATTTCTATTTGCACTTGTTCCAACAGTCAAGATGAGCAATTTGAATGCTTCTTCTCCTTATTCTCCTTCTCCTATAATCCTCACTCCCTTCAATTACTTCGAATGGAAGGGTAAGATGAAAATACACTTGAAGTCGAAAGGGTTTTCCAGAATAGTTGAGGAAAGAGATTCCATACCACATCAAGCTGTAGAGAAAATCAAGCATCTAAATAAAATGGATGAAGCCTTCGGATGCATTTTCCTTCATATGTCTGAAGATCTATTGTTTAATGTTGAAGGAATGAAGTCTCCTAATGAGTTATGGACAAAATTGGAGAGTCTCTTTGGCAAACAAGATGGGCTAAGAGGCCACATTCTTGAAAATGAATTGGTTGCTCTTCAACCTAGCAATTTCGAGAGCATCCAAGAATTCTTCTCAAAATTTCACAATTTGAATTTACAATGAAAGCACTATGGCATCACTAAAAGTGATGAGCAATTGGTACTCTTCGTATTGGGCAAGCTTGGATCTCAATTTTCTCTCTTTGTATCTACTTTCCATTCTGTTCAAATGTCAATCCCTGGATGGAAGTTTCCCACTTTACAAGACTTTGCTGTAGAACTCACTCAAGAAGAGGGAAAATTGATTCAAATGGGTGCCATCAAAACCTCCAAATATCTAGCTCTTTTAGCTGGTGAAGCAAGTGGAGCGAATGCCAAAGGGAAGCAAAAATACAAAGACAAGAAGCCATCAAGATCCAAGAATGACAAACAAAAGAGACCAAATTGTTCCTACTGCAAGAGAGGAAACCATCCTGAGAAAGCTTGCATGCACAAGAAGATTAATCTTCTAACCAAGCTTCTTGAACAAAACCAAATTGTTGTTCCAAAAGAAGCAAAGATGTCTGATTCTGGAAGTGGATCTGATGATTGCCATGCATTGATGGCTGGTTTTTCAAAGACAAAATCCCTCCTCATAGATTCTGGAGCCTCCAATCACATGATTGCCTCTGAAGAATCCTTCTCCTCTTTGGATCTCCAAGATGTGCCTACCATTCACATGGGAGAAAACTCTCAGATTTTTGCCAAAGGATTGGGTACAGTTCATATGGAGCATGGTAAGTTCAAAAATGTCTTATTTGTTCCTTCTCTAATAGCTAATTTGTTGTCAGTATATCAAACGACTCATATAGGATCACCAAAGCAAGTAATTTTTGGTCCAAACACAGTAGAGATTACAGAAATCTCCACTGGAAAGGTTATAGTGAATGGGAATGCTAATCATGCCTCAAAGGCATATGAGTTCTCACACTTCATGCCTTTCTCTCCAACTATTTCTTCAGATTCTGATGAAGATCACCATGACTCCTCTTCTAATGAAGAAGAAGATCAAGATTTTGATGTTGAGATCATGGTTCAAGAAGATTCAAATCTAGAACCAACACCTATTCTCAGTCCATATTCGAGGTCAACATGGGCTCACACTATCCTTGCTACTACTGAGAACACAGTTGATGATTTATCTATTCACAGAACTACTAGACTTCAGCATCATGCCAACCTTGCATTATGCCATCCACCTCTCCATGAGAGATGCAGCATGATGATGGGGTTCTCTCTTCCATCTCTTGGGAAGACTCCTCATGTTCCATTCGCTCCAGATACAGAAAGAGTTCTTGAAAGACTTGCTTCATCCAACACATTCTCCACACAGTGGGATGCCTTCCTATAGGGGATCAGCTTGCCAAGTCTTTTGCAAAAGTTTTCACTGATGAAAGCTTCTTTCTTTTCTACATAGTATGATGGTTCTTTGAGTTATTTACTGTTCTTTTGAGGGGGGGTATTTTTCCCATGAGGTTTTCCCCATTTCCTCAGTTTATGGACAGTTCTTATTTTTCTACCATTTCATTGATTGTATGGGTGACCTTTGGTCCTAGTTACCAGGGCCCGGGATGGATTAAGGGGGGGTGTTAGGATATTCCTATACTCCATCCTAGTCCTCCTGTAATTTCTGTCATTTTCATTTCCAGTCATGCATGCAAAATTAGGGTTTGCATGCAATTAGGGTTTGCATGCATCCTAGTCATTAGTACCAGCACCTAGCCCTCAGCAAACTATCCCCCGGAGCTTCTTTCAGATCAGTTTCAGCTCTCCTAGAGCTTAGTGCGCCCTCCTTTCACCTACTACATGAGAAGGGCGCCTTTCTTCACCTACCAGTCTAGTTTAGTTCAGTTATCTTCAGTTTCTTCCTTGATTTAAGGATTAACTGACTCCTAACTAATCTTATCACTCCGATGGACCTCCAGTGTGACTAGAAAACCTATTCTGACTCCAGTTAGCTCCATATGCGCCCTCCATTGAGCCTCCTTCACTATATTAGTGCTTCCATGTGCCAGTTACACCAACCACACTCAGTTAGACTCAGTTTGACTCCCGGTTGACCATTACTTGTGCATTGATGACTTCACTGATGAGAAGGTGGACTCCTAGTTGTGCTTTGATGACTCCCCACTGATTATGGATCTGTGCATGAAGGCTAATTCGAATTACACCTAGTGAATTCGAATCCTCATCCTCAGCATTGTATATTTACCAGTTTACTATTCAGTTTTATGTAACATGTGTAATTATTTTGCCTCAATCAGAGCTCCTTTGGATCTATGTTCTAATGCTTCTCTCATCTTCTATTATTCCTAAATTCTTTCATTGTGAGGTTTACATCATCTCTTTGGATCTTATGTGGGAATTTTCACAGTGACCACGTATCCCCACAATATCTACACTAAGTCTCTTGTTGTCGTAAATATCCCTTGTTAGGGTTCCCTTGTCTTGATTGTTTGAATTTTTCCTCAATAAGTTTTGCTTTGCGCCTAGCCTGATCCAAATTCGACACGTTATGCAAGTCTAATTCATCTCTTATGTATGATTTAAGACCAAAGATATATGTCTGGAATCGCTGACCCTCTGTTAATTCTGGTACACATGTCGCTAATGCTTCCCATGCGCAGGTGTATTCCTCCACGTCGCTTTCTTGTTGTAGCCTAGTTAGTTTGGCAAAAAATTCTTTCTCTGTCACATCTTCGAATCTTTTAAAGAAATCATTTTTGAATGTGTCCCAACTGTAGGCACATACCATTTTCATTTTCTTCCACCACATGTACCAATTGTATGCTCATCCTTCGAGCTGCATGGAGGCATATTTAATTTTCTCATCATCTGATAAGATTTTGTGAATGTAGAAGAATTCTTCTTCCTTGTTGATCCATGCCACGCTCTGTTTTGATTCTCCATCAAACTTGGGTAACTCTAATTTAGGTTTCATTGAGTATCCTCCCATCGATTTCATTGTGGCCCAATATGGTTTATGATGTTTGTAGTCTTTATGGTCTTCCGGGATCTCCACTGTGGGGGGATGTGATTGATGATCATTGTTATAGGTTGCATCGCGACATGAATGGTCTCCCTTTGGCGACTCGCCATTTCTAGTGTCATCTCTATCCTTAAAGAATTGCTTGATATTTTCTAGTCCTGCATCGAAGTATGCTTTCATTTCCTCTCATACCTTCCTCATTTCCCATGAGACTTCATATTGCACCTTGCGCAAAAACTCTTCTTTTTCTTCTTGAAACTCCTTGTCAAGTTTGTCCATTCTAGATTTTAGACCTTCCAGGATTTTCAAATCTCTAATTTGGTCTTTTTCTAATTCCTCTAGTCGATCCTTCATTTCTGCCATTGATCTAGTGCACACTGGAATCTTGTTTTGAAGGGCTAAATATACTAATAATTATTATATTTATTATTAATACTAATATATACTATTATTATTATTATTAAAAATTAATTTATAATAATATATATGTATATTATTATTATAAAATATTACTATATTATAATATATAATATATATATACATATATATTATTATTTAATTTTTTTTTGGTGAATGTGTAGGGCTCACGTGGAGTGGGCAAGAGGCGACGGGAGAGGGTAGCGACTAGAGACACGACAGAGGGGAGTGGCAAGGAGCAGCCTGGGGAAGAGGTGGAGAGCTGGGGAGATGGTAGCTACAGTGGGAGGAGGAGGCAAAATGCAAGGTGGGCGGCGTGGTGTGGGACAATGCAGCACATGGTGTGGGCGTAGAGGGAGGCCACGGGCTATTGGAGCAGGCAGACAGAGGGAGTTAGAGGGTGTAGGTGGAAATGGTTGGAGGGAGGTTCTGGAGTGAGTGTGAAGAGGCGCGAAGGATGGTGAGAAGGAAGAGAGGATGCGGAAGCGCAGAATAGAAGGATGGGCATGGGTATGAGAGTAGGCAGCATGGTGGAGTAGGATGCATGGTGTAAGATCGACGCGGGGAGAGTGGTGCAACGTGGGTGTGTTACAGAGAAGGGCGGTGAGGTGATAATGCAACAATGGAGCGGGAGAGGGTGTCAAGGAGCAACGTGTGGGATGTTGGAGGTGCGTGGAGTGAGAGCACGAAACTTGTGTGGGAAGGGGTGTGAGCACAGATGGAGCAGCTGAATGCAGAGTCCAGGAGCCAAACGTGGATTTGATGCCAAATGGAACACCGAATCCGGTGTTACAGCTAATTCGTATCCAAATTTAAAGTAGAAGAGAATCCATCTTTGAATATATATATATAAATGAGTAAATGATAATGGAATGATTATTGTTGCAAGGGGTATCCGCCATTATATATGGTTTGGGCAGCCAAGTGTGAGGGGACACGTCCCTTAACCTAGTACTAACTTAACCTAGTACTAATTATTTATTATTATCATATTTACACTTTATATTTGTTATAAACTCCTTCAGCTCCGCAGACTTGCTGAACTAAACCGCAAGTGGTAGCATTCTTAGCGAAGCCTTCATTATTGCTAGCTATCCTTCTGCCTCCTACGCTAGCTTGGTCAGTTGCTCCAATTTCTCATCCTGGACTACGTTTCCCCAAAATTGCGCAGTTGCTTCAGTTACTTTGGTAGCTTCTTGCTCCAACTCTCCTAGCTGGGTCGCCAACTATTCTAGGGTGCTTTTCCTTTATGTTACTTTCTCTAGCGGTTTGCTTGGTTGTACCAGAGCCCTTAAGTCAGCATTGTCGCACTGCAATTGTGCAATGATAGCCCCGAGTCATTGTCCTCATTCGACCGCATCTAACTGCGCGGTGGGTTCCAATATATACTGATAGGCATCCGAAATTGCCTCCTCCAACCTCACGCTATTGTCCTAGAGGTTGGAGGTACCTCTAGCACTTGCAACTATACATCTATTTATAGGCTTGCGCCTTTACACTCATGGTCCACCTAGACAAACTCCTAACTAATTCTTTCAATATTTACAAAATAGTGACCCTAACCCACACAATGCGGTCCAAACTGACCCAAAATTCCATAAAATAATGTAATTTCTAACTTTTGCATGGTTTTCCTCCTTGTGCGACATCTTTGACCTTCCACAGCATCCGCGATGCTGCGCAAATGACTCATCCAAACCTGCCTTCCAACAGAACCTTAGGTGCTAGATCTTCAGGTTCTTGTGGATCTGGATCTAGCATTCACTCTTCTCTCTGAATCTTCTTTTTCTCAACCTTATTTGTTGGATCTTTTCCATTCAAACAACCTTTACAAGTGCCTCGGGAAAACTTGAGATTGGGTAGACCCTCAACCATGTTTTGAGTTTGCATGTTCTGCAAATGCTTGTAGTTGAGATGCCCAAATATTTCATGCCATAGCCTACTCTCTTCATTTGCATGTGTATGAAGAGTAGACTATTTAGAGAGAGGTAGAAAGTGGGAGAACTCATATAGTTTCAACTTGTGGTTTGCAACACCGTTTGCAATGTTAGATCCCGATACCATGTCTTGCATTTCGACCTCATTTGGAGAGAAGATCACCCTCTTGGGCTCTCCAGTTTGGGTCATCTGGTAGACTGAAAGTAGATTAGCAGTGAGTGTAGAAACATAAAGCACATATGAGAAGTACCCATGATCAAGTTTGATTCTTCCAATCCCCTCAAAGGAGACCTCAGAATCATTCCCCAACATGATGGAAGGTCTAACAGTAGATTCAAAACCAGTAAAGAGATCTTTGGAGGAAGACATGTGTCTTGATGATTTTGAATCTATGATGAAGGAGGATTGTGTTGATGTACCTTCCATGAGAGCATGGCATCTATCTTTTTCCTCAGATCTTGATGGTTCACCTTCTTTCTTCCTAGCACATGCAGGTACTGGAAGGTTATTCTTTTCATGAAGCGAAGCCATGAGATCTATGGTCTTCTTCATAAATGAACTCTCAGGATGAAATCCTCTATTGCAATAGGTACATTTGGATTTCCCCTTATGAGTTTGCTTGTCTTTCTTGGAATTCAAAATTCCTTCTTACTAGTTTGGAGCCTTCTTCTGCTTCTTCTCATTCGATTTTCTATCAGAAACTTTTTGCTTGCCCTTTCCATTCGCTCTCTTCATTTAAGTAGAGAAAGTGCTAAATCCAACTTGGGTTTTATCATTCCCATATAAACTAACTTCTCCTCCTCAAGTGTGAGTGATTGGATGAAGTCTTCAAGTGTGGGAAACTTCCATTTTGAGATGGACAGCTTCGCTGACTGGAAGGTAGAGACAAATATTGAGTAATAAGGGCCTAGTTTTGATAGTATGGAAAGGATGAGTTGCTTCTCTTCTTTCTCTATCACATATCTCTTCAACTGTGAAATCAAATTTTTGAACTTGTTTAGAAACTCAGTAATGGATTCGAAACTGCAAGGGCTCAATGAGATGAGCTCGTTTTCAAACTTGTGACCTTTCAAGTCATCTTTCTTACCAAGAAGAGATTCGAGCTTGTCCCAAACTTCTTTTGGAGTCTTCATATCTATAACATGAAAATGGAGGTCTTCGGAAATCCTGAGGAGCAGCAGTCCTACTGCTTCATCAAGTTTATCCAAGTACTTATATTTCTCAACTGCACTAGTGAGTTCGACTGCAGTGCCATTCAATACTCTAGAAAGGATTTTGGACTTCGTGAAGATTTCCATATTGGATTTCCATTCTAAATAATTGAAGGAGTTCAGTTTTAGATCCATTGATACTGCTGAATTCGAATTGAAGAAGGAGATAACCTGCAAAACAAATGAAATTGTTGATGGAGATTTGCTGCAAATTCGAATGAAAACTACCTTAGGACAATGAGCACATGTGACTGGATCCTTCACACCTCGCTATACCTATAGCTAGGGTTTTCACCTTAGCTTGTGCAAATGAGCACCTACTAAGGAGAAGGGACTCCTTAGTAGCAGTTCAATAAATAGTAAATTAAAATGCTAAAACAACATAAATTCTAAACTAGCATGAGCATTAAGAAACATAACAAAACATGTAATATGAATGGTTTTTTGTATTAAATATTATACCTTCAATGGTGAAGATTGGTGAAGTTCTTGCAATGGTCCAAGAGGGTTGCTCCAAACTCCAACTTTGCTCCTTCTCTTTCTCCAAATGGTGGGAATGGGCCAAAAGGGGCACTCAATGGTGAAAGTACCTCAAAGGTGAGCTAGGGTTTCAAGAGTGATTTTGGCAGAGTAAGGATGTACTTGATTGTGGATATGAAATGAGGGGTCTCCATCACCTATTTATAGGTTTTTAGTGGTGGAGTGTTGGCCCATGGTTTTGGAAACCATATGGTTTAGGTCAGCTGTATAGGGTTTTTGTTTTCTTTTTTCCTCTTTTTCCTCCTTTTTTTTTATATTTTTTATTCCCTTTTTAGAGGGTTTTTGCTATTTTGGAGGAATTTTGGATTTTTGGGGGGAAAAGGGGTTTTTTAGCCTTTTTGAGGCTTTTTTGATGGTTTTGTGGCCTTTTGGAGGATTTTTAATGGGTTTTTAGGGTTCTGAAGGTAAATATGGTAGAAAATATGGACAAATGAGTCATGTAATGGGGTAGATGAGGTAGTGAGCACTTTTTGGGTGTTAACAGATTGCCCCCTGATGTGTGAGGGCAGGAGCTCATCATATGGCCAATAGACATCATAAGTCTTGTATGGTTTTCCTGGGGTGTGGAGAAGAGAAGAAACAAACTGGAGCCCAGAACAACAGTCCCGAACAAACTACAAAAACTAAAAGTACATAACCTCAATAATGGATGAGGAATAATCTAAACATATGGATGAGGCGGGCATTCCCATGCTTGTATCAAGATATAATAATAACAATGGGGTCCAAAATATGGGGACCTAAAATATACATGGCCTCAAATAAGGAATGAGGAAGAATCTCAATATATGGACGAGGCGGGCATACCCATGCTCATATCAAGATACATAAAAAATAACTGTGAGGCCCGAAAAGGGGGACCTGTAGGATACATAGAGAACCACTGTGTACATCATAAGGGTCCAGAGGGGACACAAATCTGGGACATACTGCTGGGATGACCATGTGTGAGCTGAAGAACTGATACACTGGAATAACAACAGTGCTGCTGAGTGTGGTACCAGAGGAACTGATGAGCTGCTAGATCATAGTGACAAGGGGTCATACTCTCAATGGTACAATGAACTGAAACTGAACTAGATACTCAAGGAAGCAGATAACTGGATGGCTTCTGAATACAATCACCAACGCAACTCGGACATCCACGGGAACATATAACCGGGCGTTCCGAAGTGACTCACCAATGTACTAAAGTCGGGGGGAAATCCGGGGTCTTCGACCAATAACTGAAGGGATAAAAACGCTGCACGATTCTCAACGATGTGATCAAGGTGTTGAAGTCGAGCATGTGAGAAACAACCACTTGGAGAGGCAATGATGACTCCTCTCAAAATAGTCCGTAGGCACTCACCACAGATGGTGATGGGTCCAAGGCACAGGGACCTCTGGGTCTATCCTCTGGAATAGAGGGGCTATCGTCGACAGAGGGAGACCTGCAACTAGAAAGGCAATGATGTTTCCTTGATAGGAGTGCGAGGTAGAGAACCGAAGTGTGAGAGTACTGATGGTAGGACTGTCAAACTATGGGGGATAACGGGGCAAGTAGAGTGGGTGGACTCAAACTTCCTTTGTTCAGAGTATGCTGGCGGGGATGATCGGGCAGCATATGAAACTGATTGATGGGAAAGGGATCATAGTTGTAATGGATCAAGGATAGTGACTGGGATGAGGGAGACTCAATCTGGTGTAAAAAGGCAGGAGACTGCAGAATACTCTGAACAAAGGCGACCTGATTGGGGATGCTGCCGAGATGCTCGATCATAATGCCAAGAGGCACGGGGGGACTTCTTCATGGGTTAAGGAACTAGAAGAAGTGTGTGTAAAATGGTACTGTCATTGCGGGATAATGAATGGTGGCAAAATAATGAAATAATTGCAGTATGACAGGAGTGAATGGCTCATGTAAAAAGGTGGAACAATCTGATTGCGGCCGATGTGGCACGCAAACCAAGGCAGCAAGGTGTCAAGACACAATGTTGAAACTGTACCAGGTGAGAGCGAGAAATGATCTCAAGCATCATCACGGGCTCGGAAAAATGAATCCGGCAATATATAAAATGTCAAAAATGGATAACGGCCGATGTGGCATGCAACCCGAGGTGACGGGGGGCGTTTTGGAAAAATACCCAAAAAATCTGGGGGTGAGAGCGAGAAATGATCTCAAGCATCATCACGGGCTCGAAAAAATGAATCCGATGATATAAAGTATATCAAAAATGGGCTATGGATGATGTGGCACGCAAACCGGGGCTACAAGGTGTCGAGACACAATGTTGATATTGGTCTTGGTGAGAGCAAGAAATGATCTCAAGCATCATCACGAGCACGGAAAAATGAATCCGGTAGTGCAAATTGTGCGAAAAACAGAGGTCATAAGGATGCCGGAATGGGGAAAGGAAAGAACTATGCGTATCAAATCAAATCAAACATACAAGTGACATGTGACCTCAAAAATGGTTGAGATCACAAATGTGACAAAGTGAGCAGGGTTAAGGACCGGCCCCCATGCTATGTGCATGGGGGTTGTGATCGTGGATCACATATGATGGGGAAGGGTCAAAATGATTGATCATGCCCCCTATCCTAGGGTCGAGGTAATCCATGATGCCCCCTAACTCAGAGGTGTCAATGTGGTGTTGTTTCTGGAGAACAGGGGGTACATCTGGCCATGTGTCAATATGGTGCTCTATGATAGCGGGGTCGAGACTAGGCATTTCGGTATAGGACCAGGCAAAGACATCACGGAACTCTTGGAAGAGTTTTTTGTATTCTCCAATCTCATGCTCACTGCAGGAGGCTCCTAAGGTAATGATTTCAAGAGCACCAGGTGGGTCAGAGATATCGATGTGGATGACGGGTGAGATGTTGGCCATGTTACCCTCCTTGAAGGTGTCAGGAGCGGGAATAGGATCCTTAAACTAGTCGACCTTGGTGGGAAGGAAATCTTTGGATTCAACAGCAAATTGGGTAGCTGTGCTAGAGGAGGATTCTTCTGGGAGGAAATAGGAACGATGGTGCATGTCATCCCAGGGATAATCCGGGGCAGTGAGAGCCTCGAGAATCTCCTCATCACTGCGGAAAGTTGGATTTGTCAAATCGATTGACGAGGGAGTGGTAGTCGAAGAGATCATATAAATGGTATTAATCTCTCCGGATGGGGATGATACCGGGGGGTGGATCTCCTCAATTGTGGGGGGTGCCGTCTCAAGGTCATAATTATTCATCTCATAGAGAGTTGCTTTGTAATCTAGGAGATCAGGACAGTGATGTGAGTAATGGCCGTAAATACCGCATATGTCACAAGGGTGGTTGGTACGTAGTGATTTATCACGAGGCTTAGGGGTTGGGTCGAGTTCGACAACCGGGATATTGGGGTCGTCGTCAAGCATTTGCATGTGTTCCTGTAATGCCGGTAACTGTGGACACTAATGAGTCGGATGGCCTAACTCATCACACAATGAGCATTTGGGGGGAGCACGAAACACGGGAGGGGGTTTAACTGTCTTGGGAGGGGGAACAACAGTTTATGGTTGTGGGCCTCTGCCCCCAGTAGGCTAGATAAGAGGAGGGGGATTTGTAGATGACGAAGGGGTAGTGACACCGGGAGGTGGTTGACTAGTAGTGACAATGGGTTGCACCGGTTATAGGATGACATTTGGTGTTGGCGGGGGTAACGGGAGGCGAAAGATACCAGACGGGTAATCCTAAGGTTAACCCAGGGAGGCTGAGGGTAGCCATAACCAGGGCGCTTACTACTCCCGAGGGAGGGACTAGGAAGGGGATTGTGTGGATGGGTGTAACACCAATGTGACTAGGTACCAATGGTGGTTTGGGTAACAAGGGCGGTTGATTGTTGGGTGTTTATGTATTGTGGGACAGGGTACATAGGTCAGACACTTCGGTCATGGGTGACGGGGGAGGAATGGATTGGAATGTTGAGGTCATTGGCACGTCTGAGTAAACTCCGGGTCCCACGGAGGAAACAAATGAGGTGGTTGCACCACTGATGGGTTGTTCAACCATGGGGAGAACATTCTCGGGTGCAGCGGGGGCATTGGGATCATAGTAGGTGAGTTGGTCGACCTTGACCACGCGTCCATCATGGGGGAACATCATGGTACGAAAAACGGAAGAGGCCACTGCCCGCATGGAATACATGTGGAGGTGGCCAAGTAAGAGGTTATAATCAAGTTGGGCATTGATGACCTCTATGTTGATGAGAACGGTTTTTCTAGCCAGCTAGACGGGGATGTTAGCTAATAGGCCTTGGGGTTGAGCCAAATGGCCGTCGTAGGCTCGCAACGCAGTGGTGGACTGCTGGAGAGTAGGGGATCCCAACTTCTGCCAAACAAATGTGGACATAACGCATGTAGAGGCACCTTCATCGATAATGCACCGATCGATGACAAGATTCCGAACGGAAACAGAAACTTGGAATGCTAAAGTGGAAGGCAGGCGTGGTTCGGATTGGTCCAAATCGAATGCCATCAGTTGTGAATCATTGGGGTCAATAGCACCAATGGCGGAGAGCAAAGTCTTGCGCTGTGAAGGACAATTTTTCAAGACTTCTAACGTAGACATGGCTGCGGGAGATTGGGCTAAGTCATCTACAATGTTGTAATTTGGCGCAGTGCGAGTGATGGGGTTATTGTTGATACAATGAAGTGAGAAACGAGGTGCTTTGGGAGTGCCATCGAGTGGAGCCGGAGGTATATGTAACATCTGATCAGTGGGATGAGCGTTAGTGTGTTTGTCGGTGGGAGGGGCTTCAGGGGTGGAGCCATATTGATTCCGACGTGTTTGGAGGTTGACGTCAGCGGATGACATCATCAACAAGTGGTGGGTACCTGATTCGAACATGGGTTGATTAGGAGCGGCATAAGTGATCTACTGTTGTGGTGGCGCGTTGGCTTGAGTGGGAGCCAATAGCTGAGTGTTCACTACGCCTTGGGTTGGTAGGGGGTTCTGTAGCACCCAAGGTGGCTGCTGAGGTTGTGGGGGGTTAGGAAACACTTGAGGGATCGCATGCCCTTGGCGATGGGCATCATCAACCCAGAGTTACCGAGCTCGCTCCAAATGTGGGCAAGCATGTGTGTAGTGGCCAGAGACCCCACAAATAGAACAAGGATGGTTGGTTCGTAAATTAGGGTTTTTGGCCTGCTTGGGCGGTCGATCAGGGTTCTAGTTAGTAGGGGCTGCATTATTGTTGTCTGGGGGATTGGGAGGTTGACCACCTTGGTCTGGAGGAGGGTTGTTCCCACGGTTACGGCCTTTTCCATGGTTTTGCTAGCCCTGTTGGCGTTGGTTGTTTTGGTTTTGCTGCGGAGTCTATTGGGCGTAAACTTGCCCTTGGGCAGCAGGTGGGTTCTGGGGTTATGCAGGTGCGGGAGCAGGCTGTGGTGGATAATAAGTAGGTGGAGGCTGTGCAGGTGATGAACCTTGGGGGGGTTGCTGATATGTCTGCGGAGCATGCTGTGGGTTTGTCGCAGGGGCTACTTGTGGTGGGTAATAAGCAGGTTGGGCCTGAGAGGACACAGGAGCTGGGGCAGCCTATGGATGGTAATATGGCTGAGGTGCGATCCAGGGAGCATAAGCAGGGGACGCAGGCCCAAAGCACTGAGGTGGACATGAGGTTCTGTGAGAATGGTGGTGTTGTGTCATAAGAGCATACGAGTTGGTTGCTCCGGACTGAGACGTAGCCCGCGAAAGGTCAGGGCCAGGGCTAGGACGTGCTATGGAAAAAGGTTGGGGATGCGAGGAAACATGGCCAATGATGCCGTCTGCGGCGTGGGATGCCCCCCGGCGCATCGTGCTGGGAGGAATCACTGCGAGGGGCGTCAAGTATAATGGTATAGAGGTAACCTGACTGGGCGTAAATGAGGTCAAATTGCTGGGCTTTGAGGATGGCCTCTTCCTCAGACTGGGGTCGTTTGGATGCCACATCCTTGGCAATGACAGTAAGGAGGGATTTGAGGAACCAATCTAAGAAGATACGGTCGTCTAACTTGATTTTGTAGAGGCTGCGGCGTCGATGCCACTCATGAATGTGGTCAGTGATGTGGGTAGCCGTGTTCTATTTGCAAGACAGTAGGATTTCAACTCCCGCGTCATAGCGGATAGGCAACTGAAAGAACTGTAGGAATGTCGAGGCAAGGGAAGTAAAGGTGGCATGGATCCCATGGGGTTGCTCGATGTACCACTTAGCTGCAGAGCCAGTGAAGGTGCTTTGTAACAGACGGAGGCGGACAGAGTCGTCCACTATGGAGTTGGAGGAACACCATAGATGGAAGGACATAATATGGTTCTGGGGTTCCTCACCTGCCTTGCCCTCAAACTTAGGGATGTCAAAGGGGAGCTTGGTAGGCATGTGACGCCACGCAGGGTCGTGTCTGATGGGATCGTTAGTCAATCTAGCTAGGTCAGGAAGGTTGAGGCTAGCCATGAATGGAAAACTAGTAGAAGGATGTGACATACTAGTGGGTTGGGCCATAGTGGGGCCAATGCCCCCAAGTGTATGGGTAGGGTTTGGAAGGTTTCCCCCAAGTGTAGGGACGAAAGTGGTATGGGACAGTCCTGCACCACCAAAGGTAGTGTGAGTCACTGATGGAGTGGGAATAGGTAGTCTAGCTACTGGAATGGGTGCAATGATCGAAACGGTAGACGTGGGCCCCATCGAGGGCATACCCAAAGCAGGTGTGGTAGCTGGTGTGGTAGTGGATGCTCCACCAATGGTCCCTACAAAGAAAGGGGTGGAAGTCACGCCAGCCATGGGGATGGTTGGTGTAGTGTAAATGGGGTTCTTGGACTCTGCCTCAGAATCAAAGGTAAAGTAAGGGGCGTCTAGCTCAGGTAACAGAGTTTTATGTTGTTGATGAGTGGAGTCAAGTGACAAAGCTCGAGATCTATGATGAGTGGTATCAAGTGATGAAGATCTATGTCTATGACGGGGGGTGTCAAGTGAACATGCTGCGGGGGCTCGCCCCGGAGGCGCCGAGAATGTCTCGGGGACTCAATGGTGACAAATGGTGTCAAATATCTGGTGGTTGTGTTGAGTGAAAAATAGCTCAAAAACCCTAATGCAACCGAGTGTGCAGAAGGAGAGCTCAAAAAATATGGCACTCAGGCCAACAACCAACTCAAAACACCTACTGTAACAGCTGTGCTACAATAAGTGGAGTATCAACAGAAATGGTCAGAATACCAACAAGCAGCAGGTTTCCTAAAAAAAAAAAAATGGTGGACTCACTAGACCAAAAGGAGGTAAGGGAGCATGCAAACACCTAACTAAATAGTATTCTGGCTCACCTAGACATATCCTCTGCAAGGTGATGAAATCCAAGTCAGACAATATGGATAGGAGAGCCAAGTGGCTAAAGATATCCCCCTATCGGGAGGGACACCGGGTAGTCAATCCTAGAAGAAAGGAAACTAAGATACCCCATTCATGACACGTCTAGAAAAGGTGAATCTGCCGTTTGGTCCTTTTACCGCAGTACCCCCATACAGGGATACCCCGAGAACTGCGAAAGGTAGCCCTTCAGTTACTGAATGGATTGCGGTATTCCACTCAGGCCTCCGGAATTAGTCTGGCGACTTCAACCCTCCTAGGGGAGAGGCCCTCTAATAAACTGGTTGTGACCGTGCCAAAAAATACTAGGGGATTTTGGTTCCCTAATGGACAACAGCTATGTCTCAAGTGTAAGCAACCAAGGGGTATTATTTGGATGCCTATCCCCCCGATCCTACCTAACTACAAAAATTCTTATGTGTTCCCCAAGTGGGGTTAGAATGTTGGTTGTGTTAAGTAGTTTTTTAAGGCTCACTTGAAATAGGTGACAGAGTGTGTGCGTGTGAGATGATGAACCAAAATAAAAAGTTCCACGGGGTGGGAAACTGGCTAACTAAAAATAACAATACTGAATTTAAACTTTAACATGCAAAATTTTCTCTTTTTCAAAATTTTCAAAAAACGATTCTGTAAATGGAATAGAAATAAAACTGCAGAAAAGGCTGTAGGGAAGTGTGGCTGCAGGTAGGACAGATGGCTGTGCAGGGGCAGAAAATAGTGCAGCAAAGTGCTGGGTTCAAAACAGGGAAAAAAGTGCAGAAATCAGATTGCGGGTCTGTGGCAATTCTGGGCGGTCGGACCGCGGGAAACAGCTCAACAGTTGAGGACAGGTTGCGGGTTTTCGGTCGAAATGTGCAGTCGGATCGCAGGAAACAGGTAAAAAGCCGCAGGCGGGTTGCAGGAAAATGTCTGAAAGTTGCAGGCGGGATGCGGGAAAAAGGCCGAAAGATGCCGTCAGGTTACAGAAAAATGGCTTCAAGCCGTAGTCGGGACACGGGAAAAAGGTCGACAGACGCAATCGGGTCGTGGGAAAATGGTTGAAAGCCGCAGTCGGGACACGGAAAAAAGGCCGTGAGACGTGGTCGGGTTGCAGCAAATGGGCTGAAAGCCGCAATCGGGACGCGAAAAAAAGGTTAATAGCCACAGTCAAATCGCAACAACCAAGCTAATTAGCCACGGTCAGATCGCAGGTAACAGACTTGAATCCGCCGGCAGGTCGCGGGAAACAGTCTGAGAGCCGTGGTCGGATCGCAGGTAAAGGCATGAAAGACATGGTCGGAATGTAATTACAGGGTAAAAATTTGTGGTTTACGGCAGCCAAAAGGAAAAGACAGGAAAATATTTAAAAACTATAACCAGAAATTCAAACCCAGTGGAGTCGCCAAAACTATAGCTAGGGTTTTCACCCTAGCTTGTGCAAATGAGCACCTACTAAGGAGAAGGGACTCCTTAGTAGCAGTTCAATAAACAGTAAATTAAAATGCTAAAACAACATAAATTCTAAACTAGCATGAGCATTAAGAAACATAACAAAACATGTAATATGAATGGTTTTTTGTATTAAAGATTATACCTTCAATGGTGAAGATTGGTGAAGTTCTTGCAATGGTCCAAGAGGGTTGCTCCAAACTCCAACTTTGCTCCTTCTCTTTCTCCAAATGGTGGGAATGGGCCAAAAGGGGCACTCAATGGTGAAAGTACCTCAAAGGTGAGCTAAGGTTTCAAGAGTGATTTTGGCAGAGTGTTAACACCTAAAAAGTGCTCACTAGCTCATTTCCTTATTCACATGACCCATTTGTCCACTTTTCTGCCATTTGAGCCTCTAAAGCCAACAAAAGGTCACCAAAAGACCTTAATACACCCCTTTTTCCACTCAAAATGAGTATTTTTCCTAAAAAAGCATAAAAAACCCTCAAAAAGGGTCCAAAATTCTCAAATATATTAAAAAGGGAATAAAAATATTCAAAAAAAGGAAAAAGGAGGGAAAAGGTACCTAAACCATGTTGGTCAATACCATTGGTTTCCACAAAACCATAATGGTATTCCCCACCACCAAAACCATCCATCTTCCTATCCTCATGCTGCCAAAATCTCCCATGAGTTTTTGGCCATTGTAGCTACCTTGGAGAAAGGACCCTTTGGAGTTTGGAGCTGCTCACCCTTGGAGATACTCAACAACCTTCATCACTTGGAGGTATTATTATTGCAAGCACTTGCTTGCCCCCATTTTCAATACAAAGTTATTTTTTATATTTCTTGTTCTTGTTTTCAATTCAAAAGTTTATTATGATATGCACATGCTAGTTTAGATTTAGTTTTAGATTTACAATTGTTTTTGATTTAATATTTGAGACTGCTGCTACTAGTTAGCAGGTGCCCATAGCACTAATCTTGGTTGCAAAACCAAGCCAACAGTTTTTGGCGACTCCACTGGCTTAGAACTTTTAGATCTCAAATTTTTCTTTAGATCTTAGTTTTTGTTTATATTAGTCAGTTTAATTCATAGATCCGCCACCCTAGATAGCAGATCCATTGCTATTCTAGATCTTGGCCCATTTTATTGCCATTAACAGCCCAAAATTTTCAATTTTCGGGTTCGTTTTTCGGCGTCCGTGTGCGGCTTTCACCTTGCGGATTTTTGCCCAACAGTCGTGCGGCTCATCGCGACTGCGCGGCTCTTTTCCATGTGGCTCACCGCGGCTTTGCAGCCAATTTGCGCGCTGCACATCGCGGCTTTGCGGAAATTTTCTGCGCTACACATCGCGCCTGTGTGACGAAATCCCGCACTGCACATCGCAGCTTCGCGGCTGAAACCCGTGCTGCCCATCGCGACTGTGTGACAGAAACCTGCGCAGTCCATCGCGGCTGTTCTGTCAAAACCCGCGATGCCAATTTTTTCCATTTGGCCAATCCGTTTAAAAAATTAATTTTTTTACTGTATTTTTTTCCTACATAGCACATTTTACAGTTTTAAAATTCCTGCATATTTTACAGCCATATAAAAATTTTACTATTTAGAATGCACCTTTGAAAAAGTCTTTTTAAAAATTTTCAGAAATTGAAAGAAGGATTTATTTGCATTTTATCTAGATTAAAATTTTGCTGTTTACTCCCTTGATATTTTGCCCATAGCAATTTTTGAAAAAGAAATCCATTTATTTCTTGGAAAAAGTTATATTATTTGTTTTCCTATTTCAAAAGATCCTTTGTTTTTTGAATATTTTCTGCAAAGCATTTACTTTTTCAATTTCAGTTTAAAATACCACACGTGCACCCACTCAAACACATAATTTAAACTGAACCTTAAAATTTACCCTAACTTCAACCAACTTTTAACCCCACTTGGGGAGCACTTAAAAGAACTTTGTAGCTAGGTAGTATTGAGGGGATAGGTGTTCCAATAACACCCCTCAATTATTACATTTGAGACATAGCTGTTGTCCATTAGGGAACCAAAATCTCCGAGTATTTTTTGGCACGGTCATAACCAGTTTATCAGAAGGCCTCTCCCCTAGGAGGGTTGAAGTCGCGAGGATGGTTCCAAAAGCCTGAGTAGAATACCGAAATCCATTCAGTAACTGAAGGGCTACCATTCGCAGTTCTCGGGATATCCCTGTATGGGGGTATTGCGGTAAAAGGACCAAACGGTAGATTTACCTTTTCTGGACGTGTCATGAATGGAGTATCCTAGTTGCCATTCTTTAGGATTGATTACCCGGTGTCCCTCCCGGTAGGGGGATATCTAGCCGTTGATTCAACACTCAATATTGTCTGACTTGGATTTCATCACCTTGCAGAGAATATCGTTTGTTGATTCACAATACTTTTAGTTAGGTGTTTGCATGATACAATCCACCTTTGGTCTAGTAGCACCTCTTTTTTCTAGAAGCTGTTTATCTGTTGGTACTCTGACCATTTTTTGCATCCCTCCACTTATTATAGCACAGTTGCTATAGTAATTTCTTTTTGAGGTTGATTTTTTGGCCTGAGAGCCTTTATTTTCACTCTCCTTTTTGCACCCTTGGTCGCATTACGGTTTTGAGTTTTTTATACATTACCATCTTACACAGAAGATTTTTACACAAAAACTTATTTCTCACCATTGAGAATTTTAGACACTATCGTCGTCTTCAGGGTGAACCCCCAGAGTTCAGTCTACTTGGCTCTCCACGTCACCGACGTCGAGCCTTATCCCTTGACTCGACACATCGTCAGTCAAACAGATAGTCATCCGATTCTGACACGTCTCATTTCACATCTAATTTTGAGGCAGAATCCGAAAACCCTACTGCGTTATTCCCAACCAACCTTATGGCTGGAACACCATTCGACCCATTGTTTACTAGTACCATAGGGGACACATCCACAAACCTTTCTACTGTGGTGCCATCCATGGCAACCACCACCCCCCTAGGTATGCCTAATATGGCGGACACTCCACCTTTAGGAATGCCCAACACAGGACTACCTCCTATTATGGGTATGCCCAACATAGGGGTCACACCCCCTCTGATTACCATAACCCAGATTCCAGGAATCACCACTACTATTCCTAACCCCGGTGTAACCCATGTTACACTGGGAAACGCTGGTCCATATCAAACCACAACTGTTGGAGGACACATACCTTCAATACCTAGCATACCCTTAGGGGCTACTGGACCACTACATCATACCACCATGACTAGTCATGTCCCAGTCACTATGCCACATCCATCTGCCAGCTTACCTTACATCGCAAGTCTGAACTTACCAGACTTAGCCAGGTTAACCAATGATCCTATCAGACACGACCCTGCGTGGCCTCACATGCCCACCAAACTCCCCTCTGACATCCCTAAGTTTGAGGGAAAGGCAGGTGAGGACCCCCAAAACCATATTATGTCCTTCCATCTATGGTGTTCCTCCAACTCCATAGTGGACGACTCTATCTGTCTCCGTCTGTTACAGTGCACCTTCACTGGCTCTGCAGGTAAGTGGTATATCGAGCAGCCCCATGGGACCCATGCCACCTTTACCTCCCTTTCCTCGACCTTCCTGCAGTTCTTTCAGTTACCTGTCCGCTATGATGCGGGAGTCGAGATCCTACTGTCTTGTAGACAGAACACGGCCACCCACATCACTGACCACATTCATGAGTGGCGTCGACGCCGAAGCCTCTGCAAAATCCAGTTAGACGACTGTATCTTCTTAGATTGGTTTCTCAAATCCCTCCTCCCTCTCATTGCCAAGGATGTGGCATCCGAACGACCCCAGTCTGAAGAAGAGGCCATCCTCAAAGCCCAACAGTTTGACCTCATTTACGCCCAATCGGGTTATCTGTATGCCATTATACCAGATGCCCCAGATGCCCCACGTGGCGAGTCATCTTAACATGATGCGCTGGGGGCATCCCATGCCGCAGATGGCATCATTGGTTGTATGGCCTCGCATCCCCAATCCTTTTCCATTGCACATCCTAACCATGGCCCCGACCTTTCGCGGGCTACATCTCAATCTGGAGCAACCAATTCATATTCTCCCATGGCACATCACCACCATACCCACAGACCTTCATGTCCACCTCAGTGCTTTGGTCATGCACCACCCGCATACACCCCCCCAGCCGCACCTCAACCAATGTATTATCCACAACAAGCTGCGGCAGCTAGCCCAACACCTCCAATAGCTCAGGGTTACCAACAACCACAACAGGTAACTGGACCACCTCCAACCCCACCAGCTTATTATGCACCACAACCTACTCCTGCACCTGCGGCAAACCAAAATCCTCCTGTTGCTCAAGGGCAAGTGTACACACAACAAAATCAACCCCAACACCAAAACAACCAATGCAACCAGGGTGGACAGCAAAACCGTGGAAGAGGACGTAACCGCGGAAACAACCAACAACAACATCAAGGTCCTCCACCTCCCAATCCTCCGCAAAATAACAATGCTGCTCCTCCCAACCAGAATCCGGATTGTAATCCCAGGCAGCCCAAAAACAATAACCTCAGACCAAACCATCCTTGTTCTATTTGCGGGATCTATGGCCATTACACACATGTTTTCCCACATTTGGAGCGAGCTTGGCAACTCTAGACTGACGATGCCCATCATCAAGGACAAGCGGCTCCTCAGCCGCCAACCAACCTTCCACCACCTCAACATCAACCTTTGGTACTGCAAAACCCCTTTCCAACCCAAGGCGTAGTGAACACTCAGTCGTTAGCTCCCCCTCAGGGAAACGCGCCACCACAACAAATCACTTATGCCGCTCCTGATCAACCCATGTTCGATTCAGATACCCACCACTTGTTGATGATGTCATCCATAGATGCCAACCTTCAAAACCGCCGGAACCAATATGGCTCCACCCCTGAAGCCCCTCCCGCTGACAAGAACACTAACGTTCATCCCACAGATCAGACGTTACGTATACCTTTGGCTCCACTTGATGGCGCTTCTAAAGCACCTCGCTTCCCACTTCATCGCATCAACAATAATCCCAATGCTCACGCTGCGTTGAATTACAACATTGTAGACGACTTAGCCCAGTCTCCTGCAGCCATGTCTACTTTAGAAGTCTTAAAAAACTGTCCTTCACAGCGCAAGACTTTACTATCTGCCATTGGCGCCATTGACCCCAATGATTCACAACTGATGGCATTCGATTCAGACCAATCCGAACCACGCTTGCCTTCCACTTTAGCTTTCCAAGTTTCCGTTTCCGTTCGGAATCTTGTCATCCATCGGTGCATTATCGATGAAGGGGCCTCTACATGCGTTATGTCCACATTCGTTTGGCAGAAGTTGGGATCTCCTACTCTCCAGCAATCCACCACTGCGTTGCGAGCCTACGACGGCCGTTCGGCTCAACCCCAAGGTCTCTTAGCTAATGTCCCCGTCCAGCTAGCGGGTAAAACCATGCTCATTGACATTGAGGTCATCAATGCCCAACTCGATTATAACCTCTTACTTGGTCGCAGCTACATGTATGCCATACGGGCGGTTGCCTCATCCGTTTTCCGTACTATGATGTTCCCCCATGAGGGACGCGTGGTCAAGGTTGACCAGCTTACCTATTACGATCCCAAGGCCCCTACCGCACCTGAAAACGTTCTCCCCATGGTTGAACAACCTGTTTGTGGTGCAACTACATCGTTTGTTTCCTCCGTGGGACCCAGACTTTACTCCGATGCGCCGATGATGTCTACATTCCAATCCATTCCACCACCGTCACCGGAGACCCACGTCACTAACCTCTGTACTCTTTCCCACAATACACAAACACCCAACAATCAACCATCCTTGTTACCTCAACCACCATTGGTCCCTAGTCACATTGGTGTTACACCATCCACAAGATCCCCTTTCTATTTCCTCCATCAGGCATAGTAAGCGCTCCAGTTATGGCTACCCTTAGTCTCCCCGGGTTAACCTTGGGATTACCTGTGTGGTATATTTCACCTCCCATTCCCCCGACGACACCAAATGTCATCCTGCAACCAGTGCAACCCATTGTTACTTCTACCCAACCACCTCCCGGTATCACTACCCCTTCGTCATCTACGAATCCCCCTCCTCTCATCAGGCCCACTGGGGGCAGAGGCCACAACCATACACTGCAGTACCCCCACCCAAGGCAGTTAAACCTCCCCCCGTGTTTCGTGCTCCTCCTAAATGCTTGTTGTGTGATGAGTTAGGCCATCCAACTCACCAATGTCCACAGTTACCTGCATTACAGGAACACATGCAAATGCTTGACGACGACCCCAACATCTTGGTTGTCAAAATCGACTCAGACCCCATGTCTCGGGATAAATCACTGCGTACCAACCACCCGTGTGCCATATGCGGTATTTATGGCCACTACTCTCATCACTGTCCTGATCTCCCAGACTACAGAGCAGTTCTCTATGAGATGAATAATTTTGACCTTGAGACGACACCCCCCACAATTGAGGAGATCTACCCTCCCGTATCATCCTCATCCGGAGAGATTAACACCATCTACATGATCTCGACAACATACAAACCAGAACCCATCGACTTATGGTCGGATTACTTCCATAGTGATGAGCAAATTTTAGAAGCTCTTACTGCCCCTAATTACCCCTGGGAAGACATGCACCATCGTTCATACTTCCTCCCAGAAGAGTCCTCCTCCACGACAGCTACCCAGTTTGCATTCGAATCCAAAGATTTCCTCCCCACCAAAGTCGACTGGTTTAAGGATCCTATTCCTGCCCCTGATGCCTTTGAGGAAGGGAACATGTCAAACATTTCCCCCATTATCCAAATCGACATTTCCACCACACCTGGAAAACCTGAGCTCATCTCGCTAGGTGCATCTTGCACTCAAGCAGAAACTCAGGCATATAAGAAACTCTTCCAAGAGTTTCGTGATGTCTTCGCCTGGTCTTACACCGAGATGCCTGGCCTCGATCCCAAAATTGTGGAACATCACATCGACACTTGGCCACATGTGACTCCTGTCCGACAAAAACAACGACCCATTCACCCGTCCAAACTCCCAGCTGTTAAAGCTGAGATTGAAAAACTCCAAAAAGAAGGATTCATATATCCTATTGCTTACACCACTTGGGTTTCAAACCTAGTACCAGTAAACAAAAAAGTGGGCACTATACATGTTTGTACTGATTTTCGAGACCTCAATCTCGCTTGTCCCAAGGACAACTTCCCCACACCTTTCATTGACCAACTAATCGATGAATGCGCAGGACACGAGGTCCTTTCTTTTATGGATGGTTTCTCCGGATACAACCAAATAAAAATCCGTAAAGAAGATCAGTATAAGACGGCTTTCACCACCCCATGGGGCACCTTCGCCTATCGCGTCATGCCTTTTGGCCTCAAGAATGCTGGAGCCACCTTCCAACGCGCAATGACTTATTGCTTCCACGATCTCCACAAGATCATAAAATTTTACCTGGACGACCTCACAGCTCGATCCAAAAAGCAATCTGACCATTCAGACGACCTTCGACAAGTTTTCATGCGTTGTCGAAAATACAACATCCGCTTGAACCCCCTCAAGTGTGTCTTTTGCATCACATCAGGTCGCCTATTGGGGTTTGTTATCTTAGAAAAAGGCATCACTATAGACCCCTTAAAAGTCCAAGCCATTCTAGAGTTACCATCACCCCGCACATTAAGACAACTACAAAGCCTGCAAGGGAGGTCCAACTTCCTCCGTCGCTTTGTCCCGGACTATGCCACAACAGTCCATGGTTTCCTACGACTACTACATCTGCATACCCGTTTCATATGGGACCAACAAGAAGAGACAGCCTTCACCGATTTAAAGAAAGCACTCACAAATGCCCCGTTGATTTCTCCTCCAGATTTCACCAAATAATTCATCCTCTATGTTTCAGCATCAGAACATGCTGTATCTGGAGTCCTTGTACAAGAAGATGACGCTCGCCAAGAGCATGTCATCTACTATGTAAGCCAGACCTTGTCCGGCCCACCCCTCCGATACCCACATGAAGAAAAGATGGCCCTCGTCGTCGTTTTTTCAGTGCAAAAGCTGAGACATTATATTCTCCTAAGCCACACCACAGTCGTATCTAACTCCAATCCTATGGTTTACCTCTTGACGCTTCGCCTTCTTCAAGGCCGCGTAGCTAAATGGGTGATTATCCTACAAGAGTACGACCTTAATTTTAAGACCCCAAAGAGAACCAAGGCCCTAGCACTAGCTCAACTCATCACAGATCTCCCATCCTCTTCGTCATCACCCGCTATCAAAATAGATCTCACTGATGACCACATTTTCATCATCTCGACTGATGACCCATGGTACGGTGATATTTTGTTATACCTTCGCACGCAAAAGTTCAGAACCCACATCGATCGTGACAGATGCCGTCGTATATGACACCACGCCCCCTGATATCTCTTGTTAGGGGATGTACTCTATCGCATGGCATTGATACCATCCTACGACGTTGCCTATCCCATAGCGAGGCAGAACAAGTCCTTAATGATTGCCACAGCAGTGCTTGCGGAGGCCATTTCTCCGGCATGGCTACTGCCCAAAAGATCATCCGCGCAGGTTACTTTTGGCCTTCATTATTTACTGATTGCATCACCGCAGTCAAACATTGTCAAAACTGCCAACATTTTGCCCCAAAAGCAAGAACCCCACCCGCCCCCCTTCATCTAGTATTCACTGCCGGACCATTCTGCAAATGGGCCATCGATTTCCTCGATTGCAATCCCACGTCAGCCGGCGGTCACAAACACATCATTATGGCTGTAGATTATTTCACCAAGTGGGAGGAGGCCATGCCAACCTACAATTGCAAGGCCGAAACCGCAGCACGGTTTTTCCTGAACCATGTTATCGCTCATTTTTGAGTGCCAAAGCAACTCGTCTCAGACCACGGCTCTCACTTCGAAGACGCCGTCTGGAGAGAACTATCAACTTTACTGAAATTTGAACACCATTTCTCCTTTGCTTACTACCCCCAAGGAAACGGCCAAGTTGAGGCAATCAACAAAATCTTAAAAACCATCCTCCAGCGCACTATAGACAAACACAAGTCAAATTGGCACCACATGCTGTTCCCGGCACTATGGGCATACCGCACGTCAACCAAAACCGCCACCGGTTTTACCCCGTTCCACTTAGTTCATGGCGTTGAATCCGTCCTCCCCATTGAGTGCCAGATCCCAACCCTACAAATGGTCGTTGAACTCCTACCGGACACTTCCCCAATCGAGCAACGCTTACTACTCCTGGAATAGGCCGATGAAGATTGGTGCACAGCCCTTCAAACCATGGAAGCAGCCAAGCACTGATCCAAACTGAATTATGATAAACATGTCCACCCGAGAACTTTTATTGAAGGGGACCTTGTCCTCGCCTACGATTAGGCTCATGAAAAAACCGGGAAAGGAAAGTTTGTGTCCATGTGGCAAGGCCCATATATCATACACACTTGCCTCGGACAGGGGGCATACATTCTGACCGATTCAGAAGGCAACCCCCTCCGCAACCCACGCAACGGGATGTACCTCAAGCGATTTTACCCATAGTAAACCGGATGGACACCACCATCCATGCGAGAACTTCATGACAGTTCTTTCCTTTTCCTATTTTCATCAGGTCCATTTTTTGACCATTTTTCATGCCCTCATCGCCTCGGTTTGCGTGCCACATCGGCCATCGTCCATTTTTTACGAACCTTATATCACCGGGTTCAGTTTTCTGCACTCGTGATGATGCTTGAGATCATTTCTCGCTCTCACGCCCAGATTTTTTGGGCATTTTTCCATGCCCCCCGTCGCCTCGGTTTGCGTGCCACATCGACCGTCGTCCATTGTTGACAAGCCTTATATCATCGGATTCAGTTTTCCACGCTCGTGATGATGCTTGAGATCATTTCTCGCTCTCACCTCCATATTTTTCGGGCATTTTTTCCATACCCCCTTCGTCGCCTTGGTTTGCGTGCCACATCGGCCGGTGTCTGTTTTTGATGAACATTATATTGCCGGATTCAGTTTTTCGCACTCGTGATGATGCTAGAGATAATTTCTCGCTCTCACCTCCAGATTTTTTGGGCATTTTTACCATGCCTACCCAAACCTCGGTTTGCGTGCCGCATTGGCCGTTGCCCCTTTGTTGACAATCTTTATGTCACCGGATTCAGTTTTCCGCACTCATGATGATGCTTGAGACCTTTCCTCGCTCCCACCAATCCCTTTTTGTTCGGTATAATTTTATCCCTTTCTTAGGCCGAGCAATCCCTTTTACGAAAAAAGACACTTAGGGAGTTTCTGTTAAGCTCTTTTCTGACTCCTAAAACAATGAAAAGATCGCCGAGAAACCTTGCTTCCTTTCATGCTCGCTAAACGTATCTGAAAGGGTGTCTACCTGGTATAAGTTTACCCCTTTTCCGGACCTTGTAGACTACTTACGAAAAAGGAATACTCTAGTCACATCGGCTAGTAGAGTTCTCCATTTGCATCATTTTATGCTTTTTCGAGCCTTGGAGACTAACTTACGAAAAAGAACACCAATGGAGTCCACTTACCGCTTTCAGACTCTCTAAACATGAAAGCGACCACGAGCAATCACCATCCTGGGCTCGTAAAACCAACAGGACAGTAATCATAACCACTGCAGAGTCTTCTTATCGTTTTCAGACTCCTTAAAAATGAAAGCACCAATGAGCACGAACAGTCCTGGGCTTACAAAATCCACAGGATAGTACCATTTCATAGCACACTTTTATCCCTTCTTGGAGCTCATTAAAACTACGAAGAAGGACCCAATGGTGCTTCTCAGTGCCACAACAGATCACGTCTACTCATATGGCAGCTTCCCCATTTTGGTCGCCTTTGTTCATAGTATCCTGCAGTATGTCACCCTGAGAATCCCTCGACAGCACCCATCAGCTTGACCCCCCCCAGAGTCAGTACATACCCTTTAGTCCTTAAAAGCAATGATACCCACACCTACAAGTCAGTTCCCTATGCTTCCAGGTCAACCATGTCATCATGCTCTGAACAAAGGAAGTTTGAGTCTACACACTATATGACCCCAGTTACTTCCCATCCCCACAAGTATGTCAGTCCTACCATCAGTACTACACCACTTCAGTTCTAAACCTCTCGCTCCTATCAGGGAAACATCATTGCCTTGTTAGTTGCTGGTCTCCCTCTGTTGACGACAACCAAATTTATTCCAGAGGATAGACCTAGAGGTCCCTGTGTCTTGGACTCATCACCATTTATGATGAGTTCCTATGAATCATTTCAAGAAGAGTCCTCAGTGCCTCTCCAAATGGTTGTTTCTCACATGCTCGACTTCAACACCTTGATCGCATCGTTGAGACTCGCACAGGGCATTGGTCCGTTCAGCTATTAGTCGAAGACCCCGGATACCATCTTACTCCTCCACATTTGAGAGTCTACCTATGGATACAACCAGTTACACTTTTCCTATAGATATCCGGGTTGCGCATGGCGACAGTATTTCAGACGTACCCCAGTTTTATACTCCCTCGAGTATACAGTTACATATACTTCCCAAAGATGGCTCACAGTCATTGAGTCCCTACAGATGCTGGACACCTCCAGTTTCAACAGTTCATCAGTTATTCCAGTGTATCAGTTATTGAGATCAGTCATGTTATGATCATGAGTACGTCCCAAAATGATGTCCCCTCTGGACCATTATGATGTACCAGCATATTTTTTATGTATTTTCTCAGGTCTCCCTTCTTGGGACTAATTGTTTATATATGTCTTGATACGAGCATGGGTATGCCCGCCTCGTCCATTATCAGAGATTATTCCTCATTCATATTGAGGCCATGTAATATTGTTTATTTTTGCAGCTTCCAAGGGCTGTGGATCCAATCTCCAATCGGTCTCTTCTCCTCCCCAAACCCCAGAAAAAAGACAAAAGAACTATGATGTCTATCGACCATACGATGAGCTCCTTCCCTCACACATCAGGGGGCAATCTGTTAACACCTAAAAAGTGCTCACTAGCTCATTTCCTTATTGACATGACCCATTTGTCCACTTTTCCACCATTTGAGCCTCTGAAGCCAACAAAAGGTCACCAAAAGATCTTAATACACCCCTTTTTCCACTCAAAATGAGTATTTTTCCTAAAAAAGCATAAAAAACCCTCAAAAAGGGTCCAAAATTTCCAAAAATATTAAAAAGGGAATAAAAATATTCAAAATATTCAAAAAAGAAAAAAGGAGGGAAAAGGTACCTAAACCATGTTGGTCAATACCATTGGTTTCCACAAAACCATAATGGTATTCCCCACCACCAAAAACTATAAAAAGGTGGTAGGAGCTCCTCACTTTACATCCATCCATCTTCCTATCCTCATGCTGCCAAAATCTCCCATGAGTTTTTGGCCATTGTAACTACCTTGGAGAAAGGACCCTTTGGAGTTTAGAGCTGCTCACCCTTGGAGCTATTCAACAACCTTCATCACTTGGAGGTATTATTATTGCAAGCACTTGCTTTCCCCCATTTTCAATACAAAGTTATTTTTTATATTTCTTGTTCTTGTTTTCAATTCAAAAGTTTATTATGATATGCACATGCTAGTTTAGATTTAGTTTTAGATTTACAATTGTTTTTGCTTTAATATTTGAGACTGCTGCTACTAGTTAGCAGGTGCCCATAGCACTAAGCTTGGTTGCAAAACTAAGCCAACACAGAGTATGGATGTACTTGATTGTGGAGATGAAATGAGGGGTCTCCATCACCTATTTATAGGTTTTTAGTGGTAGAGTGTTGGCCCATGGTTTTGGGAACCATATGGTTTAGGTCAGCTGTATAGGTTTTTTTTTTCTTTTTTCCTCATTTTTTCAATATTTTTTATTCCCTTTTTAGAGGGTTTTTGCTATTTTGGAGGAATTTTGGATTTTTTTTGGGGGAAAAGGGGTTTTTTAGCCTTTTTGAGGCTTTTTTGATGGTTTTGTGGCCTTTTGGAGGCTTTTTAGGGCTTTTGGAGGCTTTTTAATGGGTTTTTAGGGTTCCGAAAGTAAATATGGTAGGAAATATGGACAAATGATTCATGTAATGGGGTAGATGAGGTAGTGAGCACTTTTTGGGTGTTAACAATACCTCACTGGATTGCTCCAGTGAATTGAATACAATTGCACTAGGAATTGCTATGGAAATCCAGAGGCTTCTGGTGCTCAATGAAAGACAGTTTCCCAATGAATTGTTGCAACTGCTGCAATTTGAATAGCTGACTCCAACTCTGATACCATGTGATAATTTACAAGATAGATCACAAAGCTAGAGTAAACCTCATAAATCTCACTCATGAATTGCAGAGAAGAAGAAGAAGAATTGAATCAAATATCACTCATTAAATCAAGAAATGACAAAAACTGTTGTGATATTATTCCTTAGCTATAAGATGGAAAAAATGTGAGAGTACAATGGAATGAATTTGAATTATTGAGTAGGTGATTCGAATTCTCCTCAATAGCATGGCTTGACTGCATTGGAACCGTCACCAAACCAGTAGTAGTGACCACAATAGTCAAATATCAGTCAAATATGAGTCTAACTGAGTCTAACTGGTGCATGTGGCACAAATCTAGGGAAGGAGACTCCAATGTGGGTGCATGAAGAGCTGTCAGCAGTCAGTAGAGCTGAACTAGTCTCTTTAGTAGTCTATCTAAGTGCTTCAGTTAGTTAACTAAGCAATCAGTCCTCAAATCAAGGAACTGATCCACTAATCATGGAACTGACTGATGTAACTCCTAAATAAGTGGACGAGGGCGCAATTGTACTTGAGTGATGGAAAAAAGGGCGCATCTATGGCTAGGAGGGCTATAACTGAGCAGAAACAGGCTGGTGGGGGCTACAAAATAAGGAATAGGTGCTGGGAGACTACCATACTGATGACTGGATGCATGCAAAATGCATGGATGCAGTGCATGCAAATATATATCTGATGGTGAGAATATTCCAATAGGGTCGGTCGATCCTTCTTGTGTACTCCATTATCGATAAAGATTTTCACAATTAAATACAAAAAGAAGGGGCGTTCGATCCTTCTTGTTGAAAAACCGAAGTCATGACAAACGATTTTTATATGTTATAATTTACCCGATGTCTGGGTCCCTACTATTTACAGCGGAATCCAGAGTCGAGAATTGTCGGCATAGCCTTCGTAGATCAAATATTTTTACATTTCTCATCTAAATGAAGGATTGACCAACCCTTCATGTGCTCAGTATTCTTACATTGTTCACCATTTTGGATATACATGAATTGACATCTTAGCCTTCGTAGGTTGAATATGCTTACAATTCCCTCATAAATGAAGGGGCAGCCGACCCTTCTTCTTCCCAGTATTCTATTCGTTTTATGTGATTTTATCCCAAAAAATTTATATTTTGTTGCAATCATTCTAGTCTGTCTATTAACTTGGTTGGGTGAGCAAACGTCGATAATATAGAACTTCCACGAGAATCTAGGCATTGGGGAAAAATTACTACTGTGGTGCAGAATACACCGTTTACTGGTTACTATTGTGTAAGTAAGTTGTGCCTTTATAGATTACGCAGAGAATTCCTTCTTCATTTGGAAACTATTAAATTTATTTCTGTAAAAAGATAGATATTCTTGATACTGTATCAAAAAAGAAACAAGAACTGACTAACTTGTTATTCAAACAATGACTGAATATTGTAGACATTGAACTTTTCACCTTAAAATGTTGAACATTTACAAATGGAAAATGCACTTTTCAAATAAAAATTTGCATTTTTTTATTTGAAATTCACACTTCTCAAATAAAAATTTGCATTTTTTTATTTGAAATTCACACTTTTCAAATGAAAATTTGCATTTTTTTATTTGAAATTCATGTTTTTCAAATCAAAATTTGCATTTTTTTAATTTGAAATTCACACTTTTTGAATTGAAATTCATAGTTTTATAACAAAAAACTCCAATTTTAAGGTTCGTAAGTAGTAAAAAAACACACTATTCGAATAGAAAAATGTAATTTTCAAAGCCAATATTCCACTTTCAGAACCTGATTTTGCACTTTAGAAAGGTTGATATTGACACTTTCAAAGTCTAAATTCACACTTTCTTAGTCCTATCCTCATGGGTCTAAAACTAGATAAATATGTTGTTACTGAATGGATGTCAAATTCCAATTTATTAATAAAAAAATTTGGACATACCTACATCCTTGTCTGAATATTTTTAATCATTTTTTTGTGTTTTAGTTTTCTGTTGATTTATCGTTTGTTTAACAAATTGTATATGATAAGGATTGTACATATTTTTTTAAACTTGTATATTTTGACAAACTTTTAGATGGTAGACGATTATCTTTTTGATGTACTTTTTGTAAAAGAAAACTAGCTACTAGCAGTAATTTTTCATCCTCTATAACATAATGTAGATTGATAAGCTAGAATATTTCATTTTACAAATACATTCACAACTACTAATTAATATATCACATAGTGATTTTTACATGCACAACACATAATGCAAATTTTCACTTTATACAATTTTACGAAGCTAATTTTTAATGTTTAATTGACGTACATTTCCACATATTATATTTAGCCTAATAATATAACGTACAACTCATTGTAATGTCCCCAAATATTTAAATTTATCCATTGGTGAAAATAAGTAAATCTGGCCAAAAGTTATGTGGAAATTTATTAATGTTGGTGGCTTAAATCATGAATTAGTAATGTATGAAGCCAAATATTAATTATTAATGGAATATTAAATTAATTTGGTCAATGAGGGCATGTAGGAGGATGATTGGGACCCATGTGAAGTGGTTTACGCAATAAAAATGGCAAAAAAACTAGGAAACATAGGGAAGCACAAAAAAGCAGAAAGCAACATAAAAGTAGGAAAGCACATAAAAGCATAAAGTATCAAAAAAGTAGGAAAGCACTGGAAAAGTAGGAAAACAATAGAAAATCAAGGAAAAGCAGGAGTTTCCAAAAGTAAGCAAATCATACTAAAGCAGGGGTAAGAAATCAAGGAAAAAGTAAGATAAAGCTGCAAATACAAATTTAGCAAGTGAGGGCGCATTGGATGAGGCTAGTGGTCCACATGCAGTGCATCCTAGAATCCAGCTTAACATATAAAAGTAGGCTGAGAAAACCCATTCACATATTTTGGTTTATGATTTATATTGATGTTGGATATGCTTAGCATTCTCTATGCTTGGGAGATGTGCCCCATACAGTAGTAGGGAGATGTGCTCCTCTTTCCACTAAACTAGTTGAAGTGTTTGCTAGCATTTCAGCTAGACCATGAGGAGAAGGACATGCAATAATTTTCATATAGATTCAATGAAGAAAAATATTATTTACACAGTTTTATTTCAAAGTTTCAAGTTGGTGTGATAGTGTTCCAGTGGTTCAAGTTGCAACTGGGTTCAATTTGCATATTTTCCTTTCCTAGTTTCAATTCCTGAGTGTATTGGAAGAAGATGGCGCACCTATTAAGTGATTGGGAGTTTCTTGTCCATCCATATTGGATTCATATTCATTTTATTAGGTGGTGGGTCCATCCATAGTTTCATATCTACGGTTTGGGGTCGAAATCCATTAAGAAATTCACGTTTGGTAATGCAGAGATTATTCACTTCATGGTGAAATTGTCTAACTTAACTCTTGCAAATTATGGATACTTTTATCAATCATTGGTTTCAGGTTTTTATGTGGTTTGAATCTGAAAATGAATCCATGTACCTGTACATGATGGTTATCCTATATAAACAAAATGACAATGGTCTTCTTTCATTCCATTTGTTGATCAAGTGTTTTCCTATGTTTCTGGTGATTTTTGTGTAAGGAGGGCACGCCTCTTGGTGTGATTTTATCAATGGGATCTCCATTCAAGTTTTCCAAGTCCATTTTTAGGTAAAGTTCACAACCATATGAGAAGAACCAAGATCTTGGTTCAATACTGTACAAGAAGATCCAATCTTGTGTGTTGAAACCCTTGTTTTTGAAGCATTATTTATGGTTATATTGTTCTCTATTGATCTAGGCATCTCTTGGCATTGGATATGGGTTGTAATTTATGTAAATTATTTCTTACTTACATCCATTATAATATCTAGAATGGTTCTCTACACATACTTGAATTCCAGTGAATAAATCCTTTGAAAGTGTACACAGATTTCCAGTTGTGTGATTCCTAGTGTAGTCTAGAAATTGTCTCTTTTTTGTTCAAGCAAAACCATTAAGAATAGTTGTGTATTTATGATTTTTGGATATGATATGTATGTATTGAGGGTTTAAGGGTCAAACCCAGTCTTTGTTCATAATTTAGTAAGGATTTGAGTCAGTTTGGAGGTCCATTTCTTCCAGCAATTTATTAGCATTTTTGAAGCAGTTTCTACTATTTTAATTGTGATCGAAATCTACACTTTTTGTTGGTGAATCTGAGTGAGTGACCCTGAGTATAAAAATTATGAACTTTATTCTATTTATTTACTTCTATTTATGCACTAGAATCCATTGGGTTTCGACATAAGTCATGGGAATATTGCCTTGAAGCCTTTGGTTTAGCCAAAGGAGTCTACCCAGGTGTGACGTACCCAGAAAATGTGTTCACTTTTAAAGTAAGGATAGCTCCACCCTCTTCCAATTATTTCCATAGGTTTTCATAAGTGTGTTGCAGTACATAAAGTCAATCCTTGAGACATTTGTAAAGGTTTAACACTGTTTGGGAAAATTTGGAAGAAAACTAGTTCAAGTTTGCCATTTCCGAGCTAAGTCAAAAGTGTTGCTTAAGGTTGCATGTAAACTGTTTGTTTAAATGACTAAACAAAATATTCACATCCAATTATTTAAGTCTTCATATTAGATATGATTGGTCACATAGATAGGTCTAAAATCATTCCTTGAGGCTGCACCATACTTAATCATTTCTAGTAAACCATTGTTTAAAGAATTTTCATAATCAATTTATCTTTGTTTGAAAATTTTAACAAAGCTTTTCATATTGGAGTTAATATTCTTGGCTATCTTGACTGGGGATATTACACTCATTTACATCCATGTTACTGACATGATTTTTCTTTTTCTTAAATACTAACGCTTTCTTTTTTTATTCATTAGTTAGTTGCTCTTTTTTTTCACTATTAGCATAGTTCTATACCTTATTCAATTAATTTATATCTTTTTATTTCATCACAACTAACGATTTAGTCTCTTTTAATTCAAATATTTACATGATTTCTAATTTAATTTTGTTCCACTATGTTCATTGTTTAGTTCAATTGATTCTTGTATATACATTTTCAACTAGCAATTGAAAGTGAATAAATATCGAGGGCTCTAAACAATACTCAGGTTTCCATTCCCCTCTTCCCCTTTACCAACCCTCCAAGGGTTTTCCTTTAATTTTTTAGCCTGATTCAATATGAGCATCAACAATTTCAACCATATTTCCAACCTCTTGTGGACACCTTAGAGGTGGCCAAGCACTTTGCTCTTACAAACCTCAATCCTAGTGGCATTAAGCAAGTTATAGTCGACTAGATCATAGCTAAAAATATGAATTCCTCCAACTACAAGATATCCAATGATATTGGATCATCAAGAATAATATATTCTCATCAAGATATTTCCAAAAAGATATCATCCACCTTAAACAATGTTTGTATGTATAGGTTGCAACCCCAAGAATTTGATCTATCAACTAGACTCCTCAAGACGCACATTCATTTTTCCATTTCATCTCCTAGGGTTGGAGTTTTGGATCCCTTGGGTTTTTTATTCTTAGGGTTTCACATATTATGATAAAAGAAAATTGTTTCCTTTTGTTTTGGCCTTCTTGAAAATGAGTATAGCTGACAAATCTCTCTTTCGAGATAAGCTACGTATAGCATTATAACTAGTTTGTATTGATTTAAATTTACAATATTTTTCCATTTCATTTTTTAATAGAATATGGGTTTTGCTTTACTATTGTGCCATAATATACAGTATAATTTTCATGTCTATGATTCCGTTTTATACTTATTCCTTCATTTTTTTCTCTAGATAAGTTGGATTATAATGGTTCTACATCATGGTAGTTCTACTACAATTTTGTAGGTATTGACCTTTCGATGTATTTTTGTGCATTTCCCATGTGATTTTGGCAGTTGATGTGGCCCCATAAATTTTGAATGTATGGCCTACCAAACACATAGAGCATGGAATAATATTTGTAATGGTCCAGGGAAAACCATAAACATAGTTTGTATCTGAGACTTGCAGCCCTAGGGAGTTGGTGTATCAACTATATTCCTCAAGGCCTACATTCATTTTGCCACCTCGTCTCCTAGGGTTACAATTTTGTATTTTTATATATTTTCCTCTTAAAGTTTTATACATTATAGTAAAAGGTAGTTTCAGCCTCATGTAATTATCTTGATGTCAATGAGAGTAGTCGAAACATCTATCTTTAGAGATAAACTACCATCATTTTAACCAATTGGTATTGCTTTGCATATTTCTATGTTTTTATATTTTATTCATTAATAGAATTTGGGTTTCACTATATTACTATGCCCTCTACAATAAATCTATGTGATTCTAGCTATATTATATCTTCATTTTTTCTCCACATAATTCAAATTAGAATAACACTACAACCGTCTATAACCAACAACACTGGCGGAATTCTACAACCATCAATTGTAATATAATTCCATAGATATAATGTAAATAATTATGTAACAAATAGAAAATATTGTTCGAAAATGAAAGATAAACATCAATAAATTTTCCACGAGATAAATCATTGGTACCTCCAACATATAATAGTCATCAATAGTTAAGAAATTTCGTCCAAAATCCCCATATAAACTACTAAAAACATCGACTTCTAAGAAATTAATAAGCAAAACCAAAATTGTTATAATAAAATGGCTCAAGCAATATTCAAGGTACGAAATTGGATGTTTAAGAGTTCTCTAGTCATGGAAATATCTGAAGAAGATGAAAATATGATACAATTATGGGTCCTATCACACATAACATAAAATTTTATCTTTTCCACATCAAAAAAATATATATATTTATAATTTCGTGAACCAAATAGAAATATAAACATGAAAACAAGCCAATTCAACAATATAATTCCAAAATAGAGTAAAAAGATTGAATTAAAGAGAATCCTATTTAGGTTGGAAACCACATTTTATAAAATAAGGGGATCATTAACACAAGTCTCCTTGTTGGGTGAAAACATGTAGTTGGGTAATGTATTTTTGAGAATAGAGTGGAAAAGAAAAATAGTGTATACGGATAAACACGTGAAAAAAGTCAATTTCAAACTCTAGGCCGAGAGTTTAAAAAACACTAGGTCGAGAGTTTGTGAGAGTTCAAAATTTAGGCCAAGAGTTTGAACCAATCACAGCGCTGTATTTAAAAAATATATCTCGCCCAAGAGTTTGGACTAAACTCTCAATTGAGAGTTTGAAAGATATTTTCTCAGTCGAGAGTTCACAATCAACAAAACCTGCATAAATCTCCTACATCTTTCTAGAACTTGCAACTTCAGCAAGGCCAAACCCCTACAACTAAAGATTATTTGTCAAACTTGCTACCAATGGATTCATCTCTGAATCTAGTTTCCAATTATATAATAATTGTTTCATTTCATTTTGAATTTATATTTATTGATAAAAAATTCTAAACCTTATCCCTTAAGAATTTTATTGTTTTGAAAATCACCTGAAATGAAAATTCAATATCATACAAAGACAATACCAAAAATTTGAGATCTTCATAGAGATATTCCTTGCCTTGTCCTCTTCAAAAGGGTACTTTATTTTTTTTCAGTAAGTCTCACACTAAAAATAAAATTGAAGCTCATAGACATGTGTCGATAAGACACCACTTTCTGAACATATGTTATTTCGATAAATAATAAAAAATAGTTCTCAAGTCTAAAAACCGCAAAATATAGTCCATGCACAAGTGCAATGTGTGTAGATTAGGATCATACACTATTTTCCCTAAAATTAATAACCATCTCTCAAAAAACTAGTGCACACACAAGTCACTCATTATCCATACCTAAAATTTTCAAGTACATGCCGTTGGTGAGCACCAAATTTGTCCCACAATATGTCCATAAAAAAATTTAAAAAAATACGAGTACGAATATAATTCAATTCTCTAAAACATTTGTGTTTACTTCAAGGTGAAATTCCTAAGGGAGGTATGGGTTTAAAGGGATTGAAATTGAAAAACATAAAATTTTGTAGTTTTGTTTGTAAAAAATAAGCAAAATAGTTACACCAACTTCATGTTTTCACCCCGATATTGTGTATATAGATGGAACATAGAGTTAACAATTAATTATAATATGCCAACATAGCTATAGTTAATTGATGATAATAAAGGATATGGTTAATGAATTAATACACCCATCCCCTTCAATAAAGCACTTCCCTTAATGCTAATCAAATATCAAATCTTCTATATAAAATGACTAGCTTTTTGGGTTGTTTCTCCTACTAGAAAGTTCTTCCACTTGTTAATTCTACTCAGTTTATCAGTTGCTTGATTTGTTTGTCAATGACTCTTTAAGGTTCTAGTATGATTGTTCCTCTTCATCGACTTGTAGAAAAATAGTATAAACTAATTTCTTGACACCAATTAGTTTCTTTAAACAAGAAACATGGAAGACCATATGTACAAATGAAGAAGGATATAGGCCTAATATGTAAGCCATACTTCCAAGGATCTACAACACCTTATAGGGAACATAGTAATTGGGTGTTAATTTATTGTCCTTCTTTTTTGCTTGAGAAAAAACTTGTCCATATGGTTGTAGAATTAGAAATACCTAGTCCCCCACTTCAAATCATTTTTCATTGTTATCATGTTAATATGATTATTATTCATCATGTTTTGTGCCACAACCAAGTTGTCATTTAACAATTGAAGAATCTATTCTTAGAGGTGGATGTGATCCTCATTATTTGAACCTTAGGTGTTCATTTGAAGGGTTATATAATGGGTGGAGGATGTAACACCTCCCTCTAGTAATCCAACAATAGAACTTGTTACTACGATTACTAACTCCCAAATTTCAATCTACATAGTCCTAATCTTCCTATTAAAAACGAATTAAGCCTCCACATCCAAGTTGTCATTTAACAATTGAAGAATCTCTTCTTAGTGGTGGATGTGATCCTCATTATTTGAACCTTAGGTGTTCATTTTAAGGGTTATGTGATGGGTGGAGGATGTAACACCCCCCTCTAGTAATCCCAACAATAGAGCTTGTAAATACGATTACTAACTCCCAAATTTCAACCTACATAGTCCTAATCTTCCTAATAAAACTAATTAAGCCTCCACAACCAAGTTGTCATTTAACAATTGAAGAAACTCTTCTTAGGGATGGATGTGATCCTCATTATTTGAACCTTAGTTGTTCATTTTAAGGGTTATGTGATGGGTGGAGGATGTCACATCCCCCTCTAGTAACCCCCAAAATAGAACTTGTAACTATGATTACTAACTCCCAAATTTAAACCTACATAGTCCTAATCTTTTTAATAAAAACTAATTAATCCTCCTAGGAAGGGCCCAAAATTTAATAAATGTGTGAAAATAAAATTCAAGGGAATAAAAAACTTAACGATACTAAATATGCATTACAAAATAGTTTTCATAACAAAAAATAAACATAAACTTTGCATATCCATGAACAATGACAAGACACTTATATTTTAGTTTAAGGGACAATAAAATGGTTGTATAAGAGTGATTTTATACACAAATGTAGGTATATAATACAAATAGCACCCTCAAGTTAGGCTATGAGGCCACCATGGCAAGGGAAACAAGATATAATTCTCTCTCTCTCTCTCTCTCTCTCTCTCTCTCTCTCTCTCTCTCTCTCTCTCTCATACCACCATGGAAAGGGAAATAAGATACGCTCTCTCTCTCATACCACAATGGAAAGGGAAACAAGATAGTCTTTCTCTCTCTTGTACCACCATGGAAATGGAAATACTCTCTCTCTCTCTCATACCACCATGGAAAGGGAAACAAGATACTCTCTCTCTCTCTCTCATACCACCATGGAAAGGGAAGCAAGATACTCTATCTCTCTCTCTCGTACCACCATGGAAAGGGAAACAAGATAATCTCTCTCTCTCTCTCTCTCTCTCTCTCTCACACACACACACACACACACACACACACACGCACACACACATTTGTTTGCTCGATATCCCCTTAGAGTACCCTTCTCTTATAATGATCTTCAATGTGTGGAGAAAGAGTCCAATCTGTTGTATCTAAAATTATTTGCAATATCAATACTTAGATTCTCAAGAATCCCAAGGGTAGCAAATGTTCAATGGGTGAATATTACATAACATGCCCAACCTCTGCACTCACCTATAACCATCATTATTTTACCCAAGAAATTATAGCTACAATTACTAACTCCCAAATTTCAACCCATAGAGGCCTAATATTCCCAATAACAACTAATTAAGCCTCCTTGGAAGAGAGAAAATTTAATAAAATGCATGTACTTGTGTGAAATTAAAATGCAATGGAATAACAAACATAACCACACACAACATGCATTACACAATCATTTTCAGGATAACAAAAAATCAACATAATTTTTCCATTTTCATAAACCAGCCTAGGCTCTATCAAGCGCCGAGAGGGATCAAATCTTTCAAGGTGAAAACCTCCCCTCGAATAGTTCCTTGAGTGTAATACGTGGGCCACCTAATCCTAAGCTCTAAAGTCTCTAGTTTAAGTCTCATATTTACTTTTTACTTTGTATTATTCTTTTTTGTTTATGGCCGACATAATATTTATTACTTTTTACTTTGTAGTATTATTTTTTATTTACTTTGTATTATTTTGTTACTGGACAAACACTCTAAAGTCTCATATTTATTTTTTACTTTGTATTAAAAGTAAAAAGTAATGTCTCTAGTTTAAGTCTCATATTTACTTTTTACTTTGTATTATTCTTTTTTGTTTATGGCCGACATAATATTTACCACCTAATCCTAAGCTCTAAAGTTTCTAGTTTAAGTCTCATATTTACTTTTTACTTTGTATTATTCTTTTTTGTTTATGGCGGACATAATATTTATTTCTTTTTACTTTGTATTATTATTATTATTGTTTACTTTGTATTATTTTGTTACTCGACAAACACTCGACTAACAAGATCTCCCCCATATTGGGTTGTAGAGCACCTCTCAACGCAACAATGATAAGGCACTTATCTTTTAGTTGAAGAAACAATAAAATGGTTGTATAAGAGTGATTTTCCACACAAACGTAGGTATCTACTACAGATACCACCCCCAATTTAGGCTATGAGGCCACCATGGAGAAGGAAACGGGATATAATCTTCTCTCTCTCAATCCAACATATTCTCTCTCATGCTTAAACAATTTTCTCACCATAGAGCATTATAGACATCTCAACTAGAAACCAATAATGAAGGAACTATTTTTCAATACCCCACACAACATAAGGAAGGAATTCCCCTTTTTATTAGTATCCAACACACTACTAGAGAATCCAATCATCGAAGAAGGAAACCCCGAACAATAAGAACACCTACAACCTACCTCTGCAAGCACTTGGGTGGGTCCTCTATTTGTGCCATAAGGACCTAGATGGTCAATCCCTCCATGTTCCTCTATACATTCCATAGAACCATGGAAGCCTCATCTTCTTTATGCTACTTCTATCGTGTCCTACTCTTGTGCCATGGTCTCACCGGTTGAACTGAACCATGTTCTGTATCATAACAATATTTTATTAGAAACTTCACGCATAAACAATTATGTACCTCTACAATACAAAAGAATTATATACTTTAAAATAAAAAAAAATTTAAAAGATCAAAATCTTCGAAAATATTTTACGGGTATCATCCCATTGCATGTTCAGACAAACTAGTAGCTCTAAATTGTTATGGTAATCCATGAGATGTTATGGGTAGTCATCTTTAGTGATCACCTATATTTTCCACCGATAAAAAAACTTGTCGTTGAATGATTTAAAAACACGTTCTCCTCTAAGCCTCCACATCATGTTTCCCCAAACATTCATACAAGGCTCTTGCAGACTATGTGGGGGCACAATCGATCATGGGCTGATGGATGGAACTCACTCCATGAAAAACGAAACTAGAAGAGATCCATATCCAAAGTTCTTCAAGATAACTTTATTACACCTTGTTAAATGGGATTTTACATTTCCCAATAAAAGTGTACACTATTCAAATATAGCTGGCCTTAAGCACTCAACAGGATCACACATATAGACATGGGAAGCAAAGTATGGTAATGTTGGCCCCACAATCCTCGCAATGCTCAAAATAATGATTTTAAGACTGAGGCTTGTTATATGGAATCCACACTGAAATAGAAATCAATGTACTTATATACTATCAACCCTCCACATGGTACTCCTCCCCTAAGGTTTACTTGATCGTCTCATAAAGACAATCCAGTGAGGAAATATATATCCTCCAAATCTATAGTGAGGATTTGGTCATCTAGCACAAACACTTCCAAGTCGGGCTCCCAATATTGTATGAGTAGACTAAGGATTTGGCTTTGTTCCCTCATGCTTTCACAATGAAATAACTTCAATGATCCACACTTTCAAAGCGCATCCAATGACTCTTGGTCATTCACAACCAATTGGTCAACAGGTACATGCTCCCTTTCCCTCCATTGGATAGCCATCATGATGACCTACACATAAAACTTGCAAAAATTAGTTTGGGGTTGGAATTGATAATATTTTTGTACATCATCTTGAGGGAATACACATTTTCCTCGTTTATAGTTGAATATAGGTATTTGTATAAATGATTTGTATATTGTATAGTTGCGTATATAACGAGATACATGCGACTCGTAAGAAGTATACTCAAGGATTTGTAGAGAACGAACTCAAAAAAGAAATGTACCATGGAAAAAATGATCAAAATTAAACATTTAAGACATCAATGGAAAGATAAGAATGAAAGAAGGAGCCTAGTGGTGACAGCTTCCAGATCCCATCGTCCAATCTTTCACAATCTCAAGTTGACATCTCAAAGGTGAAATGGTATGTTTGGTAAAATTTTGGGGTAAAAAGAGTTTTGACTTTCAAATTACATGTATTTATACTTTTTAAACTTGTTGGGTCCAAATATTTTTCCAAAACTGAAATTTCCTAATAAAGTTTAGAATTTCATTTTTGTGGGATTTCAACAAATAAAACTTAGTGTAGTACATTTTTGTCTTAATGGCAAGATGTCACAATATGAAGAACTTATTTGATGACAATATTAGAACTTGAGCTATAGATATTTCAACTAACATCTAATATCATTCCATTATACCATTGCTCATGCATTACGAGGCAATAACACTCAATTCTCATTAGGGTCCACCCTCACCAAATTGTGACATTACCCCTCCATTTTTAAACATCGTAATTTGTATGATAGATCCTACTAGACACTATGAGTATCCTAGATAGAACCCCATTATTCATCGTGTCCCCATGTCAAATATTTATATTAGCCTCGGGAATCCCTTTTAGCACCACTATGACTATGTGTCAAAGAGTCATGAATTCTTCTTCATATTTTTCTTGCCATTCCCTATGAGGGATCCCATCATTTTTTGTTCAAGTTGTGTTGTTGAATAGCATACCATTGATTGTGCTATAGAATTTAATGCCCGGTGTTGTTCGTCACGTATTGTTTACCACTTTGCATTTTCATTGGCCTCTAGCCTTTGTTGGTGCAAAAGGGAGATCAATGTTCTTACACATGGGCCAACAAAAGGGCGTCAATGTAGTATAGTGTGTTGGCATTTTCAATCCCTTTAAGGGGGAAGATATCACCTCAAGCATAGCCACGATTGACATAGAATAGGGGTTAGTTAACTATATGGTTGTGATGGGGTTTTACGGAAGCAAACATTACTATAGTATTCATTATATTGCAACAATGCTTAAACATATTCAGCATTCATCTATTGAAATCGGTATTGTAAACAGAAAGAAAACATCACATAGACATGCACAATACACAAATTCAACCAAGGGGGGAACAATCTCTTTCATTATATTAATGGATATTCCTTACAGTATCAATATTACATCTTCAAGCATTACATTCACCACGGAATTATCCATTGCAGGATACATACTTATGCAACAGAACCCAAAACACCATTACAAAACCCATGCCATAAATCTATCTATATCTATCTGAAGCTAGCTCTTTCTAATGCTTGGGTCTTCTCAACTTGGATACTTGCGTGCATGCTTTTCTTCTCTCTCTTTTCTCTTCATCCTCCACTTCCTTTTATACTTGTACACTGGGTCCAAAATAGGTCCAAAACGATTGCCATTGTGGCCTTTCTTTTGCAAATTTTGGTACTTTCCACTACTTCCCATACTCTTCTGCAACTTCCTGCCTTTCTGCAAATTCTTGTATTCTTCTGCTACTTTATTCCTTTGAATTCTCTTCCTCTACTTCCTTCTTGGTCCACTTCAAAATGAAGGATCCAACATGCCCTGACCACAAAGGTTGACTTTCCCTCGAGTCAACTCTGCTTCGTCACTGATTCCTATACTTCTTGAAATGTTGGTCCTTCAAATGAAAGAGTCAAATCTGGTACTTAACAACATCATATTTTTTCTTATGGAACTGAACATAATAACTATTTTTCCTCTATTTTAGGTGCACGAGAGAGTAAATACTAGATGTTGATCCGAAAAAGATGTGCAGAAAATAGGTAATGATGAAGAACACATTGCATGGATTTGGGTATGGGATAGGTATCTTCATTATGGCCCTAACACAAGTTGAAGATAGTGGTTTGGGTAATCAAATGTGCGGAAACTAGGTAACGATGAAGAACACATCGCATGGGTTGGATAACTAGTCTGTGGTAGAGTTGAGAAGGCTCATCTTTTCATGATGACACACAGACTAAGATGGAATGGTTGTGGCTTCACATGAATAATCCTCAATCTAATGCAAAGGATGGATGTACTGATGTAATGGGATAATGACAAAAGATGACCTTTGTTGTGGGGCCCTCCCCAACCATAATGGTGCTAACTAAATTGTGATCAAAAGAAACTATGGTAACCAACTAAAGACTGAAAAGAAACATCACTGAACTAAAGAGAAAGAAACAAATTTTAACTCCTAACTAACTCACTCTTGCAAGAAGGAGGGGTCTCTTGTGGAATTATTGATTAGAAACATAGGGCTTTAAGCATGACCCATTCACCTATCCTGGACACAGAATACCATTAAGATGTGCAAGCTTCATGGTGCCTAATTCTTTGATTTCTGCAACAATGAATGGTCCCAACCAATGCATCTGTAACTTCCCGAGATACATCATGAACTTGTTGTCATACAATAACACTTTTTCACCTCTGGAAAATTGCTTCTTCTTGATGTGGCGATAGTGCCATGCTTTTTTATTTCATTTTTCTAATGTTGCATGATATTCCACCATAAAATGGGTTTCATTGAGTTCCAAGAGTTCCGCAAGTCATTCCATGACTAATTATTCCCTGGTCATCTGTAGTGTGCTTGCAATGTACATGCTTAGAATGATGAACTCAATGGGAACCACTACTTCTCTACCATAGACCAACTAAAATGGATTATGCTTGGGAAGCCTCTTGGTAGTAGTCTTATAATCCCATAGCACAGATGGAATTCTCACATCCCAGTCATCTCTGGTTGTGCAATAGACTTTGGCTAGTTTAATTCTTTGATCGTGGAATTCACTTAAGGGTGATATGGACTACTCTTATGATGTTAAATCAAGAACTCGGTGAGAAATTCTTCAACTCCGTTGTTCGGAAAATGTTTCCTTGATCACTGGTAAGACTTGTAGGGAATCCAAAGTGAATTATAATGTTTTCATAAATGAATTGAGCAATTGTTTATGCAAAATAATCTTGGACTACTGCAACTTCGGCCCACTTGGATAAATAATCCATTGCAACAATAATATACTGTGCTTTTGAATATTTCATTGGTGGATGAATTGGTCCTACAAAGTCAATTGCTCATTTCTCAAATGGTTGTAGTGCTCGGACTAGATGCAATGGAAGTTCATCTCTATGGGATGGTCAACCAACCCATTGACAAATGTCTCATTTCCTTGCATACTACTTAGCACCTTTGAATAATGTAGTCCACCATAGTCTGGCTTGTAGTACCTTTCTTCATGTATCTTTTCATCCCACATGTCCTCCCGCAACTCTAGCATGGAATTCCCACAAAATAATTTCGCACTCATGATCTAATATGCATATGTGCAAGATTCCATCAATCCTTAGTTTGTATAGCTGGCCCACAATGAGTTGATATTCCACATCTATTACATCTAAGTGTCTCTTCTGTGTGGGAGAAAATTCATCTAGAGCCTTTCCTGTAGTGAGAAACAATGCAATCTCTTCAAGGTGATATGGAATGGCTTCTGTTCTGAAGAATGTAGCATCTAGAAACTAGTCATCTACCGGTCCATCAACCTCTATTGATTCTATGCGAGACATATGGTTTGGTCCATGATTGTGTTTCCCCAACTTCACTATGACTTCAAAAGAGAAACTCTTGAAATAGAAGTAACCACCTACAAATTATTCCTCTAATACTAGCTTATTCACTAAATACTTCAAGGAGCAATGATCAATAAAAAATGTAAAATTCCCTCCCAAATGATAATGCTAGAAATTTTGTAATGCATAGACCATAGATAATCCCTCTTGTTGAGTGGTATTATAGTTGTTCTATACTTGTGATAGCTTTTTGATAGCAAAATACACTGGGTGGTCCATCTCTCCTCCCCCAGGATGGGCCAATATAGCGCCAAAAGCGATTCCTGATGTGTCAACATGGACATGGAATTCCTTCTACCAAATAGGGAATGATAAGATTGGGGCATTCACCATTCTTTCTTTGATCTCGTTGAATGTGTGCTCGCAGTATTTGTTCCATTTGAAAGTCTCATCCTTCTTCAATAATTTATCCAATGGTGTTGTGACAGATACATAGTTGTGGATGAAACTTCAATAATACCTAGATCACAACTGCTTAACTTTTGTTTGTTCCTTCAAATTGACAATAGGAAAAAATTTCACAAGGTTGACTAATGCTCGACCTTTGCATACAATATGTCCTAGTAAGTTACCAAAGGGCACACAGAATATGCACTTCTGTAGGTTCAATGAAATACCCATCTGTTTGCATCGATCCAACATTAGTCGAAGAAGCACAACATGGTATTTGAGAAGTCTACGAACCGTCTAGTCATCCAGATATACATCTAAGAACTTATGAAGGAATTCACGGAAATATGGTATTATTATCCTTCAGAAGATGGTAGTTGTGTTCTTCATTCCAAACGACATAACATTGTATGTGAATGATCCCCACTCAGTTGTTAATGTAGTCTTCTTCTTATATTATTCTATAATCTAGACCTAATGATAACATGAAAATCCATCTGTAAAGGAGTATGCTTCATTTCCCGCCACTTTATCTAGCACTTCATTACTCAAAGGTGTTGGGAAGGGGTCATGGACACAAGAATCATTCAGGCCACGATAATCCACACAAACTTGGATTTCTTCTATATTCTTCTTCCTCTGAATCATTATGGGTTTGATCTATTCTGACTCATCTACTAGAAAAATCAATCCCGTGATTAACATGTGGTCAATATCTTTCTTTACATTCTATTTTATATGTGGATTCAATCACTATGATTAATGGTTGACCAGATTTGCATCTAAATTTAATGTAATTTTCATCTCCCTGATTTGTCCTTGAATTCTGTTTAACTCTGTAAATATTTCAGAAACAAATATTCATATTATTTCAGGAGAGATGTAACTTCAAAGACTTCTTAGTCATCCTACTAATCTCCAATTGTTTATGTCTTTGTTTTATCTTCGGATCCAATATTAATTTTCTTTAGCTATAGGGTCTGCATATAGATTGCCCCAGTATCTTCTACTTTGGTGTGCCTAACTTCTCATTTTCCTTCTTATTCTTGGAAACTAAGGTGTCGTAGTTATTCAAGTTCATCGGGTTCTGGCTCTTCTTGCTCTACTTTTGCACAATAAATCGACTGCTTCCATTTAGAGATCGTTAAGTGGAAATACGCTAATTCTTGGTGCATAGGACAGATGTATGAATGGCTTATCTTTTGCAATCGGTTAGTAAATAATGCACTCTTGATATCTATCAACACTTTTGTTACTGTGTCGCTAGTGGTAGAGAAGGAAAATTCCTAGCAGAACTTGGCCAGTATCTTCTTCCAGTATTCCATTTGTCTTCTAGTCCCTTTGTGTAGATACCAAACCTTCGGAATGGGAACAAGCTCATGGAAGATTTGGTGAACATAGAACTATGGTTATAAGCCTCCAGATTCCAACTCATGTTCACATAGTTCAATGTGTTGATAAGGATTAGACTCTCCTATGCAGACTTCTTTCACCAAGTTAGCATGTAGGGATGGTTCAAGAACCTGATAATCAAAGTGAGATGCATGGTATCCCATTCAGTAAAATCCCCCTTATGTGTTTCCCACCATCTTGCGGGGGTCCCCCTCAATATTGTATCTAGGGAATCCATATGGTATTATTCTTCTACTGAAGATTCCATTTCTTGCAGGAATATGTCCAAGCCATTGGTTCCATCACATGTTGGTGCATGACTAAAGTCTACGAAGATCCATCTGATGGATTTTACCATTACGTAGTGTATGGACGATAGTTCATGGCATTTTTTTTCCACTTTGTCCCAAGCATCTTCGGAATCAATCTCAAATGACTGGATGCTTATCCATCTCACAGAACCCTCTACATTTGGATTCACATAGGTATCTCTCTACCATGTGGTAATTCAATAGATCCAATATAGAACATCCCATTCCATATTCTCATGTATTGGCTCGGTGTTGCATGGTCCTTGATGTGGATCTAATGGTTGTGTCACCTTCATACCATCAACCTCAAAAGCCATCATTCTATTCTTTGGATCAATTATGCATGATAATTCTCATAGGCTCATTCAATTCCAGGAAATGTTGGATAAGGATCTGTTTCACCCATAACCTTAGTTACCTCAAAGTCTATAGTGGTCTTGACACCTCCTAAGTCCACTTCAGTGTTCTTTACCCTGCCAATGAGGAAAATATGGTATTGATTTGTCATTCATAATTGAATGGGGGAATATACAAGCTTTCGGGAACCCATCACTTCCTATGACTTCTTCAATAGGATGTTCATGTTAGAGCCTAAGTCCAACATTACATTCTTGATATCATAGCCATGTACCTATGCTATCAAAGCACATGGCTATGTATCTTAGTATTATTTTACTTGACAATCACTTTGATTTTAAAAAGAAAAAAAATGAATATAAATATAGAAACATGACATCTTATGTGTGCATTACTACCAAGTGCTTCGTCAAAAGTATTATTTGACTCCACAAGCTAATCATCACATGCCAAAATGTCTTAATAACCAACAAACTTGCAGACATATTTAAATTCTTCAAACCCCACTCCCCAACTTTTTGGGAGTAAAAATCATACTCCAACCCACCAAATGTGAACCCTTGTATTCTTCAGTCACATCCATAAATAATTTAATTTAAATGATACCAAATATTAAATAATAATGAAATTAAAATTAAAATAAATATTTAATTTAATTTATTATTATAATTTTTTTTCTAATTTCTATTATAATTTTAATTTAATAATATCATTTTATGGTATATTGTAAAATGTACATTAATAAAACAATGTTAATGAATACAAAAACAAATTTAATAATAATTTTTGTGTGTGATTACTCAAACAATTAAATTAATATCATCGATATCGATTCCATTCCAACCTGTTTAAGTTTACTGAGATAAACAACTATTATTATAATTATAATTATGGTTGATTATGGGTTGAACCGGCATATATATCTATAGTGGTGAGGACGAGTGATTCACCCTACGTCCCAACATTCAAAGGAACAAAAGAATATATATATATATATATTTCTGAAATTAAATAAACAAACAACTCAAGCTTTGGGTCAACGCAATTGCAGCGAAGAGAAGGTTCCTTGCACGTCGAGAAATGGCAATCGGAAGCATTGGATCAATGCAGTTGCAGGTAAGAGAAGATTCGAGAAATGGCGATGGAAAGATAATTTCAGTAATAAAATAAGATTCAACTTTCTCAACGATGGCTACCTATCGTTCTAATTTCTGGTGGAGAGACTTCAATTAAGATGAACATCCACAGCAAATAATATATTAAATCTTTCAATAAATGCACGTTGAATATATATATATATATATATATATATATACATACGGCCCTCAAATCCTCTGCTCTGAGAATACTCATGAATATAAAAGTTGTTGATATATATGATAATATAATTTGACTGAGTCAACGTCTAAGATGTTGAGATCTTTGAATATCAAGAAGTCAACGATGTTCATATATTGGACTTTAAGTTGTACTAGGATTGTAATGGTTGACTTTCTTGAATTCTATGGTCCAAGTGAGTTGTTGATGTCTCATATCCAGAAGTCATATGAGTCAACGATGGAGTGCAGCTCATTGCCTCAGAAATATCGAAGAGTTTTAATTGTGACTGCTTATGACAGCACTTACAAGTGTTTGATTTACGTAGATGAGCACTGGAAAAACCTAACAGCATGCACATATTTTTCCATATAATAATAATTGGTGATTAAATTATATCAGTCAATAAAATAGATATAAAAAAATTATAGCAAATTTAGTATAGAATATAATGCATACATTAATTACATTACTCATAACAAAATGGATATGAGAAATATAGAATTAATGTAAAATAGAATAATAATAATATCAAAATTTAAAAAGAAAATTAGAATAAAAAAACTTTATTAAGAGCAATATTTTTTTTCCATAAAAAAATCATATTTTTCATATTCAAAAAATAAAAACAAAATACATTCCTCAATAACACAACAATTTTTGAACTTACTTCTAAAAGAATTTCTCCTTAACATGTCTATACAATTTATAACATCAATAAACTTTATCCCGTTGAGAGATATTATTGCATATTTGAATTTTAGTTCTCAAAACTACTTTTTAAAGGTATACCAAACTATTTTGATCGATTATAATATGCAATCAATGAAATAAGTAGTTTTCAATAGCCAACTAATTATTATATTATAGTATTATAGTATAAAAAATTGCCAATGAAATAAGTAGTTTTCAATAGCCAACTAATTATTATATTATAATATTATAGTATAAAAAATTGCCATTTAGAAATAGGATGACCTTGCAAGGTATATTATTAATTTTATTTTTGTCGGCCAACATGTTATGCCATGTAAGTAAATTTTAATTTTAAATAGAAACTGAATTGACTTCAATTAAAAGCACTTATTAATTATCTTTTGAATGCTATTTAATTTAAAAACAATATTAATTATGGATATAGAAAGCTAACTAAAGTCAATAAATAGAAAAATAATTTTCTAATTGACTTTAATTAAAAGCAATTATTAATTACCCATTTCAATTAAAAATAATAATATTAATTATGAATATAAAAAACTAATTAAAACAAATAATAAAACCTCAAAGTACTAAATAATTAATAAATAGTGATACACAATCTTAAACATGTCATTACAAAGTCAATACATATATTTGCAATTGAATGGACCTTTACAAAGTCAATTTTTGAATCCCTACAAACAAATTATAATTCATTACAAAGTCAATGCATAGATTTGTACTTGAATGGGTTTTTACAAAGTTAATGTTTTGAGTCTATATCAACATATTATAACTTTATGACATTTATTATATTCATTATATAAATAAAAAAACCAACATTATTGGGCCTTTATAAAGATAATGTTTTGAATCATTTAACTAAATTCTATTTGCACAATTCAAAAGAGATGTAGATTAATTGGTTTGAGTGGGGTTTAGTTTGGGTATCAAGTCACAGGTTTAAACCTTATGAGAGGGGTTGAAATATTTAGGGTGGCCTCAGATGCCCAACATTCTTCTCCACAACATTTTCTATCTCCTTATCTCTAACTAAGATAAATTCTAACATTTTTTAGCTTAAGGTCCTTGAAAATCCCAACCCAATCCCAAGTTACCCTAACAACATCCTAAAACCAAATACCTATGAATATTTAACAACATTTTAAATAATATTTTTTTATAAACAACCAACTTCTTATTACTATCTATTAATTTCTAACAAAAATAATATATTTTCTCTTCAAGGCATTTTGATATTTTTTTTCCTTAAACTACCATGCCCTACTAAGTTTAGAATATGATCTAAAATATTGGTAGACACCCATCTCTTCCATTAATCAAAATGTGATCCATCTAGATATTGATGGTTATTTACATGTTTCATTGATTTAGAATGGTTCTACATCTTGGCAATTTTTCTACAGGTTTTCAAATTATAAACTTCTGGTACATTTTTTAGGCCCTAAACAATGTTTGTGTCTTGTAATGACATAGGGTTGCCAAAGAATTTCCTAATCTTAAAATGAAATTGTTCTTCTCATTGATATATTTCCAATGGGATATCATGCGCCCCAAGCATTATTTGTACGTGGATGGTGCAGCCCCATCAAGTTGGCATATCAACTAGATTCCTTGAAGCCTACATTCCATTTTCCACTTCATCTCCTAGACAATGAAAATTTTAAGGATCCATAATTTTCTTAAAGTGTAGAAATCTTGGTGAATCTTACTAAGGATCAAATTTCCAAATATAAAATGTTTGGCGATATTTTAAAAAAAAAAAACTTAGTCTTTTATATAGTTTTTGGACAATTCTGGCGATTTTTATAGTAAAAAAATTAATTCTATGAAATTTGGATGAATCATATAGAAAAAATATGGATAATTTTTCCCACAACAATTATTTATAGCTTATGAATATTAACATTGTGCTTGTAGAAGCTAATTATATGGCCCTTATCATATACAAAAGAATGTAATATATTGTATATATTAAAAACAAAGCATTATTTAAGCTAGTTAGACATTCGTATTAAAATGCAAACTCCAAAGGAACAAAGTGAATTTGTACAAAAAATGGCCGGTAGAAAATGTATTGTTGTAGGGAAGCATTGTGTGCTTAAATTACATATAAAAAAGGAGAAGCAAGTGGAAGGGGTTTGAATCAACTTCCTTCTCTCAAATCTTAAGGTAGAAAAATGGTGAAGTTGACTCCCATGCCAAAATTGGGGGTTTAATGGATGAAGGATTACTTATTATAAATTGGGGTACTCTCTCCTCCACAACATTAATTTTATATGAATGATTCACCATGAAAAAGGTTTAATTTCTCCCACATGTATTTCCAAGGAAATATTGAGGAGAACACGATTTATTATCTCCTTTCCAAGGAAACATTAAGGAGAACACGATTTATTATCACCATAGGATCCCTCACATCTCATGGCTTTCTTAGTGATGAACTCACTCTAGAATGCCATCATGGATGGGATCGAAATTGTGTGTGGGAATTGTAGTGGAATAATTCTTTGTTTTTTTCTAGATTTCTCTTTTTTGTCTTAGGCCCACCCTCTTTATTAATCGTGATAGTCCCATGGTTATTAAGGAAGGTTATGGAAATGTTGTGAATTTGACACGTGATTGCTAATTGTGGTGTCTATTTGCTTCTATGATTTTTTTTTTAATGTAATTCTATGTGTGTACTCCCTCATGGATATTATGGGGAATTTCGATTCTCCCAATAAGTGTTATGAGCTTTGTGCCTCGCGTGAGGTTAGACAAAGAATTCAATAATGTGAGTTATATATTGTGGAGGTTAATTTTACAATGCAATGAGCTCAAAGACCCAATGGAATAGATGGAGAAAGGAAATAGGAAAAAAATTGAACTCTAGAAAAAGGTTAGGGATGACTGTGTGCTAGAAATTACCTCTTAAATCCTAGTATTAAAGGAATTTAAGAAAAAATATAAATATTTTATGCAGGTATCTCACATGTCACACTTGGAAATGGATTCATAGTTGCGTTCATTGAAGTCCCTAGTGAATAGATTGTCACATGTATTGGTCTTCCTCAATCTATCATTATGTTTTCTAGCCCCTTGGCCTCGATGTTCATAGGGGTTTTCCAATTGGGGGGGCATTATTGAAGCTATGGAGGTTATGAATATAACGGGAAAATCCAATTTAGGTGCATATAAATGTTTCAAAGTAGCCAACCTTGAGGACAAGAAAGATTAAGAAACACAAAATCTAGAAGAAGTTATGGGAGTTAAGGTGGATATGAATGGAAAACTTTTATTTTTATATTTGAATCTTAATGCATTGTCATATAATGTTTTTAATTTTTTTCTTCTTATAAATAATTTTATTTCCCATACCTATTTGGTATTTTGTTGTTTAGTCTAACATAGAATGTTTTGGACTTGGTTGAGCATATTTTTGTTTGATGGTCACATGGTTGTTTTTAATTTTATGTATTACATAACTAATCAATTCAGCTACTTCCCTTTAAAATACAAAATCTAATCATTATTGTTAAAACAAATGTTACATACGGGTACCCGCACGAAGTTGGTACCCAAAAAGACCGCAACAGCAGCATGTGAGCGGAAAAAATAAAGAGACGCGCACGCGCATCCAAACGCGCGCACGCGTCCCTGCTTTGGCAATGCCGAACGTCCACGTGGTTGATCCCACATGGACAAAAGGTGCACGCATGCGTCATTAACGCGTACGCACACAATGGCATGCATGCGTCAATGACGCGTGCACACCCCAGTTTTTTTATAAAAAAAAATAGAGCTCATGGGTTTGTCATTTTCGACAAACCCGCGAGCGCACAGATCCATCCTGCGAGCCAAAAAGGCACCCTGCAAGCGCGTCTTGGAGTACACAATGCCCCTACACCACTTTGCCAACAATTTCTCCAAGTAGGTGCTCAACAAAGCACGAATTGTTTTTATTTTTCCAATTCAATTTTAATTTTTAAAAAAATTTACAATCCATTAAAAAACCAAGATAATTTCATTGCAGGCCATCTACATCTGACAAGATGACAGACACACCTAAACCATCAAATGAAACCCAACCTCCGGAAGACAACATTGGAATGGAAAATGAAGCAAATGAAAACCCCGAAGACCAATTACACCAAGATTTAAATGAATTGAGGGTATTGAGAGATGAATTGAAGAGCACCAAGGAACCCTCCCGAGTTTCCTTGGCTTCATCATTGCAAAACATTATTGAATCAATCAATATTGCACACAGTGAGATAACAAACTTGAGCCAATACAGGGCTCGAATGAGGGAATACTACTCCAGTGGGATGTCCAAAAACCAGATAAAAGACCTCAACATCACCAAAGCCCAGTTGTATAGAAAATTCATAGTTCCCTCGACAGGACAGCCTCAAGCTATGACGAGGAAATGGGTTTGCATGGACTGGTGTATTTACCATCCATGGAGAGATAACTGGAGAAAGAGATGGTTCATGGTATTTGACAAGCCCCCATGCAACAATTTGGAGGTCCCATAGTATTTCCTTCAAAAATTGTGGGTTGAGTTTGAGCTAGGCTACCATGTCAACTATTTTGACATCATTGAGTTTCAGGGTCTCAGTCTTGGCTCTGCCCAAGATCTACCTCGAGCCTGCTGCAACCCACTTAGAGGACCTCCTGCACCCAGGAGAGAGCCAAACCCCCCTCCTTAGCCACCCGGGTTTGGTAGCGTCCTAGATGAGATTGATGTCTCAGTTAGACGTGCCACACGCCATTTGCTTAGACATACCACATTTGTGGCTATGTCTTCACAGAGCAGCGAGGACATTGATCAAACAGACACAGTTGCACCGTCTATGGGTGGTGGCCAGGACATGCCGGGTACAGGTGAAACCCGGGCGGGGCCTTCTAGTTCTATAGGAACAACGGCACATCGTTGTTCTCACTGTGGTCATTATTTCCATGGTACTCAGCATCATGCCACAGGGAGCTTCATGGATCGGGTTTTCTATTGTTTGATTTAATGTTAAAGTATTTGTTGTATTTTATTTGATATCGTATTGTTTCATATATTTAACTTTGAATTACACATTGTTGACTTTATTTATTTTAATGTACAGTTATTCAGGCCCCAGTCTCCATCCTCCAGGTGGGAGGACATTAGTTCCTTTGACCTCAATCGATCCATGGCAGCAGCAGAGGAGATTGCAGCACCATACACACGGGTAACTTCTTTACTTTGAATATTAGATCATGTTACTAGTAATTTGTGTTAAGTAATTAAAAATTAATTAGCACTGAGTAATTACCATATTATCATCGTATTTTACAGTAGTGTTTATCATATTGTATAAATCATTTGAGAGCTATAAATTCATATAATCCAACCAAACAAAAATGAAACCTTATAAAACATGAAAACCTAAGAAAACAAGAAACATCTGTTCATGTTCACTTTAGGCATCCTAAACCTCTAATGATTGTAGAAATGGGAGAGAAATTTCCAAAATCTGTCATTCTTACTTGACCAATGATGAGCCCGCAATTGGGCTTTTGGTGATGCCCGCGGTGTCCTTCATCCTCAGACTACCATCCAATGCTTGCTTACTCTTCCTGTGCTTGACCAATGCCATGTGTGTTATTGATGCTTTGCCATTTGTCACCATGCCATCCAAGTTATCTTTGCCATGTACTCTCCTTGTCCAAATCATCTTCAAATGACCATAGTATGGGTCATTTGAATCTTGGCTCAATAGGTCTGCCAATGGCTCCAATGCCCATCACTTTGTCCACCAAATCAACCTTTGCTGCCATGTCCTTATGCCATGTGTTCTTCAAGCTTAAACTTTGAGAATATATTACCATGATAATTATCACTTTCCCCCATATTTTACTAATAGGTTCTTTTAATGGTAAAGGTGGTCAAATCACTTCTATGCTTCTGCTAACTTTGTTGCATCAATTGAGTTCACTGATATGTTGTACTTGTCACTTTTGCATCCACCGATACCAATAGGAAAACTATTTATTGCTATGCATTTTCACTACATTGTGCAAAACTCTCAGGAAAAAGAGAATGATAGTGGCCAAGCTTCTAGAAATTCAAGAACCTAATGTTTCTCATGTCCTTATTACCCTAGTTTATTATCACGAGATTTCCAATTTATTCTAATATTGGAGACTGAAAGTAATCATACTACTACTCCTAGAACATGCTATTAGGAAAGACATATAAACAACGTAAAACAACTTATCACATGTATTGTCACTAAAGTTTTTGAAAATGATGTAAGGCCCATAAGGAAGAGCGATAATCTTACAAATATGGTCTATGGGGCCTTGCTATTATCTTGATTCAAATACAACTTGGTAAAACATTTGGCATCAAGGATACTCATTTAACTCATTTCACTCAAGATTTCTATGATTTCAATCAAGTGATATCATTCTGACAACATAGCTATTCAATTAAGAACACATAATTACTCATTCAATGCAAAAGAACATGGCACATTCAAGCTTGTAAGTAAGTTAATCATGAAAAAGATTTCTCTTTCTTCCTTTTTCTAACGATCAACACTCTAAAGTGTATTAAATAACATGCACACTAACTTAATTGCTACTTAGCACCTCTTTGCAAATTGAAACAATGAGATGCCATTTTATTTGATGATGTAAATGTTATGGAAATAAAGGGACTCAAGATCCTCACTCTAGGGATGCAAATACTTTTCCACTGGGTGAATCAAGCTTGTAGGAAACTACAAATCTATAGGAAGACATAAAAACCTAGGAACTCTTCATCAAGAACCCAAACACATTACATAGGTTTCCAATTCAAATTTTTAAATGGACATGAATTCCATTTGTTTATGAGGCACTGCACATCTCTCTAGGGCTAAAGGAAAATATCACCTACTCATGGGGATGACTCTAGAAAAGGAAAATCTCACCATGTCACCTTCTATGCCATGTCACCTTATTTAATTTTAATTTCATGCCACACCACCTTCTATCCTTTCACAATATTGAACATCAATGACAACTTTGGCCATCAAACATTTCAAGCATAAATTGTCAACCTTCTTTGCCACATTATCTTCAATGAATGACCACATAATGGGTCATTTGTTCCTATCATGGGCCCAATCCATTGTGGGTCAAAGGACACGATCCCCACAACCATGTTCTTTACCAAGTCTTTAACAAATGGATTGCACCAATACAATAAAAACGTTATATAATATCCAAAGCCCATCAAACCACTATCATCTAACTTGAATATAAATTAATTGCGGTCATGTTTTTTAAGTACCATCGTTGTCATTCTCATTTACATTGTGTTTAATATTGTTAATATTGTTTTTATAAATTAAGTCTAAAAATTGTAGTGTTCGCACAGGTGTCCGCAGGCTCTAGCGACTAGCCATCGCCACCAGGGATCAGTAGATCGCCACGTGCGCAGGTATCGTGTGTATTAAAGCATAAATTTAATTTCAAATATGATGACTTGTCCGTGTATATTTATATTTTTCTATATTAAACTATGAGGTTATAAATGTGTATGCAGGTGCAAGCACCTCGGCCTGGCAGTGTCGCTATTCCTCCCTCACCGGCCTTTCAACCACCTTATATGCCAGTTGTATCCCTTGGCACGCATGCCCCATTCCCCACCCCCTTCCCTTCATCCCCCCCCCTCCTATATAGCACCACAATTCCCTCCAGCCCCCCCTCCTATATAGAACAACAGTTCCATCCAGCTCCCCCTTACGTTTCATGTCCAACTCCACCTCCGTATCAGTTTCCCATGTTCCCACCATCCCCCATGTGACCACGACACACCAACTATCCACAGTCACCCATCCCTCAACCGCAACACAGACCTCGCCCCCCCCCCCCCACATTCCCCCACCTCACTCGCTTCCCTTTCTAGGGTGCGCCGACCCATACTACAGCCAGTTGGGGTTTATAGCCCTAGACGTGCACGTCCACTTTGCCCACCCCAGTCCATTCCTCCTTCTGCCACCCTTCGCTTCTTCCAATGTGCCCCCAAGTGGTGTAGCCACCATTGATGTGGCTACATCCTCCCTTATACCATCCACCCTAGCATTGGATTAGGTTGTCCAGCCAACTGCTCCATCTGCTAGCCTTGAAGACCAGTCGGTTGTGTTCACGGTGAGATTGACTAGTTTATGAAAATCTCGTTCAATTTTAACGAAAATTACTATATGTATCTAATTTCATCATTTATCTAATTGTTCTAAATGTTGCAGGGTGGCATTGCTGAGAGAATAGGAGCACGGAGGAGGGAGACCCCCTCATGACTTATAGTCTCGCATGTGGTGAGTTATTTAAGATTTGAAAACTATTTTTACTTTTAAATTATGTTTTATACTTGTATAATTGCCAAGAAAAGTTGACATATTATTGTTGTCATTTCAGGGCTCAGGGGGACGTGCTCCAAGATGCCCGAAGGACCCAGCTTCCTCTAGCACAAAGAAGAGGAAGATGGATTTTGGAGATGCACCTGAGAGCTCCGAGGGTGGGCAGGAGTATTGAGAGACCCTCCTATGTACACTAGCCATGATGTGGCATTTTTGGCACGAGTTGCCATATTTTGTATAGGGCACCATGGGCCATATTTTGTATAGGGAACGAGTTGCCATATTTTGTACAAGGCACGAGTTGCCATTATATAGGCGTTGGGAACGATGTTCCATTTTTCCAAAAAGTGTACATGATTGGATCATTTTTGCATATTAATAGATGGATCTGTACTTTTCTATATGACTTTGTCTTTGATTACATTTTTGCATACATGATTTTGTCTTCGATAACAATGTTATGGAAAAGTTTTGACATACATATAGATGTTATTTCTAGACACCAAGTGACCTCAATATGAGTCCTTTGTATTTGAATGGGTCTTGCATATTTTCCTTTCAGCAACAACATACCTAACCAAGCAAATTGAGGAGTAATATTTACATTACAAAGTGTTGTGACTTTAGGGCTACAAAAAAATATATAGGAGACGATGACTTCTTCCATATTTAACCTTGTAAGGGTTATAATAGTCAATTATAAAAAGCATTGCATCATATATTATATCAAATTAACCTAGATATATGAGAAGTTCATATGTGTTCTTGGATGGAAGGGTTAACCATATCACTTGAATTAGTTCAAACATGAGGGGTGTGCATAGGTGCAATTAGATTGAGCAATAAAAGAGAATTGTTAATGTAGTTACATATGGATGTTATTTTTTCAGAATTTACTTCAATCTGATCTAGGATCTTAACTAAGATAACAACTTGTAAAACATATCTATAGCATATCAATCATGGACATAATAATGCAAGCACACAAGAGACAATAGACACACAAAGTTTCACTGGGGAAAACCATAAAGGTGAAACACCCCACAACTTCCTCAGAGATAGATAGAGCAATGATACAACCCAAGCATTAGAGATAGTCTTCTCCTAGCAGCAAATTCTCGTCCTCCACAAGTGCGCCACTCTCCGATGAGAGTATGAGTAAGAAAGTGAATGATCAAATAGAGTTCCTCCCGCACTCTATTTATACTTGACTTGACTTGCCTAATAACCTTTACTAGGTCGGCCTTAACTTAACCACATAACATAATGCTGATTGGGCTGACCCCCAATAGGGTGGTCTAATAACCCTTTAACCCACATGACTTATATAGGGCCGACCCCAACAAGGTGGTCTAACAACCCATCAAGTATAAGTTACGACACTTACAATATAAATGATGACACTTCCGTATAGAGGAATAATAACATCTCTATAGGAATACAAACACTTCCGTATAGAGGAATAATAACATCTCTATAGGAATACAAACACTTCCGTATAGAGGAATAATAACATCTCTATAGGAATACAAACACTTCCGTATAGAGGAATAATAACATCTCTATAGGAATACAATATATATGAAATACATTCCGAAGTTACAAATACATCAACACTCCCTCTCAACTAGGAAGGTATTTCTCGACACAGGTCTTCTAGCACAAGTCTTCTTCTCTGGATCATCGTCACTGTATAATTGTCATCGAATCATTGTCATCATCACTGCTGCTGCTATCTCAATCAATCTCCGATCTACTCGTCATAGGAATTTCTACAGAGCCAATCCTTTTTCATACTAGATGTATGCCCACCACCTATAGGTCTTCATCACTGTCCATACTGTGGAATCCTCAGGACTTATTACGTGCGTCAACAAAACCTCGAAAGAGCATCCCAGGCATTTTACGAGCACATAGCTCAACCTATCGGATCTCCCAAGATCTTTTACATGTGACTGTCACAAAACCTTAAAAGAGTGTCTTGCCAAGCAAGATCTCTAAAGAGCATCTGAGGCCTTTTTCATCCTGTCCATATCTTTAGGACTTATTGCATGTGACCCCTACCACAAAACCTTAAAAGAGTGTCTTGCCAAGCAAGATCTCTAAAGAGAATCTGAGGCCTTTTTCATCCTGTCCAGATCTCCACGACTTATTACATGTGTTCCCCACAAAACCTTAAAAGAGTGTCTTGCCAAGCAAGATCTCTAAAGAGCATCTAAGGCCTTTTTCATCCTGTCCAGATCTCCAGGACTTATTACATGTGGTCTAGCAAAACCTTAAAAGAGTGTCTTGCCAAGCAAGATCTCTAAAGAGCATCTGAGGCCTTTTTCATCCTATCTAGATCTCCAAGACTTATTAAATGCTAACCTTGCACAACCTGTCCATGGCCATAGAGTATCAACCTGATACTCACCATACATCATCCTGATGTACATGATCATCCTGATCATCATCACTCCATCATCCTGATGCATGTCATCTAGAGCAACATCCTGAAGCTCGTCATCTATGATCATCTCGATCATTCAATGCATCCACCTGATGCATACCACATATCTACCTGATACATATCATCATACATGATCCACCTAATCATACAATGTATCCACCTGATACATACACAGATACATAATCCACCTGATCATACAATGTATCCACCTGATATATATCAACATACATGATCTACCTGATCATACAATCGTATCCACCTAATACATATACAAATACATGGTCCAAGCATCCAACATGATGCATATACATATACATGATCCAACTGATCATAACAAGCATCCAACATGATGCATATACAGAGCAGTAACTAGAGCATCGTCCTGATGCTCATCATCCAATGCTTACATCCACAACCATGGGAAGGATCCTCCTCTCACCATGCTTGGAATGGCTCCTGCAAATGTGTCCATCACTTCTTCCTCGAAGTGTCGTCAATATGAAGAACACCAAGCCTCTCTCTGAAGTACTCGAAATTCACTCTGGCTAGTGGTTTCGTCAACACATCTGCAACCTGCTCATCCATTGCAACATACAGAAGCTTCATTGCTCCTCTCTACACCATATCCCTGTTATAGTGATATTTGATCTCAATTTATTTCGACCTATCATGGAACACCGGGTTCTCAGACAGCTTCACACAACTCTGGTTGTCGCAAAAGATACTAGTATCCTCCAACGGGAGATCAAATAGCTCAGACAGTAGCTTTCGGAACCATACTGCCTCACAACTAGTCGAACAAGCTGCAACATAGTCTACTTCGGCTGTACTAAGTGCTACACGGGACTGATTCCTGCTAAACCAAGAGATCGCACATGATCCCATACTGAAGAAACACCCAGATGTGCTCTTCCTATCTGTAGCACTGCCTGCCCAATCTAAATCAACATAACCCTGCAGGTTAAATTTTTGATTCGCATCATACTTGAGCCCATAATCAATTGTACCCTTCAGGTACCTCAGAATATGCTTTACACCAACCAGGTGAACACCTTTGGGATCCGTCGGGAACTGGCTCAATGTGTTCACCGCAAAGCAAATATCTGGTCTCGTATTCGTCAGGTACATCAAGGACCCAATCATCTGACGATACATCGTGACATCAACCGAATTAGATGAAGCATCACACAGAAGCTTCAGGTTCGATGCCATAGGTGTGGTCATGGCCTTGCAGTCCATCATCCCGAACCTCTTCAGGATCTCTAATGCATACTTCCCTTATCCAAGGAAGATTCCATCTACACTCTGCCACACCTCCATGCCTAGAAAGTAGTGCATCATACCCAAGTCCTTCATCTCGAACTCAGCAGCAAGCTCCTCTTCGTATCGGAAATCAATCTATCATCACCTATTACAAATAGGTCATCCACATACAATAGTAGTATCACTGGATTGCCTTCCTCAACCTTGTAGTAAAGGTTGGGATCCGCTTTACTCTTGGTAAAGCCCAAACTAGATAGGAAGCCATCTATCCTTCCATACCAGGTCCTGGGTTCCTGTTTCAAACCATACAGGGCTTTCTTCAGTTTGCACACATGTGACTCTTGGTCATGTGTCTCAAACCCGAGTGGCTGCTCCACATACACTTCCTCTTCAACAACACCATTCAAGAAAGCTGTCTTGACATCCATCTGGTGTACCTTCCATTTCATCATTGCAGCTAGAGAAAGTACTGATCTAATGGAAGTGTATCTGGCTACAGGTGCAAAATTCTCTTCATAGTCAACTCCTCTTTCTGGGAGGAGCCACGAGCTACAACCTCGCTTTGTATTTCTCCATGCTACCATCTGCAACATGCTTGATCTTATAGATCCACTTGGAAGTCACAACAAACTTCCCTTCAGGTCTTGGGACCACATCCCAAACATGATCGATTGGTACTTCTTGACCATGGCATCCTTTTATTGTATCCCGTATCCTGGGAACTTCAGATTCTTCAATATCTTCAATAGATAGTTTGAACTTCGTTGCTGGAACAAATGTTGTAGTCCTTCTTTTGTAGGTGATTGTATACGATCTTTCCTACAAAGCAAGTTAAATTGCATGATTAGAAACATCTCATAGTTTTCAGAACAAATTCTTACACATAAAGAAATATGTCATACAGTCATGCAATTATTTTAGCCAATGCTTCAAAACAACATTTATCCATATCCTGTAACTTTCTAGATGCCTTCCAATCTCTACCACAACATTTGTTAAGAGTGTGCACAACTCCCAACATGTCAGCAAAGAGGTTTCATTCTAGATAAGTAGCAATGGAATGTTGTACAGTGCCATAGGCCACTTACCCATCACATGCATATTAGTAGTATACTGTTTATTAATGCAATTATTCTAATATGCGTATTACACACCCTAAGTCTAGAAACATAGGTATATACATCATTGAACAATATTATTTAAACAAACAAGTATGCAAGAAATGACAATTCAAATGCTTATCTTTGTTTGGTTGTAGGGTGGACTCCCTCTCAATATTTGCTTCCTTGCAGGAACTACTGAAGTGTGCTCCCTCTTGATATTTGCTTCCTAGATTACCTGTCTTTGAACTTATATCCATCCTCGATCACTATGCATACTTACTAGTATCATCATTGTGTTATCCTCGAGATCTCATACATACATTCATTAGTATAATCTTAATACTATAAAAAACATTATGATTCTAAGTAAGCTTAAACATGTATGGTCAAGATCATTTCATACACAGATAATAAACATTAGTATTTAAGGTTTCAGGGAATACTTCTTTTACTCATGCATATTCTTTATTTGACCAAAAGACTTTTCTGGTTAGTCATATCATCAATCAATGTAAGAGACATAATCTGCATAAACCCTTGATTACTTACATTTCTAACTTCATAAATAATCATTATCCACCATAGAACAGTATAAGATCCTAACACAAGGTAGGATTCTAACTTGATATAGGAAAAACATACATGGTTATCATATTTGCTAGTTATGTCTAGCAATGTCTTCTTGTTCTCTTCAATGACTTGTGCTAGTCACCTACATTTCTCATAGGTTAAGCATTGTAGAACCAAAGTATACCTACCTTGTAAGTAGAGCTTCTATGTGATCCATGACAATGGATGAAACTTTGTCTTCATGTCACCATGGTCATATGTTCTTGAACTAGAACATGATTTGTCTTTCTTGATGTACCATTCATGTTAGCGGACAACATCAACCTCATACAACACCACAATGCATTAGTACAATCATAAGTGTCAAAACCCTAATCAATGAATATCTGCATTCATAATTTTATTAAGGTGATACAACAAGTCTAAAGTTAATCAAGATTGTACTAACCTTAATGAAGATAAACATACCATAAACTTAATCATGAACAGATCTCAAAACATACTTGGATAAGCCATACCTGTCGAGATTGCTAGTAATCTTCTTATGTAAGGCCTTAGCCTCATCTCCCTCTGAAACTAGAACTTCTTCACTTATGCAGGTGACCAATCCATTCTCTTCTAGGATTAACCCAATCCACTTGATTTGCAGAAACTAGATCTGGAGCTGTATTAGGGTTTGTCAGGCAAACCCTAAAAATTCAAACTTTGAATTCCAAACTTCTGAAAGGATAGAAAGATGCACCATGATGAGCTGATCAACCTGGCATACTCAGAATTTGAAAACTACAAAGTTTCACCCCTCAAATTTGTTTTTCAATCTTTCGGATTCACTACGGAGGACCCTGAATTAGGGTTTGAGTTTCCCGAAGCTTTACCCAACCAAATAGTTTGATCCAAAGCTCTAAACTTCGATTTTTCCAAGGCGCTTCCAGCTATGGTCACAGATTTTAAAAATTCTCATTTTTGCAGAAGCCCTAATTTTTCACTTTTCCGATCAAAGTCCCGAACTAGGGTTTGATCAAGCCCAGCCTTCTACCCAACCAAAAAATTTGGTCTTGGTCTCTAAATTTTGATTTTGATGAGTATCATTCAGTCGTGATCTCTGATTACAAAAATACCAACTTTCTCCAAAACCCTAATTCCTGGAGCCATGAATGAAGGTGCTCAAAATCCAATTCCGTTTTGACAGAAATATGCACCTGATTGTTTCTAGTGTAACTCCAAATTTATGAATCCCCAGGGTCTAAAACTTTGACCTGTGGTAGCCCGACCTATCATCTTTCCAACCCCATAGGTCTGACCTCAATTGGATTCTCTGAGAGAGATTTATTCCAAGTGTCGCAACGTGACCTGTTTATGGGATAAAATAGGAGAGAAAACGTTTACGACGTGCCACATGTCACTGGTTCAACTTCAACCTCTGAAAAACTTACCTAAGAAACTAAATTCCGTGCCCTACCTATCGCTATTTATGAAATTTCATTTAGAGCTTCCTAGCCGAATTTTTATGACGGAGATTTGGAAGAGGCCAAAACCCTATATTGTATAGATCATAAAACACAAAGTACAACGAATTAGAAGTTGTGCTTTGGACACAAGGTACATGGGGATCTTATCTACAACCTATAAGAGTTTCAGATCCTAAAACCTCGCCAAAATGGATTTATAGTGAAAGTGCTACAATGACTAGTTTTTGCTATATCAAGCCCTAGTTTCGCAAGTGCAACAAGTGTCATAAATGCCATACCATGCCTTCTTTCAGGCTAGCTCTGATACCATGTTAGTTTTTCAGAATTTACTTCAATCTGATCTAGGATATTAACTGATATAACAACATATATAGCATATCTACAACATATCAATCATGGACATAATAATGCAAGCACACAAGAGACAATAGACACATAGAGTTTCACTGGAGAAAACCATAAAGGCGAAAAACCCCACAACTTCCTCAGAGATAGATAGAGCAATGATACAACCCAAGCATAAGAGATAGTCTTCTCCTAGCAGCAGCTTCTCCTCCTCCACAAGTGCGCCACTCTCCGATGAGAGTATGAGTAAGAAATCGAATGATCAAATAGAGTGCCTCCCGCACTCTATTTATACTTGAATTGACTTGCCTAATAACCTTTACTAGGTCGGCCTTAACTTAACCACATAACATAATGCTGACTGGGTCGACTCCCAATAGGGTGGTCTATCAATTTAAATTTCCTTCTATAACTATATCCCTAACCCTCACCCAAACCCTAGCACTAATCCATCTTCTTCATCATCACCGTCACCATCACCATCACCATCATCATCAACGTCTTCATTGTCACCACCATCTTCATCATCATTATTAACTCTAACTCTAACCCTAATTCAATTTCCTTCTATAACTCTAGCCCTAACCCTCACCCAAACCCTAGCACTAAGCCATCTTCTTCATCATCACCATCACCATCACCATCACCATCACCATCATCATCAACGTCTTCATCATCATCACCATCGTTAATTCTAACTCTAATCCTAATTCAATTTCCTTCTATAACTCTAACCCTAACCCTCACCCAAACCCTAGCACTAAACCACCTTCTTCATCATCACCGTCACCATCACCATCATCATCAACGTCTTCATCATCACCACCATCTTCATCATCATCATTAACTCTAACTCTAACCCTAATTCAATTTCATTCTATAACTCTAGCCCTAACCCTCACCCAAACCCTAGCACTAAACCATCTTCTCCATCCTCACCATCACCATCACCATCACAATCATCATCAACATCTTCATCATCACCACCATCTTCATCATCATCATTAACTCTAACTCTAACCCTAATTCAATTTCCTTATATAACTCTAGCCCTAACTGTCACCCAAACCCTAGCACTAAACCATCTTCTTCATCCTCACCATCACCATCACCATCACCATCACCATCATCATCAACGTCTTCATCATCACCACCATCTTCATCATCATCATTAACTGTAACTCTAACCCTAATTCAATTTCCTTGTATAACTCTATCCTTAACCCTCACCCAAACCTTAGCACTAAGCCATCTTCTTCATCATCACTATCACCATCACCATCACCATCACCATCACCATCATCATCAACGTCTTCATCATCATCACCACCTTCATCATCATTGTTAACTCTAACTCTAACCCTAATTCAATTTCCTTCTATAACTCTAGCCCTAACCCTCACCCAAACCTTAGCACTAAGCCATATTCTTCATCATCACCATCACCATCACCATCACCATCAACATCTTCATCATCATCACCATCTTCATCATCATTGTTAACTCTAACTCTAACCCTAATTCAATTTTCTTCTATAACTCTATCCCTAACCCTCACCCAAACCCTAGCACTAAACCATCTTCTTCATCATCACCATCACCATCACCATCAATTTCTTCATCATTACCACCATCTTCATCATCATCATTAACTCTAACTCTAACACTAATTCAATTCCCTTCTATAACTCTAGCCCTAACCCTCACCCAAACCCTAGCACTAAACCACCTTCTTCACCATCACCATCACCATCATCATGAACGTCTTCATCACAACCACCATCTCCATCATCATCATTAAATCTAACTCTAACCCTAACTCTAACTCTAACTCGAACTCTAACTTTAGGTTCTTCATCAACATCTCCATCATCATCATCTTCATCTTCATCACCATCACCATCACCATCACCATCACCATCATGATCAACGTCTTCATCATCATCATACGTGCCTGGTAGATGATTTTCCAAAGTTGACCCCCGTGTGCAAAAATTGCACACTCCCTTACTGAGCAAAACCCTAGTTTCCAAGATGGACGTACAAGATGACACCCGAGCCACGGGACCGGAGGAGAGGGGCACCCCTAGCACTATCTCTGCATCCTGGATCCAACGGAGTCGACGATTTTTCGATCCGAGCCACGGTCGTCATTCTATGGCTCGTTCCATATCGCATCCAAAACCAGGTTTCGGGGAGTCCTGCAAGTATGTCTAGGTAGGTTCTGGCTGGGAACGCTAGCCATAAGTGCCCGGTGGATGATTTTCCAAAGTTCACCCCCATGTGCAAAAATTGCACACTCCCTTACTGAGCAAAACCCTAGTTTCCAAGATGGACGTACAAGATGATACCCAGGCCACGGAACCGGAGGAGAGGGGCACCCCTAGCACTATCCTCGCCTCCTGAATCCAACGAAGTTTATGGTTTTTCGATCTAAGCTACGGTCATCATTCTATGGTTCCTTCCATCTCACATCCAAAAGGCCTTCAGGGACACCTGCTGGATACCTGCCGGGGGCATAGAACTCCAACCGTGCAACAAAACCGGGTTCCGGGGAGTCCTGCAGGTGTGTCTAGGTAGGTTCTAGCTGGAAACGCTAGCCATAAGTGCTCGATGGATGATTTTCCAAAGTTGACCCCCGTGTGGAAAAATTACACACTCCCTTACTGAGCAAAACCCTAGTTTCCAAGATGGACGTACAAGATGACACCCGGGCCACGGGATCGAAGGGGAGGGGCACCCCTAGCACTATCCCGGTGTCCTGAATCCAACGGAGTCGACGGTTTGTCGATCCGAGCCACGGTCGTCATTCTATGGCTCGTTCCGTCTTGCATCGAAAAGGCCTTCAAGGACACCTGCCGGGGGCATAGAACTCCAACCGTGCAACAAAACTGAGTTCCGGGGAGTCCTGCAAGTGTGTTTAGGTAGGTTTCAGCTGGGAACGCTAGCCATACCTACCCGATCTACGATTTTGCAAATTTGACCCCAATGTGAAGGCCATCCAAATTTGCTCAAGGGGGCCATTTCTCGTCTGGAGGCCTCCGGGCGTGCGTGGCCACCGTGGATAGGTCCAAAATGGCCACGTGGACCTATGGAAGCCGACGAAATCCAATTTCCCTCGTCGATTTGGGTTCTGTGGCCCCGGAGAAAATCCCCAAAGTGTCCCTGAATGGCCCCAGGGTGCCCGACTAGAATGACCATAGAATCCAAACCGTGGCTCTGTTCGCAAATTCGTTGATTCTGATGGGTCCGAGACGCCTGGTTTCAGTTAGGTCCCCCCCCCATAGTGTGCCTCAAAGACCCGGAAGCAGTGCCAATGGGCCATCTCCGGAGCTAGGGTTTTGCTTAGTGATGGCCATTCCAAATTTTCTCAAGGGGGGAATTTCTCATCCAGAGGCCCCCAAGTGTGCATGGCCACCGTGGACAGGTCCACAATGGCCACATGGACCTGCGGAAGTCGACGAAATCCAAGTTCGCTTGCCGGTTTGGGTTCCGTGGCCCCGAAGCAAATCCCCAAATGTCCCTAAATGGCCTTGGGGTGCCCGACTAGAATGCCCATAGAACCCAAATCGTGGCTTCGTTGGTGAATCCGTCAATTCTGGTAGGTCCAAGACATCAGGTTTCAGCTAGAGGACCCCCCACAGCATCTCCCGAAGACCCGAAAGCGGTGCCAACGATCCATCTACGGAGCTAGGGTTTTGCTCAGTGAGGGCCATTCCAAATTTGCTCAAAGGGGCCATTTCTCGTCTGGAGGCCCCCGGGCGTGCGTGGCCATCGTGGATATGTCTACAAGGGCCACGTGGACCCATGGGAGCCAACGGAATCCAAGTTCGCTCGTTGGTTTGGGTTCCATGGCCCCGGAGCAAATCCCCAAAGTGTCCTTGAATGGCCCCGGGGTGCCCGACTAGAATGCCCGTAGCACCCAAACCATGGCTCTGTTGGCAAATTTGTTGATTCCAGTGGCTCCAGGGTGCTGGATTTCAGCTACGGGATCCCCCACAGTGTCCCTTGAAGACCCAGAAGTGGTGCCAATGGGCCTTCTCCGGAGCTAGGGTTTTGCTCAGTGAGGGCCATTCCAAATTCGCTCAAGGGGGGCATTTCTCGTCCGGAGGCCCCCATACATGCGTGGCCACCATGGACAAGTCCACAATGGCCACATGGACCTATGGGAGCTGATGAAATCCAAGTCCACTCTTTGGTTTGGGTTCCGTGGCCCTGAAGAAAATCCTCCAAGTGTCCTTGAAGGGGTGCAAAAACCCTAGCTCTGGAGATGGCCCATTGGCACCGCTTCCGGGTCTTCGAGGGACGTTGTGGGGGGTCCACTAGCTAAAATGCGGTGTCTCGGACCCACCAAAATTGACGGATTCTCTAACGGAGCCATGGTTCAGGTGCTATGGGAATTCTATTCGGGCACCTCGGGGCCATTCAGGGACACCTTGGCCCAATTACTCGTGGATGCAGACTGGAGAAAATTCAGAGAGCCTCATACGCTAATGATTTTGCCACCTTAATCTACTAGGGAAATATTCTTGCAAAGATTGGTAAGCTCTTCGATCCAGACGTAGTTATTTGCAGATGAATAGTGCAAAAAATGTGCAGTGGTGATGACAAGTTTACTGTCTGTTGAGTCTGATACTACATCCAGGAGCCGCTCAATAAACTTTGCGATAGAAAGCTTTGTAATTTTAGGATACTGATTCAACCACTCATATAGTTTATCACCTTATCAAGGATCTAAATTTATAATTGCCTTCTGGGTATATTCAGGCATGGAATAATATTTGGCAGCACTTCCAAGCTCCCCAGACCATTTGGTCAGCCAGAATATGTGCGACTCCTTTGATGAAAGATAAATTCTGGTGTGGATGACAAGATTTGATACACTAGCCAAATCTATGTTGTTGGAAGAACTTACATATTTCAACAAAGGAGCATTTTGTAGGTGACTTGAAAATCCCTTCCAATTTTCGGCAATAAAACAAAGAAGCTCAACATACAGATTTTCAAGCAAGCTTGTCAACCAATCAGACAATCGAATACAGGGAGATAACCATGCCCAAAAAATTCAAGCTATTATAAAACTCTTGTTTATCAAGATAAGGATGGACTATGTGTGCATTACGAGGAATATGAAAGGGAAGGTACCTATAGACCCAAGTTTTCGATGATAGAGGTGAATTACCACTTATCAGAGTGTGAAATTCTGAAAAAAAGGCTAATGGAACACAATGAAGGATTCCCTGGTTCCACTCGTTATTAAAAATGATACTTTCTCTTAATGAAACAAGTAAAAAATATGCTTGTATTATAAATGGAAATCCTGTTACAATTTTCATCGGAAGAAAAGCATAGATACCTACAGCCGCCATATTTCCTTCTGTAAGTCGCTCACCCATCGGAAAAGCTAATGTAATAGCCCATTTCCCAACATCTTTCCTCTGCTCAACCCTACACTCGTTTTCCACGAGAAACCACTACCTCCACATGTAATAACTCCATTTTTTTGTCGAAAATTGATCTTCTTCTGCTAACAATTGCAAAATGAAGGATTCATTGTCATTGCTACGAGAAGTTCTAAGGTCAGTTTCGCGTAAAACAAAGATTGTATAAATCTTGTTAAGATCGATATGTTTCAACTCACAAACTGAGAGCTTCTTTATCTTAGACATAAACAAAAGAGCTTCAGGATGAATACTAGAGACCTGTTGCTTTATAGCTTCAATCTTCTTAGGACGTAGGGGTATAAAATGAGCCATAGAATGAAGACCATGGCTTGGATCGACGAACCATCGACTTTGTTGGATTCAGGACGTCCGGATAGTGCTAGTGGTGCCCCTCCTCTCTGGTCCAATGGCCCCGGTGTCACCTTGTAGGTCCATCTTGGAAAATAGGGTTTTGCTCAGTGAGGGAGTGTGCAATTTTTGCACACGGGGGTCAAATTTGCAAAATCATCCACCGAGCACTTATGACTAGCATTCCAAGCTAGAACCTCCCTAGACACACTTGCAGGACTCCCTGGAACCCAGTTTTTCTGCACAGTTTGACTTCTATGCCCCCGACAGGTATCCAACAAGTGTCCCTAAAGGACTTTTGGATGCGAGACGGAATGAGCCATAGAATGACAACTGTGGCTCTGATCAACAAACCGTAGACTCCGTTGGATTCAGGACATCTAGATAGTACTAGGGGTGCCCCTTTCCTCCGATCCAATGGCCCAGGTGTCACCTTACAGGTCCATTTTGGAAACTAGGGTTTTTCTTAGTGAGGGAGTGTGCAATTTTTGCACACGGGGGTCAACTTTGCAAAATCATCCATTGGGCACTCACGGCTAGCATTCCTAGCCGGAACCTCCATAGACATACTTGTAGGACTCCCCGAAACCCGATTTTGCTACACGGTTGGACTTCTATGCCCCCGGCAAGTATCCAGCAGGTGTCCCTGAAGGCCTTTTGGATGCGAGACAAAACGAGCCATAGAATGACGACCATGGCTCCAATTGATGAACCGTCAACTCCATTGGATTCAGGACGTCCAAATAGTGCTACGGGTTCCCCTATCCTCCGATCCAATGGCCTAGGTGTCACCTTGTAGGTCCATTTTGGAAACTAGGGTTTTGCTTAGTGAGGGAGTGTGCAATTTTTGCACACAGTGGTCAACTTTGCAAAATCCTCCATCGGGAACTTCTAGCTAGCGTTCCTAGCCGAAACCTACCTAGACACACCTGCAGGACTCCCCAAAACTTGGTTTTGCTGCACGGTTTGACTTCTATGCCCCCGGCAGGTATCCAGCAGGTGTCCTTGAAGGCCTTTTGGATGCGAGATGGAACGAGTCATAGAATGACAGTTGTGGCTCCGATCGACGAACCATCAACTTCTTTGGATTCAGGACATCCAGATAGTGCTAGGGGTTCCCATCTCCTCCGGTCCAATGGCCTAGGTGGCACCTTACAGGTCCATTTTTGAAACTAGGGTTTTGCTCAGTGAGGGAGTGTGCAATTTTTGCACATGGGGGTCAACTTTGAAAAATCCTCCACCGGGAACTTTTGGCTAGCGTTCCCAGCCGGAAGCTCCCTAGACACACTTGTAGGACTCCCCAAAACCAGGTTTTGCTACACAGTTGGACTTCTATGCCCCCGGTAGGTATTCAGCAGGTGTCCTTGAAGGCCTTTTGGATGCGAGATGGAATGAACCATAGAATGACGACCGTGGCTCTGATCGATAAACCGTCGACTCTGTTGGATTCAAGACATCTGGATAGTGCTAGGGGTGCCCCTCTCCTCCAATCCTGTGGCCCAGGTGTCACCTTGTAGGTCCATCTTGGAAACTAGGGTTTTCCTCAGTGAGGGAGTGTGCAATTTTTGCACACGGGGGTTAACTTTGAAATGATGGAGTTGTTCATCAAGAACCTAGAGATGACAATGATGATGAAGATGGTGATGATGATGAAGACGTTGATGATGATAATGATGGTGATGGTGATGAAGATGATGATGATGATGATGATGAAGATGATGATGATGGAGATGTTGATGAGGAACCTAGAGATGACAATGATGATGAAGATGGTGATGATGATGAAGACATTGATGATGGTGGTGATGGTGATGAATATGATGATGATGATGGACATGTGGGGTGGGAGGTCGACCTCCAAAAAATCAAGCATTGACATGGGTTAGGTAGGTCTAAATCCTCCCTCAAGGACATTTCCAATCATTAGGTGACAATGATGAACATGTTAGTGCTACTCAATTAGATCATGAAGTCGCTCAAGACAATATGGAAGTTGTTGCATCACATGAACCACATACATGTTCTCTAGAACCGATTCACAATGACACTATTGAATTGAATATGATTGAATATTGTCAAGTGGCAAGAAGCCTCAATGAACAAATGACATTGCAAAGCCAAAAACCCTAGCATGAATGGTCATCATAAGCCATGATGAATATGAATATGAATATGATAAATGGAGATGTTGATTAGGAACCTAGAGATGACAATGTTGATGAAGATGTTGATGATGATGATGATGGTGATGATGATGAAGACATTGAAGATGATGGTGATGGTGGTGGTGATGGTGATGGTGATGGTGATGATGAAGAAGATGGTTTAGTGCTAGGGTTTGGGTGAGGGTTAGGGCTAGAGTTATAGAAAGAAATTGAATTAGGGTTGGAGTTAGAGTTAATGATGATGATGAAGATGGTGATGATGATGAAGATGGTGATGATGATGAAGACGTTGATGATGATGATGATGGTAATGAAGATGATGATGATGACGACAAAGAAGATGTGATGATGATGGTGATGGTGATGGTGATGAAGATGATGATGATGAAGAAGATGATGATGATGGAGATGTTGTTGAGGAGCCTAGAGATGCCAATGATGATGAAGATGGTGATGATGATTAAGACATTGATGATGATGGTGATGGTGATGATGATGTTGATGATGATGATGACAAGTCCCTCGAAGTGGTTATCTATAGGAATCAAGCATCAATCTCCAACCATAAATGAGCATGTTTTAAAATAAATTGCTAGGATACATATCTAAGAGTCCAGAAGATCTCTATGCATTTTTCCATCAAATTTGGTCAAGGAGATTCTAGTATCTCGTTAGAATATATTAGTGGAAACCCTAGGTTGATAACACAATGCTTGGATAAGGGAAAAACCCCAAAATCTAGCTAGATTTGGGTGAGCATTGAGCATGGGGAACCAAATCTATGAATATGTGTATTGTTAAATATAATTTTGTTAGGTGAAGCCAATAACCAACATAATCATCATAATATAAGAGTTTTTTGGGTTGGGGATATACCTCAAGGTACCCAAAGCATAAAAAATGTTTGGGTGGGCACAAAACTAAAGAGAGAGAAACTAAAGAGATATTTGATCGATAAGGAATTTCACAGTTCCACAATGCTTTTCTCAAGTATAGATCTCAAAAATAACACCCTCGAAACTTTGTGATAACTCCCTACTCCAAGTGGAAGACCCTTCTATCCATACATGGATTCCTAGAAGGTTTCATCTACCAAGTTAAATTTTCAATACCATTGTAATAGATTATGTACTTTAAAAAATTTCCTAAAACCTAGGTAATTTTAATCTTGAGAACCTATCAAAACCGCTATCTTCAAATGCTACACATAAATAGATATTTAAGAAAATACTAACTCAAATTACTCCACTTTGATCCAAATCACATCACCATTTTATTCAACATAAAAGAGAAGCATGGAACAATTTAATACATATAGGAAAAATAAAAAACATAGGCAAAGACATGTATGTATGTATGTATCAACCAAAAATGCATGTACCAACGAAATAACATAAAACTACACATACCTCGATGTAGAACATAACATTCTTTGATGTAATTCTTTCTCTTATGTAAAGTTGACTCGCCTCATTCAATAAATCCATCTGGATCCTCTCTGTTGCTAATTGTCTCTATCAATCTCTCGTGCTCTAAATGAGGCAAGTAGTAGCGTACCTTGGTTGAGCTCTTACTTGACATTGTCTGAAGATGGATGTTTGTGCCAACGATCAAGTTTGTGAAGTGATACACCACTGAACCTGGTCTGTAATCTATGAATACATGCCCACCAGTCCTCCTTAACTTCCCATCTAGTGTAATATATTCCCCCTTAACCACCATTGAGCCAATAGGAAATCCAATGCCTTCATCGTCGATCAATGATGCGTATAGGGTTTTCTTACCTTGGATGCACCGTGCCAACCAATAATCCACACCCCATTCATTGCCTTTCGGAGCAACAACTGCGTATATGTGTCCTGGTTGTACAAGATCTGAGATATGGGCGTACTCTATTGAAATCGCTGACTGACACTCCTCTAACTGGGTTGTTTCAACAACTTCACGTTGGTCTACTGCAAGTGACACACATCCCATTCATCAACCCAGTCCATGCATTCGCATTCATCCCATTCGCCACTGCTGCAAGGGATGCAAAAGCATGCAAGCTTTCGCGTCCATATTTCAAATAAGTGGTTTTTTGAGCTTCGAACTAAATGAAATCCGCATGTTCCTTGTACTGTGCTGCAACTATAGGAACGCAATCGGTCTATGTCAACCACCCGCCAAAAATTTCTTACCACATGTCTTGCCGCTGATGATGTTTGTTGATCTCTTGCTCGGTCTGAAAATGTTGCAGAGCACCATTGAACTATGGATTCTGCATCTCGAATATGAGGTTCCCTGTCAAACCTCATCTCTTCCCTTCGTAGTGCGTTCTTGATGCATGCACCGGCCCCATCATGCTCGCCTTTGCCGTGCTTGGTCTCAAAATAGTTCCAGATATGTGGTACATTATAAGTCTTATGCAAAATACTCATCCATTGGAATACTCGGGCATTTTTGAACTGGCTCGCACAACCATCCGACCATATCCAATGTTGATCCATTTGTATATCTCTCTCCTTCAACTGATCATAGAAAATTCGAAAACAATGTTGCACATAATGCAAATCATGCGTTCTATCATCACTTATGTAAAAGTTTGTCTTCTTCAGTATTATCGTCTTTTCATTGCTGCTCTCTGGCCCATGCCTATACATAATATGTACCATGATGCTGACTTGGTATGAATGGTAGTATTGACTCTGGATTTCATTTTGTGGCTGAAGGATGTAATTTTCTGCAAATCCACAATTGACACTATGGTTCCAACAGGAAATGTGTCCCTCTATTTTATGTACTGCTCATCTTGCCATCGTGCTACATGCACATGTTGAACATACTGCTTTGTTTTCTCATAGAACTTCGTCAAGAAGTCACATACCGGTACCTGTTATCATGAAAACAAGGGAAATATTACAATGTGGCATTTGGAAAAATGTATATGTCATAAATTGAACGTGTAATATGAAAAATATGCAATATTCATTTGTACCTGTGACTTCACTAATGCAATCTTTTTACTTTCCCTGGCACTGTCTAATTGATAGGTTACATACTTGAAGCTCTGCATCTCCACGCCCATCCTACCAAAACCGTGCTCCTTGCTTTCATGGATGCAAAGGTTCAAAAGAGAAAACCCACTGCACCTAGAACATGTCCCATATAGACACGATTTTTCATAATATTTTTGTCCTTCAGGCCTTGGACACATGATGTTGTGGATAAAGTCTCTTGATGCGTTCGGTGGTAGTATGGATTCATTGCAGCCCTGCACAATGTTAGTATGCAAATCACAAAATATATGTTTATATGTGTCATAATAATATTCATATTCTACATGGTATCTACAACAACAGGTGTTCCGATCAATGCATATACGAACGTACCATGGTTTGCATTTCTCAAAGGACCTTTGGCCTAGGTTCAATTGTGTGTGCTCATTCTTGAATCTCTCATAGAGTTCAGTCTATGTGGTTTCAAGGAAGTGTTTAACATGGGTTCACGTTCAGTAGAACCTTTTCTCAGCTTTAGCACGTCTCTTTGGTTTGATGAAGGTCTAGTATGATCATGCCAAAAAATTTGTACTAACTCCTTAACAACATCAATTAGCTTCCTATTTGCATGAGGCAACCTACTAACGAAACCCCTACAATTGTTTGCACCCGGAGTGTCAAGGTTTTCTCTTATAACAGAGTACTTTTTAATAGTTTTTCTATTTAATTTGAGTATGTGAGAAGTGTGTGATAGCAGGCGACGTTGCCTTGTGGACTTGCTTACAACTGATTCCGCTAAAACACAACGATTTGCACACAGATCTTTTGTACGAGACGTCTTCCCAATCGCATTAAATGCAGATTGGAGATTTATAACAATATGACTGTTGGCCTCTAAACTTTTAACCATATTTATGCCCAAAATTCTCCTAACAACAGCTAAAGAACGTGACTTTAACAAACATAGCAATAATTGACATTTACCTACATCACCTTTGGATTCAAAATATTCTTTGACAATTTTGTTGCATTGCCATTCGATAGTTCATTTTGGCAACTTTCCTTCAATCCCCAACATAGCACTCTCATCCACATGAATATGTCTAGGACTTTTTCTTCTTGCACTGGACAGTCAAGGTAGGGTGGGTGGACATGAGACATGAATATTGGAGCTTGTTTGTTGTGGTGCTTTGTTCACAGATTGGGCCATAATGGGAGTGTGGTCGACATGGTTGTGGTGTTCTTGGGGAGATTGCAAATTAAGCAAGGCTTGTATGTCCATCTCTACACATGCAGCATCTCCCAAAATTCTTTTGTCGTGAGGAAGTTCAGCATGACTTGTTGATGGATTGTTGGTTGGAGATTGTGTTGGTGTTGGAATTTGAGTTGGGTCCGTTGAAAGTGACCACTTTACCTATGGTTCTGAATAAGAGGTTGTCGTGTCAACAACTGTGTTAGGATCAGTGGCAGGATCCAGGGCAATGATAGGACCATGTCTCAATCTTTCCATTCCCAACTTGGCCTTTTCTCTTAAGTCATTGACCTTTTCAATGGGCAGATTCCTTCTATATTTTCTTTTTGTATTTCATGAGTTTCCCATCTCCAAAAGTCTCTTTAACACAACTATCAGGCCTACCCCTGCAAAAGAAACAACAAATAAGATAAATTAGTGCCATTATACAATGAACTTGGCACATTCCAACATAACTTACCACTTTACAAATTAACATATACAACTACAGACTATGTTGGTTTATTTGTGTTCGAATAAACATCATTATCCCTTACAATTCCAATCAATATAGATGATGGTTGGTCATGTGTAGAGTGGAGAAACTAATGTCTTGCCTAGCCATGAATTCATAAAACTTATGGTAGTAACACCCTACAACAGAGATGGCTAGAGATGCCATGGGAATAGTTTGATAGTTTTTCTACATCAAATAAGGTAACCTACGAGAATAGTTTTGGAATAGTGTGGGAATAGTTTTTCTTATTGGTTTACATCATATTTTTCACCTTAATTAGTTGCATTTTTTTCTTTCTCCCTTAATGTTATCAATCCTAAATTTTGCACCTAGTTTGATTGCTTTGTCTTCATAGTGGAATGCTATATCCTTCCATTTGAGGAAATGCCCTTTACTATCATAAATTACTAGGTTATATAACACCTTAAGGAGTTGAAGAAACAACAACAAACTATTTCCTTATCTATAAACCTTGAGATGATAGAATGTGATTTTGAGTTTAAAATACCCATGGTTGAATTCAACAATGCATCACAATAGAATAAATGTATACCTTGTATTGTGCAAAACCTTACGGAGGATGCAAAGGTTTCTAACAAGGATCATGGTCTTGGGAAGGGTGATTAGGGGGAATATAATTTGACCTTTCAATGTGCAATATCTAGGGTGGGGAGGTGTTGGAGAGTGGGGAACTAGGGACTATGCCAACAATGATCATGTTGAATAGAGCATGAAGTGGGAAAGTCTTGGTTTTTGGAAAAAAAATCATTATTAAAGGTGAGGGGATATTGTAAGGATGGTAAATATGGATGAATATTATCATATTTGGATTCATAGAGAAAGGAAAGGTGCATATATTTACAGATATCCTCATTCCATACAATGGTATTGAATAAGAGATGAGAGAGTTGAGGTTTTGTGGATGAGTTGAAGTGATATTTTTAGTCATGTTTAGTGAGTGTGTATTATTTTTTGCTAGCATAATATGAGGTGAAAAGAACAAAATTAACTTGAAAACTAATTACACAATGAGGAGGTTTCATACTTCATCTTGTCTAGTGTTCATATGAGTTTTTTTAGATGTGAACTTGGGAAATCTTCTCGTCAAATTCATTGTTGTCTATGAATGGATATTTTTGTGGGCATATGATAAAAACAAAAAGGCATGGGAGAATCTCAAATCTTGCGAATGAAAAGACTTATTTACAATTCACCATACCTCTATAGAAATGATCTCCACTTGCAATGGAAATTGGTAGCTTGAATGTATCCACTAGATTCCAAGACCACTGAAGATGTTTGTTAGATTCCAAGGGTGTTTTTGTGTCCAATAGATCAATGAGTGTCCAAAATATCAATGAGTGTGAGCCAATAAGAAACCTGTAAGAGCTTGAAATCCGCGGAAGAAATGAAACTCATGTTTTTGGTAGAATTCTCAGGAAACAGAGAACTCTATTTTTTTTAACTAGTAACAGGGACGCGTGTGCGTGCTTAAAGGAGTGCACGCATGTTTTTGGTGCATACATGTCACTAGCACGCATGCGCACGCGCCCCTGTATAACATTTACACCATTTATTCCCCAATGTTTACACCATTTAATACCAAACCTTCCCCCACTCCAAAAATATTTGCATAAATTGGACTCGGTGATGAAGTTTGAATGGTGGGTCTTAATTTTTATTTGAAGGGATTACTCTTTGCGTCTTGACACATTTGATAATTTATGGTTGTCTCTGCGCCTTGACCCAATTGATATTGTAAGGTGAGGATGTGCATGCATAATAATCCTTATTTATGACTATGCGATGAGGATGTAAAAACATGTTATTTTTATACGTATTTTGATGGCGAGTGTCAAAGAGAAACATGGTGATAAACCACATATGTTTGGAAGGACGGAGGGAAGTTACATGATCATGATCATGCCACCCATCAAATTGAATACAATTCCTGAGCCAAAAATTGTTTTTTAAAATTTTATTAATAACCATTGTGGTACTCTGGTCCAAATGTTTTTTCTAACTCGTTGTATCTTCATATTGTGTGCCTACTACCACCTCTCTATATCAATGCATAACATCAACCTCTGCTTGGTTTGTGGTTATAGTTGCATGCCATTGAGTGTTGTTTAGAGTTTTTGTGAGTCTGTGACATTCATGCAATAAATGAAGTCTTGTAGAGGAGGACTCATCAAAGAGGCAATTTGAATTTCATTTTTACAAAAAACATATTCTGTAAAGATCAAATGCCATGAATGCATCCTCAGCCTACCATGCAAGACCATGGATATGTTGAAAAGCATTGAACATCATCGAAGAATGAAAACAGGTTACTTGGGATCTTATTGAAGCATATTGAGCTCAATTGAATTCCACCTGGGCCTTAATTGAAAATTCTAGACCTCACGCATCATCAATAACATATAGAATCCATGACATTATCCCTCTACAAGGAGCCTTTTTCATATGAATTGAATATTGCTGCCATTATAATGTCTTGGACATCAAGGATTTATCTTGGCTCCTTAACCATGGCTAGTGGAGGGAAACAAGAGCCTCTAGCACTAACTCTTGTTTCTTAGGCGCAAACATCATGAATGAGTCCCTGGACCGCCACATATGAAATCTATAGGGTATTAGTCAAATTCAAGTGTGTTATGTGTGCCATGACTAGGTTAGTTGTGAACCAAAAATGGGTCTTGAGGTTTGACCAAGGTATATGGACAACAAGAAGCTTCTCATGCCTTAAATGAAGCTTCTCGGCTCAAGCACCTTGAACAACACCTACAACTCAAGAAGCCTCTTAGGATACGATGTTGAATGCATCTTCAAACCACCACACATAACCCTTGTGGGGTATCTCTAGCAAATGTAGAGGGATACATATACCATGATTAGGCTACATTGCATGCCTTAAACATCATCATCATCATCATCTTCATCATCAACATCATATTCGTCGTCATCATCATCATCCTCATCCTCATCATCACCACCTTTTTCATCATCATCATCCTCATCATCACCACCTTTTTCATCATCATCATCATCATCATCATCATCATCACCACCTTTTTCATCATCATCATCATCATCATCATCATCATCACCACCTTTTTCATGATGATGATGATGATGATGATGATGATGATGAAAAAGGTGGTGATGATGATGATGATGAAAAAGGTGGTGATGATGAGGATGATGATGATGATGGATGATGACGAAGATGAATATGCTGATGTTGATGATGACGAATATGATCATCATCATCATCCTCATCATCATCCTCATCATAATCATCTTTGTCATCATCAACATCATCATCATCATCCTCATCATCCTCATCCTCATCCTCGTCATCATCCTCATCGTCATCATCATTATCAATGAAGATGATGAAGATGATGAAGAAGATGATCATATTCATCATCATCATCATCATCCTCATCATCTTCATCATCCTCGTCATCATCATCATCTCCATCATCATCATCATCATCATCGTTATCACCCACTTCCTCATCATCATCCCCATCCTCATCATCATCCCCATCCTCATCATCATCATCATCATCATCTTGGCCATCATCTTCATCATCAACATCACCATCATCATAATCATCATCATCTTCTTCATCATCATCATTGATAATGATGATGATGATGAA